>CM056998.1:103812895-105201229 GCA_029891345.1 Dryococelus australis
ATTGTCGCTAGCAGCAGTTTATTCAGCTGAATCTGCAATGCTGCTTGCAGCAGTAACTGTCAGTGCTGCGGCAGCGCTTTGGCCACACATTTTGTATTATTGAAAATGAAATTTTATTTACAAATAACTCATAATTAAAATTATGCAGTTTTGCTGCATTTATAAAATGGGAAGAAAATATTGGAAAATTGCATTTTTCAGCTCTGTCATTTGAAAAAAAACAAAATAGGCATCAGTTGATATATATATATATATAATTTATTGTGAGACGAAATATAAATTTAATTTAATGCGAGACCCGCTGTATGTATTCATTCCAAGCACATCACATTAAAAAAAATTTACATCTCATCTAACAGTTTTTGTGTTAGTTCTTGACCATAATGATTGTATTAATAATAGATTTGGGAGCCGCTTAAAACCTGAGAATTCCAGTGTTGATGGGTGTGAAGTGACGTGGATATGGAACAGCAATAAAATGTAATGGTGGGGGAAACCTCAGAACCCTGATAAAATCAACCAGCTGGTGGCAACATCCTCTACGTTTCCCAAATGCAAACATCCTGGGCTGCCTCACCAGGAATAAATTGGTTTTCATAGAGAAAGAACGACGCATAATTACATGTAGCACGACAAAAAAAAAAAACATTGCATTCTTGGTTAGTGTCCTATGTGGGGCAGGAAAATATAATAACGTATTACGTAAGTAATTCTTTTCGTAATTCGTTTAGTCCCTGCAGGGCGGTATTGATGGCTACATATTCATGCCAGATTGTTAAACATTTGTCAAATACAAATTTAATGTAAGCTACAATGAACTTGTGAAATGCACGTAAAAAAAAATTGAAATCAAACATTTTAGAAGTCACAAGTTTGCAACAGTATTTTTTGGGAACGTTTAAAATTTTCAATATTATTTTGGGGCTAGAATTTTCGCATCTAAGCACTCAAAATCTTATTACACGTGTTATTTCCGTACATATAAGTGCGAATACACGTCAAATACATAAACATGTGCATTTATTGCACAGGAAATATATGAAAAATATTCTAACAAATTTTTTAACATCTTTGAAAGTATTAGGAAGGAACAGTTTTCAAAGACACAATACCTACCCAACGGACAAACGGTTTCACCAGGGGAGCCACCAAAATGGATTTACTACCGCACCAAAAACATAAACCAAAACTAGATTACCATATTACTTTTTCAATTAATAATAATGGTATGAATAAAAAACATATGACTGTAATTACAAACATGTGTTACTTCGCGCAAAATTCAATTCGCTTTGCAAATTTTTCAACTGTGTACGTAACTTCAATGTCGGTATATACGTATAGGATGTTCACGGTAGAATGAGCACTTAGACAGCCCTGCTTAATATTTATTTACATGCACTTTGTGTGTTCTTCCGACTTATGTAAAATTATCATTGCCATGGACCCCATCGCTTTCTTCGTGCGTCGGTCAAGTGAATCTGTAAAATTATTAGAAAAGTAACTGTTTTAAAAATCTCCTAATTTGCAAGCTTCGGCGCATTAAAACAAACAGAAAGAGATAGAAATAATTTATGTTATCAGAAATGGTTACCTAACACTTTTTATTCGACGTTAAGGTATGGATCTACTTTCCCTCACGTCGTTACCAGCTTTACTGGGCGCATGTCACTCAGTGCGCCCTTTAAAATATATGCAGGTAAGAGCAGTGACTTTTTTCTAAGGGGGATTTCAAAAATGCTCACTTTATCGTGAACAGCCTTTAAACGTCAAAGCTTAGTAAGAACTAGTAGGTCCTATCCAGTGTCACCCCCTTGGAACAGCTTTTAACAAGAAGAGAAAAATCCATTGCTTGCGGGGTGAGGAGCTGCTCGTCGTTGACTGGGGCGTCGGGGCGAGATGAAAGCAGGAAGGGACGTCACACATCCCGTGTGACGTCTCGAGGGGTGATAGTGGGGGAGGGGAGAAGACAAGTGGACGCGAGGAAGACTCTATATCGGGGCGTGTGGCTTCTCACAGGGCGTCTCCCTTGACTCGTCGTCCCCTCGCCCAGTTAACCACCCTCGCCTTAATGCGCGCCTGCAAAGGTCACCGGGTCGAGCGGACACGAGCCCGTCGCCTCTCGGCGACTTCCGGCCCGCTGGAACGTCACGCGATGTGCCGTCGTGGACAATCTATCCACTTGCCGCAGTTCAATATAAAATAATAAAGGCTGTTCCCGGTAATCTGAGCCGCCGGGACGTGCATGGCGTCCTGACCTCTGGGCTATGTGTTCTCTGGGGTCTGGGGAGGGAAACTTCCTCTAGCGTGCAGAGAGATACAAATGCTGCAGCCGCCTGGGTTGTATAAGGGCCCTCACAAGGGCCCGAGCACACCCCCGCTCTGAGCTACGGCAATGATATAAAAGGCGGCGGTAAGCTGAGCACTTTTGAAAGTCCTGCTGAAGATCTGATGTACAAAAAATTACAGAAAGTAAGAAAAATAATTTTAGTGTTTAGAAATGCCTACCTAAAACGATAATACACGAACCTACGTTCTCTACGTCGTTACCAACTTTACTGGGCCTGTGCCTGTCAGTGTATCCGTTAAACTATATGAAGATAGAGGCAGTGCCATTTTTCAAACGTTGAATTCAAAACTGCTCACTTTATCGTGAGCAGTGTAGGATTTTACGTCAAAAAGAATGCGAGACAAAGGGATGATAATACGGACATAAAATTATACGAGATGCTCCGACCTCAAGAAACCATTAAATACTGTACCTAGGAGTCCACTTAAATACAACACTAACCTCGAGATAACTCATAACTAATGTAACGAATGCAGCAATGGGTAAATTTCTTCAAGCTTACCCGCTCATAAAGTTCAAACATCCCAAGAAAAACACGAAAATAGTACTCTATAAGTCGTTCATATCAGAAATGCTGTATGGAGCAGATGTCTGAGGCGAAGCAACACACACGCGCGCGCGCACGCACACACATACACACACACAAACACACCGACCAACTGCAAGTCACACAAAATAAAATATTTCACAGCTTATTACAAGCTCCAAACAAAACAACGACAGAACTACACAAATGGCCAAACAGTGAGAGCATCAAAGAAAGAATCCCAGAAACGAACATAAACGTCAACCAGAAAGCAACAACACGTAAATACCGGAGAATGCGATCGCCAGAGACAAATGCAACGCAAAACAAAATAGACACGGATCCAACACTCAAGCTAAAGACACAGAAGCCTACTTATTGTATCGCGTTTCGAGCCTCTAGGCTAAATACTCTGCGCTATTAAATAGTATGTCTGGGAGTTGGACACAATCCGTATTAGCTCAATCTTACTCTCCCTATTTGAGTGTTTATAGCTGATTTTTAGATTCTAAGGCTGTTCAAGAGCATTAAATGTTTTTCTAAAGTTTTAGCATACTCCTTTTCCATTGTGATATAAAATCAATGTATAACATAGAAGGAAAATGAGTTTTCAGAAACGAATATCAGAATATCAGAAATATGTAAGTTGACTTACCCATCAGTTAACCCTTTCAGTCATAATGGTCTATACAGGTTGTATACCATTGTTATTGAGTTACAGACGCTTCACATTGTGGTAACATGTATCACAACCGCCACTTACTATGTTGTAACGTTGGATCGGGCGTCGCGGTCCAGTGCATTGGCCTGCCCGGTCTCCTGATCATAATTCACTAGACTATTACGTGTGGGGACACATGAAAAGTGTGGCGTATGCTACGCCAGTTAACGACATCGATATGGAACAGCGTATCAATAAAGCCTGTGCAGCTGTCCGACATCACCCAGGTATCTTCGAGCGGCTTCGCCAGTCAATGATGAGGCATTGCCACACATGCATTGCTGACCGTGGCGGACATTTCGAGCATCGCCTGTAATATGGCTAATGTACGTCCCGTAACTCAATAACAACGCGTTATAGGTCGTATATATGGCCATAGGAACATTTCTGTTTGTTTTAATCCCACGAATCACCTCCTGAAGTTTGTAACAATAGTTTGAATAAATCCTGCATGCTGGACGTTTCACAGCAAGAGCATTTAATGTTCCAATGAGCAAGAAAGTTATCCAATAATGAAGATACAGGGAATGGGCCCCCGGAATCTGCGAGCTAGGCCACCATGGGTGAATCGGAAAATTGTTGTATGCACCGGATGTACAATAAATACTCAGATGCTCGCTCGCGCCTATCGGTCCTTGTTCGCAACTCTCGAGCCGCTGTTATTGTACCTCAAATATGTACCATAACAGTTAAAGTTGTAATAAATATTTATTTGTGGTATGTATGGCTGGTAAAAAAAACACCTCGAGGTGCTTGCTCGCACCTCTCGACACCTGAAGCAGCGTGAATATAATGTTAACAATAAAATATGATACATTATGGTACTCTGGTACCTTTAAAATGTAATAAATTGTGGACTGTTTGTCCAATCAGGACCCGCAAAGGCTTTTTGGGATGATTTTGGGAAGCTTCGGAATTGTTGAGGGCAGTCGAGATAATTATGGTAAGCAGTTAAAAGTTTTTGTTAATATCTCGGGAACCGTTGGAGCCAGGTCAAATTTTATGAGTGATTTGGAATGCCCGAAGTACGCAGATGCAATTATGATACGTTGTTCGAAATTTTCGTACCAATCCCGGAAATAATGGTCAGCCATACCAAATTATGGTAAACAAAAATGAGTATATGGGTTTGCGTACGATAATTATAATACATCCAAACCCAACTTTTATAGCGACCACGAACTTTTATTGTGGGGCACAAAAACCCCTCCCTCCACGTGTTGAAGGGGTGGGGGCGGGTAGGGGGAGGCAACTATAATTCGCCCCTCTCCCTCCGGGACAATATTGATGCCCTCTTAGTCCGTCCCCCTCACCGTTTGGGCGCAAAGCGTTTAACGGAGCAAACTTCCATTCTTGATTAGTAAGAGAAGACCCACATGGTGGGTTACATTATTTGTTGTTTGAATACTATTCTGTTGCCGCATAAACAGCTGTTTCCAACAGCATCAAACACAAACACGTTTTTATAGGTCTCGACTTAAAACCGAGCATTATACTGATACTAGTACAGTTACAAACTATAATTTTGTTCGTTGCAACATAATATAAAATTTTAATTACGTATAAATGATCATCTGTTCACCACTACCAGGCAAGACACAATAACAAGAATTTCTGAGCAGAACTTGAACATTATTTCCTTTATCACGAGCCTAAATCCACAAGTGTTCGAGGAATTGCATTTTGTAAACTTTATTTTATTCGTTATAGATGAACATTTAAAGTATAGTGTCCAAAATCGCATACAGGCGAAACAATGTACTACTAATAACAACTAATAACAATTCAAGATGAATGCTTAACACAAACAGATAAAATGTTTTCAGGCATATGATGTACTGTGTTGGTATTCGAGAAAGATGGCATTAGTCATATAACATATGCTACAGTGACAAATTCATATATATGTTATGCATTATATTTGTAAGGACTAGTGTACAGAATCCCATGGCAAAAGTATTTACACACAGACACACACACACTTATATATAAATATAAACACATCCATACAAACACATAATCTACTTACACGAAAATCCTCACAGATTCGAAAAACAACGTCGAAAAATTTAATCATTGCTTAGGAGCTGTCTTTATTATAGAATGTTGTTTTGAAATCAGTTTAACGAACTCGAACATTCAATGATTCATTCTAATCATTAAAGTGGTCTTCTGTTAAGAAAGAAACTTGTAATACTTTCTGTGCTCTTGTGAACAACTAATGCACCGACTGCAACAAGAGCGGAGCGGTGAGTGTAAAGTCTGATGTAGGTGTTAGTGATGGTTGTTCAGTAATATTATCGACTGCATCATAATCATATTTCTGTACACAAAATAACGAAAATGCAAACGATAGTTACAAGTCTTCCGTTTATAACATGTGAAAATCGTGCCTCCCCTTATCATGTTGTCAGTAAATTTCTTGAAAACGACTTTCTTTGTAGGTAATAGTAATGTAAATATACGTATGGACTAATTTAGAATGTTTTAAAATCCGTTGGTGATACACAAGTAATAAAACGTATATTTTACTATAATCTTGCAAAATTAAAGCAGTTTTTGACGCGAATACGTCTTTAAATTTGCGAACATAGTGGGAGGCAATCCAGAAAATCCGATGATAAAATCGGGTTAACAGTTTAGCATTGTTGCTCCGAATCTATTGTATACATTCAAAATTCAATTACACCACACGATTGCCAAAGGATCAAAAAGAATATGTTACGTTGAGTGAGGACTGCTGCGAATCATCGCCGGGGGTGGGGAGGGGGGGGGGGCAAGATTTTGAGTTCGTTTCGCTGTGTCTCATAACTTCCGCGTAGTATAAATTTTGACTAGGAGAAACTACGGCACTCGTTTAGGTTTTAATCGACAGCTTTTGCCAAGATCAATAGATTGCGTGCATGAAATCATTTGTGTGGCGTGGTTATGGTGAAATTGTATGAGTTTAATGTAAAAATTTAAGAAAACTTAACACAATGTCGGCCTATACTCGTCAAAAACCCAAGTCGAAATAAAGAAATCGTATACGGTTGTAAAGAGCATCTCAAAAGCAATCCAGTGATACCTGTAAAACCCCATATGGTCGAGTGAAGCGGTGCCGGGAACGTAAAATAAACATCAAGGCGTCCGAGCGTGTCAACGTAGACGTATTCAAGCAAAACAAACGGCCGTGTCCCCAACAACACACCCACACCCTATTTTTTAAGAGTAGTTTATAATCTGCATCTTGTACTCATGTGATTTTAGACAAAAACTCCTCAGTTGCTGTGAACGCAATCCTCACCTGAAATTGTGCAAGTGATTCTGCGATGAATTTATTGGGAGCTACTACAATAGCTGTGGGTATTTGGTACGTAATTTTGAAGATAAAAACCCGTTATATTTTTTTCATTAAATTTTCTATATTACCGCTTTGTAGTACGCTAGAAAAGCTATGAAGAGTGTTTCGAAAACGAAGTACATCATCGTGTGTCGTCTTGTCTTGTTAAACCGTAGATATGGCCAACAGGCGAAGAACACGAAAATGCAATAAACAATAGCACCATACTGTAGTTACTTTCTGAATTTGAAGTGCTTCAGGTATTCCCCTGGATATTTCTCTGCCAACATTGCGAATACAATTTTCCCGTCGATGGACTAAAACGCGTATGCAGAAATCGTGTAGTCATAATATAGCCACAAAATTCCTAAAGGCTGTTCACGATAAAGTGAGCACTTTTGAAATCAACCTCAGAAAAATGCCACTCCTGCTAACTCTACATTGTATTTTATCGGGTGCACTGAGTGAAATACGCCCAGTAAAGTTGGTAACGATGGAGGGAAAGTAGTTCCATATTTTAACGTCGAATAAAAATGTTAGGTAACCATTTTTGATGATATGAATTTTTTCTTTCGCTTTCTGATTTTTTTTTAAATGCATCGAAGTGTAAGAATGGACATATTAGTAAAATATTTACTTTTCTAATAATTTCGCACATTCACATGACCGACGCAAGAATAAAGTGACGAGGCCCATGACAATATTAATTTTACGTAAGGCGGAAGAAAACATAACTTGCATGCAAGTAGATCTTAAGCAGGGTTTCCAAAAGTGCTAATTTTTTTTCGTGAACATTCTATATCAGAAAATATTATTTTCGAAATGCATCGATGCCCACAGAACTGTGTGGCTAACTGGGATTAGTGCGTAGCGCTCTGTGGATCTTGACGAAAGTTCTCAGTCCCTGCAATGCAGTGGAGCAAGAGCTAATTAACCCTGACAACAGCTTATTAACCCTGGGGCGCTAATAGAAATTCTTGACAGCCGTCCGGGACAGGTGCAGTGGACACTATTGCCTGTTGCGTCACTGCGACATACTTTCACTGCCGCTCCCGACTGTCCTGCCGTTACTATACGTGTCTAGTGAATCATTGCTGATGGCTCTGCTGGCTGCCGGTTAACCTTATGCATTTGAAAACACTGCTTAGTTTGTTGTTATAATCAATTCATCGTTACTTCACACTTTTCTGAAGGCCTGCTGAAGTTCTTAATCCGAGGTACTCCTTCGCCTCGTACAAATTAGGCTTAACTAAGTAAATGAACTTACACCAAAAGACAAAGCACCGAATTAGTGCGCACTCATTTGTAATAATATTTTGCATAAGAACTAATTTTTACCAGGCACTACCAACACACATGTTTTCTCACTGTTTGTATTAATATTTATTATAAATGTAATATTTACATTAATAAATTAAAAACAGATAAAACATCGATTTAACGAATAATAAGGTACTTTCTTCTTAACAAAGGTAGGAAACGCTTACGTTACCAGGCATACTTATAGGAAGAAACTAAACACGTCATTACGGGCGGTGGGGGGGGGGGGGTGATTTTTCAAAGATTTGATATACAACGTGTGGCGAAACCGCGGTCAGACTGTACCAAGTGTGTAGTTTGCCGCAGCCACATGCCAAATTCAACGTTGATATGAGCCTGCGTTCCTATGTTTATAAACTTACTCTAAGAAAGCTTGACAATTTCAATTAGAGAACTGTTTTGAGTCAACAAAATACATACTTGTACATGGCTAATGAAATACGTGTTTGCACTTACAAACAAAATATTTCTTCCCGGAACATTAAATGAAAAGCGATAAAATGGTATTTTGATATATATATATATATATATATATATATATATATATATATATATATATATATATATATATATATATATATATACATATATATGTATAGGCGACACATAAATTGGCGAAATTCTCTGATTGCTTCAAAAATCTATCGGAAGTCCGAAACGTTTTTTTTTTTTTAATCGAATTTACATAGGTTATTTATTTGGCCGTGTATAAACAGTTACATTTATTTGGTACAAACAAGCCCTTCTCCACTGAGTAGGCCTAACATAGAACAGGCCCATCTCTAGCGTGTGGGCCTCGAACTATTTTAAGCTAATATTCTTAGCTAGACTTAAACACTAAATTTAGATTTTAAGTTAATGAAAAAAATTGCTGACGTTTTAAGTAATAAGCATATTGACTTGAACTATTGAAGTTGCAGAAACGTTACAAAAAAGTGCCACATTGTGTGAAAACAAACAATTGTTTTTTTTTTTTGGGGAAAGAAAACATAAAATTTCAAGTTATCGAAACTGGCGATTTGTATAAAGATAGGTGGTGTTTGGCATATTTCTGTTAAGTTGCCGCGGAAAAGTCATTACAAATAGCGAACACAAGATCATAGATAATCCATGAAATAGTATGACATGTGTAATATCCACTGGGCTAAATTAGACAAATTATTGCAATTTTTCAACAATCGTACTGTAAATACAAATACTTACGTCAGCAGGGACAGAATCACTCACAAATTATATGCATTTCCAGAAATTTCTTCGTGAATTACATCCTAATAAAATATCATATTTGTTCGGGAAGATTCAGACAATGTTCGTTCAACATGTCTAAATAAATAAGTGCTGCTGATGCAATACGAAGTTATTGGTTTAAAATAACGCTTGAGCTTCGCCAGGTGTAAGAACCCATCACTACACTTAGTATTCTCACCTGTCCCACAAGAAATTTCCCAACTGTTGCCTTTCTCTCTGTGTATGCCATATCCTACTCTCACTAGTACAAAATGGAAAGAAACTAGTTACGTTGGCTACCATTTTAAATCATACGTTATGTCGCTTCACCTTCCTGAAGATATCCTGTGCCTTCAAGCCCCAGAATCAAGGTCTCAATAAGGACAATAATAGCACACAGAATACTCTATTGTCTTTGCGCCCAAAGCAATGAACCACTGTGCAATTTTTTCGCTGTAGGTTACAATCTGATTTTCCAATAAAAGAGATATGTTTTAAGATATGTTCCGTAACATTAAGAAATACATTTCTTTAATGATATTTTATACCACCTAGCACACAATGTTTTCAAAACTATATATTACAGATAAGTTACGACATTTAAAATATCTATATGTGTGACTATCTGTGTATAGGCTGTTCCCGGTAAAATTAGCATTTTTGAAAGTCCTACTAAAGACCTAATTGTATGCACGTTGTGTATTATTCCGCCTTATGTAAAATTAACATTGCCACTGGCCTCATAACCTTATTCATGCATCGGTCAGGTTAAACTGTGGAATTATTAGAAAAGAGAACATGTTTCAAATCTGGCCCTGTTTACACTTCCATGCATTAAAAAAAAAACAGAAAGTGAACGAAATAATTTAAGTTATCACAAATGGTTATCTAACACTTGATATGCGACGTTAATATAGGGAATTACTTTCCATCCATCATTACCAACTTTATTGGGCGCATGTCTCTCAGTGCGCCCATTAAAATATATATGAAGGGAGGGGCAGTGATTTTTTTCTAAAGTTGATTTCAAAAGTTCTCACTTTATCGTGAATAGTCTTTATATGTATATATCAGTTTAGACATCGAAAATACTGCTATAATATTTTGTAGAAATGAGAAAATTCTTCATAAAATATGACTTCTCTTTGTGTGAAATTCGGTTAGTGTAAACTTTTCTGTACGTGTGCGTGAAGGTAATCCATATGCGATCATATTCCTCATTAATACCAATGTGACGTGCTGTGATTATCCGCACGTTTTCATTATCACGTATCCCGATTATTCTAGGGTAGCAGGCACAGATTTTTTTTCTGTTATTGAAATCAAGTCCGTGGTTTCTGTCACTGTTCACCAACTTCTGTTTAGTAATGTTTATAATTGTTCTTTATATAGAATTGTCTGAGAACTAACATTATATCCTCTCTGATGAATTTAATTTTCGGAACGGCGATTACTAAAGTAAAATTACGAAATCAATATTGAAGCGCCAAGTGTATACAAACAGGAATACACGCGCAAAAGATACTAAAAATAAGTTATTACTGCTGTAGTTTATTTTTATCATCAGGTTCATTTTTATACTTCTGCTTAAATGTTCATATAATTTATAACTGCACTTACTACATAAAAATAGAAATATGATATTCTAGGGTTAATGTACTTGCGTGTAATTCCAAGAGTTGCTAGCCTTAAATCTTAATATCTGAACACAAATCTGTTGTTAGCTACTTGATCACGCTTATATTTTCCTGACCAGCACATCATACTGTCCACTTTCAGCTAAACCCTTCGACCAGTAAAGATCACACCTATCCTCCGTAAGTGTGCTCAGGTCGCTATCACAACGCTCAAAAGTGGACTTTTTTAAAAAGTAAATTACGACTTTTACCTCTTCAGCGGTGATCGTTATCGCTTCATCCTTCGAGCCATTATTGATGATCAGTATGCCAAATGACTTCTCTGCTCTTCCATTAAAAATAGCTTAATCAGTAATGTAACCAATATGGACAGTAGTTGTAAGTAGACCCATTTCACCAAATAAAGTTCTCGAAGAAATCTGTCACCTCTTTCAGAGAAAACCGGAATAAATCCGATTATATCGACATTAACAAGTTTGCTGATAGTGACAATTCAGACAATATTCCTTCGCTGGCATCGCTGAGTACAAATCAACGTCTGATAAATAGGGATAAGAAAATTTCGCGATTTCAATGACCCGTAGGCTAGATTACTCAGTCCGCTGCATACTGGGGCCTGAGCTGTGTGTTTATTGGCTGTTGCCTCACACCTTGCAGTTATATGATTCGCTAGGTGTTTCCTTGCATGTCTGATATTGGCTCAGAGGCGTACAGGGAGTTTCTAACAAACTGTGATCCCATTGCAAAGGTGACTTCACTGTATATGTGTTTCACGTCTATCTTGTCGTGAAATGAATTCACGAAATTCTCCTATCCCTACTGATAACCAAATGTCACTTCTATTATAACCTCTCAGGTCACCATTACAACATTGGGTTTCAAGATCTCGATGTCAAGAAGCATCCAGATCTCTCCACCATTAAAACCACGATCACAAGATTAACAGTTATCTGCAAAGAGTTAATTTTCATTTTCATTTTCATTCAACGAATCCGACAATGCCCCAACAATCCCGCATTAGCACCGCTCCAGCAGTTGGCAATCAAAATATCACGCTTTTATTAGACCATGAGTTGATATTTTCCGCCCTTTCACCGATCGATTTCTCCGTTCGTAGGGGCCGCCATGGTGTAGTGGCTTAGACTACTCGCCTCCCACCAAGGCGAACTAGGTTCAAATCACGAAGAGGTCTCCCCCGGATTGTCGCATATGGGAATCGTGCCGGACGATGCCGCTGGTTGGCAGGTTTATTCGAGGATATCCCTTTCCCCCCGCCCTTTCATTTCGGCGCTGCTCAAAATTCACCTCTCTTTACCCTCATCGGCTTTCAAGACCTCGATGTTAAGAGCAGCCTAAATCTCTTCACTCACTTCACTCACTCTACGTTCGTCTTCATTATTGGGAGTTGGTACTGAGAGCTCGATATAGAGATGTATCCACCAAATTTTTAATCAGCATCAGTGCATCGACCTCGACATTAGAGAACATTGCCAACTACACTAACCACAACTTCCAATCATCAAGACTTCTATAAGAAATCAAGCTAAAAGGCTGTGTCCTACATACCATTTTATATGAATAGGCCACGGCAGCAGAAAAACAATTATTTATGAAATTTAGTTTGCTCCAAATGGACAGTGTTTGTATATTTCAAAACAACATACAGTTACAGAATGATGTCATGTATTAGGTTATTTGTTTATTCCCTTATCACGATTTTAAAGATTCGAATCAAGAAGAAATCTATATATCTCTTTATTATTTATGACATGAATTAAACGTATCTTGTGTTCATGAACCGGATACATAAATGTATTAAAATAATTTGTGTTACAAGTAGAATGGAAATATTCCTTCTGGTGTAAGGGGATGGAGATGAGCTGAAGAACACGTCAATGATCTCGGCCGCAGCAATTTTGTTACGTTATGAAAAACAAAATATCGCGTTTTCACCCCAAAATCACTTCAGAAATGAAACATTTTACGAAATTATAGCCTTTAAAATATTTTAAAAAAAAAGTGAATTTTTTTCTGAGTCCTCAAATGAGCAAAGCAGACTCGAGGCTCTTTGAAGAAGTCTCCAAATCAGCAAGGCGAATTCAAGGCTCTTCGATGTGCGAGCCAAAAATTCTCCAATTCAGCTAGGTGAACTAAAAACTCCTCCACCCCCCCCCCATAACGAGACAGGAGTGCCAACAGCCATATTTGTTTACATTTTGAATCCTGATAGCCATATTCGTTTACATTATGGGAACGTCAGAATTCTTTTGCATTGCTGTTCCCGACCGCTTTGTTGTATTTGCGTGACCTTGATATTGGGGAAACCTTAAAACAGAAAAATTGAGAAAAATCCCAAAAATTCAAGAAAAAAATTGTAAAAATCAGAGAATAATTTCATTATTGACCCCGACCACCATATATGATTTACGTGACCCTGACCCCATGCGAACTCAAACCCGAAAATTTGAGAAAAATTACAACGAATTGTTGAAATACCGAAAAATGGAGAAAAATGTGAAATTAAGTATTAATAAAATTGTGAGATTTAATAAAAATATTTAAAAAATTAGAATATTTTGGAAAATTTTAGAATAAAGTTAAAAGAATTACATGCAGGAGGTCTTGAGTTTGAAACAAAGATGACGAAGTACACATCCTGGAATGGCGACCAGCAGACGACTGACCTCCATCACTATATATAATAGGCTATTTAATCGGCCTCCACTCAACTACACCATTTCAATGAATCATTGGCTTGACGTCATACCCGACCCCCATCCATCTCCTCATCGCCCTCGCCAAATTTTCCCATTTTCCCACTACAGATCGACCCCCAACGCTACCACTAGACTGTGCTAATGATTTAATGATGACACATTGCTCGCTCGTGAATGGTCGTTGGTCACGAAATCTGCAGATAATTAATGTTGCCAATACGCCCTACGTCGTGGTTCTCCATCTGATGGGAGAGGTGAAAGATCACTCCTTCCCTGATGTTTATGGTATTTAGTCTAGCTAGTAATTTTTTTTTTTTATGTTCGAGTACTTAGCACATTTCATTGGATATCACCGGGAGCGCTCATAATCTCACAAATTTTTCCCCACCAAAGTATAAAATATTCTCAAATTTCAAGTATCTAATTCGGACCAGCGAGCCACTGGCTTCCAGAGATCAAGTTGAAGCGATCGTTTATTGGCGTGATTGCAACCAGCATCCCGACCATCGCTGACGCCAATTGGACAGGCTATGTTGTCCGTGATGCTGATAGTTAAAGTTTAAATCAGATTTAGATCAGACACACTTACATTGTGGCGTCAGGTTAGAGTAGGTAAGGTTAAGTTAGGTTAGGTTACTTTGACTTAAATTAGGTTGAGTCAGTTTGTTTTGGTAACCTTAATCAGTGTAAGGGTGCTTTGGTGACTTCAATCACCATATCAAATTAAAGCAATATATATTTCAAACCGAATGGAACACAAAATCACTTTTCAAATTGCATTATTATTTTGCTAAACATTATCACACAGGAAACACATATTCAATAACATTTACTTTAAATGAAACTATGTTAAACACTAACCTAGCTGTACAATTAAAATTTCTTTTCACATTTAAAGAAGCCACCTACACAACACGTAATACTGCTGCCCCTTGCTGCTAGTGACACCAGATAACATGTCAGATTGCTAGTCTTCAAAATCAGAGTCACTGCTCCAATCAAGAGCTCTTTCTGAAACCACGTCACATGGTCTGTCAGCAGCTACTGGGGATTCCATACGAATTCTTTTTATACTAAATAATATTGCACATGGATTGATATTGATAACTGCATGTCCATCATTAGCTGTGAAGCCAACATTAACACATCGGTAAGCAAGTATATGCTGTGGTTCGAAGTTTACCAAATTTTTTACATAAAAATAATCTACATATCTAGTCTGCCACACTATATGTGTTTCAGATAACGTTGATCCTGATAGAGTTCCCTTTTATTGGAAACCGAAATCCAATTTCAATTTTACCAAATCCATGGCTTCGTCTGTTTCATATATTCTAACAGAATGATAGTCGTAATGGGACAACATAGCCTGTCCAATTGGAGTCAGCGATGGTCGGGATGCTGGTTGCAATCACGCCAATAAACGATCGCTTCATCTTGATCTCTGGAAGCCAGTAGCTTGCTAGTCCGAATTAAGTACTTGGAATTTGAGGATATTTAATACTTTGGTGGGGGAATATATGTGAGATTACGAGCACTGCCGATGATACCCAGTGAAATGTGCTAAGTAGTCAAACATAAAAAAAGTAACTTACCAGACTGAACGCCAGAAACATCAGGAAAGAAAGAGTGATCCTTCATCTCTACCATCAGATGCAGAACTATGACGTGGCGCAACTTTGGGGACATCCGTTATTAATTATTTGCAGAGGTCGTGACCAGCTAGTTAGGAATACGGCGTCATCATCAAATCCATGGTGCAGACTAGTGGTAGTTGCGTGGTTAGAGCTGTAGTGAGAAAATGGGGAGAGGGTGATGGAGGGGAAAGAGGGGGTCAGCTGTGATGTAAAGCCAGTGATTCTTTTAGGTGGGTAATTGGGTGGAGGGCCGACTAAACAGACAATAAAATACAGTGATAGGGATCAGTAATCTGTTGGTCATCATGCCAGGAGGATGGATGCTCCAACATCTTTGCTTCGAATCCAAGACTTGCCACATGTAACACTTTAACTTTTTTTATAAAGTTATTTTTGGAAATTTAATACTACGTTTTATAATTTTTATCAAATCTCAGAATTCTACACATTTATTTTTTCCCCCAATTTATTTTTAAAGCTTTTCTACAATTTGTTGCTATTTTTCTCAAATTTTTGGGTTTATATTCGTCTGAAGTCAAGTTCGTCACAGTTATCACATATGGTAGTCGGAGACAATAATAACTTTTTTTCCCCGGATTTTTATGATTTTTTAATTTTTTTTTATTTTTATGGTTTAAGGTAAGTTCAAGGTCTAGGTCACGACAATTCAACACAGTGGTCGCGATCACTAATTCAAACAAACATCTCTGCCATGCCCAAAATATAAAGAAATATGACGGTCGGGGTCCATAGTGTAAACAATATGGCTGCTGTCCCTCCTAGCCCGCTGGGCTTGACTCGAAGTCTTTAGTCCACCTAGCTGATTTGAGGATTTTTGGCTCGTAAGTCGAAGTGCTTCGAACCTCCATTGCAGATTTGTGGACTTTTCAATAGCACTTAGACCGTTTTACTCACTTGAGGACTCGAAAAAATGTTCGCATTTAAAATTTTTTGTTTAAAAAGCGATTTCGGGTGAAACTATTTCATTTCTAAAGTTATTTTGGGATGAAAACGCTATATATTGACTTTAATGACGTTACAAAATGGCCAAGTTCATTGAAGCTCTCCTCAGCTCCTCACCCTCATCCCCTTGCGAGAGAAGGAACATTTACATTCTACTGTGACATAGTTGTTTTAAAGTAAAGTAAATGTTTTCACAACAAGCAGCTAAATTTAGGAAACATGCTCATTACGAAACAACTACATCCTTCAGTAATGAAAAAAAATGATCTAACAATAACAGTTCTAACTGTCGGACACGAATCAATTAACAACGCATAGGTTTTTTCTCCTTTAAAATTATGTGTTTTTGTGTGGAGTACTGATAGCTGTTCAAGTAAGCTGAGAAATATGTTAATGTTTTGATGATAGCAATTGCTTACAATATTATTAAAGGTTTTAATTTTTCCACGTTAAATACGCAAATATTTTGAATCTTATAAAATTTCTATTCAACTTTCCACGGATCTTAGAGTAAAAAGTGCTGCAAGACTATTCAGCTTGCTGTCGGAATTGGAATAATATACTGTAACTATTCTTATATTTCATATTTTTTTTGATTCCCCAACAATCAATAGCTGTTCAGTAGGAAGGAAATAAGAAGTGAATACCATTCAGATGAGAAATACAATAATATAATGGAATCAAATTGATATAAAAATGTACTTTAAAAGCTGACATACAACATAAAAATAATTGATGCAGGAAACATTGTTTAAGCAACATGAAAAATCTTCAAGGAATTGCAGTTAAGTAAATTAGGAGATGTAGATGTACTTATAAATTTACGCAAAATTTTAAATTAATGCAGAACAAAACAGAGTGGTGATATTTTTCGGAAAAATGCGAATTTGATTGAAAATTCGTATCTAGTAAGGTCGTAAATCAGTCCCTTCGTAATAACTACAACTCGCTCTAATAGGACTAACGGGCCGAAAATGTAGCATTTCAAAACTATAGGGCAACTCAATTGCTATATTTATTTTTGCAGTTGGGACGACTTGGAAACCTTGCTCTATCTCTGTTAGATATTCCGTGAAAATGATTTGTGCTGTTATTCTTATTTTTCGTAGGCGGTACAAGACAGGTTATGTTATTTTGTAATTTCATTGTCTGTCTCGTTTCGCAGCGATATCTACCCTTCCTCAATTCAACTGGCCGCCAACCGTCACCAGAGGCAACGAGTTTTCGCGAGGGTGTTTTTTTTTATAGGGCGCCTTTGAATTTCTGAAAGCGACCACGGGAAGGGAGGGAAGTTGGCATGGGCAGCAGGAACAGGGAAGAAGAGCAGAAGCCTGTGACGTCACTCGAGGAAGTGACGATGCCTGAATATTTCATTGATGCGGCAAAAAGAGGATGAAAAGGCTGGAGAGAGATCTAGGGAGGCTGAATAAAGTACGGGAGCCCGCGGAAATATTGTACCTGAGGCACGCTCCGGATCAGCTGAAATCAGAGACATTACGTAAATATTTTCCGCGGGTCTTCGCTGGGTACATGGAATTTAACTCGCGGAGTGGGTTTCGTGTCATGATGCCTTGTGTTGCCTGATGGCTTACGGAAGAGAAGTGGTACATTCTCAAAGGGAATTTGAGGGAGAGGGGAGACTTGGTGCAGTCCAGTCCGCATTGGAGTTGAGTGCTGCCCGTCCTGTGGGAGCAAGTCAAGAGCACTCGGGAATAAATACGTTGGTTCTGGGCAGGTTTATTACATCAATAACGTATTTGGTATTCAGTACAAAATTAAACCAGCAATCAAGGTAATGCATAACACATATTCTACCATCGTAGGATTCTCATAGTCAGTTTGGCGTATTTCCATGCAATTGTTCTCCAGGCTATAATTTGTAAAACGTTGTACATTACAATAAATTATTCTATAGGAAATTATTCAGTCAAATATACGAAAAATAAAATAATATTCTTCAGGACTGTCGTTCGTTTAAACCTACAGAATTATTTCGCTCGGGAGTAGTTAAGATACTGTGCCAGCTGTAACAAGACATGTGGTGGGAAGCGATTCCGCAACGCAGATACAGACTTACTTTCTTAACATCGTTGGTTACCTGTACATATTCTTAAAGGTTGTTCATGATAATGCGAGCACTTTAGAAATCAACCTTAGAGAAATGTCACTGTACTTATCTGCATGCGAACAGTAAAGTTGGTAACGATGAATGGAAAGTAGTACCATAACCTAACGTCAGATAAAAAGTGCCAGGTAACTATGTGTGATGCCATAAATTATTTGTTTCACTTTCTATTTTTTTATTGCACTGAAGTGAAAATTGAGCAGATTTGTAAAATATTTTCTTTTGTAGTAATTTTACAGTTGCACTTGGCCGACGCATGAATAAAGTGACGAGGCCCATAACAATGTTAATTTTGCATTAGGCGGAAGAATACACAATGTGTGTACAAGTAGATACTAGGCAGGGCTTTCAAAAGTGTTCATTTTACCACGAACAGCCTATAGCAGAGTGCACATCCTGTAGATGAGATTCTTGGCGAGTAAACGTAAATTATTCGTTGGGCGTGTACTTATATACTGAAAGCAGTCACCGTGTTTGTTTCTAAGTTAACTGTGACCACTTTAATAGTTTTGAGTTGAAAATTTAAATCTCATAAGTGTGCACTTAAGCCCCTAAGATTCTTTTAATCTTATAGACTAACATATTTTCTTCGACCGTGTAACTGATCAAGTACTGTCAGGCCAAACTAATCCAGTCCTTACAGTTACAAAGAATATTTGTAATAATTAAGAATTCTACACTTTATTTGAATAAAGGTTAATTGGTCATATTTGTGGAAATTTTCAACCCCACCCATTTTTATCTTCGCTAGATTCAAATAAAAAAAGTTTAACTGAATTAATTTCCATTCTATAATCAGCTTTGCGTTTCTTAACGATCTCGCA
The DNA here is from genome assembly GCA_029891345.1 of Dryococelus australis. Taxonomy (NCBI): domain Eukaryota; kingdom Metazoa; phylum Arthropoda; class Insecta; order Phasmatodea; family Phasmatidae; genus Dryococelus; species Dryococelus australis. The sequence continues at coordinate 103,832,265 of CM056998.1, forward strand.
GGAAATTAATTTCGTAGCAGAATTGTAAAATCCTCTATCCTTCGCACTGAGATAAAACAGGTACGAGCTGAGGCTGGTGCTAACTGGAGCTGCTGCCCGACTCCCACATCGAATTTTCTGCAGATGCCATTACATAAATAAATTTTAAGCATGCTTTTAGCGCTTGTGAATATTCCCCGAGACACTTCAGCCGCAAACCCCCTCAATTAACACAACACAAGTACGCAGTAAAATATGCACAGGTAGAGAAGAGTGTTTATACAGGCAAGTAACCGAATACCGATTGCATTTTTTAATGCGGTCTAATTAAAAAAAACGAACCCGATAACATAATTAAATTGTAATAAACATTATTTATTACATAATGCATTATAATGATGTAGCGCTGAAATCCATGTTAAAACTAATGGAGTTAACTACAATACTAAGGAAGTGTATATTTTGGTTTTATAATAAATAGCCGTCTAATACCAAATACAGAGTGTTCCTCGTGTCAGCAAAGATTTCAAATTTCATTAACATGCGTACAGCGTACAGGGCACCATTTAAAGTACTTGGAGCAACTCATCCTCTCTTCACGTTCGGTGTCTCTTCAGAATATGAACCGTGGTCATTTTTGCCTTTATGGCTAGTACCCCCCCCCCCCCCCCAAACCCCAACCACCACGAGGCATTTGAATCTTATTTCCTTTATAGTGTTGCCCTGGTGGTGCTCTTAATAACTGACGGAGGGCTAATCTCATTGTATCTAAAAAAAAAAAAAAAAAAAAAAAAAAAAAAAAAAAAAAAAAAACTATTTGGATCTAGAAGGTTAGAGTTCTTATCTTCATGACTCACTACTGCACTTTTTTTTTTTCGTGGCCAGCCAAGGCGGATCACGCAATTTTCTTATCACCCCGCTACCTGTGCCCTTTCTGGGTAATACAGGGGTATGGGATATTACTTTTGTTTTACCGTTTTATTTTGATACTTTATTTTCTCATAACAGCCTTTATAGACTACAATGTTATACAATATTACAACTATCTACACCAAGTTACCTGGAAGGTGAGAGTGGTGAGGTTTTCCTGCATTCCACCCAACTCCCCTAGCAACTTGGGGGTAAATTTCTTGAAATTATATTCTATTGATGATTATATTATGCCTAAATTGTGGCACTCAACTACTACTACTTAGATTATATATATTTCAAATCCAGCCATCAGTTTTGGAACTGCTACCGGCGGAGGGGGGGGGGGGGGGCGGCGGCTGTGGTCTTCTTTTCGATCCCTCTCCCTCTGTAGTCCGGTCCTCTAGACCGGAACCTTGTCATACCATTTCTCTTTTTCCTTATACATTGCCTAAGTCTTCACCGCCCTGATTCGTTTCTTATTCACTTGCGTTGGTCATTGCTATTCCGATTTCTCATGTCCTTTCTTCGTTGCTTTGATCTTCAGTATATCTTTTAGGTTTTTTCCTTCCGAGTGGGAGTCAAGGCCTCCCAACTCATCAGTCACCTTCTGATGTTACCTTACTAAGTTCTTCACTGCTGCACTACTGTCGTAGTTTGTTGGCTTTGCTAGGGCTAACACGATTACTTGATATGGCACCACATATTGTAGATGGGTTGGCTTGCACAAACAGTTTTCCTCTCTTCATGAATTGAGTTGGAGAATCCAATGTTTTGATTTTCATCACTCTTATGAGTTAATTCGCTGGGAAGAAGAAACGAAAATCTGAGTCACGTGAGATACTTGGATAAAAAAAGAGCGGGTGCCATGTTTACGGAAACAATCTACTGCAGACTTTGGGGTGCTACATGGAGCTGAACTTTACCCAGTAGTTAAGCAAGCTATAGGCTGTTCACGGTAAACTGAGCGTTTTGAAAGCTCTGCTTAAGATCTACTTGTCTGCACGTTGTGTATTTTTCCACCGCAGGAAAAATTAACATTGCCACTGGGCCTGGTCACTTTAGTCGTGCGTCGCAAATGAAACTGTAAAATTATTAGACAAGAAAATATGTTACATATCTGCTAACTCTTACACCTATATGCATTAAAACAGATAATAGAATAAATAATTTCAATATTTATAAATGTTTGCGCAACACCTTTAATTCCGCGTTGAAATATGGAACTAGTACTTTGCCTCCTCCATTACCAACTTGACTAGACGTATGGTTGTCAGTAGAAGTCTATTGCGAATACAAGCGCGGCGCAATAATTAGGCTAAAAATTAAGTAACTTTCTTTTTTTTTTCAAGCAACCTTTTTCAAATCTTCTGGGGACATCATTTATATATTTAATTTCTTTTTTAAAAATCAAGCAAATCAAGGTCAAACTCAAACTAATTCGATCCAAATTTGCAATCTAAATTACGCACACTTTTTTTAATAAAACATTGAGCAGGATCCTTTTCAGGTCAAAATAGGCCAAATTTGCTGTAAATCTATAAGCCAAATCAATAAGTAAAAAAAATCACAAAATTAGATGAAATTCTTCAGAGAACTTAAGATCATAGACCTATTTTCCATTTTTCATTTCTTTCCACCCTCTACATGCTATAGAAACTTTCTTTTCATTTATTAGTTCCAAGGCATTGTTATGAAATATTTTATATAGCGCTCTGGTAATGAAAATTTAAACTTACAATCTAGAATACAATTAATTATTTTAACCAATATAAGATACATTAATTCCAGATTCTGTGGTAGTAAACCATTTTTTTTCCCGAGATCTTGTAATTTAGTGAATTCAAACGAATTGTTCAACTTCTTGAGCAGAGATTCCCTCTTTGATTTATAAAGAAAAAAAATTATTAAGAAGAAGAAAAAATGGCACTGAAATTTTATCAAAATGTGATGATTTAGCTTACATTTGACTGGAAAAATACCCTGCTCAAGGGGCCTGAAACATGTTGAAATTTGTTTGATTTCGGCCGTAAATTTTACGTAATTTAGTTCGTTTAGCTTGTATCCGCAATAGACATCTACTGAAGTTATATAAAAAAAAGTCGAAACTAAGCAATTTGCCCCCTTTGAAAAAAATGCTGAAATAAAATTAACACTAGGAAAAAAAATCATTCGGGTTTAACAAGATGCATTTTATTCAATTAAACAACTTAACTATGCATTTAAAATTTGTATTAAACTATCGAAACAATGTGATGTTTCTGTTAAATAGTTTACATCCTTCATTTATTAATTTTTAAAAATGTATACATCCTCAGTAATTCTCTCTTGCAAATAATCATAAGTTAAATTCCGTTGGCTAATTGGAACAACATTACGAATTGTATTTGCTCCAACAGCTTTATTAAAATCTACACTAATTTATATATATATTTCTTAACTACAGTTGTTTTTCTACATAAGCAATCAATAATATACAATGTTCTTCGCCCAACGAAATTAATAATAATTGAAATTGCCTTCGAAGTTTACAGTTGGTTTATATTCAAGTTCATTATTTCTACATATAGTATCTAGTTTTGTTTTTGAATTTCTAAAATCACTATAAGCAAGGAACATTTTATCACAAAGACCATTTTCAATACCTAGATTCCAATTTTCTTTTGAAAAAATTTCATTTCTACCATCTTTACATAAATACTTTTCACATTACAATAGTCAAACATAGAGGCGTGGACATACTGTTCAGCACGATTTTTGTATTAGTTTGAAAGCCTAGAATTAAAAAATCGGGCACGTGAAATTGTAAATTATTAAACTGATCTTTTATATCAAAGTTAAAAACTATTTTTCTAGCAGGGACTTCTTTTCCTAAAATTCTAAATCTAATAGGTATTTTAGGACGTTTGTATATATTTTCTTTAATGAAATTGCTGTGTTAGATTCGTATTCAACAATAGGCCACATAATTTCTAATTTTTGAATAACAATTTTATGTGTATCAGTATAGCTTTTCTGAATCGCATTATCGGCATTTTTTGTTTCATAGACAACTATACAATTGTTATCAGATGAGTTTCTAAAAACAGTGATTTTATAACCGCTTTTCCAATAAATCTCATTATTTTCATCAATAAAACCAAACAAATATCTCAGTGGATACATTATTAAATTTGTTTTATCACTATGAATAGATTTTACTCGATATCTATTATCAACACCAGAAAATTCAAAATAATTTTGTTCATTTGGGTATGTTAATAAAGCATTCATTATTGTTGGTGTTATACCTGGATTATCAACAGCTTCAATAATATTTCCATGTTTCGAAATTAATACTCTAGAAAACTGAAAAAGAAAAAAGTTCAAACAAACATCGACATTATCTAATTTTGCATATTTGGCCTCTTTTCCTTCTTTATATCTTTTTAGTAATCTATATTGCTCATAAACATAAGCATTAACTGGAAAAGAAAAGCCATCTCCTATAGGTATATCAAATTCAATTCTATTACCGTAAATATTTAAATTCCCCTTAGTCTGATAAGTTGGAGGGAAAGTTTGTCTATCAAAGTGCTCAATGCTTTTATAACTCATTTAGAAAAAGCATATATAAATGGAAGATTCAAAGGATGTTTCTCGAGTTAAATTACTGATCGAGAGATATAAAAATTACCAAAAGCACCATGAAGTGGAATATGAAAGAAATAAGAAAAAAAGAGCTACCATTAATTGATGAATTACGAAATATTGGTAAAAAAGTAAACAAGTAAGTGAAGAAAATAAAAATTGAATAACAATACTAGTTCCTGTTGCAGTAAAAAATTCAGATTATCACCAACACCACAAGAAACATCATTTAACAGAGAAGAATTTTCAACATCCTCTAATGTAGAACAGCGAATGGGCATTGTACCCATAAAAAAATTTGATCCATCCTGATTCTATTATAAATTCCGGAAAAGAAATTTCCGAAAGATTTAATATTATTGATGCTATGTATGGTTTACGAGGAGAGGAGCAAGATTTTTACAATGGAGATACAAAAGTAATGATAGATCATGATAAAATATCTGCTAGTGATAAAGAATATAAATTAACACAAGGGCTATCTAATTTGTTAACAAAAATTACCAATCAGATCTAGAAGACACACTAATAATAACTATAAAAATTACACTTGCATTGTTATAACAACCAGTGTTGCACACAAAAAATATAATCGCGGTGGGAGAGTAAACTCGAATAGATGTTGGAAGTATGCTAATATAATTAAACCAATTTATTATCATTCTTTAAGAAAATCAAATTCAAGATCAGCACCAAACACACACAAAAGAATGATATCTCCAACAACTCCTTGATCTGGAGAATGCATAAAAAAAATACAACAATTTGCCAAAAGAACATATTTGGATGAATTATGTTAGAAATTTAATTGGCAGATTGTTAGTTATTCATATTGAAGAAAATTCTGGTAGTAACAATTTTTTACAATGAAAAGTAAACATAACGAAAATGTTTAGCAATAAATTTTCTGATTTTGCTATTAATAATCCCAAAGGAAATCCATATCTTATAATAGTTTTAAATGTATTGCCACATAAATTTTGGAATTCTGAACATTATGGCAAATGTATTATAGATTGGGCACTAAACAATTTAAATTTGCCCGAAATGCAGTTTCCTGGTTATAATTATTTTGGTGGAATTAAAAATTAAATGTAAGATTAGAAAAGGTGACAATGGCATAAGTAAATCAGAGGAAGCATGTAAAGATCACGATATTGCATATAGAGACCACAAAGACATAAAGCTGATAAAATTTTACAAAAAGAAGCAAAATGAATAATGCTAGCTAAAAATACTCCGATTGGAGAAAAAATTGCTTCTGCTGCTATTGCCTCAACAATGTTTACAAAAGAAAATTAGGTTGGAGGATTAAAATGTTTAACTATATATATATATAGTTAAACATTTTAATTTGATTATTTTTATCTTTATATAACCGTTAAGTTTATATCTTCATTTATAAGTGTGTGTATATATATATATATATATATATATATATATATATATATATATATATATATATATATATATATATATATATATATATATATATATATATATATACACTGGTTCTAATATAGTACACCGTATTTCACAGAGGGATAGTAATTTGAGCAAAACATAATCACAAATCTTTGTTTACTATATTTCATAGCTGAAGTTACGTACATCGTTTTAGATTCTTTCGCTTTTTCGCTTTTCGATTTAATATATATTCATTAATAATTTTTGTAAACTTTTTCCCGCTAAGACACATGGCACAATGAAAATCTTTCCCCTATCGTTAATATTTTATTACTGTAACTACTTCAGCATATAAGATGATCATTCATTAATAATGTCGATTTTGAATGAAAAATTAATACCTTTGTATCAGTATATTTTCTTTTAACTCCCAGAAGTGAATTACATTATACGCATAAATTGCTATCTATTGGTACTCTTTGGTCCTAGTTTTTAATTCTATACAATTGGAAATAATTACTTCGAATTTTACAAATATTATTTTACTACATTAATTTTCTAACCGATGTCTTAAAACCCTGCCTTGGGAGTCTCATCTGTCTGAAGGGGCTATTAGCCTCGAAAATATGTATTTCATTATTTTCTCGTATTTTGTACTCACATTGCAATAAAATAGGTCTATCGTATTGTTTCAACATTCTGTTCGCCCCTGCAGCAACTAAATTATGTCTCTGCGTAGTTTCAGTTTATATTTTAAATATACGGAATGTGAAAGGAGTTCCTCGTGAAACCCTGTCGTGACGTCCTTCACAAAAGTGAATTATTTCTCGGCGTTAGCCGGTGAAGGTAACCTGTAGCCTACACATCGCTATAAGGATACCGCTGCTGTTGGCCCTCGCTGAGTAATTCATTCATGACGTCACCGACTCTCTGAAGTGTGCTGCGGGAGAACGAACGCCCTGCGGAATAATTAAAAGCCGCAACTGCGGAACTCGAAACTCGTATACGACCTGTTTTGCCTACCGGCTCATTTCACCTCCTCTCCCCTTTCTCAACGCCAGGGTGCAATATTTCAAGCAACGCGATAAAAGCTCACAATTTCTCCGCCCTCGCTCGAGGATGCTACATTATGGCCTACGTGCCAGGACGTATCCATTTAGCTGGTTCGCGACGATATTGAACGGCACGTGTCAAGTCAACTGACAATAATTACATTTCGTAGAATTATTTACAATCCTTTATTAATTGGGACAGTCTGCAATAATTACGTTATTATTACGTTTGCCATCAATAAACTTTACTGAAGCCAATAGAAATGTGTGTCACCAATAAAAATGTGTATTATGTGTAATATACGAAGCTATTTTTAGTAAACATTTCAGTTTTAGAAAAACGCCCGGATTTGTATATCTCTCTTAATGTCGTCGCAATAACCTGCCACACTCACATTCGCAAGCGACATGGATGTCGCCTGACCAACGTAGGTGCCCTTTGAAAATAAGCACTGTCATTTCTCGAGTAGCTTTGACCTGAGTGTGTTTCACTAACGCGACCTTATTTGTCGATGTGTACGCATGTTGATTCCAAGCATCGAAACCGGAAGAAAAAAAAATTATTATAATATTCTTTTTGATCGTAATATAGCAACCTTAATTTAACTGACGAATAGGAATAATTTTACCATCAAAACTTTCAGAAATTGTAGACGTTTTATGTAACTGAATATCGTCCACTAATTTGCCGTTTAATCTCACGTAGTTTCTGAAACATTTTCCTAAATTTGTTACAAAAACCCTTGCTCTAGGTACGCTTAACTCCCTCACCAAACACAATTGTCAGTCGTATAATGTTCCCTATGTTATTTTTAATCGGGAATCACCTTAACAATGTGTAATATGCATTCAGGGATCCGTTGTTAATTGTCGCACGTAATGCAATTTCAGAGACTGAGGAAGGAAGTTATTCTGACTAATAACATAAAACAATATCGTCCCGCTCATGATGTGAGCCATTGAAGTATACAACAATTTTTCCCATTAAATTTTCTGGTTCAGTAGCCATTATACTGGTGTAACGGCATCACAGCATGTTATGTCACTGCAGGGACGTTATGAACAAAGAAAATGTAAGCGTACGCCAATCCAGGAAAATACTGTGGTGTCACGCGATTTATTATTTAATTCCTTTCCGGATAACCGTACGGCATTTCTCAGATGGGTTACTCCGTAATTTTACTATTGAGTTGTTATATTGGCATGTTTCGCCGCATCACTAAATACCGTCAAAGTTGAACCTGCACTCTGAATCTGAATCAATGAGAATTTCACTGTTTCATTCCCTCGACAGTACCTGACAGATTCAATAGTCACTTCAGTGAATTTAACTAATGAATCAGTGAAAAAAATGCCAGATATCCTTCACTTATTGATTCAGTGACATTTTCCACTGATTCATCAGTCATTTTTTCACTGTTTTTAGTGGTTTGTTTTTTTGCTGATTGATTAGTTAAACATTGTGTAAAAATCACCGCCAAACAACGTGTATGAAGTGAAATAACAACAAATTAACTAATAAAACTAATACAAGATACTTTATAAAATGTGTTTTGTCTAATAAAACACACTTTTACAAGGTAATATGAACATGCAGCCATTCATTCCGTTATTATGTCTTTCATTTGGTTATCATATAATCATCACATAGCTCTGTTTGAAGGTTTAAACTGTGCATAATCTGGCGAAGAGAGTGCACTCATATATACAATTCCTTTTAACAGTCCTAACAGTACCAATTAAATAAAACACGAAAAGTATGACTATACAATTAAAATTTTCACGATTTTGCTAAGAACTTAAATACAAATATTTTATTTTTATTTTTCAGCTTGAATTGGTAACGCAGATGGTAAGGTAACGGCCTAAAAGCGATGCGGATAGGGCGTGTGAGTTTAATCTCGGCTATCTCCAATTTTTTTTTTACTTCCGTTAATTGGCCAATATAAATAGTAAACTATCACAAATATATTTTTATTTCAGGTAATTATTTGGCTAAATTAAATAAAAACGATACTTAATTCGCTACTGCAGTCGGAAGTCACTTATTCAAACAATGAAATTGTTTGATGTCACTAATTCAATCAGAATCAGTTAATTTTTTCACTGAAGCAAAAAGTGATTTTCCACTGATTCTAAGTGGAGCCATTTTCACTGATTCGAGTAGTAGAAGTTCACTGCGAATCAATGGTTTTGCACTGATTCGAATTTAGTGTGGGTATGGAATTACGACACCTTATGTACGTGCGCGCAGTATACTTTTATTTGTAAGAAAGTTGGTAATAAGAGGAGAACTCTCGTGATTAGGTCGAAGCTTCCAGGCAAAGCGTGCCATGTGTGGGCTTTTAACATTTAACTGAACAAGTAGTAGGATCGGGGCCATCCTGGGGCACTTAGAGAAAGAGTGACCTAAGTCGCATTTTTGCGCAGGTGTGGACTGTGCCGAATCATTATATGTAAATTTGATTGAACAATTGTTGATTAATTAAATAATTAATTAGATTAACCGATTAAATATATTAATTAAGTTAATCGATTAATTAAAGAATGTCTTGATATCAAATCTTTTTATATGAAAGAGATCTTTGATATCAAATAATGTTATTATTTTATTGATGTTTGAAGGGTTAAGTCTCATAAGGATGATATTGGCAGAGCAGGTTCGTGGTGGACTCTATGAGGACATGAAGCCGACTGACCAGTGGAGAGGGTTGTAATTGCTTATATAGGAGTCAATGCTGGTGCAAGAGTGGTATAAGGGACACTTTAATTTTTCTTTTTAAGTGGAATGCATACACATGGGGGCCTTCTGGAACAGTAGGTGAGTGCGTTGTGGAAGGAGCAAGAGCACATGGGTATGTTCTAGCCCACTATGATTTACGTTCAAATAGCCAAATGAAATAAGTACGAATCATTAACCAAAAGGCTAGAAACAAATTCGTTTAACTGATTTTAATCATGCAATGAAACTGTTTTCTTATCAAAGTAACTGATCTCCACTTTAATCATGAATGTGACAGAAGCAAAAATGTATTCATTGACCAAATTATTTTAATCATGTAATATTAAACATACTTTAATAGTGTGATTATGTAATGAATGAAACAAATTAAATTAAAGAAATGCCCAGCTAATATAAAATTACTCCACACCCTCTACTCTGCACTACAAACATACAGATAATTTACATACTTCACACTCATCAGCTCTCTAAACATGCATCAAGCCTTGCAAAATTATTGAGTACACTAAGAAATTAATTAAACAGCTTGCACACACATTCTCTAACTCAACCATCTAAGAAAATCGCTTTGCTCTCAACACCAAGTTTAAATAAACATATGATTTTATACTTGATGACTACTTAAATGTGATACAAACTACATAACATATTTTTCATAAAGCTTAATAATATACAGTCCTACATACATTTTAAAGTATTATATTCCCTAATCATTGTGTAAACAGCTGTGTTATGAATGAGAGTTTAGCGAACCAGTCAACCCAAACAGTGTACACATGAGACATATTCACTCTTTCGGGGGAAAATTTGGGTTGCTCGTGAAGGCTGATGAGGGTAGGCTGGACTCCTCTTGGGATGGGACCAAAGCAGATTTGTAAATGCTAACACCCTGAGGAGAGAGTGTTCATAAAAGGGGGGGGGGTGCACTTGTGGAGCTCCATCCTCGAAAAGTCAGCCTGTGCTCTGAATACTTCCAAATTCTCCCAACTTGAGCGCTCAAGTCGCCATACATATTCCTCCGACAACCCACCCCTTTTCCCAACATGGATGCCTCAGCTAAACATGGTCCTGAGCATTATGGTTTTCTCCCACCCTTGATTCCTCCAAGAACTCCAGTGTGACTGACAATACAATGTTCGCTGTCGCCCACTCAATACAGGCAGTGCAGACCATCACTTCTCTTTCACCAGCTGTGGTCTCCCGGCACTAACAAAGACTCAAGCGCCATATGTTATGCGCTAAGACAGGTGAAGGGCTACACACAGCCAGGTAACTTTACTGGCCGTGGGCACCAGCAAATTTAGTGCACTCCTGCCGGCCTAGGCCTGGCTTGCCCCAGCAAGGAAAAATACAACACCACTAACATGTTCCATTCACGTGTACGGCAAAGCACATTTACTCCTTCAGAAGTCCAGGAAACTTTTACCGAAACATTTTTGCTAGCTAACAGTTTTATATGTACATGCATATAAATTCTGTAAACATTCCTTCTCTACAAAACTAAACCGATCTTCATATATGTGAAAATTAAATATGATTTTACAAATGCGCTCAACTAAGATTTTTGGTTATTACTCTGGTTATTAAACAGAGAAAAAAATGTGTGTGTGGTTCTTGTGAAGTTTAGTCACTATTGAATGATATATAATATGAGAGTAATAAGTGAACAGATAGTTCTTAACTAGAAAAAACACAAACTTGTGTCTTAAGAGTAAAAAAATATAGCCAATCGCAATTTCAAGGAAAAAAAATTACTAATGCGAATTCATGTCTGAAGGAATAGCAGTTTTAAAAATGTCATATTATCCTTAACAAGAAGGCTGAAACATTTGCACCAATTCTAAAGAGCAATGTTAAAAGATCTTCAACATAAAGCCCTAACAAAACAAGTTAAAACTATTTTTAGTATTGTATTTTTACGGTTTCAGAGTGAACCCTCTAGTTCAAAAAATTTTATTACAAGACGTGTTCGGGAATAGAGACTGCTGGCAGTTTTCAATAAAACTTTAAACAGAGATTCCCCCCCCCCCCCTCCTCACTCTCTCACACACACACTCTCAACTATGAGATAAGCCTGCTGAAATAGGAACGAGCAACATACTCCTAAAATGCTCAACAGACTACACAATAATAAAATAATTGGAGGTGAGAACTCTGACTGCTTTTGAAAAACTTTAATTAAAATACTGTACCACGAAAATAAAATTATAATACATCTCAAAGAAACTCTGCCATGCCATTTCAGTCTGAGAGCAGAGTTTGTAGATTTCGTGCCCACTGAAAGCATTCTCCAGTGACATTTCTGGCTAAGGTTGTAAATTTCTTGTCCGTTTCCCAACCCTCCTCTTTCTTCCCAGTCCGCCGATAGTGTGAAATACCTTTTCAGGGAAACCAGTGGCAGTCACTGAACACGAGTCACATTCCCATCCTTCCCCAGCTCAACTCCATTACAAACAGCTCTTCCAGGCACATAATATTTTTTAATAAATAACTTCCCAACACAAGTGCACAAAAATTATTGTGTTACTTCGTCAACCCCCATGGCTAATGCATATTACGCAACAATGTGGGTTCGATGTTCGAATCCTGTGTAATGCCTGGATAATATAGATTCTGGGTTCAAATCCCATGTAAAGCATGCATATTATAAGCAGAGTTCGATTCTAGGGTAAGACATGGGTTCGTTTCCCAGGTAATATAATTCAATGTCCTTACACAATATTACAAGCATATACAATACACTAATGCATACAATGCTTGTTACATAATTACAAGTTATAAAATATATAATTAATAAATATTTCTAAACCTGTACATGCTGCATTACAAAGACTATTAAGTTGCAGACTCATATTGCATGATAAAATACATAAGAAAATTCGAAATTAAATGTAACTGTAATTGCTAAAACCGAAGAAATATGTGTATTTCACATTATAAAATCAACTCAATTTATTGTAAATGAGAAAATTAAGAAATGCTTTAATTCGTTAAAAATCTTTTAATTCATTAAAACATATTTTAATTTTCATTAAAAATGTTAAATATATTAAGGAAATCATATTTACTTTAGTAAAATTGCATTTTATTATCAAATCCGATTATTTGCCTTGTTCATGTAGGTTCCCCAGGAAGGGAGGGGAGGAGGGTGTCGGCTCGCATATACACACACAGGATTGGTGGCCGTCAGTGTTCATCCTGCCACCGAGGGTTGCGGACTGCTCTTATGCTTCGCCCAACTGACAACCGCTTGCTACCATCCTGCCGGAAGGAGCTAACTGGCAAGGAGAGAGGAACTGCAGTGCACTGAAGTTTACTGCCGGCGAGCAGTTCTTGTTAGAACTGTTCACTTTTTTCAGTGAAATATAGTGTGGATAGTTCTTTTCAGAACTTCCACACAAATTGAAAACTAGTTGCCTTTAGATTAGTTAGGTTTAAATTTTAAAAAATTAGGTTTCTTTAGAGCTAGGAGAACATAGAGTATCAGTAACCCCCTAGCTCCCTGGCCTTGTCTCTGGTAGAGGCAAGAGAATAGGAGGGAGGGGCTTGGACGATGCACACCAACAACAGAGTGAGGTACATTGTAAACTTAGTGTTAATTAATGATAATTCGAATGGGTGATTTTGGAGATGTGGTTCAGCCCATCACACTCTTTCTTTGTGATTTCTTAAATTTGAATGAAACTTGCTCAAACTTTTATATGCTATAGTTAAAATTTTAGATTTTATTAAAAATCGATTAACTTTGAGGATTTCTTTGCAAATTGGTTCTATTTATTTGGGTTTGTTAAAATATTTATAATTTTGTTAGTTTGACATATTATTAAGTAGTTTCATGTATTTTTTTTAGTAGTTTGAGGTATTTTAAGTATTTTACAGAGATTTAAGTAGTTTTAAGATGTTTAAGGGTGGGTTTGCTTATGAATGTGAGTATGAATTATGGAGCAGTGAAAAACAAAGAAAGACTATGCCAAGCTATGCACGGCATGTCTGGAGGGCCACTAGCCTGCCTGACTTACGGCTCAGAATGCATTGTTTGAGTGAAGGATGTCTGTGTGATGGATGTTTGGACCTTGAGTTATTCTAACGAATGAAATGTTTTGATGTGTAATAGGGTGACTTGGGCATATGATTTAAATTTAAGTAGTTTTAAGAAATTTAAGGGTGGTTTTGGTTATGACTAATGTATGAATTATGGAGTGAGAAAAAAATATGAGGAGACTATTCCAGGCTATGCAAAGCATGTCTGGGGGTGCAAAGCACTGTCTTATTCTCTGCTCAGAATTAGTTGAATGGTAAAAACGATTGAGCTATGAATGAATGAGCCTTGAGTAACTTTAACAAATGAAATGTTTTGATGTGTGATGGGGTGGCTTGGGCATATGATATATTTTTAAGTAGTTCTAATATTTTTTTAATAGGTGTGTTACTGCGAGTGTGAGAGAGGGGAAAAGTATTTGAATAAATTTTAGGTGCATTATTGATATAATTTTTAGAGGAATTTAATAGAGTTTAGAGTAAGATACTGGATGACCACCATAGTATTGCACTATGGACATAAGACAAGACAATATCTCAAGCCAGGCCATTTGTACCAGCTTAGATATTCACAAAAATATATTTAAAAATAACATTTAGTGTAAAATACCAAGTACTCTGAGACAAATTAGTTGGGCAGATGTGTGACTGCGATGGGTAAGGTGTTTGAATAAATTTTAGTAGGGTTTTTGATTTGAGAGGAATTTAATAGAGTTTTGAAGGATATACTGAGTGACCACCATAGTATCGCAATATGGACAGTAGGCAGAGACAATATATCGAATTTAGGCATTCTCTACACCGCTAAATACTTGAAAATATATTTCAATACCATCTAGAATAAAATACCAAGTACTCTGAGACAAAATATTAATGAGTAGGTGTATGACTGCAAGGGGTTAGGTGTTGTAATTTTTAAAATTTAGTTAGATATTTTTAAAACAGTCTGGGTGGGTTGTTGTGTGGTTGGATGTGAATTATGGAATAGAGAAAAAATATGAGGGAATTGAGTTAGAGGCACCTAACATATTCGGATCATTCATAGCCCAGCCCTATTCTCTATTATGAAAGATTTTTATGCTGAGGACACCAGATTGATGAATAAATGGACCTGAGTATTTCTAATGATTGTGGAATGAATAAAAATTGGGTGGGAAGTTTTAGGTATGTTATTTAGTGTTAAGAGTATATATTTTCTAAAAGATTTAAGTAATTTTAAGTAAGTGTTTTAAATGTGTAGTAACAGATTAACTCTCCTTACTGAAAACTTTTTTTAATGAAAAATATGAATTTTACTAATTAAAAAAATTTTTTGTTTTGCAGTGTCAAATACTTTTAACAGTGTCTCATATTTTAATTCTTACATTGTTAAGTACTTTAATTATTTAAAAGTGCTACATACTATAATTTTTTGATGATGTCACATACTTTAATTTTAGCAGTGTACATACTATATTTTTTTTAGTTTCACATACTTCAATTTTTCCAGTGTTTAGTATTTCATTTTATTCTAAAATGAATATTTAAAGTTTTATATTAAACAAATCATTTTTCTAGACAAAATAAAATAACTTGCTTAAATTCATTAGAAGGGTAATAGTATTAAATGCATTGTAAACACAGCTCACTTGTTACAAAGTGCAAAGACTGTATGCACAGAGGTGTTTAAAATTAACTTTAGAACAGCACACGAAATACCTCGCTATGTATTGAACTGGTAACTGCTGCACTGCGGTTGATAGTAGTCATGTCGACCGGCGAGTCAGGGAGTCGCTGGAGGACGGGGGAAGTGTCGCCATAATTCTCGGGGTAACGCTTAGTGCAGGCATGGAAGGAATTGTTCATTGCAGTGCGCGGAGAAAGGGAAGCAGTTCTTAGCACAGGCTTTGGTAATCACGATGTGAAAGGGGCTTGGAGGGTGAGCGCACATGCATGGGCAGGCGATCGAGCCGAGCAGGTGAACCATGGAAGGGATGCTTGCTGTATGATAGGACGGAGAAGGGGACGGTATTCGATATGTGGTGCTAGGCAGCCAAACACCCAAGCTCGCTCTCTCATTCCTGGTGTTCAGCGGCTGCAGTGAAGCCACTGTGATTGCGAGGGTTGCCAACCTCTCGCTCTAAACCCACTTCCTCATGTACGCCGTGGTTACACACACTCGGCAAATATGCTCCAGCACAAGCTGCACTATGAACTGAGCTGTTTTGAAAACCATGCTAAAGATTTACTTGCATGCAAACTGTGTGCTGAAACATTATCTAAAATTAACATTGTAATGGGCCTGATAAATTTATTAATGCATCATACAAGAGGAACTGTAACATTATGAGAAAAGTAAAAGTTTTTGAAATTTAAGATTTATTGCCATATATACGCATTTACAAATAGAGAAAATTAAACCTTTCACTATACAGAAATGTTTACCTAAAACTTTTAATTTGTCATTACAGCTTTGAACTACTTTCATTCTATTGTTACCAACTTAACTGGGCCCATGAAAGTCTATTCCTCCTTGCCGCGCACATCCCAGCAAGCCCTTGTCTTACATTCATGCCTCGACACGCCTCCCTCACCACCGCCATCCATGCACCGCTCGCCACTCATTGCTCTCGCACCCGCATCTTCTAACTACCTGGCCCTAGCCAGGAGGCTTTCGACATCAGGATTCCCGCCATGTATAGTAAACAAACTGCAATGTGGTTCAGCGCACATTGTGAGAAATAAACTCTCCTGTGTTGTGGACAATTCTTTGTTTACACAAGTCGTTAGTGCGTTAGAAATTAACGATTTAGCTGTGAAATACATTTGTGTGATTATCACTTATAACAGTATTGCTTTCTGATTTGGGAATGGGGAAGAACAAAATATTATGGCAGTCATTAGACTGAATGAACCAAAATTATGTATTTTGTTAATGGAAAACATATTAAAAAATCACATTCTTCTAAAAAAAATATTTATTCAGATATCAAAAAATCTAATTTATTTATTTAAGCACTACACTTCGAATTGATATAGTGAAGTTC
The DNA here is from genome assembly GCA_029891345.1 of Dryococelus australis. Taxonomy (NCBI): domain Eukaryota; kingdom Metazoa; phylum Arthropoda; class Insecta; order Phasmatodea; family Phasmatidae; genus Dryococelus; species Dryococelus australis. The sequence goes on from CM056998.1 coordinate 103,849,049, forward strand.
ATATCTGGGAACAAGGCTGGTGTTAACATTTTAGTTAATGTTGGAGGGAGACAAACTTGTTATTTTCTCAAATATGTGACATGTTTTATTATAGATGAATAGTTGGTTCATTGACTGTCAGAATAGATGATGCTTGAAGCAGATGGAAGCTTGATTCACTTGTTTAAGGTGGATGAGCTGAATTTATTATGATACAGAGCATTATGATGCAGAAAAATATTTTTTAATCTGTGCATTGGAGCAACTGAAAAGAATTTGCCAAATCTCGAAACCAAGGTCTTGAGAGCTAATGAGGGTGAAGTGAGTAATGGAATAGCAAGGGTTTGTATATATTATTATAGATAATAACTTTGTTTACTTCTGACCAGCAGTGAACGGTCGGTATTGGGAGATATGCACATCCATTTTCTATACGAGGTTGAAAGTCCACCTGCTTCCATGAGCACTAAATTCTTCAAGTCTGGTTGTTAAGTAAGGCACAATGGTAGAGTTATAAATGTTAACAATATCTGTGAGAATGTAGAATGTAGAGAGCTTTATTTTGAAAGTAGATGGTTTCTGCAGAGGATTCTTCCACTGTGATGGATTTCAAATACTTACAGGATATATTAATGCTAAGAGTTATTGGCAGAGATGATGTAGTTAAATCTAGCAGAGGCTTCCAACAACTTGAAAAAAATCTTTGAAAGTCTACATCAGTATCTGTTTGCTCATTACACATCCTCCCGTCAGTCAGTCTATGTGCAAAAGCTGTGTTTAGTTTTTCATAATTGAGGTGGGGCAAACCAGAAAGCGATTCACTTCCCAATCCTGAATTGAGGTATAGCAGTTTTGAACGAAATACAGTGCGTAGAACAGGAAATTTCAACTGTGGTACTGATTTCGGTGCTAATTAAGTAACCAATTGGGGTGGAGGAGAGGTAGGTGAAGGAGAGGGACGAGGAGGATGGTAGGGGAAGGGGAGGAGGAGGAAAGCCAGTGTTGCAAATTGTATAATGTCTTATCAAATTATCGCTCCATGTAATTTTCCTCTGGCAGAAATCACACTGAAACGGTTTTCTTGAACATTTCATTCCACAGGTTGTTAGATCATGTCGTAAGTTCCACAAAGCTATAAAAGGTTTCCCGCAGAAGCAACACAGCAGATGCATTATTGCTTCCGTACTCTTCCAAGTCTAGAATCGAACCGAAAGGTTTCGACCTTTTATAGGGAAATTCTAGGAAGCAATTGAAGTACATTATTCTTTTGAAATGTACATTTTAGTATTAAATCATTTTCAAACTTTAATGATAAATGCACATAACATTTTGTTGTTAGAATTAGTCTATATGTGGATATTAAAATTAATGTATTCATAAAGTCAGTAAAACACAAAATAAAGTAGTTTAAAACCATTTATTTCATTACAAAGTACATATTGAAAACATTAAATGTTTACAAAAACACACATTTACATAATTTCTTCCCTTAACAATATTTGTAGTATTATACATTCTGGTAAAAGTGCGAATACATTTCTTCGATGGTAGAGTTGTATTCGGACATAGAATATTTTGTCTGATCTGGAGAAGATATTAAATCATGACAATTTTTCAGCTTCTAATGTACATTTGATATTTTGAAATGAAACAAACAAGAGTTTCCAGAGATATAAATAGCATTTGAGTGGGGGGAAAAAACACTAAAACTGTTACTTCCAACAAATTTTCTAAAAGGTTTACTCCAATGTACAATTAACTTGGTAATATTCAATTTACATTTTTATTTCTGCATGCACAAGCACTTGACATCATTCTTGTCTTGATCCATCTTTACAAAGTATTGGCTTGCACAAATCAAATACATTTATGTACTAAATTCCACTCATCCCAAATAATGCCATATCACTTGTATAATAACCACTGGTGACTCAGGGGGAGAATCATCATAAACTGTTTCACCCCAGTCAGTTATCAAATTACCATTATAGCATTAATTTAGAGATTTCCTCTGCAGAGAATAAGTTCGATTCATAACCAGATGATTTATGCAATTATTTGAAAGAAGGTCAGTTGTATTCTTTTTGAATATCTGTTACTTCCCGATTCCACACACTTTGCAAAATGTATTTTGGTCGACTCTATATTTCACAATTATTTAAGCATTGTTTGCAAATCTGTTCAATATTCTCATACTCCATGCACCCACTTACCCAGGTTAAACCATGGTGGTGTTTGGTTACCCCTCTATTAGTTTTCTTGCATTTAGGACATATATATTGTAAGTGGAATGGCAGTTTGAAGCTGAATACCATTGTGTGTTCTTCCATGTAAGTAATAGCCAATTCTTTAATAAATTTATCTGGGGATTGAATTCCTTGCACATTGCAAAACATCTTGTTAACACCAAGTCTAGTTGTCTACTGACAAGTCATTATCTTCTCCAGCTATCTCTTACATTGTAACTCACTAATGTATTGTGAATTATCAATGCATAAGCTTGTGTATTTGCCAGAATTGGTGTAATGGCAATAATTTCAATTTGTGACTCAATTACACTATTGGTAAATATGTCGTCTTGTTTGCTTACATCAAATACAAATAACATTACTCTGGTTTAAAACTATTCAGGTTCTAGGATCGGTGAGCTGATTTTGTTATAATACATTTCCTGGAACGTTGAGTACATATCATAGAAAATAATGCATTTCCCATTTCCAAAGTTCGCATTTAAATCAGAATTAGGGATAAGCTTGACTGCTCAGATATAGTTAATATGTTTCATATCGCAATTGTCGAATACTGATCTATAACCTTTTAAAAATTTTTTGTTGATTTGTTTGAAAACAGATGACAAATAATGGTTTCTCAGATGAGAAACTTGATTTCACATTGCAAAAGACTTTTTGTGATATTGATAGAGCAGGAAATGTTTCCAAAGCCCACGACCTGGATGCAATATTTACATTCTTCCTATATTCGATATATTTTGAAAACTTCACATGTTCACAATTGTGAATTTTAATATGTGGCATTAGTTATTCGACCCTGTTTAATTGAAATGTTACACCCTCCTCGCTATTAGCCATTTCTTATATGGCATTCAAATGTGTGTTACCAAATAGAATAACTAATTCTTGTTTAGTAGTAAATATTACATTTTTATAGTCTTCAGAAAGCCCAAAACTATACTTAATGGTTTAAAAACTTCATATTTTCCACCTGGGTTTATCTGTAGTGTAAAATTATTAGCATTGTTCCACCAAGTCAATAGCCCTGCATAAAGATTGTTTATAGTTTCCGAGAGATATTGCTTTATTGTGGAAGTAACTCCACCATCCAGTGATTTGTTGATTTCAACACCATTGAGCAGCTCATATACAAGCATTTCTGTATTGGTGAGTGCATCACCACAACTTATTGGTTCTTCAACATTAAGTATGTCTTCCATTTCTATTAATGGTTATCCTAATTCCTTTAAAAGGATTTGTTGCCCTGTTTTAACTTGATGTGTATCTTGTTTAAAATGATCGTTTATGCTTCTGTTTACATATTTTTATAGCTACTTTCTTCGTAATAAGTTTTTTAGAAACATCATCTTTAAATGAAGCATCTACTTTATGAGCATTTTGACTATTATACACAATACCTATTTTGATTATAATAAACACAGGATTCGCGTATTTATATATCTTTTTTTTAATGTAATCTAACAGGAATTTCTCCATTTCTAAAATTAATATGTTTGCAATCTTGATCGACAGCTGCAACAACTAATTTAACCACTCGATTAACTATTACTTGATGATAAATCAATATACTTGGTTTTTCAATTATTTTGTAACCTGGATCCACCACACACATGAATTCGTGTATTGTATTTGTTGGTTTTCCATTCAAATATGATCAGCCTACAATACTAAAATTTATACGACACACATTAACGGACAATATATTAACCTGTTTTGACTATTTGTGCAATTGATTAGCTGGACATACTCTCCTTTCATAACCTAACACATTTGCAATTGAATTGTCTTCAGTGAAATCAATATCGACATTACTATAAACCACACTACTTAATGTAATTTAATTTCCACATAATCGGAATTGTACATTTTCAGGTAATGTCGCTTTAATAAACATTTCTAACACATCCAACTCATAATATCCTACTGGTATCACAATCTTATATGCATTTCATCATTGTTGAATGTAAAATGATTGCTTGTCTATATCGATATTTGGTATGCTGTTGTAAGTAACGAATTCGATTAGACTTATTTGACATTCTCCATCTAACTCCAAAGCTGGGAAATATACCGACTGCACTTGCAACGAATTTCTACTTAATTAATGTAATTGACATAGTAAAAAATGGCTTTGCTAATATATTAACTTATATAACATATTTATAGTAAAAATGTAAACATAAATGACCACAATTGAATGTTTGGTAAATGTTCCATTTTGTAATTGAATCTTAATTGCATGTTTTTCAAATAATTGCACAAAATAGTGATTGATTCATGTTTTAAATTAATACAACCCAATGTGTCCCTTCATTTTGTTTCGAATCTTAATTAACAATCATATATTCGGGAAGGTTTGGTTTCTATAGTAATCTGTGTTTCATATACATGCCTTGGAAATAGGGAATATCCAGTTTCTTTACAAATACATTAATGTCTTTGTTTGTCAATGTATGTTTTGGAAGACTATTGAGGACTTTCTGCATTTCTCTCCACATTTGGAGTTTTTCGTCCTTGAGCAACTTTATATGGTTTAAGATACATTCCTTTACCACTTGATTTACTTGATTAAGCGAGAACTGAAATGCCTCTCATTAAAGCTCCAAGAACTGACAATGCTGGAAATATGAATGGTAATATTCCACCTTTCTTGTTTTTTTTTGTTTTGTTTTGCATTTTACGCCCATGCCTCTTTTTACTCTCACCCGTGCATAAATTTGTCAGCAGCCCAAGTGCCTAGCTTTTCGCCTGTAGATGTAGATGGATTCATCCTTGTATTTGCTACTTTATCTTCTAGAATTGTATCCGCTGTACATCTATCTTTGAAATTGTTTGTTCTATCATATACTAAATTGTGTTCTTTACAAGTGTTATCCAAAGATTTTATTACTTGATCATTCCATGCCAAATGTTTTGTAAGCTTAGTTCCAGGTTCGCAATGATTGTATTTCAGTAAATGCAATTCAAATGGTAATTTGTTAATCAATGTATTCAACACTCCATGTCCATTTTTGTTATGTTTATACAGGCCATTGTTTTCAAATTAATGCAAACAAATATATATTCCTACATTTACAGTTTTTTGTTAGCATGTTGCCCTACTGTATACACGAAGGATATAAAACCAACTGTTCATCTGCCGGTATTTTGTAAATATGAAATAAACATAATTGAACAGAAATATGGTATTCTTTTACCTCCGAATTTACATTGCATAATAAGCGGTCCTTCGTCATGTGGAAAAATGTGTGTTATTATATAGCTGTTGGTACATCAAAATGTACTTAGATTTGAAAACATATGTGTTTTCTAAAACAATACAAGAGAAATATCAATGATTAGCCACTTTTTTTTTTCATCACTAATTGAAGGAATGTGATATTTCCCTTTTACAAATAAAGAAGAAATTGTACTTCCGAATGGAAGCATACCAAATATCGTATTCATATTTGACATTTTTTGGTGCGAATTGAAGGGTGAAATTCAACAATACTTTAGTTTTGGTTAATCATCAAATGTCGATTGTTTTTATCTATTGCAAAGTTACGCACAAATACCAAAACATAATTTGTGCAATAATGCAAATATGGTAATTGTGTTTAAAAAGGACAATGTGAATCTACAAAACATATTTTCAATGATCATATTTTAGTCGATATGACATTTACAAAATTTAACGATATGTGTTTTTATTTTTGGTAAATCAAGTATGGTTTTCTGTTAATTATACCAATGCTTACCTTAGTAAAGAAAGATATAGGTCTGGATTTGGCAGTTTTTTACTTCCTGGCGATAAATTATTAGTATTTCAAAGTTTGGACACAGCAGTTTAAAACACAATCATTACAATACCTGTATAATGAGAAATCGCGATGGAAATTGTGATTTGAATAGACATATATTATGTAATGTGGTTATATCTGTGAAAGATACCAATGCAGCAAATAAACATTACATGCAAGACTTAAACACCATTACACCAAACGTATTTAAACTGCAATCAATCGATATACGAAATAAATTAATAAACATAATTGAAACTATTTCAAAAGTTTTTACTATCATTAGTTATATTTCGGAAATATTGGTAAATATGATGATTTCATTGCAAAAATAGAAACTAGAACAAACAAATGTTCGGAACATTAAAAAAATTGTAACTAATGAAATGGTAACCACTATGATTAAAAAACAATTTGAGACACAAATGGATGAAATGATGAAATATATGTGTTGGATTGATCAATAAAACACCTGCTTTAGCTATGCAAATGGAATTGAAAATGGAAATTGATGATTTGAAATCTCGAATAAACTATTTAAGTAACAATTTAAGGGTTAAACCTGTGAGTAAATTAGACATATTGTTGAGTGAATTTGATAAGATTGAAAAAACGCAAACTTATCGAACTAATACACCCACCAAAAAAACCATCGAATATAGAGTTGAAAGTTAATGAAAATAAAGAAAAATGTCTGATCCTATTTTAGAATTATATAAAGTTATATCTGCTGTAAAGACGAAATATTTACAAGCTAAACATGCTCGAATGGAAAAGGATATTTTGAATGAAGAGATATTAAAACCTGTTATGAGTAGAATGGATACATTACATTCCCTGCTAAATATGTTTAATGAACCACCAGTGGAAATTAAATTGGAAGAACCTATAAAGAAGAAAAAGCTGTCTCATTTAACACCACATTATTTAGCTAAAAAACAATCATCGCCTATTCGCGATACGGTATTTGGTGTGTATTATCATGGAACTATATTGCTTCTGGGAAATTCTGAAATTAAGTTTTTGCCTGAGAACAGAATTCAAGTAGGTTATTATGTAATGGATGTTAGTACAAGTATTGTTTAAATTATTATTTTAAAAAGATTCGAATGGTTATTCCGATATCAATTTGAAGAAATATAAAGATCTTGTTGATCATACAAATGCAAATAAATGTTTAGATAATAAAGAAAATCATCCGAAATTACAATTATTAAACAATAATGTTGGAAGTGGAATATATAAGGATGAATTTGTCGATCGGTTTTCTCCTGTATATTGGAATAATCCTAATTAATTGGTTGTTAGATTAAATCTTCTCATTGCTTCGAGAGAGTCTGGGAATAATTCACATACTAACAAAATTGTTTCTATTATTGAAGAATTGATTGAAGACGGTTATATTACCAATGGAGTTCAGTAAGATTGCTCAAGAACTTCACACTTCTACAAGGATAAACTTTCCTAGAAGATGTGTCATTACAAAATGCTTAAATGATCTTTTTCAAGCCAATTAGTGTGAAATGACATTGCTTTCCAAACTCAAGACTTTTAACAAGAGCTTGAAACAGCTAATATACAAGCATTTCACATCAAAGCGAACATACAATTGGGTGGATGTTTTGCCTGAAAAAGTTAAATTTTATAATTCCAGATATCATAGAATTATCAAAATGGCACATGTAGAGGTCATGGACAATATATTGATTAAAACTGTGTATAATAATGTAAAAGTGTTGAAAAGAGAAAAGCAAAGCTTAAAATTGGTATGTATGCACTAGAGTCTAAGCTGAAATCTGTATTTGAGAAAAAATACATGGTTAATTGGTCGTGAGAAATATTTAAAATTATTTCATATAGAAATTCATTTCCCATGTTGTATTACCAAGAAACCTATGATGGAGAACCTATAAAAGGCAGCTTTTATGAACATGAGTTGTAAAAAGGCAATTCTCCAAATGAATATTTGAATGATAAAATCATTAAAAGGAAAATGACATGTCCTTTATTCGATGGAGATGTTCCTCAAAAGCAGGCGACTCGTGGGTGAAGAATAAGGATCATAAAATATTGAAATACAATGATTTGTAAATAATTTTTATACTAAATAAAAATATTTTATATAATATTTGATGTATTATTTATTTAATATACCTGTCGATATTGATGGGGAAAGGATGTGCAATAATTGTACATCCATTCAAATTGTTTGTGTGGTAACTATTGTGATTTAATCATTCAGTTCATCTGGTTGAACCTGTATTTCATTATGTGTCTTGAGAGCTGATAAGGGACAGAGTAAAATACTTATTTATATATGTGTTTGTGTACTTTGTTGGGAGGGGGAAAGAGTGTGGGGTAATTTTATATTAGCTGGCTGTTTGTTTAATTTCATTTGTTGGTCCATTCTGTAATCGCACAATTAAAGTCGGTTTAATGTTACATGATTAAAGTATTTTGGTTAATGAATATGTTTTTGCTTCTGTCGATTACGTGGTTAAAGTGGAGATCAGTTACTTTGCAAAGGTAAACAGTTTCATCGCATGATTAAAATCCGATTAATGAATTTATTTAAAGTATTTTGGTTAATGATTCCTACTTATTTCATTTGGCTATTTGAACATAAATAGTAGTGCGTTATAACATACCTGCATGCTCCCACTCCATCCACACCTCACTCACCTAGTGTCCCAGAAGTGTCATGCATGGTCTTGTTCCGTCCATATCTCACTTGCCTGCTGTCCTAGAACACATCTATGGTCTATTCCACTCACAAACTAACATAAAAATGTCCCTTATACCACTCTTACACCAACATCAACTCCTATATAAGCAATTACAATCCACTCCTCTGGCCAGTCAGCATTAGGATCTTACAGAGTTCACACCGAACCTGCTCTGCCAATATCACACTTGATACTTAACCCTTCCAACACCAATAAAATAATAACGTTATTTGATATCAAAGAATTCTTTAATATAAAAAATGATATCAAAATAGTATTTAATTAATCAATTAATTTACTTATTAGATTAATTCACTAAATCAATTTAATTAATCGAATCAATTATTAAATTAGTAAAATGGTTATTTAATCAAATCTGCATATCATGATTTGACTCTTAATCAACTCGTTCAAAAATGCGACTTAGGTTACGCTTATGTTAAGTGTTCCAGGATGGCTCCGCTCCTACTACTACTGACATGTTCTTTGACACTGTATAATTTATATCAAACCGAAAAATGATTTCGGTAGAACCAAGTATAAGCACAAAATCGATGCATGTGCATTAATAAAATTAATATGTAATTATATTGGCTTTATTTCCACCTTAACACGGCTGCTTAGTACAGGGTTCTACCGAGTGAAAGGACAGGGTTTCACATATTAAATAATTTTAGACGTATCTCTGACACCTTTCAACATGTCGTTTTCAAACAAAACAAGCTTTGTCCGCCTTTTCGCGAGACACATTGGTACTTTTTATTTCTTTTATTCTTAAGATTTAATAGCCGGAAACTCACAGGCAAATTAATATTGACAGACTATAAAACAACACAAAAACACTAACTCTTATTAATTTACCCCTAATTGTTCTCTTGTAGCATATTTCTTCTGTTTCGAGGGCACAAAACGTCTATGTTTGAAAGTTATATCCTGAAATGTGGCACATACACGGCGGTCCCGGTCTAGGTGGCTCTCGTAAATGTATATAACGTAACTTATCCCAGTTGAGTAATATGATCAAGACTTAAATTGACATACTACCAGTAACGTGCATTTTGCTTAAAACTGATATGGCACTGTACTTGTATGCCGGAGTTAGTGCCTGGACGACGGAAAAAAAAAGTGTTTTTCTCTCTGGTGGAAGATCGTGTTTTTTTTTTCCTTCCTACGACGTCGCTCGTTCTGGCGCCACCAACTGCCGCAGGGAATGTCGGGTCTGATCTTGTTTACTGATGGGAAGCTGTGCCACGGGACGAGAAGAAACCTTCCGTTTGCGCAAGTATCGACTCGGAGGCTGCGAGGAGAATTCCTCCACCGGAATGAGAGCCTTTTTTTTTTCTTTTTTTTTCGACGCCGGGATTCGCCAGATGCGTATTGACGCGCGTTCGCGTGAGCTGCGTGCTGGAGTCATTCGGCCTGGAAGTCTCTTGGCCTGCATTTTCAGCGCGGCAATGCTCAGCTCAATTCCCTTTTGCAAAAATCCTTTGTTTTCCTGTCATAATTTCAGTTTCAGTGGTATTATTGGAAATGTCTGATTATAAGAAATTTACAATTTTCTACACTGAGAGAAAATCGAACAAAATATTTGTTTGTATAAGGCCAAATAAATATTTAGTTGCCCAAACAAAATATATTGTTGAGCAAACAAAACTTGAAAAGCAACAAAATTACTTTTGTTCGTCTAACAAAATATATGTTCGAATAAACAAAATCTCTGTATTCTGCCAAAAAAAGTACACTGTCAAGTAAATATTTTGTTGAATCAACTGTAAATATTTGTTTGGCCACTCATTTGACTGCCTTCGTTCGAAAATACAGCTCGAGAGTTTGTTTGTGTTTCTTTTGTGACAATTAGGTCAGTAACCGTGTTTGTTAGCGCATCTACTATTGCCTAACAATCGTATAAACACATTAATAAAACAATGCAACAAGAAACTGACTGACAAGTAAAGCTGTAAAAATTTAAATATTTGTTTGCACAAGTTGCCCAATATTTGCAGAATATCTATTTGAAAGCTTCCCGGTGTCATCTGTTGTCACATTAGCTGAGATTACAAATGCGTGGCGCTCGGACGCAGGTGATCTTGGAAACACAAGAAGGAATTCAAATGATCGACCTCGTATGTGCCGATCTGCGTGAACATGTATTGAAATATAAAATACATCGACATACACAGACGTGTAAGGCGAATAATGAATATTCAGCATTCTTGTTCAAATTCCTGCTATAAGAGTGCACTGAAACTCGCCTGATCGCAAGCGAAACCGATAACGTACGACTCTGTAAATATATAAATAGTTAACCTATACAATAAATAAAAATAGGTGAGACTAAATGTTAAAAATAAATTAACTGTAAAGAAACCTTTTGAAACCAAGCTTATATTTATAAAAGAACCAAAAAGATAAGAATAACTACAGGAGAAGTTACAGAATTTGTAGAACTTGTAAGACGTGGTCAAACAGCTGTAATTAACTTTACTATAAATAAATATTTTTGTATAAATTTATATTTAATATGTAAAAGCTTGGCGCGAATAGTTAAGAGCCTTACGCAAGATATGTGCTTACTACGCTTACGCAAATGTTGTTTACGTTCTATATTGCGCCAAGCTTTGATATACTAAACATAAATTGATATAAAAATATTAATTTGTATTAAAGTTTATTATGGCTGTTCGACCACGTCTTAGAAGTTCTACAAATTCTGTAACTATTCATATAATTATTCTTTACTTTTTAGTTCATTTAAAAATAAAAGCTTGGTTTTAATAGGTTATATACCGCTAATTATTATCTCTTATATAAACAGAAAAGACTAAACTATACATGCACTCTACTTGCTTACAATGTACAGTACAATGAACTGAAAAGAAATTCTTCCGCCTCCGATTATTCGAAAAAATGCACTGCTGAGCAATAGGTTGCCCCGTATGGCTTAGGTCTGTCCACTGCCGTACATTTATTTAAACGACACTATTTGAAACTAATTTAAGCTAACAGAATCACTTTACTACCACATTGGAAGCAGTTCGATAAAAAATTCCTTAAATATTCTGCTAAACATAAGGCTGGCAATAGCGCAGCAGGGGCCACTGTGGCTGAGCGGTTGAACTCTGCTAGCCTCCCACCAAGACGAACCGAGTTCAAACCCCTGAGGGGTCACTCCCGAATTTTCGCAAGTGGGAAATCGTGCCGGAAGATGCTGTTGGCCAGCCACATGACAAACGAGATAAACAATAGTTACAAAATACGTGAAACACCAAACTTGTTCGCTCCTGATGTACTTATTTATTCTGTAGATATACATTGCTCAACGTATAGACATCATGTGAAATCTACAGTCAATAAAACAATTTTAGTGCTGCAACTTCAATCCCTGTGAGTGCTGCCGTAGCGAGAGTAAGCTGGTAGAGAGCGCACGAGCAGCGGTGCAGTTAGCGATTTTTGAGTTCCTACAAGTCAAACCTTTTTGCCAACAAAGCTGCCAAAAAAAAACACGCAGCAAGGGCTTATACTTACCACTTCGTTTAAGTAAATATGTTCACTGAAATTTGCAACTATTTCTGCTGACCGAGCGGGGATGAATCTAAATTACCTTCATGTCACGCAATTTAAAAAAAAATTAACAATGGATTGTTGGAAACTAAAAAATAGAAAAAGTCCACTTCGCTGTTTGATTTCGTGATTTATGAAGTTTCTGCTCTCAGCTTACGAGACAGTGCTAGGTGAATGGGTATAAGACAAGAAAATAGTTCCGTCTAATCCTGAGTATACGCTTATTAGTACAACTTATGGTCACACTTATACATGAAAGGGGCGGGGGCGTAGCTGAGTAATGAAAGATGATTTGGTAGAGCACTACTGTGAATGATGGAGTTTATTAACATGCTGAACACACAATAACATATTAGGTTAGTATTAATTTACTCGGGGAACTTATTATGAATTCATTATACTATTAACCTGCTAGAAAATAGTTACTAGAGCCACTACTATAACAAACTAACTGGAATGTCCCCACCTTAAACAATGTTCCGGAGGCTGATTCTGGTAGAGTGGTTATCGACGATCGGACATATCAATTTTCTGTGATCTTCCCTCAGAGATGGCCCGATGATGAAAGACGACGTACCCAGCGTTATGCTGGCCTATATCGGCGCGTTGTTTAGACATACTCGTCCCCGATTGCTGGCTGGTGGGAGGGGATTTCTGCTACTAGCTTTTTCGCAATGATTTGTTACAATTCCTCTCGCGTCCTGGTTTAACGTATAAAGGTGTGATCAGGCAGGGATGTTACTTAAGGCCTGATCACATCGTAACAGTACGTTCCTGTACCTAAACTTGGTTGCACCTCTTCTATAAGCATTTGTTATTATTTCATCGTGCGAAAGTGGAAAAACAGTGATTTTCGGATTATGTTAGGGCTTCTGAGATTGTTGCTCTAGTTTCCCGTCCAAGGCGCTCGCCGTGGACCTTTGTTCTGGCCATGGCCGGGACGACAACAATAGCACGACCCTCCTTCAACTGCGCACGAATGCAGTACTCGGGCGACAGCCCTCCACAATCCGCCGCGGGGTCAGCCCGCTAAGGACATGACACGCTGTCGCTAGGGACCTGCGACATTCGCGTTATGACGGAGTCACATAGCTCCGACGAGCATGACACGGCAGCCCCAAAACGACACTCAAAACTAACCAGTAAGTGAAATACAACATAGATATGGCGTAGTCACGACACGCAGGGTGTACAAACTTGCAATATGAAATTGTATGGCAAGCTTTCCCTACAATGGTAAATACGCAGCTTAAAAGAAAAACAAATTGAAAATTACTGTATTTAACTCTTTAAAATAACATTTTTACCTTTGTATGCATTAGCGATATCACTTTGTCACTTTATGTATTCCAAATTACCCGTCTTCCCACCGCCTTTGAAACTAGCGATAGTTAATGAGAGCCTTCTAAATGGTCCCGAAAAATTATACTTTTCGTGTCGCGTCAGTAAACTGTCGGGCCGTAAATTCGAACAGTCACATTGGAAATATAAATGTTGAGTTGTGATTGCGGTGTTTGTCGTGTCGTGCTGTGTTTGTCGGTGACATTTCTCAGAGACGCTTCTAGACAATAGTGACGGTTCAGCGGTTGATCGATCTCCATTAAGATGCGGTCACATTATCCTGACGAACACGACGCGACAGAGAGATATGACGTCAGGCCTCGACGGAATTTCATATTAAATTATATTCAGTGTTCACAACACCTCGACAAATTCTGCCCGACGAGTATGTTAGTTGGCTGTTGGGAAATTCTAAAATGACAATTTTTCCTTACAATATTTAATATTTACTTATTAAAACTAGCGATAAAATGAATTATTATTTTAATTTTGATAAAATTTGAATTTATACGAGCTATAAAAACTATTTAGAAACAAACCGGGACGTTATTTTGGCGGAAAGTTATTTTACAATTCACTACAGTAGGGAAATACGCACGAAAATTTGTTTTCTGATATTTTATTTTCATTTTATTGCGCGCCCCGATGAGTCCGACACGATGGAAAATAGAAATATATTCTACTTTTGCCAGGCTGTCGGGGTTACTATTTAGTCAGTCTGATGTCACAGTGACTTTGCTTTCATTGGCTGCTGCTCAGATTTTGTCGTGTCGGGGTTGCCGTGTTGGGTTCGTCAGTTATGTCGTGACTCCAGCAACAGGGCGAATGACGTTGTACAGTTGCCAGCAGTCGATGGAATCACGTAGGGCCTACTGTGCTCATGTAAACACAGGGCAGTGCAGTATAGCACGTTAAGGGGTGTTCACGGTAGCACGAGCTGTTTTGAACGCCCTGCTTAAGATCTACTTGTGTATCCTTCAACAGCATGCGACATTAATGTTATTCATGCGTCAGTTAGTAAAATTATTTCAAAAGTAGATATTTTACAGATCTGATCATTCTTACACCTATAAGAATTACAAATAAGTAAATTAAAAATGTCAAATTTTAACAAAACACGTATAATTTGACGGTAAGACATGGAACTACATTTTTTTCCGTCGTTACCAAACTCATTGGACGCGTGCCAGTCAGTTTACAGCAGGGAAGGGCAGTGACATTTTTCAAACGCTGATTATAAAAGTCCTTAAATAACCGTGTTTGTTGCCTAAACACATTCGGTAAACATCGGAGGCCGCTAGGGAACAACAATAAACGCAGGAATCAGCTAGGAATCAGGGGATAAACGGGTTCGGCTGACACAGTGCAATAGCGCCAAGATGTCAACATCTCGCGGTGGTTACTCCGCCCAGGACGCGACTGACGACCGGTAGGAAATGAGGACGAGAGGCTGTAAGGCGAGGACGAGAAATGTATGCCATGTCCGAAACGGCCAATTTAGGGAATTAGGGTTTAGGAATTTGGGGCGTATGCTTTCAAATGGCTTGAAAGAGCGCTACGTGCCACAAAGTTATTTTGTTTGTCAAACTATAAATAAATAATTCACTCCCAAGCATTTTTCACTTAATCCCTCGTTCTTGTAAGTAACTGATCATATTTATTTCTAGCCGATATCAATCTTCTCGATATTTCTTCGCTCTCTGCAATTAACATTCCATTTCGAATAACAACCTATCGGATTTTTTTTTTTTTTTTTTTTGGCAATTTTAATACAACATACGAACTTCATTTTAAAATAACTTCATGTAGATACCTGATTTTACATTTTTCACGTGCATGTATTGTGCAGCGTATCGAGAACAGTAAAGACCAGTGTTTCCACCCCAACGCGGGAAATAATACGTAAATAAACAACAGCAGACGATTTTACGGGCTTATTTGAGGATTTAGTATGCTACTTCACCTCAGCAAATTTCAACCCTATATCCCCAAATATTTAGGGTCTAAACTTGGTCACGTGGTCGATTTATTAATATTTAATAACCTAAATAATGGTATCGTAGCCGTTTCGGACACGGCAGAAGCCAGGACCCAGGACTAGGCGACTACAGGTAGTGACAGACGGCGACGGGACACGACGCCATCTGATCCGGCGATCAGGGGGTGCGTTTGTACCCGCTAGGGAGTGAGAGCGAATTCGGCGTCTTTCTTCAACCCCTTCTCTACGAATCCTTTGTGTGGTGAAGTGTTGCAAGGTAAGCTGGTGCTTGCTCAGCATTCGGCGCACGCAGCAGGAACCAGTGACCAGAGTAGAGCTGGGGGAAACGGCATGTATTGCGGCCTCTCACGAGAGAGAGCGGCGAGACACCCATTACACACGTGCAGCGACGTCAGCTCTACTACTGTGTTTTTTTTTTTTTTTAAGTTGCCGATGTGCAAACTAGCAAACTGAGCAAAACACAGCTAACCTTGCAACAGTTCACCACACTATAGCTAAGTATAACCACAGTGTAGATAATTACACAGAAACTAAATTGAAGATGTGGGCGTTCACATTTTCCGATTGTCTGCGCGAGGTTCTACGAACGAGCCTTGCATCTGATTGGCTGCTGCGCCCCGAGGGATGTTCCCTATTGGCACGGCTGTCGGGAGGCGTGTAAATTATCAGGCGCTGATTGGCGAACGGCGTTCCAACATCTTTCTGGGCCGTGGCGAAATTTTGCTGGCGTGTGAGGCTGTATTTAGCTGTATAAACGAACATTTCAATTATGTAAAGGCTGTTCATGATAAAATGAGCACTTTAGAAATGAACCTTAGAAAAAGTCACTGCCCCTGCATGCATATATTTTAACGGGTGCAGTGAGCGACATTGGCCCAGTAAAGATGGTAACGATTGATGGAAAGCAGTTCCATGTATTAACGCCGAATAAAAAGTGTAAAGGAACCATTTGCGATAGCTTACAATTATTTCTTTCGCTTTCTGTTTTCTTTATGCACCGAAGTGTAAAAATAAGCAGATTTATATAATATTAACTTCCTTAACAATTTCACAGTGTCATTAGACCGACGGATGAATAAAGTGATGAGACCCATATCAACGCCAATTTTACATAAGGCGGAAGAAAACACAACTGGTATACAAGTAGATCTTAAGCAGGGCTTTCTCATTTAACCATGAACAGCCGATACTAGTATGTACTCTGTATTACAAGCCATTTAGTCAATATCCAATCATGTCACTAGGAAATATTAACTGTCAGTAATAGATATTAGATAAAAGGATAAGCGAAATCAGCACAATGGTCAGTAACTTAAAACGTCCCTTCCTCACCTTGTTATGCAAAACCCGTTAGTTATCTAATATAACAGTGCTCTGGATTCTCTGTGCTCTACCACAGAGAACATATATACATAGAGGCGAAATCGGGAGACATTTCCTTTGATATGGGCGTACACACTCTCCGACTGGTTGTACGAGGGCCTGGGGACGGGCTTGTGTCTGATTGACTACCGCTTGCTGCGCGATTTTCCCAATTGGCTCGGCTACTGGCTGGCAAGTAGTAAGTTACCAGGTGTTCCGACACACTGCTGACTAGAGACCCCATATTAGTCACGTGTGCGGGTAGGAGTTCGCGGATCAATTGGCTATTTCACCTCTGCAGTGTCATTTACTCTATGACTGTATCTAGTCATTTCCGTATTTTCTCGCTGACCTCTGAAAAGTATTCGTGCAGGGTCATATTGTAAGGGTTTTCAGTAAATACAAAAGCTTTTGAAAACATGTGAATAAGTGTCAGAAATACAGAATGTTATGTAAAAATTCAAGGCAAACAGAAATGGAAACAAGCCGTTGAGTTATTTTTATTGTAAAACCCGTTCACAGAAAAATTTGATAAATAGTGTTTTTGCGACCGTCATTTTGTCATTCCATGTAGCCCGCGCTTCAAAGACAACGTAGTTAAGATAAAAAAAAAAACTGCGCGTGTTGAACTTTGCGGGCAGCCACAAAATGCTGTTCCCCGGGAACATTTAACCTACCCTTTCAACTTTCAGAAGTTCACTCACGAAAGTAACACAGAGCAAAGGCATATTCAATGCCAGAAGCAAATTGTGGAGTTCGAAATCACTATAGAGATTTTAAACGCCATTTCTGAAGCGGAAACAGGGCAAACTTCTTTGTGAAGCAACTCTACTTTGACCGTACAAAGTCTGCTGCGCACAAGAACTTAACTCAAAGAGCGGAGAAACTGTGGGGCAAAACTGGATGTTCGCTTCGACGCACCTGCGAACATGTACTGACCTGAGCCAGGGAGTATTTAGTAACCCACCTTCCAACGAACTTCTTCTCCCTCCGTTTATCCACGCAGTAACAAATGTCATGGTTATTGAACAAAACATGTATTGGAACATGTATGTGAAGATGCATACTTTCTACGTCTTTCGACCACCAACCAAGGGACAGCACAGTTCTGAGTGAAAAAAAAAGAAATAAATAATAATTAAAGATTTAGGTTGTTGAAGCCTTCGGGCTATTAATTTCCATGTTCGAATCCCGCTAAAGACATGGTTGTGTGCCGTTTTTGCGGTTAGTTTAGTTTTTAAGCACCCCTCCCCCCTCCGCATAACCTAATTTGTTTCAGTCGCATTAAGTAAAAGTGGCAACATTACGAAACATATTTAAAAATAAATATTACAACGGTATTAAAAGTATGGCAACAGTTATTCTTAATGTATATGTAACTAGCGCCGATAGGCTACAATAGAGAAAGATAATTTATTTTCCACCCTATTGTAAGAATATCTTGGTTTTTGCAAGTATTGGTTAAAATTGATAAACATTTGGTCTCTCAACTTCTTTCTCGGACGCCGCTGCAGCTGCATTTTGCGTCGTACCAGAGAGAGTTTTCAACAATTTTCCTAACCCATACATCTTTCCTAAAGCCCCTGTCACACTGTAAAATTTTTCCGTCAAACAGCTTCCAATAAGTTTGGTCAAATACAGTGTGACGGTTATGAAGTCACCAAAACGACATAAACACCATCAAATTTGTCTGAGGAAGTTGGATGGCTTCAGTAGTTTCCATCAGACATTTAAAGATTGAACCGGTTGTAACATTTATTTGATGTTTGACGGTCTCAGCCAATCAGATCGCGCACGACAAAAATGGACGTCAAGAAAAATAAAATAACGAACAATTGCTGGAAACGAAGTGGGTTGTGAAGCTAATTGATTTATGTAGAAACTATCTGGGCATGAATGCTGTTTTAACACATAATATTACGAACTCAGAGGCATTTAATTTATTGTGCAGTAAACATATCATATAAATAAAATTTTAATTAGTAAAGAAACGAAAATAAATTACAATATTACTTACATTTCTTCCTGTAACGGACCGCATGGAAAAACAACACTACGAAAATAATTAAAAATAATATTTCAAATTATATTCTCCCAATAAAAAATCTTGACAGTGTGACACATTTTCAAACACATTCAAGATTATTTGTTAAAATTTGTTGGCAGGAAAAATTTGATGGCCGTATTTTGTCCTCAAATTTTATTGTCAAATAGCCTTTAGTTGAAGGCAAAAATTTGACAGTGTGAATGGGGCTTTACGGCTGCAACCCGCTAAACACTTTAGTGAGCCCCATTAATCACTAATCAGTAATGCTGCTAGCATCGTAATAATTTTGCAGCCGCCAACCGTGACGAACACAATATTTCCTACGTACGCACTGAATTTATTAGTGACCACAGGCGTTGTTTTGTGGCCATCACTTTAGAAATTACAAGAAAATTTGTTGGTGACACAAAATCTTCCACGTACCTATTCAAAGGAATTTTGTGTTCACCAAACAACATTTATTTTGGTCATCACAAAACTGTTTTTAAGTGCACTACTGAGATAAAAAATATTACTGCAGACATAAATGGTTATGTTGATAATAGTGTACAGGCAACTGTTTTCTTGAGACAAAAATGTTTTTCTATAGAACTAATTTAATTAAATAAATGGCAAAGACAAACATTTTTTTGGCACTTTCGATGCTAGTTACTGGACCAATGAAAAGTAGTTCTTTAAAGTATGCTCGCGGTGGCTTTGTGTGGGCAGAGAAGACACTGTTGAAAGTCACACCTCTTTTATACCCCTTAAGGGTGAGTTGGACCCCCGTGGGAACCCCGCGTTCAAAGTCAAAAAGCGACGTAGCGATACGGGCGACACTTACACGCGCGCTTAGTGCCTCATCGCTCCTAAGCGCAAGGCGTACAGTGTTTCCGTCGTAACGCCGTACTGTGCAAATTAGATCTGTAAAAGCGGAGTTCTATTACACGCTATGAAAAACTACGGATTAAACTACGCCTGTATCTTTGTACTTTTCTCTTGCCGTTTAAGGAAATTGCATAGGCAAGTTTTAAAAACGCGATTTTTGACTATTTGCATTAATTTTTTTCTCCAGGAATACACTTAATATGATAAAAGTAAAACAAATATGGGCATACATAATTGTTATTTATATTCTCCAAAAAAAAAATTGTATTTTCAGAACATTTATTTACCGAGATACGCGTGTTCGCGCAAACAACGATTTCACAGAAAATGTTTCAGCCCATCCCACTCTTAACGTATTATCCCGAGTATACTCGTTCACGTCTGACATGTTGCAGAATAGATGAATCATGGTGGGTGCTGTACCAGTCCAGGAGCTAGCACCAACATAGACAGCAGCGCCTTTCCGCGGGCAATGCTATTGGTTGCTGTCGATATCACAACTATTTTATAGTTGGTTACTTCTTGCGTCATGAACCTTCTGAAACCTTTTCCATACGTTCCGAAGTGTCAGTTGGTGAGAAATTCGTTAAGTACATTCCCCGCCATGAATTTCCTCTTTTGAAACGCCTAGAAAGAACAGTTAATGTGTACTGTTCTTTCTAGGCGTTTGTACATCAGCTGCCAGGGGAGCGAATTTTCGTTACTTTTAAAATAAGTTGCACTGTGAGGATGTTGAGGTTTCCCGCTGTTTTTTTTTTTTTTTTAAATTTCCTTTGTGTTACTGGCGGGGCTACATTTTTCCGATACATGTCATTGAAGACTGTTCACGGTAAACTAGCACTTTTGAAAGCCCTGCTTAGGATATTATTTTATGAACACTGTCAATTCTTCTACCTCATACAAAATTAACATTGCGGGAGACCTGGCCACTTTATTTATGCGTCGGTCAAGTGAAATTGTAAAATTATTGGCAATGTCATTGTTTTACAATTTTCAAATTCTTACACTTATTCCCATTAAAAAAAATTCAGAACGCAGAATTAATGATTTCAGTATTCACAAATGTATAGCTACAACGTTTAATTAAACGGTAAAATATGGAACTATTTTCTTTCCAACATTACCAACTTTACCGGGCGCATGATAGCCAGGGTGCACGTTAAAATACTTGCAGATTGGGGCAGTGACATTTTTCAACTGTTGATTTGAAAAGTGCTCACTTAACGGTGAACAAGCTATAATATCGTCTTCCCGTCACATAGTTTATAAGCAGAAACCTCCAAATATAACCTTCGATGGCAGTCGTTTTGGACACAACGCGTCTATTTGTGGGCAGTATTGACGCTGTCTGTGCGGATACACTTGGGATCGGCTGAGCTTTTCCCGCACAGCCCACAGGATCACAATGCAGAAGCTAGAATCCCGAGTATTTCGCGAATTCTTTCGGTACCGAGGTACACTTCAAACACTTGTTCTTTTCTACTACGCTTGTGATTGAACGACAGCTGTTTTATACACGCCCCGTTCAACTGCGAGCCAGTAGTAAGCAGGAAGCAGTAGTGTGGTTGAGTGTAGAGAAGTGCTCGCCTCACTTGATCGTAGCAACCAACAAGCAAACGACAGTGTCTCGAGTATGTAGAGGACTGTCGAATCTAGCCTGCTGCCACATCAATCCGCGAAATAATCGAGGCTCTAGTTATAATTAAGGACATGCAAAATTCACTTTATTATTTGGCACCAGGTTAAATTTTACAGTACTCTATACACTCGAGTCTGCGTCGTTTCCCCAGTAGCTGCTGCATATATATATGAAGTCACTCCCTTTCTGACTGAACTGCAACGTAATTGGGGCACGCCGTTGTGAAGTGTTCGTTTATTGGCGCAGAGTTACCCAGGGCGAGTTAAATGAAGTATGGTGCAATGAAAAACTTATTGCAAAGGCACACGTGTTTGAAGTTCAACGTATCCTCAAATAACAACGCGCGTTTTGCAGATCTCTAATTATAGTACATTCAGGGTTACTTACAACTTTTCTGAAGCCATGTTGAAGTTCTACTTCCAGAATATTCATCCGCCTAATTCAAACAAAGTTTATCCAAATATTAAAACTTACACCAAAGGGACAAAGCACCGCATTTGTGCGCACTATGTGTAATAATATATTGCGTAAGAATTATTTCTTACTAGGCATTATCAACAGTAGTATAGAAATGCCGGTTCGAGCACAGCCCCCAACCATCCGAAAACCAACGGCAAATTGAATACCCAAACCATCAGAAAACCATCAGAAAAAATTACCGTTATTTTCCTGATCCAAAATATCAGCTGCCGATTCGAGCGCAGCCGCAAAAAGTGACTGCAAAAAGTTGTGTTTGGGAGCAGCCCTCAGTTATCAGAAAGCCAACGGCAAATTGAATGCTTGAGCCATCAGAAAACATCAACTGCCGGTTCGAGCACATCCGCAAAAAGTGACTGCAGAAGTTGCGTTTGGGAGCAGCTCCAAAGAGTGAATGCAAAAAGGTGTGTTTCGATTCATCCGTAAAAAATGACTACAAATAGTTGCGTTAGAATGCAGTTGCAAATAGTGGCTACAAAAGTTGCGTTTGGGAGCAGTTGCAAAAAAAGAGCGGCTCAAGAAATTTGAATGCGTAAAAAATAAAATATTGTACATAATAAAGATGGACCAGTTGCTAAATGTATTAAACGGAACCCAACAATTTAAAAAACTTTCCGAACTTACAATTGGACAGACCTATCCCATAGACCATGCTGAAATAAATGATACACGGTATGGGTACAAAGTGGTAATTACTTCTGGAAATTTTAAAGTAACCTTGCCAGACAGATATCTTCAGATTTCCAGCGAAAAAGTTTTAAATTATGTTAATTGTGGAGGTATAAATTTTGTATATGATGGAATGGAGGATTGTGGCGTTAACCAAAGGCATTCTATTCGGTTTTTTAAAGAGTAAATGATCGTCATATTAGGCATCAGTTGGTTTTTATTTGTGCTCATCTCACTTTAAAGTTTTAATGGTTATACAATCATTAAACCCACAATTATCGCTCTGACTTCGGCAATGTGCTACAACATAGTCTAATTAAAAATTTAGATACACATCTCCAAATTCGACACATTAAAGTAGCCGAAACATTGAGTTCTTTCATTACACTTTCTATAGAAATATTATTCATCTTTATCACACGAAACTTTAATATATAGAATATGACTACTTCCAACCCAAAAATATTTACAGCTTCATCTCTAATACCACTGTTCTTTCAGACAAATCAGAGTTAATTAACTTACCTTTTCCATCCCTAATTTAAACTATTATTTCATTAATTTGATTTGTTTGCACTGGGAAAAATAATGGATAAGCTGGTTCATAATAGATCGTGTCGCCAAATCCAAATGTTGTTCTTGATTTAAAAGTGACAACTATGCTAGTTTCTCTATGGTTATTTTCATCATGTTTTAATATACCATTTACTATATTACAGTGTATATTTATTGCTTCAAATGGATCAAATTTTGGGATTGTATCACCATAATGATCCACATTTGCTTTCAGAGTTTTATATTCTATGAAACCCAAAAGTTTTCCTATTGAACCCTGTTTTCCAAACTGGAATTTAAGCCTACATTTTACTTTCACTCTGTTATTTTATCCAGCTCGAAAGATATATCATTTTCTTTCCCACCCATTGAATCTACACTAACTGAAAAAATTGCTTTTATAGTTTTTTCAAGACCTTTTAAGCTATATTGTCCAACTGAAATATCAATTGCGGATTCCGTATCATTATGACCCACAAAATATAGCTTATTTCTCCCAGAGGTAATGATATGCTTTAGGTAAGTAGTATAGAACTGCACTAATGCCAATGAGTGTCCCTCTATCTCTAAAGGGTAATGTAGTCTCTTCTTCAACACTGATTTGTTATCTGTTAGTTTGAAAACTTTACTTATGTATTATATTATTAAAAAAATGTATAAATAAATGAGCAAAAAACATGTAGAATGGGATATTAAAATAACAATACCAGACAAGACTGTATCGACAAAACGTCATGGAGAATTATTACCTAATAATATTAGGTGTTTGATTTTGGGTCCTAGTAACTGTGCGAAAACTACACTTATGATAGATAATTTTATATATGCTCAGGGATGATTGCACTTTGGTACTCTCTATGTATGTTCAAAAAGTCTGGACCAACCAAAATATATCAATTTAAAGAAAGATATTGATGTAGCATCAAAATTATTTAATGAGCCAATAGCATACTTCTTTCCATCAAATGAAGAAATGGTTGACGTAAATGAATGTCATAAAGAGTCTGTAGTTGTTTTCGATGATATCATACTTGAAAATTAAAATATGGGAAGGGATTACTTTACTTGTGATAGACACAAAGATATCGATTGTTTCTATTTAGCTTAGACATACTCAAAAGTACCTAAGCAGCTTATAAGAGACAATGCTAATTTTCTTTGCATATTCAGACAAAACGATACAAATCTTAAACATATTCATATTGATTTTGTGGGTGGTGATATGTCATTTGATAAATTTAGGGAGACGTGTTCAAAATGTTGGAATAATGAATATGGTTTTCTTACAATAGATATGACTCGTAAGTTAAATAATGACAAGCACAGTAATAAAATTAAAGACTTTTTAAATTCTTAGATCATAAGTTTTGTTTTTAATGGAAACACTTCCATTAAAAACTAATATACTCTCATCTTTTTAAACGTATTCATATACCATAACTATTTAAATAAACACAATTGTACCTTCGAGTACATTGTGCGCTTTTGATATTTTAAAATATATCATATCAGCAGGGTGTACTACAAAAGTTTTATGCATGTAAATTTTTTTCCGTTCATGATAACAGTTGATAACACTTTTATATTTTTCTGGTTTTATTATTATTTCAACTATATTTCCGATTCTCATAAAAAAAAATTCTATTCAGTTATCAAAGTAAGAAATTTTTCTTTTGAATTGTATTTCCCAACGAAACGAATAATGTAAATTCTGTTTTTCTGATAGTACTCTAAATTGATTGCATCCATCGGTGCAATGGGATTTCCGACATGTCTTAGTCTTTTTTGTTCAAAATATGTATTATTATCAACTTACAAGTAAGTAAGATAGGTTTTATCCAATGATCTTTTATTTTTTGTCAGTGTGGTTATAAAGTCGTTGAACTGTGTGTTGGAAGCAAAATCATTAGGACTGATCTTATCATTGTTCGTGCATTCTTTAATTTGATCTTCAATCCAAGAGCTCAGTAATGCATTTCTGCATATATCCATTGTTTATTAATAGTGAAATAATTTTTGGAAATTTCAAATTATGTGAAAAGAGATTTAGCACAATTACACACAAATGACCACAAGTTACTTGATTGCAATTTTGAATTTTATCATCGTTATAAAAATATTCCTTCCGAGATATACTATTAATTGCCGGGGTGAATTTCCGCCAAATGAATCAAAATAATATTTGTTGTTTGCTTTTTTCCAATAGCATACCCAGTTTGTACCAGAGTTTGTCGAAACATCTAGATTAATAATCCCGCATTCATTATCGTGTGGCGTGTAAAGTAGCTCATCGATCATATATACACCTCGAAAATTTTTTATGTTTAATTTTTTAACCATTTGATCAATATCAAAGTTACTAAGTGGAGTTACTTTTTTAAACATTCTTACCCCACTTAACTTTCTTCAATCCCTTGCAGTATTCCTCCATAGCTAAATTATGTCTGCATTGTTCTTCAAATTCTTGGTTTTTCTTCTTGGCATTAATTACTGATGTAGCAATAGATGATGCACCACCAGCTAACGCTCCTAGAGCTCCCAATGCTGCGAAAATTAAGGGTAAATATCCACCCTTGTGAACTGTCAAACCATTTCCAGTTTTCATTTCTTTGGACATTTTCTTAAGCTGTGGAACTGAAATTGTGATAGCCATCTCTTTGTCCTCTAGTTTCTTGTTTTTATGATCCAGTTGGTCTTTTGTTAGGAAGGAATCAATATTCAAACCCTTCAACTCGTCGTTAGGAACTTGAAATTCTATGTTTTTTACTTACATTTATTATAACAAATATTTTATAATTTTATTTTAATTCCCCAGCCAAGCTTACGTTTAATATGCATCGCAGATCCACTAACACCAGCCCACAATCTCTCATTGAGATCAGCATCTGAACTTAACAATCTTTTGAACGCTTTTTTTTCCTAGTTCTTTGTCAGCTACATGTCTTTCAGCTAGATCTTTATTGTGATGATAAGCTATATCATGTTCCATTGCAACCGCATCTAGCGGATTAATGGGTTTATCACCACACTCAATTCTCTCTTTTAGTCTAGTACCTGGACCTAAGTACTGATAACCGGGTGCATGCAACTCAAAATGTAGCAAATTTATTATGTCATTGAGTAACCCTTTTCCGTAATGCTCCGACTTCCAAAAAGTATGTGGTATTGTGTTAAACATTCATATCAGATATGGTATACTTTTTGGATTATTCACAACAAAGTTACTAAACTTGCTGTTGAGCATATTCATTTTTCAAACTTTTTCATTGTAATAGTAATCATTTCAGGCATTCTCTTCGCCATAAATAACGAGAAGTCTATCAATAAGCATCCTAACATCATCCATCCATATGTATTCTTTGGGGTAGCCTGTATATTTCTTTATACCTTTCCCCTTTTTAGGTGAGGGGCATTTCTTTTTAATCGAATCGTAAATAGGTTTAACAATAATTTTCCATTTAATCCCTATACTCGATTTTGGTGTTCCCAAATTTGGATCATTGTTTTGAAAAAATGTGTTAGTATCTGCTAGGATACGACTACAGGGCTCATAGTCGGTTGCAGTGTAGTCACTTTCTGTTACTTTCTTACTAGTTAGTAATTTCATCAAACCATCAGTTGCAGTGTATGTTCGACCTTTTACAGTAAACTTGTCATTGATGAAAGTTACTTCGCTATCACCAATATACAATTTACCTTTATAAGCCTTTAGCCCAAAAATATCGTCATTGCAGTCAATTAAGAAATCGGCCACTTTCTTATCAATAAATGTTGTTTTGTAGTTAGTTAACTGTGGGATATCAGTTTTCAAATGCCCCAACACTTCGTCATAGCATTTATAGTCATTGTCAATGCGGTTAACCCCATCAATATAGTGTTCACCACCATAGCGTTCATCGCCATAGCGTTCATCGGTTCCTGTTTTACCAAACAGTTTTCTTTCAAAAGATGTTTCTGTTGGTGTTTGTGGGTAGTCTAAATTCTCAACAGCAAATGGAACACGTTCTTTTATTAAGTTCTTATTCTCATTTGTTACTTGTCCAATTTTTTGCCCCAAATCTTCTATCACATCTACAAAGGTTGATTGTGTTTTTTATTTTTATCATATTCATCTTGGCGAATTTTTCTAAAAGTTTTAAACTTTTCAATTAACTGTCTTCTTCTCTCTATATTCTTCTCTATATTGATTACAATTTTTTGTTGCCTCATTTATTATATAAAATGAACAATGATAACTTAAATTTATACTGTCTATAATGTATGAAAAATACACTGGGTTCATATAAACTTACCAATAAAAACAAAGTAAGAATTAAATGTGTTTGTAGATGTCGTGTTACCAATAACTGGCTATTCACTGGTTGTAGTATAAAAAACAATTTTGTAAATGAAATTCATAAACCAATGCGAAAAAACTTCCCCAGAAGAACTGTTCTATCTTTTGATATCGATGATCTTTGGCAAGCTGATTTAGTCGAAATGAATTCTGGATCTTTAAAAAGTAAACATAGAACTAACAAAGGGTTTAAATATATGTTAACTGTGATAGATGTTTTTTTACAAATATGCATGGGCAATACCAATCAAAGACAAACATGGTGAAAATGTTACATTAGCATTTAAAACTATTTTGAATGATCGCAAACCTATGCATTTACAAACAGATGAAGGGAAAGAATTTTACAATAAATCACTTAAGACATTAATGGTCAACAAGAACATGACACACTATTCAACATACAGTGGAAATAAAGCTAGTGTTGAAGAAAAATTTAATAGAGCATTGAAGGAGAATATGTGGTAGATATTTACTATGCAGGGAAACTATAAATGTGTGGCTATATTACCTAAATTAATATGTGAATACAATAACACTGTTCACAGTACAATCGGAATTAAACCCACCAATGTAAATGCAAAGAATGAAAGTTCTATTCTAATCAACATATATGGAAGAGAAAGAAAAATGGTTAAACCAAAGTTTGCAATAGGAGATAAAGTTCGTATAAGTAAAAGTAAAAATTTGTTTGTATAAGGATATACACCAAATTGGTTCACTGAAATATTTGAAGTGTGTGAAGTATTGCACACAAAACCCACGACATACAGAATAAAAGATTTAAAAAAATGAACTTATTGAAGGTAATTTTTATGAGCCAGAGCTGCTTAAGACCAAATGTGATAAAGACTACTTAGTGGAAAAAGTTTTGCAAAGAAAAGGAAATAAGTTGCTAATTAAATGGCTAGGTTTTGATAGTAGTCATAATTCTTGGGTTGATAAGAAAAGTGTAGTTGTTTAAGAAATTTTTTTCTATATAATAAATGGATCAACAAAAAATTGAAAGTTATGAGCGTCAGTCGTTTCCACCAAATGACCAAACAAAAAATAATTTGAATCAATACAACAAGCGTATTGAGTTTGATATTCCTATTGGCGATGCATTTTCACATCCGAATGAAGCTTATGTATACCAACAGTATAAGCTAACTAAAAGAGATACAAATACAGATTATAAAAACTGCAAATATTGATCTTTGTGAGAATTTCTTCCCATTCCAGTTCTCAAGAATAGAGATCTCTAAACGTTGTATAAACTAAAGTATTGACAACCCTGGCATCACTTCAACAATGATGTAAACATTGCTAGGTTCGGAACCAGAATCAGCATACTTCCAAATGTCGGGGATAGAACTAGGTAAATTTGTTAGGAAAGATAAGTGTAACGAAATTACCTATCCATTAAGATATTTGTTTGGGTTTATGAGAGATTGTAATGAAATATTCTGGAAAGGTGGGTACAAGATCACATTCAATCGAAATTCTAATGATGATGTTTCTTTTTACAGAAGACCTCCAAAGAGAGCAGATGAATCTGATGATGTAGATAATAGACCAGATGCTGCTATAATTGTTATTGAGAAAATGGAAAATCTGTGGCCCATTGTTGAATACGATCCTATTTATGGAGACGAATTTAAAGAAAAATTATTTTAACATTCCAAAATTCCAATTAGTTTTAATTATTGGCAATGTCTTGAAAAATCAGTACCTACTGATGCAAACTCATTTCAGTTTGATATAAAAGATCAGTTCAATTCAATCCAATTCGATATGCCAGATTTTTTCATTGTTGGTTTTCAGCAAAACAGAAAAGAAAATTCTGGGCAATACAAATATGGTTTAATGTTTGACTCTTGTTTTGTCAAAAATATTTATATCAAGAATAGACGGAATGAAGTGTTTCCCAAAGAGAATTGAAATTTAAACATTGATGATAAAATTTTCGATAAGATGCTTACAGCGATTTTAGAAATTCAAAGACTAAACTAGATACTCCTTATCGTAATAATGAACAGCGCTTCAACTCTAAGTTATTTATTGGGAGAAGACCATTGTATGTTATTGATTGTTCTTACAGAAAAACAGGTATTGTAAAAGATCGAACTAATCTGAAACTTACAGTTGATTTTAATACTCCAATATTGGTTTCAACTATTTGTAATGTGGTACTCGTAAGCCAAAGAAACCTAATTTTTGATGTTAAAAGTGAAAGAATCACCGAAGTCCAATAGTAAGCTAACATGTATGGTTATTTGTTTTTAATGGATGGTTATCCATTAAAAACATTTACACTTATATAATAGCTCTATAAGAGTGTTTTAAATGGACTCTGAAATAAAAACCATTTGAGGATATGCTTTCTTAAGTTGGGCGACTCAAGTCACCCCTTGTAACAACGGCTTCTTATACTTTCCCATTACATTCACTGACAACGCTTTTCAGATCAGTATTCTCGCAACGTCTTTCACTTTGAACCACGGGTTGTCTTCTTCATCCATGATCACATACACATTTTAATTCACGCACGACTCGCAAACGATTTTTTGCTTATGATTTCGGCGATGAGGTCGTCGCAACACATCGTCGTACTGAAGCAGTTACCTATCGATGTGATGGGCAACTGCTCTTTCATTAGGTTGTACAGCATTATGGGATTGACGTTATCGAGAGACAGTAGCACTTGCATTTCGGGGTACTCTTGTCCCAACACATTGATGCGTTGACGTACTACACGCTTTTGACATCTGATGACATAGTATTGGTTTCCACCGATACTGATAAGCACAAACTGATGATGCTTACCGATATCGTCAGTAGGCGGCAGCACGTGCTTGTCAATGATACTACTTTGTGCAGAGATGATTGTGTTTGGAGCATCCAATAGCGGTTTGTACTTTTGCTCGATCTTGTACTCGTCGTATTTGCGTATGGATGGTAGCACTTTTTCATATACAGAATCCTGGAATTTTTCAGCCACTGTCATCTTTGATTTCATGATCGATGCATACAAGCCTGGTTCATTGATGAATACGGCATGTGGCTGCATATTCAAAGGAGGTCGCGATTCGTGACCCCCTACATTTTCATATGTATTACGATGTTTGTCTGTAACGTGGTCTATGATTGCCTGTTTTGTATTCGCATACTCGAGTATGTCTGTAACATTTTTTACTTTGAACCACAGACTGTTATCTTCGTCAATGATGACAAGCACCTCTCTGTTATCGTAGACGAGTTTGCCATTTACGATGTCGATGAGCGATTGCATTTTATTATATATATATGCTTTACTTTAAGTTCACACATGATATCAGTGATTAGGCGGCTCACACTGGGCAACTGCTCTTTCATAGTATCACTGTTTATCAATTTTGTAGTGTCCCCATGGTAGTGTATTAATGCCATCTTTAAGAATAAATATTTTATCATCTATGGGACTTAATGTTTATTTTCTTATCTCAATCGTATAGAGTTCATGTTTGTTACTTCTAATAAGCTTACAACACTGTGAAATTCCACCACGAACACCTTCTATCATCAAAATCATGTCATAATCTGTTAATAATTCTAGTTTTAATTTAGTGTGTTTGAGTATAGCATCCCACGCTAACCCTGGGGCTGTGAAATACCATGCTGGATCTAGCTTATATGTTTTGAGACACCCATCTCTAAAATTTTCCATTATATTAGACAATATCAACACATCAGATTTGTTATAGAGTTCTGTGTACTCTCTTAGAGATTTTATATTGAATTTTTCCCACACCTCTCTCGCAAATTCGTAATCTTCGTCTGTAATGCTGCATTTATTGAGTTTGTTGTAAAATGTATCTTTGGATGGAAACGATGTCTCACAAAATCTTCAGCACAGTCCATGTAGTCATATGGGTAGAAACCTTTTCTTGTAACAAAGTCAAGAAGTTCATTGGAAAAATGCTTACCCGTTTCTGGGAATTGGTTTCTGAAACGTTTGCTAGAGAGTTTATCAATACTACTATCCATAAATTTAAATGAGTCAATAAAATTAATATTTACACTTCCACATATGTGCTTCGTAAAATAATTTTTTTTTCTTCATTGTTGGGAATTAGATCAATCTTATTTTCATCGATGCCAAGATCTCTTATGAATAAATGTGTGTCATAGCCAGATAGATTGTGTATAAACACTGGGACAAAACATGGATTTCTATACGATAAGTTACAATCTCTGTGTGCAGCTCCCCTAAATTTCCCCGTAAGATGATCATGATCTCTCACAGAATCACCATTCAAAGGCTTTTCACATATATGGCAAAGGGTAGCTGTATCATAAACAATTTGTTCTTTCTGAGTTAGTGGGAGCATTGGTTTTTCATTTGTGTATATATCTCGAATAGACTTTGCTTCTTCCACTAGCATTTTAACGAACACAGTAGATGCATCAGGCTCTTCATGAGTTACTTGCTGTTTATAGTAACCATGTTCGTATTTTACATAGTAACAGAAGTTAATAGGCTCGTGTTTTAGGTATGGTTTCGTGTAACATTCGTCGGGGTTTGGTTGGCAAGTTTCGATTTTAATCAACAAACATTCAAAATCAGCATATATCACAAACAGAACTCTCAAAGAATGATTTTGGTTTTGAAATTTTAATATGTCATTTTTTCCTTTAGATGGTAGTTCAACTCTAACATCATCATGATCTCGACAGTCTTGTTCGTGATCTTTTAGCTTATTTACAGAGTAAAAACGTTGCAAACATCTATCACATATAAATATTTTGTGGCCATTTTTCGTTACTTGTGATGCGACAAGGCTCGAAAGACTTTTTAGCCAGCAGTAGTGGTCTTTCTTTTCGTCTTTGATGTAGAGTAGGTTTATGTGCTTACCCGTATTATTTTTTGTTATTTTTAATGGACAGATTATATATTTCTTACCGCCATCTTCTTCTTTGTATGCGTATACATTAATAGAAATTCCACTTCTCTTCTCAAAGGTTGGTATGCTATCCAATTTCCTGGAAATTCCAAACCCTTAAGTGCATCATCAAACTCATGTTCGTAAGCTTCGTATTTATTCACTCTTTGAGGGTCTTTTTTTACTTGATACAATGCAGATAGAACAGACAACAAAAAACATTTTTGATCATTTTTCTTAACATTAATTACCACCTGCTTAGTTTTGATTTTTTTCTGGGAGATCAACATAAGAACTGCCCTTGAATGGCACATATTTATTTATTCGTACTTCTAGTTTAAATATTCTGTTGAGTGCCTACTGAGATCCCTTTACTTCGAATGCCACCATCTCAGCTATGATTTTCGATATGCTGTTGGTATAATATTCTTCCAGATTAATCGATTTCAGTATAATGTAGTTCTTTGTTTTAAAGGATCTTTCTACATATTCAATATTTTCGCCAATTCCCCTTTTTTACTCAGTGAAGAATTTCATGTTCACTTTGAATGATTTTGAATGTTTACTAGTTAATCCCGCGACAGTTTCTTTTACAGCGTTTAGGAAATGCTTTGGGTCTTTGTATGCATTCACATTCTTTACAGCATAAGTCTTGATCCTACTTTGAAATGCTGTTTCGATTTCTTCTACACTGAATATGGGTGTGTACTTATGAATTTTACTTCTCAAGTGACTTCTTATGTGAGAGGGTTTGTAAAAGTGGCTACACGTTTCACATTTAACTTGTTTCTCTTTTGTCGGAACTTCTGTTTTGATATTTAGTGTTGTGGCACTTTAGAAATTTCCCATGCATTTGTTGGTTCATGTGATTTATTACGTTTTGGTGTAAGACCTTTGTGCAATCTACTTTTAAGAGGGCTTCTTATGAGAGACGGTTTGTAAAAGTGTTTACAAATTTCACATTTGACATACTTCTCATGAGATTTCTTCTTTATTTCCGCAAATACGCCTTTCTTAAACTTATATTCTTTCCAAACATTACCAGTTGCGTTAACCTTTTTCATTGCCATGGTCGTTACCATATTAGACATCGGTTTATTTTTATTTGTGCTCATTTATTATGTGCAATATTTTATTTTTTACGCATAAAAATTTCTTGAGCCGCTCTTTTTTTGCAACTGCTCCCAAATGCAACTTTTATTGCCACATTTTACAATGAGTACACCGACAATGAAGTCTTCATGGGCATATCGAACGTGCAACTGCGCCAGTACATACGCTACATTTTCAACAAAATAATGATAAATATGGGCTACAAAGAGGTGTACCCCGTCCACGAAAACCCGTTGCCAGATTTTGAGGTCATGATCAACGCCTCCATTCACACCAACTTTTTCGAGAATCAAAGCACCGACTATGCAAAAGTTGATAACGGCGATTGGATGTCGGTGTGGAACTAATTCCAAAATGGTTAATGCGTATATGATGTCGATGCTTTTGGTGATGGCCTATTCCATACACATCGCCAATGATGGCAACCTCGCCAATTATCTCCACAACTAGTTCTAGTGCATAATGTATTGTGCGCCCCACCGTTTTTGCAATCGTACAGTTTGGACGAATTAAACGTCTGGCCCCAGACGTTTTTTCGCCGTCGCACGGGGTGGTAACATGATCTCCATATAGTACATTTTGTTGCTACGAGCACGAAGTTTGGGGAGGTAAAGGGAAGACACAGTCAAACATTACATTCCGTGTGTCTGACTTTATCGGTTCGTGTTGGTACATTCACACCGTTTGGGAAGACGTAAATTGTGCGTGTTACTATTAAAGTGTTTAATGGCTCGCGAGCCATTAAACACACCGTAATGGTAGTACTTGTAAATCGTTTACTCTTTAATAAAACGAAATAGAATGCCTTTGTTTAGCACCACAATCCACCATTCCATCATATGCAAAATTTATACCTCCACGATTAACATAATTTAAAACTTTTTCGCTGAAAATCTGAAGATATCTGACTGGCAAGGTTACTTTAAAATTTCCAGAAGTGTATAATTTATTTCAGCATGGTCTATGGGATAGGTCTGTCCGATTGTAAGTTCGGAAAGTTTCTTAAATTGTTGGGTTTAATTCAATACATTTAGCAACTGGTCCATCTTTATTATGTAAAATATTTTATTTTTTACGTATTCAAATTTCTTGAGCCGCTCTTTGCAACTGCTTCCAAATGCAACTTTTTATAGTCACTTTTTGCAGCTGCACTCTAACGCAGCTTTTGTAGTCACTTTTTGCAGATGCACTATAATGCAACTTTTTGCAGTCACTTTTTGCAACTGCTCCCAAACGTAACTTTTGCAGTCACTTTATGCAACTGCTCCCAAATGCAACTTTTGCAGTCACTTTTTGCGGCTGCACTCTAACGCAACTTTTGCAGTCACTTTTTTTGCGGCTGTGCTCGAATCGGCAGCTGATGTCTCGGATCAGGAAAATAACGGTAATTTTTTTCTGATGGATTTCTGATGGTTTGGGCATTCAATTTGCTGTTGGTTTTCTGATGGTTGGGGGGTGTGCTCGAACCGGCATTTCTATACTACTATCAACACATATTTTATCGCTCTTTCTTTATTCTCATTAATTATAAATGAAGGCTATTCACGGTCACACGAGCACTTTTGAAGCTCTGCATAAGATCTACTTGCATGCACGTTATGTATTCTTCCGTCCTATGTAAAATTAACATTGGTAGTACCTCAACACTTTACTCATGCGTCGGTCAACTGAAACTGTGAAATTATTAGAAAAGTACACATTTTTCAAATTTGCTCATTTTTACACTTTGATGAATTAAAAAGAAATTCAAGTGAAAGAAATACTATAAGTTATATCACGAAGGGTTATCTAACACTTTTTATTCGACGTCAATATATGGAACTACTTCCCATCCATCGTTACCAACTTTACTGACCGCATGTCATTGAGTGAGCCCGTTACAATATATGCATGTAGGGGCAGTGACTTTTTTCGAAGGTTGATTTCAAAAGTGCTCACTTTATCGCGAACATCCTTTAAAAATTAGCACACATACTGCAAAAATTGTCATAAAAGTACAACTTGTGTTGTATGTAGAAGAAGAATGCGTATAGCCTATTCGGGGTTCCGTCACACTTTTGGAATCAAACCTTTGAAACACCACCCAATGTGTAAAGTGTTTAGTTATTTCCTATATATTCCAAATATAAAGAGCATTTAATACCTCTGTTAACATACAAGTATCTTATTTTTCGTTAAATGAAGTTTTACCTATACTTGATGGTCCCCCTAACGTGAACACCCCCAAAATTCCCGGAACGGTTCTAGATAACGAAATGCGGTTTTCGCTAAATGAAATTACTGATGGGGACAAGTAATTTGCCGCATAGTGAATATTCGTAACACGTGAATGGACAGAAATAATTAAGCCACATAAGTTTTTTCCCTTGGAAACATACATTTATTTCAACGGCGCCTGAAAATACTCGCAAAGAGGAATTCAGTGATATAACATATGCAATGGAAAGTAACACAGAAATTACAAGAAATAATGAGCAGATATGATTGAGTTAGTTGGGCCGGTAGCACGGGGCAGTGAACCTGTACTCACAGCTGGAAGCAAGCAAACCGCTCCGTGACTTATCCTGGAGGGACCGCTTCCTAATAGCCGCGAAGCACCAGTACCCGTAATCTGTTATGGTAACTAGTATTGCAGTGTGTTGCTGTACGTACGCAATGTAATCCACGAATGAGGAAAAGCTGGACGTTCTAATTTTTTTCCGGCGAGTGTGGAAGAAATGCCAAGCAAGTCGTCAAAATGTACGGTGAAAGGTATCCGAATCGAACGCCCATCTCACGGCAAACGATATGAAGTATATGCACACGTCTGTTGAACGGGGTGATGGAATTCCACAACACGAGCGCGTCGAAAGACTGCCACGGGCGAGACACATCTACACGATGTGTTGGCACGTGTCGATGCAAACCCCCACATGGGTACGCGAGAACTATCCAGGTTCATAGGAATAAGTAGAACAAGTGTGTTACGGTTACAGCGCCAAGGGAAATTCCATCCATATCACGTGGCTCTTCATCAGGTATTACATGACGGTTATTTCCTGCAACGTGTCCAGCTTTATAGGCTTGTTCTGATATCTGTAAAGATGACAACAACTTTCCGAAGAACATACTATTTACCGATGAAGCGACCTTCGCGAACCAAGGGTGCGTAAATTTACGAAATATGCACTACTGGGCGACGGAGAATCCGCGTTGGGTCCGGCACGTGGAGCACCAGCTACAGTATAAAGTAAACGTATGGTGTGGAATTGTTGGACACTACGTCATAGAGCCGTACTTCATTCAAGTGACAATGACTGGCTGTACGTACGCCCATATCCTCAGAGATAACTTACCGGCACTTCTGGAAGACATACTTACCGCCCGACATACGTCGTGATATGTGGTTTTAGCATGATGGCTGTCCTGCATATTTATTTTTGGTGGCGAGGCAAGTGTTAATGAAACGTTTCTAAACCGGTGGTTAGGACATAATGGTGTTGTAAGAAGGCCAGCTCACTCCCCCGACCTCACGCTCTTGAATTTTTTCCTGTGGGGAACACTGAAAGATAGGGTGTAGAACACGGTGCCTAAGACGCCAGAAGACGTGTAGGAACGCATGGCAGCTTGCAGAGGCATTACGCCAGAAACACTTCAGGATGTTCGTCGCTCGCTACATGTGCGTTTACAGACGTGTATTGCTGTCGATGGTAAACACATCGAGCACATTATGTGAAAATATCTAATGTTAAGCGTTTCAATCAAGGGCCAATCAGAATTAAGTATCTCCGATACTGACCATCCGTGATTCGAGGGCAGACGGATAAGATGCGTAACAATTCAAATGATCCAATTACGAAAGTGGTTCTGAACTAAAGTGTTTTGGAACACAACTTGTCCTGAAATCTTTTCGCGAAAAACAGGTGCCCCTACCAATAACTGCATATGTAGTTAGGCCCACTACCCTACACACTGGCGTTCACGCTCCTAGTTAACTTGGTAGCGAATTAATAAAAATAGTTCCTAAGTCTCAATGTTGTATTGCGATTGTAATGTTTAAACTGTTTAATACACGTAAGCGTATGACTTTGCATATTAAAAACATTTTTCCTTTCATGACTGCTCCAAGATTTCACTTGGAATGGTGCATGAACAAGTGATTATTTCCATGACAACGTTAGTGTTACATATGGCGGAAGGATACAAAATGAAAGGAAAGTGGAATCTAAGCAGGGCTTTCAAAAGTGCCCAATCAAACGTGAACAGGCTATATATTGTGCGAAGCCAGAAACGCAGCGTAAAAGAAGGAATTTAGTTTTTACAATGGATTCTTTCCATCTGTAGCGTTTTTTATATTCAGTGACGGCGTTCTCGCACAGAGCTTTGAAAGCGAGCCGCAGAGTTTGTGTGGAAAAAGGAGAAGGGGGGGGGGGGGGGGGGGGTTGCTATGACGCCAAGGAATGCCCGTGTAGGCGGCATTGTGAAGGGAGCCTGCGATAAAAAAAAAAGAAGGAGCTGGGAAGTGGACGTGTTCCCGTAACTACTCCTGGCCTCGGAGGACGACGCCATTACTGCTGGTAACTCCAGGACCGGCATCGCCGGAATGGCAACACGAGAGATGGGGTTGTGTTCGCCGTAGCGGTCCCTCGTGACGTCTCGCGACACTTATAGCTCGCCTGTCTTTCATCCCCGGAACCCAAATACAGCTCTAGGTGTGGTCACTTGAAAACTAACTTATAACGAAAAAAAAATATCTGGCATTAATGAATGTTCGTTACATATATTAATACTTCGTCCATTCCAAGGTGGTAGGTAGCAGAGATAAACAGTGCATGTGAAAAAAGGCAAAGTCATTGGCTGTCTAGTATTTTCACATTGTGACTGCGGAAGAAAGTAGTTCCAACGGTTTTTCGTAATTTTAAAATCAAACTTAGCAATTAAAAGGAATAACTGTGTATGGCCAGTTTGTATGGACGGCCGGTATGGTGGGTATGAATGGTCGGCATTAAAGGAATAACTGTGTATGGCCAGTTTGTATGGACGGCCGGTATGGTGGGTATGAATGGTCGGCATTAAAGTACTCCGTGTGAGTGTAAGGATATGTGATTGCCGCTTAGGCTTGGTTTTGTAACGGGGTGAAAACGCACCAAATGTTTTGCAAGGTTTCGGCTGCTGCGGGTCTGCTGAAGTGTCGTCATGGGCCAAAAAAACATAAACGATGAAAGCCTTTACAAATCACACAGACAGAGAGCTATAATTAAGTAATTCTAAACGTAAAGAATTCACTTCACCGCAAAAACGTAATTGAAATCAATGCTGCTTATCATAATGCGAAAGCGAATGGCTGCATGGTTCTAAAAGCCAACACCTTACAGAAAGTTAATGATATAACTTATTTGTCTACTCTACTCCACGTATCTGTGCAAGTAATTTTTTTTTAGTATTAAAATGCTTGTATAGTCTAAGAGGAACGCGTCTGTCTAACAAATCGCTACGAATTTTCTACAAGATTCGACAGTAGCTGGTCCAGTAGTTCCTGGGGTATAGTATAAGCCAGTAACAATATTGTGTTGGGGGCATTATCTCCCAAAATGGCAGACGGTTGAAGATTTCATGTGTGGGCTGTTCACGATAAAGTGAGCGCTTTTGAAACCAACCTTTAAAAAAAGTCACTGTCCCTAACTGCATACATTTAAACGGGCACACTGAGTGGCATGCGCCCAGTATAGTTGGTAACGATGGGTGGAAAATAATTCCATATCTTAGCGTCGAATAAAAAGTGTTAGGTAACCATTTCAAATCAATTAAATAATTTTTTCGTTTTCGTTTTTTTTTTATGCATCGACGTGAAAAAAATCAGCATATTTGTAAAACATTTACTTTTATAATAATTCCACAGTTTTGCTTGACGGGCCCATTAATATAGTTTTGAGGCACATGGTAATGTTAATTTTACATAAGGCGGAAGAATACACAACATGCACGCAAGTAGATACTAAGCAGGGCTTTCAAAAGTGCTAGTTTTACCGTGAAGAGCATATAGAAAATTTAGCGCAAGTAGTAGGTGCGTCGAAACACAAAGATTGATTCAAATAAGTTTAATGATACAAGAGATACGGCCCAAATCACAGCCGCAGCGTACTGGATTCCATTAAATTGAATGCAGATACGGGACAGGATATTTCTCAGGTTGATTTAAAACGTATTCTGTGATGCCGCAAGTTACACGCGCGGAGAGCCTGGAACGAGATTTTCAGAAATCTGTTCTTGCTATAGGGCTCGACGGAAGTAGGAGAAGAAACTCGTGAGATGTGACACGGCGGACTTCTGTAGCGGATGTCTTCCCACCGTTCTGCAATCGAGGGCAGTAAAAACGAGAGCGCGTGCAGGGGCACAAATCTCATAACTTGAACCCCAGCAAAGCTCCGGAGTCGACTTTCCGATACTTGACGACACCGACTTTTCGGCGAAGCTGAGGGGGGCTGAGGAAAGAAAGTAGCGCTGCTGCTGGAAGAGGTATTTGATGGGGCTGGCCAGAGGGATGAAGGGATCCGTCTCTGCTACCCCCTTCACCCCTCCAAACATCATCCTACCGCCGGCTACAACCCAACAGTGAAAAAAGAAACTTCCTCGCTTACTGCCATGTGCAATATGTCTGACACGATCCAGAAGAAAGTACGGTAGTAAAATAAGAGATGCTTTATTTCTGTTGTGCGCGCTCCGTATCACATCTTCAATAGAGATCTATATTGCAAATTGAATTCGCTTCTACATTTAGTCAAATATCAGTAACAGGGCGCAAAGGTTTAATATCTGGACCTGTAAAACGAATTTTCCACTTCATGAACAAAAACATAAGTTAGACATATTTTTTACCGCTTTCTCAAAGTGATGCGCTAAAAAATTCAAAGAATAGGCCTACACATTTTATTTTTTGTATTTTTATTAACACACGTTCGAGCAAACTCTCTAATATATAATTGATAAGAGAAATATTTTTATTTTTATTTTGAATGAAAGTGTGAGACTTACTGTAAACAGGTTTTGTTAGCTACCTAAAGTACCCCGTGAATTCGTAACGTTGACACATACACATATATACATAAATCCATCCTAGAGTATTGACGACATTAAAAATAATGTAATGTGATTGGAGGATATTTTACTGTAGATGACACTACAGTAAGAGAGTTTATTTTGTTCCACTATATTTATAAAGGCAGTGCTTATTTCAATTCAGACTCGCAATAGAGATATGCTACAACACTTTTCTTGCCGCCCTTACTATATGTTCAAAAATAGATTGCCGTATTGTGAGCATTAATGTATAACGATTGTATATAAAAACACCTTAAATTTACTTAAGCTGACGTAGACAGTTTAACA
Source organism: Dryococelus australis (assembly GCA_029891345.1). Taxonomy (NCBI): domain Eukaryota; kingdom Metazoa; phylum Arthropoda; class Insecta; order Phasmatodea; family Phasmatidae; genus Dryococelus; species Dryococelus australis. The sequence goes on from CM056998.1 coordinate 103,890,023, forward strand.
CAGCGAAAATTATTCCATAAATGAGAATATTCTATTGATATAGGCTGTTCGCAATAAACTGAGCTATTTTGAAAGCCCTGATTAAGATCTACTTTTATATATACGCTGTGTATTTTTCCATCTGATGTAAAATGAACATTGCAATGAGCCTCATCACTTTATTCATGTGTCGGTAAAGTGAAAATGGGACATTATTATAAAAATAAAGATCTTACAAATCTCTTCGCTTTTACACCTCGATGCATAAAAAAACATAAAGAGAATGAAATAAATTAAATTATCGCAAATGGTTACCTAACATTTTTTATTCGACATTAACATATGGAACTACTTTTCCTCCATCGTTGCCAACTTTACTGAGCGCATGTCCCTCAGGGCGCCCATTAAACTATATGCAGGTAAGAGCAGTGACATTTTTTAAGGTTGATTTCAAAAGTGCTCACTTCATCGTGAACAGCTTAGAGACACATCGATTATACTAGGTTAGAGGAAGTGTGCAAACACCTAAAAGTATTTTTTTGCACAAACAAACAATGTTCTAACCGTTATTCACGTTGTTCTTGATAGTGCTATTGGCAGTAAAGCAGTCCAATATTGGGGCACTGAGACTGGTTAATGCGCAGCTCACCTACGCATTCTACCCCATTTTTACTCCACGGCTATTGCAGGCGTGGGGCGACACTCTACACTCTAAAATTCGAATCAGCGGAAAACCACTGATTCGCAGTGAAATTCAACTAGTACTCGAATCAGTGAAAATGATTCCCTTTAGAATTAGTGGAAAACCACTGATTGTTTCAGTAAAAAACTTTCACTGGTTGAATTAGTGACGTGAAACAATGTCACTGATTGAATAAGTGACGGCCAACTGCAGGCAAATTAAATATTGGTTTTATTGAATTTAGCCAAATAATTACCTGAAATAAACATACTTGCGATAGTTTATTATTTATATTGGGCAATTTACTGTAATTAAAAATAGTATAAAAAATGTTTGGAAGAGGACAGGATTGAACTTACACAATCTTTTATCACTTCGATTTTACACCATTACCTTACATCTATGGCTACAAATCCAAGTTGAAGTAATAAGAGGAAAATATTTATTTTTTATTTACACACGAAATCATGAAGATTTAAATTGTATGCCGTTACTTTTTGGTTTTTGGTTTAAAAGGTATCAAAAGGATCGGTAAAACGAATAATATAAATTAGAATGCATTCTCTTCGCCACATTATTTGCGTTTAAACATTCAAACAGATAACTGTGATGATTATATGAAAACGAAATGAATAACGTAAAAACGGAATGAATGACTGAATGTTCTTATTATTTCGTAAAACGTTGTTTTGAAAGAAGAAACACATTTTAGAAAGTATTTTGTTTTGGTTTTTTTTTTTAGTTTATTCATGTTTATTTCACTTGCTATGCGTTGTTTAATGACCATTTTTAAACGTTGTTTGACGGCCATTTTACACGCTATTTAACTGATAAACCACTGAAAAACAGAGAATTAAATGACTGATCAATAAGCGGAAAAATTTAAAGAATCAATAAGTGAAAGAAAGCTGGCATTTTCTCAGTGATTCATCAGTTAAATTCACTGAAGGGACTGTTCTATTAGTCAGATACTGTTGACTGATTGAAATTGAGAAATTCTCACTGATTCAGATTCAGGCCCTGTCGAGTCACTATTTTATCTGGCCACAGTTACTTTGCTAACACCAAAAATCAAATAGAAATTTATTCACGCTTAAAAAGTGTAAACTTAATAACAACCAAAATACGTTTGCTGCATTTGCTACTGTTAGGATACTAAAAAATAATTTCACTTGTAAAATACATAACGACAATTTTGCGACTTGGCGCGATCGTTGCGTAATACGAATTAGACAGGTAAATATACGGTCGAACCCCCAAAAAATTGATACAAAATGTTTTTCAACTGGTTATGACGGCAACAGATGTAGTAAATGACATACTAAAAGCCTAGTCTACTTGGAGCATTAGGAAGAGGTAATTTTCAAGATGGCACCCAAATTGGCTGCCAAAAGCTTAAAAGTATATATGTGAAACACATCAGTTTATTATTAAATAATAATTATATTAAATTAGAATGATTAACAGCCTATTATTGACAAGTTATGGACGTTTAAGTTACCAAAATTTTACGAGCAAAAAATTTAAAACAGCTTTTTGTAAGTATTTACAGTAAATTATGGTTGACGTAAAGTTTTAAAATAATTAAGAAGTAATTTATTACACCCAATATACTTATCATATCGTTTTCACCTAAGTTACTTAATACTCATCGTCTCCATACAATAACTCTGGAAGTAACTTGTGAGTATTGTCCAATTGCTCGAACTGGCACAGTCCACAGGCTGTAGTGTATGATAGTCCATATCGTCTACAGGAGCAGAGGTATGTCTTGCAGTTATTGGAACAGTTACAATGGATAACCTTCAGTAGACTATCTGGTATTAATGCCTTCTCCCTTCCCCATCCATACCATGATCTGGTAATATGCTCTGCGGCAGTGAAGTTTAGCAGCAAATTCAGTTGGGGGCAGATGTTTTGGTGTTACAAACGAAGAACCAGATGCAACCTTCTTACTGAAGGTGTTGTATCGCATTTTGGCAAGAGATTCAGTACATTTTCGCCCCTAAAGTATAGTCATTACTTGACAGCCAAGGTCATCTATCAATTCTGTGGTCTGATTTGGGGTGGTAAATGCTCTGGCACATGACTGAAGGACAGGATCTCCTTTCATTAGCTTCTGGAAAACTTTCTTCTTGCCAACGCCATAGAGTCGAGAAGTGGTATCACAACCTGTGACGGAATGAATTAATAATAATTGAACACATGTATCATTTCCAAAGGACTTATTATATTCATTTGATGTCATATACTTTATGGACGCCATCAACTCTTGACTTGTCTGATCTAAAGTAGAGATTTTTACTATCTGGCTGTGCGTAATAAAGTAGTAAGACAAGTAGATCGGTATCTTCGCTAATAAGCGTAGTAGTTTTATAAGAGATGCTTTCACTGCAGCCTTCACTATGTCTACGTCTGCATCTCCAGGTGCATAGAACACAGTGCAATGCCCTTTTCGTAGTTCATCAGTTATCATCTCTAATCATTTCTGTCTACTGGTATTTTGTGACAGGAGCGCCCCCTTCTTGCCAGAGAATTCTGTCTCTGCAGTGAGGCTGACAGTGGGGTAATTATTGTTTCCTCTTCTCAGATGTGTGTGGTCTTTCAGGGTAGAGCCTTCAGAATAACCATAAAATATTATAGTTGTACAGGAACCATAATACTGTATAGTGAAGTCTGCATAAGACTGTGCTATTTCACCATACCTTTCTCCACACTTCCATGGAACTCGGTGGAGTAACAAACTTCCGTCAAGTACTTAACACTCAGTTACAGGCACAGAATCTAGGATGCCATCTTTTGCATGTTCACAGATCGCTTGAGCAAGTTGTGGCTTATCAGCTGGCCATAATATGTGTCTGCATTCAAAGAGAGCAGGAGGGAAAGTACTGAGCTCGTAACTCATTACACCTTCCAATGATAGCTGCCCAATTTGAGCAACCACCACGAAACGTTGGAAGAGAAGATCAGGATCAATGCTTCGATCTGGAACGACAATTACAGCTGACACATCTCCCAGGGTTCTGACTTTATTCTTTCGACTGAATTAAAATGCAATTATAGGTTGTCCGATCATTGTATTCATTATTTTACATCCCCCTTCCTCACATTCATCTACTGTACATTTACTCATTCCTGAGCCACAATGTCATTGACGATGTTTCTTAACGAATGGTCCGACGAGAAACGCGACCACTCAACAAGTTTGGAACTGATTTCTTCCAAATCAGCAAGATCCTTTTTTTTATCCTTGCCTCGGTCAAATCATTATGCTGTTCTGAGGTAGTGTATGGCACATTAGTGAACTCTTGCATTGCTATGTTATATTCTGCTGACATAGGACTTGAAGTGATCCAGAGTACTCTCTGCTCTTCAGAAATTCCACTACCACTAGTAATACCTCCAGAAGTCTTTAATGATCTCATCAAAGTCTGTTCAATGGCAAGGTCTGAATTGAGCTCAGTCAAAAATTGGCTGCTTCAACGAATTACATGAAAACCCTTCTCAAAATTGCTTAATACAGCTGGGTGGTTTTTGTGAAGTTGAGTCATTTCTTGAGCATAGAAGTGGTAGATTTTAAATAATTATAATGCCCTGCTGCAGCGAATATTGGAAGGCAGTCAGAAATAGCACATAAGTGCATCAACCAAGAACCTGTTCGATCTGCCATTATTAATGACCTGGCAACTGCAACCATACTTCGACAATTTAACCATACTTGACTTGTCTTAGACCTACCACACAGTTGGATCTTACATTTCTTTAACTTTCTGTTAATATGAGTGAGTGTTTCTGATTTTAATAATGTTTCTAACGTCCCCTCACCATTCAATAGTGCACTATACTCACATGTTCCAAACATTGTTTCAAAATCTGGGTATTCATTCGCCATCTCGGACATCATTATACGATTTAGACAGTTTTCTACAAGAAGATGGCCACGAAATGCTCTCTGAACCGATTTCCTGGTCATCATATGAGCTACTGTATTCTCGCCATAGACTACTCCTAGAATGTCAGTAAGTCCTGTGCCTGCCATAAGTGAACCAACAGCTCCCAGAAAATTCATTAACATGTGGAAGCTCCTTAGGAGCATGACAATGGATTTGCTGCCTATCGATGTGTCGGTGATTATCTCTATGGCGTTCCAGAACAGAGGCTGATAGAATGTGACTATAGGCTCAATGTGGTGCTTGGTCGCGAGCCTGCAAAGGAACTCCAATGTTGAAAGAAGGCAAGTTTTGTCCCCGAAATACATGTATATCTTTGTAGATACCTGATTAAAGACTGGCATGGGTGTTCGTTTCCCTGATGAATAATGTGTATCATCCCATGCCAACCTCGCAATGCATTTCTGAAAATTAATGATAATTCCCACAGTATATAACTTTCTTTTCACATTCTGTACGATTAGGAAGTACTGGAATTTTACATCTTGATGGACGGCTTTTGTTGAAATATGATCTAGCCTGGATAAGGGAGGAGGGTAAATGGCTGGTTGTGGAGCCTTGAGGGATACACTGATCTCGAGTAAGTGCATCAGTTAAAACTCAAGAAATGCTTTAGTTGACAGTTCATCTGTCAATGTAACCATCAAATCCTACCCCGTATGGGGATGGGTGAGGGTGAGTAACTGGCGCCTTAAAACTGGGTCTCCTCGACTAACGTATGGTAACGCCGATAGAAGAGTCTCTGGTCCTCCAGGTTGGGGGTTGTGCGAAAGACTGGTAACCCTTCCACGGGAAAACATATATTACTCATAAACCTCAGTAGAAGAAAACTCGAATGGATTTTATGGCGATGGCAAAGGTAAGGACAGAGGATAAACTATTTCTAATTAAAGTTAATTTTAAATAGGGAACTTTGAATGTAAGAGGTATAAAAAAATAAGAAGATCTTCACAGAGAGCTATCTAGAAAGGGAATTAATATTGCTGTAATTACATAGACAAAAAATAAAATGCAAGGAACAAAAGAAATGGATAACTATACAATGATTTATAGTGGAGTCGCACAGGAAGAAAGAAATGCAGAAGGAGTGGCAATAGTAGTGGATAGAAAATGGACAAATAAAATAGTAAGTTACACCATTATAAATTAAAGGATTTTGATTCTTAGATTGAGAGTAGAGAGAGGGAGCCTAACTTTGATCGCTGTATATGCCCAGAAGAAAACAAACGAGAATAATCTGACTTATTTTATGAAAATCTTAAAATAGAGACAGATGAAGTTTGTTAAAGTGATTTCCTTAAAGTAGCTGGTGATCTTAATGCTTGGGTAGGAAATAGCCCAATCCCAGAAGTAATGAGAAATAGAGGCGAATCCACGTTAAATGAAAATGGTAAATTATTCACAGAATTCGCATCCTACAATCAATTAAAAATTACCAATACGTTTTTTTTGAGAAAAAAGATATGCATATGTTTACATGGACAGCGAGAGGACAACGATCTATTATTGACTATGTGATGGTCAATAAAAAATTAGGTCCCGATGTAGTAGACACCAGAGTGCGTAGGGGTAGCGATATATATTCAGATCGTTAACTTGTCATCTCAAAAATAAGAATTTTTGCTAAATGGAGGAAAAGGTTGAACAAAAATGTACAAAATGATCAAAAAGTTTATAAAATTTATCTGTTACAAGATGAAGGAATAAGATACCTATACCAAAGCTGATTACAACAGTACTTTCTTGAAAATCCAACAATTAATGATGTAAACAAAGAATGGGAAATAATAACATCAGCAATATTGAAAGCAAACGATGAAGCCACTGGAAAGAAAAAGAAATTCCGAAGAAAACAGTACTAAAAATATGGAATAAAGAAGTTTCAGAAGCAATTAAACAAAAGTAAAAATCATATTTAAAAATGATGCAAGATCAAACTCCAGAAAATGAGAATGAGTATAAAAGAAGAAGAAATATTGTTGTCAATAAAAGAGAAGCTGAAAAAAGAATCATGGGACAGATTTATAAGTCCAATAGAAGACGATGTCCATGATAGACAAGTGATGGCTTACACGCTTATGAAACACCTTAACAAAGAGGAAAGGGAAACCGCTTACATAATTGTAATTTAAGAAGAATCGTGGATAAACCACTATAAATAATGGTGGTATAATGGAAATCACAGAGAGAAAGAAAAGTATGAAGGTATTAAAGAAATTGATCCTATGGATATAGAGGAACTTGATGTAGCATTGAAATCATTAAAAAATAGAAAAGCTCTAGGGCTGGATAAAATTAACTTAGAACTGATTAAACATGGAGGAATGATTCTAAAATTCAGGTTCTTACATTTAATTAATATATGTTGGAAAAGGAAAATCATACCAGAAGAATGGCAGAAGGCAAAAATCATTTCACTTTTAAAAAAAGGAGTTAGGTTCATGTAATAACTATCGAGGAATTATTGTGTTAAATACTGGATATAAAATATATGCAAAAATAATATACAACACGCTTCAGGTCACATGCTCTTCTATTCGAAGAACAATGCGGATTTAGAAAAGAAAGATCCTGTATAGATAACATATTTTGCCTCAAACAAATACTGGAGAAGAGAAGAGAATTTAGCTTAAATACTTATATTGTTTTTGTCGATTATGAAAAAACCTTAGATATAGTAAACAGTGAGCAATCATGAACTATAGTGGAAAAGAACGGATATTCAAAACATTTGATTGAAGTTATCTAAGATATGTATACAAGGACAGAAATTGTATTAGATTTGGGATATGAAATAACATAAGAAATATCAATTAACCAAGGAGTTCGTTAATGTTGTAGTCTCTCTCCAACACTTTTCAATATATATCAATTACGTAGTTAAGAAGTGGAAGGTAAAGGCCAATCCTGGAATAAAAATAAGTAATAACACATATATTAATACTATGTTATTTGCAGATCATCAATTTATTCTACAAGAAAATGAAGATGGGCTCCAAAAATCAATTCATATAAAAAATGTTGTTAGTATAGATTACAACTTGCAACCATCTTGTACAAAAACAAAAGTAATGGCATGGCAAGGGAAGTATCCAAACAGAGCTAAAATAGTGCTAGACAATCAACCGATAGAACAAGTCTCCAGTTTTACTTACCTTGGTTGTGAATTATCCTTCAATGAAGATAACTAAGTGAAGAAGAAGCTTCACCGATTTAAGTATATGTGTGGAACAATTCGACGAACACTGAAAGGTAAAGTCCGACGGGAGACCCAACCAAAATTTTATAAAACGATGGATGTGCCAGCTCTGATGTATGGTTGTGAAACGTGGGTAAATAAAGGACAATAGAGAAAAAAATAAAATCATCCGAAATGAAGTTCCTTATATTAGTGATAGGTTATTCCCTGAGACATAGAAGAAGGAATGAAGAAATTAGAAAACAACTGAATATACTTTCTTAGCCTTCAGTCTTAATTAACTATGTGGATGAAAATAATTAGCACTTTTCATTTAAGAGATGAAAGTCTCCCATGTGAAATACACAATTTTGTTCCAAATAATAATACCAGTAGAGAGACGCATACAGCCGTCGTAAGTTAGCATTATCGTGAGTTTCCCCACCAAACATTTCTGATGCTTGCCCTGGAATACCATCCTACAGGAAGAAGAAATATTGGCCAACCCATGAAGAGATGGTCTGAAATCTGAGGTCGGAACAGGCTAAGAGCCTATCCATGAATGAAAGTAAGTACGTAATGATCTATTATTGGAACTTTTGAAAGCTCCACAATGTTAATATCCTTAGTTTTGTGCCTAGGGATACTGTACACTATCTTCTGCCCTGGTGTCAATGCAGTTATCATACCCATTCCGTGTAAAGTTCCTTGCCCATTGATTGTAATAATGTTGTGATCGACATTGTCTGCTGTAAATAGCACGCCTGTGTTCATTACATTAATATCGCTTCCAAGCATGTTTGGAGTAGCAAAATTAGCAGCATGTTTTCAAACCTGTGCATTTCACTATATGAAGAGCAGAACCCCATCTTACACTAGGTGTCCACAAGAAACCTCGACCTATATAACTGATGCATTTGCTCTGCAAGACATATTTGCAATAGTGCAATGACAGCACTTGGATGGACTGCTTGAATTATTGCCTGACCTATGCTGGCCACTTTCTGCTGAGTATCTTTCCCCACAAACATTGTGTTTAACAGAGTAGGAAGAGATTCGGGAATGTAATCAACAGCTGGCTGGAGACCGACAGTCTCTGTTGTAGCACATTTGTTTTGATGCCACTTTTAATGAGCCTCGCTGCTGTCTCAATTATTGCTCTCTTCTGTGACTCTTCATCTTCCCCTTGACTTGAAATGTTGAAATATGTCCTGAGAGTGCGTGCTGTTTTCTCTCTCATTGTAACTATTTCATGTAAACCATTTCCTTCCGCAATATGTATAAAAGTCCCATATAGTACCCTCAGCTGATTTTTTAGGTACTGATTACCATAGGGTAAGGAATCAATATCTAACAAATATTCCTTCACTTTACTCTTCAGGTCAGACGCTGTTAGCTGTTCTTCATAATTTGCTTCTAGGTATGCACACATTTTTGAGAATGTTTGCTCTTGATCTTCATTCTTGGGCCTCCCGATTTCCTTCGATTTATCTCAGTGTTACTTCGAAATAACTGGGGTACATTTTAGCCACAACGAAAACGACTGCTACAAGTGTGATGGCAAACGCAGTCAGCAGCATGAAGATCACCATTAAAGTATTCGATTCTATCTTTTACTTTGAATGACCACTCATCACGACGACTATCACAACACTGCAAAATTGTCTTTGTAAATATATCACTTTTTACAGAACTATATCATGCACTATTCACTTCCAGAACGCTTTTGCCACAGAAAAAGCTGTCAGTTTGGCTATTGACACTCTAGTAACTCTAGTACGCCTTTGAGTATTACCATATTCTTCCACAGATTTCCTCTTCAAATCAAGTTCTATTTCTGTTAAATTTACGTACACTTTGCGGCAGTTTGTTTTCACTTTTCTGTCAAGTCACAGCAATGGTGTCACCTATCGGCGCACTTGCTGCAATTATTCAATTTGCGCTCTTTTGTCGAATCTGGACATCATTTCCATCACCCACTTGGATATGACAAATTGGACAAGTTTCGTCAGCCCTGAAAGCACTCATTTTTAACCTGAAACAGTCAATATAAATAACACAAATAGAAACCTTGTTGACTACATTATTATATGTATTATAAGTCCCTTTACGAAATAATCAAACATGCAAATAGCCAGCAAACAGGCACATGTCCGATTAATAGCAGCCAATTCCAAATGATTAAAATTCAACCAACAACCCAATATTGAAATGTTTGTGGTGAATTATAAACTGAGAGTATTTAATTTAATTTAATTGAATTTCTTGGGTCCATAAACATAGTGTTAGACACCAAAAGTACCTACCAAGGTTGAATAGTTTTTGTGATACAACACTTTTCATCTCATGATAGGCTTCGTGGACGCCATCTTGAAAAAAAAAAACATATCTCAAGGTCACAGAAAACTATACCTTTACTGTATTTTTGACCCTAGCTCTAGGAGACGAAATAAATTTGGAAATTTTTTGTATCAATTTTTTGGGGGGTTCGGCTATTATTTTTCGTATATTGACCATCTAAAGTTGCTGCCCGTTTATGCTCCGTCCTTTGTGCCAAGCCTACCGATATGTTTCCATATATTGTTGATTTGGTTTGTGAGGATGTAAAAAATAGAAAATAGTAATAGAAAATGAAGCGTTACCAGTCTTCAATGCTTAGTTGTAGAAACATATTTGAAATCAGTAGAATGAAAACGTATGTTCGGGCTTGGAGGCAACGCTGGTGGGCCCCCATGTTGTGACGTCATCAGGCTGCCTTCTTGGAGGCGGGCGATCTTGACCTCGGGATGACCTTAAACCCAAAAAAGTATTCATGTAGTGGAGATAAATACTTTTAATATCTGTTTTCCATTCTCTAGGTGCTTTGCGGGATAAAGTTGAGGAGCTTGAGATAAATTTGCGGGGCTTACCGAATAGCATAAATCATCTTTCACGAGGTATGATTTTATATCTTGGCAACGACTGTGATATGTCCCCAGGAACCCTATATTTTAGATTAAAATATTGAGGGTGTGAAGGTTTGCACCGTTTTAATGCGTATTTATTTGCATTTTTGGTGGGGAAATTCACGATAATGCTAACTTACGACGGCTGTATGCGTCTCTCTACTGGTATTATTATTTGGAGCAAAATTGTGTATTTCACATGGGAGACTTTCATCTCGTAAATGAAATTGTGCCAATTATTTTCATCCACATAGTTCATTAAGACTGAAGGCTATATTGACGTCGGCCGCATGCCGAGATGGGATCGTGTGTCCGCCTGTGTTTCATTATCACCTTACATGTGGCTTAAGTCATGTAAAGCCTATTCACGATAAAATGAGCACTTTTGCAAACAACCTTAGAAAAAAGTCACTGCCCCTGCCTGCATAGATTTTATAGATTTTAACTGCGCACTGCGTGACATGTGCTCAGTAGGTAAAGTTGGTAACGATGGAGGGAAAAGAGTTCCATTTCTTAACTTCAAATAAAAAATATTATGTTAACCATTTTTAAATACTTAAGAATATTTCTTTCGCTCTCTGTTTTGTTTCTAATGAGCCGAAATGTTGAGATTTGCAGATTTGTGTAGTTTTCCTTTTCTAATAATTTCACAGTTTCACTTGAACGACGCATGACTAAAGTGATGAAGCAGGGCTTTCGAAAGTGCTCATTTTACCGTGAATAGTCTATAGCAGTGTGACAGGGGCTGGGGAGAATAGAAGTGTGTTCGTAGACCTATCGTGCCTCAGACATACTGCTTGATTAAGATTTAGCACATACACACAGACACGTGAAAATACAGTAATTTTGTTTGCCGATGGTAATAGTTCTTTACGGTTTTATAATTGTAGTGGGTTTAAATTTACACTTACATTTCCTCTTGGAATATAAGTATTGTTTACTACAACAATTTTTATATGTCAATTATTTGAACACATGTTTTTTATTCGGCCAGTGGTGGCTGGGGATATCGTTAAACGTGAGATAATTAAACCTATAAAAATATTTTTTTAGCTCCTTATATTTTAAAATACGCTGATTTTAAACTTAAGGAGTAAATGTTTTTAAGGATGAGTATCTATACATTGGCGAGCGTATATTTGGAATCCCTACTCTGCATATCACATAACGCAAGGCAGAAAGTTATCTTTACTTTGTTTTTGGGTTATTCAAGCCATTATTACATTAACGTAAGCTGCGTATCGCATCCGTACACTAAACAAGATTTTTGCAAACACGACTTACAAATAAATTGAAGATTCGGCATTTGAAGGGTTGCGGATTGGGGAAATGGGGGGGGGGGGGGGGGGAGCTGGTGGATTCGTGCCACTTGATGATTGATTTCGGCTAATACTTCCTGCAAACTGCTCCATTTTTACACTTTTTCTTCTCAATTAAATTTTTAATCAGTACTTTATTGTATTTTCGATATCTCTGGCTGCATGTATGGTTATATGTCTAGTTCAGAATACTCGTCTTTCTGTACCTTTCATTGAATGGAGCCGGTTTTGCAAAAGTTTTATTTTGACCATTAATTAAATTTTACTAGTTCAGTTAATATATGGAAAGCGACCAGTTATTTAATTCCTTCATTCTGGCTAAAAAATGTGGCAATATCCTTCGAAAATCCACTCGTTTTTGGGCGGTGTAGGTCTTTAAAAGCAGTTTCGGCCTCCCAGACTGCCTTTTCATTTTTCATCCCAGAATCTGCTATGATTCTGGGGGCATAAAGGTCGCTCGGGCGATGGCGGAATGCTATCACGGATAATTGCTGTAAATGGTGACGAAGACAGTCCATGTCACATTTTAGCAAATTAAAGGCCTGCAACCTGAAATATCTTCGTAAAAACCAGTTTGCAACATTTCTTGTACTAAGGTGTGAGCAGTGATCTGTATTCCTTTATTGTTTTCTAGCACACTGGCTGATTGCAAACGATGTGTCGCAATGGCGAGGCGGGTACCGTGGTATTGTTCTTGCAAATGAGATCGATGGCGAATATATAAAATATAAAACTACGAAGTTCGAGTACCGTATTTTATGAGGAAATACACGCGTATGCCTACGAAAGCTCACTGGTCCGAACAGGAACTCTCAATTTCAGTATATTCTTTAATTTTTTGAGGAAGAAATGTATGTGTAATTACGAGGAAGCTCGATAGTACCTTGCGATCTGTTGTAATGGAACAGACGGATATAAAATAACTTACCCGAACCGAATGCTACAAAATACCAGGGGAGAAAGAGAGAGAGAGAGAGAGAGAGAAGAGAAGAGAGAGAGAGAAGAGAAGAGAGAGAGAGAGAGAGAGAGAGAGAGAGAGAGAGAGAGAGAGAGAGAGAGAGAGAGAGGAATACTTCACCTCTCGTTATCAGACGAAGAACTGTGGCGTGGTGTGACTTTGTTCACATTAATCATTTTAAAATGGGTTTTAGTGTTAGGCGATTGAGCGAGGGCGAATAATTGGTCGAACTATATTGTTGAAAGCGGAGGGGGTTGGAGTAGAACCAACTAATCAGTCTCGAGCGGTGGTGTGATAAATGAAAGGAGGGGAAAGTGTGCGGAGTGAGGAGGGCCAATAAAAATTTAGGTAGGGAGAAGAGAGGGTGTGATGTAAATACGAGATGTTGGAGGGGAGCCAGTAAAATTGTATGATGGGGGGTTAGCTGTCTGCTTGTAGTGATGCCAGGAGCTTAGTCATTAATCGCTCTACCCGCCATCTTTGTTTCTACCCCGTACCTGCTGTAGGTAAGTCACTAATTATTTTCTCCAAAAGCTTTGAAAAATTTCTAAAATTTGAATTTTTTTTGTGCTTAACTGTTTCAATATTTAAGCATTTTTCAACTATATTTTACGATGTTTCTTAATTTTCCGACTTAAAGTCCACCTGACGTCAAGGCCACGGATATCCAACATGGTGGCCGGGCTCATCAATGCAAATTTTCTCCAATTTTTACTATATCTGTTACGAGTTTTTGAATTTTTTGGAGAAAAAAAAATTGTGGTGGGGTTGGACTGCTTTCTTCATATTGTTATGTTTCATAATTAATCAAATTGATTTTATAATTAAGATGAACAGGCCTACAAAGTCGAGAGAAAATAGGCTTGCTGGTAATGCTTAGCAAAACTGAGTGCTCTGTAATGCAGTGTGATGTCCCTTTGGTGCAACTCTCTAGACTCACATGAAGTTTTTTCTACTCAGTTTCGGAAGCAACTAAAATTTTCCGCCGGTAGGTAAGAGCTAATATCGCATTTTCTCTATTTCCTACGTTAAAAAACAGAGTAACTGCTATAATCATAAACAAAATATAAAATAACTTCCTGAATAAGTGATGCCCTTCTCTTTTATTATTCACGTAAATAAAAATGTTAATTACAATTAACCTTTCGGAAAACTGCGCACCCAGCAGCGAAAATTTTCCCTGCACCAAACTCTCCCATAAGAAAACACGTATTCTTTCTAAGCTGAGTAGAATAAATCCTAAGCGAATAAAGCTTTAAGCTTAGTTTGCATGAGGCGAAGTAATTACCTCGAAGAATAGGCTGTTCACGGTAAAGTGAGCACTTTTGAGGCCCTAGTTACATTTTCCTTTCATAATTTTTTTTCCTCAGACAACATTTAAAAATAAAAGTAATAAACACAGTGTATATTTCATCGCTCTCGGGAAGTTAACGTCTAAGGCTAAAACAAAATATACTCATTGACTGTTATTCAAAATGAGTGGGCTTTCAAAACTGCTCGCTTTACCGTGATTGGCCTATATATCTAGAGCAGTGCTTGAGGAACGTTGTAAGTAGGGATACGAAAATTTTGCGAGTTCAATGATCCGTAGGCTTGACTCCTCAATTCTCTGCATACTGGAGCCTCAGCTGTGTGTTCATTGGCTTTTGCCCCACACCTGGTAGTTATGGGATTCGTACGGTGTTTCCATGCAAGTCAGCTATTGGCTCAGAGGCGTCCAGGGGTGTCTAATAAACTGTGATCCAATTGCAAAGGTGACTTCACTGTATATGTGTTTGACGTCTATCTTGTCCTGTAATTAACTCACGAAATTTTCCTATCCCTGCCAATAAAATATATGGAAATAATACCACCTGTCAGACTGTAAATATAAGAATGTTGAGCGTCGTTACTTATAGTCTATTCGCAGTTTCTTCATACATTTGAATAAAACCTTTGAAAAATCACCCCATGTATGACGCGTTTAGTTATTTACTAAATATTCCATGTATCACAAGAGTTTTAAATATTTTTCGTTAAATTAAATCTTTACCAGTATCTAAATTATAAATTGTAATACTTCATTTATAACAATATGAATAAAAACAGTGAAAAACATGTGTGTTGGTAGCGCCTAGCAAGAAATAGTTCTCATGCAAAATATCATTACAACTGAGTGTGCACTAATTCGGTGCGTTGTCGTTCGGTGTGATTTTCTAACGTTAGTTAAGCGTTTGTTGCATAAAGCGGAGGGATATCCTGGAAGTAGAACTCTAGCAGGGTTTCAGAAAAGTGTGAAGTAACCGTGAATGGTTTATATACAAGGCCGGGGACTTCCCTACGCATATGACTGTTTCATGAGCGAACGTAGGAATGGTATCATGGATGTTCGGGAAAATTGAATTTCGTGAAAAAATTTCCGCGCATGCTAGAATTCAATACCGTAGGGACGTGCCAGCAGTATTCTTTTGCTTATTGGCGGCGTGTTTCTGTGAGAAGACATTTGCTTAAATGCTGTTCACGTTAAAGTGAGCACTTTTGAAATCAACCTTAGAAAAAAGTCACTGCTCCTACCTGCATATATTTTTATGGGCCCACTGGATGACTTGAGACCACTGTAAAATTCGTAACGACGGATGGAAATTAATTCATATATTAACTTCGTATAAAAAGTGTTAGGTAACCATTTGTGACAACTTATATTAATTCTTTCGTTTTATGTTTTTTAATGTGCCAAAGTGTAAAAATGAGCAAAAAATATTTACTTCTCTAATAATTCACAGTTCCACTTGACTAATGCATGAATAAAGCGATAAAGGCCGTGGCGATGTTAATTTTACATAAGGCGGAAGAATGCGCAACGTGTATACAAGTAGATCTTAATGAGGGCTTTCAAAAGTGCCCATTTGACCGTGAACAGCCTGTACATTGAAGTGATGGTGTTGTGGTTGCAGGATGGTCGCGTGACCCGGCGGCGGGGAGGCCGGCCGGCTATGGTGGCGAGCACATCGTCGAGTGCGGACATGGTGCTGGTGTGCGGCGGCGACGGGGCGGAGGGCTGCGCGAGTGCCGCCGCCTCCGCCTCCGCCTCCGTCGAGAAGGCGCGCCGCCCTTCCTACACTTGCACGCCCTTCCCCTACCGCAGGCACTACGCCGTCCGCCGCAAGTACGGCGTCGTCGCCGCCGCCGCTAACAGGTTAGTCGCACGCACACACACTCCAAGGCTCGATTCGCAACAATAGACTAATGAGTCTATGGCTAGGCTAGGTTAGGGTAGGTTACGTTAACTAAAGGCTGTTCACGTTAAAGTGAGCACTTTTGGAATCAACTGCAGAAAAATACACTGCCTCTGCCAGCGCATATTTTAACGGGCGCAATGAGTGAAATGCGCCCAGTAAAGTTGGTCATGATGGATGGAAAGTAGTTCCATATCTTAACTTCGAATAAAAAGTGTTAGGTAACCATTTGTGATCAATTCATTTTTTCTTTCGCTTTCTGTTTTTTTTATGGATCGAAGTGTAAAAATTACAAAATTTGTAACATATTTTGTTTTTTAATCATTCCGCAGTTTCACCTGACCTACGCATTAACAAAGTGATTAGGTCCACTTCAATGTTAATTTTACATAAGGCGGAGTAATACACAACGTGCATACAGGGCAGGACTTTCGAAAGTGCTCATTTTATCGTGAATAGCCTATAACCATATGTATTACAAATTGAACTCGTAAATCTTCCCCATAACGTGGAGGTGGGCATTACTCAATAATTAATAACTTTAAAAACCGCCGTTTCATTAGTAAAGTTATAATTAAAACAACAAATTAATACAACAGGGATTTTTTTTTAATATTAGCAAAATGTAAGTATTCATAAAACCTTTACATAAATTGTTTACTTGTATAATCGAAGAACCATATTTATACACTAACCAAACCTGATTATGCAAATATGTATGATCATTCTTTTAGCCACCTCCACAATACACAACATCACTACAGTTTGTTTCTATTGGTACCTGAGAGACGACTGGAAGGCCAGTCTTCAAAGTTAGAATCACTGCTCCAGTCCAAACGTCTGTCTAACATTCTCTCAGGTAATTAATTATTAGCGCTATCAACAGCAATAGGGGACGCCAAAGGTCATGGCATCCCGGAAGGCCCAACATCATAATCAGGAAATTCTCGTCTTGCAGATTCCTCCAATAATTTTGCTAAGCGCCGAGTATTTCGCGAATTAGTTCAGTACCGAGGTAGACTTCAAACACTTGTTCTTTTCTGCCACTACTGTGATTGGACCATAGTTATTTAGACACGCCTCGTTTAACTGTGAGCCAGTAGTAAGCAGTAAGTAGTAGTGTGAGTGAGTGTTGATCAGTGCTGTACAAAGGCTTCACTTGATTGCAGCAACCAATAAGCAAATGATAGCGCCTCGAGTGTGTAGAGGATTTCGAAGTCTAACATGCTGTCACATCAATCCGCGAAATAATCGGGGCTCTATTAATGATTTCCTTCGCATGGTAGGTACTATCACCAGGGAGGGATCTGTAACGTAATTTTCTTTATTCTTACATCCAGAACTACATATTGAATTTGCTATGATGCGATGATAACTTGTCTGTAAAATGAACAGAGAAGCTAAAATCAGTAGAACTCTTTGAAAACCGGGGAACTGATCTTGCTGGTTTCCAAGTATAAGATGTAAAATAATCATGCGGTTTGTCAAAGCGCAGGTGTAGTTCTAACCCGCATCTATGTTTCCAGGATGTAAGAGATAAGAGGTAGACCGCTTACTCGTCTTCTGCGCATGTACCCAACATTGACCTACCCCAAAGGAACACCACTGTCAAAGTCACGTGGTCAGCAACGATGACCATTTTTGTTGGTATCTTATTTTTTTAATCAAAAGCATTAATATATTAATAAAATATTTTCACCAATTTCAGTTTAATCAAAATACACTACAAATTAGTTAGCGAAAATATAAAATCATCTCAATGTGCTTGTCTACTAAGCAGTGTTCTAACCTGAAATCCAATCCATGCCGTTTCTGCTAGACGTGTTGTCAGAAAAACAGTTCAGTTTTGGGATACGGAGATTGGCTGTGCGCAGCAAACGAGATCGGTCTACCATATCTTTAGTCTATTGCAAGAAGTAATGGAAGGTTCTTTGGAACAACTTATCCCACGATACTTCCTTTGCTGCACAAGTAAAACAAATGAATTTTTTATAATTTTTCTTCTGAAACTGTGGTTGAGGAATAAACGTCCTTTCCGACTTAAGCAATATGCGTTTATGAACAGAGCCTGATCGTTTTGTTGTGATAAATGTATCTTTTCTGTTACTTAAACACTAATATTTAACGTAATTTTTATACAATGCTGTTTTAGAATCAGTAAGCATTTGAGTGTTTGTTTGTTTACTATGTATTCATGAAAATAATTTTAATCCCTGTTTCTAAAAATTAAATTAACAAAATGACTCTACCACAATCTCTCTGATTTGCAAAGATTTCAAACATGTATAAAATCTTTTATAGAAAATTGCAGACCATTAATCACGAAAACGTCCATGAAAACGGCCAGGAGACGGCCAAATCTTCCATAGAACCATCAATGCAAGCCGCCATGCAGGCTTGCATTGAATCATCCAAGGGATCTTCCATCATGGCTTACACGCTTAAAGCTGGAACCAAAACTAACCGCCGCACCCGTCGGTCGTCCGTCCGTCAGTCATCCGTCTGTGTTTTAGTCCGGCGTCCGTCAGTCCTTCTGTACGGCAAAATTTCACTGGGACAAACTAACATCGTGACTCATCTTTAGTTGGAAATATTATTTGGTAAGAAATTTTGGTAAGAATGTTTTCAATAAAGAAAAAGGAAATTATGTGTTGATGTAATAAGAGAAAATTAAAACACTTGTACAATCAGTACAGTATATATCTGTTCCATTTCCTCAAGTTTATGGCTCCGCAAGGGATAGTGATAAAGTAAACGTGAGCAGATAGGTAATTCCTAACTATGTTTATAGAATAATTACATACAATGCTTAAGTGTAACACAAATTATGTTAAATTATTGAAATTTAAGTTTGCCAAACATATTGTTTACCAACGGGATGCTGTAAGTGGATTATTTCCTTCAACATGTGGCATGCAAGTAGTAGGAGAGTGGGGGTTTAACTTCTCCTGGGATTAAGTAATGGATTATCGATTTGATCGAATTGATTAATCCTTCATCCAAAATTAATCCGATCTATTTTAATCGGATTAAGGATGAATTTTAATCGGTTAAAATGTGATCAAATAAATCTGATCGAAGTTTTTGCATAAAACTTGTTTGATCAAATTAATTTGATGTCATTTTTAAATTTGATATCCAATTTTTTTAAATTTAATAAGAGTATAGTTTGAGCACTTTATTTATTCATTTTTTGGGGGTGGGGAACAGCTCTGGTAGGTGTTCACGCTCTGAACTCTGTCATGGTACTGAGGTGGTCGTGTGTTGGGGAAGGGGTGTATATAGGGGAGCGATGTTCACCCTCTGAGCTCTGGCGTGGTACTGAGGTGTGATGTGCTGGGGAAGGGGTATATATGTATTGTGTAGTATAAATTTTTGGAGAGTGGCTCTGGTAGATGTTGGTCCTCTGAGCAGTGTAATATCGTTAATTTTAGAGTATTTCGTGTGACAGGCGAGACTGAGAGACGTGCAGCACGATCGGCAGGTAATGGCGGAGTTCGAAAAGGCGTATTTAATGAACTATTTATGTAAAGACAATCAATTAAATGAAAAGAGAAATGAATACGTCTACAACGTGATTTTACTACCCGTCCTGTATGCTAGCAATATTATTTATGACAGACTAAACGATCACAACTACGTGAGTCTCTAGGTGTCATAAAAAAATTACTTAACGAGTTCCACCTATAACGAAGGCAAAATGTCCGTAGCTCTGGCTCTCTCTCTCTCTCTCTCTCTCTCTCTCTCTCTCTCTCTCTATATAATATATATATATATATATATATATATATATATATATATATATATATATATATATATATATATACTATTAAACTACACAATAAAAACAGATTTGAAAACACATAAGAAACTGTACAAGCACCTCTCCCAAAACACGTCTGTTCGGCTGTGAGGTTAGTGAAGCAATGCCTTGAAATTGCGCGAAAAACTCGGAAATGAACGAAAAGAGTTGAATACGATATTCGTGACAAAATAAATGAAATTTCGGGAGCAATATATAAATTACAATACTTGAATTAAAGAACACATAATTAAATTGCACAAGCAGTAGAAACACATCTGGTGGGATGCGAGGTTGCTAAAGGAAAGATGTCAGTATAGGATTTCTGGAGACTTATAAGCATGACTAGAGACTTGGAGCGCAGTCGTTTTGGCGATTGAAGTTACAGCTACTAGGAAAGAGAGTTGAATACACAACGACTATTTCCAAATAGGTAACGTTGCACATGACAAAAGTATAAGGAATATATTTCAAACAGCAGACTGAAGTGAGATAAAATATCTAAAAATGTTGTCAATAAAAAGTCCTGTTTATAAATTTACTGGTTGATATTTCCCAATGAAGCTAGTTTTAATAAGTTATCATCCACGAAAAATTTAATCACGTCTTCCTCCACTTAAAAAGGAAAAGAACTACGTAAATGCAGAGAAAAAATGTTCCAGATTTAACACTACTTGCACTTCCCTGGGAAAATTAAATTTCACTATTGTAAGAAGAATAATCGACTTTTAACACAATTTCAATCGAAACGTATGGAGACTCGGATCACGTGAAGAAGGCTTAATCCCGCAAAACTTAATCCTGCAAAGCTTATTAAAAAAAAAAAATAATAATTCAAAGAACGATTTGAGTCCATACAAGTCGTCAAAGAAATAACGATGAAGTTAATAATAAGTTAAGTTTAAAAAATAATAGAGACGTACTACATCGAGCCGAATAATGTTAACAAAAATTCCACTAAGTCTGGGAAATTTGCCGCACTTGTTAACACAACGCTAGCTGAAAATCCTATGAACTCTCGTAGACCAACCTAAGAAACGTACTTGAAATGGTAAATGTTTTATAAAAAAAAAAAAAAATTAAATCGTGTATATAATATCGCTTAACGAGAGTTGAAGTCTGCTGTAGGCTGGGTCGAAACCACTGCTTCGCAGAGCTCATATCACCCGGTCGCGCCACGGGAGGCCGGCAGACGTGTGGTGAAGAGCGATGCTCAGTGGTGCGTGTATCCAGAACAAGGGTTTTAACGACGAACTAAAATGGCGATTCTGAGCTGCGGCTGCAAGCACCTCTGCCCTGTCCAGCGAAAGTGCTACGCACACCCTCCCCCTCCCCCGATCATCGCCACTTAGACCAGAACGTGTTTTCGGCTAGCTGGAAGACTGCCTGCCTTGGATAGGCACTCCTCCTCTGCTCTGGACCAACAGGCCAAAACGTGTCTTTATCCCCATGTCGCGGACTCTCCACCTGCCAGACACCCCCTCGAAACAGAAAGTTTGGATTCAACCGAAGGCGTTAACCTGTTTGCAAAAACTGCCCTCTCTCCACGAATGTGAAGTGGAAAGACTTGCTTACCTCCCCTCGCCCCTCTGCCACTCAAACTTTTATTTCGCTTGGCCATTAACCTGTTCAGAATGGAAGGTTTCTCGTATACTTGAAGCCAAGAGATGGCTTGCTTCCAGCGAAGAATAAAGAAGTTTCCCAAGTCCCACTGATAAAATTATTTTCCTGAAGTTAAAATAAATTTTAAATCCAGAAATGAATTTTAATCCAATAAACTTCAAGTTTCAAGTATGTTTTTCAGCAAACATCAAATAAAATTTTTAAAATCACACAGAAATTCTGGAATCAATGAAAAATATTTTCATACAAGAGATATTTTCACAGAAATCCAGGGAATCTATGAAAAATATTTCGTACAAGATATAATTTCACAGAAATCCTGGAATCAATGAAAACAAATTCGCACAAGATATATTTTCACTCTCTAAATTTGTAAGTAATGAAAAACACACATCATTCAATTGAAGCAATACACAAGTGAAAGATTTTTTTTCACCTTTTGAAAAATTACATTTTAACTAAATGTCTTTAGGTTTTAGGTTAATGTAAAACATACATATTCAATATGTTTCTAAAAGCTTCCATGCGAGATTTTCGACTACAATCTCATTTAAATTTAATATTCTATGTTAAGTAATAATTTGTTCCAAGTTTATTGTAAACAAATAATATGGATACCAAGTAATATTGGCTTAAAGAGAATAGCTTTATTGATATAAAAAAATTATCAAATTGTAATGAGGGAGGTAAGTTCAGTGCTTCGGAAAGGCACCCGGTTACATGGAGAGTGACACGTTGCCTTCCCCGCTGAGAACTTCCCTGCTATGCCCCATCATGCATGCACTGCTGTCTTTCGACTCTGCAAGCAGGCGCGGCCAGGAGGTACACTGGACACTTCCCCTCTACCTCCGCCCCTCCGACGGCTTCAGTACACGGCTTGCATTCCTATCGCGCAGCTCGCCTCCAGTAAACACCGTGCTTCACGACCTACCTCGCATAGTCTATCTTGCCCAGCATACAGCTTTTGCATTTTGTAACAAGCCAGCAGACTGTGTTTAAACCATTGCAATGAAATTCAAGCTCCTATCATTGCATTGAATTTAAGTCCATTTTTAAACACGATTTTTTAAAAGAAAAACTTTACCTCCTAAATGCTGTTTTTCCTATTTGCAAAGAAAACATTTTCGAAGCAGATGGAATATTTAATTTTCAAGATTCAGAACTTATTTTTAAAAGTTTTTGTATGGGGAATACTGTTTTGCATTCTTAAAAGTAAACAATTTCCAAGAAATGTATCATTATAAGCCTAGAAATATAACATAACACAAACAATTAAGAAATCCAGAAATGTATTCCAATAAACTTACCATCACTCTAACATTAATGAATTAAAATGATCAATTATGTCACAATTAAAAAGCACGAAAACCCATAGATATCTAATCCAAGAAACAAATTCCAGGAAACATTACCCAAGTTTGAAGAATTATAATATAACATGTTTCAAAAAACATTCTAAATGACATTAACATGGAATCGTGTCCCAAATACCTTTATTTGTTGCAAAAATTTTGTGAAAATATATTTAAATTCCAGGAAATTAAAACAACAAATTAAACAATAATAATAACTCAAGCCCTAAATGTCTATATGCTGTAAAATTCCATGACATTTTATCACAATTGAATTATTTATAACATGTAATGGATTACCACCTAAATGAGAATTACATCACAATTAAGAGCTATCAAATGCAACGAATTTCATCACAAATAAATGTAAATAAATGTAACGGATTATCACTTAGATGATAATCCAATTAACAAGCTGATTGATTGCACAATAAATTGCACATCCAAACACCATTGATATCGATAGGCTTATTAAATAAAATAACACATTAAATATTTTTGAAAATACTTTTATTTTAGTATAATAATTTTACAACCATTGAATTACAATCTTTTAAGATATGTATTCTAGACCCACGAGATGTGTGCCTTTGAGAAGCCCCTCCATCCAACCAAGGACATATTTTTATTCCTTTTAATGATTTCCTTAATCAAATATTCATTTGGAGAACTAACTTTTTGCACTTCATGTTCATAAAATCTGCCTTTTATAGGCTCTCCATCATAGGTTTCGAGGTAATATACTCTGGGAAATGATTGTCTAATTGAAATAAGTTTAAATATTTCATAAGTCCAATTAACCATAATTTTTTCTCTAAAATTCCTTTCTGTTTTGAGATTTGTATATATTCACCCACTCTGAACTTTTGCTTTCTCTGATCGGATATTTTCACATTATTATAAATGGTTTTCATCAAAGTATTGTCTGTAACTTTTTTGGGCGCCATCTTGATAGTTCTATGATATCTGGAATTATAAAACTTAAGTATTTCAGGTAAAACATCCACCCATTTGTAAGTCCCTTTCGACATGAAATGTTTATATATTAACTGCTTAATCGATTTGTTGTATCATTCCACAACACTGCTTTAAGGTTTGAACATGTTGTATAGTGATTAATATTATAATCTGTTATTAATTTCCAGAATGGTGCAGAAAAAAATTGGGTTCTTCTGTCGGTTTGGAGCATATTTGGCCTTCTTCCTTGCAAAATGGTCTTTATTGCATTACTGACCTAATTCCCAGTTTATTTTTCAAAGATGTAGCCAAACCATATTTGGAATAATCATCTATTACAGTTAAAATATATTTGTATTCCTTATTGTGTTTGGAAAGCAATGTGATTTCATACAAATCTGCTTGAAAAATATCATTTAAGCTCTTAGTAATAGCTTTTATTCTAGGATATCTTATCCTGGCTGGGGTGTGGAGTTCTTGAGAAATATTACTAAACTTCATTGGTAATATAAACATCTCCATTCAGATCTTCAATAATAGAAACAATTTTGTTTGTATGTGAATTATTCCGATAGTCTCTCGAAGCGATGAGAAGTTTTAATCTATCATCCAATTTATTGGAATTGTGCCAATATACAGGAGTAAACCTATCGCCAATTTCATCTTTATATATTTCATTTCCGACAAGATTTTCATCCCCTAAACAGTTATTTGAGTTCATAAGATGAAGAAGTTCTTTATATTTATCCAAATCGGTGTCGGAATTCCATCTGGAACGTTTTTTAATAGTACTTTCAAATAAACCTTCACTCACATCAGTTATGCAATCAGCTATATTAATTATATTATCAGACAAAAAGTAATTACCGAATCTCACAGAAACGATGTGTTTCCATTTTGATATACAACAAATGTTATATCACGCATAGGTGAAGTGTGTTTTAACCCTAATAACGGCATGTTAAATGAGGAAAGGGTTGTTTTTCTTTTTCTTGAAATGTTCTTATTCCTTTTTTATTTCCAAAGATGTTTCATTGGGCATATTCAACACAGAGCATAATACATCCATTCAACTCATAACAGTTTTAAATATTTCTTCGTTTGAAACATCCTGTTCCATACAGGCTCGTTTGGGTTGTAAATATTTCTCCTTCACAGCAGATATAATGTTACATAATTCCGAAGAAGAGGCTGACATTTTTGATTATATTACATTAAATTCAATCTATTTATATATGAATGAAGTCGTTGCTTTTCGAACTGCTGCAGTGGGTCAACTAACTGCTACTCTACATAGATTAGTTTGTAACTCTCAAATCATAAATAAAATAATTTATTTGTGTTTTCAAATCAATATTTTGTTTTCTCAGAACTGTTTGCGTAGCTAAACCATTTTATTGATAGATTCGTCATCAATATATTTCGTTATTTCTTCCATTTGTGTTTCAAGTTGTTTACTAATACTAGTGCTTACCACTTCATTAATTACAACTCTTAAATTATCTTGCATTTCTGCAAGTTGTGTTGTAAAAATTAATTTTGTCATATAATTAAAGTCCTTACTAAATCCATTTAAATGTTCTTCTATTCTAAGTTCATTACTCTGTAAATCATTACTAATATTGGTTAAAATGTTTGCAACTACACACATATTTTTATAAACATTCTCATTTCCATCAACTGACTTTATTAATTTCTCTTGAATATCGGTCGATTGCGATTAAATTACATTTAGCATAATGATGTTTAAGTATTCAACATAATTTTTATTTGCCACATCAGTATCTTTCACAGCACTACCCACGTTATGTAATATATGTCCATTCAAACCACAATTCCCATCGCGATTTTTGGTTAAACAACTATTGTAATGATTTCATTTTATAACTCTGTTTCCAATCTCCAAACTTTGAACTACTCATTATTCTTGCTTGGGAAGTAAAAAAAATTAAAATCCAGACCAATAACTTTCTTTATATAGGGGAAGCATTGGTATAGTCACCAGAAAACCATATTTGTTTTTCAAACAGCATAAACACATATCTTTAAACTTTGTAAATGTCATATCACCTAAAGCATGGTCGTTGTAAATATTTTGCAGGTTCATGTTATTCATTTTTAATGCAATGATCATATTTGCATTATCGTGCAAATTTTTTTTTGGTATTATGTGTGTTACTTTGTGATAGAAAAAACCAATCAACGTTTGAATGTCGACCAAAACTAAAGTATTGCTGTGTTTCACTCTGTGGTTCACACCAAATATCGTCAAAAATAAATGCAAAATTGGGCAATGCTCCATTCGGAGGCCAATAATATTCTTTATTTGTAAAAGGTAAATATCCCAATCCTTTTATTAGTGATAAGATACTCACTAATCATTGGTATTTCTGTTGTGTTGTTTTAGAAAATACATATATTTTTTCAAATTTAAGCACATTTGGATGTTCCACCAGCAACATAATTACACATGTTTTTCCACATGAAGGACTACTTATTATACAACATATATTTGATGGTAAAAGAATGCCATCTTTATGTTCAATTCCATTTTCTTTCGCATTTACAATTACCAGAAGATGTGCATTTTGTTTTATAACCTTCATTTATACAGTATTATGTAACAAAACATAATCATGTAAAACTATAAATGAGGGTCTATTTATAGGCTTGCATTCAGTTGAAAATAATGGCGCATTCTAAACATATCAAAAAAGGATGTGGAGTATTTAATACATTGGTTAATAAATCACCATTTACCAAAATACAATTATTGTGGGCCTAATACTAAACTTGCAAAATGTCTGGTGTGGAACAATCAAGGAATAGACTCTCTGGATAACACTTGTAAAGAACACAATATAGTTTATGATAGAACAAACAATTTGAAAGAAAGATATATAGCAGATACAATTCTAGCCGATAAAGCACCAAATATAAGGAAGAATCCATCTACATCGAAAGGTAAAAAACTAGGCTCCTGGGTTGTAGAGAATGTCATGCATAAGGTTAAAATGTAAAACCAAATGAAAAACAAAGAAAGGAAGAATAATTTCGTTACAATTTCCAGAATAAACAGCTCTTGAATCAGTCCTCGGAGGAGCTTCGGCTATCAGTAGAGCAGTTAAATCAAAGGGAAAAGGAATGTATTTGTAATCCTATAATGATGAGCAAGGATGAAAGACCTCCAAATGTGGAAAAACGCAGAAAGTCCTGAATAGTCTTCCAAAATGTGCATTAACAATCAAAGATATTTAAGGAATTGTAAATCAAACTGTATATTCCCTATTTCCGAGCTGTGTATATGAAAGATGGTTTACCAAATAAACGAAATCTCCCTGAATGTATGATTGTTAATTTATATTCGAAACAAAACAAAGGAACACATTGGGTTGCATTAATTAAAAATGCAAATCAATCATTGTATTACAAACGTTTTGGTGATATATACGTCCTCCAATCGAATTATGGAATTATTTAAAAAACATGCAATTAAGGTACAATTACCAAATGAAACAATTACCAAATACAATCAATTGTGGACATTTATGTCTACATTTTTGTCTGTAAATAGGGCAATATAAGAGAGTGTAATAGTAAAACATAATAGTAGTATGTCAATTAAGTTGTTAGTAAGTTGAAACTCTTCACAATTGTGTGCAGTATATTTCCCTGCATTAGACTTAGATGGAGAATGGCAAATAAGTCTAACTAAAAACAGCATACCAAACATTGACATGCACAACCAATCATTTATGGCTAACAATGGTGAAAAAACCTACAATATTGTGATACCAATAGGATCTTATGAGTTGGATGAGTTAGAAACATTCATTAAAATGGCATTACCTAAAGATATGCATTTACAATTTCGTGGAAATCCAAGTATGTTAATTTGTGCATTGTACAGTAATGTCGATATCGATTTCTGGGAAGACAATTCAATTGGAAATATGTTAGGTTACGAACGGAGAGTGTATCTTGCTAATTAATTGCACAAATCATCCAATCAGGTTAATATATTGTTGGTAAATGTATGTCGTATAAATGTCAATATTGTAGGCAGTTCATATTTGAATGGGAAACTGACAAATACACTACATGAATTCACGTGTATGGTGACTCCAGGATATAATATAATTGAAAAACCAAATAGAGTGATATATCTTGCAGTAGTAGTGAAACGTGTTGATGAAATAGTTCTTACAATTGTCGTTCAAGATGGTAAACTTTTTTATTTTAGAAATGAAGAAATTATCATCTGTTTACATTTAAAAAAGTTATATAAAGCGTTGCATTTTGTGGCATTTCAATAAAATTGGGTATTGTGTATAACATCCAACATGGATGAAAAGTAGGTGGTTATTTTAAGAAGTATGTTATTAAGGAACACATTTCGAAGAAAGGAACTATAAAAAAATGTAAAGACAGGAATAAAATGCTCACTTCAAACAAACTACCCATTAAGTTAACACAAGGTAACGAATTGTTTTTAAAAGAACTAGGATATACAGTTTATCGAAATGGAAGACATACTTAATGTTGAAGAACCAATCAGTTATGGAGATGCAATCATGAATAAGGAAATACATATCCATGAACCATTCTGAGTTGGTCCGTATACATTTCTATTGGAAACAAGAATTTTAATATAAAATCACGATATTTTCACATTACCGTTAAATCGAGTATAGGGTTTAGAGGAACAATTACAAAAACAGTCGATGCAAGCAATCTAGCGACTACAAAAATAGAAAGAAACAGAATACTTAATTTAATCGATATAATTTCATATTTGATTAATGGAGTGGAAATCGATTAGACAAGAGATGTTGGAATTACTTCCACAATAAAAAACTATCTCTCGCAAACTGGAAATGGCCATTATATAGGGCTGATGACTGGGTGGAGCAATGCTAGCGATTATTCACTAAAAATTAATCCAGGTGATAAATATGAAGTAGTTATATCATTAAGTAGGTTTTGGGCTTTGCTGAAGACTATAAATATGTTATTTTAAATGTTAAACAAGAATTAAATATCCGATTCACTAACACACATTTGAACGCCATATACGATACAGCTAATAAATAGGAAGGTGTAGTATTTGAGTTAAACAGTGTTGAATGGCTGATGCCATATATTGAAGTTATACCACATGATTTCCATGCGATATTTTTTCAATGAATATGCGACTCAGTATTTATTTGATGTGTTTTATAATGACTATATTTCAGTTTTCTTTTGTATTGTATTACTTTTCCATGTACAAGTGGCAATAATCTCAGATAATGATAATATGTAATGTTATGAGCCATGTGAATGAAAAGGTGATTCCATTATTTTTGCCTCGATTTATGTGTTTTCTAATATTTATTATCTTCAAGTTTCTTTGTATTGATTTCTTTGTCAGGCGCTAAAAGCAATAATACCAGTGCTATTGATTTATAGTATCGTAATACATGTGAATAACTTTCTAAATTTTATTGGTAGACCCTACAATTATTTTATGCATTATGAAATGTTTAAGGATTTTGTATTGATTTACAGAAAATAAAAATAAAATAAACAAAATAATTATTTCAGTCTGCCCGAGTATACTCAGGTGAGAAAGTTACAAAACGATTACGTATCAACAAATGTCGTTATATGTATGTCTTAGATTTTTGACAGTCAGGGTGGTTATATTCATGTATATTTTTTTAAAACATCAGTGAAATATTCAGATTTGGAATGCATTTACATCATACCCGAGTATACTCAGGAGAAACGTTTCTTAAATTTTTCAAAATTCGTAACTTTTAGAAGATGAATACAAAAAATGTAATCCTACAAGATGTGTCATCCCTCCACTTGATAAACAATGTGCAAAGCATTTAAAAAACTGGTTATTTTTGGGATATTTTTAGTGGAATTAATTAAACAGGGAAGGGGTTAATTTAATAATTTATTGGGAAAATTTATTTATGTGTTAATCCAATATAATGCGTCCATTATTTTATAAGCTATTTTCATGGCAAGTATGTTTCTGAGCTCGGTCTACGAAAGTTTATAGGATTTTACACTACTGTTTCGTTAATTAGTGCAGCAAATTGCCCAGACTTAACAGAATATTTGTTAATATTATTCGGCTCGATTTAGTATGTCCATTATTTTCAATAATTTTTCTTCGAGGAAGTTTGTAGATTTATTCAAATATCCTATATTTCTATAAAGTATTGCGGGATTAAGCCCTTCTTCACACGATCCAAGTCTCCCTACACTTCGATGGAAATTGTGTTAAAAATTGATTATTCTTACAATAGTTAAATTTATTTTTCCCAGGGTAGTGAAATGTGTGTTAATAATCTAGGATATTTTTCTCTGCATTTATGTAATTCGTTTCCTTTTTACACTGAGCAAGATGTGATTTAATTTTTCGTGATTAATAACTCATTAAAACTAGCTTGATTGGGAAATATAAACCGATAACTTCGAAAACAGGACTTTTTTATTGGCAAATTTTTTTAGTTAATTCGTATCATTTCATTCTGCTATTTAAAATATATTCCTTATACTTCTGTCGTGTGTAACATTACCCATTTTGGAAACAGTTGGTGTATATTTAACTCTCTTTCCAAGTAGCTATAACCTCAGTCGCCTAGCGACTGTGCTCTACATTCCTAGTCATGCTTATAAGTCTCTGCAAATCCTATACTGACATCATTACTTCAGCAACCTCGCATTTGACCAGACATGTTTCTTCTACTTGTACGATTTCATTAAATGTTTTTTAATTCAAGTAGTGTAATTTATATAATACTACCGAAATTCCATTTATTTTGTCACGTAAATCGTATTCAACTCTCTTTTCGTTCATTTCCGAGTTTTTTTGCGTAATTTCAAGGCATTTATTCACTAACCTCACAGCTGGACAAATATTTTTTGGGAGATGTTCTTGTACAGTTTCCTACGTGTTTTCAAATCCGCTTTAATTGTGACATTTAATTAAGGAATGCTATATATATGTATATATATATACATATATATTGCAAGGGAAATTTTGCCATCATTGTAGGTAGAACTCGATACTTAATTCCTTTACGACACCTGGCGAATCACGTAGTTGTGATCGTTTAGTCTGTAATAAATTATATTGCTAGCATACAGGATGGGTTAGTAAAATCACATTGTAGACATATTCATCTCTATTTTCGTTTAATTGATTAGCATTATATAATAATTTCATTAAATATGCCTTTTGGAACTCCGCCATTATCTGCTGATCACGCTGCACGTCTCCCAGTCGTCTGTCCCACGAAATACTCTAAAAATTAAGATATTAAACAATACCTATATATAGGGAAAGGGGTACATATATTTATATTTGTGTATACACCCCTTTCCCAACACAGCCCCACCTCAGTACAACGCCAGAGCTCAGAGGGACAACATCTACTGGAGGCGTTCTCCAAACATTTATATTACACAATACATATACACCCCTTTCCCAGCAATTCACACCTCAGTAACATGCCAGTGCTTAGAGGGTGAACATCGCTCCCCTTTATACACCCCTTCCCCAACACACGACCACCTAAGTACGACGACATAGCTCAGAGAGTCAACACCTACCAGATCTGCTCCACACCCAAAAATAAATAAATAAAGAGCCAAAATCATACACTTATCAGATATAAAAAATTCCATCAAAGAAATTTGATCAAACAAGTCTGATGAAAAAACTTTGATCAAATTATTTTATCTGATTATGATTAATCCTGAAATCGATAATCCATAAATTAATCCCAGGTGAAGTGAAACCCCCACGCCCCTACTACTCAGGCAATTAAGGAACCGTGATTTTGACGGGTGTAAGAGTGTGTGATAGTGACGGTTTGTTACATTTCCCCGTACAAAAGTTTCACCCGTCAAGAATGATCGCCGAAATTACCATACCTGGTAATGAAACGGGGTCCTCATCGGTGAATCCATGGTCTCGTCTAGCTGCAGAGCGGGTAGGTCAAGAACTGATACGAGCGGACGGCGTGTGGAGTGGAGAACACCCCCCCCCCCCATTCAAGCCACGCTTATACTTATTTCACCCTCCTACGCCCTCTCTAGCAGACGACTTTTCGCCACCGGGCATGGCGGCAGTTCGAACTGATTAATAAGAAGATATCGAAGGAACAAGTGCTTCTAGAATCCAGTAATTTTGTATAAATTGATCTTTTCAGGGCTCATGGTGACAGAGAGAACCTGACTTTGAGGACAGTCATTAGGGGGATTTTTCCTCCGTCTGAAATAGCTATGGGTAAGGGGTGATACGTAAGAAGGATAAAAACTTAAAATATATGTACCTTTATAATTATGAGTTCTTATTTTTGTTTAGTGGAGTTTCGAGATAATCGTTAAAACCAAGGTTAAAGATTTTTTCAGAATTCATACAATTTGTGTGTGATAACATTGTTGGTTACAGATAGTTTTTGTAGAATCACTGAATTATATAAAATTTAAAAAAACGAAATTTATTTTGGGTTCTCCTTCACACACCACGCTTACTTAGGATTTGTTCACTACCCCCTGACGGTTGTATTACTCGGCTTGAAGTAAAAATTTAAAAGGTTAAGTATTTCGAAAAAAACCAAAACCTGTATATATAGTATGTATACATATACAGAATGATTCTTTAAAACACCGACAAAATCTACCTGCGTATATATTATGAAAAATTACGTTGAAATCTCATAGTGACATATGGTATACGATCCCTTGTAAGGACGGCACGTATCCTTGGAAGTAAATGTTAACAAATGTTTTAATATTTACCAGATTTAAAAAAAAAATGGAACATTGGCATTCAGGACAATACGTAGTTGCAGCACTGTTGCATAAAAGTATATTATTTCGAAGGCTGGTCTGGTTTCCGATGACGGATTATTAAAGAGTACGTTAATATTAACGAAAAAGGCTCCTTGTGTAATGACATTACAACCCACCGTTTGGGAGGAATTCGCGCATAAATGTCGCAACCATTGCGTTACTGCACCTGGCACAAATGCAACATGCACTTCATATAATGTAATCTAGTGTAGCATGGCACAACACATTATGCTGGTCTCCAAATTTCTGATACGAACAGGGGTTGTTTTGTATGATATTAACGAATGTTTTATTCGTAATCTACAAATTGCCACAATGTCGCGATAATAATGTGTACGATGATCACACCCCATTTCTCAGTGCAGGCATAACATTGCCGCGTTATTGGCGTGTTGGCATGTGAGCGTTCGGATAATGGAACCTACACTGGAAAAGTTAGAATGGCGTGTAGGTTATGCCCAGAGAAACTAACTTCGCACACTCGTAGGTAAACACACGTTAACCTGTATTAACATACGAACAAGTACAATACATGTAATTACGCAACATATCAGTAGAGGTTATAAGCCCTTGTAGGAGTTGTTGAAAATACTGACAGTCAACTTATATGCTCAGATCACAAGGTTGCTGCACAGACCGCCTGGCCCTCTCAAATAGCCCTGGCATGTGGGAGATGGTGTCAAGTGCATTAGTCATTCTCGTCGGCAGGTCTTCTTCACTGTCGACGGGTGTTTCAGTCACTAATGATCCTATGAGATACCCGCCCAGGTGTTCACAGAAAACTGCTGCTGATGGCTTCGTATGCGGGTACCGCGTGGGTTACCTTCCGCACACCTGTCGCTATTCGTGGTGTTAAAAATACAGTCACGTGTAAAGCACGCCATGTCCATCCACAGTACGGAGGTAAAGAAACACGGCTGTGCATTGCACTGTTGTAGGAACCACCAGGCGACTTATAGACGACAAAGATAATCGTCCGGACTGTCGCTTGTATCGAAGGCAGGAGACAAGGACGCAGTTGTTGCTCATGATGAACCCCTGGTTATAGTACATTGGCTGGCACACATTGCGTGGGCAATGGCTTATTTGCTGGGGGATCGTGCCTCTTCGATGGAAGCAAGGACCTCTTCTTAAAACTGTGTCGTACCGATAATTTCTACCGCGACATACAGTCAACTGTACACCTGTTTGATGGTGTTAGCTCTCGATACAGTGATACTCCTTACTGCGGCCTGTGTGATGTGTGAGTGCTAAGCGAGTGTATGTTGTAGCAGTCAAATGGGCACACCAGCAGGTTTACAATTATGGCGTACAACTATTCATGGTAGAATGAGCACTTATGAAGGTCCCCTCGTTTGGAACATTAGTCAATAAATATATTTTATTTTACCTGCATATGATAAATTCCGAGTGCGGTGGAATATGCACACTATGTTTATTACTTACATGACAATATTTATTTTAAAAAGTGGTCAGAGGACAAAACATTGATGAAAGGAAAAAGTAACCAGGGCCTCAAAAGTGCTCACATTCCGTGAACAGCCTACATGTAGAGTCATCTGTTTTTCGCGAAAAGATTTACGCAGAGGCTAGGCTTCAGTTTGCTATGTGCGCACTCACTTGTAGCCTTAATTTGGCTTTTGGCCGCTTGTCTCCGTGTAAAGAGTCTGTTACATGAGTGAGCCAATCAGAATTAAGTTTATCCTAAAATGGCCATCCGTGATTGGAGGGCAGATAGATAAGACACGTAGCAATTCAAATGATCCAATCACGAAAGTGGTTCTGAATTAAATTGTTTTGGAACACGACTTGTCCTTGAATCTTTTCGCGAAAAACAGGTGCCCCCTGCCAATATGCAACGTCTGAAGTGTATGTCTAGTTGCCGTCCTGGCAGGCGTGTGTCAAACTATTGTGTTTGAGTATTGCTATCGTTCCAGGCGCAGAGTAACGCAATGGTTACGGTCTGTATGCGCGAATTCCTCGCAAACGTCGGGGTTTAACGTGATAACCCTAGACCATATTTTTCATTAATTTTAACGAATCCGTTATTGGAAACCAGATTAAGCTTCGGCATGACATAAATGTATGCAACAACAGGTTTGCAATCATCTTCTCTATGACATAATTTAATGGCAGCTGCTGGTTTTGCTGTTTGATAATACTCTGAATACCATTGATCCAGCAAATGCTTCCTGCAAAATTTACAATAAACATGTGTTTCAGCTCCACCTCCAAGGACGAGTAGCGCCCTTACGAAGTATACTAGACCACATATTTCGAATGTTTTCGGCAGAACTTTCCATAAGAAATACACTGGCGGAGTTTGTCTGAGTTTTTCAGACTCATTTTGTATATTCAAAGTCCTCATGTGTTTTTATTGAATATATTTCCCAAATTACCTTTTAGGGACCAGAATCTCCTCTTCCCCCACACATATTACTGTGTTTACTGTAATTTCGAGAAGGGGCTGTGTCAAGAACTGAATTCTGAAGTGAAATGCAAATCGCATATACGTAAACACATTCCTATGCTTTAGTGTTTTTCTCCCGACTCTCTGGCACACGTTGCAGTCATTGCCGATTTATTTACATTGCAGGAAAGCTTTAAATGAATAGCCTACATCTATCAGAAATTGTTATGGGCTGTTCAATGTAAACTGAGCACTTTTGAAAGCCCTGCTTAAGATATACTTGCATGCACGTTGTGTATTCTTCCGTCACATGTAAAATCACTGTCATAAACCTGGTTACTTTAATCAGGCGAGTTGAGTAAAACTGTGAAATTATTAGAAAAGTAGTAATTTTATATATTTGCTCATTCTTACATTTAGTTAAATGAATGAAAAACAAAGCTAAAGAAATAATTTAAGTATTCACAAATTGTTAGCTAACACCATTTATTCGACGTTAAGACATATAACTACTTTTCCACCGTCGTTACCAACTTTACTGGGTGAATGCAGGTTTGAGCAGTGTCTATTTTCTAAGGTTGATTTCAGAAGTGCTCACTTAATCGTGAACAAGTCTTTATTCTCTGTATTTCCTACCACAACCGTTGTGTAGACTGGTCTTGTATTCCAACATGTCACTGACCAGTGGTGTCATTTGACTGGCGTGTGCGGCCCGAGTGCGCGGAATAAACGGCAATTTCTGCCTTTTATGTTTAATAACTCCGTGCCTGGAGTATCGTCCCCACGGAGTAGGAAACGTTCCACGTTTGCACGCAAGTGCCAGTTTTGCGAGTGTCTCTTAAGCAGAGGATACCGAGGGTAGTTGTCACAGGGCAAGTTGTCAAATTGTTAAACCGCCGGTTTTACGTCACTGGGACGCTACTCCCTCAGCGCGGGGGTGTATCGGTCCCTTGTGAGGGACCTTGGCCATCCAGACGATTCTCAGTTAGTTTGTGCAAAAATCTACCGTCTCTGAATGGTTTTATCTGGGAAGCCTTGTGCGGGCGTAACAAGAGTCGCCATCTAGCGGGAAGAATATGAACAACTTGCCACTCACTGCTCTAGCTACTTCAAAAGAGACATTTGTTTGAATTAGTAGTGTGTTAGTAAAATACTGTGATATATTTCGTGTGTGAGTCTGACAACTTTGCTCCAAAACGGTAACATATTAAATTACATTATCGTACTGTACGTACTTTTAGCTTTAAAAATACGTAGCTCAACTTTAATGTCTAACATTTTTGTAAAAAGCTGGGAATAACAAGCAGAATGTGACACTGTGGGGTACGTTGTCACAAAAAACCGGGGTTAGTTGTCACTGTGACATGTCCCGTACACCTCGGAGAAAATTTTTTTCCGCAATTGTGTGGAAAATAAATACTTTCTGTGTTTGAAATATATGAGTTTTGACTGAGATAGCAGAATTATGGGCAAAAATGTAAACATGGGACCTCATAAAAAGAAGTACTCCGAACCACCTATTTCTGTCTTGGTGCTCATATACTTAAATAAAACTCATGATTTCACTATAAAATTCACCCCTTTTTTTCATCTAAAAGGAAAATAATAAACGAACCGGGGTTGTGTACTTCAGTATATTTTTATTGTTTAGTCGAACTACGAAAATAAATGGAAACGGTGGCGTATTTATTTAAATAACACGAGCTACCGAATACTGTGTCGGCAGCAATGCCCAAAGCAAGGTTTCACGTAGACTAAGTTTGTTTGACGTTTATATCAGTAGGGTGAGCTTGCATTCGCAGTGATAATATAAGGTATACAGGCCCACTTAACCTAATAATTCCGCTCATCATTTAATAGGAAAATATAGTAATTACAAATGATATTTATAGAAAATAATATATACATAACCAAGCAACGTATTTTGCTTTGCAGAGGGTGAGGACATACAAACGGAAAACGGGTAGAAAAAAATCATCCCCTGATTTATTATTAAGAGCTGCAAAAGCTGCCCTCTTAACCCAAACATTTTTTTTTTCTGAAGTAGACTTTCTGCCAAGCTATGTGACAGACAGACCAGATCCTTCTTAATTAGTTCTTGCATTAGAAAAAGACAGTTCTGATTTGCATCCTTCTACCGATGCTCCTACAAGTCCACAGCAGGATTTAAGCGCGAAACTTTATACTTCCCATGTTTTACCACAAGATATCAGACCGTTTCCCAAGACTCCCGAAAGAAAAGAGATTGCCCTCAAAAGGAAAACAAGAAAATCGGCTGTCCTGACAGACACGCCAGTAAAGGATGCATTAGCTGTAGAGAAAGGGAAAATAAAAGTTTCACATTTAGATATCCGTTGAAAGAATAAGTATTTACAATCCGAGAAAAGGCCTGAAAGCTGTACTGAGCCGTATGCATCATCTGAAGTTGAAAACGCATTGTGTTTAGTGTGTGGAGAGCCGTTTGGACTGAGTATTTCAGGAGAAGAATGGGTGAGGTGTGTTCAGTGTCACTCATGGTCTCATGAAAAGTGCACACAGAAAAGTGGATAACAGATGTTTTATTTTGTTTGCCAGAACTGTGACTCTGATTCTTCAGACGAAACTATAGTTTAAAATTCATGAGTTTAGTTACCAAAGTTTAGACGAGATTTGTTTAGTATCTGCAGAACAGTTTACAATAGCCTCCACGTCACAAGACCAATTAACAAGTTGTATTCGAGCTAGCTATGTCCACCTTAAATTCCTATGGAAGCCTTAATTGCTTTTTTCACAAGGTTTTCCTACCCATATATTTTTTTAAGTTTTGTGTAACTTAGGAATTGTGTAGCTATTAAGATGTTTTAGTTTATAATGTGTATGTTTGTATATTTTGTATGTGACAATGAACCCCGTCTTAAGTGACAACTTGCCCCCGACGATGGGGTAAGTTGTCAAACTTGTCGACTTGCTTTTGAAAGCGAATAACTGTATTTTAACACTGTGGTATTCAATTGTAAAAAAATATTATGTGACAGACATGTGTATGTAATAAATTATAAAAAATAATATTTGTGATAAAATTGCACCGTGCTAAAATAAAAAAATTAAAAGTGAATTTTGTGATAACTAGCCCCGGTCTCCTACACTGTCCAGAGTCAAAAGTTCTGACATTGGTTTTCTTCTGATTATATTTATTTTTAACATTTCTGTTATAAACGCTTAATATTACTTACCACAGATACACGGCGTACAGTATAGGCTCGCTGACAGCTATTTGTGGGACGCGTTGACAGTGTTTTATTGAAATTTTTTAAGCCCATCTTGTGGCTTTAAGCGAGCGTATGAAAGTATTTTTATTGACGACATGTGTTACTAATGACGCTGTAGTATTCTCGTAAGATCCTGAAAAACACTGGCGGGGGGCTGAAACTATACATGTGTTAGTTTGTTCTTCAGAGGTAAAGAAATTTTCATCGAACGGTAACTGGTGCATCACTCGGGTGCAATTGTCTAAAAATTGTTAATTTCATTGATTTGAGATGCCATTTACCATGTATTTTTACGTACCTAATGAAGATAAAATATATAATTCCAGCAGTACAAGTTGAATAATTTTGTCATGACATTGAAACATATTTTTATAGATACGGACATAAAGTTTGTTGCTGAAAAGCTTGAAATTACATTAAAAGAATATGAAATAAATGTATTCAATCATTAAAGTTATTTAAAGAAAACATATCGAATCCATGTACGTATAAATAAATTCTTAGATAGTAAAAGGATACTTTACCATGTATATATAAACACATCCCTTTTGTAGAAACATTTGTCTATGTATACACATGTATATTAGGTATTAAATTAAAAAATATATAATACGTTGTTCAACAAAACCATACTCGGCCCTGATAGTTCCCTTTCTTCAAACTCAAAAAAAAAAAAACATTATTTTTACTACCGTGGAAATACTTTTTGAAATATCACGTTATCGCTTCGAATAAAACTGTGTAGGAAAAGGGATGCAAATACGATGAATATAAAAAAAACTAATGAATTTAGTTTCAATAGTTAGAGGCCTATCTAATGAAATACAGCCTTATATACTTATTCCAAACAACCATAAAATATTTCCTGGGCGGTTTATTTATTGTGATTGCCTGGAATCCCGACGGACACATTACTTTTCCCTATGTAGTGATCCATTTAAATACATTTACTCAAACCTGACTGTAACTAATACAATTGTAAACAAGACATATAAAACGTGTAGTTTTAGAAAATAATACGCTGTTTCTGCGCCAGTGTAATTATTCACTCATTACTCTAAAGAAATTCAAACACAATGAGGGGGTAATATCGCACACTACAGTCAGCGCGTTTGTGCAGCATGATGTTTGCATATACAATTATGTGACCTACCGGTATGTAGGTTAATCTATAGGGCCACAAAAAGTCTATTTTCATGTGCTGACATCACCAATGTTTCAGGTATGTTTGTCGTATTTTTGTCGCTTTCGCTCGATAGCCATCTTCTTGCTATAGTTATCATTGCCAGAAGGCAAAATCTCGGCTCCGAGATGAAAGTTTTCCTCACTTTGCTTTGCACAACAGTCTTAAAAAGCGCGTGTGAAAAATAATTTAACGAAGATATTTTTGAATTTCGAATTCAATGTAGCTGTTGCTAAGATCCGTTGTATAGTTCAAACCTATATACATATAAGGGGAATTAACTTTTTTCGTTAAATATCTCGTTTTTTTAAATTATTTATTTATATAATTGCTCAAGTGGGTAAACTGCAACGAAACAAAAACATATTCCCAGTCCAGTGATTTGATATGTACCCCAATTTAACTATTACCCAAATTATAATTTGAACCTCAAATATCAAAGTGTCAAACATAAAATGACTTCCAAAATTTTATGAATAAAATGTCCTATTTACGGTCAGATTATAAAATATACAGTATATAGACTGTTCACGGTAAACTGAGCACTTTTGAAAGCCCTGCTTAATATCTCCTTGTATGCATGTTTTGTATTATTCCCCCGTATGTAAAATTAACATTGCCATGGGCCTCAACACTTTATCCACGCGTCGGTAAAGTGAAACTGTAAAATTAGTATAAAAGCAAATATTTTACAAATATGCTCATTTTTCCACTTCGATGCATAGAAAAACAGAAAGCGAAATAAATAATTTAAGTTATCACAAATGATCACCTAACACCATTTCTTCGACGTTAAGCTATGAAACTATTTTCCCTTCTCCCTTACCAACTTTGCTGGGCGCATGTCACTCTGTGCGCCCGTTGAAATATATGCAGGTAGGAGCAGCACCTTTTTTTCAAGGTTTATTTCAAAAGTGCTCGCTTTATCGTGAGCAGCCTTTACCCAGTTACAACAATTATTTAACAGGAGTGTAGCCCGTTCATTACCTGTGTCCCTGATTGACCTGTTGCAAAAAAAAATGATGCTTATGGCAGAAACTATACACAGCAATTAATCAGTGCCTTGTGCTTTAAACGTCTACCTCGTAATTGGTCTGTACGTCTCGTTTATGACTGATTAATACAGGTAACACAAAGCTGACAGCTCGTAGTTCACTGGTTGCGAGAAGCACGCACAGCACATGTACAGTCTATTCGCGGATTCTTCACCCTTTGAAAAATCAACCCCTGTATGACGTGTTTGGTTGTTTCCTAAATAAGCCATGTATCATAAGCGTTTTATATCATTGTTGACCCAAAAGTAACTTATTTTGGGTTGAATTTTACATTTAGTTATATTTAGTCTACACGTTATAATATTTAATTTGTAATTTATACGAATTAAGAATACAGAGAAAAAAAAGGTGCTTGGTAATGCCACGTAAGAAATAGTTCTAGTGCGGAATATTATTACACTGAGTGCCCACTAATGTGGTGCGTTGTCCCTCTGGAGTGATTTGATATACTCAGTTGAGCTTTGTTTCCATAAGACGGATGAATACTCTGGAAGTAGAACTTCAGCAGGGCTTCAGAGAAGTTGGAAGTGACCGTGGATGGACTATACAGCTGGAACTTGTAAATTAATTCGGAAGCGAGAAGGTAAAGTGTATTGAGTAACAATCATATCGCGTGAACTCGTAGCGTTCGCCTGTCGGCATCATAGACTAAATATGAGGTAGACCGCTTATTCATCATCTGCGCATGTATCCAACATTTACCTACTGCAATCCTACACAACTGTCAAAGTCACATGGTCAACAGTGATGGACGTGTTTGTTTATATCTTAATTCTAAATGACAAGCACAATTATAGTAATAAAATAATTTACCGATTTTATTTTAATTAAACTGCATTACAAATTGGTTAAAGACAGTATAAAAACATCCCTAAGTACCTGTTTACAAATAAGTTTTCTAAATGGAGATTGGTTGTACGTAGCCAGCGAGATCGGAGTACCGGATGTTTAGTCTACGGTAGGCATCACCCGAAATGTTCCTCTTCCCCTTGCTTGGGACGATAAATCCGCCCTATGTTGTAGTCCCTTCTTCTTCGTATTCCGAGCTTGCAACCGTTCAAATGGACGACGCGAGGCGTCTCCATCCCCGCAGAGTTGCTTACGTCAAGCCGTTGCGTCACCGCCTACCCTCTGTGCCGACGTAACAAGCGAATTTTCCCCAAGTTATTATTACCCCCTGTATGTCTACAGCTTGGCACTCCGCTGACTAATGCGACAAGTATAACACTGTTTACAACCGTCTGCTGACCACAATACATTAGGTTGACAATAATCACCCTCGTCACTTTCTCGCCAGACAGTGACCATTGGTAGAATAACAATTTAAGGAACAAGTGTTGCCCCCTCGCAAATAAAATTAATGTTCAAGCGTAGCCAAAATTTACGCACCGAACCCGAGTCCTCAGCGCCAGCAAGGGAGTTGATACCCAAAACAGTGATTCAAGGCACGCAGTCTGTATTTTGTAGGTGGTGACCGCGAAGCGGTCACGTATCAGCGGAGCTTGAAGTTTCCCCAAAAATGATTTTCAATGGTAGTAACTTAGTGTTCTGTGTAATTAGTAGAGTGGAATTGTACCACTTTCCGAGAAAAAAATTGTATTTTCCAGAAAAGCTCTTATTCTGAACACCCCCTTTTCTTTCGGTACGGCACCCCACTGTGCCGACATCTCACCAATAGTATAATGAAGTACTTAGTACGTTCTTTTCATGTCTCGATCGTGAAGGTGTTCATCCTTTTCTACCTGGGGAAAATCAGCCAGTTACAGAGGCCAGCCGCAGGGTTCTTCTGAACGCGCGTGATGTCTTCCAGGTGGGTGAATCCTTTCACTCCTTCGGATTTGCTCGCCAGTCTCTTCCCTGCCTCTGGACCGCATTCAAAAGCTTATTTTTAGCCACACTTTCCTTTGGAAAGGAAAGTTTGTAAGATCACCCTCAAGCCTGTGCATGTCTCTGTATGCCACTTCCCACCACGGGGCCTCGGTGGCTGAGCGGTTAGTCTGCTCGCCTCCCACCATGGCGATCCGAGTTCAATCCCGGCCGGGCCACTCCGAATTTTTGCATGTGGGAATCGTGCCACGCGATGCCGTAGATCGGCGGGTTTTCTCGGGATCTCCTGTTTCCCCCGCCCTTTCATTCCGGCGCTTCTCCATACTCACCTCAATCACCCTCATCGGCTCTGAAGACGTCGCTGTAAAGACCCACCCAAATCTCTTCACAGTCCACTCCACTTCCCACCCCTCCCCATACACACACACACGCGAGCGCGCGGCAATTCTTAAGAACCACCACACCTAACTTCCCAAACTCGGTACACCCGTAGTACACTTACTTAGTAAATACCTCCGACATCTGGTCTGTTCAGACATATCGCATACTAATTTCTTGCAACAGCAAGATTAAAAGAGAAGTTTTTAATGTAACTAATGAGCCTACTTTTCTCAACGTGGGTGGAATTAATTTTTTTTAGTGTTCATAAAAGTGGAGTTGGTAGATACGACTTGACTTCTCCTTGAAAGCAGTAACATTAGAAATAAAACTAGAAATTTATGCAACGGTAGTGAGACAATTATAAATACAAACGTGCCTTACCCTGAATTTGGACCCAGAAAAGCTAGCATGCAACCCACTGCATTACGGAGGTCGGATTCGGAGCATCAACTTCGGATTTAATCAGTATATAATTTCGTATAATGGGGTTTACTAACTTAAAATATTTAAAAGGCCATAATTTTGAAAATATGTGAATGTGCCACTTTAATATGTACGTTTATGTGGCCTACTGTAGCGCTACTTGTGTGATTAATTTGGTGGAGATCGGTTATTTGGTCTCTGAGATATGGCATAAAAAACCTTATTTTCTTTATGATGCTATATTACGAAATTTCCAAAAAGGGGCTCTAAATACGACACTTCTAATGTATATTCTCTACGTACATATTTTGGTTGAAATTGATTTAAATTTTTAAATATATGTAGCAAACTTACCTAAACTATTGATGAGGCCAACATTTTGAACATCATTGTCTGACCCATTTAATTTATGAACATTTACACGGCCTTCTGTAGCATTTTTGGCGAGCACAATTTGGTACAAATTAGTTTCCAATGTAACATTTGGTGGGAATCGGTTGATTGGTCCT
This sequence comes from Dryococelus australis, assembly GCA_029891345.1. Lineage (NCBI taxonomy): Eukaryota > Metazoa > Arthropoda > Insecta > Phasmatodea > Phasmatidae > Dryococelus > Dryococelus australis. Next base: position 103,933,881 of record CM056998.1, read on the forward strand.
CGTGATATGGCATAAAACCGTCATAATTTACGTGTGGCGACCTTCATAAATGGAGGACAAGAGAGGTATGTATAAGCACTTTTGATGATTGTATAATGCTGATTTAAAAAAAAATAATAAAAAATATATTACATAGTTTCGTAGATACAGCACACAAAAAACTAAAATAATTATATAGCACTCATTCTGAAAAACAAGTGTGTTTTACTTAAAATATACATATATTAATAAGGCCTACCACAGTACAACATCTTTGTCAAATTTTGTAAGAATGGGTTGATTGTTTCCCGAGCTATGAGATGAAAACATTATTTTTTATTAGTTGGACTGTCTTACAAAATTGCAGAAAAATGAGGCTTTGCATAGATAAATTGGATGGTTGTGATAGATATTGTCAGTATATAAAGTTAAGTTGAATTTAGTTTTCTTAATACAATATATTGAGCTAAATATTTTTTTAATACCATTTTGAAAACAAGTGCCTGGTTTACTTGAAACATGCCAGTTTACATTACCTGCTGCAGTACTATTTGTTTACCGAATTTGATAGGAATCTGTCAATTGTTTCCCGCAATATGGCGTAAAATCTTTGTTTATTCGCATGCTGTTATCTTACAAAATGAGGGACAAAAGATGGTCCGATAGATACAGTTGAATGTTGTAATAGCTACTGCCAGCATGCAAAGTAAAGTTGGGATTGATTACATGGTTTTGACGTACAGCATTCTAATTAAAATGGCTATACGGCTGCCATTTTGAAACTAAACGTCTGACTAGAATGAACCATACCATTTAACATCATCTGCCTCAGTAATGCTTGCTTGCCAAATTTGATAGCAATCGTCAGTTGTTTCCTGAGATATGACAAAAATCTATTTATTCGCATGGCCCTATCTGGCGAAATGGAATACAAAAGATGTTCCATGTAGATACAGTTAATAGTTATAATATATATTGCCAGCATTTAAAGATAATTTAAAAATGACTGCATAGTTTCGATGATATAGCGTTTAAAGCTAAAATAGCTAAATGTCCACCATTATGAAAATAAGTTTCCGACATTCTTGAGACATACTACTTTGCCACAGTACTACTTGTATGCCAAATCCGATAATAATTGATAAATATTTTACTGAGATATGACATAATTACTTTATTTATTCGTATGGCACTATCTTCCCAAATGACCGACAAAAGTGGTTATGTTTTGATATGTGAGGGGGCTGTAATAGATAAATGCAGCATACAAAATTTGGCTGAAATTGGTGAATAGCAATTTTATTTACTGAGTTTCAATTACTTACGTTTACTTGGCCTATCACAGTAAATAGGGTAAGAATTGGCTTAATAGTTTTCGAAATTTAACATAAAATATTTACTTCTTCTTTTGAGCTATATACCAAAATGGTGGGCCAGCAACAACATCCATCTTAAAATTTAATGCTCACTTTATTCTTGTAAGCATACAAAATTTTGTTTCAATCGGTTTGAATGGTTCCTGAGATATGACATATCACCCCAAAGTTTAAAATGGTCGCCAATTCGAAATTAAGTGCCGGAAGTAGCCTACAAAAATAAAAGTCAGGTTTCCGTACTATATGTGTACCAAATTTGGTGATATTCGGTTGATGCATCCAAAAATTGAAAGGGGAACCACACGCACAGACACACACACAGACACACATACAAAACATATATACACACATACACACAGACAGGTAAGTTATCTTATAAGCCTTTCTTTCCTTAGGAAAGTAGGCTAAATATGTTAAGGTACTCTGTCATATATTTAAAGTACTATTCACCAGAGATGAAACAAACTTGGTTTGCTGGCAGTATCTAATGCGAGTATTTGATGTATTATTCATTATTGTGACAAATCAGACGTAAAAAGCCTTTTCCAACAGCCTGGATGATAGCTCAAGGTCAAAAATCGGTGTTGCACATTATGCCCTTGAAGTATTTAATTAATTCCTTGATAATATTTCGCATACGTGTGGTGCATACATTTGTAGGATGCACGGGACTTTTTAAAAGTGGCGTCGTTATAAATATCTAATGTGCTCTATTCACTATATAAAATATATTCTACCTATTAGCATGGGACCTATTAGAATCTGTTGTTAAAATAATAAAAAAAAAAATCAATCTCTTTCAATAGCACATGCGTAAAATGATGTTAGAATGCGGCTGGCCGTCTTCTTGCTTCTGCTTAGCTCGGTGGGCATTTTAACAGCTGATTGCATTTATTTTTCATAATTGTTCTACATGATATACCATTAAATAATAATATATTTTGTGTTGCGAATGCTAATTGTGTTGGAGGAAGGACGTGGGGGTTGGCCAATAAACTATGTACATTTGGCCGTTATTTGTATACATTTGATCTTTTCACGCCATATTTTACTATTTTACTAAATTTTACGACCTAACTAGAGTTCCAGTCGCGTATTCACTGGTTTCATTTCTGTCACACGCCGTTTCGTTCTTTGACTGACCATACGGAATCCAAGCACTCGAGTAATATAATATGTTTCCAGCTGGCTGAAAATTTTTTCTGAGGGCAATGAGCCAGTCACCGAGGAGAAAGAAATGTACAATTTTTGAAGTATACAAGCTGTGAAAATGTTGCCACTGTTGTTGATGGCGGTTATGTCTTGAGAAGAAATACACCTGGCCACATAATTCTCACGTACGCAGAACCGTAACGGCGTGGCCGTACCTTCATGTAGACGTACAGCTGTCTGATTGGCTGCGAAGTGATCTGAAAACAGGCCTTACTCCTGATTGTTGAGGTGGAAACGTCGAAAATTCCGGATGGCGCCTAGCCAGAATTTTTTTCCCCTTGCAGTGGCTAATGCCATTCATCCCACGTTACTGGCGAGTAAGGAGAATGTTGCTTGTGTGTACGGCCGAGTGTCTTTTTTTTTATTTACATGGCGGGTTTTTCCCTGATTTTCTAGAGCGCGTCTGCCGTAATTTGTCGGAGTGTAGTGGGCAGATTTCGATCGCGTCATCGCCCTCCCACCAACCACAAAAACTCCCTCTGGTCCCGCTAGTTCGCCTGGGTCCTGCGAATACCAGTATTCCGGCGACGGAGAGGTAGATAAAGCACGTCCGCTTTCTACGAGGCGTGACTTTGCCAATCGCTACCATCGCTGTATGCTGTCGTACAGAAGTTGTCCTTGAATGTGCGCTACAAACTTTGTTAAACTGTAGGTTATGCAAAAATATGTAAAGGTTGATCACGATAACGTCAGCACTTTGGAATCAACCTTAGAAATAAGTCACTGCTCCTACCTGCATTTGTTTTAATGGGCGCACTGAGTGACATGCACCGAGTAAATTTAATAACGATGGAGGGAAAGTAGTTCCATCTCTCAAACTTGAATATAAAGTGTTAGGTAACCATTTGTGACTATTAAAATTATTTATTTCGCTTTCTGTTTATTTAATGTATCGGAATTATATATAATAAGTAGACGATCTCTGTCTGTCTGTCCGTCTTTAATACCTCTAAGTCCCTTGAAACTTAACATAAGTTCTTCAAATTTTGCAGAGCGAATCTTCGGGGTAAAATACATGTCAAGTTCGAATTTCAGCAAGATCAAATTACCCAATCATTACCTTTTACCCTAAAAAACCAATTTTTTATTACTTTTCCCCATGAAAAGTTCTGCATCAATGCATAGAGATATGAATGTAATGGAATATAATTTTTGTTTACTTTAAATGTCTCGCTTCAATATTGAGTTAATTAAGTGGGGCCACAGTGACTCAGTGGATAAGCGATTCCAAGTGGGGCCATAGTGGCTCAGTGGATAGAGAGATTCTAAGTGGGGCCGCAGTGGCTCAGTGGATAGAACTATATCGAGTGGGGCCTTAGTGGCTCAGTGGATAGAGAGATTACAAGTGGGGCCACAGTAGCTCAGTGGATAGAGCGATTCCAAGTGGGCCGCAGAGGCTCAGTGGATAGAGAGATTCCAAGTGGGGCCGCAGTTGCTCAGTGGATACAACTATGTTAAGTGGGGCCGCAGTGGCTCAGTGGATAGAACTATATCAAGTGGGGCCTTAGTGGCTCAGTGGATAGAGAGATTACAAGTGGGGCCACAGTAGCTCAGTGGATAGAGCGATTCCAAGTCGGGCCCTTAGTGGCTCAATGGATAGAACTATGTTACGTGGGGCTGCAGTGGCCAAGTGGATAGAGAAATATTAAATGGGACCGCAGTCGCTTCAATGTTGAGTTAATTTCCCACCATTTCATTATTACCTACATATATTTAGGCAATATTTTTTTTCAGTCTTTGTTTGATAACCAAACTTTTTAACATGGTAACTGTTCTAGCCCCGTGACAATACATAAAAAAAGCCACGGGCTAGGTTCCCTAGTGTAAAAATGAACCGAATTGTAAAATATTTAGGCCTGTTTTTATAATAATTGTAAAGTCTCACTTGATCAACGTATGAATAAAGTGTTGAGGTTCACGACAATGTTAATTTATATAAGGCGAAAGACTGCACAGCGTGCATGTAAGTAGATCTTAAGCAGCGCTTTCAAAAGTACTCATTTTAGTTTGAACAGCCTATATAAAATTATATGCTAGACTACCTGTAGTGATAACAACTGAGTTATTAAAAATCTTCACAAGCTACGCGAGAATAAACGACAAAGCTGCGAAAATTATTTATCTATTGCTAAATTATACACATATGAAAATATGTTTGGCGAGTTCATCCCCCTTCACATGACAGAGGTGCTGTACACCCTTGCAGGCATACCTCCTCCCCTTTTGGAAATGTATGAACTCGTTTCTTGAGAACAATTTGCCTGAACGTGTTTCACGAAGGCGAACTCTTGCACTAATTTGTGGAATTTGATACGAAGCACGAAAACCACAGCAAATATAGGCGCTGCATATATATATATATATATATATATATATATATATATATATTGCGATGGTAAATTTGCGCCACAGCTTTAGTTTCTAAAGAGGAATGATTTTACGGACTAAATTATCAGAGTTTCATAAATTCGTATCAACTAATATACCGTAGCTTCTGATATTTTTAATTAATTCGATATATATATTCATAACTCAAAACGCCAAAGACGTTGTTTTCCTACTAACATTTTCATCAGTCACGATCGCGAGCTGCAGTTATAGCATTACAAGCTCACTAAGAGATAAAAAATTGGTTTTCAACCACTAAAATGGTAGACTGTGATGTAACTTAACGATCGAGATAGTTATATACGTGCGCATATACTAGATACTAGGAAGTGACTTAGTGCATCGCGAGTTGCAGGTTCCTGACAGTTAAAAGTCTATAGTATCCCCCCACTGTAATGAAATGGAGACCATTTCGATGTCGTTTCGTTGCTCTTCTTAGATCTGACGCGAGGCACCACTGATCTGGCCCTCTTAGTAACACAGACTATAGGCTGTTCACTGTAAAGTGAGCACTTCTTACGGCCTCGTTACTATTTCCTTCCGGCCATTTTTTACCCTTTAAACATCATTTGAAAAAAAAAAATTACCATGTAAGTAATAAACACAGAGTGTATATTCCTCCGCACTCGGAAGTTAACGTCTAAGGCTAAAGTAATGCATACTTATTGACTACTATTCCAAATGAGAGGGCTTTCAAAAGTGCTCACTTTACCGTGAATGACCTTTACTTAAGAACATAAGATAGGTTAAACAGCCTGCTATCCTGCGAACCAATAATATGTCGTAACACCGTTTAAAAATCAGCATTTGGCACCTACAGGCTGTCCACAGTAAAATGAGCACTATTGAAAGTCCTCCTTAAGATCTACTTGTATGCACGTTGTGTTTTTTCTGCCATATGTAAAATTACAATTGCCATGAGCCCCATCATTGTATTCATGCATCGGTCATGTGAAATTGGAATTTATTGGGAAAGAAAATACTATACAAATATGGTAATATTTTTACTTTGATGCGTTAGCAAAAAACAGAAAGCAAAGGAATAATATTTAAGTTATCACAAATGGTTACCTAACACTTTTTATTTGATGTCAAGACATGGAACTACTTTTCATCCATCTTTACCAACTTTACTGAGCGCATATCACTCAGTGCGCCCGTTAAAATATACACAGGTAAGTTCAGTGACCTTTTTCTATTGTTGATTTCTAAAGTGCTCACTTTATCGTAAACAGCTTTTACTATAGCATAACCTACCAGTCAATAAAAGGATGAACCAACAAGTGAAAGGCAGTAAACAAGTGAAAAAATTAATAAATGACTTCTTTAACATATTTATCCGCAGTGATAGTTTATTTCCCTCTAAAACACCACTGGAAAATGGAAAATGAAAATAATAAATGACACCATTATAGAAGTGATTGAGAACAACCAAATTAGCACAGGACATAACTAGAGGATAACACATGAAGTGATCTTAACCGCAGTGCTGGGGAAGACTGCAGAGCAGAAGTGGGACAGTCAAAGTATAGGCTGTTCACGATAAAGTGGGTACTTTTGAGGCCCTAGTTACTCTTTTCTTCCAGCCATATCTTATCCTATAACAGTTCTTTTAAATAAATATTGCCATGTAAGTAATAAACACAGTGTGTATACCCCACCTCACTCGGAATTTTACGTCTAATGCTAAAATAGACTATATTCATTGACTATTATTGCGAATGAGAGAACTTTCAAAAATGCTCACTTTACTGTGATTAGCCTATACACAAACGTAACCATTTGAGCATCGGGAGTTGCAAGGGTTTTACTGTACTCCAGGCGTCGTTTGAACATTGTTAGCATGCCAGGACGGCGAAGGCGAGCCCCATTCATACAGTTCACTGAGTCTGAACGGGGTCGAATAGTTGGACTCCGGGAAGCTGAGTGGTAATACTGGAGAACTGCGGAAATGTTGGACGAGAAGTGTCGGCGGTGCATCGATGTTGACGCCGTTTGTCAGAGGAAGATGCACATACCCGTCAGCCTGGTCCTGTAAGTCAGCGACGTACGGAGGCACGTCAGGACCGGCCATAGGGGTCCTTCTCACGCTTAGATTGCAGTACAGGGCTTATGGTGCTCACTGCTGCCAGATTGCTTAAGCTTTGTCACGTACCTGGCAAGCTGAGAAACAAATGGGCGGTTAAGGAAACGGCCTGATTATGATAATTTTTATCTGTTCACCTCCCTGCCAAGCTAAGGCCAGGCGCACATTGTGGCGCAGGATGTGCTTCGTGTGGCGGAGCGCATCTCCACACGAGCGAATACGCACATTGAAGCGCAGTATTCGCAGTCAGTATAGTCGCGGTAGGCATGATGAATGCACGATTGCTCTTAGATTAGAGTTCCGAATCAGATTCAGATTTCTAAATGGAAACCGTAAAGCTATTGTATGATAATCGCATAAGAAGAAAAGGGTTTTGGCGTAGTGAATACATGGAAAAGAGAGATACACACGGAGAGTTTGTCTTAACAAATTAACTATCAGATTTTGAGATTCAGAAACTACTGTCGTCTTACTAGACACCAATTCGAGGAAGTGCATAGTAAGATTGACGAAGAGATTAGTTCGGAGGACTGCAACGCACAAAAACCAAGTGGAACCAGAGAGAAACTAGCCGTTTTCTTAAGGTAAGATCTTATAGTAAAATAAAATAGTAAATAATTAAATTAAGAGAATGTGTATGCAACATTACATAATGCTGTAAAAACCTATGTAGTACACATTTTGACTGATTTAATGCAAGGGCGTGACTAGTAATAAAACATATATTAATACAGAATACATAATGAAATGCATTTTATATATTTTAAAGGTTGAAGTGATATGGAATTAACAAACGTAGGCTAATTGCAACAATAATTGCAAATGTGTATATAAGAAAACGTAAAACAGCCTGGACATGGTTATTACTGTACTGTATTACCAGAAAAAGGGATATACTGTATGTCAGTTTCACATCCCACAGCGAAGTCATATTACTGCACGTTTTCACTGTACACATTACACATACTTGGGGAGAACTAGAAGAAGTTCCTGGTACACTCGCCGTTGACATGGTGATAGGAGATGCGTAAAACAGCATGGACATGGTTATTACTGTACTGTATTACCAGAAAAAGGGATATACCGGATGTCAGTTTCACATCCCACAGCGAAGTCATATTACTGCACGTTTTCACTGTACACATTACACACACTTGGGGGAGAACTAGAAGAAGTTCCTGGTACACTCGCCGTTGACATGGTGGTAGGAGATGCGTAAAACAGCCTGGACATGGTTATTACTGTACTGTATTACCAGAAAAAGGGATATACCGGATGTCAGTTTCACATCCCACAGCGAAGTCATATTACTGCACGTTTTCACTGTACACATTACACACACTTGGGGGAGAACTAGAAGAAGTTCCTGGTACACTCGCCGTTGACATGGTGGTAGGAGATGCGTAAAATTGTCCTTCTTCTTCTGCAGATACAGCCTCGAAAAGCTTTCTCCTAATAACAAATTGTGATTTTCGCGGCAATTTTGAAGTTGAATTATACATAGATAGGAAAAAACTGATACAAAGCGTCTTTCTCTTTAGTCATACTTCCATAAACTTCTTGCCTAAGTCGCCATCTTTCATGGATTCAATCGTTATGTTTTTCCATAACTTCCTGGATTATTGTAGAGACATTAACGTTTTTCGTGTACGGACCCTCTGATAACCATTTCTTTTTTTATGTTCGTATCTTCTAACGAATGACATCGTTTATTTCATTGGCAACACCTGTACTGTCTATCTCATATAATATGGCAAGATTTTGACAGTCAGTGAGTGGCAACTTGACGTATACGAAACAAACAAAGTGTCGTTTACAAAATTGTGTATCAGCTGATGTACGAACGAACAAAAGTTAATATTAAGTTGGCTATTCCGAGTGCATTGGCGACGCACATCAGACAAGTTTAAAATACGCGATAACGAAGAGTTCCTACATTAATTAATATATTTTATTTTACGTGGTCACAAAGCAGCGGTTCTGAGTGTTACAAACCAATCTTCGTGCTAAAGTAGTAATGTATAGGTGTTCAAAATGAAATGCTCAGTAAGACGATTCACAGCCCGATGAAACGCGACTTCAAACCTTAAATCTGTTCATGTCGTATTCCCACTGTCCATCCATGCTTTCTATATGTGCTTGATATTGATTCCAAAAGCCTAATGAAATACTGCATGATAAAGTCGTGTCTACAATAGGCCTTGTCCACCGACATGCTCCAGGACATTTAGATGGTGATTGGTGCACGTAACACAGTGGCGTTATGGTCCGCGTCTGCGAGTACGTACAGATATCCTAGGTCTGAACTGTATTACAAAGAAAACCTTTCAAATTAATTTAGAATATGCACGGAATGTTACATAAATGGTTTTGCATTGAAAATTCCTTTCATCTTTGCATATCTTGAATGAAAAATGTGTACAAACAATAAATGCCGATTGGCGCGTTTAACGCGTTCTCTTGGAAATTTCTCAATGGTTTGTTGAATATACATTACTTTTCTATTGGATTAGGACGTGTCCTCGTCAAGATCCTTGACAAGTCTAATTGTAGATATGGCTGAAGACATGGCCCGAGAGTGACAGGATAGAAACATTTTCGTTTAATAGATTCACAGCACAGTGTGTTTTAGAGTATAGGTATTCGTGAACATTAGTCACACATATTGGGAATTGTAGGTATTCAGTTCTTATGATAATGTTGACCCTTTCAGGAAAACAGTTTCTTTTCCAATTAGAAAATAACTTACATCCTACCACCTCGGACATATTGATTTCGTTCGTATTCACATGGAACTATTCTAAACGTATTGTTGCTCTTTTCCAGGTACCTTGCTACTGGGGACTCCTACAAGAGTCTTGCTTACAGTTACAGAATGGGAGATCAGCCGGTATCGAAAATGGTGAATCAAGTATCTGCGGCGGTATGGAATTGAATGCAACCAATTTATTTACCTCAACCAACAGTTCACACTTGGGAGAGAGCTGCGCAGGAGTTCAAGCAAAAATGGCAATTTCCGCACTGTATTGGGTCTGTGGACGGCAGACACATCGTCACGAAAAACCTTCCGAACGCAGGTTCTGCGTTTTTTTTGTTTTAATTACAAAGGCACTTTTTCCACAGTTTTGATGGCTACTGTTGATGCGAACTATAAATTCACTTATATAGATGTGGGCTCTTATGGTCGCTTAAATTCACGAGTGCATACCAAGTCTTATGAGGCATGTGATGATAACACAGAACAGATACCTGCACACCAACTGTTGCCCTTATCATCACAAATTGTGAGACCCACTACAAACGCTTTCCACGTTAGAGAGAACTTTGCCCGCTACTTCAATACTTCAGGAGCTGTCCTTTGGCAACGTGAAAGTGTTTTGCGTGGCAAATATTGATACAAATTTGTGTATTACAAATCATATTTGTTTACTTGTATATTTCACATTTCATTATTTCATACATAATAAAACATGTATGTCTTGTGTACTCATTATATACTAATATAACCATTCCCCATTTACTGCTCAAATTAACAGTGTTTTTGTATTGTGTTTGTCTGGTGTCAACAATATAATATACATTGTACGAGAATAATGACCTAAGAGCAATGTGTATATACAGCACTAATCGAATAACGTGGTAATCAATAGCATTTGCTCGCCATCTTTCAGTCCAGTTCTCTTGCAATGTTATCTTATATTTTATCTTTTGCTTTGCTCGTCAAGTAATCTGGGTGTGACGCATCTTACAGAATCCTATGGAGCCTTACAGCTTCTATAAGTTCCTCTGATATGCTGGGCACTCCAAAATAAACGTCCGAACAATTTATTTTCCACCACTTCTGTAGTAAACACTGCACACTCACAGGCTTCCAAACGCGGACTGCGTGCAGGAAACTACGCACAGTGCCTACGGCGAGCAGACCCGTGCAGGCATGAACCTGCGCTGCGCGCCAATGTGCGACTTCCCACCTACACCTACGGTTTGCATTTTCCTGCACTACGCTGCGATACGTAGAACTACGCAACTACGTTCCAATGTGCGGCTGGCCTAAGCGGCTCCTTCTTTGAAACTGAAGCCTGTGAGATACCCTATCATTGTGATTGGACGGCGCGCACTCAAACGTAGATAGTTTTCTTTTACGAGGTTGCAAGAAAATAACTTATCAGGCAACAGCGCCCACAGGAACAAGGACAGCGTTAACGACAGAAATCGTGCACTGGAAAGAGAGAGTGAATGTCCATTACACCGCACACTGCAATCTAAGAGTGAGACGATCTATCTTCCACATTGTTCACATGCGGCAGCGACGCTCGGGACCAACTCCAACATGCTAGAGCGATCAGTGTTTTTTTCCTATGGCTGCTGCCACAGTAAGAGAAACAATGTAGGGAAACAGCCCTACAATTTGGCCTATACTTAAATCTGTCACATTATATTAAGATTTTACTTTTGCTTATCTTTCGGAGCTTATAAAATAAAGGAATCAATACAAATGTACCTACAAGCCTGGCGCCAAATTAATTCTTAAAATTTCGTGGTCTCTAATCTTATTCACAACACTAACATGGTTGAGCGCAACGGTCGTCTAGTGGTTAGACTACTAGCCCCCCACCAATGCGGTTCTATTCACAGTGGGGTCGCTCCCGGATTTTTGTAAGTGGGAGTCGTGCCTGACGAAGCCGCTGTTCGGCGGGTTTTCTCGGGGATATACCATTTCTCTCGCACTTGCATTACGGCGCCGCTCCATACTCACATCCCTTCACCCTCATCGTCTCTTAAGACCTCGATGTTAAGAGCCACTGAAATCTCTTCACTCACTCACTCACTCTAACATGGTTGGTGGATTTACCCATTCCAGCAGGTAATCATTTTCAATGGACGTATTTTACGATTATTGTTACTGGCGCTGGGACATAATGCTGAAGTTTTAAGAGAAGCTATACCTCGTTACCGTTTCATTAATTTCCGAAAGCAATCAAAATTACTTCGCGGAAGTCGCTCTAATTGTGTTCCTTTCATCATCTTCGCCGCTTATGAGCCTCAGAAGATGAGATTTTTCGGTCTAGAGCATGCATAATATATCGTGATGGCAAACAATCAGTAAAGATTATCTCTGTCCCAAATCGCTTCTGGTTCAGAAGAGGGCTTTCTCTCTTAATCTACTCCTCCTGGTCTACCGTCTCTTCAGAGTTTGTCCCGCTATTGGAAATCAATCGCAGGACTGCGTTGAATTAAAGAGCTTCTACCGCAAGATCGTAAAACAAAAGCAAGGTCAGTGAAGCAGAAACTGCAATGTTCACCTAGTCCTGATTCTATGAAAGAAATAATTTCTGCTTCTCTGAATTCTTATGAATATCTGCGATTGATGTCCGTCGCTTGCAATGTTTTTAATTTCATTTGAATAATCATATTTAACTGCTAACCTTTTCCCTAACAGAAATGTGAGATACTGTGTGTGTATTTTACAATGGTTTTGAAGCTTTGCGTATAACGAAGGAGATGATATGCTTTCTTCAGCCTTATTTTGAATTAGAATTGTAAGTGATGTAACGTAGGAGGAGATGAGAATTGAGTGTGATCTTGGATCCTATAATTTTTGTTGCCCCTAACAGAGAGTGCTGACCTGGGGTTTGAATTTGGCCCACCTCCACAGGACAGTAATGACTTCATAGCAGACGTAACACACAAACACCAGATAAATCTTACCAAAGATTTCTACGCCAGGAACACCTGTAGCAGCCAGTTTTCGTAGACTACACACAACATACAGGAGACTATAGTAAGAAACGCACTTCAAAACTACACTAGCTAGTGACCAATAAAGTACATTGGATTTAATTTAAAAAAAAAATGTTTTGATCTGAACATTACGAAATAAATTACCATCTGTGCAAATATTGCAAGGAAATTCATGACTAGCTTCAAAATTAACTTTACTTTGTGTGGCCGTAACTATGATTGTAGCCTTCTAGAACGCGTCTCTTACCGGTATCATAAATTCAGAAATAATCATGTATTTTCAAGTGCTTTAAGTTATTGCAAAAAAAAAAGGTATACTTTTTTTTTTTTTTTTTTTTTTTAAATCAACTCAGTTCGGAGAACACGAATGCACCTGTTTAGGGCTTCGTAGGCAAATGGGCTGGGCAACTTTAACATATCGAAGATCCAAGATGGTGTAAACGCAAACAAAATTAATAATTAAAAAAAATTCAGTTGCAGTCTCTGCGTCGAAAATCACGCTAGTCATAGACGATTCACTGTAAAGTGAGAACTTTTCAAGGCCCTGCTGAATTTTTCTTTTCATTTGATTTCTATCTTCCTGCCACAATTTAATATCAATTTTGTCACCAGACTAATAAACACGGTGTACAAATTTCACCACTAACAAAAGTTAATGTCTGGAGCTGCAATAAATATATTTATTAGTGGTCAATACCTATCGAAAGGGCCTTAAAAAGTGCTCACATTACCATGGACAAACCAGCTGGAAAATATTGATATAGGCTGTTCACGGTAAAATGAGCACTTTTGAAAGCCCTGCTGAAGATCTACTTGTATGCACGTTGTGTACTCTACCACTTTATGTAAAATTAACGTTGTCATGGGCCTCATCACTTTATTCATGCGTCGGTCAAGTGAAACTGAGAAATTATTATAAAAGTAAATACTTTACAAATCTGATTATTTTCACACTTTAATACGTCGAAAAAAAACACACAGAAAACGTAATAAATAATTTAAGTTATCACAAATAGTTAACTAACACTTTTTATTTGACTTTAAGATATGGAACTACTTTCCAACCATCGTTACCAACTTAACTGGGCGCATGTCACTCAGTGTGCCCGTCATAATATACGCATGCAGGGGCAGTGACTTTCTTCTAAAGTTGATTTCAAAAGTGCTCACTTTATCGTGAACAGCCTTTAGCAGCAACATCTCGTGGAATCTTCTTAGATTGGTTGCGCTGGTCAAAGGCCTTAATCTTCCCTCACAAGGCTCTCGGGCCTGAGTTACGTTATTACAGTCGTTACCGTACCACACGGATATCGCGGTAGCTCTAACTGAAATTTAATTTCTAGCCCGCGAAGATACCACGTGCAGACTAATATATTATTCATCACTGCCGTGTGTCTTCGCCCTGTCGGGCAGACTGTATTACGGCACGTGACTCGGCCAATCTAACAAGAAAATTAAAATTTACCTATCAGGCCGATGACACGCTAGGTTACCGCCTGCCTGACACGAACAAGATGGCTAGAAACGTCTAAAACTGCATACTTAAACGACGCCTTTAAAAATCGCGTCAATCACGTGACGGCTACATAACATCTTACACATCACGTCTGACGTTACCATAGCAACCACCCAACGAATTCCTCTATGCGAAACGGCCCGCGCACAAATGCCTTTGTGATTGGAAACATAAAGACCTACAAACATAATAAAACTGAAATGCGGTTCTTGAGGTTAAAACAACTTGCAATTAATAACATAAATTTTATCTGTAGTTAATAAAATATATCTGCCACAAATAAATAATAAATAAAACGTGTATTATGTCAACATAAAATACCTTATTTATTATTAAATAGAACATTTACTTACATGTTTTATTTAAAATGTAAAATTTTACAATTATAATTTATATAAATATAAACAGGGAGGAAATATGCGTGTGGGTAATCCCTAGTGAGAAATAGTTCTAATTCAAAATATAATTACACTGAGTGCGCACGAATGCGGCGCGTAGTCACCTTGGTGCAATATTCTAGATGGATTATGGCAAATTTTCTCCTGCTTACATATTCTCTTTGTCTGGTAACAGAATTCTAAACTTGAGTCGCCGAGATGGAAACAGGAAAATTGTCGAACAGATAAGCAGTCAATAAGGGGATAAACACACTGCGATAATAAACGCAACTTTACGTCGAATCTTCCCGCTATAAATCGCAGACTATTTTCACAACACTTAAAAATCTATTTTTGGAGACAGCAGGAAGGTAGACCTGCACGCCGTCCCAGACTGAAACGCGACAATTGAATCTGTTCGAATAGCGTGTGTCCGTCCATTACAGGCGGATGGCAGCGCGACTCCGGAGATTGCCAATAAGCACGAGCGACTCCCTGGCGTAATGGCGTGCCTAGACAAAGGCAAGAGGGATGGAGGACTGTCTGTTGTCCAAGTATCTCCGCGGCGCGAAGAATGGGCGCTTCATCCTGAACAACTCGCCTCCAAAGGTCAACACCATCGCGGTCGTTTGCGATTGTCAACCATCGACGGGAGTATAAGGAAAATGTATGTTTTGGGCCAAGGTCCAAGGGCTTGGGGCGGCGGAGCTCAAAGCTGTTCATGCTGTGTCATTCCGTTAGACCGGCGGCAATGTATTCCATCGACAAAATTACTTCTATTACCAAGAAATCACTTCAGAAATCAATTACTTTACCCATAAATTACTTTCCCTAGATATTACTTTCCTCACCAAAAAAAATATCGAAAAAAGTTAAAAATGTCCTGATAAAGTCCTTAAATGAGCAAAGCCCATGAAATTCTCCATGATGCGGGAGCCTATAAGTCCGCATATAATCAAAGCAGTTTCGAGGTTCCGAGCCAGGAGCCAGCAGATCGAGGTGGATCAGTAGACAATCCCCCCCCCCCCCCAATCCACACCACTGTCCTTACCCCATACTCATTACCTTCAGATCCCAAATCCCAAATAAATTCCAAAGAAATGCGAAAAGAAATCACTTAAAACTTACAAAAATCTGCCAGAAAAATTATTAAAAGGCGTGTTCAAAAGTTGACATTTCCGGAGGTCACAAACTGGAGGTCAGAACAGGGGTGCGGATTGAGGGGAAGGGAGATTGTCCGCTGATCCACCCAGATTATCTGAGGACTTATAGGCTCCCACATCGTGGACCCGTGAATCGGCTTTGCTCATTTAAGGACTCGATTGGGACTCGCGTTTGATTGGTTACTACGTATTGCGAATGGATCCCTGGTGGCTGAGCTGGCAAGTAGGTTATCTGGCGCTGATAAGCGAATGGCGTTCCAACATCTTTCTGTCCAATGTCGCCATTTTGCTGTTGTGTTCGTCTGGAGTTGGCGGAATAAGCGGCTGTTAGAACAGCAGCACGCTGAGCGCGCTGTCAATACTTCTCCCGGAAGGAAAAAAAAAAATGTATTACTGTCGCCTTGTCTTCGAAAACATCACTTATAGCTGGCCACATCGGATCATAAATTTGCATTGTATCAGGACAAATTTTTTGTCCATTCGTTTTGTGGTTTTTACTTTAGAACTGCTCAAATCCACTCCCTGTGTAGTTTAGTCCACTACAGCAATAATAGTAACAAACAATTTTTTTTTAACTTTCAACATGAGAACTCATATGTAAAGTCGTGCTCATGCGTACAAGCAACAACCGAAATGCACTTAATTAATTAATTACGGATTTAAGTACCGTCAACCGGGGTCTTACAATAAGATGACTTTGTCCCAACAATTGTAAAAACATTCAAGGAACGCTATCTACTGTATGGTATAAAAATATCTCGCGATCGTGGAATCCTTTAGGTATGTTGTTTATGTTAACAAAAGTTAATGTGCTTCAAAGCTATTTATTTATCTAATAAATTGATATTTGCAAAGTAACAATGTGATTACATCGTCTCAATGGCCTTTTCTAAACTATTATTCAAACTATATTATACCTCTAGACAAAGTCACCCCATGTCGAGGTGAGACAGTCCTACTTTTTTTGGAACTGCGTTTTGAAGGTTAGGAATGTTTATAGTTTTGAAATAGGATGTTCTAATTCTTCGTTGGAATACCTTCTTTTCAATAAAAATATCGTGAAAATAATAGCTTATAGCTTTTGGCCCGTTTAAGCAGTTTTTAAGACAAAATGAGAGATAAATGAGCCAAAGTCACCCCAGTTGATGGCACAACATTACGTGTATAGGCTATTCACGTTAAAGTTAGCACTTTTGAAAGCCCCCCCCCCCCCCACATTTGGAGTAATATTCTTTAAATATATTTTATTTTAGCCTTAAACTTTAACTTCCAAGTGCGGTGAAAATACACACTGTGTTTATTACATATATGGAAACATTTATTTATAAAGATTGTTAAATTATTAAAAAAACGGCGGAAAGGAAAATGTAACTAGGGTCTCAAAAGAGCTCAGCTTACCGTGAACAGCCTATCATGTGTTCAGAGCTTACCGCCAGCTTACCTCACAAGTGTTGGCGAGCTGCAACCTGTGATGTACGCATAATACGCAGCTGGGGCGAGAGAAGTGGTAGTGTAGTTCGGTAGCATGGGAAAGTTAATACGAGTTGAGAGCTGGTTTGGTGAAGCAGAGGGGAGGTAGCGCGCAGCCCCCAGCCCACGCGTGCCAGCCATCCATCATCGGTCCCTGAGTCTTCTCCGGCAGATAGCCGTCGATAGGCGCGTAATGAGCACGAGCTGCTCCTGAGCATACGCCTCACTTCCTTACTGCTCCATGAAGGTTCTCCTGGTCGCGCACACTACAGTATGTGCGCGCCCAACTGCAGTCGCCCTCACGAACCTCGAATTGCGAACGTAACGAATGCTGGGTATGCGGAAAACCCGGTATGGCTTAATCGAGGTCATCGAAAAAATCTTGGACTGAAGATGGGTGGACCGCTTATTCGTCCTCTGTGCATATACCCATTATTTACCTATCCCAAAGGAACATAACTGTCAAAGTCACGCGGTCAACAGTGGAGAGCGGAGAGATTTGGGCGGCTCTTAACATCGAGGTCTTCAGAGCCAATGAGTGATTGAGGTGAGTATGGAGCAGCGCCGGAATGAAGGGGCGGGGGAAACGGGAGATCCCCGAGAAAACCTGCCTACCAATGGCATCGTCCAGCATGATTCGGCATCGTCCAGCATGATTCCCACATGCGAAAATCCGGAGTGACCCGGCCGGGGGTTGAACCCGTTTCACCTCGGTGGAAGGCGAGCAGGCTATCCGCTCAGCCACCGTGGCCCCGTCAACAGTGATAAATGTGTTTGTTTATATCCTAATTCTTAAATGATAATCAAATATATTTTTTTTAAAACATTTACCAATTTGAATTTAATCAAACTACATAAGAAATTCGTTAGAGGAAGTATAGAAAACATCTCAAAGCACCTGTTTACTAAATAATATTCTAACCTCAATTCCAATCCATTCCATTTTTACTAGTATTGACAGAAAAGCAGTTAAATTTAGGACAAAAAGATGGGTTGTGCGTAGCTAGAGACATCGCTATGCTTCAACTTTAGACTATGGAAAAAATTTCCTCATAAGTGCGTGTATTTCAACGGACACACGAACTGTCATGCCTACAGCAAAGTTGCCTACGACAGAGTGGAAAATAATCCACAGCTTGACGTCGTTTCTAAAAGCGTAATATTTGAATATGTACACGCTTAATGTACTGTAACACATAACCTGGTATTAAATAATATAGTTTAGTTCATACCTATGCCGAACCACGCAACTAGAGAATCAGGAAATCTCAAGTCTGCAATCGCCTAGTCTAGTTCCTACTGTGTCAGAATTCGAGTCAGATACACTTTCAGTATATTTTATATCTCCCTTAACAATCATACAAATATTATAAATGCGAAAGTGTGTTTGTTTGTTTGTACTTCTTTCACGTAAAAACGGAGCAACGGATCGAAGTGATTTTTTGTACAGAGAGAGTTGGAGGACCGGAAAGTGACATAGGCTACTTTTTATCCCGGAAAAGATCTCATTCCTTCAGAAAAAAATTCTTATTTTAATTTGAAAAAGTACACAAACGGAATTACATTGTAACGTTACAACAGAGCATTGAAAAAAAAATTCCGTTATTTCTCCTTTCTTTTTTGTCTATGGGCTGTCCTTTCCTTTAAAAAAGCCATAGTGGTTCAGAGGCTAGAGCACCCAATAGTGGGACAGCAGCCGGTCAGTTGCTAGAGTACCCAATAGTGGGGCAGCAGTAGCTCAGTAGCTAGAGAACACAATAGTGGGGCCGCAGCTGGTCAGGGGCTAGAGCACCCAATAGTGGGACAGCAGCCGGTCAGGGGCTATAGTACCCAATAAGGGGGCCGCAGTAGCTCAGTAGCTAGAGAACACAATAGTGGGGCCGCAGCTGGTCAGGGGCTAGAGCACCCAATAGTGGGACAGCAGCTGGTCAGGGGCTAGAGCACCCAATAGTGGGACAGCAGCCGGTCAGGGGCTATAGTACCCATAAGGGGGCCGCAGTAGCTCAGTAGCTAGAGAACACAAGAGTGGGGCCGCAGCTGGTCAGGGGCTAGAGCACCCAATAGTGGGGCAGCAGCCGGTCAGTGCCTAGAGTACCCAATAGTGGGGCCGCAGTAGCTCAGTAGCTAGGGAACACAATAGTGGGGCCGCAACTGGTCAGGGGCTAGAGCACCCAATAGTGGGACAGCAGCCGGTCAGGGGCTATAGTGCCCAATAAGGGGGCCGCAGTAGCTCAGTAGCTAGAGAACACAATAGTGGGGCCGCAGCTGGTCCAGGGCTAGAGCACCCAATAGTGGGACAGCAGCCGGTCAGGGGTTATAGTACCCAATAAGGGGGCCGCAGTAGCTCAGTAGCTAGAGAACACAATAGTGGGGCCGCAGTAACTTAGGGGCTAGAGCACCCAATAGTGGGACAGCAGCTGGTCAGGGGCTAGAGCACCCAATAGTGGGACAGCAGCCGGTCAGGGGCTATAGTGCCCAATAAGGGGGCCGCAGTAGCTCAGTAGCTAGAGAACACAAGAGTGGGGCCGCAGCTGGTCAGGGGCTAGAGCACCCAATAGTGGGGCAGCAGCCGGTCAGTGCCTAGAGTACCCAATAGTGGGGCCGCAGTAGCTCAGTAGCTAGGGAACACAATAGTGGGGCCGCAACTGGTCAGGGGCTAGAGCACCCAATAGTGGGACAGCAGCCGGTCAGGGGCTATAGTACCCAATAAGGGGGCCGCAGTAGCTCAGTAGCTAGAGAACACAATAGTGGGGCCGCAGCTGGTCAGGGGCTAGAGCACCCAATAGTGGGGCAGCAGCCGGTCAGTGGCTAGAGTACCCAATAGTGGGGCCGCAGTAGCTCAGTGGCTAGAGAACCCAATAGTGGGGCCGCAGTAACTTAGGGGCTAGAGAACCCAATAGTGGGGCAGCAGCTGGTCAGGGGCTAGAGCACCCAGTACTGGAGCCGCAGTAGCTCAGTGACTAGAGAACACAATAGTGTGGCCGCATTAGCTCAGTGGGTAGAAAACCCAATAGTGGGGCCGCGGATGGTCAGGGGCTAGAGCACCCAATAGTGGAGCCGCAGTAGCTCAGTGGCTAGATAACCCAATAGTGGGGCTGCAGTTGGTCATGGGCTAGAGAACCCAATAAAAATAATTGGCTAGATAAATTCAAAGTCCTAATATTATGCTAAAGTAAAACATGTGCGAAGTGAAGGCAGGATGTAATTTAATAACTCCGTTAAACCTGAAAGAATAAATATTAGTGTTTTAAACATAAAACCATAATGAAACTACGGTGGCCTTAATTTTAATAACTTTACAACAATATCATGCGAACGAAGTCGCACGGTTCAGATAGTGTCCTCAAATAGTTCTGTGTTCATAATCGGTGTCTGTCTACTGATAAAAACTTCATATATTCCTATAATCACGCGATCGAAGCAGCGTGTAAAAGCTAGTATGCTATAATTATGAATTGATGGAGTTATTTATCACCAATTAGTAACACAACCAAGAACACCACATATAACACTTCTACTGAACATTCAAATGCTAACTACTTTGGAAATAATGGTAAACAAACAATGGCAGCTTGCTTTCACGGAAGTTTAATGAAGATTTGACTAGAACGGATTTCATTTATTAAAATTGAGCCTTACCCTCAGAATATTGATTACTTGGCCAAGGAAAATCTAAGAACATTACCAAGAATATCAAAAACCATTAAGAAGAGACTTTTTTGAATTTAGCTCTAAATTTAAAAACTGGCACCAGTTATCCAAGCTGGCATAATTTCCTTGCCTTATTTGTATTTTAAGTTTATGGTGTCGAAGCTGCATACTGTTATCACACTACTTTGAATTATCTGATTTCGATTCGAGGATGAAAGTGGTGATAACGGTTCCCTGTAGTTTGAACTATACGAGTCCTCAGCAGCCGAATCAAAATCCTACGTATTAAATAAGTGACTACCAACGGCGTGCAGCGAATATAATATTGTTTTTTTTATTGAATTTAGCAAAATTATTACGAGACAAAAACATATTTGTGATAGTCACTATTTACATACATTGCGTAATTCACCGTGATATAAAAATAAAATATGCTGGTGGTTCAGATTTAACCCACACCACCCCATATTCTACTTTTAGACAGATACCTTACCAAATGAGCTACCAAAGCCAACGTTCATAAACTTTGGTGATGGCTGATGGAGCGGCGGGGAGGAGGGGGCGAATATATATATAAATATATTACAATTGTATAAAAAGAGTATGTCGACTTATATTGTTTGCCTCTTCTTTTCGTTTTTAGTTTAACTGGTAACATTAGGACTGTTAAGACTAGAAGACTAGTAGTACGTAAGAATGTACTCATTCCACCACATTTAATGCTCTTTAAACCTTCAAACTGAGCGCTTTGCCGGATTGCGTAAAAACGAAATGAAATACATAGAAACAGAATGAAAGACTGAATGTGATGTAAAATGTTACTATGAAAGACGAAACTCACAGTTAAGAAAGTATTTTTTATTGGTTGTATCAGTTTATGGGTTGGTTATTTCACTTGGTACACGTTTTTTAACGGCCATTTGCACATGCTGTTTATTTGAGCCATTAGTCAATAAACAAGTAAGTGAAAAACAGTGAACAAAATGGTTGATAAATCAGTGGAAAATGTCAATTAATCACAAATGAAGGATATTTGTATTTTTTTACTAATTAATTAATTAAATTCATTGAGGTGACTGTTGAAGACGTCAGGTACTACTAGCTCATTTAAAAGTAATATTCTCACTATTTCAGATTTAGAGTGTGATTCAGCTTGATAGTATTGTAGATCATTGAAAACAAATTGTTTATCATTTAGGTAAAGCGTATTTATCGTCATTAGTTGTATGTCAAGCGATTCTGCTATACGATTGGCTGAAACAAGAGACCAATGATCCACGCGATCTTGTCATAACTGTCAAGGAACCTCGTGGCTGTACTTACGCATCTGACACGTGATCTCGTAGCAAGCCTAAAGCGCATGACACTTTGGGTCATCATTATGTGTTTATAATTGTTTGGATTGTAGTGGGAATCTTTTTGGTGTAAAGGCTGTTCACGATAAAGTGAGCACATTTGAAATGAACCTTAGAAATAATTCACTGCCCCTGAATGTACATATTTTGATGGGCACACTGAGTGACATTCGCTGAGTAAAGTTGGTAACGATGGAGAGAAAATAGTTCCGTATCTTAACGTTGACTAAAAAGGGTTACGTAACAATTTGTGAAAATTTAAATTATTTCCTTCGCTTTCAGTTTTTTTTAAATTCATCAAAGTGTAAAAATGAGCAGATTCGCATAATATTTACTTTCCTAATAATTCCACTGTTTTACTCGACCGACGCATGAATAAAGTAATGAAGTCCATAGCATTGTTAATCCTACATAAGGCGGGAAAAATACACAACGAGCATACAAGTAGATATTAAGTAGCGCTTTCAAAAGTGCCCATTTTAAAGTGAACAGCTTACATTAGAGTGTGGTTGTGCTTTAAGGCATTACGAAATCTCTAAACTTGAAACAGTGAGAATTGAGCAACTGTTAGTGCCAGTTAACTACTTAATATAGTGGCTGAATTTCACTGATTAATTTTTGATTCCTATTGAATGTGAAGTAATACATTGCTATAAGCAGTAGCTAAAGAACTTTCATTCAGTGAATGTTATATCACTGATTGATATCACTGATTCGGACTTACGAGTGAACGGTCCGTGGGGATGTTTGCGGTCTGTGTGCCAACAGCGATATTTGCCAAGATTTTTCGCTTCAGATGTTTACAGCATTTACTTCTGAAATAGAGTTAACTGTGGCAGATTGGCAGGTAATTCTCCTTCGTGTGAATATCACAGTCGGGGCACTTACGTACATTCATTTTAATTCGACGAGGGCGAAAATATTTTCTGGTGTGTTTTGGCGAGCGCGTACTGCACAGATGTGTATGCTTTCGCTGGTCGGGTGCATCATCGACATTAAAAAAAAAAAAAATCTGTGTCAGCCAGTCTGGAAGGCATGGGGTGTCGGGACTTTTAGAGATCAAACATCATGGGGGTTAAAAGCTATGACAACTTTGTGCGAGGTTCTCTCTCCTTCAATGTAATATTAAGGAACTTGCAAAGACACGATTTGAGTTCATATTCTGTGAGTTAAAAATAAAAACCACTACTATCCTAGTCACCGAGTACCTCAAGAAAATTTCTTAAAATTGTGTCAGGAATTTTTCCCGTTATGATAATCTGATTAAAATTTATTTGCTTTATTATGTTATCGTTTAGAATTCAGAAAATATTTTTGTCAGAGAGAACGAACTAAATGAACAGCACGCATGAGATGTCCGAGAAGGAAGGAGGACAGAGACAGAGAAATAGACAGAGAGGTAGGGAGGGAGACTTGGATACAGAGAGAAATGGACGAGTATGATAACCTAGATAATCTCGGTTCACTCCGGAATACGAGTTTTATTCCAAATAGAACCTTTCTCGAAAGAGAAAAAATAACCGTCTGTATGGCTTGCGCAATGTCCTGGAGCTTAGAACAATTCTATTCAACTTTATAATGCGCTTTGCATGGGAAATGACTTTCAGCTGGACTGAGAGACTACAATACCGGCTGAGAGAGAATATTTTTTGAGGCGCCATTCTGTGATATAGACCTACTCCCCAGCCATACCGTATAATGTGTCTGCTGTTATTGAAAAAATATCCTATCAATTTTCGTCCTTTTTTACAGTAACACATACCCGTTGTTGAAATGAAATAAATTCCTATGTATGATTCTTGCATCCTGGCAAACAATTCTCGCTGACAGGTTCACGCGAACTTGTATTTGAAAAAAAATGTTAATTGAAGAGTTTTCTCAAATTAGCCTAAGAAAAATTTCTAGTGATTCCAAATAAACTAGATTGATTAAGTTCTAAAAGTTTTCCACAGAAGTACCCTATTCGTCATTGTTAAGCCCGTTGAGTTCAGTAACAATAACAGAAGTAACGACATGCTTAGAAATATGCTTATTAGAAGTATGCTTAGAAAAACTGAATGCATATTTTGTAACCAAGGTTTGGTAAACAGCCAGTATCATTACATCAATCACCGTTGCTAAAGGTTTATTAATTACACATGGTTAAACTGGATTGCAATAATTTTTCCATCTAACATATGTAAGAGTCTTGGTTTTTGATGCTATTTAAAAGATAAATGTCGAGAGAAAGCACCGAATAGATTAAATTTAAAAAATGTCAAGTATCTTAGATTTTCGACCAAACGAAAGCGAAATTCAAAACTAGAATATTTTACATGCAATAATTAATGAGAACGTTCTTGTAACCAGTTGCCGGACGTTAAAAAAATTTATTATTTTCACTGTAAAAAATTTTCTGGTAAACTTCCTAAACTGTAACGGTAATTTTAACCTATACACTGTATGATAAATTCCAAACATCGAGTTGCAGATATAGGAATGTTTAGCAGCGCTACTATACAGAGTTGGGAACTTCCCTATGCATTTGACTGTTTCCTGAGCATATGTAGGAACGCTACAATGAATGTATAGGGAAAATCATTACCACTCCTGCTTTCTCACTAAGCGTATACACTAGTATGGTAAATTTCCGAATTATTTCTTAGAATGTATGCATGTACACACGTACCAAAATATTTGCAGAAAATTTAACAAAGGTTACTAAAGAATCTTGACTTAATTTATTTTAAGATATGCTAAACCGAAGTTATTTTACAAAAATTCAGAGAG
Organism: Dryococelus australis; assembly: GCA_029891345.1. Lineage (NCBI taxonomy): Eukaryota > Metazoa > Arthropoda > Insecta > Phasmatodea > Phasmatidae > Dryococelus > Dryococelus australis. The sequence goes on from CM056998.1 coordinate 103,958,965, forward strand.
GAGAATTTCATTATTTTCAGCAATAACTTTTAATTGCAAAAACATTTCCATGTAGGAATTTATGTACGTCTTGGAGAAGCTCATGGAATCATCGATCAGTGTAAATTATATCACTTGAGTACGTAAGTTAGTTTTAATTAATTATTTGTACATTTTAAAACAATAAAATGGTGGTTGATGCGAAAAATATGGTCTTAATTATTATTTATTTTTTTTGCGAGGAAAGTGCAATCTCTGATAAAGGCTGTTCATGATAAAGTGAGCACTTTTGAAATCAATCTTAGAAAAAGTCACTGCTCCTATCTGCATATATTTTAACGGGCGCACTGAGTGACATGCGCCCAGTAAAGTTGGTAACGACGTAGGGAAAGTTAGGATAACCATTTATGATAACTTCAATTATTTATTTCTCTTCCTGTTTTTTTTTCCGCATCGAAGTGTAAAAATTGACAGATTTGTAACACATTTATTTTTCTAGTCATTCCAGTTTCACCTGACCGACGCATGAATAAAGTGATGAGTCACATGGCAATGTTAATTTTACATAAGGCGGAGGAATACATAATGGGCATACAAGTAGTTCTTAAGCACTTGAGCGCTGGTGATGATGGAACGAGGTGAAGATGAAGCAGCGGCTTAATGCAATGCAAGGGCGGGAGTGCCTTGAGAAAACCCGCCTTCCAGCGGCAACATCCGCCACGGTTTCAAATATACGAGGATACGGGGTATACACGCCGGGAATCTAATTCTGTCCGCCTTGGCGGCAGAAGGGTAGATATAGGCGATTCACGGTAAATTTAGTATTTTTTTTGGCCCTGCTTAGTTTCTTTTTTTTCATCATATTTCTATCTTCCTATCACTTTTTAATATAAACATTGGCATGCGACTAATAAACACAGTGTATACATTTTACCACTTCTAAAAGTTAACGTCTGAGGCTGCAATAAAAATATCTATTAGTGATTAATAATTGATGAAAGGGTCTTAAAAAGTGCTCGCTTTACCGTGAACAGCATATAGTCAGATTACTACACAGCCGCCGTCCCATTCAATGTTCAAAATTACAAAATTCAATGTATCTACTCATGATAATGAATAGCCTGGGAGGGAGGGGGGAGAGAGTGCTGGCAGTGTTTGGGAATGAAGGGAGTTGACTATAGTGGAATGAAGTGCAGGAGGGGGGGTTGGACGAAGTCCCAAACTCAGCAGTCGGAACGAGAAGGAGGTAACCACAATTTCCAGTAAATAATGAGAACAACGTGGGAGGAATGCCGTCCCTTCCAGAACAGAGGGTCGGTGACGCATGGGAGGCACGCCCGTCGCAGGTCAGCGGTCGTCCTTTGTCTCTTTCCGCGCCACTCCCCAATAATCATCCGCCTGATATCGACCCCCCCTCCCCACCCTCCCCCACAACGGGGCGGGGTTGGTGCAGGGGTAGAAACGCACGCAGAACTTCGCCGTAGGCTCCGCTTGTCTGCAGAAATACCCGCAGATGGGAGCTTTACTAACTTCGGCGGCGGGAGCACTTGCGTCCACAGATGTCCGTGCGGGAACTGGCGTCTGTGGTTCTATTGTTGGTCGCAGGACAGGACGTTTCCACGAAAATTTCTAAAGTGATAGGCTAATCATCAAAACCTTGCACGCTTGTTTTACTTTTGTTGCTGGACTCTAATTGCGATGATGCATGCCACTGATCTAAAGATAATAATCCCACAACCAACTTAGTCTTTGTTTCATCGAGATTATCTAAAACGGTTCCGAAAAAACTTATTATCAGGGATATACATACGTATTGGATTAAAAATATTTATTAGGATTTATTACTGCATAAAAAAGCATTGTTGAAAAAAGTTCCGTGATTTCACATTTCTTTTTTGTCTATGGGCTGTCCTTTCCTTCCAAACGTCTGTAGTGGCCCAGTAGCTACAGTTATTCCAAGTGAAGCCGCAGTGGTTTAATGGGTAGAACTATCAAGTGGGGTCGTAATGATCCAGTGGACAGATACATATCAAATGGAGCCGCAGCGGTTAGTGTGATATTATTATCAGTGATGGAAATATGTACTGAATTAAGCTTTCCTTAGGATTACTGCTACCTGTGGGGTAAGTGGAGCCGCAGTGACCCAGTGGATAGATACATATCAAATTGTGCCGCAGTGGCTAGAGCGATATTATTATCAGTGATGTAAATAGGTACTGGGTTATTATTTTCTTAGGATTACTGCTACTTGTGGGGTAAGTGGGGGTTGCTATGGTTCAATGTGTAGAACCATATCAAGTGGGGAAATAGTGACCTAGTGGATAGATATATAAATGGTGCCACAGTGGCTAGAGAGATATATAATTATCAGTGATGTAAATAGGTACTGAATTAAGCTTTTCTTAGGATTATTGCATACTAAAAAAATATTTTAAAAATTCTTCTTTTTTTCTATTTACTGCCCTCCTTTCCTTCCCAATATAAGTGGCCAGATCGATTAAAATTCCTAAATGTCATTCTAACGAAGTAGCACTGGCCTACTAATTTCAAATAATAGTCAGTAAATATATTTTATTTCAGCCTTGGTCATTAACTTCCGAGTGCGGTGGAATATACATTTTGTTGTTACTTATATGGCAATAATTATTTTAAAAGGTGTGTAATGGATCAAAAAATTACTGAAAGGAGAAAGTAACTAGGGTCTTAAAATTGCTCACTTTACCGTCAACTGCCTATATCACCGGTAACATAATATAACAAGGCTGGATGAAGATTCTACGAGATAAATAAGCACGTGAAAAATGGGCTATCTATATTGGAGCAACGGAATTAAATTTTCATGGTCGAATATCAAAATGTGTTCTCGTTCAGGTGTTCTTGGATTGCATGGCTGACTTGCATTCGAGAAGTCGTGTGTTTCCTCTCAGCCGGCTGCAGTTAGGATGGATATTCTCAAGTGGTTTTCGGTTCTCGTTACAGGCCACCATTTGAGCAGATACTTCACGTCAACTTTAAAAATCTTGATCCATTATATTAAAAATAGGAGTTAGCCCGTGACCGTGTTTTCTGAATGGTCATGTGCCTAGAATAATTACGATGTTACAAATTTTTTAGTCATAAAATACTGATAAGAATGACGTGAAACTAAATCAACATTGGATATAGTTCTATCCACTAAGTCACTGCGGACCCACTTGATATAGTTCTATCCACTAAAACATTGCGGCCTCACTTGGAATCGCTCTATCCATTTGACTACTGTGGCTCCACTTAATTAACTCAACACTGAAGCGAAACATTTAAAGTAAACAAAAATGAGATTCATATCTCTATGCAATAATCTCTATGCATTAATACAAAACTTTCATAGGAAAAAAAGTATTTAAAAATGAGTTTTTAGGATCAAAAGTCATGATTGCGTAATCTGATCATGCTGAAATTCGAACTTGAGTTGTATTTTACCCTGAGGATTCGCTCTGCAAAATTTGAAGAATTTCTGTTGAGTTTTAAGGGCCTTAGAGGTATTAAAGACGGACGGACATACAGACAGAGTTCGTCTGCTTATTATATAGGATTATATTCGATACTGATTTTAATCAGTCTCCAATACCAATCAAAATCCGAATTAAATTAGTTACAGTTATAATAACAGTTCATTCCCCGAACACCCCCTCGGCTATAAATTTAACACATTAGTGACTGTTACTTTAAATTTGTAGTCCTAATGAAGTTAGACTTACAGGCTGTTTCTCCGCGACATGCAAGAAACCTAGAAAGTTACGTTAAATGGATGACGCACTGTATTCGTCCCGTTTTCAGTGTAATAATATTTCGCATGAGAACTATGTATTACAATACATTGCTAACACTCATAATTTCTTGCTGGTTTTATTAATATTATTCATTTACCTAACATTACAGTTTATGAATAAAATATAAGCAAAATTTCGATTTAACCTGACTGAACAGTTAGCCTGCTCGCCTCTCACCAAGGCGATCCGGGTTCAATCCCCGGCCGGGTGAATCCGGATTTTTGCATGTGGGAATCGTGCCGGACGATGCCGTTGGTCGGCGGGTTTTTTCGGGGATCTAAAGTTTCCTCCGCCCTTTCATTCCAGCGCTGCCCCATACTCACTTCAATCATCCTTCTCGTCTCTCAAAACTTCGCTGTTAAGAGCCACCCAAATCTCTTCACTCACTCGATTTAACCAAAAATAACGGACCTTTATGTTGACAGAAGCATAAAATCATAAAATGCTTGCGATACACGACATATTTAGCAAACAACCAAACACGCCATACATGGGGTGATTTTTCAAAGGTTTGATTAAAAAAAGTGTGAAGTTACCGTGAAGAGAGTATAATACTGAGCCTAATAATTATATCACATCTTAACACCCTGGTGTTCAATGCAACTTATAATTAAGGGAAGTTTTATTTTACGTAAATTTTCCACAAAACAAAAACTGGGGGCCACGACGCTGTAGTGGTTTAGACCACTAGCCACCCACCCATGTGAACCGAGCTCGATTCCTGACGGAGTCTTTCCGCATTTTCGCACATGGTAAAAGTGGCGGAAGTTGCCATTGGCTGGTAAGTTCACAAGGAGCACAACTTCAGCCACCACTGAATCTCACTGCTGCTCCATCTATAGTACCTGTGAGGATTGTTGGCGGGCGACAAGCGAGTTAAGCACCTCATTACTTCTGCGTTATAACAGTAATGTTTCTAGTTAAAATTAATCTTGGACTTGGGACCGACGCTTTACTTTAAGGGTGTATTATTTATTTGTGCTTTTGCTCTAATCAGTGGAATGTTTCCCCTCCCTTAACAGCCGTTACCCACCAACTAAGGTGGTGCGTACTGTAACTTCAATGCAATCGGCACTGAAGAATTCAGCGGTTAAGAGTCGTCCCAATACACAATGTGAGTTTCAACAATACCGACAAATTCCGCCTGCATATTCCTTACGAAAAACAGTTATTCGAAAATCACGTATTCGACCTGTGATCGAAAATGCTTCATAAGGACGGTATCTACGTGCCCTTGAAGGCAGAGTTAAAGAATTAGTTTATTGTAAATATTACAGAAAGTATTTGAAATGGAACAATGTCATTCAGGATAGAGTGTAATTGAATCAGTAACAGTAACCACTGCAAAGCCCATCGCTGCCACCATATTTTGCCATAAAAAATAACTTTTGCAACCGTTTGTCGCGTAAAATTTCGTGATGCCGAAATTTGTTTTTCCAATGGTGAATTATTAGTCAGTAAGTTGAAATCAATGGGAAAGGTTATCACTCTGTGTCCTAATGTTTTCGGGGAATTGATAAATGAAGTTCGAAACCATTGAGTGAATGCACCTGGCAGGCAAACAGCACTCACCACGCGCAATGTGATCTAATGTAGCACGGCAGGTATACATTAGCAGACGTCCGCATTACACATGTTCATGGTTTCCACATGAATTCAACAGGCGTAGTTAGTGTGATAAAAAGAGTTGCATTATTCTTCAATTATTGCGATGATGTGCGTCACTGTTCACAGAATTTACTATAAGATCTCACACACACACACACACACACACACACACACACACACACACACACACATATATATATATATATATATATATATATATATATATATATATATATATATATATATATATATATATATATATATATATAGACACACACATGATGTAAACTGATAATAGTGACAAACTCTACGGGTGATCTAATGTAATAAGGAATAACTTTGTCGATGTTTTAAATGCATGAACGTAAAAATATCATGAAATACTTGAGATGGAGCGACAGAAATCTGGATCGGGTTTCGAGAAACGTAAATCGTAAATTTGTTTACATGTGTTTGGTCAAATCGACCCCCTTCTTATCTTTGGTACGGGTAGTCACGCTATTTTCGCAGGTAACTTTAAAACACCCGAGAAGATTCTACTCAAAATTTCGATGGTGCAGTGTAAACCTCTGAAGGTATGCAAAACATCTGGCACTTGCACCACGCTTCGTGGATTTAAGTAATGGTTAATATGAGGGAGGACAAGCCTAGGAACAAGGAACGGAATGCACATAAAAGGAATGCATGGTAGTAATGTACGTAGTACTTACTATTTAGAACAGGTGCAATTATTTACAACTGCTCGAATTGCCGTCCACCAACTTCAACCCACAAAAGCAACGGTGTATCAGGTTGGTCTGGATCCGTGCAGAAAGGTCTGTTATGGTGCCTACAGGATTAAATGGGGCTGCTACATGTGTGACGAGATCTTCCTCATTATCTACAGGAGTCTTGTAGATCAGGGGTTTGTCACGGCCCCATAAACTTAAATCCAACGGAGTCAGGTCTGGAGATCGGAGAAGCCAATGGATGGGCCGACCTCTGCCGATCCAGCGGCCTAGAAATGTGACATCAAGATGGTTTTTACGGCAGCAGGAAAATGTGGTGGTGCCTCACTCCCAGTGATTGTGTGTGTGTGTGTTGCCGGCGGACTTGTTGGTGAAATACAGGGGAACCACGGCGGAGAGAACAGGGTTGCTAGACTATCAAAAGAAGATAAGGAGAAGATGATATAGAACATCCTACAAGAATGACAGACAAGATGGGATAAGACGGAAAAAGGAGGAATGACATATGAGTTGCTGTCCACCATCAGAGAAAGATTGGAAAGTAAGTGGATTAGTATTAACCACTACAGTATGCGACTATTAACAGGTCATGACAACTTCAAAGCAAAGTTACGCAGTCTGCAGTTTGTGCAATCTTCGCTGTGAGACGTCTGTGTAGTAGATGACACATTACAGCACGTGATCACAGAATGTCTGAAGACCGAAGACATTAGACAATGGCTGCATGAAATTACAGAGATAAAGGGCATTCACTTAAGACCAGAAAATCTAATGAATGGCAAAGCTCTCCATAAGATCTGGGAAGAGTTTGCCGCTAAGATTGGTAGAAGACTGGAGGACTTCGACAACTGGCAAGGAGATCATATTTCCGGTGACTCATGATGGGGTACTCGGGTAAAGGCTTCAATGATATGAAGTCGGAGTATCTTAGATTGGCGAGGAGGGCAGATTTTACTGAGAAAACCGGTAGAATACCGCGAATGGCACAAAAGAATAGTGAATGGCCCGAAAAGAGGAGAGGAGAAAGTGCTGAGCACTGTCTTACTCATCAGAGTACAGTCACAGTGCGGGAGGATGGAGGGAATACCGGCCTTTGGGCCGTAAAACCTGCCCCATCATGCTGAAAACATATGGGGTGTTTAATGACAAGAGGTAATTCTTCCGGGAACTCTGGCAATATCTCCTGCAGGAACGTCGGGTAGCGAGCTCCATTGAGGCGGCCTGGTAACAAATAAGGCCCCAACAAGTGATTGTTGACAATGCCGGCCCATTTGTTGACACTGTAGAGCAAAAAGATTACCCATGTCGGCGTGTAGTGGGGATCAGTGTGCGCTTAGACGTGGCTCTTTTTCCTGTTGAAGATGCAATCCCTGGTGAAATGGGCCTCGTTTGTGAAGATCACAGTTTATATAACTTTTTTGCTGCTCATAGTTTTCTTAAAAAAAAAACACAGAAAGTTACACGCAGCACGTAATCATGTTCGATAAAAATGTAGACCACACTTGCATTTGGTTTTCGTGCAGAGCTCGCAGGATCGTTGAATGGTCACCACACACAGCACTTTCCACAGCGTGTGAGCTAATGGACGGTTCCTGCTGCCGCACGGCGAAACACGTCCTCGTGAAATGCCGCCGTTCACCTTGTCTGCGGTGCTCCAGCATTCGACCTCGTCACTTATCATTGAGCTTTCATCCCGCAATTTCTGACAGAGCCTTCGAAATGTCGCACAGGAGGGTTGGCGACGTACTCGATATTGGAGCCTATACATGTTCCACTGCTTGCTTTACATCTGTGTTGGCTGCTCCATTCACGAGGTGTGTATGTCGGCTAGCTCCGCTCTCGTTAAAAGTTCCATACTTCCACATCTAGCTGCAGGCTGTTACAAAGTACGCCTTCTAGCCATACTTGCAATTAAGGTCTAGGGGAGTTCATAACTGAGAATCATGATGGGCTGTAGCCAGAGGTAGAGCTAAGAGGTGGATTGATGGAAGACTATCTGGAATAAACACGGGTTATAATTTAGTTAACAGAACATTTCAATTACAAGAAGTCATGGATTATCAGCGCATCACTTTGTATATAATTATGACAACCTAATGAGAGCCTGAAAGTAACTGGGCTTGTCCCACCTGCTATTGTACTGATGCGGGGTTACGACGAACGGCACAGCGAGTTCCTGGGGTCACTACTACCTCTCAGTAATGCCAGATATCCGCGTCGCATATGTCAATCCGCCCGCTCCTGGGTTCTCGCTTACCAGCGCTTGGCGATGCACGCCCCGTTTGCAATAACCACCTTCCTGGTTTGTACTTAAGTGATAGGGCGGGCACATGTGGCGATGTAATTGAAAACAAATACTAAATTGCCAGCAGCCAAGGCCATCTCCAAGCACGCATCAATTACATCCTCACATATCTTCTTGGCGCGGGTGGTAGTAGTGTTGCCTCCTCCCACAGGCCTAGCTACACTACACCTTCGATATATTATAAGTGGCGTTTTCTCGAAAATTGTTCACCGGGGCGAGTTCGGACAAGAGGACCTTAAGTCTTCATTTTGTTATGGTGTGTAATAATGTGTCTCGGATATTCCTTCACTACCCCGTATTCTAGAGTTACCTGCGAAAATATCGTGAGTACCCCTACTTAAGTAATGAAGGGGGTCGATTTGACCAACCACCTTTTAACAGATTTACGATCTCCGTTTCTTGAAACACAATCCCGATTTTTGTCGCTCCATCTCAAGTACTTTGTGATATTTTTACATTTATGCATTTCAAACTACGGGTTTTCAACGCCGCCTGTCTCCCTTAATATTCATCACACGCTAGTGTTGGTCAAAGTTCACCCTACCTTATTTATCAAAGGAATCGCTTCTTTGAGTTTGGTACATGAATTATGTTCAACGTTGTGTTTGTGTGTGTGTGTAACTGAACATGTTTTGCTGCTCATCAGATTTTCCTAATTCAGGAATTAATTTTACAAAATCAACCATTAACTTTTTCCCCACCATTTAAACAAGGATTTTGTAGACCTATGCTTTATTTAATAACCGAAAAGATGATACGAACACAGTAGTGTTTGCTCGGGACCGTTCTCTCATGAGTAGTAACGTTTCGCGTGCCCATGCTACAGAAATATTAAGAATGTAGTAATTGAAGATACGCTATCTACCCCACACTTGCCTTATCTCGCCGACGTACATGATATACCACTTAAAAGGTTTAATAACCGAGGGCATTTCACTGAAAACTCGAGCGGGAGGTTTGACTACAGAAACGTTTCGCATTCGCAGCAAACACAAAATAATCCATAAATAGAAACATAAAATTCGTGAGCTGATTTAGTGAGAGGTCAAATTTCAAACTAGTTTATGCTTGAGCCTCAATCAGACCGTACGTGGTGATACGCTCCGAAGGAATATTTGCCAATAAATCAAATCCTTACTGTGGCAGCAGTCTGCATTCGAATCTCAGACTTTCGTTGTGTGGGTAAACCGAACTGTGAGAAGCCCATTTGAGGTGGCCAAAAAAAGTCATAAATGTTCATTGAATCCTAATCCTAATAATATTATAAATGCGAAAGTTTGTATGTTTGTTTGTTACTCAATCACGTTGTAACGGTACGACGGATTTTGATAAAATTTGATACAGGGGCAGATTATGTTCTGGATTAGCGCATAGGGTAAGTTTCATCCCCGAAATATGAACAATTTATTAGGGAATATATAAAACATTCCACCAACTATTAAGATAGAGCACTTATTATAATTAAGGTTTGATTTCTTCACGCGGGTGAAGTCATGGATAACAGCTAGTAACAAAATAAAATCCTATTGTTATGCAAGTTGTTCCCTGAAATTTAATTCTCCCCGCTCTCCCCAACAAGACAGTTTAGCGACAAAAATAAATAATTCTTTTTAAAAAATTGGGTTGCGCTGTTTTGTGGAGACGGTCGTTTGTTTTGCGTGAATACATCTACGTTGACGCGCTCAGACGCCTTGATGTTTATTTTACGTCCCCGGCACCGCTTCAGTCGACCGTACGGGGTTTTATGGGTATCGCTGGATTGCTTTTGAGATGCTCTTTCCAACCGTATTCGACTTCTGTATTTCGACTTGGTTTTTTGACGAGTAAGTATAGGTCGAAATTGTGTTAAGTATTCTTAAGTTTTTACTTCAAACGCATACCATTCCACCATAACCATGCCTCACAAATGTTTTTATACACAAATCGATTGATCTTGACGAGAGCTGTCGATTGAAGTTCAAACGAGCGTAGTAGCTTCTCCTAGTCAAACGTTATACTACGTAGAAGTTATGAGACGCAGGCGAAACGAACTCAAAATTGCGGCTTCCCGCCTCCCCCTTAACCAGGCGTGCGATGCTTCGCAGTCCTCACTCAACGTGACCTATTCTTTATCCTTTGGCAATCGAGTGGTGTAATTGAATTTTGAATGTAGACGATAGATTCGGAGCTGCAATGCCAAACTGTATTCCCCGATTTTGTTATCATCGGATTTTCTGGATTGCCTGTTACTATGGTTGCAAATTTAAAGACGTATTCACCTCAACAGTACACAATAAAAATGGAATGGCGGGTCCGTTGTTGTGGGCCTGACCATTCGCTGATTGGCGGAGCGAGGCACTGGAACAAGCGTTGTTTCTGATTTGCTACTGCGTGCTGCGAAACGTTTCCTATTGGCCGGGCTGTAAGCTAGCAAGTAAGTTATCGTGCGCTGATTGGCGAGAGGCATAACTGACATGCTGCTGGCGCCTGTGTCGCCATTTTGTTGGCGTGTACCAGCTGTAGTTCGTATACTTAGCTAGTCTGGGATAAAACATACGTTACTAATTATTAAAGGCTGTTCACAGTAAACTAAGCACTTTTGAAAGCCCTGTTTAAAGATCTACGTGTGTGCACATCGTGTATCTTTCCACCTTATGTATAATTAACATTGCATGGGCCTAATCACTTTATTCAGATGTCGGTTTAAGTTAAATTACGAAATTAAAAAGCAAGTATTTTTTACAAATGTGCTGATTTTTGCATTTATATGCATTTGCAGAAAGTAAAATAAGCCATTTCAGTATTTACAAATGTTCAGCTAACACTTTTAATTCTATGTTAAGGAATCGAACTGCTTTCTATCCGTCGTTACCAACTTTACTGAGCGCATGTCAGTCATTGTGTCCATTAAAATATCTGAAGATAGGAGGAATTACATTTTTCAAAAGTTGATTTCGAAAGTGCTCAGTAAATCGTGAACGCCCTATAATAACAGTAGCAATTTGCAAGTTCGTTTGCGCGCAGGCCATATATCAAATAAATCAGTTACTTCTCTTCAGGATTGTAATTAATTACACCAGGCGTGGATGATTATGGGTGCATTACATTATTAACTTTCAAGGGAATAATATGGACGTAATTCTATGCCACCGTCTCAAGTTTAAACTGGCTTTCCATATGGCAACCGTTAATGAACTCGAGTATATAGGATTGTGGATATCCGCTTGCAGGTCATTATTGAACTCGCGAATTTTCGTGACGATTTTTGCGGAATACCCTTAGTGTGGGATAGATTGTAATGCAGTGTACACAAGTCTGAAGAATTTAGTTTACCGGTGACATTTTGTGAGAGTGGTAATGCATTCCTCTAAATGATTGATTGGGCCACTCCACAATTTCCAAGATACGCTAGCAAGCATTTGCCCGAAGCCGTAATCCAGTTATAAAAAATTTATCAAATCTGTAGTACATAGTTATTGATTTACCATAGTACATATTTCCACAAATTGTTACTGCTTATAGCTATATTTAGCTATTATTACGAAGAACGAGTGATACATTGGGTAAAAGTATATGGCTCCACAAACAAAATTTATTTACCTGCGCACTCCAAAATTGTTCACATAGGGGCAGTAACAACAAGAACTGCTGGTACCCTGAAAACTGCAGACAGTAATTACTGACAACATTTTCTACCGTGATGGTGTCTGCGATTATATTTGCAACTATTATAATACCTGGCCTAATAATATAATACCTACTTGACCTGAAATAGTGTCCTATTATAAGAGAACACTATTTCAGGTCAGGTAGGTTTTTTTTCTCTAAAGAACCACGTGAACATTTTTTAATTTGTTCATAAAACACATGGAACACAGATATTCATGGGCCTAGCAATTTAATTGGGTTCTTTGTCTTCACTGTGTCCTTGCCCCGCACGTTTAGATCAACAGTGGCTTGGACGATGCGCAAATCATGCGACAGTTGTTAAATTGCTATAAGAACATAAATATGTTACAATTTAGCTATTTCTTACCCTAACCTATGTAGACCGGTTCAGACGCAACCAATTTGATCGTAACACTTTCGACGTATAAATTATTTTCGTAATTCGTTGTCAGGATGTAATATTTATCTTGAATTAGGATGCTGAAATTCTGAAATTTTTTATTGATTCGTTAATATTCTCAACAAAAAAAGCACACATCATTCGTTTTCCATTATCAATGATGAAGATTTAAAACATATTGTAGCAATTATATTATATTATACCGTTTTAATAATTATAAGCACATACATGTCCGTTCGCGGAGGTGATGGCGGTATTTCTTGAAGAGGACAAAGTTCGACTCAACCTTCAGTGTGACCCTTCTTGCAAACTGCGTTCTGATTGACTGTCGGCTGACCACGCCACATTCCTCGTCTAATCAGCAATGGCGAGACGAGAGCGAATCAGGATACTTTTCTTTAGTTTCACGTGAGTTGCGAAATGCAATACTGACTACAATCTAAGTGCTAATGAACTTTAACCTCCAAATCTTAATCTGAGAATTATATTAATGACTCGCTACCACAACCAATTAATCCGAAGCCAAAAGACGATACTAAAACCTGAAAAACCGCAACGTTACAAGCAATACTTCTAGTGTCATAACAGTGTTTACGTTGAAACATATCGAGTTAGACTTTGTTCACGATGAGAAACGACGACGTTGTGATGGGTTTCTCGAATTCATTTGAGGACAACCTTGACTTGGAACACGTTTACATTTGACTACTTTCTCAATCGGAGAGCAGTTTAGCTACACCCTGGACGTGTTTGAGCCAATAACTAACCAGCAAGAAAAGGTGAACTGAATCATGTGCTACCTGGCCTGGGATAAATTCGGAGCATTATCCAATGAGCAGCTAGGTGCGGGCCGAGTGCACAAATAATTTTGCTGTCCACCTTGTTGCAAAATGAATCTGTGAAATTCCTGGGACTCCAATATTTACGTTTATAAATGAAGGTAGGTAATCCTTATGATATGTTTCTTATGGGAAGCGACCCAGGAGTGGAGATATGTAGGAATTGGCGAAACTTTGTTTCCGATAATGTGCGTGTCTTAGCCAATAGGACCGTTCGAAAAAAAAATTACGAATACAACTTCACTTTTCCAGTTTCTCACCACGTTTCTCGATGTTCTTTAGCCTAGTTTAACTGCGCATTTCTTTAGAGTAGTTTAATTATTTATAGCGAACTTTAAAACAAATGGAAATGAATGCCAACAAACACAATTATTCTTCCGAATATTTTAACGACAGTTTATATGGAACTGAAATGAATTTGCTGCTTGCTGAAGAACAGGACTGTAATAATTTATTAATATCAGTGCTTAGAGAGTGCCCTGATTTATACGTCTGAAAATTGAAAGAATTTTTAGATACTATTATCATCAAAGAAGATGCATGGAAATAGATTGGCGAGCGTACGTAGTCGAAATCGTTTGCTTAGTATTTTAACTTCTCAGTGGATACACTTCGATTGAGTCTACTGTACGACTACAAACATTTGTGAATCGCCTCCGTTCGTAAATTTTTTACAGCTTTCTTTTGAAACTAAATGCTAGTAAAACGAATAGAATTAAGAAATTCTCTAATTTGCCCACGCTTCAATCGCGAACGTTTAATCTCCGGCGCACTTCACGAAAATGCAACCTAAATAACCATATCCTGCTAAGACGCCAAAATAAAATTCGACTGTGAATGGCTGAACGGGACCGAAAAAATAACCATCGCGAACCACTGTCGATTTCCTTCGCACGTACACGTTATTAAGCCCCTGTCACACTGTCAGATTTTTCCTTCAACTATATTTGACAGTAAAATTTGAAGAAAAATGCGGCCATCAAATTCTTCCTTCCAACAAATTTTATCGAATAATTTTTAATGTGTTTGAAAATGTGTCACACTCTAAAATGTTTTTACTGGGAGAGTCGGATTTGAATTATAATTTTAAATTATTTTCACTATAATATATTGCTTTGGTTTTTTCATGCAGTCCAATATAGGGAGACATGTAAGGAATGTTGTAATTCATTTTCGCTTCTTTACCAAATTCTAATTTTATTTATCAGATATGTTTCCTGCGCAATGCAATTTAATGTCTCTGAGTTCGTAATAGTATGTGCAACATTCACTTAAAATAACATTCATGCCCAGGCAGCTTCTACATAAATTAATTAACTTCATAAACTACTTCGTTTCCTGCAATATAATTTTTTTTTGACGTCCATTTTTGTTGTGCACGATTCTGATTCGCTGAGACCGTCAAACATAAAATAAATTTCAGACCCGCTCCAATCTCCAAATGATTGATGGAAAGTAAAGCCATCCAACTTTCTCAGACAAATATGGCGGCGTTTATGAAGTTTAATTCACGTTATAACTGTCCAACGTTATTTGACCAAACTTATTGGAAGCAGTTTGACGGAAAAAGTTGACACTGTGACAGGGGCTTTATGCAGTCGTTGAACATTTATATGGTTTTCTTCGCTTATTCTACTCATTTTAGGAACAAAACGAGCTTTCTCATAGGAAAGTTTGGCATAGGGAATATTCCCACAGCTAGGTGTTCCAAAAGGTAACTTTTAATTACTATTTTAAGCTACGTTAACAACAAAACAGAAAGATTTTACTTAGTTACGAAGTCATTTTATATTTGATACGTGATTACTGATTGTTACTATTATCCTTTTTTTTTTTAACGTGGGAAATATATATAAATATAGTACATCTGCAAAGCTAGCACTTACCTAGTGGTGAAAAATTTCCCTTTTTCCAAACTTTGAAAAGTATTTCTTCCCTACCTGTATCAGAAGTAACCTTGATCAAGCTTTACCGACACGGAAATAAAATTTATTTTTCCAGGGATTTATTTGAAAAGAGTTTTGCCAACCGTTCACGAGGTACTGGAGCGCATGCATTGCGTTATTTCGCTGGTATGCCCGACCACCCCCGCACTCTTCATAAACCCTCTGATTCTGAGTAAAGCCCGGTTCACATGTACTCCGATCACGCCGAGCAGACAGAGCGGACAACTAGGACAGCCAATCAGAATCGCGCGGAAACCGAGGACGGCTTTTCATTGTCTGTTCTAGTTATCCGCTCTTTCTGTTCGACGTGATCTGAGTTCGTGTGAACCAGGCATAATGAATGCGTTCGGGTGGCAGAAAGTAAAGGAGGGACAGGTGAAGGAGGGGGTGATCAGGTGGCAGTGACGTAACGGGGCGATTAGCCACTGGGAGCGGCCGCAGCTGCCGCGCAGGGCTGTCAAAACAATTGAGGAGTGAAGCGGTTAATTATCGCACTTCGGGAAGTCGGTGTCGACCGCCCTGGAACGACGGTGATGCGCGTCTAAGGGGAACCAATACGGACACAGAGTAGGTAATTACACAGAGGCGAAATGGCGCGGCGGTTCCTTTGACGCGGACTTAACCCTTCTCTAATTGGCTATGCGGGGCTCTCGGAATGAACCCTGTGTCTCTCCGGTTATTGCGTGCAAGAAAGGATAAGATTTTTTTTTTGTGCTACACGCGAATAAATGTTTTCGCGCCCCCTCCCTCACACCACCCAGCAAAACAACTACTCATTAGAAATCATACTCTTTCTAACTATAACGCCCACTCTTACAAGGGACCGTGGTAGCTGAGCGGTTATATTACTCGCCTCCCACCAAGGCGCCCCGGGCTCGATCTCTGGCCAGACCCCTCCTGGACTCTCACACGTGGGAATCACGCCGGACGATGCCGCTGGACGGCGATTTTTTTTCGTGGAGCTCCCATTTTCCCCGCCTTTTTCATTCCGGCGCTGCTCCATACTCACCTCGCTTCACCCACATCGGCTCTCAAGGCCTAGATATTAAAAGCCGTCCAAATCTAACCGCTCAATCACGCTCACTTAGAATGATTTCATAGTAACAATTTTGAACGAAAATTATATAATTTAAGTATTTTGAAATACTAAGAGAGTGAAGAAATTTGGGCGACTTCTATAATTGAGGACTTTAGGGCAGCTTAAATGCTAAGTAAAAGTTTAATTTCAGGTATTATACATACATATAATAATAAAAAACAATCAGCACTAAAAATGGAATATTTTCAACCAAAATAAATACATTGTATATATGCAAATAAACGCTATGGCACGAATATGCCAAAACACAAATTTGATGGCAATATTAATAATATGCTAGGAGATCAAACAATAGCCAAGAAAAAATAATTTAACATAATTATCGAATAAAACAAAAAAAACATACCCGTTTTGTTTGAAATGCACATTCGAATTTAAATATAATAAAAAATAATTATATATTTACACAAGAAAAAAAAACTCAAGATAGGAATGTAAATTGAAAACCTAAAATATATGAAACCCATTATTCCAAGTAATTTCCGCAGTATTAGAATCTACTGATATAGTCACAAAGAGTGATTTGTTTTTATTAAAACACAAGGTTAATTAAAAGCTAAAGAAATAACATGTTTCAAAATTATTGCTAAAAAATACAATTTGTGAGTTAAAAATCCGTATTAAACCAAAATATATAAATAGTTGTACAAGGCTGACTTTTTTTTTTATTTTAACAAAAAAAGAGAAAATTGCTTTTAGTAAAAATGTCAGCAGTTTTCTATATTGGGTAGTACTTGGAATTTCAAAACAAGAATATTACTTACTCTTGTAAAAAATTCCCACATAATTAATTTTTCTGTTTTGTTAGAATACTTTAAATGGTTATTGTGTAATAGGCGCTGCACTCACAATCAAAGAATTGTAATAATTGTATGAATGAAAGTGCAAACCAATAACTATCCATTAATTATTACGTGTATGTGATTCGATTGTAATTTAAGGTTTAATCAATTCTTATAATGCACTTCAATAAACATGTTTACTATTTTACTTTTAAATTTTACAATATTTACACACAAGCGCGCACACACACACACATACATACATACATATATATATATATATATATATATATATATATATATATATATATATATATATATATATATATATATATATATATATATATATATATATATATATATATATAACATTTTCTCAGATATTTCGGTGAGATAAAAACTATAAGAAGATAAACGCCAAAGGCGCTAAACTTATGGTGATATTTATTTATTTCAAGCTAAAAATAAATAAATAAATGATTGATTACAATATTTTTTCCATAAGTATTGTAAGTTAATAAAATAGCTGAAGCGCTGATGGCATGGCGCCCCCACAGGTCGACGTCTTATACCTAGAGCTCCGAGTATTTCGCGAATTCATTCAGTGGCCAGGTAGACTTCAAACACTTGGTCTATTCTCCTTCCATTGTAATTGGACTGCATTCCTTTAGAGAGGCCCGTTTAACTGTGAGCCAGTAGCAAGCAGGAAGCACCGGTGTTTGTGAGTGTTTAGCAGTGCTGTACAAAGGCCTCACTTGATCGCAGCAACCAATAAGCAAACGATAGTGTCTCGAGTGTACAGAGGATTGTGAAGTATATCCTGCGGCCACATCAATCCTCGAAATACTCGGGGCTTTACTCGTGCGGTTCATGTCTCGAATTACGTGGTCCCACTGCCTGCCCTAGCAAGTGACACAGTATTTCCTAACACAGGAGGTGATTTACCTCAACATCGTAACAAACATTTAACCCTATAATTAAATGTTGACTATCCAATTACCATATGTTTCAAGCTTATTTATAGATATATCGTGTGCTTAAACCAAGCCACAACATCTATAGAATACTTAAAGTCATAAGCCAAAACCCTGTATAATCAGTTAAAGGCTGTTCACGATAAAATGTGTATTTTTGAAAGCCCTGCATGA
The DNA here is from genome assembly GCA_029891345.1 of Dryococelus australis. Taxonomy (NCBI): domain Eukaryota; kingdom Metazoa; phylum Arthropoda; class Insecta; order Phasmatodea; family Phasmatidae; genus Dryococelus; species Dryococelus australis. The sequence continues at coordinate 103,977,259 of CM056998.1, forward strand.
GATCTATTTGTATGCACGGTGTATATTATTCCACCTTAAGTAAAATTAACGTTGCTTTGGGCCTCATCACTTTATCCATGCATCGGTCATGTGAAACTGTGCAATTATTAGAAAAGTAAATGTGTTATGAATCTGCTCATTTTTACAGTTCGGGGAATTAAAGAAAAAATTAAACGAAATAAATTATTTCAGTCTTCACAAATGGTTACCTGACACTTTTAATTTGATGTTTAGATGAAACTACTTTTTCCTCATCGCTACCAACTTTACTAGGCACACATCTCAGTACGCCCGATTAAAATATTTGCATGTAGGAGCAGTGACTTTTTCTAAGGTTGATTTCAAATATACTCACTTTATCGTGAACAGCCTTTACTTTAACTTAAAACCGTCCTGGTGCAACATGGGGCCAGAGGGCCAATACTCTTGCAACTAAACTAGGGTAAGTACATGCCAGTAGTAATCTGAACTATTACCATGAGGTTTACAAGTATCGCACTTATCTGGTAATGACCCAGAAGCCGTCTGCCGGAAATCAGGCTGACACGCTTAACTAGAAGCGAAGGCCACAACCTATCAACCTTGCATAACTCTCCAGCACCGTCAAGAGAGTTCTTGTACTTTCTGCAAACTACAGGGGCGCAGCACTCCTTCGCCTCTTCACAGCAAGTCTCTGCTATGACGTAAGAAAACCGCGGGTCGTTTCTGCTCGCTGACGGAGTTCGAGGTACAGACTCGTTCAAATATCAAAGCCGTGCAACCACACACACGTGGCACTCAAGTCCCAAGGCGGACAGAAAATGTGCCGACCGGTCACAATATATAGCAAAGGTTATATATGAATTAAAAGTTTGATTAAATTAATTGCTTAAGAAATGTTATTCTTAAGTTCAAAATTAAAAAAAACCGCTTATTCAGGCAAGATTTTTCTAGAAAAAATACTTGCTTTCATTGCGCAGCTTGCAGATTAATTAAGGTATGAATTGGCTTTATAATTCCTGAAAAATTTTGTAGGCATAATTAATACTTTCGTCCGGTTTAGTCTACAAAATTTGCTGATCATATTATTAAAAAACCGTACGCAAGCAAAGGTTTTTTTTTTTTAAATTCGTAATACTGGTATCGAATTTGGTCAGAATGGTAGACTAGATGTTGAAAAAGAACATATAAATAACGTTTTTTTTAATGTCCATATTTCCGAAAATGGCGGATGAGAGAAATATTAATAAAAGTAAATGACATAAGGTGCTGAAATTTACATAGTGTAATTTAAATCAGCACAATGGTTTCAGAGATGCGATAAATAAATACAAAATTAAAGGAATATAACTATTTTAAAGTAATTCTTATACGCTGAAAGCTAGTAAAATAACATACATCTAGATAACGCTTTTATTATACCAATCGTACTGAGAACAGGTCAAAAGGTTTTCCAAATATTATAATATGTTCAGACCTTATTTTCCAGAGCGCTGTATTTCTCATAAATGCGGATGGAATAATCCTTGAAAATTTAACATTTAAAAATAACGTGTTTGCATGGTTACAGTTTCGAATGTGAGTGAAATGTCTGTTAAAGGACCATTAATGTCAGTTGCCTCTATTACTGTACACTACTCTTATAGAAATTATGGTGAGATTCGATCCTGTAATTCCTAGGATAAAGGCTTGATTAGTTAACCGGAGGTATCTTACAGACGGTGAAGGAAAGTAACTATTTATTGGTATATAAAATTTTCTTTTTATGCAATACCTGCTTCTATTTTAGTTCTACTCTATCTAATTTTCCGGACGTTATGCCATTTCACCCTAAAGTATGAAAAAAGGCATGAGTAGTATAATTATGGGAAGTCTGGCACAAGAGATTGGTGAGTAGGAGCACCTAGTTACCTAGTTATGCCATCTTTTTTCCCTTTTTTCCTCTCAAAATTTTACTTTTTCCCCCTCGAAATCCACCAAAACACCTTAAAAATTTCCCCTTTTCCCTAGAAATGTCCCTTTCTTGCGGAGCAAGCAAGAGGGAATTGTGACCCCAGGGTCAGAGAAAAGTAACCCAGGTGCCAGGGATCAGTGACCCAGGGTCAGGAGAGCAGGACCTATGACATTTGACCTATAACCTAAAAAATCCAAAATATTCAAAAAATTCCGAAAAAAACTCACAAAAAAAACGCAAAAAATTTATCATTATAAATTAATTACCCATTAAAAATTATTTTAATATTTAAAAAAATATTAAAAAATTATTTAAAAACTAATAATTTCTTATTTAAATTTACATTTCCCAGCACCATTAGTCACATTCGTTCCATCTCCAGCAGACGACTGACTCTCTCGCACCCACTCCCCTCACCTATAATCACTCCGCCATCGTGATTTTTTTTCATTCGTCATTTGCTTACATGCTATTGGAGGCAGCCATATTTGTTTATACTTTACTGGAGGTTGCCATATTTGTTTTTTTTTCGTTCGTCATTTATTTATATATTACTGAAGGCCACCATCTTTGTGTATATGTTACTGGAGGCGGCCATATTTGTTTTTCGTGCATCACTTGTTTATATATGTTACTGGAGGCTGCAATGTTGGGAGGCAGCCATTATGCTAGGTACATTCCTCCGTGTTTTCTCAATTGTCATTTGTTTTATAGTTTGTGTCTCACTTTCGTGCGACAACCATATTATATATAATATTTTTACATAAGATATGTACCACCAGGTGACAGCCATATTTGTTTATTTGTTTAAAGTATAGGTAGCGCAAATTAGTCATCTTCGTTCCATCATTTACTGACTTTAGTTCGACTCCCTCCATGTTAGATTATATTTTCCGACACACATGTGGTATCGATTATCTCACTTGATATAGGCCTGTACCGAATGATGACATTGACCATTCTTGCAAAGAACTTAAATTTATTTATCATTTTTATTCTTATATATGAAGCGGGGAGGTTTTTTGTTTGAAATAAACACAGCATATCTTTATTTCATATAATTTATTGTGCACATAATAAAATATAGAGGTTTATTAATCTTCTTCGTCATTAACCGCTCGATGTCCGCCTCGGCGGCCCAGGAATTGTAGCTGGCAGGGAAACCCCACCACTTGAAGCTTACTCATCATATGTAGCCCGCCTCCTTACGTTCTTCAATGATTGAAACTATTTCTTTGATGTGGGAGTAGTTTCCAACACTTTGCGAAGCAAGTAGTTGCTGCAGCCTATCGACCAGTTTGTTCGGATTGTCCCTAAACACGTAGTCAATGTTCATGCCATCGTCTATCTTCTTCATACATTTGCCGCTTTTCAGTACTAGGCCGCTGAAGAGGTCTGCTAGAATATAGATTTTTTTTCGTGATCTTAGTCCTTATAAGCATCGGTCTCGGGATCGTTATCTTGGTAAAGTGTGTGCGTGAGTTCGAGCAAAGTCTTGTATTCCAGGATGTCGGATTCTGTAAACTTCCTGGGCTCCTTGCGAAATAGAATTTCGTATATTCCGGGGGTTCCACGTACCGTGTAATTGCCAGCTCGGTTGCTCCTACCTGGTATAAACTCCATTTCATCAGCACCGAGGAACCATTTATCATTATGCCTGTACACACCGTACGTCATATCATTATTACGAGGTGTGTAGGGTCGTAAGTACCGTCGAGCAAAAGCATTAGCTTTCAGGGCTCTCTTCCGTATTTTATTCTTGTGTGGCAAATCCGCATTAGAGATATCGTCGTGATCTGACTGTACTTCATCAAGCTTTCGCTTCTTCAAAGGCTTAGCGGTATTGTCGATTTCGGACTTTAAAGCTACGGGTGCCCCATATTTCTCTCTGAGTACATCGAGGCGATGAGTAATGGGCTTAAAAATTTCTTCATTTATATGGTCGCGTGAAATTCTGGCTCTCTTGGCGAGCAAATATTTTGAGCGGACAGACTGAATCACCCAATGTAGTTCACTGGCAATGTCTGCCATCATACTGAATAAAAATTTTCACTGCCACTCTCTTGTAGGTTTAGTCGTGAGTATCCGCCAACATACTTTCGATCTTTCTCAGACGTTCGCTGTAATTTTGGATATCTATTTTCGTGGCGAGGTAGGAAATCGAGTTATCGAACGCAAGTGTCATATATCCTTCCAGGTTTGTCAGATTATCTTCATGTTATGCAGATGCTACATTAAACCTGCCGATAATTTGCCTTTGAACACTCGTCACGTACTCGTCATGGCCACCATATCGCGGACGATCTCAATCTTCACACGCTCCATCTTCGCTCCGAGCTCGGACAGGTAGTTTCGAAAGAATGTTTTTTTTTTTCAGCCGAAATTCTGCGCAGTTCCGAGATGGTGCCATTACCAGTTTCGAGGACGAAATGTTTAGTAGCAGCATCCCCAGATCGTTCGGGTTAACCAACGTTTCAAATTATTCTTATACCAGCATCACAAGTTCCATCATCTCCTGGCACGAGACAACCGCCATCGTTATCTTTATGATGGCGTATCTTGAGGCTACTCTTATTGAATTTCGATATGATGTAACACAGTCTCGATGGCTGGCGATGAACTGATCGGACCCGCGCCTTTACCGCCCACTATATAGTGGCTAGTCCTTTACGATCGTCAAGAATCCGTATTTATCTTTCCAGCACAAGGCACACATACGTTTAAAAATTAATAGCATCATGTCCGTATTTTCATGATCGTCGTAAACATGTCGCAAATTCGTGTCGTCCATGCGAAACGGCACCAACACATTAGCATTATCGGGAAGCATCTGTTTGGGTATGCGCGAATAAGTCTGAACAAGGTACACGCAGTCCACGCATGCATGTCGTTCCATGCTACAGTACTCTTGAATACAAGTTTGTTTCTCGCAAGCAATGTCGCCGAAGACAAATATCGAGTTTCATAGTGCTTCGTTCGGAGGTACGACGGCTTCATTGCCACTTCATGGGAAATAACCCATGCCTTCCATGAACTGAAGTACTCGTGCCAATCGCCTGTATTTTGGTTGCTGGAGCGATTTTGAGTAAAGGTATACGTTCTCGAACCGGAGACTATTCTCTTCTTCCCGCAGGCTCAGTAGGGCGCATGTTTCCCCGCAATTTGATGGTCCCGCGATGATGCACCTCACTGTATTCGGAAATAGGCTTCCATGCCACGATTCGTGGGAGATATTGTCATCTTCGGCGTGACTGCGTATGGGTAGAGTAACATCTTGTTTGATAATATGTATATTACCACTGCAATATTCTGGCGACGGTGGCGACGTAGGCAGCGGTGGCTGTAGTGGTGGTGGTGGGAAACCAATTCTGCAAATTTTAGAATGTATCTTTAAATTATTTCACCGAGAAAACTGCTTCTGACAGAATTCGCACCAAAATGTCATATTCGAATATGCGATACGTCCGTACTGATCCGAATATATACTGATACCGAAACGAAAATTTATAAAAGGAGCTTATTTATACATTTCTCGCTCAGTTCACCACGATGTCTCGAAGAAGTAAGACTGTTGCTGGAAGCGGGGTCGTCTCTATGCTGATAAACAATCTACCATTCAAGCTGCACATTCCCGGATACAGGTTATGCGGGTCAGGAACCAAGCTAAATAAAAGGCTGTCACGCAACAAGACAGGCATAAACGCCCTGGATGAGACGTGCAAGCAACATGACATCACCTATTCCCAGCAAAATAATCTGCAAGCCAGACACCGGGCAGACAAGATTCTTGCACAGAAGGCAGACGAAATAAGAAAATCAACAAATGCCGGGCTCGGCGAAAAAATAGAAGCATGGGATGTTTCCAACTTGATAAATGCCAAAGTGAAAAGTGGCATGGGTTATAAGAGCAAAAGAAAGGCACAAAGGAAAAGAAAAACAGTTACAAAAAGAAGAAAATTCAGCAAGTCTAAGAAAAATCTACTGGCTGATTTTTTTCCCATTGCTTTTCCTGCACTCGCGGCCGTCAGACAGCATCGAACGAACGGAAGCAGTTGACCGAGGCACAACGACACAATGCAAGTATGGAAGCTATCGCCATGGGTAAAAAAAAAACGGGCACGGTCTCTACGTAGTACCATATCCAGTAGGAAGCGGAAGTGTGCAAAAGCGACGCAGCAGGAAGAAACAGTTATGAAATCTCTACCGAAACGAGCACTCACGAATGTGGATTTGGAACTGTTTGCACGCAAATCGAAAATACCTCATTTTCGCGGAGTGTTTATGAGAGATGGTTTGCCCGCTAAACCCAAGAGACAAGAATGTTCTGTAATTAATCGGGATACGACAGCAGGGCCCAGCACGCACTGGGTAGCATATGTAAAAAAGGGTAAACATGCAGACTATTATGATAGTTTTGGGAATTTGCATCCTCCTCCTGAATTACTCAAGTACCTGAAAAATTGTAAACTGACTTACAATTACGAAACGGAGCAGCTGTTTAACACGTTGAACTGCGGATATTTGTGGTTTCACTTCCTGGTTCGCTCGTACAAGTAATTGCATAAAGAAGGCTATATACCGCAAGGAAACCATCAGTCATGTCGATAATGCTTACCTTGACGGGTAGTAGCTCCAAGCTGCATGCGGTACATTTTCCGCCACTCGACCTGGAGGGGGAATGGAGCATAGGCCTTGTCGATTTTTAAACTTACAATGCAATACCGAACATTGATGAAAAAAAATGCAAGCTGTACCTCGTAAAAAAAGTGGTAATGTTTCCCATGAAGTTTCGCTGCCCGTTGGTTCTTATGAAATAGACGACATTGGAAGGTATACTGAAGATTCGCTGCCCCCCGATATAGAATTCGATCTACTCGGGAATCCCAATATTCTGAAGAGTGTTATCAGATGCAACGAAGATACTGACTTTACGAAACCGGATACTATCGGACCGATGCTGGGGTTTGAGCCACGTCTATGAAGCTGGTAAAATACACGTGAGGTCGCAGCCTGTAAATATTTGGCCAGTAAATGTGATACGAATAACCTGCAATTTGTCGAGCGGCACATACCTCAACGGCAGGCCAAGCAATACGCTGCATGAATTTTCGGCTATGGTCCCTCCAGGTTATAAACTGGTTGTGGCACACAAAGTATCATTTAATGTTCCGGTCGTCGTGAAGAGAGCACACGAAGTGGTCGTGACAGTCGTCGACCAGTGCGGGGAGTTGGTGAACTTTCGAAACGAAGAAATCACCCTCCACCTGCATTCGAGAAGATTTACGCCGACCAGAAGCTATAAAATAACGTGTCGTGCAAAACCTAGCACCAGTACGTCCCAGGTCTCGAAGAAGTTAACACATGCTGGCAAGATTATCGTCTACAGTCTCGGCTAAGAGGTCGATAGCCATGAAAGATTTCCTAAACTGCAAAGAGCCAACCGTTCTTGAAGACAGCATAACGAAGTTTGAACTTCGTGCATACCAGCCGTTCCTGATTGGGTCGTACACACTACCATCGGAAGTTCGGTTAGTGGTCCAACACCAAAGATATATACTCTCTTCCTTGCCAGTCGTTCCTGCTAATCAGGGGGACTCTGGCGAAAGAAGATGGGTCCAATCCAGCATCGACGAAAATAATGAGCAATGTAATTCTTCACCTGATAGATCGCATCGCCTACTTTCTCAACGGTGCCAAGGTGGACCAGTCGCGAGATGCGGGCATAACCTCAACGATCAAAAATTACTTTTCGCTCACGCAGAATGAGCTGCCTGAAGCCAAAATGGCAGGCTAGGGAATCGATGATGGCTACAGTGTTCCCATTTACGACGAAGGCAGTTTCAAAGTATGTGTTCCGCTCTCCATGCTATTTGGATTTTCCGAAGCCTACAAACGAATTATTTTATATTCGAAGCAGGAACTGGTGATAATGCTCGCCAACACTCATTTGGATGCCATCATGGGTACGGGAGACAACCTGGAGGTAGTGGACCTGAGCCTACAGACCATCGGATGGATGCTACATCATGTGCAGTTGAGCACCGCAGAACATATACACATGTTGCAGAACATTGAATATGGTAAAAACAGCGATGTGGCTTTCAGGTCGTGGAGTCTGGAGACATAACCCGGATTGCTATCAAGCCAGTGCATTAACTCGATGATGAAGACCAGTTTTGCTTCTGAGAAACTGAGTTACGTCATTGTTGGACTACGGACTGGAAGACAACACAATGTAAGAGTGAGCCATTCGCAGTTCGACACATGCCGAATAGAAAATGTCAAAATATTTTTGAATAGCGAAATCTACCAGTATGTAGACATGAACACGAACTTTGTAAATGGACAGTACCTGCTGCTATATAAGATGTACGATCAATTCCAAACTGCATATTATGGACACACCCAATCTCCGATACTGACCCCTAATACGTTCAAGAGTTTGACCCCGCTCATGGTATTCGATGTGAGTAGATAGGACGAGCGTATTACCTCCAATGTGATTGACTGCAGGATCGAATTCACTACACATGGAAGTATTCCTGCCAACACGTAAGCATTTCGCCTGATACTTCACGACCGGCTTGTATCTTACAATTGCCGAGACAGGACCGTCAAAATACTCTCATGAGCGCAGCTGACTGTTTGCACACCGTAACTGTTTGGTCATCTTCGAGTATCGACAGCTTCAAATGGTGCTGTTTCCCTGCCCGCTACAATTCCTGGGTCACCGAGGTGTACATCGAGCGGTGAACATCGAAGAAGATTAATAAACCTGTATATTTTATTATGTGTACAATAAATTATATGTAGTAAAGACATGCTTTGTTTATTTCAACCCAAAAAACCTCCCTGCTTTATATATAAGAATAAAAATAATAAATAAATTTAAGTACTTTGCAGGAATGGTCTATGTCACCATTCGGTACAGGTCTATATCAGGTGAGATAATCGATACCACACATGTGTGTTATAATCTAACATAGAGGGAGTCGAACTAAAGTGATTAATTGATGAAACGAATGTAAGTAATTAGCGCTACCTATACTTAAAACACATAAACAAATATAGCTGTCACTTGGTGGTACATAAGTGATGTAAACATGTGATATATAATATGGTTGTCGCACGAAGGTGAGAGATAAACTATAAAACAAATGGCAATTAAAAACACGGAGGACTGCACCTTGCATAATGGCTGCCTCCCAACATGGCAGCCTCAAGCATCATATAAATATATATATGAAAAACCAACATGGCAGCCTCCAGTAACATATAAGAAAGATGGCTGCCTCCAATGACAAATGAAAATCAAGATGGCGGAGTGAGTATAAATGAAGGGAGTGTGTGAGAGGGAGTCAGTCGTCATCTGGGAATGGAATGAATGTGACTAATAGTGCTGGGTAATGTAAGATTCTTTTAATTCTAAGTTTTTAAATAATTTTTAAATACTTTATAATAATTCTTAACAATTAATTTTTAATAATAATTTTTTGTGTTTTTTTCGGAATTTTTTTCAATGTTTTGGATTTTTTTGGTTTGAAGGTCAAAGGTCATAGCTGCTGCTCTCCTGACCCTGGGTCACTGATCCCTGTCTCCTTTCTGACCCTGGGTCATTGATCCCTGGCACCTGGGTCGCTGATTCCTGACCCTTGGTCACTGATCCCTGTCTCCTTTCTTGACCCTGGGTCACTGATCCCTGTCTCCTTTCTGACCCTGGATCACTAATCCCTGGCACCTGGGTCGCTGATCCCTGACCCTGGTGTCACTTATCCCTCTTGACCTTCTGGGAAAAATGCAAATTTTTAGGGAAAATAGGACATCTTTTAAGGAAAAAGGAAATTTTTAAGGTATTTTGGTCGATATTGAGGGGAAAAAAAGAAAATTTATGAGGGAAAAAAGGAAAAAAAGATGGCGGACTGGTGACGTAACAAGATGGTGGCCACCGAATCCTACAATCCTACTCCCCAATCCCTTGCGCCACACTTCACATAATTATACTACTGGCATCATTTTAAAAATAATTTCGCGATATTCAGTTTTCACATACATAGGCTCTCTTTCGCAGCGATAATTAAATGTAAAATTAAACGTCTGAATAGCTACTAAAGAGAAAACTGTGTAAGTCTAAATGTTATTCAACCGATTCATTTTTCAAAATTAATCAATGCACTATAACTAACGTGTGACAGGCCACCCGAAACAAGTGTAAGAATGAAGTATTGGAAAGAAGCATTTGATGTATTGAGATGAATTGAGAGATTTGGGCGGCTTTTAACAACGAAGTTTTGACAGCCGATGAGGTTGGAATGAGGTGAGAATGGAGTAGCACCCCGAGAAAACCCGCTGACCAGTGGCATCGTCCGGCAAGCATTTGATGTCGTTTAAAAACGTATAAGTTAGGTGCCCTTACTGCAATCGTCTCTTGTGAAATTCTGAGCAAAGTAAAAAATAAATAAATAAAGTAAAATCTACACTTAAACAAGCTCTCAGACAGAAATATGGCAACCCAAGCCTTCATTAAAAAGGGAAATAATTTTAAAAGTTTGTGGTTTTAGAGTATGTTTGAAAACAAGGGAAAAAATGAACGGGGACCCTCATCTAAACAAACTATCAAACACTCAACCATTTGGAACTGCACTTTCCGACGTGACTTCCGAACAGCTCTGCATGAGACTGTTGCCTTATTTCAGATACTCTGATAATACTTGCACACTTCCTACTCCAAATCCCGGCAAGTAGGGTTGTGTTGATATCAGTCTTAATTCAGTGTTTTCGAACATTTTGTCGTTTCGATAGCGACGAGATCAATCGCCCATAACCGGCGTCAAATGTAAATATTTATACGTCACAAATCTCGGTATCCCAGATATTCAAAAAGGGTTGCTGTGTCAGATAGTACACATTGTAACTCCTAAAATCGCAAAATAGCCAATAGTGCAAAATTATTAATAATGATTACTTCTGCTTTTTGTTACGTAATACCTTCACAAAGTGAGCCAAGCAATTCATCATGAGTTATAAATACTTATTACAATTTGAAGTAGTGACTGATCATTGGCAATAGACTCAGGAGCTACGAGCCTGCTAACTGAAAGGTAGGGGACAGAGGTGATCACCCTCGTTAACCCCCCTCCCTCCCTTTTCCGTTCACAACTCGACGTCTATGCTGTGAACATGTCTGACGTACACGTTTTGTTGGTGTATATTTGTGTGAAGATATTTTCCCATTTAGCTAGCCCCATGAGAATTATGGTATTCCAGTAATAACCATTGGTGATTAATCTGCTAATAGCTGAACCAAGGCAGGAGAGAATCATTTAATTTGTAAAGGAAGTAAGATAATAAAATTGCCTTCGAGAAATATTTGACGCGAGTGTTTTTCGTGATTTTCCACTTACTCTGCGCATATCTCTCGAGCGAGTAAGTCCAGTCCACAAGGAACGAAGCTGACTGTAGCAGTTTTGCAGTTACTGTATAAATGATAGCGGCTGACGTAAAGAACTGTAAAGTTGTTTTGTCTTGTTGTCAGATGAACTCCAGAAATTTACATGACTTTAGTCATAACTTAGTTCCAGTATTTAAAAATAGCATATCTAGAGCGACGCTTTGGAATATTTCACAGAAAGACATACTGGCCTATCATATGCATTTTTGACGTAAATCTTGATGTGAGTGCAGAGTTTAACATTTTTATCGCCTCAATCTGAAATATAATTGCGAAACTACAGACAGTTGTATATCTGAAAGGTAACATTTTGTAAATATAGGCTACGATATTTTTTCGTTTGCAAGAATAAGACTTCTGTAGACAACAGCAAAATATTTTTATTGGTACAGAGAGATTGAATAAAGAGTTGACAACGCATCGATCGCAAGTTATGGGAAGACAACTTGTTCCGAGAGTTAGTGTAGATGAATTGGTTGTACCTGGCCCTTAAAGAATTACGTTTATTTCATAATGCGAGTCTTAGAAAACTTATGCGAAGATTCGATTGGACTGGATTGGAAAGGGCTTATTAAAATCCAATGGTGTTATGCCTGGAGGCTCAGCAGGAGACGGCTTATAAACTAACTTACGACCTGACTTACGGTAAGGCATAAAATAACGCCTATGCCTTACCTACGATTCGAACCCAGAACATCCCGCACACCAAACTGGCGGCGCACCAACCAACTACGCTTCGGAATGTTGGCTATACTACGATTAGAGAAATGCTTCGAGAGGACACTGAAGTTGGTTATTGTTATAGTAAACACTCAGTCAATAATACTCAGATACATCAGTTCTTAGCGACGTTCGAATAAGCGAATTTTGACATGTGCAGGTATTATTACACTTCATCAGAATTTTCGGGAAAATCTCCCCAAGTTTTTGTTTATAAATGTTCAAAAAGTTGTACCAACGTGATTTATGAGTATCCCTCGTGCTAGGTTTTCATAAGTCTAGAACTCACAGCTGTCTAATGGTCACATTCAAATACTGGCCACTTTTTCGTTAATTGTGACCTCTGCTGGAAACCATTTACGTCACTGAATCCGGTCCCTCCGGCATAAAACTTTTGCCAGCGACCTGAAATCCTTTGCAATACATCGAATCCACAATAGTATGTAATTCCACACGCGAAATGACAGGCTTGTAATAATTTATAAACCTTAATCAGTTTTTGGCGCGGAATCACAGAGTCACCCGTAATTACGCTGAAGCGAAATTGAATAGCTTTGCATTGATGCCTTTCAGTTTAGTTTCAGTTGTTTTCAAATGACAGATCTAACACGGCATTAATCTAACACGAGAAAAAAAACTGGCTCGGGACTAAATAAAAAGTAAAACAATGGTACCTATATGGTGTTTTTTACTTCGAACATCGTAGTGTGTCTTATTCTGAGCAAACACATTCTCTATAAATAAAAATAAATACAATAAAGAATTAGGCCAAGAAACTAAATTTCGAACAAACTTTGTACCTGTCAAAAACATGCGCATAATGTATTTTTGTCCATTCTTTTCCTGCGTATTGGGAGTACAAGGAAGATTCTTCGGGCAAATTCATTTCCGAAATCTACACAGCTAACACTTCCCTACAACGATTTTTTTGGTATGGTTTAGAAATTGTCTGAACACAAATGTGCACCACACCTGATTACGCAAGAAATGCGACTTGTGTATGGGTATGACACTACAACGACTAAAAATCATCTTAGGGAACAGTGATAAATTTACATTTACAAAATTTCTACTTTCGAGTACATTACCTTTTAACATTTGTGTATATAGTCCATTCAAGGTTACTTCCAACTTTTCTGGAGCCATCCTAAAGTTCTACTTCCAACATATTGCTCCGCCTCATGCAAAATAAGCTTAACCAAATTTAGAAAATGACACCAGAGGGACGACGCACCGCATTCGTGCGCACTCAGTGTGACAATATTTTGCATAAGAACTATTTCTTAGTAGGCATTACCAACACACACATCTTCTTTCTGTTTATATTCATATTAATTATAAACGAAATATTGTAATTTAAGATAAAATATTAGTCAGAGTGAAATTCAACAAAAAATTACGTATTTTTATGTTAATACAAGAATACAACGCTTGTGATACATGACACTTTGACGTATGTCTGGAAACGACGCCTAAGAGTGGCAAAACACAGCCAAAAGCTGGCCTTTAAAATTCATTTTTACTCAATAAAATGGAAACAAATTAATACTAACCTAAGAAATTTAAATATTGTAATTTATTATTATTTGTTTGTCATTTTATTAAGTAAATATAAGGAATCACCTCCCAAAGTCTGTAACATAAGTTACGAAACAACCTGTATTCTGATTCTGCTGATCAGTAACTGACGAATGGCGTTGTGGCTTCTGAATTGGAGGCTACACTTCCGGATGAAGCTACTGATGTACAGTAGGTGATGCAGTCTCTGTAAAAGCAGACGACGCAACATGGCTATGATGGATTACGAGCAAGTTACGTTGTTGTGATATGCATAAGACGCAGGTGAAAAGTATATTTTCACATTCTTCGATCCCATAATCAATTGACGAATCTGAATCAGAACAAAGATGAATAGAAAAAATTCATCCCTGTTGACACCACGCATAGCAGACGCCATTTTCCTGCTGAAAACTCTGCTGATGAGTGTGATCACCTGGTTCCACTACTGAGCGCTACTCGGTGCAGATTTTCACTGATGGCGTTCCTTTTGGTATGCTACTGGTCGGCGCTCGTCAGTACTAGTGGAATGAGACCTAGGACTCGAACACGCGAAGTAGCTCCAGCCAGCGACCAAAGTCAAGAAGCGAGAGAGCGATACGGGCGATAGTTACACGCACGCCTAGCGCCTCGTCACTCCTACGCGCAAGGCGTGCAGTGTTTCCGTCGTAACGCTGAAATGTGCAAATTATATCTGTAGCATAGGGGCTTTATTACACGTGATAAAAGCCCACAGATTAAACTACGTCCTTATATTTGTACTTTTCTCTTGCCGCTTAAGGAAACTGCATAGGCAAGTTTTAAAAATGCGATATTTAACCAATTTTCACAATTTTTTTTTCTCTCCACGATTTCACTTAATATGATAAAAGTAAATAGATAGGTACATAAACAATAGTTTTTTTTTTTTTATTCTTTCTGGCAAAAATTCTTATTTCCAGAACTTTTATTTACCGAGATATGCGTTTACGCGCAAACAACGATTTCACAGAAAACGTTTCAGTACATAGGACCTTTAAACGTTCGCTTGTCTTTTGTTCCATCTCTCGCTGTGGGAACCCGCGCGCAGCCGCATGCTATTGCGATGGCTTCTCTCCCGAGGGAAATTTGCTCTTTTAATTATGCTAGAAACGCCGGATGGAAAAAGGGGAGAGGCGGCGGAGGAGGTAAGAGCTGGCGTGGGCCAGGAAATTACACTAAACACGAGGGCGTATCTGCAGGTAGGGCTGGCGTTCCGCCAAGGACGCAGAAACTCTCCCCACTGCAGCGAAAAGAAGGTTTTATCCCTTATGTCATCTGCCCCGGACGGATACAGTGTTAACCCCCTGTTGTAGAGAATTTTCTGTTTCACTTAAAATAATATGTTACATTTATTTCTGCTGTGTTAATGACTAGTGGCGTGTTTTTAAGGCCAATGCCTACCGACTGGTAGCTGCGAAATTTTATATAGGAAATCCCGTGATATGGGAATTTCGCCTCAGTGCATTAATTGTAAAGATAGGCGTTTCGAACAAAATGTTCTCTTCACGAATTTCTTTTTAGCAGAAGTTCCCTACAGCGGATATGCTTCCATAACGTTAGTTCATATTTTAAAAAAATATTTGTGGTGACAAGGCACGTCTTCAAGCAAATAGAGCGTTTTTACAGTGTAGTAAGAAGAAATAGATTTACAGCAAGATTATGCTTGCACTTAAAGAGTACACAAGGCAGTTGTTATGAATTCACGAAACTATAATGATTTGCCATGCCTACTTCATTAAAAAAAAGTATTCATTCTGAGTTCTCCACGGCAAGTAAAACTTTAGTAAAACTGCACAAGTAGAACACAACTCAATAAACATTTGAAGTTTAGTTAGAAGACACCAAATATTTTCCCACCTATATACATAAAAGGTAGGTGTGTACATATATTATATATATATATATATATATATATATATAGAGAGAGAGAGAGGAGAGAGAGAGAGAGAGAGAGAGAGAGAGAGAGAGAGAATTGAAAGAGAGAGAAACAGACCGAGAGAAAGAGATATAAAGAGTGTATAAAGGAAATATATTAGAGGTAATTTTTCCCTTTTTTGTCAGTAATTAAGAGTGATTTGTCCGTGATTTGTTTGCCAACGGCTTACAATGGCATCAGTTCACAGAATAATTTAATATTATTGTTTTTTTATATATCTTTGCAGGAAATATTTTCAACGAGACTAAGTGTATTTAGTGATGCAATGTCGTTATATTTTCACTGTTTTAAGTGTTCATATGCTTCTTCAGACTATTGTGTGCCGTGCCTTGAGGTACTGTCGAATAAACATTGTTATGGCAATATTGCTGGTTATTGTCTTTTGAATTACGTGAAATTACTGTTGAATGGCCGTGAAGTGTTTCTGTTTCTGTGCACAGCCACTTTTCCCCAACCATACCATCACATAAAAAAAAAAAAAAAAAAAAACCGTTTTCCTCTTCCCAGGCTGTTCGTAAATTCTTTTTTGGGGGGGGGGGGCGGCTCGCGTGCAATTAGAATTCATTGTGATACATCGTCTACAATAGTTTCTAAAATCGTCGCAGGCAATATATTTCGGACGTGGGAAGTTTCCATGCTGTTATCTCAGACATCGCAGACGCTATACAAATGAGCAGGTTTAAAGGAACACAATATATTTATAAAAACAGCATCGCAATAACAGCAAGCAACTCAAGGGCTTTGATTTCTTACAGGGATAAATGCTTAAACCCGTTCCGGAGTGTAAACAAGAGGGTAAAATGTCGCCCACTACGAGAAACCAAACAGTTTCTTTAGATTTATTCACGCAACATCATTTGCCTGTTGCGAAACACCACTTTTTCATTGCGAAGGAAAAATACACCACGTTTATGAGCAGCATCTGAAATAAATATACAAAAGTGTATTTTATTAAATTTTATTTTAGAATATTAAAAAAAATTGTTCACCTCTTGTAGTGTTTGTGGATTTCTAACCTTTAGCTAACACATGAACTCCGAATTCCATACTTTGTTGACGCATTTTCACAATTATTAAAAGTACTCTGCAGCATTTACGACTATTAAAAACCGTCATTAAAGCTGGCATCTGGCGACAGCTCGAATACGAGATCAACCAGCAACACACAACATTGGTAATATGACCAATTCCTAGAGTATTTAGTCAAAATAATTTTATATTGGACATTCGACAACATAAATTTGGGTAATTTTTCAGTGAGTAGAAGTTTGTGTGCAATAATACATGTCACATACATACAGGAGTGATATCTTTCCTGATAAACTATATTTCACTACGGTAGTTAGTAGAAACGCATTCTACGATGTATCATCTTCTAACGGAGCATTTTGTCTACGACGATGGGGTAACTTTTCTTTGCACGACATTTTCGAAAATGCAAACATTACAAATTGAATCGAAACTTTACTTTCGTATCAAAAGAGTCAAACACTACGTAAAGTAATCAGGTAGCGCCACTTTAAAGTTAAAGTTTCACAGACGGAAACACATTCCATGTGTATGCATCTACGTGATATATAATGGCTTGTTTATGTTCTTTTGGGATTTGTATTATTTCTATGTTTTGGTCATGTATTTCATTTTAGATAATAACGCCATATGTGTCATGGATTTTAAGTTGCAAAACCATTATTACATAGTTTGCGCGTCACTGATGTATTACGTGTAACAGTTTGAACTGGGTCCCTTGCCCATGCACTCTAAATCAGATTCAGTGATATCAATCAGTGAAATAACATTCGCTGAAAGACAGTTGATAAGCTACTGACGACTGGCGAATCAAGCAAATTATCTGGGAACAAGTGACTTAATGCAGTGGAATTCTCGACATTCAGTGCAAATCTTAAATAAATAATTCAAATTCACCCATCATATTAGTGAGTTATCAGGCACTGATTACCAGTAGCTCAATTCTCAACATTTTCACTGGATTGGCTCAATTCCCACTGTTTCAGATAAAGAGTGTAAATGAAACGCTTCTCTTAAAAAATGTTTATACCACTAACTGCTTTATTAATACAGGCAGTCAAATAATTCGCGGCTACGGACTGCACCATACGAATCTAAGGTCAAAACTAATTAGAAAATACTCTTACGTAAAAATACATAAAACACTTCGCGTAAGAGAAAAGATTGGGTTTGGCTGTGCTGGGGACACGGCCGTTTGTTTTGCGTGAATATGTCTATTTTGACGCGCTCGGACGCCTTGATGTTTTTTTTTGCGATCACAGCACCGCTTCCCTCGATGATATGAGGTTTTATGGGTATCACAGGATTACTTTTGAGATGCTCTTTCCAACCGCATACGATTTCTGTATTTCAACTTGGCTTTTTGACGAGTATAGGCCGAAATTGTGTTAAGTTTTCTTAATTTTTTACATTAAGCTTATACAATTTCCCGATAACCAAGCCACACAAATGATTTTATACACGCAATCCATTGATCCTGATGAGAGCTGTCGATTGAAACTTAAACGGGCGTCGTAGCTTCCAGTCAAAAGTTATACTGAGACGCGGCGAAACGAACTCAAAACCGCCCCCGCCCCCTTTTTTTCCAACCTCGATGCTTCACAGTCATCACTCAACGTAACATATTCTTTTATCCTTTGGCAATCAGGTGGTGTACAGGAGTAGTTGTCTATTGCGGATACCAGCGCGGCGCAATAATTGGACTAAAAATCAAGTAAATTTCTCATTTTCAAGCAACTTTTTCAAAATCTTCTCGAGACATCATTTATCTCTTCAGTTTCATTCTCCAAATCAAGCAAATCAAGACCAAAATCAAGCTATATTCGATCCAAATCTGCAATCTAAATTAAGCAAACTATTTTTTTATAAAACCATATTGAACAGAAACTTTTCCAAGTCAAAATAAGCCAAATTTACTCTAAACCTGAAAGCCAACACAATAAGTTAAAAAAAAAAAAAATATCACAAAATTAGATGAAATTCTAGAGAGAACTCTAGATCATGGATACATTTTCTATTTTTTATTTCTTTTAAGCCCCTGTATGCTATAAAAGCGTCCTTCTAATTTATTAGTTGCAAGGCATATTTATCAAATATTTCCACGTAGCGGTCTGGTAACGAAATTTTATACTTACCATCTAAAATACAATTAATTTTTTTCCCAAAATTAGATTCATAAATTTCAAAATCTGTGGCACTAAACCATACATTTTCTTCGAGATCTTGCAGTTTAGTGAATTCAAAGGAATTGTTCTACTTGTTGAGCAGAGATTCCGTTTTTGTTTTATATAGAGAAAAATGTATTAAGAAGAAGAAAAAATAGTGCTGAAATTTGATCAAAATATGGTGATTTAGCTTAAATTTGAATGGAAAAAGTCCCTGCTCAAGGGAGCTGAAACATATTGAAATTTGTTTGATTTTGGCCTTGATTTTCTGTATTTTGAGCTACAATTTGAAAGATTTTACAGGAAAAGAGAGATTTACTTGATTTTGGCTTTAATTTGCTTGAATTATATCTAATTTAGTGCGATGCGCTTGAAATCCCCACTAGACATCTACTTTCTGGTGTGACTGAATTTTGAATGTAGACGATAGATTCGGAGCTGCAATGCCAAACTGTATAACCCGATTTTGTTATCACAGGATTTTCTGGATTGCCTCCCACTATGGTCGCAAATTTAAAGACGTATTCACATCAAAACGCCACGAAAGATACAAAAACCACTGTAGCAAACATGCGGTATTCCGATTAAGTAAGGGTGAGGTGATGTGGCAATGTTGCAGTTATTGTGTCGTTCTAAGGCATGCGGCAAAGGAACGAGCTGAGCTGAGTAGTACCGAAGAGGCTACGGAGTTCACAATCAGTACATCCGGCAATCAAGCTGCATGCATCCAACATGCCAAAAAGTTCACTGCTATGTGCAGAGCAAACTTCGAACACCTGTGATGACGTTTCGACGTTTTTTTTCTCTCATGATATGTGCTGTGCTTTACGTGGAATTAAGTCATTATATCTTCTTTAATGTTGTTTTTCTCGTAAACTAAGATCCTTGCGTTTTTTTTGCCAGGAAATATTTTCGACTAAGTTTTGATTGCAGATTTGTATGTTGCAGTCCGTATACGTGAATTACCTGACATCCTGTAAACCGTACATATTTATTACATGAATAGTGATAGGTCGTTTACCTTATTTTATTTTATAGCAGCCAATTTATCGCTACAGAAAGTGCGATAATTTTGTCCACTAATGAGATTCTATATACGTGGTATTGATCTTTCCAGTTGATTAGGTTGTTGGGCCCGTTATGTCTGAAAAAAATTTCTGGAGCGAATGTAAATTATGTTCTCTCGTTTCCTTTCCGTCCCCTTTTTATGAAGGTAAATAGCCGGGGAGGAAGTTCTCCACAGAGTGGCTTCCTGCCTAAGGAAATTCTGTTTATTTCCGCGAGGTGGAAAATATAATACTTTTGAACAGTTGACGCACTAATGAGAAAGCCAGAATTTTTTTTTTTTTTTTTTTAAGTAGCCCGTAATTTCCATTTGCTGGCGGGCAGCAGACATCAGAGCATCGAAGCAGCCCTAGCTTGCGTAAGTTCTGCCAACTGGTAAGAACAGTAATTGAAAAGTTGAAGCGGCTCCTATCATGTTTTGTGTGTACACTCTCGTACTGTTATTCTGCATCAACGCTAAGTTTCAGGGCGGTAGACGAAACAAGCACTTTGGGCAACACATTATTTTTGCATGACTGGGGTGGTAGTTGTAAGAAGATGATAAGACTTTTAATACCTTTCTGGTAGGCTGTAGAATGCACCTGCTTAGTCGCCGTGGTTTACATGTAGAGGAAGTTGCGTAAGACGTGCATTTAGTATTATCAGCGTGGAAAGATTTTGCAACTCGATAAAATCCAATCTCTGCAGCTTAATTTAACCTTTACGGTCAGGTGACAGGCATGTATAATATTCTGACAAACAGTTACCTTGTGTCAGATATACGTTACTAAATTATGTATGCAAGAGCCACATTAAAAAAAATAATAATGTTTTATAGTTAATGGTGTGCTCGTTTAATAGGCTGTGTCTACACACGAGATGAAGTTAAATGCAAAGTAGAAACTTTACCCTTTCTGGCTTTGTGATTTGTCTCCACAATACGGCTGCGCATAGAGAGGTGGTTCAACTACCGAGTTAAATATTCCAGACAAAATTCCGGCACGTTGGCCAGTATAGTAGAATATATAAGCAGACAGAAGCAAAATAGTGCGATGGGTCTTTTCGCGGGAGTGTAATTTAACCCTGTTCAGTAATGGAATGTTTTTGTAATTAGGCCTAGTGTCTTAATTTTATTAAATAAATTGTGATTTGAACTATGTCTAATGAATTAGTCTCTAAAAATCAAGGGCCAAAAAAGTCACATCTGCATAATCAGAGCACAGGACTATATATCAGCTATAGTCGGCAACAGTGCATTGCATATATGGGCAAAGCACTAAGTGCGAGTGATGCCTCGTAGCGGTGCAACGTAAAATCACGGGACTTGATACCCTCACATTTTATGACATAACCAATTAAGCTTAGGTGGCTTGGTCCTTAATTTAGGCCTACGTTCATAAAGCTAAAATATTTTATACATTTTTAGAATATTACATCTCCCCCCCTCCCTTTTTATTTTATAATGTAACAATATCTGGAAAAAAAAATGGCAATAGAAGAAAATTACTTTTTTTTTAAATAATGAAATGAGTTACTGAAATTTCGAATATATATATATATATATATATATAGACAATATATATATATATATATATATATATATATATATATATATATAGACACACAAAAATAGGATCTTCCCACCTGGGTGGCGCTTAAATTACGCTGCGTTGCTTCTACGAAACTATTCAACTTGCCTCCAGTATGTTTTCCTACGAAATGACATCGTACGCTAGACGAGGAAGGAACAGCACTTTTAATGTTACACGCAAGCTGTAATTATTATCTTGGAAGACTCCAATATAGTATTATGTAGCTTTATAAGACTGCGGTATCTTAAAACATACTAGCCGGACGCGAGCCAAACTATGGGACCCTATAAATCAACTGTGCTAACAGCTTTTCATCAATAAAATGATAGGGTCACCGCTGAAAGTCCCATTTGTATGGACAGGTGTATTTCGCGAAAATATTTATGATAACGCTAGACTTCAATAACCTACGTCCACAACCACAACTTCCTTTGCTTATTGTCCGCGTTTTTACGTGAGAAGACATGTTCTTATTTGACTGAACCAATCGTAATAAAGTACTCCGATACTGAACGTCCATGATTCGTGGCCACACACTTGAAGCACGAGACATTTAAAATCGTCAAACCACGAGCCGCCATGGAATATTCTTATTACACGACAGCAGTACGCTCGGTGGGTGCGCAGCGTGTTGTTAGTAGTAAATAAGAATCCATTTCGTATATCTGCTACAAGTCAGTAACTTGCATTTGCCTATAAAAAAAACTATCTAGTACATCTTAATATTGCTATAGACTATTGTCGTTGGCCTTTACATTAATTCATTGCTTAATGGTGTAAATTCTGGAAAATGATGTGAAGTCACGAGAGTACAAGCGTTATTTTTAATTGTGACTAAAATTACTAACCGATTGCAAAATGTAGCTTTGCTTTTTCGTACCAAGTTATTATCCGTATGTAAAATTCTATGTAAAAAAAATGTGTTGGACGGAGATTCGAACTCACGCCCAAATGTAAAGCTTCAATAAGGGCATTGGGACTTTATCAGTGTACTACTTTTTATTTGTAATCGTCGTTTGCAGTTGTGATGTTGACGTGCTGACAAATTCCCAGTCCACATGCTCGTGGCAAGCGACCTGAAAATCTGCCACGGAGGGACCGGGGCGGGAACCCGCGACCCTCCGACTACAACTCGGCCAGCCTACCTCTGAGGTATGGGGGCAGGGCGTACTGACAACTTGTTTTCATTAAATAGATATTATATATATCATTTTTTAAAATAATTTTTTCACAGTGTAGGAAGTATTTTAATTATTTAGGATGGTTTTAAACAGTAATTAGAAGTGGTCATCGCCAATAATACTCGTCTTTGTCGAATTTTAAATCTATTTCAAAGTGTCTCCACCTCAAGGATGTATAATCAAGATGGAGGCGTCCTTTTGGTTTCTTTATCAACTAGTTTCAATTAGTAGCCACGGGGAGCGCCCTACGCTCTGAAACTGCGACGTTATTGGCCAGGTACGAAAGCCGGTGTGGAACCTGCCACGAAAAACAGGACGTATCCTATTGCCAAACCTGTTATGAAGTCTGTTCGTAGAAGGTGGCAAATGTGCTGATCCTCCAAAATAACACAAACTTTATGCGAGGCCTCTTGAGTACTCTCAAGACGCCACGCACATTAAAAACACAAATCCAGAGCACTCCATCGTAGCTAAATGCGGCTTTTTCGAAGAGCCGTATCTCAAAGTGCACGCGTCAAATAACAGCAAAAAATGCTCGAGGGATTTGCACTGAACATTCATACAGACTTTCCACCAACAAAATGTTGGGGTCAACGCTGAAAGCCTTATGGGTATACGAAGTACGGCAATAACACTACGCGCTAGATCAGAGAACTGCGCTTAGTGGCGACGGCACACGTGATGAACCCAACAGTGCAGTCCTTATTGCACATTAGCATCTTGACCTCAGTTGCGGAAGATAGCTCTAGGTAGGCTGACCCCTTAAGGCGGTGATATCATTGCCACTTTGTTTTTACTTATAAAGACTGTTCACGGTAAAATGGACACTTTTAAAAGCCCTGCTTAAGATCTATTTGTATGTGCGTTGTGTATTCCTCCAGCGTATGTAAGACTAAACTTGCCATTAGGCCTTATAACTTTATTAATGCGTCGGTCAAGCGAAACCGTGAAATTATTAGGAAAGTAAATATATTACAAATGTGATAATTATTACTCTTCGATTTAAAAAAAACAGGAAGCGAAGGAAATAATTCAAGTTGTCACAAATGGTTACCTAACACTTTTTATTTGACGTTAAGCTATGTAACTAATTTCCATTCATCGTTAGCAACTTTAATGGACACATTTAATTTGTGCGCCCGTTAAAATGTATGCAGGCAGGAACAGTGACATTCTTCTAAAATTGATTTCAAAAGTACTCACTTTATCGTGAACAGCCTTTATCTCTTTATTACTTGATGTTAAATTCGCTACTTTGCAGAATTCCTGAATCAAGAATTCATCGACTTCAGTCTCTCGTTTATCATATAAGACGACGAGAAAAAGAGTAAATAATAAGTTAATCTTATTATGGTTACATATGCAAAGAAATTAACACGAGCAAAATGTTAATGACTTAAAAAATATTCCTATTAATATGTCGTATGCTCTGGCGGCCCTCTTTTTCAAATATTTGATATGACAAGCAAGCTACAACGAAACAAAAATAATTCTAAGCCGGCAGGGATAATACCCGTTTAACCTTTCCAAACGCACTTTAATTTACTATCAGAAGAGTTGCAAACAAAAACTTTTATGATGCATGTTGTACTTTAGTCGACAGAACACTTGTTTCGTTGTCACAGCCAATGAGCTGTAGGCTATATGTTTGGCTGCAGTTATATGAACCTATTATGACCTAGACCCGTAAGACGGTTTGCTAATCGTTTACCCACATGTATGATAATTGGTCATTGAGCTTGGCGGTGTGCAGCACAGACCAGAAATCACCTAATGACTGTTCACTGTGAAGTCAGCACCTTTAAAATCAACCTTTGAAAAATGTTTCTGCCCTTACCTGCGTATAAATCTATTTTAAAGGGCACACTGACTGGCTGTCACGCGCCGAGCAAATTTGGCAACGACGAAGCGAAAGTAATTCCATGTGTTGACATTAAATAACAAGTGTTAATTCAACATTTTTGAATGCTAAAACATTTTAATTTACTTTTTTTTAATGCATTTAAATGTAATAATAAAAACATTAGTAAAATATATGGTTTCCCCGACGCCCGAATAAAAAGATCAGACCCATGGTAAAGATAATTGTACACATGGTGGAAGAATACACAATGAGCATATAAGAAGATGTTAAGCAGGTCTTCCAAAAGTGCTCATTTTCCCCGCGAACAACCTATACACGTGCGTAATGAACACATTTTTCTACACAGGGTCTGAACGGGTAGATAGCCCGAGGCCGTTTCGCTGGAGCCTACGACTGGAGTTCAGAGTATACACAATGCAGTTTGTCTTCTGTACAGTGGGTTTTTCTGTGGCAGCTCGTGGGCGGACGAGAGGATCCGTTGATATACCCCGCGTGCGAGTACGGAATGAGGAGCGGATGGGCGCGGATGTAACTGAGAAGAATTGCAAACAGGGAACAGAAACACTAGGACATACGTTCCTCTTGGTGGCGTGGCCCGGCAGTGTTGTCATGTTTACTGATTTGTCGGTGGATCTCCTGATTTTACATTTTATCTACTGTCTACTGACAAATTTACATTATAGTGCGAAATCTACTGATTTTTGAAAATGAAGTTTACTTATTTTATCCTGATATTGCAAAACAAATGTTAGAAGTAATTAGATGCGTTATTAAAGAAATAAATACATTTTCTTGTTAGGTACACTCGTTCTTATTTTTTTTTTTCGTCATTAGATATTGAGGGAAATCCCTTTGTTCAGATTACCGCCTTTTTCTATTGGTCCACAATAAAAACATCATCTCATGTGAGATTCCCCATATTAGTCACCAAGTCAGCTTAGTGCTTCATCGCACTTGAGGTGTTTTTGTACTTGTATACATTATCAGGAGGAATTATTGCACAGCATTGAGATCACCCGCATGTAACTAAGTTAAATTAACGAATAGGTTATAATGAAAAAAAAACACCATATATGTAATTTCTTTAATTAAAGTTCGTAGCTGAAGTGCACAGTCAAAGCATAGTCATGAGAACTGGCTTGTATTACAATACTGAAAAAGTCTGTTGTTTAATCATCGGTAAAATTTGCTGTAAATATAACTTGTGCGCTAGTCAGGAAATAATGTTAAGTTACAGAAACACAACAGGCTACTTTACACAGAGGAGTGAATGTGAATAGAACTGCTTTTCGAACATAAAAGAATATAATACATAGACAGAAACGGTCACATTTTAAAGGTAAGATCATGAGAACATTTTTAATCTGCAAACTCACTTTATTTAGATTCCTCATCCCATTGTCCACTGAATTTCTTCTTTTTTTTTTTTGTTGATTATTCTAGCAATTTTGTAATTGCCATCTAGTGAATTTTATAGTTGTCTTGTTTATTTATCTGCTAAATTATTCTGTTTCCAATTTTAACCCACTTGTTGCTCAGCAGCATTGCAGCACAGAAGTATTCTTCTGACACACTCGTTAATGTTCAAAATCATCAATATCCACTATATTAGTTACATGGTTATTTGGGAATTAAAAATTACAAGTCTCATATGTCACATTTCTTATGTTCAAATTGAAACATCTATATGGCATATGTCTGGGCTGCGAATTTGTTATTACATTATACGGGTGTAGTGCCGCAGCATAAAAAAAATCTACCGTATTTCTACTGATATTTGGCTACAATATCTACTTATTTTTTTAATGTTGACTTGGCAACACTGAACGTGGGTGGGCATCAATACACATTTCCTCCCCCACCCCCACTACCGCCAACACCGGAACAGTGCTCCTATTTTCCTGGAACCGTCCTTCCGCTCCTTGTTTGCGGAACTGGACTTCTTGCTTCCCTATTTGTATCCCTGCAGGTATTCTTTCTGTTTGTCCCTTCGTCCTTTTGACTTGAATACTTATTTAAAATCAGACCGACGCAGTATATCTCTCCATTGTTTGTAGCCATTCTTTCCTTCCTTTTCTTGCTGTCCTGACAACACGTTACAGCGATGGTATTAAGGTGCCTAAGAACCTTAAAACACATGTATACATATTGTTTCTCACCCTTCTCTTGCCTAGTACTTCTCTCTTCCCCTTTTCATATTTATTGTAGCCATTCTTCCCTCGCTTTTTCCTTTTCTTGCTGCCTTTACACCACGTTTACACCTATAATGGTTTCATTGTATGTGATAACCGTGGTTCACATATATGCTCCTTCTTACCCTTTCCTTAGCTGCTCCCCTTGTTTAGTCGTTTCGTCGCTTTAGTTATTTCTCTATTTTTTATTATTTTTTTATTTATTTTATACCTCGTTCATTGTCATTGCACATAAGGCAGTGCTTGCGTCTGTTGTGACACTCCTGCTCCTCTTGCCCTTATTGACTCAGCATTCCTGACCAACATAGCTTCCCTGTCTTCTATTTTATACCTCGTTCATTGTCACTGCACACAAGGCAGTGCTTGCATCTGTTGTGACACTCCTGCTCCTCTTGCCCTTATTGACTCAGCATTCCTGACCAACATAGCTTCCCTGTCTTATATTTTATACCTCGTTCATTGTCACTGCACACAAGGCAGTGCTTGCATCTGTTGTGACACTCCTGCTCCTCTTGCCCTTATTGACTCAGCATTCCTGACCAACATAGCTCCCTGTCTTCTATTTTATACCTCGTTTATTGTCACTGCACACAAGGCAGTGCTTGCATCTGTTGTGACACTCCTGCTCCTCTTGCCCTTATTGACTCAGCATTCCTGACCAACATAGCTTCCCTGTCTTCTATTTTTGTGTACAATTTGTCATAGTGTTGCTGCCAGTAAAATTCCTTTTTCTTCCCGTTCCTCAGTATATTGGTTTTCCTTTCACTAGCTGTCGGAGTGTTTATGTTTGTATTTTACTTCTCATTAATGTATCGTTATTTTTTGAGGTTTTTGTTACTTTACTCGTGCAATTAATTGGTTTTTGTTACAGTCACTGCTCGAGTTGTTCCCTTATTTTCTTCAGTTTTGCTATTTTCAGTACGATAGAAGACCCTTTTAATTGTGGCTGGAGTGTCATGCTACTGTAAACTATTGTCTTGTCACTCTTCTTATTTATTTATTTCATTTATTTAGACCTTATTTATACTGGCCAAGTTAAGGCTTCAATGCTCTCTTACACTTAACCAGGTATATCATAGTGTACACATACGTGAACATAAAGAACAAGAAAAAATACTTACATTAACATGAGGCGAAACGGAAATATGGTAGTACAAATAGTATTAAATCTGAAAATGCTCAGTGGTTTGATATTATGTACATATCTTGATCAGGACTACAGAAAAGGCAATGCTTAAAGAAGTACAAATTAAAATAGCACAATAATATTAATCTATAATTACACAAAATATGTTTCATAATCCGCATTACCAATCATAAATTTAAATGTACATAACCTATAAAGTACCTGAGAGGAAAACAACATATTGAATCTCAGATCATTAAAATATATAGGCCTACACAGATATATAATAAGCACTTACATATCATGAAGATTGAATGCAGCGAAACATTAAAATAATTTTACGAATGGACAGCAACAATTTAGATATTGATTGAAGTGAATATATTAATTAAGAGGTGTAGTTAAAGTATACAAATAGTTAAGGAAAAAATATTAAAAATACAATGGAATAATGATGCGTGTGTGTGGAATCACCGGCGCATAGTCTTAATGTACTTGGCAGTAATGCTCTCAAAAGTTGTTGCTGTTGTCGAGTTCCTCACTTCTACGAGTAAATTATTCCACGCTCATGCGACAGAGATGGTGAAAGAATTTGCATATACCTGGGTTTTTTTAACTGGAATATTTAAGAGAGATGTATTTTTAGCATGCATGTTAACTGTGTGGTCATTTTACAAGGTTTTCAGTCGAGTACGTAAGTATTATGGCGTTTTAATATACGAGGATAGTATTTAGTACATTAATGTGAGACTGTGGAGCTGACGTCATTCGTCCAGACGTAACCAATTTAGTTTATCAAAGTAAGGAGACAAGTGATCACGTGATTTTAGGTTGAACAAAAATCTAAAACAAGAATTTTTTATGCGTTGAAGTTTGGCTGCCAAATTTTGCGAGATGTCTCCATAAACCATGCCACAATAATAAAAAATAGGGAATATCAGCGACTGTACTAATGTTAATTTTATTTAAGTGGTAGAAAATTATCACGTAAATATACAAAATTATAAATCAATCGAAGAATCACATCAATCTCCCGATTCCGATGCTCCAATGCGCTGGTTACGATGCAAAATTAATGTTTTTGTCTAGCTCCGTCAATATGAGATATTAAAACCACGTATCCATTTCTTTATTTTCATTTAATTCCCATATCCCAGAGAAAATATTATCCGCCAACGCAGACGTTTTAAAGTAAAACTTACAGCCTTTGCTCGACACTTCCACACTCCCGTTTTTGTTATGCCATGCCTGCCTGATCCACCCACAATTCATGTGTAATCCATTCTCGGCCACTTCACGCTTTTCTGAAGTCCTGCTGAAGTTCTACTTCCAGAATATTCCTCCGCCTCGTGCAAACTAAGCTTAACCAAGTCTTTAAAATTACACCAAAGGACATCGCACCGAATTCGTATGCACCTAGTTGTAATAGTATTTTGCATGAGAACTATTTTTTACTAGGCGCTACTAGGCACACATGTTTTGTCACTCTTCTTATTCATATGTATTATAAATGAAATATTATAAATTACAAACACAATATATAGGTAAAACTTAAAATTAACGAAAAATGGGAAGTTTCATTCTAACAGAGGTATAAAACGGCAGTTTATGGCGTATTTAGGAAATAACTAAACACGTCATACATGGGGGGATTTTTCGAAGGTTTGATTAGAAAATTATGAAGAGACTGCGAATAGTCTATTGATAGAGACCTGAAAAATTCGTGAGTTCAATGACCTGCAGGCTAGACTCTACAGCCTTACGTATTAATATTTTGATTTGAACTGCGGATTGGTTGTCTGCTGTCACCGTGGAAGGCGACGATTGGGCTACCGTCCCCCAGGAGGTGTCAAACACCGCGTGGACAATGGCAGAGGTTAATATAACGACACGTGTTTTGAATTCTAGCTTGTCCTGAAATGAATCCGCGAATTCTTCGGGTCTGTTATCTATAGAGTTTGCACCAACCTGCGGTTCAGACTGAACTGCAGAATGTGCACGCGTTCAGAAGTCAAACGGGGTGGGCAGTTCCTTTGATGTGGGCGTGCCCCTCTCGCTGATTGGCAGCGCGAGGCTCTGGAAGCGACCCTGTGTCTGATCGGCTACCGCGAGCTGCGGAAGGTTGCGCTATTAGCTGATTGGCTGCCGGCTGGAAGATAAGGTAACGGGACGCCGATTGGCGAACGGCGTTCTGGCAGTTGCTAGCCAGTGACGCAATTTTTCTGGCGTGTGCGGCTGGAGTTCGCTCTTATAAATGGCTGTTTCACTTCTGTATCATTGCTAGAGAGACGAAAATTTAGCGGATTCATTCGGCGACAAGCTGGACTCCTCAATCCTTCGTGCATTCGAGCATCAGTTGGTAGTGCATTGGCTGTTGTTCCAGATTTACACCAGACTAGGTAGCACGGGATTCGGTTCCTATTTTCCTCGCAGGTTAATTACTGGTTGAAAGTCGTTCGGGGCGGGTCTAACAAACTATGGTCCAATGGAAGCACAAACACGTATGTACACGTGAATGCAGTTTAACTTGTCTTCAGATGAATCTGCGAAATTTCCGGGTCTCTAATTATTAAGTATTCTGCGTCTGAACATTTCTTCGAGAGCGGTTTATCGAAAGGTGCTGATATAAATATATATGTAAATCAATAGCTGGTATAAGCTGGTCACGATGAGGTGAGCACTATTGAAATCAACCTTAAAAAAAAAGTCACTGCCCCTGCCTGCATATATTTTAACGGACGCACAGAGTAACATGCGCCCAGTAAAGTTGGTAATGCTGGATGTAATGTAATTCCACATCTTAAAGTAGAATAAAATGTGTCAGGTAACCATTTGTGATAACTCAAAATTATTCCTTTTGCTTTCTTGTTTATAATGCATCGGAGAGTATAAATGAGAAGATCTGTAAAGTTTTCGCTTTCTTAATAATTTCACAGTTTCTTTTGACCGACGCGTGAATAAAGTGATGAGGCCCATGGAAATGTTAATGTTACATAAAGCGGAGGAATATACAACGTGCATACGAGTAGATACTAAGAAGGGCTTTCAAAACTTCTCATTTTACCGTGAACAGCCAATAACTAAATTTATTTTTATGCAAACTACTGTATGTATACTGTTAACAAAATTATTAGAATTATTCTTGCGTCTTATATACGTATTTCAAGTGCAGTTAGAAAATATAAGGTGAATTATATGGTCTATTCGATTCTAAGTGGACTATTAAAATGATTTTATAGTGTCACTTGATCATCGCATTGATATTAGTCCTAAGGTCAACGACAATATCAGATTTTACATGACGTGGAAGAATAAATAAAGACTAGAAAAGTAACTATGTTAGCGCAATAACAACTTTTAGTGAAGCGAAAAGAAAAAAAAATGGCGGGACATTTTTCATACCAAGACAATGACTGCGAAAATGGTTTATGTGTATGGTAACATGGTAAATAGAAATATTAAGGGGGGAAAACGGACAAATGTACGAAATAACGTAAGAAATTATTTCGTTAATTATGATTTTAGTTTCTTACCGAGATTAAAAGATTAACAACAGTAAAATCTCTGGAAAATAAATAAAAATTTTTAGTGCAAAGGCAGATTATTCTTCATGATTCATAAGTAAAGCGAGAGAGAGAGCGCAGTTAAGAAACTAGGAAGAAAACAACGAAACATTAATGAGAACGATTTAATATTAATAAGAGCGAGTGAGGTGAATGAAGAGATTTGGGTGGCTACCGTTCGTTGTGAGATTGTTGTGAGAGAGCGCAGTTAAGAAACTAGGAAGAAAACAACGAAACATTAATGAGAACGATTTAATATTAATAAGAGCGAGTGAGGTGAATGAAGAGATTTGGGTGGCTACCGTTCGTTGTGAGATTGTTTTTGAGTAGTAGAATTTTTCCGGAACACTTTGCACTGACGTGTTTTCGGCAGGTGAGAACTGCAAAAAGCCGAGTTCTAATCTTAGGAGGACATACATGCAAATACTTTTATATTGGGGCATTTCTTAAAACGATTATGTCGTAGTAAAATTAATAATGCTGTGACTAAGTTAAAAATGTTAACCATTAGAAAGTAGTATATTACCATAATGCAAACAAATATACCGTTAAAGTGTTTATCTTGATAAAGCCTTTAAGTAATGTTGCCGCAACAAAATGCTGTATTACGTTAAAGTAACAGGAATAACGAAATATTTGTGTTACTGCAACATTGAAATAGTGTGCAGCCAGCACAAGTTCACTCTGGCTTGACGTTGTAAAACGGCGGATACTGGCGAATAGCAATAACCTCGCAATATGAAACCACCATATTAAATTTTTAAAGCATGTTGTGAGAATTAAATGTATCTTCGACCAGCTGTCAAATCGTACAAAGCAGTTTACGTATGCTAAATGTGCGTATGTTTCTAAAGCATTAAGTATTTCCACATAACAAAAGAATAATGCAGCTTGTTATATTGTATGGAATACACACAACATGAAACCAATTTATACACGTTCAAACACAGCATTTGATAAGACGTTAGGTTTGGTCATGCACTGAAGAGGCAAGTCAAGCACTGAAGGCGCACGTTCGATTAACTACCCGGCTGTTATATAATTTATTCTTCTTTGGTAATATTATTTTATTTGACAGAATCATTATTCTTAGTTATTTTACATTTTAATGTAGTTTTAAAGAAAAGAAAATCTTAAAAAATCTTAACAGTCGTGTTAACATCAATTCAACACAATATGTTTGTATTGCCGCAACATAACACCTGAATGTTGACAGTACATTAAGGTTGTGGCATTATAAAAATGACTTAATATTGCATTTACATTAATAACTTAACAGTATATTACAATAACATCAACATTAGTTAAAGAAGGCTCACAAATTACAAAAAATACTCGAGTAGTAACATTAATACTGAGGGCATAAAATTAGACTTTTATCTGTGTGTGTGTGTGTGAAGTGTTTCATTTTGAAATGTATAAGCTGATATTTTAGAAACCTAATGAAATAGAATTTGAGTATGAATGGTTAGGATGTTTTCCTGTTTCTTCTTGTTTTATTTATTGTAGGTTATGCATGGTTGTTACTGATCATAAGGTGTCATTAACTGCATGTTTTCCGTGCGCTGCAGTTTGGCTTACACGTGTGTGCAGTACTTCAAGTTTCTGAGCTATAAATAACTACCGACATGATAAAATAGCAGTTTACTGAGACGCTCGTAGTCGTCTATTTTCACTGAAATATACTGCGTCAAATTTACAGTCTCATAACTGACCACCGTGGTAACACATCCGCATTGATGGTATTACCACGTACGACGTCACATATATGCTTAGGGCTGGAGTGAGTGAATGAATGCACGTGCCCAGTTTTCATTTATAAAATATTTCCTGGAAATGAAACCTACTTAACATTCTTTTGTGTAACACAAAAATGTGTTAGAGATACCAAAATAAGCGCTCGTTTGTGAATCACAAAAAAATAGTTTAGCGGTCAGTGTAAAATCATTTTGTGTTCACCAGAATAAAACAGTGAATTTTCACCAAATATATCGCAGCGCCCATAAAGTATTTTCAGCCTCTAAAGATCCAATTTTTACACAACTTTTGTTATAAGTGCTGTTCACGGTAAACTGAGTGTGTTTCCTTCCACCACATGTGAAATTAACATTATCATTTACCTAATCATTTTATTCATCGGTCGGTCAAGTGAAATTGAAAAATTATTACAAAAGTAATTATTTCAAGCTTTCTAATTTATACACTTACGTGCATTTAAAAGACACGAAGAAAAAATCAGTATCAGTAGAAGAGAAATGGGAAGTCTGGGCCAATGGGATCAGGGATACGAGCTCAGAGCTGTTCGTGCTCTGTCATTCCGGTCCACCGCCGGGCCATATTGCCCGCCATGTTGGGTGTCTGTGACCTTGACATTTGACACATGACCTTGATATTTAACCTTGACAACTTAAAAGTTCCCAATTAATTATTCAACGTCTACTTAAAAATATTAAAAACATTATTAGAAATGTATTATTTAAATTTATTATTAAAACAAATTATTAGAATTTAAATGTTTGGGCTTACAAGGGACGAGGGACTGGAACCGAGCAGCCACCACGTTAAGATGCTGCACAATCTTTCAATATTTCCATCAATCTTTTAATCTTTCTATCAATATTTTAATCTTTCCATCAATCTTTTGCAATAATTCCATCAATCTTTCACAATATTTTCATCAATCTTTCGATCGTTCCATCAATTATTCAATCGTTCTATCCATCTTTAACGAACTTTCCATCAATCTTTCGTGTTTTCCTATCAATCTCTCGTCCAATATTTCCGTCAATATTCAATTTATATTCACTCCATGGGTTTGTCATATTTCCCCCATCCATATATATATTTTTAAAAAATCCGCAACTGTCTACCAAACATGATAACAAACTAAATGTTTTGTATACTGTTCACTATTCATGCATTTTTTGTACGTAAAGTCTTTATTATCATTCTATATGCAGATATTTCCATTAATAGTCGAGTGCTGCTAGCACCACTTTAATAAAGTTGTGAGGGAAAAAAGGATATGACATACAAAAATAAAGAATTATTTTATTATAATAATTTATTATTATTTTCTAATTACAATTTCAGAACAAAGCAGTTAATCACATCATGGGATATATATCCGATCCTTCAGTTTACTATTGATTGAAGATACATCGTTAATGTGAGTGATATTCCCGCATTTTTTATGCAGCAAGATGAATTGCCAGCACCACTTGTTGACTCCCAGTATATACATCCTTGCAGATCTCGTTATGTTTTTTCAATATATCACCTTGTACAAACTGCATGGAACCAATGTCGTAATGCTTCATAGCGCGAAAAGGACTAGTTATATCTTTAATAGTTTCTTCCAGGTAAGTTCTCCGCTTATCTTAAAATCATGGTAACACTTAAAGCAGACAATTAACTGCTGTCAGACCGGCCCTTCACAATCAGCACCACAATCAGCATCGTAATTAGCACCGCACTTAGCACCGCATCACAATCAGCACCGCAATTAACACCACACATGCCATAAATGACCCATTATGACATATTCTGACCCCAAAATGACCCATAAATGATCCACTATGACCCATAAATGACACCTAAACACCACAATGCCCCTAAATGATTTATAAAACCACAAATGGCTCATTCTTATCCATAAAGGATCCCTAAATGATACATAAATAACCCATAATAACCAGTACATTACATATTAATGATTCATAAAGCTCCTTAAATTACACATAATGACCCCTAAATGACTCATAATGATCCATGATAACACTTAAATGACCCATAATAACCCTTACATGATCAATAACAAACCTTAATGACCTAGATATAACACATAATGACCTTAAACGACCCACAATGACCCATAAATGACCTAGTGTGTCCCATAAATTACATATTGTGACCTATAAATAACTCCTGATTGTGGTGCTGATTGCGTGACCATGACTTCAACCTGAGCGATGGACTTGTCGGGAAGAAACTATTGAAGATATAACTGCATGGTGTTCAAGGTACTAGATAAAATGTCTGGTTGAATGGAGGCATAAAGATGCTAAATCTCACTGATGAAATGTGTTAGTAAGTGTGTATGTGTGTGTATATATATATAGCTAGGCCAAGTAGATACACATGTTGCCATAGGTGAAAGGACTTCGGTATTTTCATGGAAATGGTACAAGCCAATGACTGTACGATGTCTACTGTAGAGCTTTCCTCTATGGAGGTACCTTCTCCCAATCATAAAGATAGAATGAGTGCAGTAGAGTCTGCTCTAAGTATTGATGATGACTGCGCGACCCCTACTAAGTACAGTAAACTTGATATCAAGGATAAAACAGGACGTGAAGACGATCATGAAGACAGTATTGATGATATTGACTTTGAAGACAGTGGTAGTGCTGAAGACAATTATGGCGATTTTCTCCATGCTTCCACATATTTCACCGACGAGTTTCCTTCGAAAAGTGGTGTGAAGAAGGCAGGAGGCATCAATAACGCTCGTTAAATATTTCCCGCAGACCCGAATGCACTTGTTGATAGACTCAGATATTTGGTTGACCTTAAAAAATGTGGATAACTCAAGCATATTAACCATATATCTTCAATCATTAGTAAACTGAAGGATCGAGGATCGTGGATATATCGCATGATGTGATGAACTGCTTTGTAATGAAATTGTAATAACAAAATAATAATAAATTATTATAATAAAATAATTGGGTTTCGTTTATTTTTGTGTCATTTTTTTCCTCGCAACTTTAAAGTGGCGCTATGAGCACCCGGCTATTAACGGAAATATCTGCATGTAGAGTGATAATAAAGACTTTA
The DNA here is from genome assembly GCA_029891345.1 of Dryococelus australis. NCBI lineage: Eukaryota > Metazoa > Arthropoda > Insecta > Phasmatodea > Phasmatidae > Dryococelus > Dryococelus australis. Next base: position 104,013,469 of record CM056998.1, read on the forward strand.
TGTACAAAAAATGCATGGATAGTGAACAGTATATAAAACATTAAGTCTGTCGCCACGTGCAAATTTTGGAGACAGTTGGGTTTTTTTGAAAATATGTATTGATGAGGGACACATGACAAATCCATAGAATAATTATGGATTGATGATTGATGGAAACATTGGACAAAAGATTGACGGAAAGATTGCGAAAGATTGATGAAAAGATTACAATATTGATGGTAAGATTGAAAGAACGATCAAAAGATGAAATTATTGATGGAAAGATTGAAAGATTGTGGAGTATGTGGTGCTGATTGTGGTGCGTGTGGTGCCAGATCACACTGGATTTTCGGAAATGGGAATCGCGCCGAACTATGCCGCTGGTCGGCGGGTTTTCTCGGGGATCTCCCGTTTCCGCCACTTTTTCTTTCCGCCGCTACACCATACTCACCTCACTTCACCCTCAACGCCTGTCAAGACCTTGTTGTTAAGAGCTGCCTAAATCTCTTCACTTACGTTCGTTACTAAATAATGCTAAATACTTACCGTATTATTATATTAATGAATAATGTAAAATAAATTCAGGTAGGCCAAATTATTTTTTATAAAACAAAATGGTTCGAAAAATATTGTAAATAATTGCTTATTTCCAGTAGCAGCTTGTGCAGGGCTTTTCAGCCATACTAACTAACTGTTTTTTCAAATGCACCAAATGCTGCCGTATAGGCTATTCACGGTAAAGTGAGCACTTTTGAAAGCCCCGTCATTCAGAATATTAGTCAATAAATACGTTTTAGTTTATCCTTAGACGTTAACTTCAGGTGGTTGAAGGATAAAAAAATGGCTTAATGGAAAAAGTAACTAGGGCCTCAAAAGTGCTCACTTTACCGTGAACAGCCTGTACCATCATGTCACACATATGTTCAATGGGCGACAGGTCGGGTGACCGTACTGACCAGGGGAAGTGACGAACACCTTCGAGAGCGTGTTGTGTATCACGAGACGTGTGTGCATGGGCATTGTCCTGCTGGACGAGAACGTCTCCATGGCGTTGTAGAAACAGCAACAAAATAGGCTGGATGATGTTCATGTTCAGTGTTCCCTCAGCAAACCCCAGAGGCATTGTAGGCTATTGCTTACCAGACCTTGATACCAGGAGTTGGTCCTGTATGTCTCCGCCGTATACACTCTGGTTATCAACGCCACACTCGCGAACGTCCGTCACTGGCGCTAAGGCAGAATCTGCTCTCGTCACTAAACACAACTCTACTTCATTCATCCCTCCGGTTGCGTTGTTCGCGACACCATCCGAGACGGGCTGCACGGTGATGAGGTGTGAGAGGAAGCCGGACGAGCAGCACCCTTATTCGTACCCCAGCATCCAGCAAACAATTGGTGATGGTCCAAGCTGACTCCCTGGGTGCAACGTCGACCATAATCTGTGCGGCGGTCGCCGTGCGATCATCAATTGCTGCTTGTCTGATGTGGCGGTCCAGACGGGAATCTGTATGGCGCTGCCGTCTGGAACCAGGTTGACGACTAGGTGCACCATCGTTTGTCCGTCGTCACCACCAATGACGCACAGAAGACACTTCACATCTTACGCGTTGGACAATTCATCAAAAGGACTACGCAGCATCCCTCAGGCCAACAATACGCCCTAGTTCAAAATCCGTTAATTGCACGAAGTGTGGTCGTCTATGCCATAGTGGCATGTCTACAATGCTTCCTACACACAGGTCAATGCTTTGAAACAACAGAACTACTCTTTCACCGAGTCAACTAAAGTTGTATTGGGCTCAGCGGTGTTATGTATAGTGTATTTTTGCGATTTTCATCTGATTATGATTGTCATATAGTGTGAATAATAAACATTTAAACGACGATTTAATTCCAATAGTATGGGAACAAGACGCTCGAGAAAGTCTTGCCGACAGAAAAGTTATTTTTTCCGGACACCAAACAAATTTATTTGAAGTGTACAGTATTTTCTTACGCTGAACAATATTTTCTTAGCTAACCTGAACTTCTCTTTCTTCGGGCATCTGCATTCGTTACGTAGAACGAAATAAAGCGTTTAAAAGTAATTTGTTGAGCGGAATATTTATTTGGTTGTTGCGGCCGCACCTACATGTGCTTAGTACACACAACGATTTTCAAGTATGTTTAACTAATCAGTTTAGTTGTCGTAAACATTACAGATACTATGGTAGAGTCAAATGAATATTTCGTTTCGGGCGAATAAGGTCTTTCTAGATAGAACAGCCTGATATGTCTAGTATTACAAACTTTTGAGGCGGAAACAAAATAAGCTTAGACCAGAAATCTCATTTATTTTGATCGCTATACGTTAACTAAGTCATCTGAAGGCCTCTGTTTGAATCTACAGCTCGATATTTGGTTTATAATTTCTGTTACATTCTAAAGAAAACAACAAGTAAACATGTATACTACTTGCAAATATTTTGACATCAATGTTATTCAATACAACCTACATAAAAAAAATCTTTACGGGAGATGTCTTAAGGGCGGGTGCGTCATGGTGTAGCTTTCGGTAGTTACGTGTGCCGGGTTCAAATATTCGTCCCGTTTCCAATTTTTTTTTGCAACTGTAACAGAAATATTAATATTATATCTAAAATTCTACAAATCTTTTGTTGCGCCAAAAAACTACACGTTTGTGCAACCAGATATAAACAAAACATCGGGGTGTGACTGTATAGGGAACATGGCTGTGGAGTTTACGTGAACACGTCTGCGTTAGAGGGTAATATTTTCTTTGGAATATGAAAACAAAATAAAAGGTAACGAAGCGAATACTTGGCTTCTATGGTTTAAATCGGCAGATCTAGACGATATATTTAGTTTGGTACCATAAAACAGCGCGCCAGCACATCGGAGTCACGATACTGCACGAAAATTATCGTCCATGCCTGAAATTGTTGCTAGTCGCCGCAGACCCACCACCAGTGCCTCTCGTATGTGTAGCGCCATCTCAAACTCATGCTCGCATCGTAAGCTGGACTCACATACATCCGTTTCGTCCGTCAGTCGCCCGTCCGTCCGTCGGTCACGTGGCCTTCAACCAATCGCAGGGAAACTTTTTTTTTCTATCCCTCAATCCGTCAAATATATCTCAAACGTTAACTTTAGACAGACCGACGGATGGTCCACCGCCTTGTAAAATCGTTCCTTGAACATGACGGTCGGAAAACAATCACCTGATTATTTGTCTGAATATTTTTCATTTTAAATACACAAAGCAGTGAATTTGTTTACTTTTTTACATTTTACCTTTGAATTGAACCGAAGACGACTTGTAGATTTTCAGAGGAAATGCTGATAAATGATGTTAGGGGAAGAGAATATATTTATTACATTCATTAAAAAGATTTGTCTCTGTGCGAGAAAATTCGTGTTGTTGGGCGGTAGCACAGAACATTTTCTGGTCAGATGGATCGACGGATGACGGACTGTTGTGGGTAGCTTTCAGTTGACAGACGAAAGAAACCGATGGATGGCTGACTGACGGACGGGCGACTGACTGAAGCGACGGTTGGTTGTCAGCCAAGCAGTAGACGTATACTCGATCGAAAGAGGCAATATTTATTTCAATCGCGTTATCAGTAATGAAGTCATATTATCAAAATTAATCACCTTTGCGAACTTTACACCGGCTTTCCCGTCCTGGTATCCAATGTATCGTTCGCATTTTAAAGGCGTATTCACGTGAAAAATTTATGCGGTTTCAGCAACAAAATTTTGAATTGCCAATATACACACAAGAAGTTACTGGTGTAGCTAATGAGCCTATTTTACTCAACACGGGTGCAACAATTCCTTAAAAGCTGAGTTGGTAGGTAGGACTTGTCTCGTCGAAAACAATTATATTAGAGATGAAACCAGAAACACGCGCAACAGTAGTGAGACAATTGTAAGTACACATGTGCCTCACCTGGGAATAGAACCCAGAAAAATTCTTGTCACCATAAGCTAGTGTGCAATCACCTACATTACGGAGGTCGGATTACAGGATTAACGTCGAGAATCTAATCAGTCGAATGTTTCGAGTGACAGGGTTTACTAAAATAAATCATTTGCAGGTCCGTCATTTTCAAAATAAGTGGCTGAGTCACTTAACCCATTCTGACCCAGTGTGCACAGTTGTGTACATTAAGCACGTGTAGATAATTTTTGGTCTCCATTGCACACTGCTAAGTGCATTGACCAATGGTCAAACCTCGGGGTAAATTATTCGCAAACAGCATTACTGGTATAAGTCATAATTGGTTAATATTACTGTAGCTGAACATTGTAGCCTACAGCTCATTGGCTGTGACAACGAAACAAGTGTTGTGTTGACTCAAGTTCAGCACGAATCATAAAATTTTTTGTTTGCAACTCCAGAAACAGTAAATTAACGTGGGTCTGAAAGGGTTAAAATATGTAAGTTTACATGGTCCACAAAAGCGCTACTTGTGTGGAAAATTTGGTGAAAATCGTATTTTTGGTCCCTGAGATATGGCATAAAACTTCCATATTTTTCATGTGACGATCTTTATAAATAGAGGAAAATAAAGTATTGTATTAGCACATTCGGTGATTGTTTACTGCCAGTATACAAATTTAAGTTAAATTTTTTTACATGATTTCGTAGTTTTAGCACACTAAGATAAAATTATTTTATATTCTGAAAATAAGAATCTGTTCCACTTAAAAAATGCATTTAGCCATATGGCCTAACACAAAACAACTTCTTCGCTAAATTTGGTAAGAACGGATTAATTGTTTCCCGAAATATTACATCATTTTATTATGGAGCTAACTTACAAAATTACAGTTTAAAAGGGACTCTGTATAGACAAATGTGATGTTTGTAAATGGTTATGCCAGCTTACACAGTTAAGTTAGAATTTGTTTCATTAGTAAAATATATTGAGGTAAAATATTAATATAGCCACCATTTTGAAAATAGGTGTCTGAACTACTTAAAATATAGCAGATTACACCACATTCTACAGTGTAAATTGTTTGCCAAATTTATTCGCATGGTGCTGTCTTACAAAATGGTGGACTAAATATGCTTCGTGTAGAAACAGTTGATCATCTACTGCCAGCATACAAGTTTTACTTAAGAATTGATCGCGTGGTTTCGACGATATAGCGTTCTAAGCTGAGCTAGCTATCTTGCATCCATTTAAAAAATAAGTGTGTCGTATACTTAAAGCATTTTGGTTTATCCGCCCCAGAACTACTTGTTTGCAAAATTAGGAAGGAATTGGATTATTATTTATTGAGATATGACACAAAATACTTTATTTATCCGTGTGATGCTATCTTACAAAGTGCTGACAGAAGTGGCTATGTGTTAACATATATGATGTTTGTAAGCGATACTTTCAGTATACAAAATTTGTTCGAAATTTGTTAAATGGTATGGCAGATTTACCAAATAAACTTAAGTTATTTGTACGGCCGATATTATGAAACTAAGGACCTTATCAAGTTCAATCTCATCGGTTTACCTGACCTATCATAGTATTACTTACATGTCAAATTAGGTGAGGATAGATTTCATAGTTCTTGAGATATAGTGTATAATCGTTATTTTTTTCATTTAATGCTATCTTACAAAATGGTTTACGAACAACAAAATCAGTTTGAAAATTTAATTCTTACGAGATGCTCTGCCAGCATGCAAAATTTAGTATAAATCGGTTGAATGGTGCTGAGATATGTCATATTGTCCTAAATATTAAAAAACACAGCAAATTTTGAAAATAGGTTCCTGGCGTGGTTTCCTTACTAAGTACTATGTGCCGAGTTTGGTGAAGTTTTGTCGATGCCTTCAAAAATTGAAAAGGAAGGTACACACATGCAGACATACACACATGTACATAGACCTATAGACCCACATGCAGGAAAGTGGTCTCATAGGCCTTTCTCTCCTGCGTAAAGTAGGCTAAATACTGATATAGTAAAATCCTACTTAAATCATTTTGAAACCTTTATAAACAGAAATTTGTCCTGGACCATGTTTTTCTGTTTTTCTTCTTCCACAGTGAATCCTAAGTTTTGGCGCGGTGCAGGAGATTATCCCAAAGAAAAGTCTTTTTGTTGGTAACTGTTAGTGCTATGTGCAACAGATTGCGTCCCGTCACACCTTGGGTCTACTGCTTATATTTCCCACTCCAGCAAAACTCCTTGAACACTGCAGCCTGTTTGTGTTTAGAAATATATCCAGTCGGAATTGCACTGTTAACAATGTACGCTGTTCGCGGTAAAATGAGCACTTTTCAAAGCCCTGCTTAAGATATAATTGTACGCACTTTGTGTATTCTTCCTCCCTATGTAAAATTAACATTGCCGTGGGCCTCATCACATTATTCACACGTCGGTCAGGTGAAACTGTGGAATAAATAGAAAAGCGAATATTTTACGTATTTGGTCATTTTTACACTTCGATGCATGAAATAAATAAAGCGAAATAAATAATTTTTGGTTACCACAAATGATTACTTAACACTTTTTGTTTGACGTTAAGATATGGAGCTACTTTCCATCCATCACTACTAACTTTACTGGGCGCATGTCACTAATTGCGTCCTTTAAAATATATGCAGGCAAGGGCAGTGGAATTTTTGTATGTCTGATTTTAAAAACACCGACAGTGAAATGTGCGCACGGAAGCGATGTAAAGGCGAAACGGGATGACTCGTCGTGCGTCATAGTGCGCGTTGTGGAGGTGACAAACGGAACGCAATGGCAGGTGCCTCGCCTCAGGAGAGGCACTCGGCGCGAAGGACGACCCAGGTTGTTGGAAGGCGTCTCTCCACGTAGGGGGGGGGAGGGAGGGGAGCGACGCGACGCAGGGCGTCTCGACGCTGGAAGCCGGAGGCACTAATATTAGTGTTGGGGAGCCGCCCGCGACCCGCCCACACCTTCGTCACCGCCGACCCGCGAAATGCCAGCAGCCGGCGGCAGTGATGCCACACGAGCACGGCGGAATTTCCTTCCTGCCAGGCCCTCAACCAACACTTCCCTCCTCTTCGCACCCACGTACACACTCTCTCCCTTGCAAACTCTCAGACAAGATAATATCCGCGCACTGATTTGCTGAAGCTGCAAACTTCAAGGAGCCTGCCTGCTTAGCGATTTGAATGCGGAATGAAGCGTAGCGAGATTGAAATTTTCGCGAGAAAATGCTGAGGATATTCCTTATACACTTCCTTACGCAATAAGGAGCATTTATTTTGCAGGGTTATTATAGAACCCTTTCAGAATACCCGTGGAAAAGTGTATTATAGACTGTTCACGATAAACTGAGCACTTTGGAAATTCTTGCTGAAGATCTACTTGTGGGCACGTTGTGTATTATTCCACAGTATGTAAAATTAACATTGGCGTGAGTCCTGCCATTTTACACATGCATCGGTCGAGTGAAACTGCGAATTATTAAGGAAAGTAAATAATTGACAAATTGTATTATTATCATAAAATTTTCATGCATTTAACAACATGAAGCAAAATTAGCTATTTCAGTTAAACTCTATGTAGGTAGACGCAGTTACCTTTTTCAAAAGTTGATTTCAAAAGTGCTCACTTTATCGTTAACAGTCTTTAGTTCTCTGCATATGACAGCAATAAATTAATTTTCTTTAATCATTTGAAAATGTCACGTAAAATAAATGACGGCATAAATTAATTTTGTTGGATGTCAAAGATGCAGATATTAATGTAACAGGACTGGTATTTCGGTGTCTTTTAAAGGAAGCGTAGGGAAAGACATTGCCAGGTTTAAAGTCAAAGGAAGTGCATTTTGTTTCTCCTTTGAACTTGTCCTTTGTCTGCCAGAAAACGTGGTCAAACGGATGCCAGGAGCTGTATCCCAAGGGAGGGTAACGCTTGAGACATTAAGTTCAACAACGCTATTATAAACTTTTCTGTGTCCTAGAAACCGAAATTTCACATGGATTTTAAGTCAAAAAATATTAAACTTAAAAAAAAATACTCAAATGGACACAATGGGTTTTCGCGGAAATTTTTCTAACAAGTTACCTACTTTTCAAAACACTTAGCCGCTTCGTATTTTTATGATCGAATGATACGTATGTTTTCAGCCCTCTTTACGAAGGGAATAAAGGCTTATGAGATCACTTTCCTGTCTGTGAAGTTATACGTGTAGGTGTGTATTTGTGTGTGCGTAGGTGAGTATGTGTCACCCCCCCCCCCCCACCTATCACAACAATCTCAACACCTCCCGAAAAGTTTGTACGCGTCAACCTAATTTCACCAAACTCGGTACACATATATTACTTAGTGAGGACATCCAATTTTTATCGTTTTTGAGAAAGCTGGCAGCTTACTTTCAAAATGGCTGCAATTTTAATATTTTGAGCGATATATAATATCTCGGAAACCATTTGACCGATTGAAACAAAATCGCGTAGGCTGACAAAGAATAATGTAAGCATTTACTTTAGAAATATATATATATTGTTGTTGGTTTGCCGTTTTAAAAGATACCATAACATGGAAAAAATAAAGTTTTTACCTCATATCTCGAAAAATACTTGACCGAATATCGCCAAATTAGGCAGGTAAGTAAAACTATCGCAGGCCATATAAACATGTGCGATATATATCAATAAGATACTTAAAAAATAGCGGCTTTACAAATATTTTAGGTTTCTGTGATATATTTACCACGCTGTTCTGCCAATTTAGAATCAATTTTTTATGGTGAAAGTATCTATTACAAGCATCATATATGCCAACAAATAGCCACATTTGTCCGCCCTTTGGTAATACTACGTCACATGAAAAAATGAGAAATTTTTATATTATAACTCGGAAAACAGTCTACCGATTCATGACAAATTTCTCAGACAAGTATTACTACCCTAAGCCATATTAATGTATATGTTTTAAGGGTGAACAGACAAACATTTTCAAAATGGTGGCCATGTAGTTATTTTATCTTAATACAGTATCGTTGAAACCATGTAACCAATTTCAATCTAATCTCGCTCGTTAACAATATTACAGTTGCGCAGTATGTGGACTGCGCCGCGCAGTATGGATTGCGCTGTGCAATGTGGACTGTGCTGGGCAGTATAGATGGCGCTGTCCATTTTATATTGAATTGCGACGGCCTCGTTCCCGTGTGCTTTGGAGACCTCCCCTTCCTACTTTCGCTCGACCTCCTTGTCTTACCCCTCCCTCCTGCGCATGCGTGCTTTAAATCATTTTTGATTGATTGTAACAATTATTCTGGATCGGCAAGCTTTGCATCAGCGCAGGCCTCTGCCACTTCAAGTCTGCTCGTCTTCCTGACAATACCCTCCTGGTATTAAGCTCTGCGAGGTCCCTTCAGGATTTCGAATGAAATATGATTGAGAGTGTAAGCTGACATACTGCCATGTTGTGGAGAGCGAACGTTTGAGGTGGGTTTGCCTTTTGATGGAATGTAGAAACTTGATTCTGGTTTGAGAGAAATTCGTCAGGCGTGTTCTTAGCTTGCATTCAAAATTTAGTTTGGTGTTGTGTGATAAATTGCTGTATTGCTGTGGAGCCCGCTAACGTAGTTTACTTTGTCTGGTTTGGAAGTATTTCTATAGTATAGTAAATGTTTGAGCAATTCACGAGTGCCTGTTAAGTTCATGATAGTGAGATGGGGCTCGCACCACTTCCTGTCTGCTTGGTTGAAATATTTTTCAGGTAACCGAACTTTCTCTTTTAAATATTCCTTCATCCTCACATTTTTACTTGATCAGAGAGTAAAAACAAATGTGGAACGCTTTTAAAATATTCTTTTAGATGTGTATAAGTTTTAGTAATTTCAGTGAATGATTTTTAAGTGATCGGGCATTGGTAGGCTACGGCGCCCCGATTCACTATTTGTATTTTAATGAGACTTTTAATGTATTCAAGTAAACTTAAAAATTGTTTCTCCAGGACTCAGGTCAATAAATTTTAAACAATGTCTCTATTGTAGAGTTAGTTTTTCAAGTTTACAAATTTTTTAAACATGCTTTATGAATTATTAAAATTCTCAGAGAAAAGGAATATTGTACTGGGTTGCTTTAATGAAATAATGTTTACTTTCTTTTAAACTTAAATTCTTAGAATTTTATTTCGCTCTCGGCTTTGATAGGCCGCATAACGGCGCCCGAGAAGCGACTTTTAAAGTGTAGTATTTTTAATATAATCATTTTCCAGTTGGTAATGTTAACTTGTGTAACGAGTCCTGAACGTTATTTGTGAAATAAAATTAATAACTATTTTGAGTTTTTCTGTTTGTGTGAAAAAACTCTGTGTGTCCCGCCACACTGTTATCAAATTTGCCTACTTGGAGCCTATTTTGTTTGCCATTTTGTAAAATAGCGCCAAAAAATTTACTGAATCTCGCCAAATTCATCAGACTAGTAATACTGCGGCAGTTGATGTAAACTGGTATGTTTTTAATATGGTAGACACTTGTTTTCAATATGGCAGCAATGTAGCTAATTCAGCCTATAATGCTATATCGTCGATTCCAACCTACTTACCTTTGTATGGTGGCAGTATATATTGCAAATATCACGTGTGCGTACATAAAGTCTCTATTGTCCGCCATTCTGTAAGATAGAATCACATGAAAAATTTAACTTGTTTGTATTATCTTTGAAAAACTAACAGAATCCTACCAAATCTGGCATACGAGTAGCACTACGGAAGACCATGCAAATTTATGATTTTTAGTCGTCCAGGCACTCATTTCATAAATGGCGGCCATGTATACACTTTTCCTTAGTATGCAGTATCTACGAAACACATTTCAAATAAAAATTTTTTGATTGCAGTTCCTATTTTAACATCATATGTGCCGATACAGAACCATTTTGTAAGATAATCCCCCCCCCCCCCCTGAAATAATTAATATTTTACTTCTAGTGTCGCGAAGCAATCAAACCGATTCCTATCAAATTTGGCGAATAAGTTGTACTATGGTAGAACAAATTATTTTATATGTTTTAAGTGGGACAAACATTTATTTTAAGAATCGCGGCTATGTAAACATACGTATCATTATGCCATATCTATGAAACCGATTATAACTTAACTTTGTATACTGGCAGTATCTATGACAATAATCGTATGTGCTGATACTTACTAATACATAACCTTTTTGTCCTCCATTTATGAAGATCGTCACGTGAAATAAATGATGGTTTTATCCCGTATGTCAAGGACTAACAACCGATTCCCAGAAAATTTTACAGGCAAGTAGTGTTACAATAGGACATGTAAACATGCATGTTTCAAGAACGGCGGGTAACTTTTTTTATAAATGGCTTTAATATGAATAAATTAGATTAGTTAATATTAATTAAACAAAATTCGACTAAATTTCATATCCTAACAAAAGCATCAATTATGCATACATAGATCCTCTTTTTTATTTCCAGCGATTTTAGCAAAAGAGTACCAGGTTATAAAATGTAATATTTTGCCATATGTCCATAACCACTCGACTAATTTCTACCACATTTCGTACGTCAGTAATGCTACAGTTTTAAGTGGCGTCAGACACTGATTGTCTAAATGGCGGCCATATAAATGATTTGGTTAAGTTTGTCACATATATTACATATTTTAGCCCAATTCAATGATATTGTTACGTGTTGGTGTTTTGCGTTACTTTGTCCTGCTTCACTGGAGCGAGGAAACGGTGTGCCAAGGTGAGAGTGACGCAATACGGGCGGCGAGTGACAAACGAAAACCTCTGCATGCCGCTGCGATAATGATATTATCTCGCGCGCTCCTCGCCTTCGGCACATTGAATGTTTATCTGAACAATTTTCTAGTGGTTTACTGCCCTGGTTTCTCTCGGCGTATCTCCGGGTGCTTCGAACCTTCCAGATCAAGGCCAGTGGCTGTATAAAAGTGCGATGGGCTTCCAACCCGAGAGTCGATGAGTGTCTAGATTTTGGGAGATTGCGCAACCTTGAGCGATAGACAACGAGCGATAAGAGAAACGAGTGGCGAGAGAAGTAACCCGGTCACGAAAGAAATATTTTTTCACGGAGAACTATTATAGTTTATCGTTCATCGTTCCTAACTTAGTACTATATGCGCACTGAGTTTGGTAGGATTCGATTGAAGCGTTCAAAAAGTGAAAAGGGGGACGGACGCACATACACGCACAGACACATACAAATAGTCACACACATCTGCATACCCACACTCACACACACAGACAGGAAAGTGAGCTTATGAGACTTATGAGCCTTACCTTCCAAAAGTATGCTGAAAACCGCGGGGGAATAAAGAGGATTGGAACTGATAGCCTGTTTTGAGAAATATTACATACCCCTGGTAATACTAGTTTCCATTTCCTTTTCTCTTTACTATTTTAGGCGATGAGATAAAGAATTTCCAAGTTAAATATGTCAGCAATAGATCGTCGTCTTGTCACCATACAGGTCGGGCTATCTCTGAAACCCTGAGACGTCAGATTTTTCAGAGAGTATTAAGAAAAGTTTCCGCATCTCCTTACTGCGTGCAGCGGTGTGTGCATAAGGCTATTTCCGTCTGACTGGAGATATTGACCACAGACATGGGAGTTTCATACATTTCACGCAGGGCAAGTTAATAATCAAGCTTTACAGCCGGCAAAAACTAGCGCGGAGGGGATAAAACGCCCAGATCATCGTCGTATAGGACATATTCTGTAGAAGGCCACTCACTAAAATGCTTGAGAGATCAAAATATCAGCTCTAACCTATACATACTTATATTGCACGTGTGAACGGAACATCTTTTTCATATGTAAGTGAAGTGATTTAGACGGCTCTTAACATCGAGGTCTTCAGAGCCGATGAGGGTGATTGAGGTGAGTATGAAGCAGCACCATAATGCAAGGGCGGGGGAAACGGGAGATCCCCGAGAAGACTCGCAGACCAAAGGCATCGTCCGGCACGATTCCCGAAGCCCGGCCGGGGATTGAACCCGGATCGCCTTGGTGGGAGGCGAGCAAGCTAACCGCCCAGCCACCGTGGCCCCTTCTTATGTAAGTGAATGCGTTCAGTTTGTAAATCGTTAAAACATCTCTGAAAAATATATCATCATCACTAAAACAATAAGACTGGTTTTAGACTGGTTTTCTGTTAGCCTACTTCCCGAAGGAAAGAAAGGCTTAGGGGATCAATTTCCGGTCTCTGTTTCGGTGTGTGTGTGTGTAGGTGTGTGTGTGTAGGTGTGTGTGTGTGTAGGTGTGTGTGCCTGTGTGTGTGTTGATGTCCGTGCGTGTGTGCTCCCTTCAACTTTTGAACGTGTGAACCGAATTCCTCCAAACTCGGTACAAATATACTACTAAGGCCGGCATTCCATAACGTTCAGTTTGGCCAGACATATTTGCTACCATCTCGGGCGACAGAAAACTCACGACTTATCCTTAACTCGCGGAAAGTATTTCTGAAATAGCGCGGTTTATTATTCGTTATCCTGTGCGAGGCTATAAACTAATGAGCGCGACACTGTTACGTGTTTATTTACAATCGCTTCTGCAAAAATAAATACCTGCAAGTTTTATTTGTTACGTTATCTGTAGCGCAGGCAGTTTAAAATAAGTGTGCGTAGAAAAATGAAAACAATAACATTTATTGATTGTCTGGAAATAAATGTTTATTTCCTTCTTCGTTACCTGACAACTTATGGAACAATTATATGATATGTTTCGTGTTTGTAATGTTGAAGTCATAGGGGTAAATCCTAAATTGTGCACATGAATTTGAACAGAATAAGAACAACTTTCTTATTATACGATTATACTTATAAATAAATCTGCGATATTTAGCAGTCCTGCAAATCTCAGCTGTGTCAAACAGCGCAGAGGGATAAAATGACTCGTCGGTAAGTTCATAACCCCTATGCGAAATGTTGCGGGAAAGGCCTGGGGAGCCAGGTTTGGTAAACAGGGTGGCATGAAGAAAGAGGCCAAGGAATCCTCACACTATATACTATATATTGCCAACAGTAGCAGTAAACATGATTGTTATAATACGGAGCTATGCACCTTTCCAGGGCCACCGTTAATTCACTCATTTTTTGCAAGCATCGTTCATTTTATCTGATATTTTTCTCCGTTGCAAGGCTGTCACCCATGCTAAATCAGTAATTTTTCTCGTTTCTACAGAGTGACATGTAGGTAAACAGAAATCCTGTATATGCGCCATCGTAGTTTTGCCAAATAATTCAGGAATTAAAATTTCTCCGTATCTGAAGTAGTTGATTCAGTGTGTAATTAATTGGAGTGTTATGGATAGTTAGAGACCCGGAAATGTCACGATTTAATTTGAGGACAAGTCAAGTTTGCAAATATTTCTGCATTCGATTTTTTTTTTTTTTTTCAAATTGGATCGCAATTTCGTAAGACACGCCCCAGACCAGTTTAAGCCAGTAACCCATCATGGTGAACCTGGTTTGATTCCCGGCTGGGTCGCCCACCGGATTTTCGCATGTGGGTATCGTGCCGGACTATCCCGTCAGTCGGCGAGTTTTCTCGGGGACCTCCCATCTGCTTTCAAGACCTCGATTCTAAGAGCCACTCAAATCTCTTTTCTCATTCTGCTCAAACACGCTCAAATAAGCAGGCTCGCTTAACACTCGGCCCTTATTTTAACTCAAACTTAAACTTAATTGAAGGACCAACTGCCGAACGAAAATATTACGAACTCGGGAACCCATGTCCAAGTTCCGTGCTAAAGATCTGTCGCTTAAATACCTTTCAGGTGTTGCCCTGGAAGCTTCTCAGCTGGAGAACATTCGCCTTCAAAATCGTACCGCTCAGTTAAATCTGAGGCAGGATTCACAACGACCCGTCGCGTCCGTCCGTCCGTCAATCACGTGACCGACATCCAATATGAGGTGGCCATTAATTACATCCGCCCGCCGTCAAAACCTTGGCAAGCTTTATCTATTGACAGACGAGCATGCTCGTTTTGTTATTCGTTCACCCCGAGTTCTTTACAAGGATGTGTAGTGTATACAGTGTTTTGTTTTGGATGTCGTTTGTTTTCATATGTTTCTTCATGTAAATGTAAAATTAAATTAAGTTATATTTTTCCTGAAGATTAATTGATAGTTACGTTGTGGAAACACGAGACCTTTTGTGCAATAGTAAAAATTATAAAATTATACTTTATATGCTATTTCAATTTTTTTACAGATATTAATTTCCGTTACGTACGTGTTTGGTTGTTTAAGGGTATTTAGAAACACAATACCGCCAAAAATTTTCACCTTCTATAGAGAACTTTTTCCTATTTGTAAACAGATTTGCTTTTATTAGTTTGTAGCAATGAACGTACGACGGACGTACGAAGTTCGGTTGTAAATCGCTCGGTTGAGAGACGGACGAACGCATGACGGACGGGCGGATGACAGACGGACGCGACGGGCTGTTGTAAATCTGCGTGACTGTGAAGAAAACATAAACTGTTACACACCACACAAAGTAATTCGTGTCCTTTCGACCAGAAGTACTCCCAATTGACGTACCAGGTTTGAGTCCCGGACCCGGCAAGATGAATGGCATTGCACGCTGAGAAAGCAGTATCGTGCGAGCGTATCACAACCTGAAATCACTTTGTATTTTAACTCTCCAACCGTTCGAGTTTTACGAATCGTATTCATCTGTGTTGTTATGTTTGCAAGCAATCGAGTTTTAGTTCAAGCATGTGAATGCAGCGACTCATCGTATCCATCAGCTGCCACTCAATTACGAGAATTACAGCCAATAACAAGCCGCGGATAATCCCACACGTCTATCCATCGAAACCACGGCATTTCTTTTTAACTTTTGACTAGCAGGCTAACTGATGTATATTGTCTGAAAATGGCTCGTGGTTTTGTTAATGAGAGGCCTGTATGCGAGCAATATAAGTAGAGCGGTAGATATGGTTTAACGAAATTCCATTTCGATTCCGCGGTGTCGATTTAAGGGATTACGCACACAAATCACTGAAAGTAAAATATTCACCTCAAAACTAATGTCATATTAAAGGTTTAAGAGGAAATCCTTGTAAAAAAGTTTACTTTAATAATGATTACTTTCCAGGTCATACGATATCGCGGTGTAGTCTGTAAGAAAAAAAAAGTGAATATTTTTCTGCTTTTTATCTGCCTATCAATATAATGATAAAACTTAGAGGACTTGGAGCTAATGGCACACAGTCACTCGCTGGGGCACCTGAATTTCGCTCTGTATTATCGAAGAGGAAATGGCACACATCAAAACCGCCAACCAAGGAACTGTCAACTGGTCCTTGAGTACGCGCAATAATGTGAGTAATAGTAGAGGAGTGGAGATGTTTGGGTGGCTCTTAACAACAAGGCCTTGGGAGCAGTGACGGTGAAATAGGTGAGTATGGAGCAGCGCCGGAATGCAAGGGCTTGGAAAACGGGAGATCCTCGAGGAAACCCGCCGACCAGCGGCGTCGTGAGGCACGTTTCCCATATGCGACAATCCGGGAGTGGCCTCGCCGAGAAACGAGCCCGGTTCGCTCGAATAACATATTATGGAAAGTTTTCCGAAAAAGACAGAGAAGGCGTGGGTACACAAATTTACAGTTTAGGGCCTAATAAAGATCAATCGTTTTTAGTATTAAAATTAAAGACAAACTAAGGAACTTTGCGATTGGACATGCCAGGCTTAAGTTTGGATAATTGGTGGACGAATGGTGGAAGTATGAGAGAAAAATTCTGTGGCGGTAGCATGAAGTGGACCGCCACGTACCTATCTGCATGCTCTCTTGAAGCGCAAACACACCGTTTAGTTAAGATTCGTAATAACATAATTATTCAATATTTATAACCTCTCCGTGCGAGGTGTGTGGATTTTCAGTCTGCCAAGGGGCTGTAAACAGTGATACCGGTTCTTGCAATGAGTATATTTGACTAGACTGTTATCTCAGAAGTACCATTAGCAGAGACCTGGTAGACGAGCCTTAGTATGTTCGCTTGCAGAAGGGAATAAATTACATTCCCCAATACACGTACAAACTGTTTTCATCACGAGAAGCCCGCTGTGTTTGTATTTCCTTCACTGTATCGTCCACTTTTGTGCAAAAATCTGCCTCCCTTGACTACTGTGTGTTTCTGCGTTGTTTTTGTCGTGTTGTGCAAGATACGTTTATACGTACCTTTAAAAAACATCCTGTTGCTCGTGTGTGTGATTACTCTTTGAGTTTTATGCATCGTTTAGTTTGTATATAAGAACTTTTGAAATAAACCTTTGAGAAAAATCACTGCTGCAACTGCATGCATTTCAACATGCGCATTGGCCACAAGACTAACAGTTAAGCTGGCAGCGATTTACGAGTAATTCCATGTTTTAACGTCTTGCTAGTCGTAAAGTTAACAGTTTGTGTCTCCTACAATAAAATTTATTTTAGATGTATGCAAATAATAATACAATTTGTGGTGATTGTAACACATGTTTCTCTTTCGCATCATCACGCACTTGCGACACAGCCTTCAGGTTACCTGGTTTTTTTTTTGACGTGAATACGTCTTTAAATTTGCGACCATTGTGGAAGGCAATCCAGGAAATCCGACGATAACAAAATCGGGGTATTCAGTTTGACATTGCGGCTCCGAATCTATCGTGTACATTCAAAATTCAGTTACACCACTCGATTGTCAAAGAATCAAAGTATGTTGAGTGAGGCCTGCGAAGCATTGCGCGCGGCGCGCCAGGGGGGGGGGGGCAATTCTGAGTTCGTTTCGCGTCTCATAATTCCGCGTAGTAGAACTCTTGACTAGGAGAAGCTACGACGCTCGTTTAGGTTTCAATCGACAGCTCTCGTCAAGATCAATCGATTGCGTGTATAAAAACATTTGTGTGGCGTGGTTATGGTGAAATTGTATGAGTTCGATGTAAATAATTAAGAAAACATAACACAATTGCGGCCTATACCCGTCAAAAAGCCAAGTCGAAATACGGAAATCGAATACGGTTGGAAATAGCAAAGCAATCCAGTAATAGCCACAAAGCCCCATATGATCGAGTGAAGCGGTGCCGGGAACGTAAAATAAACATCAAGGTGTCCGAGCGCGTCAACGTAGGCGTATGCACGCAAAACAAACGACCGTGTCTACAACACAGCCTCAAATCCAATTTTTTTCCTGTCCGCGCTACCATGTCAACAAAACAGTGTTTCACGACCAATATAATTTTAAGTGGTAGTTTGCAATAAATAAATAAAACAGTTTTATATCTGTTCTGAGAGAATTGTCAATGTTTCTTACTACTTTATGCAGTATTTCAACATAGTTTCTTGTCCCGGAACTTCTTGGAAATGAGTATAATATGCGAACCTGGGAAATATACTTTTAGTATGCAACTGAAGTCGGTATGAAAATAAACCTATAATGAACCTGAAGAAACCTGGTATGGCTGTGTTTTATGATATTAGCCACACTGTAAAAAATTATGGAAAAAAAAAAAAAAACCAGGAAAGTGTAAGGTAATATTCGCAAATTTGAGAAGGAAACATAGTTTTCATTACGGGCAAGGTAAAATTACAGCACACTGGAGTAAAATTCACATACATGGTAGTGGAAAATCCCTTACATAGACGGGAAAATTTCCTTACGAAGCGTGGATCTTCTCGTCCATTTCTAACTATTTGATAATTGCATTTTATATATTTTTCACCTTAAAATTAATTTTTATTGTTTAGTCATACAAGCTGTCGTACTACTGCTACTTATATATATATGTATGTGTGTGTGTGTGTGTTTTTTTTAAACATGTAATGTGTTATTAAGGCTGGCCTGTTATATTTGCACTACTATGAGATTATGGGTATTAAGGAGATATTTGTATTTTGGTTTTACTAATCCTTTATTTTATATTGATATCTTATGTATTGTACTAGTACGTTGTTAAGAGAGTCGCCGCTTGAGGTCGCGGCGTGCGCGCGAGCCGATGACGTACGGAGGTGGCGGCGTGAGAGTCGCGTGCTAGCTGCCAGTGTGAGTAGTACGTGAGTAGAACGAGAGTATGCGTCTAGCAGGAGTCGAGGTTTGATGGCGTGCTTCCGCGGTGTGTGGCCACTGTAAAGTAGCCCCGCGAGCGCTGAGATATGCAGCCGGTCAGCTGTAGACGTGGCAGTCGGGCAGGGTGCTTAGTAGCGATCGTGGCTGGGACTGTTGCTGAAGTGAAATCATGTTTAACCTGGCGGTGAGTGATCGCGTAAATGATTGATTATAAACGTGAGTGTGTTGAGAACGTAAGCCTGACTGCGAAAGTCACACGTTATGTCTTAACGTCTCGTGTAGTATTAACTGGCTAGCGATTACGTGGAAAATTTGTGTTTGGAGGGAGCCGACGCCGTATGAGGTTGTGTCGTTTGCCCCGTTCTGCAGTGAGAGTGTTGTACATCGGAAATTCGCCCGTGTCCACTGTGCATTGCGTAGTTGTACGGCGTGGCCAGTACATCAGCTGATCGAGGCAGCCTTCTAGTCACCTGGCAAAGCGATGACGGACTGTGAAGTCTAGGAGAATGGGGCTGCCTTGCTCGTGCTGAGGAGGTATTTCGTCGCCTGCGTCATCGACTGTTTTATTCGCCAAGGTATGGAGTCAACGCTTTTATGATAGCGCCCAAATTACTTCCAAGGCAGCGTTAATAGAGTGAGCGTATTGTAACGAAATTAACATTGATTAACTTACGCCGTTTAAACAAGCTGCGGCTCTCCCATTTGTAGAAGGTAACTGTGTTATATTTTATAGCTTACAGTATTAGCCCGAATACTTTGTTAGGGAGATATTTTAATAGTACGTTTACATTGCTGCAGCGTTTGGACAGTCTTGTGTACTTTTATACCATATTGTGTCCTGAAGAGGGCAGTAGCGCAACTATGACACAATTGGGGGGGGGGGGGGGTTCACACTTAACATACTTTACGAAGATAATAAATACTAGCTATACTATATACCAGGATGAATTTATACATTCAGTTTCGTGTTATTAACTCCACTACCTTTTTTTTTCTATCATGTTATTAAACTCCGGTTTCTTTTCCTTTTCATATATAAGTACAACATTGTAATGAACCAATAAGTTTAAGTTATCATCTGTTTTTCTAAAATCACTTGTCCATCTTGCTATGTAAATATGTGTTGGCAATGGCTACGTGTATTATTGCAGTGTATGAATTATGAATATGATTGGAGCAAGGCCTCATTGGAAATGTGTATTTCTTATTTCTCTGTTACCTTTGATGTAATTATTGCGGTAATTTCAGTCGTAGCAAGGCATGGACTTTAACACAAGCCTGAGAACACAAACATTTTAACCACTTCCATGTTCCATACCTGCTGTTTCAGAAGATAAAATATCCCCATCGCGATCATTTTCACTTGTCATTTCACTTACGGTGACTAATTCTGGTTGCTTCTGTTTTTTTTACCCACTGGTCTAAACTATAACTCTTCACACTCTTCATGATGGCATACTTATAAACACACTAACATTAAAAGCAAAGACTATAAGCAAAGCTCCGAAACAGAGCCTATAAATCGTATCTTTTCATCTGCTGGCAGGCTTGTACACAGAGAGCCATCCAGCACAACAATTTTGAACTTTGTGCTGAAGAAGAGAGGCAGAAATCTCACTTGCTGATGGAATTCAACAGCAGTCATGTTTTGTCTAAATTACTAATGTGCTTATGAAATATTTAAAATTAAGAGCAAGGTTTTTACACTCTCGGAAATTTTGTGAAATTAATATCACTTAAATAATACAAATGCAGATATAATTAATTTGAAAAAGCTGTTTCCTACCCCCCCCCCCCTTAGCAGCGCCTATGGAAGGGGGATATTCTAAGTCTCTCCTTCCGACGAAAAACAATATATTCTTCACAATTGTCGGCTCAGATCACCGTTTGGTATTCTAAGCTTGAAACGAAGGTCGGGTGACGTCACGAATGGAGACGGAACGTCTCAACTGCGCACGAGCAGTTGGCAGGCTAGAATTTCGTAGGTAAACCAATATGGCGAGCCTCGGTATTAAATGTGGCCGCGTATTTCAATCGTACGGAAATAAATATTGTATAGTATAAAGTCAGTGCATCACGTGTTTGTGTTGTATGGAGTTATAATTTTCCTACACGTGCATTTACCATACGAATAAGCATGAAAATATTAGTTATAACTAATACAAACGTGCATCACACACATTTAAACATTGTGCACGGCATGACACAGGCTATTTTATGTGCGGGGTGTTATTACAAGCGTGTAAATGTACAAATACTCAATTGTAAATATTTATTCCATAAACTGCTATTGTCTTGCCCTAAATAAATATTTATTCATCTCTTAAGCAATATGTCTTCGGTGGATCAGCCCTAACCTCATAGCTCAGGGGTAGGGTGGCCGACTTGTAGTCTGAGAGTCGCGGAATCGCGCCCCGATGCCTACGACGCGGCAGATTTTCAGTTCGCTTGTCGCAATGGGAAATTGTCAACAAACTTGAGCTCATCAACGACGACAACAACAACGGTAAAGAAAGGTGGTCTAATGGTTAAGTTATGTGCTTCGTAACACAAGCATCTCCACGCCTTGACATCGAAACTTTCCCTTCCCGCGTAATTTTTACTTTGTTTAAGTATGTGAAATACCGTTATATGATGCTATGTGGTAAGAACATTTTATAAAAAGCTTATAAGCTTGAACATTTGTATTTTGACCCCAACAGCCTACAGTTTGGAATGTTTTGAGGCTGGCTCTGTTGTAGTCTATTTCATGTAAGTGGGGTAAATTTTGACAGTTCTATAAAAGTAGCACGACCACAATTTATCCTTCCACCGCAGCTGTTTTGTCACTGAAGAAAAAGACGTTTGTAAAGAAATGTTTGAGTCCAATGCATACTTGCATTTTCCTCTTTCCTCGTGTTTCCTGTCGTTACGGGTACTGGAAGGATAACGTTATCTAACTTCCTTTCAGTAATTGACGTAGGATATTATAGCTAGGTTGGCAATCAAAATGGTTTAATTTTTGTTATTATCAAGTCAAATTTGTTGGGGTTTGGTTTATTTCATGTCTAGGAAAAAGGTAAACAGCGTTGTGATTGCATGAACAGGAGGGGGGGGGGGGGGTTATTTAACGTCTTTCGTGAGACCGACGACATTGTTTGATGTTCTTACAAGTGTGTGTGGCATTTTGATTTGCATATTGTTTTGATGGAGCAGTGAAAATTTTTTCTCGTGTGGAAATAACATTCAAATTATTTAACTTCGAAAATTTTAACTTTAATGGAAAAACAAAACGGGATGCATATACATCGCTGTTCGTATTCGTACAGATGCAGCACTACACACGCGCTTTGACCAAAGTTAACCTTACACTAGTTGAATTTTCAATATAGACAAATAAACAAATACTATTCACTCACTATAAAAATATGGAAAATGAAGCTTTCTCAGGTCACGTGCAATTCAATAATTATATAAACGGTTTACTAATACATTTACAAAACACGCAAACTTACTGTTTGTAAAATTCGCAATCTCTTGAACACGGTTTTTCCGTGGCTCTACAGTATTCTTCGGCGGACAACAAGGTTAGGAATATTAATATAATTGATTTAGGACGTGTACATTTCATTGTTATTCAGGACAGTTTTAGGTGAAATATATAATTAACATCTGTTAATATTCCTCCATTTAGCCTTGGCCAAATATCTTCTTTTCCACACACACAAATAGTTTACTAAACACCCAGGCCTCGTCCGTAACACGTAAACATCTATATCTCACGAAGGGAAAAAAATACTGTTCAACATGGTAACCAACCACAGTTTCTCAAACTCCACACAAAATCAACGAAAACTGTACACTATTATTTTCTTATAAAACACATATTCGTGTCTTACTATTCGTGTCTTCAAGTAATGTTTTTTCAACATTTTTGTGAAATTTTAAAACAAGCAGTTCTAGTAATAATTTGTTGGTACGTTGTCGAGCGTGCGCAGAGACAGAAACTCTCGTCTAGCTTGGAGTGGGAAAGGTCGGTAAGATTATAGATGCCCGATTGCGCTCCCGTGTTAAACGACTGATGACTCTGAATACCGTTTTGGATCCGACGAATATTTTGGTCGGCTGCGAGACAGTAGGTTCATGACGGTGTGGGCAGTTACCGGCGAAACTTCGGCTTAGCACTCTGGTGTTTCATGGCCTATATATTTGAAGACGTTTTAAGTTTATTTTATAGAGAGTGCTTGTCATTTAATGTACACTAAAGACAGCTTGCTTGGGAAAAATAAAACGGAAAGAATTTTAATGGTCTGGTATTTCTTTTTAATTCTAGGAAACCTGCTAACTTTCAATATTAAATGGGCACTGTGAGCATAGATTTTACGATAAGTGTTTGCAATGAATCAGAAGACAAAAATTTTTCTAAGATGAGGCCCTGCTACTTTGAGAAATATTGTTGTGTATTGTCAGGTTAAGCAGTAGCAGTGAGGCAGACTTGATTAACCCGACAACTAAGAGGTAGATGGCGTCTCAAAACAGTGTTATAACTTCTGTCCGAAGGCTTAAATTTCTATGATCTTACACGCGTAACCTTCAAGGTAAGTAGCTTAGGGGAAAAAAATTCTGCATTAAATATGTGTCCGCAGTTACATGAAATACATTATCATCAATTAGATTTTTTTTTTTAGTAAAGTCACGCTGATATCAGTGTAGGCGTTTATATTTGTAAGTGAAATATATAATTTCCATTAGCAATAGGCATAAGCAGAAGATTTAGTGCTATGTGATTCAAAAACTGTGTGACTGGACGAGTTTTCACGAGATTTGCACCAAGTGATAAATACTACCGTGGAAGTATACTGTAAAATTTTGTATCAGTTCGGTTCAACCATTGAGTTTCATGACAATAATTATTTTCGTGGTTCGTAATGTAATAGGAAAGCCTTCCATTTGCTTGTGTACACTTTTAAAAAATTGATTTGTGAGGTATTATACAGTAAATAATATGTTATTTCAGTAGAAATTTCGACATGTCTGTAAATACTATGATAACAGTCTTAATAGATACCAAATGAATGTGAGATTTTGTAATGGTCAAGTGAAAAGTAAAATACTTGATTTCAAAGAAATTAAATTACTACACCATCTTCCTCAAGCGTAAATGTTATTGATTTAAGACACGTCGTCTTCTCTATGAAGGAATAAATACACCATATTCTCTGAAATCGTACCTTAGTAATGATGAGTATGACGTACCTATATAACGGGCAAGCATTTCAGCTATCCACACTTCATTTCGGTTGGCGATCGAAACGGATTGGCATTGTTTATATAAAGGTAGAAAAAATCGTGTTTAACTCTTCTATTTTTCTGTTGACAGGTTAAACCAAAACATATTTTTTTATGCACACGAAATAGTTGACAATTAATTTATATCCAAACAAAAAAGAATCGTGAACACATCAGCAGTCACAAACCAATATTATTTAGAGTAATTAACGTGTACGCGTTTGTAGTGTTGATTACAAAATTTATTTCCTTATTTATTAAAATGAGTATGTAGTGGACGTACTAGCAGCTAACGAAAATTTAAACTTGAAGTGACATTGATACGTGGAAAGATGCACAATCAGTGGGCCGAAGTCAGGGCTCCAATGGTGCTCACTTTACCGTGAACAGCCTTTATTTACTAATGTCATTCGTTGTGTGGGATTATCTGTGTGTTATTTTGGCAACAGTTGACAACTTCTCTTTGCTTGACCTTTGGATACTTGTGTAACAAAGCTCCGCCGCAGTACTTATACACACCCGTAAAAAAAATGGGAAAATTACCAGACAAGTGTAAGATAATATTCGCAAACTTGTGGGGGAAACAGTTTTCTTTACGGGTAAGGTGAAATTTCCGCTTTGGTGTAAAATTCACGTACATGGTAGTGTAAAATCCCATACATAGATGGGAAAATTACCTTACGACCTGTTGATCTCCTCCTTAAAATTAATTTTTATTGTTTAGTGATACAAGCTGTCAAACATGGCTCTTTATATGTAAGGTATAATTACCGCACTCTGGAGAAAAATTCAAGAGCATAGCAGTGGAAAATACCATAAATGGATGGGAAAATTACCCTACGACGCGTGCATGTCGTCAGCATTCATCAGAGGATGAAGGTAATAAAAAAAAATAACAGCACTAATGCTCCGGAATATTTTTAATATAATTTTATTATGCAATATAGTTAATTTTCCCTTACTTGTATGGGATGTTCTCCCCACTTTTTGTCAGGTACTTTTTCCGTACGATTAGAGAATAGTCTTTACTTGTTATGTAAATTTACTCTACATTTAAGAGGTAATTTTACCTTTCATGTAGAGGTAATTATCTTCCCTTGCATGTAAGGGGATTTTACCTCAAATTTTTTTATAGTGCAAAGTGAAAATGAGTGGCCTTTTCTTTGTTGTTCGTATAGGTCCTACTTATTCGCTGATCGGCTGTGCGAGGCTGTAGGAAAGGGCCTTGTGTCTGATTGGCTACTATCGCTAGCGAAATATTCCCTATTGGCTGTGCTGCCACCTGGTTATTAAGCTACCAGGTGCTAATTTTCCTACGGCGTCTCACCATGTTGATGGCCAGTGACATCATCTTGCCGGCGTGTGCGACTGCAGTTTGCGGTGTAAATGACTTTTTTTACTTCTGAATTCCTGTCAAAGCTGTTCACGATAAAGTGAGTGCTTTCGAAATCAACCTTAGAAAACATTACCGCCCCTGCATGCTTATATTTTATTGGGCGCATTGAATGACATTCACCCAGTAAAGTTGGCAGAGATGGATGGAAAGTAGTTCCGTATCTTAACGTCGAATAAAAAGTGTTAGGTAAACATTTGTCATAACTTAAAATTTCTTTCTTTCGCTTTCCGCTTGTTTAAGCATCGACGTGTAAAAATGAGAAGATTTGTAAAGTATTTACTTTCTTAATGATTCCACAGTTTCACTTGACGGACGCATTAATAAATTGATGAGGCCCATGCCAATATTAATTTTACATAAGGCGGAAGAATACACAACGTGTATACAAGTAGATCTTAAGCAGGGATTTCAAAAGTACTCATTTTACCGTGAACGACCTATAAGTATTCTGTGGCGCTGCAGTGATATAGACCAAAATAGTACGGGTACATCACTTAATTTAAGCAATTGTGGTCTGTTCACGGTAAACTGAGCACTTTCGGAAGCACTGCTTAAAATCTTATTATATGCACAGTATGTATCCTTTCACCATAGTTCAAATTAACACTGTCTTGGGTCTGATCACTTTATTACTGCCTCTGTCGACTAAAACTGTGATGTCATTAGAAAAGTTAATATTGTACAAATTTGCTCATTCTCACACTAGTGATAATTTAAAAAAATCCGGAAAGCAAAATAATTAATTTCATTGTTCACATATGTTTATGTAGTACTTTCCATTAGACGTTAACTTTTCCCTTCCGTTGTTACCCACTTTACCGCGCGCTTTCCACTCAGTGTGCCCATTCGAATATACGCAGTGACATTTTTAATGGTTGATCCGTGATGCCAAGTAAATCTGCGTTATATAGAATGCTCTCCGTCATGCCATAGCTTGAACTCCAAGCAGTTTTAAGATTTTTCTGGCAGATGGATGATGAATCCGGCAGTCTTTTAAGCCGGCGCGCACTAGATTTAGGCAACTGTACGAAGTTATACGAATTTAGTCGCTTCGCTGAATAGCGCGGACGGGACGGTACAGTTACTGGGTATGAAGACAGGAGTGAACAATTTCATTTCTAAGAAACAAACTTTCCTGTGTATAAATTTCATATTAACACCAGTTAAAGGTACGTTACATACAATTAACGTATACAATTGACATGGCAGTAGTGTTACGTGTTTAGGGTGCGTGAGCTTAGCAATGTGATGAACGATTTCCTTAGGTTTTGGGATAGTTTCCTTCACGTTTCGTGTTGACATGCCACCGAAGCGGAATAAACCTGGACGCTTCTACACGTCTGAAAGCCTGAAAAAACCATTCCGGTTGGTGAAGGATGAACTGAAGTGAAGTTAGCTTCGAAAACCAGATTCTAATTTGTCTTTCCAGCTTTTTTTTATAGGCATACAAACATCGCAATTTGTACACAAAACGTGTAATAAAGTTGCATGTTAAAGGGGTTTCAAATTAAAAAAAAAAAACTTTAATTGCACATGTTATAGAACTACAGCACGATAATAACACCTTGTTGGAGTAATAGAATATGC
Organism: Dryococelus australis; assembly: GCA_029891345.1. Classification (NCBI taxonomy): domain Eukaryota; kingdom Metazoa; phylum Arthropoda; class Insecta; order Phasmatodea; family Phasmatidae; genus Dryococelus; species Dryococelus australis. The sequence continues at coordinate 104,040,746 of CM056998.1, forward strand.
ATCTATATAGAGGGGACTGCTCATGAATTCCATGATAAAGAATTTGAAACATCGCACTTTGTACCCCAAACCTGTAATAAATAAAGTTGCATGTTTAAAGCCTCTTAAATTAAAAACTCTTAATTATAAATATTATGGAACTATACAACGTTAATAACTCCTTGCTGGAGTAATAAAACATGCATCTATATAGAGGGGACGGATCATGAGTACCATGATAAAGCAATTGAAACATCGCACTTTGTATCACAAACCTGTAATAAGGTTGCGTGTTTAAAGCCTCTAATTAAAAATTCTTAATCATACATGTTATAGAACTATAAAGGATGGGCAGTATACAAGATTAGTAAACGTTTTAGTATCCTGTGGAGTACACTTAAGGATTACTGCACCAAATTTTTTTGCAGTACAACTCTTGCAAAAATTGGAAAGTCTTTCTTTATGTCGCCTGAAATTGAACTTAAGGTAGTGAACTACATTACAACAATGCAGTCTTTAGGCTTTGGGCGCACAGTTAACAGGGTCAGACGCGTGGGGTTTAGGGTTGCTTAAGCTGCAGGGCTCAAATACCCTTTATCTTCATATAAGCGCAAAGATTTGTTTTGTATAAATTTATTTTTAAAATATGAATATTTTTACCATTCGTGAATTATGTTGTGAAATTTTATTTTTCGTTATGGTCTCTCGCATGTACTAGGCCTTAATTACTATGATATATACAATTTCATTCCATTAAAAATATTTTTCGCATTCAAATAATACAATAAGGCATTAGGTGCTCAAAAAGGGCAAATAAAAGAAAGTTTTGGTGAAGTTTTGATATTCGGTACCTTTGCGTTTTTTGGTCGCTAAACCCGAATCTGAGGTTTTTGAACAAGAATTTTCCCAGGAAATACGAATTTGTTTTGCAAAAAAAAGTATAAAAACGGAATTCTCTAAGTTTTTTTTTCTTCAAAATAACTCCAAAACTACGCATTTTACGTGAATGTCGACCATTTATGAGATTGAAAAGAATACAATTTCCTACATTTTATGTCTTAAAAGTATTTTCTCTGATCAATTGTTTAGCCGTGAAAGTGCCGCCGCAAATGGGTGTTGAAAGCAAAAAAACTCTGAAAAAAACGGGAATTACGGCTCTGTACGTCGATATAATGAGACGGTGATTGTAGTTGGGGAGGATGTCGACCTCTTCGTAATTTTGATAGGTTTCTGAAGGGCTGGAAACCTTTTTCTTTTTAAAACCTGGGAAGGACACAGTTTCTCCAGCGACATTTTCTCTAACTAATGCTGTGAGTGCAACGGTTGCGGAAAACATCCTCTTCCTACATGCTATGAGCGGTTGCGATACGTCAGTACTGTCTATGCAAGGGGAAATAAAGTTCCTTAAAACTCTTGTGAAGAATTCACATGTTGCTGACGTTGTAATATTATTCAAAGACTCGAACGCTACTCAGGAGATGGCTGCAGCTGCTGGGGAACGTTTCCTTGTCTCACTGTACGGCTATAGTGGGGCGAATGTGCCTTCGCTGAACCACCTGAGATATAGTTCGTACAAGAAGTCAGCCTTTAGATACAGCTGCTTTACCATCATCTGCAACTGCAGCACGTCAGCACTCTTTAAGAGTATATCACCAGGTGCAGCAATGGCAGGGGGTTGAAAAAAAATGCTGAAGAGTGGGGATGGAAGAAAACAAATACTGGTCTTGAGCCTGTGTTCACTGTACTACCCCCTGTTACCCCTGCTTTGTTGAAGCTTGTATCCTGCAAGTGCACAAAGAACTACTAAAGAAATTGTGGGTGCAAGAAGGCAGGGCTTTGTTGCTCCAACACGTGCCTCAACTGCGAGGGGAGCTGCAACAATATTGCAGTGGTGAGTCAAGACGAGGAAGACGAGCTAGACCTTGAAACCGAGCTGGAGATGGATTACCCACCCATTGAACCCGTGGATCCAATGGATGAGGAACAAGCCTTACCACAAGGTACCAAATATTTACCATTAAGAAACCATTTATTCTATATTATTGGTAGCAATAAAAACAACCACTAATACCATAAGTCTGTTTTCTATGTTGTAGATGTCGATGAACAGCAGGGGCCTTCAAGTAAAAGAATGCGGAAATAAGATTTGTGCTTTTTTTACATTATGTAAATGTACTCACTTATGTACATAATTATTTGTAATTAAATAACGATCAGGCAACTTCTTAGAAAAATTTAGTCAATCATATAATCTTTAGTATCATTAATCGTCAACGTTTGAGTAAAATGGTTAGTTTTCATGTTTCATCGACGTACAGTACCATAATTCCCGTTTTTTTTTTTTCAGAATTATTTTGCTTTTAACACCCATGTTCGCGGCTCTCTCACGGCTAAACCATTGATCAGAGAAAAACGTTTAGCACATAAAATGTAGGAAATTGTATCCTCTTTAATTTCATATTTGATTAACTTTCACGTAAAATGCATAGTTTTGGAGTTATTTTGAAAAAAAAAAATATATGGAGAAGAGTTAGTTTTTTATACGTTTTTTTTTTGTAAAAAAAAAAACGTATAAACCAAAACTTTCTTATATTTTCTACCACAATTCTGGATTATTAATAGTAAACACCATACTATAACGGAGTAACATTAATACCATCACGGAGTAACTAGAATATCACGGAGTTACCTACGTTTATCACCAAAGTTTGTTATTCATTAATTGGGGAAAAGCATCGCTATTTTTATACGTTTCTAAGAAATTTTAAGTAAAGAATCCCTCTATCTCATGAAACAAAGACAAATAAACATAGCCTAATATTTTTGAAACAGTAATAGAACAGTCTTAGTTTCACGGGATTACCTAACTTTCCCTACTCATTTAAACGCGAACAGCTTACATCCTGTTGTATTATAAGTAGAAAGTCCGTAGCAGGGGGTAGAATAGTCGCCAATCCTTGCTTCGTAATCATTCAGGTATAGACTGTTCACGGTAAAATGAGCACTTTTGAAATTCCTGTATAAGATCTACTTGTATACACGTTGTGTATTCTTTCGCCTTATATAAAGTTAACATTTACATGGGCCTGATCAGTTTATTAATGTGTCGGTCAAATGAAACTGGGAAAAAATTAAGAAAGTAAATACTTTACAAATCTGCTCATTTGTACACTTCGATGCCTAAAAAAAAAAAAAACTGAAAGCGAAAGAAATAATTTTAAGTTATGACAAATGTTTACCTAACACTTTTTATTCGACGTTAAGATATGGAACTACTTTCCATCCATCTCTACCAACTTTACTGGGCGAATGTCACTCAATGCGCCCATTAAAATATATGCGTACAGGGGCAGTAATTTTTTCTAAGGTTCATTTCTAAAGTGCTCAATTTATCATGATAAGATTTTAGCTTCTTTTTACATGGAAGAATTCGAAGGTTACTCTTTTGGCTCTATTGAAGGGCGCCAAAGGAAAAATAATACATGTTCTAAACCTCGTTTTCTCTTGTCTTCTGAGTTGTGAATCATTGTCGTATTATCTAAATTGTTCGTTCATTACATACATTTTAACACGTGTATTCCAAACAAGCCACAACCGTATTTAACAACCTGGAATGCGGCACTTTGGGAAATATTTTTGTTTTGGTGCGAATACATTAAAAATAACCATTACAGCTTATACGTTCTCTTAACTCTATTTAATTTCGGGATTGAATACCCTACGTCATCGCTTAAACTTTCCATTCTATAGGAAGCTGTATTATTCACGAAAAGTTTAAGATTTTCCATTATACATTTTCAGACACATGCATTTATATTGTTCAATAGTGAGTTAAATCTCAGTTAACACTTCCAGTGGGAACAAAATAACCCTTGTCATTTACTATCAGATTGTTTACACGCATATTGCATTTCGTAGATTTGGTAACAACTTCATTAGGTTAAGTTCGATCATTGTCTGTTATGTTCAGAACAATGAAAAGTGTTTTTATTCGTCTGGGACATTCTACTCAGAAAAGATCGGTGTTAAAAGCTGCTAGAATTTTTACTTTCGATAAGAAATAAAAGTGATAGGTACAGGTACAACTACGTTGAAGCACCAAACACGTTTAAGAAACAAGTAGCAATTTTTTTTCTCACTTCATGTTTTCCAAGGAAAATAACACACACCTAAGACGATTTGAGAATACAACGCTGGAACAACTTGCTTAAAGCGTTGTTCTCGGAGAGCGAAAATTCTTGCGAAGCTCGCAAGCAGCTTCTGTGAACTTTCCTGTGTGCGCTTCGCCAATAAAATGAAAGACCGAAGCTGACTGTTCTGAGAGTAGAGATAGGGAAGCATTTGATGTGCAGGCACGTGTCATAATTTTTGTGTTTTTATTTCTGTTTTTCATTTACATTAAAGCCGGTATTACACGATGCCTACAGCTATACTTGGTTCTTGTATGTATAAGCTTCTACAAGGCCTGGTGCACGAGCCGGTATACCAGCCGCTATATGAGCCGCCATGGAAGATTCATATTACACGACAGCAGTTCGCGTACTAGCATTTGTCACCCTCGGTGGATGTGCAGTGTGTGGTTTGTAGTAAATATGAACCCCCATTGGTAGAACTGCTACCAGTTAGTAATTTGCGTAAGCCTATGAAAAAAATAGCTAGCACATCTTAATATTGCTATATTACTGTTCGCCTTTTACATAAATTGATTACTTACTAGTATAGTTTCGTTCGTTTTCTTGAAAATTACCTGACGTCACTGGAGTACGAGTGTGATATTTTTAATTGTGACGAAAATTACTGACCGGTTCAAAAAATTTTTTTTTTTTATTTACGTACCGGGATATTGCCCGCATGTAAAATTTGCCGATAAAAAAATTTAGATCGGGTGGAGTTTTGAACTCACGCCCAAAATCCACTGTACATCGCAACTGCACCACTGTACTATCAATTCACACAATAGCCTAGAACTATATATATATATATAACATTTCACAATTAATTTTTTTTCATGCAGAAGGTAATGTTTTAAGTATTTAGAACGATTTTAAACAGTAATTAAAAGTTGTCATCACCAATATTATTCATCGTTGTCGTATCTTAAACCTCTTTGAAAGCGTTTCAACCTTACGGATGTATAATCAAGATGGAGGCGTCCTTTTCGGTTTCTTCATCAACTCGTTTCAAGTAGTAGCCACGGGGAGCGCCCTGCGCTCTGAAACTGCGATGTGATTGGCCAGGTACAAAACCTGGTATGAGACCTGCCATGAAAAATAGAACGTGTCCAGTTACCAAATCCTGGTACGAAATCTGGCCGTGCAAGGCGGGAAATACCATGGCGGGTGCCATACTATAGAGCGTCTTACTCTTCGATTGCAGTGTGCGGTGTAATGCACATTCACTCTCTCTCTCTTTCCAATACATGGTTTCTGTCGTTAACTCTGTCCTTGTTCCTGCGTGCACTGTTGCCTGATGTGTTATCTTGATCCGGTTTAAACAAAGATGCCATTTTCGTTGCGTGCGCGCCATGCAATCACAATGATAGGGTTTCTCACAGGCTTCAGTTTAAAAGGAGCCGCTTAGCTTTGCATCGCAGGATTGGATTCCATTACGAGTTGGCAGGGAGGTAAACAAATAGAAATTATCTTAATCAGGCCGTTTCCTTCGCCGCCCATTTGTTTCTCAGCTTGCCAGTTACATCACAAAGCTGAAGCAATCTGGCAACAGGGAGCGCCAGAAACCCTGTACTGCAATCTAAGCGTGAGACGGATTATAGCGGACATAACGGCCGCTGTGGCGGACCTTGTACAAGCTTTTACGGTATCTGGTATCGTGTAATATCACCTTAACCCTCGCCAGGTAGACGAGAACCTTAAGCGAATTTGTTTTAAGGACCTTTGTAGTTTGTACTCGAACCCATGCATACAGTTTACGCGCGTTTGTAGTTGGTTTATCAATATTTGCTAATATACTCCGTAAGAAGTTGTTTGGGTGTTTACCATAATATTGAATAGACATTATAAAAAAGTAGAAACTGGAATGTCTTTCCCCTGTGAATGCATGGTTGCCACGGTAAACATATTTTGGAACAAGTTACAAGCGTAGTAGAGTTACCATGTTAACACGATAACCTCGTTGAATACTTTCATAGTAGCACATCGATGCATGGTATAGTACATCATATTAAATGTATAATTTAAACACACCTCTAACAATGTTTAGGAGTTAATCAAAATTCTTTCATTAGAAGTACCGCAAAACTGAAATATAGACTGAGATATTCACCGAGACATCTCGAAACAGGTTAAACTTCAATTCTTCTGCAGATGGACATTTTATCCGACAATTCTTGGGAGACTCTCAGATGAAAACATTCTTCAGTAAAGACGGACCTTGTCTCTTATAATTCAGTCAAATGAAGGGTAAAATGGCTTATCACAGAGGCAGCGAACAATGCAAAAAAAAAAAAAATTGGCTCTTCGGGGCCGCGGTGATGTAGTAGTCAAACTTCTCGCCTCCGGCCGAGGCGAACCCGGCTCGATTCTCGCGTAGCATCAGCTGGAACCTCGAATGTGGGAAACGGGGCGGACGTTGCCACTTCCCGGTGGGTTTTCTCAAGACTCTCCCGTTTCCTCCGTCCTTGCATTCTGCCGCTGCTCTGTATTCACCACATCTCAACCTCACCGACGCTCAAGACCCCTCTGTCTCATAGACGTAACACCGAAATGTATCTCACATATATTTCAGTATCCACATGTAGGCATAATTTTAAAGTCAGGTATCTTCCATACTCTGAAAACGGGCGATAGAGAGCAACCGGTTGATAGATCACAGGGAATATAAATATAAAATATAGAACTGAAGTTTTCCGCGGGAAGTGCATGGGGATGTATGCACAAATATCCATCCGTAGAAACTCAAATTTTATGTAGGAAGATGAAAATATTGGGAGAGCCAGTCCATACCCGCCCCATGTTACTACAGGCTTAATTGGGAAAACCACTAACGTTTAGCAAAGCGTAGTTTATGTATTTGCAGAGGAAACGAACATGCCCAGTGTACCGAAAGAAAAGTTCGGATTTCTGTTCAGTACTTACGTGAGAGCAGGGAAATTGCTTTCGTCTCCTCCCTTCCGAACCCAAGCATATTTTTTTTTGGAGGGGGGAGCAAAAAATGATGGGGGAGGGGGGTGGTTTCCCTTGGAGAGGGTGAAGATTTCAAGCAACTACTGTGGAGCACTCGTAGCGTGACTACGAGCCCTTGAAGTTGTCGGGGAAGAAACTTTCAAGTGGGATTTATACCGAGGGATTCTTTCCTGAACTATATCAGCACAAGTAGCTTCTATTTCGCTAGAACTGAAGATGGAGTTTCCTCGAGGTTGCCTTGTCTCCCCCCACTGTAATGACTTTACAGTCGAGTGGGCATTTTAAAGCCATTCTTAATTTCTCCTTTCTGCTTTTTTTCTTCGGCATAAAGTAGGAACTAAAAATGCAGATTACTTGACTAGTCCATGACACCGATCAAGCGACTGCTAAATAGAAAACTAAGAAAGTTGTTAGAATGAGTCCTTGCAGTACTGCGCGTACAATAAATAGAAAATAATTGGAATGGCGACCAGTGTTTAATGTGTAATGGAAGGGTAGCTGTTTCAAAGTATACTGCTGCTTGCTCATCCCCATTGGCGTAGCACGTATTTTTTTAAAATGGTGACTCCTGATAGTCCAGTAATTATTTTCGTAGTCATATAAATTAAGGTCCAGTCCAGTAAAATTATTTTCGTAGTCATATAAATTAAGGCCTGGAGGTTTCTCCCTGAGGAAATATGAGAAACTGATTTAGAAAATCAATTAATTTAGGCATATTTCAAATTATTTATGTGCCTTGTTTTCTATTTCCAAGGACGTCAAAACTGTAAAATGTTCATGCCGCAGTTCCTGTCAAATTTGACTGACACAGCAAAAAGAAAGATATTAAAATTTTCATCACGGACACGAGAACGATTATTTTCCCCCACATTTTGCACTAAACTATATTTATACTTGTCTAATATTGTTGTGACGGGGAAACACATTTAAAAACAGACTGCGATACACCATTAAACAAGTATTCCCTTCACTCATTCAAAGAAACGAGACACTTCGCGGGCTACCGAGTGAGGTGGCGAAGTGGTAACTCACAGGACTCGCATTCGGGATGACCCAAGTTCGATTCCCGGTCCAGCCATCCTGGTTTCCGCGTTCCCTGGTTTCTCTAACTCTCTCCAGACGAATACTTGTATAGGTGCCCAACAAAGGCCACGGCCGATTCCTTCCTATTCCTTCACCAATCCCTCTACCCTGTGCAACTTGCACCGTCTCTAATGACCTCGCTGTCGACGAGACGTCAAGCCCAGTTACCTACATTGCGGTCTAAGTACTGACCTGTGTGGTCAAAATTCCTTGTCACACTGTTGGAGCTGGAATATCTGTTAAGTTTACCTGCGTGTGAGGGAAATATACTAGATGTTTTTGCGGTTGTTTTTAATTTTCGTAAACGAGCGGGCCACGCAGCGATTCAAAGCGAAGAAGGTTAGTTGTTTGTCGTTGTTACCCCTATCCCTTTTATACACTCTAAAAAATTATTCGTAAAATTCCCATATCAATGTATACGAATAGTGAGAAAGTGCGAATGGTTAACTGTTTTCCAATACATCAATGGCACCGTTTCTATATTCGCTCACGAATCAGTCAAAGCGTATAGAGAAGGTCCAAATCTTGTATAGTAACGACGCTCAACATTCCTACATTTACAGTCTGACAGGAGGTCCTATTTCCATACAATGTTACGGAACTTCCATTACAGATTTGGAAATTCACGAGAATTTTTTAAAAATAGTTTACGAACGTCCCTAACCTGATACTTCAAAGACGACTGGCGCAAGCTCATCGTTAAAGCTGGAGAGAGAAAGTGCAATGAATGCAGAAACACAGACACAGGAAGGGAAGGAAAACGACTGTACGGTAAGATGAACACTTTTGAAAGCCCTGCTTACGGTCCACTTGTATACAGGCCTACATTGTGTATTCTTCTACCATATGTATAATTAAAGTTACCATGCACATGATCACTTTATTTGTGCGTCGGTCAAGGGAAACCAGATTTTTTACAATATCAAATATCTTAGAAATATGTTAATTCTTATACATAGTTATATGCATTGAAAACAAAAAGAAATAAAAAAAAAATATTTCCCTTTTTTCACAAATGTATACTTAACACTTGTAATTACACGTTAACACATAGAATTATTTTCTTTCCGTCGTTGCCAACTTTACTGAGCGCGTGAAAATCAATGTACCAGTTGAGATGTGCGCAGATAGGGACAGTGACGGTTAATTTCAGACGTGCTCTTTTTACCGTGAACAACCTTTAGCTAATGCTACACACCTACTTCGCAGAAGGTTTATGTACGCTTTGCAAAACGGAATACCGCAATTTTTAGCTTACTGATCTTTAACGGGAACGCCAGCCACCTCGGTGCCTTACGACGCTACTCGACTGTTTCTCACGGCTCTAAAGTCCCGGTGCACGTAGCGGCAGAGAATAACCACCTATAGGCCGTGCACGGTAAAGTGAGCACTTTTGAAGCCCTAGTTACTTTTTTCTTTCAACCAATATATATCCTTCCATTACTTGTTAATATAAACCCTGCCGTGTGTGTGATAAACACAGTGTATACATTCACCATACCCTAAACCAAAAGTCCAAGGTCACAATGAAATGTATTTATTGGTTATTATCTCTGATTAAACAGCTTCAAAAAGGGCTCACTTTACCGTGAACGGTCTTTAGGTTATATTGAAGGTAATTAAACCGTTTATTAGCGAGCGGCGAGCTGTCTGTTACATAGGTGACGTCGGCTGTAGAAACAATATTTGTCAACTAGGGAACCACCAGGAACAGTACGCCTCAAGAGGAGGGAGATATTTCAACCACACAACATCCATAAATATTTTTAGCAAGAATTTAAAAAAATACTTATGTTAATTTACTGTAAACATTAGTGCAAATAGACCAGTCAGTTTTTACTGGAAATATACTTAGTTTATGTACTTAGTAGAATTCCTAAAGTTTTTATGAATTAACTTTTGCCCATATTTTCTAATTTCAGACGAAAATAATATGTAAGTCGAAACTTCATTGTCTGGCTATAGTTGTTGCAGCAGTAGAAACAAAAAATAATCTAATAAATCCTGTAACTTAACATGTACGATTTTTAAATAGTTAACCTGGAAATAAAGTTATAAGGAATAAAGATAAATCGAGGCTGGCGGGGACCAACCAATCTTAATCCATTCCACAGTGTAAGTACATTTTGTAGCTTATCAAGCCACAACCAAGCGTGTTCAGCCGCCCGGAAGTGTGAGTTGCACCAGGGGATGCCAGGGTCTACGTATCTGAGGCTGCTTAGGGGTTTCTTCCCCAACTGGCTCCACATTTCTATTTCAGGCAGATATCGGTGCAGTTGTTTAGTAACTTTGAGTACGTGGATTTTCTCAGAGTGCTCCTATCCAGGAAAATTAATCGTGAATACGAAGTCCTGTCTTTGACCTAGACGATCATGAAGCCACGACCAGTATCATCGCTAACTGCTTGTCACCAGTTCTGATTCTGCGATCGTGTTGAAGATGAAATTGTCTGGTGATGTGATCAAGGAACTAGTAGGTGTCTAAAGCCTGTCTACCTGCCTTTGTGTGTTGTCTCAATGCCTTTTATGCGATTGGCCAGCTGCAACCACTTGACAACTCGGTTATGGACTGGTCGGTGCCCCAACACTGTATTAATGGCGTAATACGATTAGCTCAAAGTCAATATGACGCCAAAGGACTTGCATGCGTATATATTATAAGTAGTAGGGAGGTCAGCGGAGAGGATTAGTTTGACAATGGCTGCCGTGAAAGATACATCGTATCGGCTAGCTTCTGCAGCTTCGCATCTAAGTCTAAATCTGTATCTGCGATGTCTTTGGACACTCCAGAGCTAATGGTAGCTATGGCAGTACCACCTACTTCTTCGGGAGTGGTACCAGCAGTGCCATCGACTTCTTCAGTCATTTCGCCTATGAAATCTTTAATGGGGCCATCGAACTTTTCAGCTGAGGGACCTAGAATAACATTGCAGATGTTACCTGCTTCTCAAGCTCCAGCACCTACATAGCTCCATCGCTCTATAGCTCCGTAGCTCTATAGATCCATCGCTCCATAGCTGGGTGGTATGTACATATGTATGCATTTTCGCTTCAGAAACATATATGTGAATGGAGCTCCTGGTCACACTACCAGTTTTTAAATGTATTATCAATCTCGTCTGCAAATTGGAATATTTCGGGCTCTGTGTTTGTGTTGGTATGTGCGTGTAGGTGAGTCCTGTAATGCTAAGGCATGCTTGAGTTAAAGAGTTTGGTATGGGCGGTCAGTGTATATTGACTGGTGTCAGTCGGCATGGTGGATGGTATGAGAAGAGGTTGATTGTGTCACTGGTATAGGCTGTATGGTTGTTTTTTATGGTCTGTGTAGACGAATGGTTGAGGTATGCTAGAATTATAGTGGGTGGTATGGTTCGTAGGTATAAGTGGTGTTGGTTGGTAGAGCAGATGTCATGCATGTGTTACAGTGGCTGGTATGTTACCTGTGTGCGGGTATATAAGCAGTCGGGTTCCAGTTAGGAAGCTTAGTTTGACAGTGGCAGTTGTGAAAATTTGTCGTGAAGAACAAGACTATATGCCTAAGTGTTCTGGTTGGATGCTTCCTAGCATAGAATGTATTGAGCTGCATGTAAACAGATTATATTAGTTATGTGGAAGGTGAGCATGCTGCTGTAAAGACACTGCGTGAATGGTGTGGAATATTTAAGAATTCTGTTTTTATTTTTGTGGTATGTGTGTGTGTGTGTGTGTGTGTGTATATATATATATATATATATATATATATATATAATTTCAACAAAAAGTCTATAATTCCTGGCTGATGGTGTATCATGCCTACTTCCCATGATATAGAGAATATGATGGTGCTTGTTTTAGTCACATATTTATACATTTAATAAAATCCGAGTAGAATATTTATACCTACAAAACAGTCGAGGCAATGAATAATTTGCAGATTCTGACATTGTGTATTACTTAATCTTGAAGATAGGAGAGCGGAAATGAAGTTGAAAGAACTTTTTGCATATTTCCACAGTACTTTATGTACAATTAAAGTGCAACCTAAAAAAATAATATTAAATAAATTTTTTATCAAATAATAAAAAAACTGTAATAAAATTGACTTAAAAATTTACTGAAATAAAATACGTATTTCTGAGATAGTAAAAAAAAATATATATGCAAATAAAAATTCTTAAAAATATAATGTTTAAAAATGTCTTTACTCAAGAAATTATCGATATGCTTTTTCAAATAAACACGACAAAATTTTCTTTCGTCCACAAACACATGATATTACATATACTTCTTTTAAACCCCTGTCCTTCCGTAGTATTCTTTTCTTTTTTTTAATGCTAACAGTTGTCATGCGAAAGTGTGAAATTTATATAATTAAAATTTTTTTTTTTAAACGATTTTACACTAAAGTTTGATTTTTCAATATATTTTTACTTCTTTTTTCTTTTTAAGATATCGGCAATTTAAATAAAAGAATTTTAATTATTTATAGATGTATCGATTGCTAGGTGTCTGATTGATTTGACAAAATGCTGCATATCGGCAAGAGCGATCACGGTCATTGGCCCCCCTTCCTTTCCCCGCAATTTCGTCGTGATTTCGCATGCTGCACACACCTGTCATAATAGGCACGTCTACCGCGTGTGCTTGTCGGTGCGTGCGTGGTTACAAGGCTAGACGACTTCATTTTAAATATTTTTTTTCGTACAACAGTAAAAAAAAAAAAAAGTAAATATTGAAAAGTATTCGAATTTTAATACTTTATTTTTTTTTAAGTCCTGCCTGGAATGTACTATACAATAATTTTTTGTATACCTTCTCGTATATGGAAATTTATATCATTAAATTCGTAAATAATTATAGACACTGGCGATTCGCGCTCTCAAGCAGGTGTCCTGCGAGTGGGGGTTTCCATGCAAAAGGAGTTTTTTTCCTAGGAAAATCAATAAAATCGGAAGTATTGAGATGCATTAATTTAAGTTTTTACAAATTTTGATAACTTTTCTTTTTGGTGTTACAGGGTTAAAAAAACAACATGGAAAGATAGAGCATGAAAATACAAGACGGTATGATAGCCTACAAGTATCAAGGAATACGCCAAATTCTTAATATGCTGAAGATTAGATTGAACGGTTTCGTTTTGCACATGAATGGCTTCTACCTTTTTTATTTCCAATTTTTGGAAAAACGGGACATTTTAAGGTGAAAATGGTCGATTTTGAGTGGAAAAAGGGACATTTTGTTTAAAATAAATGATTTCTGAAGTGATTTTTAGGTAAAAAAAAAAACACGCGATTATGTCAGATAAATTCAGTAGAGAGGCCAGAGCCACAGAGCCCGCTCCTGGCTCCTGCGCAATAAAGAACTACGCTTTACTACTACCACCAGAAGTTCTAAATAATGAGTTTGTTGATCGCCATTGAGCTAGAACCGCGGTATCCACTTATTGAATACCTTACTAGTAAACCTTTACTCTCTTTGAATATAAATAACTCTATCAGAAATTCAACCCCATAGAAGGTGAAAAAGCGTAAAATGTGTTTTCGGAAACCCCTTAAAAGCACGTTAATGCAATAAGATGTAGCTATTTCCTTTGCTCCAAAATACTAGCTATATAAAAGCCATCGGCTTTCAAGACCTCCATGTTAAGAGACGTCCAAATTTCTTCACTCACTATATAAAAGCCCAATTATACGTAAACAACAAGATCTATTAAAACTACTCTGTGAAGTTTATCAACAGCATCTACCCTGCTAGCCTTAAAACAAACAAGCTTCTCCTAAAGTTTGAGGCGTCATGTAATATTACCGCCAAAACTACACACTAGCACCAGGCTCCAACAGAAGGATTGGCAGAAATATATAATCGAGACCGCAGCCTGCATCGTAAGTACTTGGGAGGGGGGATAAGATTTTATAATCCATACAACTAATTACATCCGAATATCCTTTCAAATTTGAATGACTGCAATTCCCTATCAAGGTCTATTTCACTGTGTCTATAAGCGAGGTTCAGAAACAGTCGCTATAAATGTAGCGAGAGATTTGAAATAGGACTGCTTCTCACACCGGCAGCTCTATAATCCATTCACGGTTACTTCAAACTTATTGAAATAGGACTGCTTCTCACACCGGCAGCTCTATAATCCATTCACGGTTACTTCACACATATTGAACACATGATAAAGTTCTCCTTTCAGGATATTCCTCCGCCTTGTGCAAACTAAGCTTAACTACGTCTAGAAAGTTACACCGAAGGACAACGCACCGATTTTGTGCGCGCTTAGTTGTAATAATATTTTGCACGAGACCTATTGATTACTAGGCGCTACCAACACAAATGTGTTCTCACTGTTTTTATTCATATTTATTTTCAATGTGATATTATTATAAATAAAATCAAGATAAAATTTAAATTTAGTGAATAATAAAATACTTTTATGTTAACATAAGTATACGGCGCTTGTGATGAATGGTGAATTTTGAAAGGTTTGATTCAGAAAGTGTGAAGAAACTGCAAATATACTATACGTGGTCTATTCCATAGTAAGTAAGCTCACCTATAGACTGTTCGCGTTAAACTGAGCAATTTTAAAAGCCTTTCTTAAGATCTACTTGTATGCACGTTGTGTATTCTTCCGGCCTATGTAAATTTAACATTGCCACGGGCTTCATCACTTTATTCATGCGTCGGTAAAGTGAAACTGTGAAATTAGTAGAAAAGTAAACATTTTGTAAATCTGCTAAATTTTACACACTGAGGCGTAAAAAAACAACAAACAGAAAGCGTAAGAAATAATTTTAATTATCACAAATGGTTACCTAAAACTTTTTATTCGACGTTAAGATATGGAACTACATTCCATCCATCGTTACCTGCTTTACCGGGCGCAAGTCAGTCAGTGCGCCCCTTAAAATATGTGCAGGTAGGGGCAATGAGATTTTTATGAGTTTGATTTCACAAGTGCTCACTTTATCGTGAACAGCCTATAGAAACTGATAATCCTAGCACCTTAGGGCAGAACCTATAATGTGGCGCACACAGAGGTCCTCCGGTAAAGGAAATTACTAGCTGTTGCGTGAGCACACGCGGGCGGAACGGCGGACAGCACTCTAGTACTGCATAACAGGAATAAAACTCAACATCCTCCATGGCATGGGTGTAAGTTCAGGGAGAAATATGTACATAAATAAAGCCTCATACGAAAACAAATAAGAACCTTGCAGCGTTCCGCCGAGGCGAATGACTTCGCAACGTGTACTAAACACATGTTTTAAAATAAGCTACCTCCAACTATCTTCGCCAAAGTAATAAATGCATGTTCACCCCACCACATGCGGAAATATACTAAAAGAATATACGCGAATAATTTAATGGTGACACCAACGGACTTTCACTTCTCACGTATAAAATGTAGGGCCTTTGGTTAGGTTTCGACAGTTACACACTGGTTTATAACAATATCTACACACATATTTAGTTCCTTGCGTACAGAAATGAGAGTGACTGCATAACTCGCACCTTCTGATTTCGCTTACAACATTCTCTTGTTTCTCCTCTCCATAAACTCTGAGCAGCTCCAGGGACGTGCAGATGGAAAATATTTCGCGCTTGCCCGTCTTTCTTTTTTGGAAATGTCACTACGGCATAGTACAGGACAGAAAACACTTTGTTTTTCTAAGATTAACTATGACATGTTAGAAAGATTTTTTCGGTAACAAGATTCCTACCCGAAACTCTTGTCGTGAAATTTTTTTAATCAAAAGCTTGGATTGCAGAATCCGTTAATCGGAACAGTTGTAAGCTAAACAATGTACGTTAGCACGTAATGTAACTGCTGTACCACATGTCTGTTATACAAAAAATACAACGCGCTTAGAGCATTGTTTTCTTAAAACAGTTTCGAAAATACGCTTAATATTTGGGCAGAATCGAATTATGTACTACAGACGTGTATCGGAAAACTATAAAATCTTACTGGGTGTGTGTGTGTGAACTAATATGAGGCATTTTTAATGTCAGTTTTACTGTTGAGACATGCTTCATCTTTTTGTCCGTGCTGTAATATTTTGCTGCTGTTCGTTATCGTTTATCGTTCATAATAAATAATACTATAGAACGAACAAAGCCATAATATATATTTCCCGCGTTTTTTTAAACTACTTTAATTGCCCAACATAAGGTTTAGTCCATTCTTGGATACTTGCATCTTTTCTGAAGCCCTGCTGAAGTTATGCTTTCAGGATGTTCCTCTGCATCTTGCAAACAAAGAAAGGTTAACTCAGTCTAGAAAACTACATCAAAGAAATGACGCACCGCACTCGTGAGCACTCAGTTTGATAATATTTTTAATGAGAACTACCCCATTTCCTTTACTAGTCAGTACCAACAGAACTCATTTCCCCCCATTTTATTCATATTTATAATAAATTAAATCTTTTTATTTATAGGCAAGATATATAAAAGTCCAATTTAGCCAAAAAAAAAAAAACCATTACAGAACTATAAGACGCTTGTGATACGTAGTATATATAGGAATCAACCAAACATATACATAGAGTAATATTCCAAAGCTTTGATTAATAAATTAACTGTAGAAAACCTTTTAAAACCAACTTTTATTTACAAAAGCGCTAAAAAGAGAAAAATTAATTATAGTAGTTACAGAATTTGTAGGAATTGTAATAAAATGTCAAACAGTCGTAATAAACTTTACTACAAATTGATTTTTTGTAACAATTTATTTTTAATATATAACATTTTGGCGCAACATAGAACATATACCTCATTTGTGCAAGCGTAGTAAGTCTTGTGCAAGACTCTTAACTATTCGCGCTAGGCTTTTATATACTAAATATAAATTGATACAAAAATATCAATTTGTAGTCAAGTTTACTACATCTGTTCGACCACGTTTTACAAGTTCTGCAAATTTTGTAACTACTATAATAATTTTCTCTTTTAGTGCATTTATAAATAAAATATTGGTTTTAAAAAGTTTTTTTAGAGTTAATTTATTTTCCGTTTTTAGTCTCCACAAATTTTTTTTTTGCTATTATTAAATAGGTAGACAATTTATGCATTTACAACCTCGTGAATGTATACTTAGTCTGCCTATATATTAATAATAAAAATGATTCGTGAGACTAAAAAGGTGAAGTTAAACACTGGTGGCCCCTTCCACACTTCGGGCTGCAACCTGAGGAACAGCGATGTACTGCAGGGCAGACTTCATGCCAGTTCAGTGCATAGAGATCGGACAGACACCTACCGTGCATATAAACAAGGCAAGTTAAATATAAGGTTGTAAAAAAGTGTGAAGTAACCGCGAATGACCTATATGTCTCAATTCCCTTTAGTTTTCTCGTGGTGCTTTCGTACAGTAGATTTCAGACATGTGTTAACTTTAAATTCTTTCGCCCAACTCTCTTTCACTCACTCACTCACTCACTTGCCCCGCTTCTGTGGGCCTTCCTGTTCTGTACGCGCCCCACCTGCACCTATTCCATGGAAGCCCTGCATGTTCTGGGACCGGCGGGCCTCGCAAAGGCCACACGAGGAGGGGGTATCGACCAAGGGCTCGGCCCCACCCGTGGTTAGGGGGGGTCGGACGTTCGTGCCGGCCACACATTACTTCCCCTGCAAGGATGTGCCGAGGGGGTGATTCGTCGGTCGTGAAGCTGGACAGACGAGCGTACATCGTCGGTAAACCCTGTATCGTACAGTTCCGCCAGAAGCGCGAGAATTGTCGTGCGGGTAGTATACACAAGTGAACAATCGCTATCGGCTACCTCCAGAGCTTGAGGCTCCCGCCTATGGTACGTTCACGGTTACTTCCAAATTTTCTGGAGCCTTGCTGAAGTTCTACTTCCAGGATACTCATCCGCCTCGTACAAACATAGCTTAACTAAGTCTAGAGAATTACACCAAAGGGACAACGCACCTCATTCGTTCACTCTCAGTCCAATAATATTCTGTGTAAGAAATATTTCTTACGAGGCATTACCAACACACATATATTGTATCTGTTTTTATTCATGTTAATTTTAAATTGAATATTACAACTTATCAATAAATTTTAATGAAAATTCAATCTAACCAACAATAAGATGTTTTTGTGTTACCAGAAGAATAAAATTCAGGGATAAATGGAATATTTTGGAAACTTGATTAAAAAAGTGATAAGATACTGAGAATGGACTTTAACTGTCCTATTTTACGAAAAGAACACACACTTCAGACGATGGCTGCTGAATACTTTAAAAATGTCACGCACGTTGGAAATACCATTTCAAAGTACTCCAAAAAAAAAAAAAACTAAAAAGCGCTGGGGCTCAAAATATACGCATCATATACGTACGTACATAACTCCTCAAGGGCCCTGCACTGAACCTTCTTACAGATTTTCCACCAACAAAATAAGATGGCCACCGCTGAAAGATCCGCAGGAACACTCAGTGCGATTAGAACACTGCACGCCAGTGCAAAGCCTTGCGCTTAGCGGCGATGGAGCACTTGATACGCGTGGCTGTATCGCCCTTATATCTACCGCGAATCTCGGCCTGAAACGCGGAAAAAAGCTTCAGGTAGGCGGGGGCCTTAAGGTGTCGGATTCTTACCCTTGCTATGCCAAATATTTTGTTTTACAAATTTTTATATAGTTTCATATTCCATGGCAAGATGTAGGTAATTAGATTACGTCGATGAGTTTATTGAATTTTCAATTGTTACGTGAGGGCCTGGAAGCGTGCCCTATGTCTAATTGGCCATCGCGTGCTGCAAAACATTGACTATCGGGTGGACTGCCGCCTGGCAAACAAGTTACCAGATGTTGACTGGCGAAAGACATTGCAACAGGTTACTGACAGGTGACGCCATTTTGCTGGTATGTGCCGCCTGAGAATGTGGTAGAAAGGGCGTATAATAAAGTATTCTAAGGTATGGAGGTGTGCCAGATTCACCAACTACTCGACAATTCCAATGGCCAGTGCCGGGATTTCAACCCTGTTCCTCCGGAGTGAACGGTAACAGTGCTAAAGGCTGTTCACGATAAAGTGAGCACTTTAGAAATGAACCTTAGAAAAATGTCACTGCCCCTGCCTGCATATATTTTAACGGGCGCAATGAGAGACATTATCTCAGTTAAGTTGGTAGCGATGGATGGAAAGTAGTTTTATATCCTAACGTCAAATAAAAAGAGCTAGGTAAACATTTGTCATAACTTAAAATTATTTGTTTCATTTTCTGTTTTTTTTTTAAAGCATCGAAGGGTAAAAATGAGCAGATTTGTGAAGTATTTACTTTTTAAAAATAATTTCACAGTTTCATTTGACCGACGCATGAAAAATGTGACGAGGTTCATGGCAATGTTAATTTTACATAAGGCGGAATAATTCACAACCTGCCTACAACTAGATCTTAATTTCTTTCTTAAGTTCTCATTTCATCGTGAACAGCCTATATCAGCTACACGACAGAGACGGTATACTGCAACATAAGACCAACGAGGCAAAACTACACAAGAATCAGACAAAATGTTTCAAATTACGAGTAGTAAATGCAAAACAGAGGTGCTGTAATCAGAAAGTATATTTTAATATTTTCTCGCACATTTTGCACAATATTTATGATCAAAAGATATTTTATTATTTTTATTTTTATTTTTCACCCTCGTGTATATTCTGTAGTCACAATGCAGTGGGCAAAGTCCAAACAAAGTCTTAAAAACAGACCTAGGGTCTGGTAATAGTTTATATAACCGTGAATACCATATGAGACACAACAATGCTGGGGTACAAACCAATCGGTTACAAAATAAGAAGTAAGAAGTTTTTGAGTAACGTCTCGAGTTGTGCTCGAGGCTTAGCAGCTCCGGTATCATCGCCATACGCACACGAACTTTTAACGAGAATGGCCATTGAATATCCCCTGTGCAAGCCATAGATGTATGTGCCCGGTTTTTAGACGAAGTTATAGCCTTTTTTATATGAACGTTAGCCAGCTTATAGTGAGGGTGTTAATAAACAAGTTAACATTGGTCGGAAGCAGAAGCCGAAACAATTTTAATAACAATTGAAGAAAAGTCTGTCATCTTATATAATGTCAAATAGTGCATAGCATTTTCTTTGCACGACCGTGCATGTTGGGTTTTACTGGTGATCTATTACTGGGATTGTTATATTTGACTAACGAAATAAACTACTGTTTCATGGTCTCTGATTAATGGTAATTTGATGGTGCTTTAAGAAACCACAAATGTCACAAAATTGTATTAATTTTTGCGTCACAAAGCCCATCACTAATAGGACCTAGGGCAAAGTGTACCCACTGATCTCGCGTTCCATTTAGGCTAGCATGAATTTCAGTGTGCGATGATTCCTGTGTCGTGTACGACAATTAGGTATGAGCTGGTTGCTTACGAGAATATCGCTTGGTGGCCGTGGCAGCACTGGCCTATCGTCATTAATATTGCAACTGCCAAGGGTCTTACGCGCAGGTGCAGTGCTGCAGCAACTCTGTGTTGAATTCGCCCCCTATCTCCCTCCTCCCTCGTGGTACGGGTGATAGCGAATTTGCGATTAGAGGAGCTACAGCAGACGGGACAAACGTGGCCGTTTGATCCAATAAATTCGCCGATCTGAAGAACCTCTGCATGTGTCTATACAGCAAACTTTACGATTCTTGATCACCGATTTATTAATCTTAGATTAACCTAAAAATACAGATTGATATTAAATACGAAACAAAATTTCCTACTTGTTATAATATATTCACTGTTACTTACAACTTTTCTGACGCCCTGCTAAAGTTCTACTTCCAGGATATTTCTTCGCCTCATGCAAACAAAGCTTGGAAAATTTCACCAGAGGGCCAACGCATCACATTCGTGCGCACTCAGTGTAATCATATTTTACATAAGACCTATTTGTTACTTGGTAATACCAACACACCAAAATACAAGAAAAAAATCAATTCAACCAAAAATAAGGTACTTTCATGTAAACACAAGTAGAAAAAACTTTTGATATATAGCATGTTCAGGAAGCAACCGAAAACGTCATAACGGGGTGATTAATCAAAATTTAGATTCGAAATCGGGGAGAAACCGTGAAAATTTACTATAGTAATACATTTTTGTATAAATGATTGTTACAAAGGCAGAGCTTTTTATTATCTGCAATCAGTAGAATGGTTTTGTATGTTTTGAGGCCATCGGCGTCTTGGCAGTGGAGCTTGGAGCTGTTCATGCTCTGTCATTCCAGTTCCCAGGCGGCCATATTGTCCGCCCTATTGAAAGTTGGTGATTTTGACCTTGACCTTTGACATTTACCCGATTAACCTTAACCTTGAAAACTTTCGAAAATTGCAAAGAATTTTTTATATTAAAATATATAAAAAATGTATTAAAAATTTGTAAATAAATTTAAAACAAAATTATTAAAAAATTATTCCAAAAATTAAAATTTCGAATGTTTGGGCGCTGAGGGGACTTAGGAAAGAGCCGAGGCACCAACTTGTCGCCATGTTATTACATCACCCAACCGTCATGTTGGACCCAGGTGACCTTGATCTTGACCTATGATATTGCCCCTATAACTGTGAACTTGGATGACCTTGAAAACAAAAACTGGAGAAAAAATAGTAAAAATTGAATAATTTTATTATTATATTACTATCACCACCATATTGAATCCAGGTGACCTTGACCCCAATAACCGTTAACCTTAAAAACCTGAAAGGATCATCAAAAACACAAATATTTGGCAAGAATAAAAAAAACTGAAAAAATATTATAAATTAAAAAAAAATATTTTATAAAACTTTCATCACCCTTAGCACCACGTCCAGCAGATGACTATCAGATTGTATTAACATTTCCCTCCCCTACACATTCGCATTTTCTCATTCTGTCGAATGCACTCCATCCGTCATATTGGGATTTTCGTTTGTCATTTGTTTACATTTTCAACACCTAGGTGGCACTGATGACTCCGACCAACATGTTAGATCTGGATGAACTTTACCTCTACCCACATCTGTGACCTTGGCCCCGTGCCCATGACCCTGGAAAACCTTTCACACAAAAATAAATCCTAAACACTTTTATAAAATCCAAAAGATAAAAAAAATTTTTTTTTAAAATTTAAACATTAATTAAAGACTTGTTTTTTAAACCAATTTTCTTATAAATATTTCAATCTTACAATAAATATTTTGCGAGCTTTCCATCAATCTTTCGTAATCAGCACCACAATCAGCACCACATTCACCACCACAATCAGCACAGCAATCAGCACCACAATCACCACCCAATTAGCACCGCAAGTTTTCAATCTTTCTATAAATCTTTCAATCTTTCCATTAATCTTTCAATCTTACCATCAATCTTTCGCAATCTTTCCATCAATATTTCAATCTTTCCCACATTATTTCAATCTTCCCAAAAAATATCTCACAATCTTTCCATCTATATTTTGTTATGTTTCCACCAATTATTTTATCTTCAAATCAGTGTTTCGCAATCTTACCACCAATCTTTCACAATTTTTCCATCAATCTTTCACAATATTTCCATCAATATTTAACAATATTTCCATCAATCTTTTGAAATCTTTCCAACAATCTTTCGGAATCCTTCCCAATTTTTCCATCAATCTTTCCCAGTCTTTTCATCAATCTTTCACAATATTTCCATCAATATTTTGCATTCTTTCCATTAATCATTAATCCATATTCAGTCCATGGGTTTGTGGTCTGTCTCTATACATACATAATTTAAAAATACGATTCACCATCTGTCCCCAAAATTTGTACAAGTCGAGAATTAATGTTTTGTGTGCAGTCAATTATCATTCTATATGCAGATATTTCCATTACTAGTCGAGTTCTCATAGCACCACTTTTAAGTTGTGAGGGATATAAGGATACGACACACAAAAAATAAAGAAGTACCAATTATTTTAAAATAAAAATGTATCATTAATTTGTGATAGCATTTTCAGAAGAAAAAAGTACATCACATCATGCGATATGTATCCGTTCCTTCAGTTTACTAATGATTCAAGATATTTCAACAATGCGTGAGAGGTCCCCGTGTTTTTGAAGGTCAATTTGATATATGAGTCCATCAACAAGTTCATTCGGGTTGTCGAGAAAATCACAATCATCGTCTTCGCCACTATCACAGTTTCATGTTCATTATCATCGTGCTCTCATCGTGGTCATCTTCACCTCCTGTTTCGTATTATATATTAAATTTGTTTTCTTTTGCAGCAGGAGTTGTATGCTCAACAGTATTTAGAGCCGAAGTCAGTTTATTTTGAAGTTCATCGACTTCACGCGAAAGAATTGAAAGTGTACATTCCACAAAACTGACTTGACTGCACTCATTCCGTCTTTAGAATTAACTGTCTCATAATAACCCCTGTCGAATCGTTACCCCATAGATGCAGCAAGAGGTGTTGCCGGCAACACTTGCTGACTCCCAGCAGATGAATTCTCGCAGATCTCGGTATGTTCTTTCAATATATCGCCTTGCAAAAACTGCATGGGACCAACGAGATAATGCTTCATCGCGTGAAAAGGGCTATTCGTACAGGTCGTTCTCTCATGCGGACAAGCATTTTGACCACAGGTGAAAACTCGATCGCAGAATCGGCACTGGCGACAACCAGTTAGCTATGATGCTCCATGATCGTTGAGGTCAAAGGCAGGCCTTAGTATTTGCAATTTAGTCTTTGTGGTATGACGAGGGAGCACTTTCAAATCGATGTTGACCTCATGGTGTCAAAATGTCTAATGACATTTTTTCAATATAAATGAGGTTCTTTTACAGAAAAGAGCCTAGCTTGTGCCTACAAAAGGCCTTTCATCATACAATTTATATGTAAATAAATAGGGAGCACTCTGATGAAACCTACATACTCGTTCGTCCCAGAAGAAATCGCGTAGATAATTATGTATAGATAAATATAGAAATATATGATTAATTATAATGTATTTAATACATATTTATGTATGAATAAATATATAAACGAGTAAGTATATAATTATATTTAATGATTTGATATATATGTATATATATAAATACGAAAATATGAATTATTTAAGTTTTATTTATAATAATTGTGTATAGGTATATAAATATCTAAATAAAAGGTTTTTAATATATTTTATACATAATTATGTAGAAATAAATGTAGAAATATGTAGTAATCTTTTATTTATTTTATATATAATGTCAATAGGTGTATAAATCTGTAAATATATAATTATTTTTAATTAATTTTATACATAATAATGTATATATAAATATAGTAACATAAAATAATTTTTAATTTCTGTTTATATAATACATATACCGACAAGCATATTTAAATTTTGGAGACAGTTGACGAATCTTTTTTTTATATGCATGGATAAAGACAGACGACAAACCCATGGATTGAATATGTATTGATAACTTATGAAATGATTGCAAATATTGATGGAAATATTGCGAAAAATTGATGGAAAGATTGCGGACGATTATTGAAAATATTGCGAAAGATTGATGGAAAGACTGAAAAATTGATGGAAATATTGCGAAATAATAATGGGCAATTTGAAAAAGATTGAAGGAGAGATTGCAGGATTTATGGAAACATTGCGAAATACTGATGGAAAGATTACGAAAGATTGATGTGAAGATTGAAAGATTGAGGGTAAGATTGATGGAAAGATTGATAGATTTATCGAAAGATTGAAACATTGTAGTGCTCATTGCGATAAATAGATGGGAAGATAGGAAGATTTGTGGGAAAATTTATTTTAAAAAAATCTTTAATTATTTAAAAATTTTGTGGAATTTTTCGGATCCTATAAAAGCTATTCGAATTTCTTTTTGGGTGCAATGTTATCCAAGGTATTGGACAAGGGGACAAGGTCACAGATGTGGGTCAAGGTGAAGGTCATCCAGATCTAACATGTTGGTCGGAGTCATTAGTTACACCTAGATGTTGATAATGTAAACAAATGACAAACGAAAAAACCAATATGGCGGGTGGAGTGCATTCTACAGAATGAGTAATGTGAGCGGGTATGGAAGGCGAATGTTAATAAAATGTGATTGATTGGATGGGGGTCAGTCGTCTGCTGGATGTGGTGTTGTGGGAGATCTCCGGAAATGCAAGTTTATAAAAGTAATTTAAATGTTTTTTTATATTATATTTATTGATTTTTTTTATCAATTCTTCCGAACTTTATGGGATTTTAATTAATTTCTTTGGGTTTTCAAGGTCAAAGGTAACTGGGATCTTGGTCAAAGGTCAATGTCACCTGGATCCAATATAGCAGTAGTAGTCAATAATGTAATATGCTCACTAATATTTGTGAATTTTTTCAATTTTTATATTTTTGCTCGAGTTTTTCAAGGTAATCCAAGGTCATGGTTATAGGGCCAAGGTCACCTGGTTTCAACATGGCAGTTGGGTGACGTTATAACATGGTGGCTGGGGGGTTCAAGTCCCTCATCCCCTCTAACCTCAAATATTTATATTTTAATTTTATAACTTTTAAAATATTCTTATAAATAATTGTTAATAAGGATTTAAGGTTTTTTTTTGGGATTTTTTTTGGATTTTTTAAAGGATTTTTTGGGAATTTTTGGGTTCAAGGTCAAAGGTCACTGGGGTGAATGTCAAAGGTCATGGTCACCTGGATACAATATGGTGGTAATAGTAATGTAATATGCGTGCTGACTTTTATGAATTTATTACAATTTTACCATTATTCCTTGAGTTTTATTTTCAAGGTCATCCAAGGTCACGGTTATACCGTTAAGATGATGGGTCAAGGTCAAAGTCATCTGGATCCAACATGGCTGTTGGTTGATATAATAACATGGCGACCAGTTGTCGCCTTGGCTCCTTTCCCGAGTACCCTCTATGCCTAAACTATCAAAATTTTTAATTCTTTAATATATATATTTTAAATTTTGTTATAAGTTTTTAATAAATTTTTATATAGATTTTTAATAATTAATATTTTGAATAATTTTTTAAGGCGTTTTGGGAAATATTTGAGTTTTCAAAGTCAAAGATCACCGGGTTAAGGTCAAAGATAAAGGTGATCGACATTCAACATGGCGGTGAAGATGGCTGCCGGTAGACCGATATGACAGAGCATGAAGATCTCCGAGCTCCGCCGCCAAGACGCCGTTGGCCCAAACATGTCAAATCTTTCTACTGTAATTACGATGTTTTAAGTGATTTGTGCATTTACTGTACAGCTGCCACGATTAATCGCTTTATTTGGACCGCTTAACTTCTGCAATCATGGCTCAAGTCTTCGAACCATAACTAAACAGCAACACGAAGTTGCAATCAATGCGAAACAGTCGTCAAGGTACAATTTTATTATTAGAACTTTTGTTCTTTCTTTACTACATGGTTTTGACGCTGCTCGTGTTTTGTGTTATTTGCGGTCACGAAATATTAGGTACATTTATTTTGAAATAGAACGTCTGTTTCATTTGCTTCACACCTTCCTCGGGATTTAGACTGAAAAGAAATGCGAATATTTACTTTGGCATGTTTCAAATATTTCCATTTTGTATGTATTAACATACATTATCTACATACATGGATATACGCATACATGTAACACTTTTGGCATATTTTTCACTTGCCACCATTATTTTGCTTTTATATTTACTTGAAATTTTTCTCCTTTCTTGTCGAAGTATTAAAAATAATACATTGGTTCCTTCGAGTTTGTTTACGTATACTAATGCACGACGACACTTGATGTATCTAGAGAATACTTGAGAAATTATAACTGAAACGGCACCTTAGCAAATATGACGTCATTAGCCAGCAACTTGTTGTAAAGTAATTTGCAAATTAGTGACTGTAACTTAGATGCCAGTCAGAAACCCGGCCAATAGGAAATCTTTGGCAGTACGCAGGAACCAATATAAAAAAACCGCCCAAGCACTTACAGACCCTCGCGCAGCCAATCAGCGAATGGATTCGTCCGCCTAAAGGGAACCGCCAAGCTGTTTCACCGCTATGTACTTACCTATTTTGTGTTGCATCTCTCGTTTTCTCGCACATCTGTAAGGTACTGTTTAAATTATATAAAACCATAGGGAATCTATTTTCTTCTTGCCCTTTCGATTTAGTTCCATTAGATGATCAAGTTAATGTTTTCAATATTACTTTTCCTCTCTTCAGACATGCTGTAGTCTATTTGCGGTTTCTTCACACTTTTTGAATCAAACCTTTGGAAAAATCACCCCTTGTATGACCGCAAGACCCCCCCCCCCCCCCCAATCTGACCGCAAGACATCGACGTGTGAACAGTGTGTGATCGAGGCTAAAGAGGCGAGCATCCACTTACTCCTGGACAGAAGGGTTACCGAGGCCAACCGATCAGAAGTTAAAGGATGAGCATATTACGCGTAGCGGTAGGGACCAATGACTGTATCACGACATCGTCCGCAACCCCTACTGTAATTAATTTTTCTGGCAAGGATGGCGATTAGCTGCGACGTGGTAATTGGAGTTAACATATTGTGATCGAGTCTAAACGCAACTTGCTATTTGTGTTAAGGATACGACGTGTGAGTAGAAGTAACTTGTTATCCCTTGTATTCTTGTTGTAATTGCTGTTCATGAGATTAGTATTGTTATTAATTATATTTATTTATTTATAATCCTATCTATTATTCAGCTCTCCCTAAGTAAACCCCCGAACACCCTTACCTCCACTTAAGGTGAAGTGAGTTACTAGAAGGAAGGAGAAAGAGCAAATTATAAATAGGAGGCAGGGAGTTATTTCATCACTACTATTCTACAGAATAGAGGATGTTGTTCGTCCTTCTCTCGACAGGGGACAGTATTTCGTAGGTATATCTAAGTGTGCCCACTTTGGCCTTGCTCTGAAATCAGGCGATAACATAGTCTGACTCTTGCTTAGTCGACACAGTGTCTGGTTTCATCTCTAATGATATTATTGTCAATGAGACGCCAATGCCTGCCTACCATCTAAGCTTTCAAGAACTTAATTAAAATTTATTTGCACACATGTAGAGGAAATTAGTTATCAGTAACTTCTTATTCAGTTGCTTGCGTGTAGAGTTTCCGCTGAAATTATGGCGCCAATTAAATCTCGTGTTATCACCAGTAGTTGCAAACTCAGAAATGGTTCCCATACAATGATGATCTATAATCGTTATTGTGCGTTAATTTTTTAACTAAATTATTAAACTAAGCGTTTCGCGCAAGTACAAATTTTAAACAAAATCAGCAGTTTGACAGCGAACGTGTTGATGTCGGTGGACTTATAGTGCGATGAATATGCATTGTATTTACGTCGAAGGCAATATTTGTGTCACAAGAAAAAATGTCTGGTAACAAGTTACACTTTTGATGACTACCAAATAATATCTTTCGAGAACTGTGTTAGAATTTTACGATAAGGGGGGAATCCAGACAACAAAATAAATTACGGCAGCTATGCGTGACGGTTTCAACAAGTTCCATGACAAAAACTTGAAAAGTTTTTTTTTTTTTTTTTTTTTGTTTAAGAAATTGAATGACGGGAGGAAGTTTGTAATGGAAATGAATCACACAACATGCGCGGACAGTGAGGAGAAGCTTATGCTGCCATTATAAGCTACATCAGCAAAGTTGAATTATTTTTTCAATGCTACACGCAACTGTAGGTAAATAACAATTTTTACATTTACGTTTAATAGATGTTGCTAGTCTGTAAATTTAACTGTTGAATCACTTTTACTACAAAGTTAAAATTTTGGGTGTTCGTCTGCTGAAAGAGATTTCTAATAGATATAAACTCCCAAATATATCACTTATATGGTTTATCGAGTTCTGTTAATACTATGTTCAAATGCTTATTTATGCATTCCACTGAAATTTATGTTACTACAATTCAGATTCCACGACACATGTACTACGACGCGGTGAACGCTTGGTAGATGTGGAAACAGGGCTTGGTAACGCTCGCTGATAGGCTGCGACTGAGCGGCCAAGAAGTTATGTTCCAGGTATAGCTATGCAGGTGTGCTTGAACTGTTTACTACAATAAAATCATTCCATCCAAGAATAAGCAGCAGAAATTTTCAAGCTCTTTCTTCGTTTGTTCCAGCTAATATTACTATCATTTATTCAAATACGTCATCCCCCAAGCAAGAGAAATCTTGTCATTATTAAATGTTCATCATATAAGATGACTTATTTATTATTCGTCGGTTTCTTTTGGTTATCCTGTGCGTGTTTTCTTTGCCGGTACAAAGCAGGCTTCAGTAACAACTATAATGGTACTTAGCGATACAATCGTACCGCATGTTAAGTCATTCCGTTCAATTCTTCAGAATTCAACAGTTTTATAGGAATGTAGACTTTTCTTGCTCTTTTTTTTTTTGCGTTGATCATATCCTGCTTAACATCTGCTACAGCCATGTCTGGCATACACTAATGATTTGAAAGTCGTAAGTTCTTTGTATTTTATCAGTAGTCCTCTGATACGATTTTAGTTTATCTGGCAGAAACATCTATTCCAGGTCTTCGTGTTTGTTGATGCTGTGTCTACGGTAAGCATACCCATCGTGGAGGAGGAAAGATTCTCAGAGTTCGTTACTGTAAACTCAATCTCAGTGCCGCTTAGAGCGACAAAGATGCATACGTGGACACTGGAAAACGACAAACGTTGAAGAGCAGGAAGTAAACAATCAACGCCCTTTATTTACTAACAAGTATGATAAATATACCATATGCCAGATTCATGTGGATGAACAAGTAATAATATTGCCATTCTGTTGTATCCTTTGCAGGGACAAAGTAGGCTTCAATAACGAAAGCAAAACTGTTTCTGTCAAACGTTGTTTATTTTTATTTGTTCGTTTTATTTTCGAAAAAGTAACCTGTAACTATCTTCTTGTAGTACATAGCGATTGTTTTGTTATCACAAACAATGAGGTGTAGATTTTGTTTTCATTTATAGTAACACTACATTTTGATGTGTATGTCACTGAAGACGATCCCACAAATTAAAGGAAGACAGGAAAGAAAGGCGAAATAAAAGAAGTAATAAGCTACTACTTTCTATTTCATAAAAATTAATACTGTTACGAATACTCAAGCGTAGGAAGGCGAAGAGCTGTTGAGGTAATAGCTCACTTTCCCCGTCTAACTCTCACCCCTGAACAGCCGGAGATCGGCGTCCTCATGTCTTGCGTCCGCCTCGCGTCGCTGATGCCCCAGGGAGACCTCATTCTTTGGTTCGGATACCCCGACCACAATTCTCGCCCTATCTCCTGCTAATATGTCGCAACTCCTCCCCTTATTCGCCGAGAGCTTGGCGTGGGCGGAGTTAATGGTCGTCGGTCGTTGACCATCCTTCTGTGTCAGCCAGGCCTAACTACTATGACCCAACTTGCATGATCTTTGTCGAATGTACCTGCTTTTGCAGTGCTGCTCGTGCTGTCGCAGTCCCTAAGTAGGCTGCCACTGACCGCCTTTCTCCTGGGCGCACCGCGTGACTGGTGTTGCAATCGTAACCATTTATAACACAATACAGTAAAGACTGTTCACGATAAAGTTACTACTTTTGAAATCAACCTTAGAAAAATGTCACTGCTCCTGCTAGCATACATTTAAACCGGCGCACTGGGTGACATGCGCCCCGTAAAGTTGGTAACGATGGATGGAAAGTAGTTCCATATATTAACGGCGAATAAAAAGTGTTAGGTAATCATTTGTGATAACTTATATTATTTATTTCGCTTTATGTTTCGTTAATGCATCGGAGTGTAAAAATGACCAAATTCGAAAAATACTTACTTTTCTAACAACTTCACAGTTTTGCTTGACCGACGCTTGAATTAAGCGATGAGACCCGTGGCAATGTTAATTTCACATAAGGCGGAAGAATACACAACGTGCACACACGTATATTTTTGTATAAGTTGCTCTGAGGGAAGAACGTTGGACACTCAGCCTCGCAGCGTACAGTACTGGCAAAGAACCGTGTCTGATTGGGCGGAATAAATATTCTCCTCCATTTTCCATACTTATGTTCCTGAAAATTGCTTCCAGCCATTTGACTTAACGAGAGGTATACCCTTAATAGATTCCATCTTTGACTTGCTAAACACATTCAGCTTTCAGTTTTGGTATAGCAACTTTTACAAGTTACACTCCTTATAAATTACAACACGCTTGATTCTTACATACATCACGTTTTGTATTTATCTGAATAATTAGAGACTTCGCCCAGTAAAAGATAATTTGTTGCCCGAGACTTCGAAGCGCGGGAACGCTAAGGGCGACGCAGGTACGAGTAAAAGATGCCTCGTCGCCTCTATGTGCATGCACCGAGAAACGCACCTCTACAGGATATTCTGCGGTGACCCTACATTATTAGAGTTGCATGTCAGTAGACTACTACTGTAAATGTTCGGTACTTAAGTTTTATTTATAAATATTATCGGGAAACACCCGTTTTAGTTATTAATATCTCACAAAAATACGCTTAATAGAATAAATTAAACCCGGAACTTGTATACCTACGTGCAAAGCATGCTATAATCTATTTTTATATGAAGAGAACATTTATTACCTTGACTTTCTCACGAAATTGTATTGAATGCAGTTTCTTCCTAAACGCACGAACTGAACATATTACAAACCATTTGTTCGCAAATACCAGTACCTTTTTTTTTTTTTTGACCTTTTATATTGTAAGCTGAACTTAGGGTTATAGGTAATCTGTTTTCAGATACCGCGTTAAATTATACGTAAAATTGAGCTTCATTAGGAACGTGTCATGCTTGGCGAAAAACTAAACGGTAACGCGAGTACCACCAACGCTATGTTTATAGAGCAACTAATTTTAAAACCAGTTTTGAGTCTGATCCGTGGGAGAGTGATATTGCTAGGTATATTTTCGACTCCAAACACCATCACCTTACGTTACAATATGTTCTAGCTGCCTGACACTTTGTCCCAAGTAAAAATTAAGGTAGTTAATATCTTGGAGGGGAGGAATATTTGACCTTAGTTAAATAGAATGACGAAATATGACAATTAGTAGTATTGCGAGGCACACAACAGTGTGATTTTAGCTCACAATGAAGAAATATGTTTTCTTACCAAGCGAAGATCATGACTTTAGGCAAGTGAGATAAAAGCTGTAACTTGGGCAAATTGAACGCATTGCAATAGCAAGAATTTTGTTTGTACTAGCCCTCTCTGGTACATCAAAGGGACATCTTTTCATACAGGCATAAATCGTTCATTACGTTTTGCACATAGAAAAGCTATAATAAAGGTAATGCTTTTATAATTAATTTTACCATTATGAGCTTCCTTCGTAAGTAATAAAAACTGTATAAAATATTAATCATTGACCACCGATTTGATTCTAGCTTATTACGTGTACTGTATGATTTATAATTTTGCTGATTTATATTTTTAATGCTGTTATAAAACAGTGATATTCATAAAATTTGATTTTCCTCGCTATTAGTGTGCAATAAATATCCGGCTTTAACCATATTGCATGTGGTTCAATGAAATGTGGGCGGGATTCCACTTTCCTTGGGTTTTCCGGCGCATAAATGTTTCATTTGGTGCAAGACCAGTAGGGTCTAAAGTGAAGTGATCTCAGATTTGGTCCCATTAACTGAAGCAGTCAATTCTCTTTTATTTCGACACTAATTATAGATAGTATTTTCTTACTTGTGTATTTGGCCAGACACCGATGGAGTTTAATATTTCCCGTATAAATCATCTTCTGTCCTTGGACCACAGAGCACTCAACACTTTAACGGACTACGCCCGAGTCTAGCTCGGCCAATGGTAGTATGGCGTGGCGGGATTCTTTGTATCTGGAGACAGAACTCGCATAGATATGCTTCCGTTGGTTCTCTAGAGTTTATGTTGACCTCACATGAACACTGCGCTACATCAATTAAATTTCTAATGAACGAAAATTAAAATTTTTACTCAGTTATAAAACGAACAGGGTGGACTATATAGCGTGTTGGAGGCTGTTCACGATTAAGTGAGCACTTTTGAAATCAACTTTAGAAAAATGTCACTGCCCCTGCTTGGGTATATTTTAACGGGCGCACTGAGTGACATGCGCCCGGTAAAGTTGGTAACGATGAATGGAAATTAGTATGTTAACGTCGAATAAAAAGTGTTAGGTAACCATTTGCAGAAATTTAAATTATTTATTAGCCTTTCGGTTTTTTTTTTTTAACGCCTCAGTGAGTTAAAATCAGCAGATTTATAACATGGAGAAGAAAGAGATTTGGGCTTATTTAATCAGCGAGGTCTTGAGACCCGATGAAGGTGATTGAAGTGAATGCGGGGAGGCGCGGGAATGAGGGGGCGCGGGAAACGCTTGCAAAAATCCGGTGACCCGGCCGGGTATTGAGCCCGGTTCGCCATGGTGGGAGGTGAGCGTGCTAATCACTCAGCTACCTTCCCTCCCCCCTCCCCATTACACACAGTCAAGTCACCAATTCACTGGCCAGCGGATAGCGAGTAATGAAACTTGTTAATGTAATAAGCACGTCCAGTGTAATATGCACCAATATGAACCTAGTAAGGGGGAGAAGCACATGTCAATAGATCTGGTGCTCCTGTAGTGGATTTACATACGACTCACATCTAGCTGGCTATCGTGACTGCCTGGGAATATACTCAGATCTCACAGAGTTAGGAATGCAGAGGTAAAAAAGCCTTCTACGCAGCGAACTCCAGCCGTACGCGTCAGCAAAATGGCGTCACTGGCCAGTAACGTGTTGAAACCATAGGGTAAAGACGAGGTAGACCGCTTACTCGTCTTCTGTGCATGTAACGAACATTTACCTGCCCCAAAGGAACACAACTGTCAAAGTCACATGGTCAACAGTGATGAACGTGTTTGTTTACATCATAATTTTTAAATGACAAGTATTATTTTATGATTAAAATTGTTTACAAATCAGTTTTCTAACCTGAAATCCAAAACATGCCGTTTTTGCAAGACGTGTTGGGAGGTGAGCAATGCAATTCTGGGACACGGAGACTGGCTGTGCGTAGCCAGCGAGATCGGTCTACCTCTTCTTTGGTCTATGGTTGGAACGTCGTTCTCCTGTCAGTGCTTGGTAATATAGGCTACATGTTAGCTGACAATCCAGTCAATAGGGAACCTTTCATAGCACGCAGTCACCAATCAGGCGCAATGTCCGTTGCGAGAGAATCTCGTGGCCGATCAGAGAGTGGGTGTGCCCACACCGAAGCAACTGTCACGCCATTTCGTCTCTGGGTATTTATTCAAATTGTGGTTGGACAATACCAGCCGAGATATCTGATGCGCTGGGTCTGTCCAAATTTTTTTTAAAACTCATTTTTTTTTCCTTTTTTCCTTTCAACGATTTCAGTTAGGTAGTATATTTTTCGTTTAATTCTTTGCCATTTAAATAGTTTAATTAATTTTAAAATTTCAGTTAGTTTATATATTACCTAAAATGTCGTGTCGTTGAAACAGTAACCATCATATATGTTCTAAGAAGTTCGCGTAGAGTCTAACATATTACATTCAATTTTTGCCCAATTTTTATTATATTTGAACTTCTGGGCACTTTCGTTTTACTGACGCGAAGCCTTCCATAGTTTATAACGGTTTTCATGGATTTTAATACCAGTAACTGAATTTCGTGTGTCAGCTTTAATGAGTACGCGTCAGAAAGTAAAATATTTTCCTTGTAGTGCTTGTTTCTAGCCCAAGTTCTCTGTCGAGAAATTATCCGAGGGCAGGCAGTATATCTGGCGCTCCGTCGTTTTATGACGGGATATGGTTCGGCCATTGTCTCCCCAGACGATATTGATCACAGCATCGGCGCCTTCTTGGCGATTGACGTGTGTCTTAGGCTTCGTTCGTGACCCCGTTCTGTTGAAGCCACTGAGGGAGGGCGACAGGCTCGGCAAGCCACTCGAGTCTCACCTCTTGGAGAGCGCGGCACCGCTTATAGTCCGTTCGCGGCTACATCCAACTTTCCTGCTAAAGTTCTTCTTTCAGGATATTCCTCCGCCTCGCGCAAACAAAGCTTAACCAAGTCTAGAAAATTACGCCAAAGGGACATCGCACCGCATTCGTGTGGATCCAGTCCAATAATATTTTGTGCAAGGACTATTTCTTACTACGCTTTACCAACCTACATATTTTCTCTCTGGTTTATCCGTAGTCAGTTTATATGAAATATTCTTAATTATTGATTATACAAGTAAAAGTTTAATTAAAAAAAATACTTTTATGTTAAAATACGTGACATATTTAGCAAACAACAAAGCTCGTCGTGCATGGTGTGATTTTTCTAAGGTTTGTTTCACAAAGTGTGAACAACCCATGGATAGACCATACACTGTAGCCAGCAGATCATGTTCTCTGTCTCTTTCTCTAATTAATGTATTTTTTTTAAGTTACTTATATATGAACGGTTTTAAGTTATTATGTTATTTATTTAGTTTAGTCGTGTCTACAAATTGTTAAAAAGAGACAACGAAGAAGACACAAAAATGCTATCAAGGCGCAACGAATGTAAACAAACAACTTAAAAAATAATAGACCGGAAATACAACATCAATGCTCCATAAAAATTAACCAAACAAAATAGTCTTAGGGGCCACCAGTTCCTCACAGACAACACGAGTAACGTAATGTTGCCAAGGCGTTTAGCCTGATGCACAAATCCATTCAGTTCTAAACAATTCCACACAAGATGACAAACCACGAAATAGTGTTTTATATGTATGAAGATTATAAAATATTTCTAGGATACTAGCATATCGGTATTATAAATCCTAAACCATCCGTTTATGTATGTATTCCTTTTATAAATAATAATTCTAACACTGACGCACCAGCGTTACAAAGTAATTAAGTACACACGATATGAAAAATGCAATAATAGCAATTTTATCGGAAGTCACTATTCATTATAGGGGAGCTTAGGAAAGATAATTGAAAATTTCTGTATTCCTGCTTATCATTACCGGACACTGAGAAGTATCTGGTCTGTGCGTTGTCTGCAGTAAACAAAATTTCTGCAACAAAAACAATTACGGATAAAATATTACAGACTAGTACATTGTCTATTTTAAAATACAATTCAGAACGTATTTCATTGTCTCAGTAAAGAAATATGCTATTTTCCCACCAAATTTCAACAGCTGTTGTTTTTAAAAGATTTTCTTGGCTAAAATATCTTGAAGTATTTTTGTTAAAGATTGAACGCATAGTTGCACACAACTCTCTTAGTCGCAGGTGTTGCAATGAACTAATGTATGTTCGGAACTGCTCTTGCAATGCTACAGTGCTCGTTTATTCCCCGGAACGAATGAACAATCACACACTTCCTTTATCGGGATCTGCATCAGTTATTTATAAGTAATTTATAAAACTTTTTCACGCGTGATGTGTCCCCCCTTTGAGAGAAATTAAGACGGAAACTTTTAAGAATAATAATAATAGTGGAAGCGCTATAAACAGAAACTTATAGCCAGGGACGTATAAAAGCTTAGTAATATAAATAGTCTTGCGCAATAAGTCAGCCTTGCCTTTTTGCCGCATATGAAATTTATCAACGACTGTTCACGATAAAATAAACACTTTTGAAATTAACCCTTCGAAATACATCACTTTTTCTACCTGCATATATTTGAACGTGTAAGACGACCAGTATGCGCCTAGTGAACTTGATAACTATGAAGGGAAAGTAGTTCTATGCCTTAACGTTGAATTGTTCGGTAAACATTTGTAAAACCTTAAATTATTACTTTTGCTTTCTCTTCTTTCAATGCATGTAAAGGAAATAATAATTGGCAGATTTGTAGAATATTTATTTTTCAAATAATTTCACAGTTTCACTTGACTGACGCAAAAATAAAATGATCAGACCCATAGTAATGTTAATTTTGCATATGTAGGAAGAGTACACAATGTTCAGAAACGTAGATCTTAAGCAGGGATTTCAGAATTAGCTCAGTTTACCGTCAACAGCCTTGACATGCAAGCGTGACATATTGCTATACTCCTGGACGTCGCTAAACATAAACAAATGAGAAAATACTTCATGAAATATGCCTACTGGCTCAGTTGACCACGCATTGTTATCCGAACTCAAATATTGCACACGTGTAATATTTTGGCTTGCGTTGTGCTTTTACAGATATTGCTTCTTGCAATTAGTAAACATCGAACTGTTTGATTGCCATTAACGACATTTGCACTTGACTGAAGGGATTGAAGACATTTGATATAGTAATCGTTTTCTCTTCGGAACTAATGAAGTGTAGAATGTCTTAAAGTAAAGTCTCGAAATATTCAATTTCATTTTACACATAATATTATATGTATACAGAAAAAAGGTTCATAATACAATATCTAGTTTCATGTCACTTTATAAAATTCAGTTACTGATGATGTTCGGTTTGAGCTCAGCTCTAAAGTGCAAAGCAAGCATATATCTAAATTACGAAAACTAATTTTCTGAGCATGTTGTACGTATAGCTCAATACTGCGATGGTACTCGAAGAATGATAACTGAAATGGCAAACTGTGTCTAGGCATATAGAGAAAGTTTCAATATTATAGGTACAACCTGCAGGGTTGTGTAGAAGACAGAGAAACAACGACAAAAGTCCTAATAAAAATTGCTCCGGAAACCTGTCGTTTCCGATGTACGACGTAAGTACATGTGCAACCATTTCATTGTTGGGACATTGCTCATACGTTATGTTCGAGGTATCAGTCCTCACATTGTTCAACAGCGGTGTGCACTCGTAGCAGCGTTCGAAGCTGTTGACATGGCTCCACACTCGTGTTCTAACGAAGGGATGACAGACATCCAGTTCACGTATGGACTTGCTAATGGGGGCGGTGCGATAGGCAGCACGTTTGTACAACGAAGCGTTCCCTCGCAGAAGACAGGCAGATAGCAGAGGTTTCACGAGGTACCATCATTTCCGAGGTAGGCCTACAATCGTGCTGCCTCCCGTTCGTTGCCATCAGCACGCTGATGCATGAAATGGATGTCGGCCGTCTCTTCGTCAGAAAATGTGCGCGGTGCCATCTCACCTGCTTCAAACCCTGCTACGAGTGCATGCCGCTATTGACATTCAATATGAGGGCTGGTACCTGGAATGCAAGGCATGAACTATATTGTGATAATGCAATGGTTCCACATTATAATGGTTACTATTGTACTTCACGATACACCACACGTGTAGTCTGGGGGTGTAGCTACTACGCTAATATTAACGGGTAGGCAAGTCGTAAAAGTCACTTATTTAATCCGTGTTGTAACACAATAGCAACATACATGTACCTAGGTCATATATCAGAAACGACTGATTTCCGGAGCAATGTTTATTAGGACTTTTACCATTGTTCCACTGTCTTCTACATAACCCTGCAGGTTGTACCTATAATATTGAAACAACCAGTGTATATTATATATATATATATATATATATATATATATATATATATATATATATATATAATACACACATACATACACACACGTGCACAAATGAAGTTCTTTCCTGAAAACAAAAATACATATTCTCTTTGCGATATATTGCTGCCAGTTAACACAAAATGACGATATGCGTTTTAAATATGAGTCGGTGAGAAACTGTTACAAAAATGTGAAACTTGCTAATGCATAAAATTATGAACCTCGGCTGGATTACCAGTGAACCCATTGATAATAAATATCGTAGCTTAATTAATGGCTTAATTCATTCAATATATCTTGAATCCTGATATAACGGGTGGAAAATTGAAAAGGTAGGCCTGCATAGGAACTGCTTCATTTTCTTGAAAAACGGTCGGAAAACTAGAAGGAAAATATGTCACCAGAGCAGCCGGTGGTGGTGAAGTTGTAACGATTGCGACAGAAGCCACAAAAATTCTGTCAGTGATTGAGGTCAAAATATTAGTGTCGGTGTCACATCGACAACGAGCATCTGATTAGAGAAAAACACGTCTTACGATTGTTGTTCTACAAAAAAACTGCGTGGAGTGTTTGCCGAACGTCGGGGACGTGGAATCTTACTGCGCCCCGTTGTACTATACTCGCACTGCTGGCGCATACGCGCTGGCCGGCCCGCTAGCTTCCTCGAAGGGTCAGCCTCCTCCTCCTCCTCTTTCTCCGGTCTTCAAGAACTTCTGGTAACATGCGTGCATTTGAGACGTCACCGAGGAGCGCCGTCTACTCTTCAAGAACGTTGGAAAACGTTAGGGAGAACGACGTCGAAGAGATAAAATGTTTGGCTTCTTGCATTGATGCAGAGAAGCAGAGCGGTACCTTTTAAGCACGGAACCGGGATTGAGGAGGGGGGGGGGGGGGGTGTCTTTACTAATATGCTATTGCAAAATATATGTAATTTTCCTTACAGTTTTTTTTATACAAACACATTATACGTGGGGTGATTTTTTCAAATGTTTGTTTCAAAAAGTGTGAAGAAACTGTGAATAGACTATTGTAGAATTTTTTGCAGCGTTTTGTAAAAATCGCTTGCAACAAAGATTAGACATGCAAAATATTTAATAAAATTAACTTAATGAAGAGTTACTTGTGATTTTTTCATCCTTTCCTTACTCTGCTAAGTTAAACCACTAGTTAGAAATATAATTAGAGGTCTCTAAATTTCGCAAATTCTTTCGATGCCACGTTAGACTTCGAGGACGTATTGTTACGCTCTCGCTACTTCGCATCCCGCGCGAGCGAGTGGAAGTGAAGGACAGCAGTCATATGATAGCGGTGGCAGCAAGCCAAAGGATTGTTTTGATTGAAAAGGCGAGCGATATGCCGGTGGCCACGTATCTGTTACAGAAAGCGAGCCGATAGGATAAATAATTTTGCTCCGCACGCTGATGACCCTGGTTGTATTGATTTCTGCGTATCTGAAGAATTCTCTGAATTACTGACATCGTTCTCTCAGCATGACTCGGGGTGCGTTGAACCTTCCAGATTGTCAGGGCGAGTTATATAAAAGTCTGGCAGGCCGCCGAGTTGTAGTTTTTGTTAAATGGATGAGAGGCTGAGTTCTGAGCGATAGAAGAACGAGAGGTGAGAGAAGTGACCAGCGAAAGAGAAAACTGCGACTGCGAGTACTAAGCAGTGAAGAGTTCGGCTGGCAGACTGTACTATTGAACTAGATGCGTAAGTGAAAGACATTACAAATGATGGCAACAGGTCGACTGAACACGTATTAATGCTGAGTGTGAGTTAATTGACTGCAACCAAACATAGACATTAAGAAGGACGTTGATTAGAGCTGAAATAGACATTAAATATTGCGCTCAATGTTAAATAAAAAGAGTAATAGCGGGGACAGATATTTTAATGCTGTAAATAATAGCTGTGTGAATAAATTAAAAATCAAATTTAGTGCTTTGTTTCTATTGAGACCTCCATCCCTCACGAACTCAGATACGACCATCAGGTGTCCCATGCAACAGTATATTCGCGTGTTTTTTTTTTTTTTTTTAAGATTGGAACAGAGTTGTTTGTACAGGTTTATGGAAGGCTCTTCACCCAATAAAAATAGGTAGAAATGTCATGACCGCATCATTTGCAGCCAGTGAATAAACAGTTGTTGCCCGAGCATACAAAGTACTAAGGAGTCAAGGCTGAAAGCAAACGAATTTTTGAAATTCACGCACCTATAAATATAATAGAACCCATGACAACAAGGTTACGAGTCAAACAAGATACTGATCGCCAAACTTGCTTGGTAAAATCCCAGTGGTTCACAATGACTCGGACCGCTACAGATAAAAGGGCATTAACAAATAACTACGGTATTATAGGCTGTTCACGGTAAAATGAGCACTTTAGAAAGCCCTCCTTAAGATCTACTTGTATGTACGTTGTGTATTCCTCCACCCCATGTAAAATTAACATTGCCATGGGCCTTACCACTTTATTAATGCGTCGGTCAAGTGAAACTGTGGAATTAAAATAAAAGGAAATAGGTTACAAATCTGATCATTTTTACACATGGAAGTATTAAACAAAAAAAAAAATCAAGTTATCACAAATGTTAACCTAACACTTTTATTCGGCGTTAAGTTATGGAACTATTTTCGATCTATCATTATCAACTTCACTGGGCGCATGTCACTCAGCGCGCCCGTTAAAATATATGCAGGTATGGGGCAGTGACTTTTTTCTAAGGTTGACTTCAAAAGTGCTCACTTTAATGTGAACAGCCTTCAGTCCTGCGTTACCCGCCTCTGCGTTGTACATTATAGAATACGGGTACTCCAGTTGCCACTCGACGTCTGAGCCTTCCAATCACGACAGTTAGTTTAGTTATAGCTGGCTCAGTGTTAGAAGAACACATAAAATTAACATCTGAAAGAAATTCACTGCTTGAATTTTAACGGACACACTGGCGTATTGCGCTCCGAGTAAATATATAAGCAGTGTATGAAATTTAGTTGCATGCCTTGACGCTGCGCTCTAAAATAATTTTCAGTAATCTTCCTGAACTCTAATGGAACGGTCTACCGCTTACACATTATGAACAAATCAACCATATATCTGGTTGCAAATACAGAAATGTTGAGCTCTGCTTCTATAAAAAGTTTGGATAATCTGTTATGTTTTCGACCATTTCGTGAACGAACGTAGGAAAACTGCCATGGTTATATAAAAAAATCCATCCAAGGCTTTTTTAATACATGCCTTCCCTTTTGAATTAAATTTAGAGCGTGTATAAAAATTGTGGCGTTTGATTTTGTGGGCAATGGACAGCAGACACACACACACACACGCGCGCATATTATATATATAATTTACTTTATGTTTATGCACACAAGGTTAATAATTATATCAGTGGCATACTTAGGTTCTAGACAATTTCACATATATATTTCATCGATGCATAAATACATTTATATAGAGTTCATGCTGGAAGCTTACATAATGGATATGAAAGCAGATCCTAGGCGGTGCTTTAAAAAATGCTTAAAATATAGTCGGTCGCTTCCATGAGACTATTTTTGAGTGTGACAATCAAAAGCGTGGGAGGGATAAGAGCTACATTAATGCGCGCATGAAGTGCGCCATCGGCGCTACGCACAAGGCTCTGCACTCGCGTGCAGTAGTGTTGTGCTGCGGAAACCTATGGGACTTGTGGCGGTAATAGTATTTTTGGGAAATCTGTTGCAAAGTTCAATACAAGCTCCTATCGTAGAATCACTCGTGTCTGGGTAGCACATTAACGACACAGCCATTAAAAAAAAACAGTTTTGACTATTTTTGAGTCCTGCAAAGTAATATTTGTAGCTGGCGTGATACCTTGAATATACCATTACGCTCTATGCGTGGTATACTTCATTTTCGTTGGTAAATATGTCGGGGACATATTTAATGAATTCGTAAAAAAAAAAAAAAAAAAAAAAAAAAAAAAACTGCATTTCAGACATGTTACAACGGATTTCAAGTTCCAAGTAGGCGATCAACTAAGCGCGAACAGTCTGTATATGTACGGGCTCCCTCCGAGTCCACATCATCCCGTCTTTTGTTGGAATTCTCTCAGCTTTCTACCTTCACGCTGATGGGTTCGTGGCACAACGTTAGGGGAGCGAATTGGATGGCATATGTCATGCTTATCGATTATATTTCGAGCCATCGCGTGTGAGACAGCCGTGGTGCTGTAGAGCCTAATGTCGGATTCACATAGCCCCGACCAATACAGCACGACACGACCAAAAACGCTACCACGACACATTTCAATGTGACTACTTGAATTTACAGCAAGACCGACACCACACTCTCGGCATTTAACCTAACTGTTTAGAAGGCGCTGATAGGCGACGGTAGTCTCAAAGGCGGTGAATAAGAGGGAAATTTGTATTACATAATGGTGACAAATTGGTATCGCTAATGCATACAAAGGTAAAATTATCATTTTTAAGAGTTAGATACAGTCAATTTTTAATTTTTTTTTAAGCTGCGTATTTACATTGTAGGGATAGCTTGCAGCACAATTTCATTTTGCAAGGATGTAAATTCTGTGTCGCACGACACGACAAAGAATATAAATAATTTCTAATCCAAAATTGCTGGTCGGACAACAGAATCGGTCGGGTTTAGGACGATCTATCTTGTGTTTCATTGGCTGTTGGCCGTCGTGTCGTGCGCGTCGGAGCTATGTGATTCCGGCATGAGGATAAAATTGTTTTCTTGTAATAAAAAATCGCGGTACCTAGTCCCAGTACATGGACAAATTAATAGTGATAATCACCACAAGACAAAATCTCTTCCTTATTTATGTAAGTATTTTCAATATTGCACGAGCTTCGTCGATTGTGTGTTAAATTATGTATTTCCACGAACACAAAAGTCGATACAGCTCTTCCGAGAAGCAAAGGAAAATATAAGTATAGTTTATTGTTTCCTTATAAGTGCTTGGAAAGTTGGGCATGTAGACTGCTAGGACGTCGCAACCCTACTAGGAATCTAACCTCTGACAACTGCATGGTGACGTTACAGATACTAATAAAATACTTCCTATAGGCACATGCGTTCTGTACTCAAAAGATTGTTGAGTCGTGGCATATGCTCCGCTTTTATCAAAATCATGGCGGAAGTGTCATTAAATTTTCTTCGCTCTCATAATATACGACGATATTCCAGAATAAAAACATGCGCATAAGAAGTAAAATAGAATATTTGCCTTGAATGGTTCCTTAGTCAGAGCGTTGCAAAAGTGGCTTGTTGTATGAATCACATAATTTCTGCTAACTAGTACGGAGAGGGCATGTTTCTAATTAAGTTTTCACAAACAATAAATATTATGGCAGCAGTTCAAACGCCCGCCTTCAAAACTAAAAATTCATGAAGCCCCTGGGCTTCCTTCGTTAGACGAGAAATTGAGAAGCAGCAGGTGTATTTTATTACTGACATAAGAGTTTTTTTAAAAAATACACCTATCAGTCAGCATTATTCTTGTCGGCTCGGGTCTCTCGGTATATTTGCGAACAATATGGAATTATATGTAACTCGTGCATTAAACTTCATAAGACATGCATAGGTTAATGTGCTATGTCAGTTTGACTACGTAATCAACTTTGGCTTTAATATGAAAACTAAAGCCAAATATATTTTGATGTCAAACTTTACAAAAAAAAATAGTTATGAGAAGCACCTTATATAATTATTAACATTCCCATGGAGCGGAGTGAAGCTAGTTGAGCGGCCTTTGACAACGAGGTCTTGAGAGCCGATGAAGGTGAAACGAGGTGAAAATGGAGCAGCGCCGGAATGCAAGGGTGGGGGAAACGGGAGCTACCCGAGAAAACCCACCTACCAGCTGCAGATCCGGAAGTGACCCCGCCGAGAATCGAACCCGGTTCGATTTGTTGGGAGGTGAGCGGTCTAACCA
This sequence comes from Dryococelus australis, assembly GCA_029891345.1. Taxonomy (NCBI): domain Eukaryota; kingdom Metazoa; phylum Arthropoda; class Insecta; order Phasmatodea; family Phasmatidae; genus Dryococelus; species Dryococelus australis. The sequence goes on from CM056998.1 coordinate 104,085,386, forward strand.
TTATACCACGGCGGCCCCCACTCACTAGTACTTTATTATATATGCTTACTTGTGTAAAACAAAAGCAAAAAAATTTCATTCGCCGTCAATATGAATCCAAAATTTATTTTATTATATGTTATTTTTCTAACAGTGTTTGCGTCGAAATACATGCGGTTATGGGCATATATTTTTAAAAATTTGTTTCCAAAAATATTTATTTGAGTGTACCTGGCTGTACTGAGTTTCGTAGAAGCTGAAACCCAGCTGGATGTATCTTGTGGGGCGCAGACAGTTGTATTTAGGAGTCACGGAGACTGGCAAACCCCTCACTGTATCCTGAGATCACGCGCGCACAAATAAAACTTGTTGGAATCGGCGTCTAGAAAACGAGTGTTCTGGCTCTCAGGAGACTCAACACAACATCGTAGCAACCAGCCTGTGTTACTTATTCTACCAGAATCACCTTAAAAGGTGTTCAAGAATAGAATATATTTTTTTACGTTATTCGCATTTTTTTTTGTCTGCGCAACGAAATCTTACTTTCACTTTTTTTTTTTTCTGTCCTCGATTCAAATTAATTTTGTCAAGGCGGACATATATTTTTCTCCCTGCCAGAAATCGTTGGGTTGAATGAAACTTTGTGTTCGACGTATGCGACTATTAAATGTCGCATGGTTGCGATGTGTTGCGATACATGTCGGCAACATATAGGCTGTTCTATAGTCCTTTCCGAGGGCACCGAAAAGCAACCGGTTCTTCCAACACCAGTTTATTTTTATTTTTGCAAAATAAACATGCTTATTAACCGTGTAAGAACACTGCAAAGATAATAAACGGGTTACGTTACAGTAAGACTTGAGTCAGAGACCTCTAAGTAAAAGATGCAATGCCATCTGCGTGTTTAGTTGCATTTGGTGTATATGTTTCTTGTTATCCTAAATTTACTGCGGGATGTGGACCCAGATTACTTTAGGGCAAATCATATAAACAGTGGTCCAGCTGCAGGAGCAACAGTACACGATTCTGTGTTTGGTATTGGTCAGCGAATTTTTCATTACTTTGCCTACATAAAACATGTTAGTAGTAGAAAATATATAAGTTGGGTGCAATAAGACCCGGGACCGGAGCTCGGAGCTGTTCATGCTCTGTCATTCCAGTACCCCGGCGGTCATATTGTCCACCATGTTGGATGTCTGTAATATTGACCTTGACTCTGGCGACCTTTGACCTTGAAAACCCAAAAATCATGTAAATATCCAAGAAAATTATAAACCAATTTATTACAAATATTAGTAAAGAATTATTAAAGTATAATATAATATTCTTAAAATTTAATATGAACAATTTTATTACTTAAAATTAACAATAAACCATAGAAAATCATACATTTTCGGAGGTCCCTCCCCCCTCCCCGCCTAAAATCCAGCAGACGACTGACCCCCACCATTCCCCCTTTCCAAAATATTTAATTGCCCAACTACCCCACCCTTACCATCCCAATTACTCACATTCGTTTGGTCAATATTAGATGCATTCGCTCGATCCTCACCATGATTCGCATGGGCTAATTACTCACGCCCACCATCTCTCTCATTGGCTAATTTCTCGTGCATTTTCGGAAACCTAAATTCCGGCCAATCAGTGGACTACTTTAGTCGCAAGCACGTGTGTTCTCCCTCCCATCCTAACTCCCTAAACACTTAATAAAGCACAACTCGAGCCCCATCGGGAAAACACATTTTCTCGCTGTCTTCCCTTTTTCGCTATTTCAAGAGGAAAACCCAGTAACCATTTCGAAACTTGCAGGGTTTCAAACTCCTGTTAAATTTACGGTAGCCATGTTGTCAAGACAAAAAGAAAATAACACCAACAGTTTCGCAGAAGAAAATGGGTATAATATTCTACAGCTCATCAGCACGATATTGGGACGAGGAGCAACTTCGTCCATGTTGTCTACTAGCACGATTCCACAACCATAAGGCAACTCGTACCAACCTCCATCGGCCATAATGTTCTACAGCTTATTCTCTCCCAGCTTCGCCGACATCCCCATCGGCTCCGACTTCGAATACAGTGATATCGAAGAAGAAATGTAAGTGCACGTTGCCGAATATTCTCCGTTCAGGTCAGAAAACGTGAGCAAGTACAGTGAACTAAATTGTGGGGTTCGGCATGTAAGTTTTCCAGAAGCTCGAGGCGTCCTGCGTATTAAATTTTTTTCACGGCTCAATTCACTCTCTCTGCTGCTACCATGATTTTGAAGGCAGTTATGTGCAGGACACATTAACGTGCGATTATAAAACTTGTTACATTTACAATTTATGTCCTGATGACACTACGCTTCCTTGTTCGCTCGAGGAGTTTGTAAAACAAAATCGTGATGTCTACGTAGGCAAGACAAGAATGTGCGAAATTATGTGTGCGAATGGCAGGAGAAATGTGAGGGTCATGACTAGGGCCACTGATTATTCGCGAATAAATGGGAGCAGAGAGTATACTTCAAAACTATATATATATACACACACACACCTCTGCTGTTGTCATACCTCCATTGGTTACTACAGCAGCTATGGGGTCGTTTCCGCATTTGACTGAGCCACTCAGGATTCCGTTACCCCGACACTGTGTACCTTCGTGATTCGTGCGCAAATAGTTATCACGAACCAGGACATTCTTCAGCCAATCAAAATAGCTGGACGACTATATTGATTTGAACTGTATCTTGCCTCAAAATATTTTCACGAAATATCACTGTCCCTAGTCGTAACCACGTTGTGAAAAGGCAAGGTTTCCCGGACTGAACCTCCAACTGCACCGTCTCTAATGACCTCGCTGTCGACGGGGTGTCAGGCCCAATTACCTACCTACATACATACATGCCTCCAACTGCATGTATTTTGCATTCGAAGTTTACCCAGGCTCAAGGCCGATACTTTCTAACGAGTCTTCTCGCAACGACAGGGCGGATCCTGGTAATAAGTTCATTCCTGAGAGAAAAAAAATGCAAGTACATATCCTCAACTGCACGGCGTAACCTACACGGACCAGTTGGCTGTTACTGTAACTGTGGAGTAGTGTGACGTAAATGTTCATTTCCTCCTTGAAAGAAGTGTCTCTTCGATGCTAAGACTCTTGAATTATCAGTGACGAGTTTGCAGTTCATTTGTGCAGTCCACAAAAAAAAAATTCCCACAAACATTAACGTAATGAAAAGAGAAATTGTGATCGAACGACGTTCAAACAAGTACGACAGTGAAAAGTGCGAATTTATTAATGAAATTAAAAATGACAAACTTTCTGAAGTATGCTTTGAACGATGCGATGGCGCTTGGCACAGTTTGGAGGTTACAACTTCACCGGACCCACGGCCAGATGTGCGCGTCGTGCATATGAGCTTTGCTCTATCTATAGAAAATCCCAGGTGATGAAAACCTTCCATTCCCCTCGTAATTTTTATCTGAAGAAACACACACGTCCTAGAGTGTAAAAAAGATTGACGTTCGTAATTAAAAGTTTTGATGGAAAAAGTACATTTTTATTCTATGTGTAAAATAATCCATTATTATGTATAAATAAATGTGATGTTTTTAACTATCTCATACTTTTTTGTTGCTTACCAATCTTTAGCATTTTTTTCAGTAAATAATGTTTATCATGTAAAATATTTTCTCCCGAGTGCTTTATTAATATAATATATATATTTATATACTGCTAACAATTTTGCTTCTATTTGATGTGTAAATATGATGCATGTTTTAAATAAATTATATATTCTTACTAGTTTTTTTTTAAATATAATGTAACTATACATTTTTGTTAAAAGTATTTGTATAGTATTTCCATTCGTTAATTAAAGTTACATGTGTGTTTTAATTGCTGCCACATACAAGCAATACAGAGGCGGAGGCTGGCGGCGTCCTTGTGCAGTGTGTCAGAATGAAGGTTGCCAGCGCGATCACATCTCCTCCGTCAGCATACTCTTCTTATGTCGTCCCACTCGATAGGTAGTTAATGTACGTCGGTAGCGGTACCATTCATACCACACAGTGTTTGTGCTGTGCGCATTTTTTGATTAAATGCCCTTCTTTAAATTGTTATTTGCTAAATATTTCACACAAGCTATATTTTGTAATACTGTGGATCAAATTTTAGAGCTTTTTTTAAATATTGCAGTTGACTAAGTCAAGCAAATTTATTATTATGTACGGCGAGGCACTTTTATGAAATACTGCATGTACTTGTCTCTTATCCAAGGGAAATGCAAGCACAATAAATATATTTAAAAGAGAGAGAGAAAAATATGGCACGTACTTGTCCCTTCTCCAGGGGAAAAGCAAGCACAATCAATATTTATACCAATGAAAGGGGGAATCACTGAACAGACGCAGTTAGAAGTTAAATAACATTTCGATATATTTTATTCAAAAACCCACACACACAAATATTACACTTAAAAATTGGGTTAAAATACTTGGTTCGTAAGTATAAGAGTAAAAAAAAAAAAATTCATGTCTCTAAAATCACATATTTTACATCCATATACATGTCTTATGTAGCTGCAGACCCTAGAATGGTAGAAAACTTAGCACAAATTCTGCAGTGTAACATTTTATGTCTGTAAGAATACGCACACATTTAGTCTGTTCAAGTTGTAAATCAGCAACATCTTATGTAACGCATGTAAAATTCTTTCAGAGTTATTTAAACATTGGTGAATCTCATCTTCGTCAGGTCGATGGGAGGGTGGGTTAGCATCGAGAGGCAGTGGAGACCATATGGTCGCACAGCAAAGGCATCTTTCAGCATTTGTGTAAGCAATATCAGATACCGGAGAGTACTGTACCGGCACGGATGAATCCGTCACTTCGTTGGAAGAAAGAGTCACCGTTGTTTGCACATGTGTATGTGTGTAGGTGCATGCGTATGTATATGTGTGTAGATGTGTAGGTGCATGTGAATGGGTATATAGGTGGAGGTGCATGTGTATGTATGTGTGTAAGTGTGTGTATGCGATGTGTGTAGGTGAGCGTGTGTGGCATATGAGCGAGTGGCGAATGTACCATTTTTTCTTCACGTTTTAGTTCTTCTAAGGTTATGGGGGTCAAGGTCAAGGTTACCTGCACCTAATATGGTAGTAGTATTCAATAACATAATATGCTTGCTAACTTTTATGGATTTTTTAGAGTTTTTGTTTTTAGGTCATTCAAGGTCATGGGGTCAAGGTCGCCTGCATACAACATGGGTTAAGTAGTCTGTAACGTATTATTCTTGTTGAATATTATGTTTTTTTTTCGTGTTTTTGTTTTCGAGGTCATTTAAGGTAATGTGGTCAAGGCCAAGGTCATCTGCATCTAATATGGTGGCAAAGACTGTTCACGATAAAGTGAGCACTTTCGAAATCAACCTTAGACCAAAAGTCACTGCCTCTGCTTGCATATATTTTAACGGGCTCACTGAGTGACATACGCCCAGTAAAGTTGGTAACGATGGATAGAAAGCAGTTCCATATCTTAACGTCGAATAAAGAATGTTAGGTACTCATTTGTGACAATTTAAATTACTTTTTCCCTTTCTGATTTTTAATGCATAGAAGTGTAAAAATGAGCAGATTTTTTTAATAATTACTTTCCTAATAATTTCACTTGACCGACGCACGAGTAAAGTGCTGAGGCCCATGGCAATGTTAATTTTACATAAGACGGAAGAAGACACACCGTTCATACAAGTTGATCTTAAGCAAAGTTAGTAAAAGTGCTCATTTTACCGTGAACAATCTATAGTAGCCTGCAATGTAATATGTTTGCTGAATTCTATGCATAACTACATTCTGTTTTCAAGGTCATTCGGGGTCACCTGCAGCCAATATAGTAGTAGTAGTAGTAATAGTAGTAGTCTGTAACGTCACATGCTTGCTGACTTTTATGTATTTTCTCAAGTTTTGGTTTTCAAGGTTATTCAAGGTTATGGGGTCAAGCTCGATGTCAACTGTATCCAATATGGCTGTTTCGATGGCTGACAGCACCAATATGGCCGAATGGGTATGGGCGAGGAGGTGGAGGCCTGCCGACCAATTTGTTTGTTGAGAGGGAAGGGTAAACCTCAGGGAATTTGATTTTGAAGTTAATTTTTTAGTAATTTTATTTAATTTTAATAATACATTTTTTTCTAATTTATTGGATTATTTTGGGATCTCCTCGGATTTTTTTTGGGTTAAAGGTCAAAGGTCACCGGTCAAGGGTTAAGAGTCCTGAGTCCCACTTGTCACTGATCACTGGTCCTGGTCACTGATCCTGGTCTCCTGTCTGACTAGGAGTCATTAATCCTGGTTGCCCGCCCTGGGGAAAACAAGATTTTTTAAGGGAAATTTTTAGAGGAATGGAAATTTCTAGGGAAATTTAATCGATTTTGAAGGAAAAAAGGGAGAAAAGATGGTGGCCCCTTGACATAATTTGGCGGGCCCCACTCCGATGCTCCGAATCCCAAATATATTCTGTCAGAAGGAACGTTTCCCTTCTACTGACAGGGAAAGGACGCTGTGTGTGATTGTATACGACATGCTGTTCAATTTTCCATTTCTAAATTGACTTAAGTCTGATAAGTTTGTCTCGACGAACTGATTATTACGAAGCGTACCATTTCGTGTCGCAATTAGATTCAAGCTAGGCGTCAACAGCATGTATTGATTTTAACCCTTTGATGAGCATGCACGTTTATTTGGAAATTTCTTTACTCTTGAAGATAAATCTCACACTTCTATGGTATTACTGTTTCGCTGGATTTTTATTAGAATCTAAGTAAAAAATTACAACTATTCATCATTTTAATTCGTAAGAATAAGACTGTTCATGTTAATAATTTCTCAAATGAACACGATGGATTGTGAAACATGTTACATCAGTCACGACACATCGATTGGCACGTAGTCAACAAGCGACTCCTTTGGCCGGTAGGCAGTCGGTAACAAACGTAGCAGAGTGCAAATGGCGTGTCTTGTGTGGCCAGGACCAATAGGAAGTAGGTAAGTAGCAATACAGAAACCAACACAACTGATATTAGTGTAGTGGAGAATATAAGCAGCTCACTTCAACCATGTCTTCAGTGACAGTAAATCTATGCCTTCCTAAAGGGTTAAGTGAATTATCTGACCTCAGCTCATCCGACCCACATACATGCCGTCCTTTTAACGTATGGTGAACGGATAAATGACTTGACGCGTTTTGTATCGTTTTGTGGCTTTATATCGCAGGCGTTTCTGCTTGTTATGACATCCGAATGAGCTGCACGTGGGGAGGAAATAAAGTTTCACGCCACATGCTTAGTTTCAAAATTATTTTTTGAAATTGCGTATTGTGTTAAATTTCCCCCCCCCCCTTTCCAGTTGAGTATCCTAGGTCACCATTCCTATTAAATACTAGACATCTACTCTAGCGTCATGATAAAATAAAGAAAGTTTAATGGGATAGGAACTGCTGATTAACGAGGTGTCCAAACCATGTCATATATATCTGGTTCTAGATTTTCTGTGCAATGCTACAGAGTAGGTAAGTATACAGTGGTGAAGCAACTGCTCATTCCGTGAACGGCACCTGCACACCCTATAGCTAAACGGCGTTACAGGAAAACAGCCCATTGGAACGGCTTTCACCATACAGCGCCTGTCAACTTATTTGCCAGACGACAGTCCCGCTAAATAGAACCTTCCGCTGCACGCGGTAGCCAAAAGAAAAGGGCCTTTTTTTTCCAGAGCGTCGCGCAGCTTGTCGGTGAATGGTTGCACCCACATCAAAGGAACCGGCGTGCAAATTAACATATATACATGCTTGTGACGGTTGCGAGTCCGTCACGACGTCAAGAGGGTTTTTAGTAGTGTCAATAGTCCATTCCCGATAGGAAGCGACTTATGAAAATCAACCTTTGAAAAAACACTCTGAGCATAACATGTCAACCTGTTTTTACAATAACCTGTATTCCACAAATATATAATACTGTGGTTAACTTCAGAGTATTGTATTATTGAATAAATGAAACTTTACCTTAATATTTTCTATAACTTGTAATATTTCTTTCTTTTTAAACATGAATTAACAACAGCGAGAGCAGCGACGTGTTGGCAACGACCGGTAAGAAATAGTTCACAGTTAAAATATTATTTTAACCTAGTTTTTTAGTACACTATTTGTAAATTAAACGGTGCCTATTTAAATATTTAGGTAGCCCCGATGGCAACATATTTCATTTTTAAAGTTTAAAATAACAGCAGAAAATATCGTGAGTAGGCCGTAATGGTACGGTGTTTTATCGAGCGAGATGGCACTGAAACCAACTGTCTGCTGGGCGAGGCTAGCCGCTCTCTCTCTTTCTTGATCTCTTTCACACTCGGGAAGTTTCACTTCGCTAGTAAGCAGGAACATTATAAATGTTTTCAATTATATCACGTTTCATACTTATTACAGCAAAATAATGATTTTTGAACTTGTAATTTGCAACTGAAAAGTGATTTTAATATTTGAATACTTATCTTAATATATTTAGATATGATGGCGGGACATTTACCAAGTGAAGTTGGCAGACGTGGTGAGCCATGACATGGCGTGTTGCTTTTTTCCAAACGAAGCGTAAATTATTCTTACTCCGAAAAATACTTAAAGATACCACATCACGTTTGCAGATGTTGTGTTTTTTAAACCTACCTAGAAAAGTTAAAATGTTGTGATAAATCTGTGATCCGCGGCAATACTGTGACGTGTGTTTCGTTAATCATTGCGTCTGTGAACTGGCGTACCTTTGTGCATCGTGGTCGATACGCTGACCCTGTGTGCGTGCGTAATTTAAAATATTTGACTAGCACTATTTATACGTTTTAACTGTGAACTGTTTTTATGACGAAGTTAATTATTTACATCCACGTCTTTTTATTTATCACAACGTTGTACCTTTTCCTTAAGGTGTTTGAAACACAGTCGTGTAACGTAATTTGCCACAATCACGGCAGAAAAATACTAAGTCCGGCCCGAAAAATTTCAATAATCCTAATAAAGAGTAAGTAGCAATACATAGAAATATCAGCGGAATAGAAGTTACCGTAGGCTTATTTGTGTGCATGTTCACCACTATCCTTTAAGTATGTATGACAAAAATGAGCAACACGAGTTGCGTGCTTGAATTTAATGTGCCTTTTTTCGTTTGACTGGTTGTTCCTTCGTTTTGATATCTATTCCAACTGATTCCTTTTAAAGAAATAACCCAACAAATATTAATAACAAAAGGATAATTAGTACAGCCCTTTACCTCGCAGTTGTAACAGTGTTAAACACAGTCGCGGCAAAATACTAACGGGCATTACATGTATTGAGCTATGTCGTGGAAAACAAATATGTTAATGTAAAATAACCGTAAGAACTGTCGTCAGTTCAGGCATATTTAAAACGTCATAAAGTTGACCTAAATAATGTTGGCGAACTAAACTGTGAATATTCATACGGAATGGTTTTTGCAATATGACAGAATTCTTTGAAAAGCTGTAAACAGTAAACAACACATTTGACAGGTATAAAAGTAGAAGTCATATTTCAATGTTTATGTTTAGGTGTAGCGAAAGTATAAGAACACATGTACACACACAATGGCATGTAATCATTGATTTTGACAGATGCTACATGGCAGTCACATGGCAATGTTTGTTTACATTTTGCGGAAGGATACGAAACGGGCCTGCAAGCAGATACTTAGCAGGGCTCCGAGAAAGTTGCTTCCAGTGGAGAATGGACTATAGTGTTATTTTCAGCTAACTGAAGCCTGTGCGGGAGATTGTCTGCCGAGCGGTTATGTGTAGCAAGTTGCCGACTGCTGCCGATTAGGGGCTTGTGTTTCCGTTCCCCTAGGGTTCGGCGCTTGCTTCCCGCCACAAAGATATTGTGTGTATTTGTGTTTGAAAAGAGAGCGCCTCAGATGTATAGAGCGCGCGTAAGTTGTGGTCGCAAGGTGGATCGCGCGGGAAGCAATATGTGAACACAGAACAGGGGAAAGCAGGCTCTGTACAGCTTCTGGCTCGGAGATGGCCTTGTGATTTACATTGTCAAACTCGGTTCTATACCACACTACGTGAGCTCCTCAGTGTCAGTATAGCGGGATCCAGTCTGGTGTTCCCGTCTGGCGTGGGCCTGTGCGCTGGCTGTATATACCTACCAGATACCCAATGTGGCGTCCTCCAGATTGGCGGTATTCGATTAGTATATAAATTAATTGCAATAATTCTAACTCCCTCGACACTACACAGGTCATGCACAACCCTGACATCATTATACACAACACAAGACCACCTTCCATTTCCTAAATACTCCTATTTTTATGCCTGGAACTAACCCTTTTTTTTCTGTTTCCAGAGAGATGACTGGCATCTGCGGGCTGGTGGCTCAGTTCTGTCCCTGCCTCCAGGGCCGTGCTACTGCGGTACGACCCTGGATACATTACAGCATCGGCTCGACACATTTCATATCACCACTCATTAACCTAAGAAAGTCTATCTTCGCGAACTAACAAACACACTACTTTATCCAGCCCTAATTCAATAAATGGAATTACATTTATCCTCCGTGACTGTGGCATAGATTTTCCCAGACCCTCTCTGCTTTACCTGGCTTGCTATGCCCTTCCATCTAGACACTTCTTCTTTCGGGGTGTATCCATGGCGATAATTGCGGCAATGGCACCAGACAACCCTGCTCAGCCCGATGCATGCGCCCAATTTTAATAATTCAACCCGACCTAAGTCTTGCAGGACTTATCCTGAGACGCATCCCATTCTCCAATCGTCTTAGCTGCTAACATTAAAAAAATAAAATAAAAAATTTGCTGGGAGACACGTCCCCGCTGGCGAGTGGGAACCAAGGTGTGTGTTGAGCCTCCCCTGTTTACAAGAGAACTTTGAGAGTAGTCGTGATATCAGTTAAGTATGCAGCCTGCGGACATCGAATTTTGTGATAGTCAGATGTAGTGAAGATTGGGCTTAGCAAGCAAGAGTAGTTGGGACTTATTTTTTATGCGTTCGAGGTGGAGACTTGAAACATGTCGCGAGTGTAGAAAGGGTGGACTTAGCTTGAGAACGGGAGTTTTTGATTTAGTTCCTGAGCATGAACCAAATATTGGTTGCTTTGCAGATGGATTTTTGGCATTGGTTAGTAGTTACCGGACATTGGAAAGAGTGAAGATAAGTGTGGCAGAATGCGATTATTGGACCTGTGAATAAAGTGAGTAGTGGAAGTGAGCGATTTTTGGGTGAGCAGAGGCCTAATGGTTTGGTGGTGAACACTCGATTGCCATAGCGATTTCTTCGATTCCGGGACTCGTTATTACCTTGTTCAGCAAGTGGGAGCTGATAGAAGGCGTAAGAGTTGAACATCGGCTAGAGGAGGACTGGTTGGGTGTTTGGTGTGATGAGAGTGTAGGATGTGAGAGTGAGGGGGGAAGGGTAATACGGTCACGCTTCTGTGTGTCTTCGAGGGGAGAATATCCTTGGGCCCGACCTTCCTGAGTGTTCTGTGTGCAAGGGAGTTTGTGTGATATTGTGGTGGCAATACGGTCACTCTAGGGTGTCTCGTGGAGAGAATGTTCTTGGGTCACCACAATTACTTGTATGTGTGTGAGTAGCAGGACCGTGCAATACCGCCGCCGCAAGGTGAAGATAGGTACGGAGAGTATACGTAGTCTCTGATCAAGAGTGTAATTCGCTAGAAGTGGATTACCTTGATTCCATTCACTTTCTCGTCGTGAGTTGTGTACTATGTAATATTGACCCTAGAGGAAAAAAGGGGACTGTCTGTGGTAACTGGAGCCAGAGATTGTAAACTTGACTACGAATAACGCTGTATGGGATATTGTAAGGGGAATGTAAGATGTAAAATTAGTTTTAAGGGAGGTTTGAAGTGTAATATATTGTACAGGAAATGGAAAGTTTGTAAAATTGATTTTTAAATAAAGTTTGGATTTTTGTACAGATAGAGTGGTTTTTTGGAATGTTGTTTTAGGTGTTGTTATTTTAACGGATATTTTTCTTGAGACCTTGAGTGTAAACAAATAAAAAGAAGAAAAAACTTTAGGTATGTCTCAGCTGAGGAAATTATAATATCGAATGGATAGGAAAAAATCATACTTAGTAGTTTGTACCTGGTAGTTTCTATTGAGGTTTTTGTGAATTTTCTATGAAGTTTTATATTATTAAAATAATAGAGTGACCGTTTCCGATGAAAGCCAGTGATAAGGACGCAGGAAGTGTGGGGCAATTGTGGCCTGGTGTGGAGATGCCCGGTTACATGCTTACGGTGCTATTCTGTTGTCATGGCGTGGTTATTTTCGACGAGACATTGATCGGTTTGAGGCTACTTGCGACATGCGCCTAGGCGAGCCATCCTCCTTTTTACCGAGAAACTTAATCTTGTGTATTATCGTAACGTTCTCTTGACAGAAAGGCAGTTCACCTATAGAATGTCGGCTAAATGATGTAAAGAACGAAAATTGAACATCGTTAATATCGGAACCAAGTGCTTATGAAATGCGTGGTTGAGTGAAGATATTTGGGCGGCTCTTAATATCAAGGTCTTAAGAACCGATGAGGGTGAAGTGAGTATGGAACAGCGCCGGAACCCAGAGAAGGCCCGTCGACCAGTGGCATCGCCCAGTACGTTTCCCACGTGCGAAAATGCGGCCCCACCGGGAATCGAACCCGGTTCTCCTAGGTGGGAAGTGACTTGGCTAACCACTACACCACCGCCCGCTCTTTTTATGCTATGAAATGTAATATATAACGTGGATTATTATTGTTATTATCATCATGGAAAAGCACAGCAATCATTCATGCCAAGCAAACTAACCAATTACTAAACGAAGTTACATTCGGACCCCATTGCTTTAGCTTGTTCAATACACATAACCATTGTAAAAACTTTAATAATTAAAATTCTCTTGTGTAATAATTTTAGGTAGCTATGAAAAATTGAAATCTGAAAGTTTTATATCTCATAAAGTTTATCGCACAAAATATAGACAGACAGAAAGGGGAACGAGTATGTCAAACACGAGCGAGGAGTAAAATATTCAAGAGAAGAAGTCGAGTGGAGAGGTTCTGTGAAAAGTACGGAAGGCACAAAAACATTAGGAACGGGATTAATGAGGAAATCCAGAATAGCCTGGACCGAGCTGATAAAACATGGCATAGAGAGAGAAAACGTGAGAGAGTGAGAGAGAGAACTGAAAAAGAAATACCGCGGTAAAAGAAGGGAAGAAATTACTAGGCAGTCACATTGAGAGAAAAAATGTAGAGTTAATTCAGCCAAATACAAGGTTTTCCAAATTAAACTTGAAATGTGGCTATTTTTATTTCGTATGTCTAACAAAATAATCATTACGTTTACAAAACCCCTTTGTTTGGACAAAATCGGCGTGAAAATCAAATGTTTGGTCCAGTCAACTTTAAACGTTAAGTTTGAGTATATACAAAGATTTTATTAGTTTGAACAAACCTTTTTCATAGTGTTATACTGGAGAGCGGTCGCTAGGAAACCCAGCCAAGCAAACTTGAGAGACCAAACGTTAATGGGCATGGAGATTAAAAACAATACTGCAGTGATAATGGTTACAATGGAAACAGCATGGGAAGAAAGCTGGTTATGATAGATTATTTTATTTGATTAAGCTAATTAATAACACCATTTTTTTCTTTTAGGCTAATTGGACCTGTAGTGCCATCACAGTCCAAGCACATTTAAAAACTTGAGGTATTTCGAACTAATTAACCTGAAAATACACGCGGGCGGCGACCGTTACAGGCCTGCTATTTCTTAAATCTTTCCTCGCATCTTCGTGTCCATCGAGACGGTCTGTTTTCAGGTTCGAACTAGGGTCCTTATAATATAAACCAAATTAAAACCCTACGTGCTGAACCCATGCGGGTTAACATCCTGTCTTCGAACACCAAGATAGCTAGAAATTCCCTTAGAAAACTTAATTAACCAACGCCTTCTACAGCTGACCAATCGTGAGAACGCTAAAGGCAAGAATTGCTCAACACGTCACTTAGTTGCCATGGCAATGGATCAATAACTGCTCATATACTGGGCCTTCTAAATACATTACAAAAATAACATACTGGAAATACATATACATATGTTTTCGATCCATAATATCAAAATTTAAACGAGCAATGTAATTACATACTAACATAAATAATGTGCCAATGAAAAATAGTATTAGTGAAATCAGATTATGTCTTGCAAATACATAAAAAAGTAAATAATCAAAAATCTGTATATGGCCCAATTCTACGACGTTACAAAGGATATTAACGGGAAGGCTGAGGGCGAGCAAGGCCATAATTATAGTTAGTTGCGAACCATCTACCTATTCGGTTGGCCTACTCCGGGCGGATGGGAGCTTACCACTGGTCTACGCGACATATGAACGTGACACCTTCTTAAGTTCGAGTCACGTCAGGCCGGTGCCTGCGCGCATTTGCCGCTGCGGCTAAAACGCTCTAGTTCGACGGGATGGGCACAACACTTGTTGACGTAAATGCGAGGTGTGACACTAGTGGACGCCGCACTTAGTGTCACACCTCGCATTTACAACACAATGTGTTGTGCCCATCCCGTCAAACCGCAACCCTTTCAGCCGCAGCGGTGGCACGAACGCATGGTATGACACCGGCCGTACGCGTTTTAGCCCCTGCGGCAAAAAGGAATGCGGTTTGACCGGATGAAATCAAAACGAATAGCTGCGCAAGAACTCGTCGCAGTTATTTTAGAGTAGCGAATCTGGAAATTCGTTTGAAGTTTCATTTCGTCTATATTATAGCGTGTGCATTTGAAGAGGAGAGATTATTGCGAGAATCGGTGAACCGTAGACAGTGGGTTCATCCTTTTATACGTGACCACATATCACGTTAAATGTTTTGAGTTATTCGATCTAAATATTAGAAAGTATGGATTTTTTTTTAAAATACTGCCGTGATCTTTCACAAATGCTATCCAAATACAAACAAAATTATCTAACCACATACAAATTAAGAACTGCTTCGCTACAAACGCACTGTAGTGTATAACCGCGCGCACGTAAGTAAAGGCTGTCCACAATATAGTGAGCACTTTTGAAATCAACCTTAGAAAAATGCCTCTGCCCCTACCTGCATATATGTTAACGGGTGCAATGAGTGACACGTGTCCAATAAAGTTGGTAACGATGGAGGGGAAAGTAGTTCCACATATTAACGTCGAATAAAAAAGTGTTAGGTAACCATCTGTGATAACTTAAACGATTTATATCGCTTTCTTTTATTTGCTAATGAATCGGAGTGTGAAAATTAGAATATTTGTACAATATTAACTTTTATAATAAATTCACAGTTTCACTTGACGGACGCATAAGTAAAGTGATGAGACCCATCACAATGTTAATTTTACTAAGGAGGACGAACACGCAACGTGTATACAAGTAGATCTTAAGCAGGGCTTTTAAAAGGGCTCATTTTACCGTGAACATCATATACGTGTGTCTTCGCTTGGTTCCGATTTTCCGGTTGTCCCGCCACGCTACAGCATGATGCAGCATCTCCCGGCGTGAGAGAGGAGTGAAGAAATTTGAGTGGCTCTTAACATCGAGGTCTTGAGAGCCGAAGGAGTTGAACGAGGTGAGTATGGAGCGGCGCCGGAAGACAAGGGCGGGGGAAACGAGAGATCACCGAGAAAAACCCGCTGACCAGAGGCATCGTCCTGCACGATTCCGACACGGGAAAATCCGGGAGGCGAGTTGTCTGACCACTAGTACACCACCTCGGTCCCACGGGAAAGGTGTGACAGCCCTTTTTAAAAGCAGTGTGTTGTTGGTGTCTCGCTATACCATTCCGGTTCTGCCGCCGCGGCTAAAACAACTAGCTTGGCTCCGGCCGCAGCGCGCACAGTATACGAGAACCCTGCCGTCAGACGCGATCTAACTCTGACGTCTTGAAGCGCGTGGTGGATCGGTGCTCCTCGGCGGAGTGTTGCCAGAAGTTTGGGTGCAACACGATAGAACATTTTTGTACATTTTATAAACATTTCTTTGGAAACAAGTTGAAAAAAAATTATGTTTTTGTATCACTGCCAGTAAAATATTGCATTTTTCCTACACATTGATTTAAGTAACATACAAAATTGTTTACAATTCACTATGTTTTTTTTTACTTTAATTTAACATTGGTTTTACACACTCCACAGGATTTGCACTTTTTCTCTTACTCGCCTGTAGCCTAAGGAAAATAATCTTCGCAACTAGTTGACGATAATACAAATTACAGAATGTTTAACAGTTTACAGTTGTTACAAAATGTATGTTCCCCGTATCCTGGCTACGGACGAGCTGGCAGACATCTTGGATGACGTTACACTGAAATCTCCTGTTCTGTCATTACTCGCCAATGGCAGCCATATTGGATGACATCACAAATTCGCCAATGCAAATTCGCCCATGGTAATTCACGTATGATAATAACGTCAATGCTAATTGCGAATATGCTAATATCTCACACATCAATCACCCGTCGCCGAAATCGACATTTCCCCCGGCTCTCGCCAGGGGCGCCACCAACTTCGTTTTCTCCCGCTGGTCACCAGAACATAGACTAAAGATGAGGTAGACCGATCTCGCTGGCTGCACACAACCAATCTCTGTGTCCCAACATTGAACTGCCTTTCTGCCAACATGCCTAGCGAAATCGACATGGTTTGGATTATAGGTTAGAAAACTGATTTGTAAACAAATAACTTGGGATATGCGTTAACTTCGTCTAGTAAATTTGTCATGCATTTTTTGATTAAATTAAAACTGGTAAAAGTAGTTTACTCATATATAAGGGCTTGTTGTTTAAAAATTAAGATGTAAACAAACACGTTAATCACTGTTGAACTTGTGACTTTGACATATGTGTTCCTTTGGGGTAGGTCAATTTTGAGTCCATTCGCAGAAGACAAAAAAAGTGGTCTCCCTCATATATATAGTCTATGCACCAGAGCACACCTCACTTCCCCCACCGCCCGCCAGAGTGCAGCACTGTCGCGGTCGTTCCCCCACTGCCAGCTGGAGCGTGCCACCGGCAACCACCATCTTCGCTTCCGATGTTTTCAGCTAGGTACATCGCTTAAGGACGAAGTTCGACGCACAGCAGGCGGCACCTTTGCCCTTAAACATGTGCTATTCGATGCGACTAGAGCTAAAAAAAAAAAAAAAAAAAACGGCCGGCGTAGACCAGGATCGTTCCGGCAACCCTTGGGTAGACAGTCTAGCGTCTTGATAGACAGACCACAGCGACATCTAGAAAACGAGGATGTTAAATTTTAAATAAGTATATAATTATCACCGCCCCGACTTTATACATATAAAAAACCGTCATTGCACATATAGGAGAACAAATACTCGCATCGGTCTACGTACTCCCCAGATAATAAACCGTCACATAAAAAAAATGCAAGTCTAGCGAAAAATTATATATATACCATCACAAGACCTGCAATAATAATAATAACAGAAATAAAAGGAGGTATTACAAAATCCTTATAGACACTAACCTTTGGCGAAACAGATTATACGCACCACATCGCGCTCGCCTAATGAAATAATAATAATTACAGAAATATATGGCTGTACTTAAAAAATTGTCTCTAAAAGACACCAACCTACGGTGAAACGGAGTATACACAGGAAACATCACTCGTGCATGCCAGCACGGGGCGAAACAGAGCATACCACCTCCCATCGCGCACAGCCTACTGGAACAATTGGGAGTGTAGGACATGTAAAACAAGAAAACGTGTGCGCAACATGGCGCGGAAATACGTCACCCAACAAGAGGCCTGCACGCTCGTATATATAAGAGCAACTATAACATAAATAAATGACTGTAATAAAAATTATCATTAGACGCCAACCCAGAGCATAAACGAAACTACGAAGACAAGAAAAGAATATAAATGCACTTAGCAGACGACGACGTCGCCGAGGATTACGTCACACACAGCCAGTCGTCAGCATCGTCGTCGCCATCGCCCCTATCATCGTCCTTGTCGCTATCGTTATCGCTGTCGATGTTGGCGCCGCCGTCAGCAGGTGGATCGACCAGGAGTCTGGCAGCACAGCGCATCAGGAGGTCGCGCATTGCATTTAGCATCACACTATACTCCTCGCGAACCGCCCCAGACCCTCGCGTGCTCTATTCGTTCCGCGAGGAGTACATCCTGCAGAGCTGATATTGCTCAATCGGTAGCGTGAAGCTCTATGCTATTCGTTGCCCGAGCCACCGTGCCTCCGTGGCCTCCCGCTGCACCGCTGTGTTACCAATGCCCAGGTCAGTAGAGACGTCATCGCGTGCCTCCTCCGGGACGAATGTGTCCGCCTCGGACGAGACAGACGACGGTGGATCCTCCTGCAGCAGCGCCACGACGGCCGTGGGCCGTACCACGCCCCGCCGAGGGGCTAGCAGAGACCGCGAGTGTGACCTCGACACACTCCTGCCAGTTCGACCGCGAGGGAAGGAAGTTGGCGCATCGTACTCGCCAGAGACGTCGTCGTCGTGAGGTGGCGGAGGTCGGCGGCGTGACGCTCGTCGACCAACAGACTGTGTGACGCACCAGCTTCAGCATCATCGAGAGCGTGGAGCTGCTCGGCTTCACTGATATGTGTTGGTCCGCCATCGTGAACACGCGGACATACCAAATAAAAACATAGTGGCACTTTGTTGCTTCAAAGTCTTTTATTATTGCAGAAATATTCTTCATTGCTGTTTACGGTGTTTTTAAAAGAAGCGGCTTTTGTATAGCCTATTCAAAAAATAATAATTTTACAGAGGATAATGTAACAGTAAACAAAAATTATTTAAGTACAAACAATTGCACAATCAATTCGATGAAACGTTTTCGGAGTATATTCAATATATTTTTTCCCACACACAATCTGGAGAGGAATGGCCGAGCGTGGCACAAGATTTTGATAGTACATTGAATTTTTCCCACTCTCTTGGAGTGGCGAAAATCAAACAAGTGGTTCTCCAAGCGCCAGTGAATGGTCACGCGTGACTTCGAAACGTCAATGATTCCATAGCTTTGTGTGGCTTTCTGTGAGTGACACAAACTATGCGGGTGGTCAGCAGAGGGAATCTCTAACGATAGTGAATTCAGATGTACAGATTTATGTAATGAATTAGTAAACAAGTAAATGTACTCTCGCCCTGAGTGCAAATTTCGTATGCGATGGATGTTCCTTATGCGATAGTAACCGACACATAGCATGTTCTGTAATTGACTGAAGATTGAAACTTGTGAATGTACTCCATGTAACAGTACACATTAGTATATTAGCATTTCGAGTCCTGTATTCAGAACATTTCAGTAGCTCCTGTTGTTCGAACATGAAATCGCAACAAAAAATGTTTCAGCTATTGTTTATCAGGAATGTTTACAAGGGAAGGAAGGGGGAAATGCCCTCCCTCCTTCCCCTACACTTCATTCAAGAGGTTAATCTTGGTCCAGAAACTGTATACAATTTGTTTGTGTAAAGCATTATAAAAATATTAAGGAAGATTCTTTAAAAACACTTTACTCCGTTACTAGAGCTCAAGGTATTTTATAGGGAATTTCTCTAAACCAAGAGCGTTATAGTACAAACATTATTCACATTCAATTGTGCATTTTAATGACAACTGTAGTTGTAACTTTATGTGCTATTTACGTGGTGAAATGGATTAAAAACCTAAAAATTTAAATGTGTTGAAAATGTCAACAAATTCCATTGCAAAGTCGTCGCCTTCCCCTCCCCCCCCCCCCTTTTTTTCCCCAATTTTTTTTTCCTCATGTAATCGCACCTGTTGTTTACTATTTTGCTATGTATAAATTACACGACATGTCCCTTAGCCTTACGGCTCTTGCAATAATAAATTAAAATATGGAAAATAAAGAAAATGAATTACTTTTTGTAGGGGAGCAAACGAATCATTTGCATTAGTTGGACTCTGAAATTAATGGACAACGTGCATATATATATATATATATAAATAATTATTTTGTCTTGGAACACAAATAAAAATAAATTAAATGCAGACAGACTGATGGATGGACACCGTTTTTCGCATGAGTAACGGAACTAAACCTATATAGAAACATGTCGAAAAATCTTAATACCTACTATGTAACGTGTTTTAACTTTTGGAATAAATAATAAATACAAATAATTTAACGATGCAGTTTATAGTTATGAGTTTTCTGGTTCCGAGACCTGTTTAAGGAATTCGTGTATTTGTATCTGCCACTAGTGTTGCATACGTTTCTCGTTCCATCTATAATGATATTGCTGTCAACGAGACGCCAAGTATTGACTACTCTCTACCCGTCTAAGAACTTCCGAAAAGTTGTTCGCACCTCATGTTGAGGAAAATAGGCTCATTAGTTAGATAAGCAACTTCTTGTTTAATACACAGCTGTCTGAGAAAGAAATTATGCTTGAGAACTCCAAGATAGAATAAAACCGAGCGTTAAGGGCTGTTCGCGATCAAGTGAGCAATTCAGAAATTAACCATAGAAAAATAATGTCAATGTTCCTACATGCATAAATTTTAATGGGCGCACTGAGTGATATTCGCCCAGTGAATTTGGTAACGATGTATGCAAAGTAGTTCCATATCTTAACGTCGAATTCAACGTGTTAGGTAACCGTTTCTGATAACTTAAATTTATTTATTTCGTTTTCTGTTTTTTTTATGCATCGAAGTGTAAAAATGAGCAGATTTGTAAAGTAATTACTTTCTTAGTAATTTCACTGTTTCATTTGACCGACGCATGAATAAAGTGATGAGGTCCATGGCAATGTTAATTTTACATAAGGCGGAAGAATGCGCAACGTGTATACAAGTAGATCTTAAGCAAGTGCTCAATTTACCGTGAACTAGGTATAGTATTCAGACTTCCCGGTCTCGACAAACGAAACGATCTTAGGGAAACACATGAATCTGACACAGAAAGTGCAGAAGTTGGAAACTTACCCTAAAAAAGAATGATTTTCGCAACAGTTTGTGTTTGTGAGCTACTTACCGCTAAAAAATTAGTTAAAATAAATACGACAATTTTTACTACGTATATTGGATGATAATTAATCGGAATATGCTAATATTTTTATATCAACCCTGCAGTACTTGTTAAAGTATCTGATTTTTATGAACAGTACAGTTTCTGAACTTGCGAAAATATGTGAGAAATTATGTAAAGACTGATAATATATTTAGAGAAGGGACAACACGTGTATTCAACCTGTTACACACCGCAGGCTCCAGTACACACAACTATAGGCTATTCACGGTAAAGTGAGCACTTTTGAAAGCTCTCTCATTTGGAATAATAGTCGATAAATATATTTTAATTTAGCCTTAGACGCAAACTTTCCAGTTCTGTGGAATATATACACTGTGTTTATTACTTACTAGGCATTATTTATTTTAAGAGGTGGTTGAAGGATAAGAAATGGCTGAAAGGAAAAAGTAACTAGGACGTCAAAAGTGCTTACTTTATCGTAAACAGCCTATAGTTATATTTTAACTGCTAATTTTTTTTTGTAAAATTTGTAACGTTTTTCTTAATTTTTAAAAATTTTCGGCAGGTATGCATGTTTCTGGACAACCGGAGTAGCAATTCACCTTTTTAAAAAAGGCTATTTTTTATATGTATGTTTTACATATGCAAATGTTAAAACGATTGGTCTTATTATTATTCAAAAAAATAAATTTTCTATTCGTGTTTCAGAATATATCATTTTATTCAATCTTGCTTACATTTTAATTTTTTGCTTTTTTTTTAATTTTTCCACTACGTATAACTACACAGCTGACAGAGAGTAAATAAATGTCAAGAGTCGGCTTAGAGAGGAGCAATGTGTGAAAGAATGGGTGTGAACCTAGTTTTAAGCTGGTTGGCGCGGGGAATTAAGCGTGTAATCTCAAACCAAATATTGTGTGAAGTTGCCCAGTGCTGCGCTCTGTGCTGTTTTACACGAACTTCCCAACGTATTTTAGCGCTACCTAGCCATGCCCCTTCAAACTACGCGAAGTTCAGTGGCTCCAGGTAGGTAGCAGCACGAGTTAGAATCGATAATGTCGCAGCTAATAAACAGATTGCGCACCAGTGTTTGGGATTTCGGGAAGGAGGCGGGGGAACAGCAGAACTGGGAATATTATTACTTGTGGCGTTTATTACCGGGTTTTATAATTTTGTGATATTCATTTAATGCGTATTTCGAATTGGGTACCCTCGACAGTAATTTGTTTTCACCAATGACAGTTGGCCATGTAGACTGCTTGACCGGGCGCATTCGCACACATAATCATGGGTACTGTCAGCTGATTTTACACTAACAATACGGTAGATTTTTTTTTTTTGCTCACAAAGCTTTACCAGTTTGTATATTTCTTACTATAAAGTATTTAACAAATTAGGAGTTGATGAATCACTGTATTTGAACATATGTGACACTTGCAGATTTTCTGTAATGCTGTTTTATTCATTCGATCAGTAATATGATATTCCATGAGGTGGAAAAATACAGGTGGAACGGTAGTCATTAACATATATTTCTGTCTGTTATTATGTGTAACATGCCTGATTTTAATATAAATTTAAATAAAGTGTTACATATAAGAACGGACGTCAACATCCGGTTGGTCAAACTAATTCACATTTTCTCGTTTCGTAATCAAAGCTAATATCTGGAATTGCTCTCAGACACGAACTTAGTTTTCTGACGACACACCATATAATTCAATTGAGCCAGTCTCACAACAAACGTAGCTCAGCTGAAGTGAAATATCGTGTCGTAAAATTCCTCTTAATAAAACTTGGAGTCTAATAGAAGAAAATATATTGAATGATTACAGTTTTAACAGCATGAATTCTTGAGTATGTTTAAATGCGACGAAACCCGACTTCTTCGCGGTATTTATAACTAAAGCAACAATTTTTAATAAATATTTGTATGTACACTGAAACACCGGGCGCGATGATTAACGAATAACTCACAAGTTAATACTAATTTTGAATAGTATATATAATCTATAAAAAAAAATCGTTAGCAGTGAGACACTTGCATTTACTGTTTATAAATAAATACGTGAACTCTACCAATTCCTCCCATATTTGATAGCATTATAATATTGATTACATTTGTTAGAAACCTATCCACGCACATAATTTTACATCATTTAAATGCACAGCATTTGTTGTTCGTGCATTTGTTATCGCTAATAACATTTACAAACATCTACCAACTCGCATGTAATTTAATCAGGATGAAAGAAACGTGAAATGTAAGCTGATAAAAAGTTTTCGCAAAATTTAATTAAAACAAATGAACTAACATAAATGGATGAAATTGACGAAATTGGAAGTACTTTTAGAGTAGCTTAAGGTACTGTAAGAAGGAAAACACTGATAATGATGTGTTAGTGGATGCAGAGCGTGTAAAAAAATCTTAACTTGTTAGAACATTAGTATCCTAACCTATCCTAACCCATCCTAACCAATCACAACTTATAATAATCCATTCTAAGATAGCCCAAAGACGAGTAAACAACATTAGAGCTATTAACATAATCCAGTACCCCTTAGAATTTGACCTCACAACCAACCTTATTCATAGTAGGTATATATTTTGATGAGAAAATATGGAACTAAGCGTCAGACATTACAAATTATTAAAAAGAATTTTGACTTCATATTTTGTAAAAGCTGTAGTTATAGTAATACTTATTGCCTGTGGTCATCGAAAGTGATGTGTTCCGAAATCGCCTCAAAAACCCTTCCAACCATAGCTTACTTATCATAATAAAACTGTGCAAAGGCTGTTCTCGGAAAATGGAGCACTTCTGGAAGCCTTGCTTAAAATCTACTTTATTTCGATTTATGTATTCTTCTGCCGTATGTAAAATAAATATTTCCATCAGCTGGTCACTTTATACACACTTCATTGAAATGAAAACGAGGGGTTGTCAGGGACACGAATGTGTTGCTAATGTGCAAATTTGAACTCTAATTTGTGCAAAACAAGAAACTCAGTAGCCATACTTTTAAACATTACACTCGCTATACCTGTGAATACTGTACTTTGCTTGTTTGTAGTAAAGAGCAGTGATTTTTTTAAAAATAAAGTCTTAAGAATATGCAATTTCTTAGCAAAATATAAAGCTATCTTCTGAGTGTCTGTTAATCGTATCCCCATGAAACCACTTGCAAAGAAGAAAGATGTGATCTTCCTAAATTTAGTTTTGTAAAGTTTCCGTAACTGGGTTGTTTATGAAGTATTGCATATGGGTCTCCGTAACATCTAGCTGCCTATCGAGTATATTTAATTTCTTTTACGGATTTGACAGCTGCAATAAGCGTTTCAGTACCCCACGCTGATTTCTGCGTAGTTCGTGCTCTACTGCGAGCAATCAAGAAACAGTACATACGTAATGTTGATCTCAGTTGGTTTACTAAAAGTTCGTTTAAGGTTACTTCCAACTTTTCTGAAGCCCTGCTAGACTCCCACCTCCGGGATATTCCTTCGCTTCTTGCAAAGAAAGCTTAACCGAGTCTAGGAAAACTACATCAAAGGGACAACAGTGCACCGCATTCATGGGCAATAAGTGTAATAATATTTTTCATAAATACTATTTATTATTTGGCATTACTAACAAACCTATTTTCTCCCAATTTTTGTTCGTATTAATTAAAAATTTATCATTATTTTTTTTAAGATAAAATATAAATAGAAATTCAACTTAATGAAAATTAAGGTATATTTATGTTAGTACAACTATAAAACATTTGTGATACATGACACACTTAGGTAACAACGCAGTACGTCAGATATGGGGTGATTTTTCAAGGGGTTTATATTAAAAATGTGAAGAAATCTCGAATAGACTATATGTATAATTGTTGCTACTACACATCTCGAAACAAGTCTTGCAAAACCAAGGCTTCCCACGGCCCAGGAGAAAGTATGGAAAGAAGATACACACAATATGTACAGAATACCGAGCCAGACCTGACGAATAACTTTCTGTACATGATTTTCACGGTAAAATGACAACTTTGAAAGCCCTGCTTAAGATCTACTTACATGCACGTTGTGTATTCTTCTGCCTTACGTAAAATTAACCTTTCCATATGCCTCCACACTTTATTCATGGATCGGTCAACCGAAAAAGTGGAATTATTTGAAAAGTAAATATTTACCAAATCTACTCATTTTTACATATATGTTAAAAAACACAAAAAGCGAAAGAAATACTGTTTTATTCGACGTTAGCGTACGGAACTACTTCCCATCCATCGTTACGAACTTAACTTGGGCGCACATCACTCAGTGTGCCCGTTAAAATATATGCAGGTAGGGTCAGTGACTGTTTTCTAAGGTTGATTTCAAAAATGCTCGCTTTATCGTGAACAGCTTTTAATGCGTTTACTGATTCAGTGAACAACCTTCATGTAGAACCACTTACAGGCGGCGCAAAACTTTTTTGAGGTGTGTATTTGAGTAAATTTAGACCAATCGGGAGAAATTCCGACTAGCATTAGTTGAAGCAACTCGTAACTGCAATGGTGAACACAAATTAGTATTTTTATAGCTCAAATTAATTTGAGAATTATTGGATTGTTCTAGTTTATCGTCATATCTCCTGTTAACCTGTGTACGAAAAAATTTCGGAAATTAAATACATACGTCACAGCATATTTTAAGTAAAATTATATCTCTGGATTGTACAAAATATTAATGAAATATTAAAAGCTCTTTAGTAGCCTTTTTTCACACAGCCAATGCCACTCCAGTTTGAAGTACATCCACTTTACCCAAACGAACAAATTTCTTTTCTCTACCAAGGTTGTATATTTCGGTTTTTTTAATTTTTCAGTTCACAATACAATCATTTACTTGTAATCTTTTTTTGTTAGTAGTTCTGTGCAAATTTTACGGGAGTAAATGTTCCGTTTTCTGATAAAATATGTATCTTATTAATAATTTCGTTTGCATTTTCCATTATCAGTATTGTTCGTTTTCAAATCGTTTATTTAACTTTGTTTCATAAGGCAGTTTTTTTATACAATAAACAATATAACTTCTGGTTCGCACATCAGTATTTACTGTCAAAATATATTCGAATTTTTTTAATAGCTCTTACGTGGGATTTGTATTATTGCTGACAATATTTTAACCCAAAGTGTTCCGGTTGTTTTTTAAGTAAAGTGTCGTACACCGTTTAAGAAACTTATATCTTTACCAATCATTTGGAAATGCTTTTTAACTTCTATTATTTGCCATGAAACAACATTCATACCAACACCACAAAAGTTTTCAACCAACTAAAACGTTTCCGACCCTCAACCAAATCAAGTTTTATTCGCACACCCTGGGACGTTGTTTCGACTCCACGAAAATAAATAAATAAATAAATAAAATAAAATAAAATTTGAGTTGTATCTTTTTTTTTTACCAAGGCTGTTAATTTTCAAGTGTTTTGCTAAGCCTCACACCCGTTTTGTTCAGTATGTGGTAACAAGGTGTGAATGCTGCTGAATCTGTCTCTATATATAGTTTTATTTATGAATGGATGCAAGGCTATCTCTGCCAGTTTTTCCGCGCTATTCGTGATGTCAGAAGCTAAGGCGAGGACACACACACGTTTTCCTTTCTTTTTCGAAATCCACGAAGTCAGCATCCACGAAGGAAGGGCACGTCAGCATAGAGAAAAGTTATTGGCTACGAAAACAAAATTTCCGCCTGTCGTTTGTGTTACGCGAGAAATACTACAAACTGGACCAAAGATCAAAGTTTACAGTGGCATGGGTGTAATAATCACTTGCGAAACCTAAATGAAAGACTTAAGAGTTCGTCAGAATATATCTGTGGGCTCAATAACACATACATTTGACATGGGGGTTAGAATCTCATAACTCCATCTCTGTTATTAACATATGCATCTTTAGTAGGCTTGTTTTTCTTCATTTTCTGCGTAAAATAAAAAAATTTCTTTGCGAAAAACAGAAAAACCTTTTCTTACACACATTTATATTGACATATTATTTTTTAAATATTCTTATTATTATTTATATTCTATATATAAAATTTATATATAATATATATACTATTTACACATAATATATAATATTTATATATAACAATTATGTATGTAATATTTATATATAATATATACTTATATATAAAATAATTATGTATATAATATATATTAATATATGCAATATTTTTCCCGCAGCCACGCTCGTCCGGAATATGAATTTGAATTTGTAAATATCACTGACCTTAACTGCATGCATTTTAATGGGAACATGACCGACATATGCCGGTTTGTAACGATGGATGTAAATAAAGTTCCATGACTTAACATTGATTAAAAATTGCTAAGTAAAAATTCGTGAATACTGAAATATTTAATTTTGCTGTCTCTTTCTTAGCAAACGAAAATTTATAATTGTTAATTATCTACTATTCTAATCATTTAATAATTCCACTCCAGCAACGCATGAATAATGGTCAGACCCATGGTAATATTAATTCTATATGTGGTGGAAGAATACACAATATCCATACAAGTAGATCTTGAGCACAGCTTTCAGAAGAGCTCAGTTTACCCTAAAGAGCCTATACGCCGGTTCTTATCTTACACGCGTGTCCCTAACGTTGACTCGCCCGTCGCCAAAACAAGTGTCAAACTCACATAGCCAACAGTTAAGAGTGGGATGGACCCCTGCCTTTTTGTTTTTGGTGAAATAGTTATTTGTGCGAACACGCGTATCTCGGTAAATAAATGTTCTGCAAATACTACTTTTTGTCAGGAAATATTATATATATATATATATATATATATATATATATATATATATATATATATATATATATATATATATATATATATATATATATATATATGCCCCTTTTTTTTTTTTTTTTTTTTTTTTTTTACTTTTGTCATATTAAGCGTATTCTTGGAGAAAAAATTGAGAAAATGGTCAAATATCGCATTTTTAAAGCTTGCCTATGCGTGACTTAAATATATTATAGTTGCATTAAATCTCGATTTGAGGAAGTGTACATACATTTAAAAATCTGGATTACACAAACAGTGTTTGTCGGGGGCCGCGGTGATGTAGCGGTCAGACTACCCGCCTCCCCCACAGCGTACCGTGTTCGATACCCGGCGGGGTCGCTCCCTGATTTTCGCACGTGGGAATCGTGCCGGACGATGCTGCTGATTGGTGAGTTTTCTCGAGGATCTCCCGTTTCCACCGCCCTTGCATTCCGGCGCTGCTTCATACTCGCTTCACTCTCGAGCTCTCACCTTGGTTCTCAAGATCTCGATTTTAAGAGCCCGCCACTCTCATTTCTGTTACTAATAATTTAAGATAAGTTACATACATTTATAACTACAGTGAATTCTACAATGGCAAAAAAGTAAAATATGTTGTTCCGACACAAATGTTTGAAATTATTACAGCTGCTGTAAACCTGTATGTAAATTGTAGGATAATGAGACAGTTTAAAGGAGCAAGAAAAAATATTAACGGAAACATTCAGCTTAAACTGTAGAGTAGAATATGTCCTTTGGTGACTATATCATTTAAGTGAGGCTAACCTTGAAATTACAACTCAAAGGTTAACCTTTTTTCATTCAAATAAACACCAAAAATTGCTATTTTATTGTTCTGGAAATAATCGTATATGAACTAAAATATAAAGAAACCTTCTTTATAACGTTGGTACTCAATAGTTGGACACTTTATTGTGAAAATACGGTAATATTCATATCTGGCACTCACTTTTAAGGGTGCCGCGGTGACTGAGCATGTAGATTACTCGCCTTTCACCCAGGCGAACCGGGCTTAATCCCTGGCTGAGTCACTCCCAGATTTTCGCCAGTCGGAATCGTGCCAGACATTGCCGCTGGTCAGCTGGTTCTCTCGGTGATCTCTCGTTTCCCCCACCCTTGCATTCCTGTGCAGCACCATTCTCACCTCATTTCACCCCTCATCAGCTCTAAATATCTCGTTGTTAAGAGTTGCCCTAATCTTTCAACTCCAACTCCCTTCTAAGTACATGGCTTTGTTCTGTTCCTCCCCTCCAAACCCGCTTCACTAAAAAATTTGTACCCTAGTAACTTCCGAGAAGCTACTTATGAACTCTATTATCTACGTTGTTTTTCACTACGCTCCGTATTATGTTTTAAACCTCGTCGCACAATCTATGAAACTAATTAGCATCACCACGCGAGCTAATTTACTGCTAGAAAAGTGCATAGCCGCGATCAAAAATTAATAGATATGAGCCAATTTCTCGCGTCGCGCTCGAGATGTCGGGCCACGGCCTTTAGCTATGGGGAAGTGTTGGAGACCCTCCTGTTGGAAGGGTAAATGGGCTGCATAACCCATTTTTACAGCTGTGTCCACAGCATTTTACTCCATGTCTCCACATTCGAACACCTTGAGCAAACTGGGCTAAAAAGATGTATCATATTTTCAACGTTGCTCACTCCTTGTAACATCTTCTAATGGTGCTATTTTTCAAAGCTATTTTGTTGATTCACAACACTATGAACTAAATATTGAATAAACATATTTTTGTGTTTTGAACATTCCTAGTACTAACAGTACAGTGATATATTCACGTTTATCTAAGCAATTCGCAAGTTTGTCGTTTTAACAGATGTGTTTGCAAAAAAAAAAAAATTAAATGTCGAAACACACA
The DNA here is from genome assembly GCA_029891345.1 of Dryococelus australis. NCBI lineage: Eukaryota > Metazoa > Arthropoda > Insecta > Phasmatodea > Phasmatidae > Dryococelus > Dryococelus australis. Next base: position 104,115,164 of record CM056998.1, read on the forward strand.
TTTACATTGCAGCTGGCATGGGCACTACATCCCATTTGACATTCCATCCAAAATGACGTATAAAATTAGTAATTGTGGAATAAAATGCGATTTAAATACATATATATATAGAATATCATTAAAAAGGGGGAAGAATATAGCGCGTTATTTTTCAATGACCACGCAATTAATGAAAATGGGACATTTAATTATTTATCCTGCTCAATTCTGACAGCTTTGGCTGAAATGAAAATTTTTGTTTCACAGTAAATTACGCCTTCCCAGTTAATTTTTTAAAATAAATTACGCTGGATTGAAAGAAGTTACAAGCATGGAAACAGCCGAACGTAGGTGACGTACGGTAATTAAAATAATATTTTACTTCTTTTTACCTTCTTATAGGTTTAAATGCCTAAAAATCCGGAAAACCGTTTCTAGGCATTTATGAAATCAGCTTATGGAAGCAAAAAGCATAGTAACATTCTGTCTGGTTAATTGTATATTGAAAGATTCCTTGAAAACACACTGTTAAAATTTTCCGTATAGTTACGGAAATTCGTACGGATATGTAGAGTAAATATACGGACATGCAATTCTTGATGACGGAAAACAAAGTCAAGTTCGCAAATACAACATACGGAAATTTTTCGTGTTTCTTATAGCTTCAGGGTTCGGGGACCTGCAATGCCGGGTCTACACAACGCTTGCTTCGCCACTCTAACCAGAAAATTATCGTTTATGCGGCAGTTATGTTATTCACGCCACTAAGAGCGAGCTATTCTTTCAAACATTAAAAAGTAACATCAGACGTCTTTAAAATCTAGCAACACCTAAAATACACTAACTTTAGTATAAACTCAAAAAGTTACTTATGTGGCAGTACTGAAATACTAGTTAAAACTAGGATTCATGTCAGAGTTGAGGGTGAATGGTTAGAGTCGTGGACTTGAAATTTTTTGACTCGGGTTCAAATATTCTTCAAGTATAAATTATTTAGATTTTTTTAAAATATATTTTTAATACACAGTTGAGCATCGACATAAAGAAAATAAAAGATTTTTAATTATTTTTATTATAAACTGGAAGTTCTGAAAACTAACTAAGGAATTGCGGAGAGGTTCTCCGAATTCACGAAGGTTTTACAGAATGTCTGTTTTTTAAACTCAATGTTTCCGTAATTTTACGAAGATTTTACAGATACACCTGGATAAGTTTTATCAACACTTTTCCGTAAAATTAAGGACCATTTTTTTTTAACATTGCAGGGGCCACGGGGGCTGAGTGATTAGCACGCTCGCCTCCCACCAAGGCGAACCGGGGCTCAATCCCCGGCCGGGTCACGGATTATCGAAAGTGGGAATCGTGCCGGACGATGCCGTTGGTCAGCGGGTTTTCTCGGGGATCTCCCGTTTACCCCCCCCCCCCTCATTGCCGCACCGCTCCATATTCACTTCAATCACCCTCATCGGTTCTCAAGACCTCGCTGTTAAGAGCTGCCCAAATCTCTTCTCTTCACTTTAACATTGTACTCAACTCATTTCACATTACTACGTGGAATTTCGAAACATCCTTCGGCATTTTGTAAGTAGCCTTTTGAAGCAAAGATAATAACGATAGCGTACCGTGTAGATGCGTTATTAAGGAGTATTCGAAAATACATCTTAATCCTTTTTACCCTCTTAGGTGTTGAATTTAAAAAAATTTAAAAACATCCTGAAATCACTTTATAGGTATTTATGTAAGCAACCTCTGGGAGTAAAGAGCATTGTGATATTTTATTACGTTAAAAGCCGTTGGGATTTCTCGGAAATACATTCAACCCCTTCTCACAATCTCGGGAGGTTAATTTAAAAAAATATAAAATAAATTTTGTATATTTGTGTAGCCAACATTCTGAAGCCAAGAATATGGTGTTAATGAGCTATTCAGGAGTCCTCCAAAATACATTTAACTTCTTTTCGTCCGCTCAAGGGTTGAATTAAAAAAAAAAAAAACCTACGTTAGTTTGTCCGCATTTGTATAAGTAGCCTTTTGAAGCAAAGTGAGTAACGTCTTATTGCGTTAATGTACTAGTGAGGGGACCGAGGAAAATTATCCTAAAATATGGTTTATATGCAATGTTTTGAAGCAAATAACACAAAAATATCTCATGAAATCAATGAGCTACCGAGGAGTCCTCCTAAACATGTTTGGCCGCTTTTCATCTTCTTACGGGTCGAATTTGGAAAAAAAAAAAAAATCCGTTTAAAAGAGGCGCCTGCAACCTAAGGGGAAGAAAACACTGCATTTTCATATGCTTGTGCGTCCAGTGATTTGGGCTGTGCGTTTACGAGTTGAGTCAAGTAAGTCGGAAGTTTCATTTTATACATACAGATTACTACTGTTAATTGTTTTGAGATCTATAAAAAAAAAATCCTTCCAAAGGCGGCAGATTGTTGGGAGCACAAAGACAGGCCGAGGACGGGCCGTTGGTGAAAAGGAGACGGCCCGGGGGGGGGGGGGGGGGGGTTGAAGTATATCTGCCTGGATCACGTGTGCTGGAAGTGGTTGGCCTTTCATTTCATAGTAAAAGCTGCTCGATGTTTGAAAAATCTTATAATTTATACCATTTATAAATAGTTTAAAATATAGTAATATTCCGATAGCTGACGAGATAATGGTAAAAATGATACCAAACAAGTAATATAAATTTATATCGCCAAAACATGACCAGTTAAGTCACCTGCCATAAATTAAATACACTGCTGGAGACATGGGAATTGCTGTACCCTCTTTACTGATGTGAAAACTTAATAAATCGTCGTAGTTTGATATATATGTACAAATGAGTAAATTCTGTCCACGATAAAGTGAGAACTTTTGAAATTAACATAATAAAAAATGCCATTGATCATATAGGCTGTTTACGGTAAAATGAGAACTTTTGAAAATTCTGCTTAAAATCTACTTGTTGATTTCAAAAGTGCTCACTTTATCATGAACAGCCTTTACGTGCATCTATTTTAGCGGGCGCACTGCGTGACATTTGTCGAGTAAAGTTGGTAACGATGGAGGGAAAGTAGTTCCGTACCTTAGGGGAAGTAGTTAAGTACCTCAACGTCGAATAAAAGTGTTAGGTAACCATTTGTGATAACTTAAATTATTTATTTTGCTTCCTGTTTTTTTAAATGTATCAAAATGTATAAATTATAATATTTTATAAAACATTAACTTTCTTAATAATTTAAGTGTTTCACTTGATCGACGCATGAATAAAGTAATGAGGCCAATGGCAATGGAAATTTTACACAATGTGCATACGAGTAGATCTTAAACAGGGCCTTCAAAAGTTCGCAAATAGTGTGTTGAATATGTAGTAGAGCCTTTCCTAACGGCTATAATGGCAGCTATGTGCCAAGACGTTCCATCATACAGGTAATGGATAATATCCTGAGGCATGTACCACCGACTTCATGCAATGTTACATTTTCATTATTAAATGTGCCATAATTTTTGCCCTGAATTAATTCGTTCCCCCCCCCCCCCTTCAAATTTTGCGATATCTACATTGTAAATTGAACTTCCAAAAGTTTACGAAAACATGTCCGTTTTATATTCTCTAGGGCTGGCGCAGTGCTGTTACGTAATGGTTTTCCCTACCCTGAGATGCGCACAATTGGACAAGTTTTTATTCTTGGGCCTTTCCACTATGCTTCCTCATCTTCAGACAGAGGAGCCCGGATCATCATGAAATACTAACAGGAACTATAATCTCTGAATCAGCATTAGACTACATCTTGCTTGTTAGTGCGCTGTATCATACTTGAGTCTATACTTTCCTTCTTTCTCCTACTCCTTCCGTCTTGAATCAGGCAAACGAACTCCTTACTCCACTACGCCAGCTGGAACAACCCTCGTCCCAAGTAGATATATAAGGGGAGTTCTAGTACACTCCTTATTTTTATCGAAATTTGGAGTTTTTTTTGCTCCGAAATCAAGGTTTCTGAGGCAAAAATTAGGCTCGAAAATTTTAAAACAGGAGCTACCCCAAATAAGCAATTTTCCTCGAAAACCATTTCAATGTAAGCCAAAATCAAGCAAATTTTCAATTTTACCAAAAATATCGCGTCAAATTGAGACATAAAAAACATCAAAATTTTAGCAAAAACATGCAAATTTCTCGCCTTTCAAGCAATTTTTCACGGTTTTTTAGAAATGCCAATTTTGCAAGCGATCAATATAATTGAAGCAAATTAAGGAAAAATCCAATGAAATATTATCTTACTATTCTTTACATTTTATACTCGAAGCTCTACTAATTTTTTAAAAACTTCTTCTATTTGCTCTATATTTTCACCAATTTATCGAAGTTCATATTTGTCGTCAATGCTATCTAAGATTGATAATTGTAAGCTTTGTAAATTTGAATGAAATTTGCAAGCAAAATTTTTAATATCTTCAGATAAATTATCTAATGTATAGGAAGGAATTTTTGACCCACTACCACCTTTTAATATGTTTGTTAAACTGCAAGGTAACATAGGCAACTTTAGTATTATTTACAAGTAAAAGAAATTTATTCAGAATTATGAAAATTATATTTTATTTGATCAAAAAGTCGTAAAAGTTTTAAACGTAACCACTCAACTATAAGCTCAAAAAATTGTTTTAATCTATCGGAACGATTTATTGATTCTTCCATTTAATAATATAACAAATTGATAAATCTTTAGTTATTCTTTCTTTCAAATAATCACAAGAAAGATATTTTTTCTAATTAGAACATTACAAACAGGAGCTCTATTAAAATCAACACAAATTTTTATATTTGTTTTTTATTTAATTACAGTTGTTTTTCTGTGTGCCCTATCAATAACATAAAAAGGACTTCGCCCAAAAATGAATAGTAATTAATATCACCATCAAAGTTTACAGTTGATTTATAATAAAGTTCATTATTTCTATAGCCAGTATCTAGTTTAGTTTTGAATTTCTAAAATCACTATAATCAAGATATTGTTTAACATAAATGCCGTTTTCAATTTCTAGATCCCAGTTTTCTTTAGGAAAAATTTCATTTCTACCATTTTTAACATAAATATTTCTCACTTTACAATGCTCATAGTAGCGTGTTTATGCTGTTCAGCATAATTTTTTCTATTAAATTGAAAGCCTACAATTACCAAATCGGGCATGCCAAATTCTAAATTATTAAACCGATCTTTTATATCAAAGCTAAAAACATTTGTTCTTTTGGAACTTCTTTTTCTAAAAATTGTCAAAAATTAAAACTAATGGGTATTTTATGTTCTTTATATATTTTTTCTTTAATTGAAATGGCCATGTTCGATTCATTTTCAACAATAGGATACATAATTTATAATTTCTTAATATCAATTTTACCAGGTTCAGGACGATGTTTCGTAACTTTATCATCTTTATCAAAAGATTAATAAAGGAATAAACAGTTGTTATCAGATGAATTACGAAAAAAAAGTAATTTTATAGCCACCTTTCCAATAAACTTCATAGTTACCACGAATAAAACCAAACAGATATCTAAGAGGATAGATTATTTAATTTGTTTTAAGACAAAAAAGAGTTTTAACATCTTTTGTTATTTTTTCACTAGAAGCATATTTATCTCGATATATACTACCAACACCAGTAAATTCTAAATAATTTTGTTCGCTTGGCGATCTTAATAAAGCATTCATTATTGTTGTTGTAATACCCTGATTATCAACAGCTTCAATAATATTTCCATGTTTTGAGATTTCTACCCTAGAAAATTGAAAAGGAAAAAAGTTTGAATAGACATCAATATTGTTTTCTTCAACATATTTTGCCGCATCTCCAACCATATCTCTCTTTAGTAAAATAAATTGCTCATAAACATAAGAATCATTTAGAGAAGAAAAGCCATCTCCTATATGTACATCAAATTCAATTCTATTATTGTGAACATTTAAATTCCCCCTAGTTTTATCTGTTGGAGGAAAAGTTTGGCTCTCGAAGCTCTCAATACTTTTATAACTCATTTATAAGAAAAAATTATATATAAATGGCAGAATCGAAGAAATTTCCTCGAGTTAAATTACTCATCGAAAACAATAAAAAATATAAAAATCATCATGAAAAAGAATATGAAAAAATTAGAAGAATGTGCAACAATTAATCGACGAATTACGAAATATTGGTTAAAATAAGTAGAAAAAGTAAGTGAAGTAAATAAAAATTTAATAACAACACTAGTTCCTGTCGCAGTAGAAAATTTATATTATCCACCAACACCAGAAGAAAAATCGTTTGAAAGAGAATTATTTGCAGAGCAAGAATCTCCTAATTTGGAAGAGAAAATGGGAATTGTATCAATAACAAATTTACCACTTATGGCACGTGTTTCTACTATAAATCTCGGAGAAGAATTTACAAAATGAATTAATGTTATTAATGAAAATTTGGGTTTATATGGAGATGGAGAAAATTTCTACATTGGTGATACAAAAGTAACGGTGAATAATGATACACTATTTTTTAAGGATAAAGAATAGTTTTTAACACCAGAACTTTGTAATTTGTTAACTACTAATGACTTTCAAAATTACACAAAAATAGTTTTATTAACCAAAGCTGTATTTCAAAATCATATTCCTAATGAGGACAGAAATAATCCAAGTTCAAGTAGTGGTTGGAAGTGGATAAATATAATTGGACCAATTTATCATAACTATATGAAAAATCCAGACCCAAACACAACAGAAGTGAGGTTTTACATTTGATGATTTTAAATTTGGAAATGGCATAAAAAATACAATAGTTTGCCGAAAGAATATGTTTGGATAGATGGTGTTAGAAATTTAATCAATTGATTGTTAGTTATTCATGGTGAAGAAAATGCTGGAAATAAAAATTATTACAATGAAAAAGTAAGCATAATGAACAATATATGAACAATAATGTTGAACAATAAATTTTCTGATTTTTGTTAATAATCCAAAAGGAGTTTATTATCTACTAAAAGTTTTAAGTGTAAATCCACACGCATTTTGGAGTTCTGAACACCATGGTGAGGGTATAATAAATTGGGCACTAAACAATTTAAATCTACCTGAATGCATTTGTGCAGTTATAATTATTGTGGTCAATTTACAAATTAAACAAAAGTTTAGAAAGAAGAGACTCAGGAATAAATAAATAAGATGAAGCTTGTAAATATCTCGATATTACATATAGAGATCACAAAGATTTAGAATCAAGACATAATGCTGATAAAATATTACAAAAATATGCTAAAGAAATTATATTAGATAAAAACACTTCAACTGGAGAAAAAATTGCATCTGCTGCTGTTGCCTCAACAATGTTTACAAAAAGAAAATTAGGTTGGGGAATTAAAATCTTTTATTGAATATATATATATATATATATATATATATATATATATATATATATATATATATATATATATATATATATATAGAGAGAGAGAGAGAGAGAGAGAGAGAGAGAGAGAGAGAGAGAGAGAGGTGTTTACTTATAAATGAAGATAAAAATATTTACATTTGCTATACCCATTGATCAATTAAGAGATTTGGGTATAGATAAAGTTTTAACAAACGATCAACTTGAGAGAAAAAATAAAGAATTAAAAGATGGCAAAGGTTTCTTACTAGTTTTGTCATTACCAATACTCTAAAAGATACTCAAAGAAAAAACTGGCTGTGGTTTACATCATGAAGGAATTATTCCTATTATACTTGCTGATTTAGGTGTACTTGGTGGTTTAGCTGGTGGAGCTACTGCAATTTACTATTCTGTTCAACAAACTAGAAAAAATATAAAAGAATTAGATCTAATATCGACATTGAAAAATATGTAAAAATATTAAATATTTCAGAAATGTTAATATGATTGATGATTTACCGAAAAGTATGCACAAAAATAACGGTGTTGTGGTAAATTGTGACATTTCAGCAACTCCAGGTACTCATTGGGTTTGCAATTTTAAAGAAAAGATTGATGTTTACTATTTTGATTCATTTGGAGGTAACATTCCTACTAATTTAACTAAAAACAGAAATGTTTATTACAATTATGGTAGAATTCAGAATTTTAATTCAGTTATATGTGGACATTTGTGTTTAATCGTTTTACACTTTTTTTTTGAGAATATAAATTTAACATAATAATCTCTTTATTATTAAATGGAAATATATTTGGAAAACCATGAATCAAATCTTTAAATGAAGACATTGACAATATTACTGAAGAATTAAAAACATATGTAGATTCAAAATCGAGTGTTTCTACTACTAACCACTTGTTTTGATTTTACAAAATCTTATGTTTCTTTTCTAGAATGTAGAATTGTTAATATAGGTAAACCTATAAATAAAAAAGGCATTGTCAATAGAAGATATTTCGAAATATATAGCAGATTATGCTTTAAAAAAGGACTTCGATTAGAAATATAAAACTATTGTTTCTGATTATGCTTTAAAAGGAGATATAAATTTACAATTCAGTAACACTATTGCTGATTATATTAAATGAATAAATAATGTTAAGCAGGCACTAAAAAAAGACGTGGACTCAAAGTACAATACTATTTCTACTGCTTTATAAGATCAATTAAGTAAAGTTTTCACTTATACAAACAGTTATATTTCTTTTCAGCATTGTAGAATTACTAGCCTGTCTGATCCTATAGAGAAAGTTGATTTATTCAATAAAAGATATTTCGATAAAGAAATAGCTGCCTATGCTTTAAAAACTGATGCAGATTCGAAATACAATTTCATTGTTTCTGATTTAGAAACATATGTAGAATAGAAATACAATATCATTGTTGCCTCTTTACATAATCAAATTAGTAAAGTTTTTTTTAATACAACAGATTATGTGTCTATTCAAAATCGGAGAATTAATAATATGGTTGATCCTGTAGATGGAAAAGATGCTGTCAGCAAAATGTATTTTGACAAAGAAATATCTACAAAATTACAAAATTATTGTGATGCACTTGTTAATACGAAAGTTGAAAAAATCAAAGATGACTCCAAAAAATAATTGGCTGTTAAATTACAAAATTTTAACTCTAAAGTTAAAAAATTTGAGGAAGAAAAATCTTATATATTTAATTTACCTGCAAAGTGGAACAAAAAAAATTAATATTTTTTGCATAGACGAAGATGTAATTTCTTTTCTCCATTGATGGATTGTACTGTTTATAAAATAATTGCCCTCAATTACAACGTTCGTGAAGATGATGAATTGGTTGTTCTTGTAAATGGAAGAGAAATAAATCACAGAAAGCCTTTTGATGTTAATGGAGGTGATCAATTGATTTTTAAAATAAAAATAATAAAATATCCGAACAAATTGATGGCATACTGACATCGATAGGAATATTCATGAAATATAAAGTTTAACTAAATATATAGTTTTTGCTATTAAATTGAGAACCCTTGGTGTTTGAAGTGCAAGAAAGTCACAAAAAAATAACATAAAAATTGAAAATACAAAAATGGATGATTAGTTTAGAGATGTAAATGTTCTATATGCAATTCTAAAAAATAAAGATTTTCTTTAAAAATATGCTTAATGTAAGAGAAGGAATAATTAATGAACTATACAAACCAGCAAGAAGAAATTTCCCCAGCGTGAAAGTAATATCATATGAATCGATTCTTTTATGGTAAATTTATATTGTTGAAATAGACACAGGCAATTTGACAGTCATATCACATATAAATAATGGATACATCAATGTATTTTCAAAGTTTGTATTTGCTGTAGCTATTAAAGATTAAACAGCTAAAAATGTAGTAAATTCTTTAGAATCTATATTGAAGCAAAGAAAGCCACACATTGTACAATGCAATAATGGTTCAGAATTTTATAATAAAACATTTAAAGAGCTTATGCAAAAATATAACATTAATCATTATTCTACATTCAGTGAACTAAAAGCCAGTGATGTATTAAGATTCAATCGAGCTATGAAGAACAAAACCTGGAAGAAATTTTCTTTAAATGGCAATTATAAAACAATAAATATATTAGACAATTTAGTAAAAAAAATAAAACAATACAAAACATAGAACTAATTGAAGTTAAGAAGACCAATAAAAAAATGTAATGCAAACAAATTTTGTAGACACAATTACTAAACCGAAATACAAAGTTGGTGATGTTGTCAACCTCAGCAAACTAAAGAAAATTTTTGAGAAGGGTTACACTGCTAATTGGTCAACAGAATTATTTACTATTGTTAAAGTGTTATATTGTGATATACCTATATACAAGCTGAAAGATGCTAAAGGAGAAGAAATAATGGGTATTTTTTATGAATACGAAATTATGAAAACTGACTATCCAAATGAATATTTGGTAGAAAAGTCTTAGAAACTAAAGATAATATCATTTATGTTAAATGGTCAAGTTTTGATAGTTCCTGTAACTTTTCGATAAACAAAACAGATGTTTTGTAAATTTAAAAATAAAAATTAGCTTTTTATGCAATTCGATAAAGCATATTAATATCATGAAGCAATTGTTTTTCAGTATAGAGTATGACAATACTAAAATTGATGTGATAACAATCAATGTGATCATTCAATGTTTCCTTCATTCTTTGGTATAAGTTGATAGAATTTGGAACATACTCAAACCTCAATAATATTTCACAATTTGGATATTGTCTTTGAACATACTATCTTTGAGTTCTAATAACACAATAATCATCATCTTCAATATCATTTTCAAAACTATTATCAAATAACTTTAAAAGAATGAAAGTTGGATAACATTTTGATTTTCTTTTTGTGGTACAACATGAGGAGACATTACTCTGATTTCCTCATTTCTGCGATTTATTACATCGAATGCCATGTGAACCAATTCTCTTAAATTTTCTATACATTCATCTTTAGTTTTATTGGTTAGTTTAAAATGATTATGTTTAATTTAGTAATCTTTTATATGTTCTATTTGGTCTTTAAATAAATGCCTTATGTCTTTTTTAATCTTATATTCACCATGTTTTCTAATTGATTGTAAAACTTAATCAGTCTTGAAAATTCTCTGCTATTTTCATTTTAGATGTCGCTAGAAGTTCAAAAAGACCAGGTTCATTAACAAATTTAGTAGTATTTTTTATATTTATTGTAGTGATGTTTCACCACTACCCAGTTCTTTATATGTTTTTAAATATTTGCTATGGACATGTTCTTTAACAGGATCTCTAGCTCATTTATAGCCAAGTAATTGAGCAATTTGATTACCATAAAACCAAGGATTATTATTCTCATCAACAGTCATATAAACTTGTTTATGTTTGTGAATACATTAATTATTATTTATGTCTAGAATTGAATTCATTTCATATGCGAAACTATGCAGAAGTGAAATTGAAATTGGCAAGTTGTAATAAGTATTTTTATTAATATCACTTTTATAAAGAAAATGAAAAACTAAAGAATATAAATGTATAAAATATAGACCAAATTCATTGTATTATATACCTCTTATGGAGTTAAATTGTCTAAGTCATTAACAATGTATTTAATTTTATTTATGATTTCATTATAAGATTCACACTTTATACCAAAAATTGAAATGCTATTTTTACCAACTCTAGTCAATTTCTTTGTAAATTCATTATATTTGCTAACAGTTTCATTAGTAAAAAAATAAAATAAGCTATTTGTATATAAAAGCAGACTCTATTGAATTTGGTAAATATGGTTACTTATCTTTAATTTGACCACTCTCTGTTATCTAAAAATGACATTAATCTATTTCAACATAATACAACTTTTCATAGAAGATAAAAGTTTTTCCTGAATATGAATGAAAAACAGCATTTATTTTATAATCATCACCTATCCCAATTTAAGAAAATCCTTTGGATATCAATAAATAGGTTTATAAGTAGGGCAATTAACCATATAAACATCCACATCTACAAACTGAACTAACTCACTTTATAGTTTGTGATATATAAAAAAATTATTGGAATCGCTTGGTAAAAACTAAACCAATTTTGTTATCAATATTGGCTTATTGATTATTTTTTGTCATTTAACCTTTTTTCCCAAACATTTCTATTGTAAAAAATATACAAGTTATCTTCAATAATTAAAAATGTTTTTACATGTCTGTCTTTGCATAAATCAATTGGTTCGTCATTATTAAAATATTTTGTTGGGGTGGTCCATAAAAGTTTTTAATGCTTTGGATATCATCTAGTTGTCAATCAAACAAATCATTTGAAGAATTGGATACATGACCACATTATTATCACTTGTATGTTGAAGACCTAATGCATGGCCAATTTGGTGTATCAAAACTTCTACTAAATAAACTTTATTTTCAGGAGTGTTTTACTGATTTGAAAAAAAGGAATGTGCTTGTGCACTGCCATGTGGACATGATCCAGTCTGACAAATTCCTTGTAATTTCTGATTTCTATGTTAACCATCTGTGTATGATACAAGTATATCTGAAGAATTTCTATCATAAACAAATTTCAAATTTGTACTTTTTTGCCAAACACTGAAAGCCTCTTCAGTTAACTTTGTAATTGATTTACTTGCATATGCAAAATTCCATTTTAATGGGTTTTTAGTTCATTTTGTGGTTAATGAAAGGTCGACATATATCTCATCCTAAAACCACATGTTGGCTTGTTGATTAAATTAAGCTTTTTTTATCGAGTTTACCATCAACTGATGAAGTGTTATGATATTCTTGAAATGTTCTGAAAGAACTTTCAAATTTTTCTTTGTAAATTTTTCAAAGCGAATTTGAATCACAATCTAGATATCCATATTTATGTTAAAAATTGATAACACATTCTGTATTATTCTCTTATTATGAAAGTGTAAAATTTATATTTGTGATAGCAAGAATAACTATGTCTTCATTTGTAAACAAAAAGTTTTAAATTTAATAAAAGATTTAATTTTATTTCCATACGTTCCTTGTGTTATTTTTCTACTCAAATCTATTGCAATAAAGTCATAATCTTTGTAGCAATGTTTTCAACAAATTTCTTTTAATTTTTCATAAGTCATATTGCCACCAACCAAATCATTATAAATATGTTTGATATTAGTACCATCTTGTCTAAATATACATGAAAATTACTATCATCTCTTATCAATTGTTTTGGTACTTATCAATAAGTTTGGGCTAAATAGAATGCATATAAATGTTAATGTCTTCCTCTAGTAAAATAATCGCGAACTATGTCTCGATTGTCTAAAATCACATCATCAAATACAATTAGAGATTCGTCTTCACATTGACCTAAAGGGACCATTTCCTCAGTATCATTAAGAAAGTATGCCATTTTTCTATAACTTTAAGCCTTTTGGATAGTATATTAAAATCATTTTTTAACTATATATATTTTGGTTGATTTAAACTTTTTGAACAAACATACAATTGTATCCAAACTTATCCATCCTACATTATAAATAAAATTTATCATTAAAGTAGTTTTTGCACATTACTTGGACATACTAGTATAGCCCTCATATTATCAGGAAATAATTCACCATTCTGTTTAATTTCGGAATTATCTTCATGATGTAAACACCGACATCCAAATTAAATTTCTTCATTTAATAAGACAATTTTTGTAATAAAAGGATAATAAAGTATTTAAATTAACAAATAATAGTTCTATTAAAAAAAACTTCATTATGATATCATTCAAATGAAAAATCGATTGCATTAGTTAGTTTTCATAGAACATTTTTAACATCAAATATAGACAACAATACTATAACGGCCATTGAAAAAATAAGTGCTGTCATTGATAAAAATGAAGTTACAACTATTCTTAGAGGTCAATGCGATGTAGAATATTTAAAAGAAACTATAAATTCGATTGATCCATTTTCAACAAATAACATTGAATTAACAGCGGATATTGTAAAAAATATAATATCTATCAAATACATGTTTGATATTAAATTTTATGATAAATTGTCTGATATTCTTGGTTTTGAAAGAAATATTCTTATTGAAAAGGACAAAATAGATGCAGTTACTAAATTACCTAATTTTAACCCATTTAAAACAATAAATGTTTGCTGTAACTTATGTGGTATGTTTATCAAATATGATGAATGAAATCATTTAGAAACGAATATAATTGCCTGTTTTCCACCAAAAACTTGTTTGGTTTTAGAGATTATATTAATTATGAGCCAGCATATCCAATTTTTTATAAAATTAATAATGAATATTTTATTCATATTGTTTTAGAAATTTCAGATGAAAATGGTAAACTAATTGATTTTGATGGTACTGAAATTAATGATGTTTAAAATATAAGTTGTATAATTATAGTGGTTTACGTGTCGACCATTAAATTATATGTCAATCCATAATGAATAAAACATAACATTTTATTAATATATTATGAAATTTAAAGGAGGCCAGCATTTCCCCTTGCTTTTGATAAAACTATAAATTTCGATAACCATATGGTAAAGTATCTATTTTATTTTCTAGTATAATCATTTTGTCATCACAATGACTTAATGCTATTTTATTAACTTCGACCGTATATATTTATTGTTTCTTACTCCTTATTAAATTCATTGTTCTATATTGCATTTCTCTTTAAACAAACAGTTCTTATAGTACTCAAACACAATTCTCTTATTAACTACATATTTCTTTACATCCTTCGATCTTTTATTTTATTTTTCAGCAACCTTGTAAACATACATTTTTGCTAGTAAACCAACAAATTCTTTCATTATATTGCCATTACATTCATCTTTCATTTTGCCAAAAACATTCTTGTTTATTTGAGGTATGTTATAAATATTGTCATTTGGATAATCACTTGTGTCAAAGTCTTCTATCATTGTTTTTATGTCTTCATAAATATCTTCTGTTTTTATGGTATATATAGCTATTTGTATTTTGACAACATAATTCAATTTTATTGTCATATTTTGGTTTCATAACTTTATAATGATAATCATACATTGATTCTTTCGATATATCTAAAATTGACATGCCAACATAAATTGGCTTATTAAATTGTACTTTTTTTTTTAAATATGTAGGGCCCCAAGTTTCTAATTAAATATAGTATTTCTTTTTAAATTTGGTTTTGAGATTAATTTTCCACACTTTTCTTCATTTGTTATCAGTCTTATATGTACCCTGTTTCTAATGTTCTCCATTGTTTTACCAAACACAGAATTATTCATGAGTTTATATAAAACTTTTTCAAAGTCGTTTTTTCCATTAGTTCTCATCACTGTTTCAGATCTATATATTTCTTCAGCCAATCATATTGATTAAACTTTAATATTCTATCAATTTAGGTAAGTTCTAATCCATTCAGAGGCACTGTTTTAAATTATGTTAGTGTATTACATACTTTTCTTTTTTATGCAAAGTTGATAAAAAATTTAGATTGAGTTGTTCCTGGAACTATCATATTTTCTGGGCAAAATGGTAGATCTTTATGTAAATTATGTAGTTCTTGTGGATATTCTAAATCAACTACTAAAATGTAACCATATGGTGAATTATCCTCAAAATTTAATATATGTTCATTGTAAAAATGAAGTGCTGTATAATTCTATCATTCGAAACCACCATATGGTAAATATTGTGACATTGTAAATCCATATAAATTATTAGCATCGGGATATGCTAAACAATTTGATTCTTGATAAGAGTTAAAATCACCAAGAAAAAAATTGTTGTTGGCTTCAACATATTGCGTACAACATTGCGATATTCCACCTCTTATACCTTTTTTTACTATTAAAATCATATCATAAATGTGTAATAAATATAGGGATTGTTTCGTCATTTTTAACATTGCTTCTCACGATAATCCTGGGTTCTGTAAAATACCACACGATCTAAATAATATGCATTTATACATGTTTTTCTGAAATTTTCGAAAATATCTGCTAACAATAATACATCACTTTTTAAATATAAATCATCGTATTCACCAAGATTCTTAAAATTGAATTGATTCCGTATAAGTTTTGTGTGCGCGTATTCGTAGTCAGTTATGTCAGACTGATTTAATTTGTTGTAAAATCCACTCATTGGTGGAAGTTCTGTTTCTTCGAATTTCTTCGAACTGTCCATATAATCATATGGATAAACACTTTTACTAGTTACTGAACCTACTTTATATTTTGGGAAATGTTTTTGAGTGTGTTTCATTTGATCTCTACTTAAATTCGATGATAATTTACCTAAACTACTGGCCATAAATTTAATTTTGTCGATAAATTTCATCTTCAAATTTTCTCTTTGTTTCCCAAAAATAATAAACTTTTTTTCATTATTTGCTATTATAGCAATTTTGTCTTCATCATAACCTAACTCTTTAATAAATATATGTGCATCATATCCAGCTAAATTATGGAAATAAATTGGTACAAAGTTGGACAATTTAAATTGTAGATTAAAATTAATACATATATGATTAATGAATTTTCCATTTATGTGATCATGATGGCATAATTTTTTATTCTCTCCTGTATTTTACATTAAAATACAGTACATTTTTTAGCTCTATTATATGTCGCTCTTTCTTCTTTTTATAGCAGCTGCATTGGTTCAATTTTTGAATATATTTCACCAATTTCTTCTGCTTGCCTTTTCATTAACTGTATAAAAATGTTATGAGCATTTGGCCCTCTATATACAACTGGTGGCTTATAATCACCATAATTAGATACAATATAATAGCAAAAACTAGATGCTTCGTGTAATTGATATTTCATAGTATATGATTCGTCATTCAAATTTAAATCAATGTTATTCATTTTTTCATTATTAAGATTATATCGTTCTTTAAGTATCTTCATAAAAGACCATTATCGATATAATCATCTGTTAAAACTTGATATTTTTGATTAATTTAAACTTAGTTATTCCCGTTGAATGTCGCTTAACTGGTGATATTTAATTTAAAATTGATTCAAAATCGGCATATATTGTAAAATGAACCTTCATTGTAGGTTTATAATTTTTGAAAAATATTTACTCTCCTTTCAAGGATAAAGTGATTTTTACTGCTTCATTTTTACGGTAGTCTTCTGTATGTTTGTTTAATTTTTCTTGCGAATAAAAGGATTGAAGACACATATCACATATATAAGTTTTACCATGCTTTTTTTTTTTTTTGCATTGAAAGCAGTCTCGAAATGTTTTAATCCAACAGTAATGTGAGTTATCACCTTCTTTGAAATAAAGTAAATTTATATGCTTATCCATTTTACTATTTGTAAGTTTTAGTGGATATACCATGGATTTCTTACCTTCATCTTCAATAGAGTATACATTTATAGAAGAATCGATTTGATTTTCTATTTTTGGTATATCATCAGCGTCTATAGGATATTCATAAGTATCTATAACTTTATCAATATTAAGCCCCACATTTTTATATTTAATTACTCTATCTGAATTTTTGTCTGCTGTAAGTAATGCAGATTTTATTACCCAAAGACAGCAGTTCTATACATGTTGTTCCCTTTAATGGGTTATACTTATTTATTGCTGATTGTATTCCAATTATTCTATCTAAAGTCCATCCTGAGCCTCTTCTTTGAAATTCATATAATTGTGTAATTATTTTTGGTGTATGAATTTATAAATCCTTTTAACATCTTCATTCAATATTGTATAGTTGGGTGATTGAAATGTGAATAATTCTAGACGATTATTTTCTTGTTTGCGAGAGTTGGCATATAATTTAATGCTGGTTTTCAACCCACGAAATGTTCTAAGCTTCTTGATTAGGTTCTACTAAATTAAAAGAATTTTCAATGTTATGTGTTGATATCCTACTTTTAAAGACTTTATTAACTAAGTAATTTTTATTGGTTCTTCTTCTATTTCTTTTGCTACCAAATAAATTATTATAGAATGGAAATATTTCCTTCTAATTCCTTTCTATCTTTGGGATATAATTCATTGATATTGCATCAGCCAAAGGTAAATTTGTAAAAATATTCTTTGTTATCCCTTCTTTTACCCCCTGTTTTTTTGTTAAGTTTTACAAATACATTATTAGAAAATAGGAATATTTCTTTTAATTCCTTTCCTCTTGTTTTACAAATAGAAATTTAGAAAGTGGGAATATTTCTTAAAATTGATTTTTCTCTTGTTTTACAAATAGGTTATTAGAGAATGGAAATATTTTTTTCAATCTCTTTTTATATTTCTTATATAATTCATTGATGTTGGAATAATAAAATGGCAAATTTGTGAAGATTCTTCTTCTTTCCCATCAATAATAAATGTTATAAGAGTTATAATTAAATCTTCTTTCATTAGATGATACAAATATTTAATTTCAAATCTTCTACCTGTAATCCTTAACTCCCGTACTGTCTTCTCACCCAGCATAACTGCTAGATCATTTGTCACCATAATTCTCTATTTATAAGAAATAAAAATTTATGAATTTAAGGTAAAAACAGATATATGGGATAGATCGAAAAGTGTTTAAATTACTGGGAAACCATATTTAACTTCTTGTTATGACGAAAATTCTTCATATAATTACTAAAACATTTTTTACTCGTGATTGAATATTTGTCCTTACTATTTTTACTAAGAGAAAATAATTTTATAGATTTATTCTCATTACACACTTTACATGTTTTTATCGGATAACTATCATGTTGATTTTCGTTTAGAATATCTAATGCCGTATTGTGTAATTTACTATTTTCATGCTTTTTGAGCGATGTATTATAAATATATTTTCCACATTCGCACATTACTCTCTCTCTCTTTTTTAAATTGATAACGACTACTGGCATATTCACTATAACATTTTTTACAGATGTTAAAATGTTTATCTTTTGTTTGTTTACGTGGTTCAAAACTTTCTATGTTTAATGCTTTGCCACATTTTTGCATTGCTTGCATGTGTTATTATGTTCCATTTCGAGGATAGTTTCCATTTTATTTATTAAGAAAATTAATTTATTAAGAAAATGAAAAAAATATTTTTCTTTAAAAATTTTTTTCTTTTTAAATAAACACAAAAATGGAGGCTCTGGTCAACAAGTTGAACAATTCATATGAATTCATTAAACTAACGGATCTATAAATTGATAAATGGTACGAAGTCCCAGATTTTCCAATTTATGAATCCAAATTCGGTAAACAAATTAATTGTGTTTTAGACGATAGGTATAAAATTACTTTACCAGTTCGCTATGCAAAGATAATTGATGAAAATTATTAAAAATTGATAAATGAGAAACAAGTTTTGGTGGCATATAAAGGTTTAAACGAAGTGAAAATGGAAAAACTACGCATAGTATTGTATTCATGTAATAAATTGAATTCTATTAATTTGTATCTTTTTATTTGATTTTTAGCTTAATTTACTTGATTTAGATTGCTCGCTTGCAAAATTGACATTTCCAAAAAAAACGTGAAAAATTGCTGGAAAGGCGAGAAATTTGCATGTTTTTTGCTTAAATTGTGATGTTTTTTAAGTGTCACAAATTGACATGGTATTTCTTGTAAGATTGAAAATTTGCTTTATTTTGGCTTACATTTACATGATTTTCGAGGAAAATTGCTTGTTTTGGGGAGCTCCTGTTAAAAATTTTTTAGTCTAAATTATCCTCAAAAACATTGATTTTGAAGCAAAAACTTCGAAATTTCGATGAAAATAAGGAGTGAGCTAGAACTCCTCTTACATATCTATTGTACCGCCTCCGTTTTTGGTTTCACGTTTTAGAGCCATTATATAGGCTATTCACGATAAAGTAGGCACTTATGAAAACCCTCACATTTGGAATAATATTAATAAATATATTTTATTTTAGCATTAGACGTTAACTTCCGAGTGCCGTGGAAAATACACACTGGGCGCATTACTTACGTGGCAATATTTATTTAGACAGGCGGGTAAATGATAAGAAATGGCTGAAAGGAAAAAGTAACTAGGGCCTCAAAAGAGCTGACGTTACCGTGAACAGCCTATAGTACAGCGTGGCCTTCAGTACTTCCTTGGAAGAAAGGCTTGAACAGTTGGTGGTTCAAGAGCTGCTTACTGGCAAAGCAGGAGAATAAATTACGAAATTTGCCTACTTATTGAATATAATATTGAATAAATTATCCCTATAACAAAAAAAAAATACTAAGTCCAACGCTGTGTATTAATGTTTGAAACGCATCCATAAGATCAGTTTCTCCATAGAAGTAATTTCTTTATTTTTGGTTGTATGGAACATTTTCTTTTTTTCGTCACAATATCTCATGTGTATGAAGTAGAAGGAAAGAAAATCACGCCTTTTCAATTTACAAATGCATTGCGAGGCCGAGAGCTAACCAGGTTATGGATTACAAAGTTGAAGGAGAGAAGACCATTTCCGACTACAAATGTTAGGGGAGGGCGAACACATTACGAATCCCCTCATACTCTACGCTCGAGATTTTTAAAAATGAAATCTCAGGCATCCTATAGTTGTACAACACTGTTTCAGAAACTCCTCACATAGAATATCAGTAGATATGATTGTGATGTATAATTGTTAGTGCATTATTATAGAGATTACTATTTATGTGTGGATTATTTTACAAAATGATGTTTATGACGATGTTGCACTTTTGCATAAAATATAAAACCTTGTTTGAATTTGTACCTAACAGCTTTTTTTTAAGGGATCTCTCTAGCCGTTATATGGGTTTCATTGTAAGCCGTGTAGTGTATTTTAATTAAAAAATTTATATGATATTTCAATGTAAACCTTTTTTGGGCAGTAATAAAAGTCTGTATTTTGTTGTAAATTTACAAATTTGGTTACTGAAATATAAATGAGGTTGTTGAAAAAATTCAATTTCAGCAAAATTATCATACTTGTAATATTTTTACTATAAACATAATTTATGTTTATACAGAATAAATACCTTTAATGACTGCAATTATTTTTATTGAATGATTCTCCGCATTGTTGTAGCCTGAAATTTCTCAAATACGGTTACGCTGATCGTAGTAAAGGGAGGGAGGAACGTTACACCGACAATAGCAATGCTGACACACGAGATAATTAGAACAAATTCTCGGAGAAAAATTTCCTAGCATTATTCTGTAGTAAAATTTATCATAGTTAACAGTAATTACATAGTTTACCACAATTAAAGTCTTGTTAGCAATCTTAGAACATATTGTTGACAAACTTTGGAAAGAAGGGGGACAATAACCCCCAATCCTCCCCCCTCCCCCACTAGCCACCCTGGCAGTCCACCAGGCTTTTTTCTTAAACTAAATGATTTTCAGATTCTGCAGTATAGAATTTATTAATAAAACTTACTTATATCGATGAATTAATTTAAATATAGTGTATTTGCAAATAAACAATAATCTGTACAAATATTTATTTTGAGCCTAAATGTTTTTATATCTGCGGAAACAAATTTAATTTATAAATGCCTTTAATTACTAATAAAACTGTGTTTCAGTTATAAATTTATTTGTAAAATATGCCATAACGATTTTGAAATCAAAGCACTTTTAGATGTAGATTTATAGATACCAAGAATAAACTTTGTTTTAAAATATGTGCTTCTATAGACATATTTTTGTTCTGGAAATATTAGTTTTTCATATATGTTAAAACAGTCTTGAATCTGAGTAGATGTAGAAACATTTTCTATAACAATCCAAAATTTCTTGTTTGTGTTCATCTTTGTAAGCAGTATACCTATTGGAAATTTTTTTATCCACATATGAAAATGTATTATCACCACGTAGATAACACACGACAGTAAATAGGTTGTAATGAACATCATTTAAGTGTAGAGGGCGAGTGCAGGTATTTTAATTCAAACGTATTTTTCCACAAAAATTGTATGTCTGATTTTCGTCTTTAAGACTGTATGTTGTAGCGTAACTCTCTAAGCTGAAACACAAAAAATAAAATACCCGAAGTTTTTATACCCATCATGTGACATCTAGTAATCTGCTACAATAACAAAGCCCATCCATGAGCAAACAAGTTCCTTAAGCCCAGGTAGTGAAACGTAACTGAGTTTGTGTGATAATTTCTAACTTAATTTGACAATAAGCGCAGCAGACTAAGTCCTCGTCGCGTGCTGGTCGAGTTCCCTCAGGGAACTCGACATTCCTGTCAAAGGAGAAGTAAGCAATAAAGATAATAACATTTCCGGCAGAAACAGAGAGGAAAAAAAGGGTAGAAATGCGGCCTCGAGATGGGAAGAGCGTTGAGTTTGTATAGGGGTTAACGCCACTTCAGAGACAAAGCAAGAAGCAAAATTGAATAAAAAAAATATCTCTCAAATTAATGAAACAGTATTGTTGGTGTTTTGGCGAGAAACTTTTCGCGAGCAGGAAATAAGACCCCCTAGGGAGGAAAAAATAAATATCGCGCTATGAAAGCTCTAGAGAAAAAAATTACCTCAGTTCCTGGCCACAGCAAATTGCAGTCGCAGAATATTCACTCTCCTGGAATAAAATATGGCCGTGGTAAGCGCCTAACCGTACAAGGGAATTGAATAGGTACTAATACTAAATTTTGCATTTCGTTTTTCCTTAATTAAATATACCCCGACTTCCCTTCCTGAACTGTATAAACTATACTCCCCTTAAGGAAACATAACAATATGGTTGACATGCAATAATAATAATTGAATGAGAAATTAATTCTATGAAGTCACGGACGACCACATAGAAGCTATGCCATCGCTAACAGTTCTCATGATCTTTGCGGATGTAAGAAGTAGTGTATGGACTTCTACAAAAACGTTGCGTTTTGGAATATTGATTAAACTGTGCTGATTATAGCTGCCGATGAAAATGTATGTTGCTTCATATGTAACTTTGTCGGGACTATATTTCAAATAATACAGGCCGTTTTAGACGGAGATTTTATCACACAGCTACAAAACAATTCTGTAAAATTATGAGTACTCCGGAAATCTTCGTAAAATCGCTAAGACTTTTTTCAATGAAGCAGTCTCCGTAAATTTCATAAAACTGTCCGTAAATTCATGAAACATCTCCGTGAATTTTATAACGAACAATTTATATATTAGGGTTACGTTAAAAAAAAATTCTTAATGCGAATGTTCCTCTGTGTATAAAATTAAAATTGAAAAAAATGTTTAAATATTTTTGTTTAAAAGCGCAGTGTGAATAGAAACAAATTACTTTATAGAAATCTAGACATAAACATAATGTCTATCGCATGCGAAGTGTTCAAGTATTGTTGTCCGTTTCTGGTGCCTTTGGGTACTTTATAATATATAAAGATGCGTGTGGCATGAAAACGTATTTTATTTGTTCTGTGTAAAACAAAGAAAATGAAAGTTTACAAGATTTTATTACACGCGATTTAATTAATGTGTTCGTATAGTTAACATCAATATTTTAACGAAAATATTGCACTTGATGACTTTATAAAATTGTTTCTTTTCTGTCGTAACGATTTATTTAAGTTGATGCTTGACATAAGGCCATAAAAATGTATTTCTACACATAATCACAAAACATGTGTAGTACATTTTTCACAAAAAATAAATGGGAAAAATTCAAGATGTAGGCTGCTCACGGTAAACTGAGCAATTTTGAAAGCCTTGCATAAGATCTTCTTGTATGTACATTATGTATTCTTCCAACATTTGTAAACTTTCCTCTGCCATCGGTCCGATCACTTTAGTCATGCGTCGGTCAAGTGAAACTGTGAAATTATTAGAAAAGTTATTATTTTATAAATTTGATCATTCTTAAAATTATATATGCGTTTAAAAAAATCGTAAAGCAAAAGCAATCACTTCAGTATTCACGAATGCTTACATGATACTTTTAATTCAACGACAAAACATTAAACTTCTTTCCCTCCACCGTTACCAACTGTACCGGGCTCGTGCTAGTCAGTCTGTCAGTAGGGAAAGGCAGACGCGTTTTTCAATGGTTGTTTTCCAAAGTGCTCAGTTAACCGTGGAAAACCATTACCATTGTGAAAGTTGCTGCACACTTTTCACCTCAGTTTAAACCTTTATTGATCCATTCGTACTCCAAATAATTCAAACAGGAGTTTGACCAAAGTGGATTGCATGTTACCGAATATAAAATGTAATCGTATTTTTTCAGGACTCCAATTCTGACGACTTGCAAAGTATTGAGAGATCGAGAATATCGTCTATAGTGTGCGTGTGTATGTGTGTGTGTGTGTATGTATATATATATGTATATGCATATATGTGTATATATATATACACACACACACACATACACACACACACACACACACACACATATATATATATATATATATATATATATATACACACACACACACATACAAGATGGTTCACAAAAAGTTACCACCTCTTACAGGGCTTATTCCTTGCATCATTTGTAGCAAAGTATGTCATATACATGTGGGTCCAATCACAATATTTGTAATATAACTAATACATTAATAACCCTTTCAGAAATAATTTCAGTTACGCCTTATCAGACTGTATTGTTTGCAGTTGATCACCACAATTGCGTCTAACGAGATAACAAAAGATGTTCAAAAATGTTCCCGTCTACTTCCAAACACTTGCCCGCACGCTTATGAACAGCACGTGTTTCTCTATACGTAGCTACATGCGGCTGTCTTTGATTTCTGTAGCAGCATGCATGATGGGCGCAAGTAGTTCCACACGTGTCTGTACAGTCCTTTGGTAAACAATGTCCTTCATCCATCTCCATACGCAATAATCCAGGCATTTGCAATTTGTCAAATTACTGTGTAAATATTGGGAATAGGCCCCACATTTATGTGACATATTTTGTTCCAAATTTTGTAAGGAGTAAGCCATGCGAGTGGCGGCAACTCCTCGTGAATCACTATATATATATATATATATATATATATATATATATATATATATATATATATATATATATATATATATATATATATATATATATATATATATATATATATATATGCATAATTTACATAATGAAGTCAACCCACATTATTAAATTATTATTCAACACGCTGTGAGCAACAATATAAACTCATATTGCCTGGGAAGAGTATTTTGTCTCCCTTAATTCGTCTATTTCTGGAATTGTTTCAGGTAACGTTTGGAACTGTCGATAGAAACAGCATGTCGTTGATGCGCTTAATAGTACTCAGAAATTAAGCTGCAGTGTACCTCTAACCGGAAATAAACTTCAATGCTTTGTTATCAGCGTACTGTTTGAGGGATAGTTATATCGATAAATGAAATCCCACCACTTCAGTTTCTCTCAGGCATCTTTGTCATAGTGCCGATTCTAACACCGTCTTCTTGTAATACCCTTCTTCAATTAAAGTTATCCCTCTCAAGAACATCCTTTAGTAAACAACAGCCTCTCAGACTACGAGCTCGCCGATTTCTTTTCTTCTCTCTCCTGCACCCTATTGCTGTCGCTTCCTATTCAAATTGCACAAGTTCGTCGTAATTACTTACTTTCTGATCTCAGGGTATATCCTTCTACTTTTTTCTCATTTTCATAAATTGAATAATCCAAACCAGCTGTCGTCTCCCTTCCGTAAATTTCACGCAATACTACACTTCTAAAATAATAATATTATCAACGTATGTATTCCATCCCCCCCTTTTTTTAATAAATATTGCAGTAGTATATTTAAGCATTTTGCTACCTAATGAATAGATTGCCATTTATTTGAGTACAGTAACGATATGCAGAATTTCCCAGCTCTAAATGGTATTAGTAATGCACCTGTAGATTTACAGGAACCATAGTTCTCAAATTTTGTAGGTGGTCCTCAGTCACACGAATATTACAATGAATCTACAACGCCTTTCGCATGCACGTCACTCTGTTTAACGTACACAATGGTTTCACGACTTGTGCTTGCCTATCGGTTTATGGTTTGATGTTATATTAATTTTGATATGCTGCTGTACGTTAAAATTGGGGAACTTCTGTGACCTGTACACACAAAATTTAACGTGACATGACGTTAATCTAAAGTGACTTTTAGTTGGCAATTGAAACCTTCAGGTTTCCACCAAAGTTTTCAGTAGGCCGCCAACCCACCGAATCTGCGAAATTCTCTGCTTTAGTATAGTAATATCTTAGTAAGAGTCGTATTCGTTATGAATAATAATTACTTACAAGGCGCTCTTTAACAAATATTTTGCATTCGCCGAATAATATCAATTGCTGCTGGTGTCACCTATAATGAACGTTATTTACAGCCCCCCCCCCCCAAAATGAATTTAATGTCATCACCTACCTGGAGCAATTTTCGTGTTTGAAGATGAGAATCGCGGAAACGACAAGGGCTACACTGCCAAGCTCACAAAGGACACTGTTGTTGCTACGTGTAGGCTTTTAACTGGCGCGGAGTGTTCTCGTTATTTTGTTAAGTGGTGCTCGTAACAATTTACTGACGGAAAGTCTGTTGCAAAGTTCAGTACAGCCTCCTAAAGGTTGTTCACCGATAAAGTGAGCACTTTTGAAACCAACCTTCGAAAAATGTCGCTGGCGCTGCCTGTGCATATGTGTATTGTAACGGATGCACTGAGGTACATGCGCCCTGTTAAGTTGGTGACGATGAATGGAAAGTAGTTCTATATCTTAACGTCGAATAAAAAGTGTTGGGTAACCAATTGTGATAACATAAATTATTTATTTTACTTTCTGTTTTTTTTTTTTATGCATCTTAGTGTAAAATTGACCAGATTTACTTTTCTAATAATTTAACAGTTTCACTTGGCCGACGCATAAACAAAGTGACGAGGTCCATGGCAATGTTAATTTTACATAAAGCGGAAGAATACACAACGTGCGTACAAGAAGAACTTAAGCAGGGCCTACAAAAATGTTCATGTTACCGTGAACATTATATAACGTATTTTCGCTCGTGTACGAGATGTACGTTTAAAATACAGTAGCCTGGAAAAGCCAGCCGTTTTTAACGATGTTGGATGGCCCAAACAAAAATATTGTTGCATGCTTGCCACTCTTCATCGCTTACCTTTCCCCCTGCCCACATGAGCGAACGAAGGGGTATGCCAAGGCCAGAGTAGTAGCCCGCAGAGCGCGTGGAGATTCACAGCGTGTGGCAGGTAAGACTATCGTGACCTACGCGCTCCCCTTCATTCAGCAGATTGAGTTTCCGGGGTCGCAAGAATGTCGATGGTGATTGCTTAAAGCTTGGCTCACAACCATCCGTCATCCGTCGATCCGTCGGGCCAGAAAATGTTCAGTGTTACCACCCAACAACACTAGCTTTCTCGAGCACGGAAAAAATATCTTTAATGCATGTAATAAATACATCCACTTTCGTTTACGTAGTTTATCAGCATTTCCTCCGAAAATCTACAAGTCATCTTCAGTTCAATTCAAAGATGAAACGCAAAAACGTAAATAACTTCACTGCCTTGTGTATATAAAAAGAAAAATATTCAGACAAAAAAAGAAGAGACTGTTTTCCGACAGCCATGATCAAAGAACGTTATTACAAGGTGGTTGCCCATCCGTCCGTCCGTCCGTCGAAAGTTAAAGTTTGAGATATGGGCGACTGGCGGATGAAACGGATGGCTGTGAGTCCAGATTTAGCCTCTCGCAGCGGGAATCCGGATGCGGAGAACCTTCTATATAGGACCAGCCTCTGGTCAAGACGTGACGGCCGACCCAGCCGACAGTTGAAGAGTTTGGAGGATCGTGAAACCTTAAAACGGATATGACACGATACCTGCAGCCCTACTTGGTTCTTGTACAAGCTTCTACAATACCTGATACGGGAGCCGGTATACCAGCCACTATATGAGCCGCCATGAAAGAGTCATGTTACACGATAGCAGTTTGCGTACTAGCATTTGGCACTCTCGGTGGGTGCGCAGTGTGTAGTTTGTAGTAAATGTGAACCCCATTCGTAGAACTGCTACCACTTAGTAACTTGCGTAAGACTATGAAAAAACTAGCTAGCACATCTTAATATTGCTATATTACTGTTCGTGTTTTACATAAATTGATTGCTTACTAGTATAGTTTCATTCATTTTCTTGAAAATGTTGTGAAATCATTAAGAGTAGGAGTGTGTTATTTTTAATATTGACGAAAATTACTGACCGGTTGCAAAATGTAGTTTTTTCTTCACGTGCCGGGATATTATCCCCATGCAAAATTTGATGATAGAAAGAAGTCTGGGTCCGGTGGGGTTTCGAACGAACGCCCAATAACTTCAGTTTTATTGTGAACTACATGACTGTACCACTGTACTACCAGTTCACTCAGGCAATCGTAAGTTTATATACTCTAGTTATCACGAGGGTTTGAATTAATTTTTTCATGCAGAAGATAATGTTTTTAGTATTTAGAACGGTTTTATGCAGTAATTGAAAGTTGTCATAACCAATATTGTTAGTCTATTTGAAAGAGTTTCAACCTCATGGATGTAAAATCAAGATGGAGGCTTCCTTTTTCTGTTTCTTCATCAACTCGTTTCAAGTAGTAGCCACAGGGAGTGCCCTACGCTCTGAAACTGCAATGTGATTGGCCAGGTACGAGAGTCGGTATGGAACCTGCCACAGAAAATAGGACAGGTTCAATTACCAAACCTGTGATGAAATCTGTCAGCGCCAGGTGAAAAATGCCATGACGGGTGCCGTACATGCCGGTATAACGGCATCTCTGGCAGACCTTGCACAAGCTGTTACGAAGTCTGGTAAAGGTTGTTCACGTTAAAGTGAGCACTTTTGAAATCAACCTTAGAAAAAAGTCACTGGCCCTGACTGCATATACTGAGAGACATGTGTCCGGTAAAGTTGGTAACGATGGATGGAATGTAGTTCCTTATCTTAACGTCAAATAAAAAGTGTTAGGTAACCATCTGAGAATAATTTAAATTATTTATTTCACTTTCCGATTTTTTTTATTGCATCGAAGTGTAAAAATTAGCAGATTTGTGAAATATTTACTTTTCTAATAACACAACAGTTTAACTTGACCGACGAATGAATAATGCGATGAGACCCCATGGCAATTATAATTTTTCATAAGGTGGAAGAATACGCAACGGGCATACAAGTATATCTTAAGTGGGACTTTCAAAAGTGCTCATTATACCGAGAAGAGTATATACAGTGCAATATGGAGCGCGAAGACAGTAAAGCGAGTGGCGGCGGTAGTGATCAGCGGGTGTGAAGTCCGCGGACTGCGAGCACCGGTACAGTGGAGAGAGAGATCTACGTGTGGGGCTGCTTAACTGGATGCGTGAGTGACAGGCATTAAAGGCCATTCGCGATAAAATGAGCACTTCTGAAAGCCCTGCTGAACATCAAATTGTATGTACGCTGTGTATTCTTCCGCCGTATGTAAGACCAACATTGCCATGGGCCTCATCACTTTATTCACGCGTCGGTCAAGTGAAACTGTGGAATTATTATAAAAATAATTATTTAGTATTTCTGTTCATATTTAAACGTCGATGCATTAAAAAAAATAGAAAGCGAAGTAATTAATTTAATTAATGAAAATTGGTTACCTAACACTTTTTATTCGACGTTAAGATACGGAACTACTTCCCATCCATCGTTGCCAGTTTTACTGGGTGCGTATCACACAGGGCGCCTGTTAAAATATACGCAGGCAGGGGCAGTGGCTTTTTTATAAGGTTGATTTCAAAAATGCTCACTTTATCGTGAACAGCCTTTAGGAACAATAACAATAGACGTACTGAATATGTGCAAATAATGAGCGTGATTCAAGTGACTGAACCAGTATAGTGACGTTGATAAGGACTTCAATTAGAATTCAGATAGACATTATATATTGCGCTCACAGAGAATAACACGAGTAACAGTGAAAATATAATATTTAATGTATATATGTCCTTTCACTTTCGCGTCTTGTTAAAATATCCATAGCTTCCGTGACGTCTTGAAAGTACTTTTCAATCCTTGGCTGTGTCATCTTTTCTTTAAGTTGGTCAACATAAAGGGGACACATTTGATAATTTTGTATAAGTAAGTATTTATAATATGCTGCAGCACATCTCAAACGCCTGGTAGGGAACCACCTTAACTTTCGAAAACTGGTATATAGAAACACACACACGTATACACGTGTGTGTGTGTGTGTGTTCGTCCAGCGGTAACGACGAAAAAGAAATACCTTTTACATCACACAGCCATCCGTAATACAAATTGTCATACGTTTACACTTTACTGGGGGATGTGCATTCCAAATTTTCGTTTTGATCTTTCCTTGTACATGTGTCGACTGCTATCAATGCCCGCATAAGGTTGCACATATACTTATGGTTTACCTACGTTTAAACCATTTCATTAATTTGTTAATGTATTTTCAAGTTTTCCCAATTTTCCTTTAAGGAAAATGCGTTAAATAAATATTTTTTTACTCTCGACGTTTCCGGGTTAGACACCACGTTTTTGAATGGACATTTTTTTTCTTTTTTTAGGTTTTCTGTGTAACTCACAAGATGTGAGAAACCTCAAATAGAATGTCTTCAATATATTAATATATGTAAACTATTTATTAATGTCATGGTTTTAAACATTCAATTATATCTGTATTTTTTATAGTTATGTGCCCAAAGACTTATATTTATTAGTAAACAAATGATGGTTTCATGACGGTCACACTTTTTTTTTTTTAATTAGGTGAGCCTGCAAGATTTTTAAAGAGAAATTCTGAAAGGTTTTAATATCACGCGTTCAGTTGACCGGCTTTTATTAAAAATGTAATGCAATGTCCGTCTGCTAAACTATTTTGTAAGAAAGAATACCGCCTCTTCCATAATAAGCTTATTTTCTCTTCCTTGTCGTAAAATCTCGTCGCATGAAAAAAAAAAGTCATTAAATGATACATTTTCTTTAAAATATTTTACCAATTTATTATAAAACTTCATAATGCTGGAATATACGTATTTATTCACCACAGCGTCAACATTTTTTTTAATACGTGATCTTTGATTAAAAAAGCGAAGTTAATTCAACACGTGTCACAAACAGCATAGGCCTATATACAAAATTTAGTATTTCATTTTTCAACATGATGACGTTATAATAAGTGAATGTTGGTAAAATTTTCAATGCAGTGGAATATGAAAATAAATCTTCGTGATTTGTGAATATAATAGAAAAACAACTCAAATTTGAAACTTGAATACACTGAGCGTAATATTGATAAACTATTAGTATGAAGTCAAATCCTTCGGTCACGCATTAATTTTGTAGCTGAAATGTAACAAGGGTGCGGTATTTTGATGACCTCTCAGCTTGTGTCTATTTGCGACCAGCTGGCATCGTGCTGCGTGTTAAAAGACGCTTCTATCAGCCATTCATAAGCAAGATTTACGGTAAATTTCGCATATAAAAATAATCCATCGAGAATACTTGATGCTGGGAACTGATTTCTCGCTGTGTACAGTACTCCTGGTCATAGTGTAATAAGTATGGTGATAATTAGTGTTTATATTTTCTCTATATTTGCGGTTGACACGCCCCACAGTTGCGCGCCGAAAATAATATGTAATGAATATACTTATGTAAAATGCAGTGTAATGTTATAATTTAAATATTTGCCAGGAAATTATTTGTATGTGAGACTGCGAGAAGGAGTTAGATGAGTTTTAATTAGTTCCATCTCGCTGAACATGGAGATAAGTCTTTTCTCTTTCACAATTGGTAAAGCTGCATCTCAGGAACATTGACGAACTCTGCTTGGCCAAAAAATACGTAGACGTTTGCACTCAAAATAACAATGAAATAAAATTAATAGTTGTAGCTGAAAAAGTTTACTTTTTATCAATGATTATCTGCGTTTTCAATTTTTAATTTTGCTCTGGTCGAAATAAACTGCGTGTGCTGACTGAAATTAATATTTGAAATAAGCGTGTAGGAAAAAACAACTTTAAATTTACTGCAAGTGGGAGTGTGATTGCTTAGCGTAACCACCATCCTTACAATAAATCTTAATTAAATTAATAAAATAAAATAAATATTCTGCTTAGTTCTCCGTAAGTCGTGCAAACGATTGAGTTAATGTAGTTTAAGGATAGCTCGCCTCACATTAATGAGATTATTAAACTATTCTAGAGCTCCGTTAAACCGAAAGGTAATTTACGGCTTCTCACTTTTAAAAAATTAAATAAAATTCCAAGTACTTTCTTATGGTATCTCTTGACCAATGATTTTCACCCAAACTCAGAATACCTTTAATTCTCAAGGTTATTAATGTATTTGCTCCGGCACTATCTCAACCTTACGAGCTGCAGACCACTGGTTTGCCATTCTTAACACAAAGTTCATATTTGCAAACTCTATTAAAACGAACGACTATGTGGAAACATGCACATTTGTTTGCGTCGTGCACTAAGCGTATTTCTTAGGCATTGCAGACGTCATACCACGAAGAAATACATGGGCTTAAAAAAAATCCAAACAACAGTGCAGCGCGCAAATTATTTAACATCCCTAACATATATGTGGCCATAAATTTATTTTTTTCTGTTGTAGTTTAAGAATTCTTGCAGAAAAATTGATGATATTTATTACTTAAAGCAAAATATTGATTCAATTTGCAGATATATGTATAGACATTCTAATAAAAATTATGATAAATTATATTGTCATAACTGCAAAAGTTTATAAAAATTTGCTGTTACTGAATCCATCTAAATATTTATAACGTGAATGTCAGTTCTTTGGTAATTTTCATAATTATTACTCACTCCCATGGTAATATATTAGTCATAGGAGTCTCTACAATGATTAATTACTTCAGAAGTTATGAAAAAATCTTGATAACATGATGTGTTAATTACATGTATTCTTAAAAATTGGTACAGATTTTGGTAACGCCTCAACGTCTGTTAACACAGTTGTACATAAAAAAAAAAGAATGTTAACTTACAAGTCATATGCATTACAAGACAATCTTACAGGACAACATCAAACACGAAAGAGATTGCTAGTTTTAAATTCAACGTAAATTACATAGATACACACAGACAGTAGTCATATAAACACTTTGAGTTGCATGTTTTGGTTTATCACGAAAAATGAATAATATAAAACACATAAATAACGCCAGCGCTATAACTGTTTCCAATTTTTTTAATTCCTGGACAGAAATTTACGTAATTGATCATAGATGCTGTGTAATTTGCGAGAATACGGTACTGAAACATACAATTTAAACTTGAATCAGCGAAATCAGTATATGAAACTCTAGTTACTGAATGTAAGTTAATGAGTTGCTGTCGACTGATCAATCAGTCCAAAGAACTGGGAACCAGCTCCTCGAATCAGTGAGACTTATTTGACGTTAGTGCGAAAACACCAACAAACCAGTGAAATTCAGATGCGGGTATTATCTATAAGTTGTCACTTATCTTATGTGAAACATTTTTATGTGATTTCACCGAATTGAAGTTAATACTTTCCCTATAAATATGATTTTTTACAATATAATTTGTATTACCCGCCGCATAAGTTTTATTGCCTTCCTTGTATCAACATTGGTTTACTCGCCAAGAACAATAATTGCCATCACTGTATGCACACTAACTAAACGTGAGCCTCAAATCCTTGATCTCCATGTGATTGTCAGGACATCTTGCATGTACAGTACTGAAGAAGAAGATTATTTATAATACTAGCTGACCCGTGCGACTTCGTTCGCATGATATTTTTGTAATATTATTAAAATTCAGCCCACTATAGTTTAACTAAGTTTTGTTGTTTAAAATACTAATATTTCTACTTTCGGGTTTAAATGAGTTATTAAATAACATCCGGCCATCGCTTCACACCAGTTTTATTTTAACATGATACTTAGGACTTTGAATTGATCCAGCCACTTTTTTTTATTGAGTTATCTAGCCACTGAGCTACTCCGGCCCCATTTTTGGTGCTCTGGCCACTGAAATACTGCTGCCCCACTATTGGGTTATATAGCCCCTGACCAGCTGCGGCCCCACTATTGGGTGCTCTAACCACTGACCAGCTGCGGCCCCACTATTGGGTGCTCTAACCACTGACCAGCTGCGGCCCTACTATTGGGTTCTCTACCCCCTGACCAGCTGCGGCCTCACTATTGAGTTCTCTAGCCACTGAGCTTCTGCTGCCCCCTTAATGGGTGTTCTAGCCACTGAGCTGCTGCATCCCCACTTGATATATATCTATCCACTGGGTTACTGCATCCTAACTTTGAATAATTCTAGCCACCGGGACACTACGGCCTTTTGGGATGAAAGTAGGATAACCAATAGACAAAAAAGAAAGGAGAATTGACGGAAATTTTTTTAACAGTGCTTTTCTTATTCAGAAACCCTAAGAAAAGTTTAATCCAGTACCTATTTACATTCCTGATCATCATTTTTTCCGGAACCGTTGGAGATATCTCGATGAAACAAAGATTAAGTTGGTCCTGGGGTTATTATCTACATACTGTGACAATTTTATGTCAATACGTTAAGTAGTTTTGAAAATAAATCTGTTCGGACAGACAGACACGAAAAAAAAAAATTAGATATGGCTTAGTTATCAATTATACTATATGAAAAAAATAATTGAAAGTGAAAAATATGAAAATCACAGACAGACACTTCTATTTTATTTAGTAGTGTAGAAGTAGAGATTTATCACAAGCAAACATTTTGTCATAGACGGAAATTAAAGGAAAAGAGTATAGCTGTATAGAAATTCCAATATTTAATTTTTAGGTTCTCAACATTATTTTCATAAACTTTTACTAAGCTAAAACTTCTGCGGATTTGAAAAATTTCAGTCTGAATTTTCCCTTATGAAGGTACTGGCGTGTGAGTAATATGTACTAGTGCACACAAATATCCTGTTTGGGCATATACCGATGTAGAAAATGTTCTCATATATGTATATTGTAACTGTATTTTGTCTAAATTTATTTTATGCCAAAACAAGGGCGAATATTTTAAGGAAATAATACAATTTATAATTATGTATCATTATCGGGGGGCTCAATAAAACTAAAGTTTTCACTCGTTTTGGTGGTAGTTGCGACAAGTCCCATTGATTATAGTGAAACATCATTATATCCATTTTCGACTCCCGAGACCTCGGTTCTAGGAGTCTCCCAAATCTCTCCACTCTTTACACTCTCCATTATCCCCAATTATGGTGAATTAGTTACTTTTCTTTGTGCCACAATACTTTCAAAAAAATGATGGAATGTAATATTTACTGGTATTACTTATGTTATAGCTGATCACCCCTTCAAGTTAGACAGCTTAAACTGCATCAATATAACAGTGTAAGTTGTAATAGCTCCCAAAATCTGAAACAAAGAGAAACACTTTCATCACACAGGATTCAAATATTATTAAAATATAATAATTAAAGCTTTTTAATTTATTGTATATAATAATTAAAAGGTTTTTGTGGGTCTTCCCATAACCATTTATCAATCACACTCATAGCTTCCCATTTGCCCAGTGAAAAACAAGATCATGCTAATAGATATGTGATGTGGTTTATGTAATGTTTTTCTAGAAATATTATCCACTCATAAATATTAACCATTCGTGTACACTGCCTACCAGTTCAGTTGGCGATCGACGTGCGAGCTAGTACCTTATTACTTTTGAGTAATAATTGTAATATTTCCAGTGAGAATGATTGTTGAACTTGGGACTGATGTTTTAATTAATGGGTAAACTAATTGTTTCCGTCGTTTTTTGAATTCTTGGAACATTAGCTACTCTCCCCTCCCCTCTCCCAAAAGCCTCCACCAAGCAACTAAGGTCGCGGGTACCGTAACTTCAGTGAATTTAACGGCAGTGTACTGTATTGTAAATATAATGATCGTTATGAACTGAAGAACTCTGCATATGAATTCACTGCAGACACTATGAACATATGATGTAAATCCTGCCTGTCTATCGAAGTGATATGGGTCCGTGTTGTGGACGCTAGTCTTGCTCTTATGCTTGGGCAGCAGAGTTGTGTGCATTAGGCCTAACGTGCACTGTCATTATATTATATATTACAGGTGAAACGCGTCTTTGGGAGAAGACACAATGTTACTTGACGGTGCCAATAAGAAAAACGATACTCCGATACTGAACGTGTGTATGATTTATGTGTAAACACCAAAATTGTGTAACATTTGAAATTATTCAATCACGAAAGGGGATCTGAGCTAAAGTGCTTTGAAATATAGCCAGTCATGAAATAGTTTCACAAAAATTAAATGTCGCTATCTGTACACATTACTATTTACATTTCATATACATATATATAGTACCCACGTACTTATGAGTTTTTTTTCTTTTTTTTTCATTTTTCGGTTATATATTAATGAGGAATTTTTCACGAATATCTTCTTTAGTTCCATATACACGCGTGTGTATTTGTGTAGCTGTGTGTGTCTGGAATATACATTGCTTTATAGAGAATATTGTACACCAAGAAGTCGTGAATGAAGTTCCATGAGACATGCCGAGAAGATGTACATATTCCTGCTGTGTATTTCTAGCCAATAATTTTTACCGTGCGCGTGATACAGACAAACATAATGCGAAACTGTCCTTTAAGACATCACGGTCACACGAAGTGAGTGTTTTGGCTGTTACTGTGTCTGGAGAACGAACAAGGCGTTATTATGTCTTTAAGACGCCGTTGTATTTAATTTCGCCAAACGAATGAGTCCACAAGATGTTTCCGTACTTCCGGTTGGTCCTTGCCCCATATTGCTGAAGAAACGCAGCGTCATGCCACAGCCATCGGTCGCATTTCTCAAGAGTGGCCCCAGAAAGGAAATGTGTAACAACGTAGTGGGACCAGAACTCGGAGATAAACTTCAAATCGCACAGATCGTCTCATCAGACGCCATGCTGTAGGACACGGGCAATACACGACTGGCGACATTTTACGAAGTGTGCAAAGCGGTCTGCATGCTCCAATATCGACATGGATAGTGCCACGTCGCTTTGCTGAGGCAGGTTTGCTGTCTTGCCATGGAGGCGGGAGCAGCTTTGCTATACGCAGCAGTTCTGGCACCCTCCAGTTGACAGGGTAACCAGGCCTTTAAGTGGCTGTAAAGTATGTAAATAATGACTGTGCGGCTATTTTTGGTGACGATGCCTCAACTATGAGAGGAGTATTCGGGGACTCGAGGCTGTCTTCCGTCCTTGTGGCGTGGGGACGAGTTTTCGGGTTCCTAATCAATACCAGACCTTAATTGGCTGTAAAAGGCACACAGTTTAACTATGTTACACAAACCTGGTAGAGAATTACTCAACCACTTTGGTTGGAGGGGGTTCTCATGCTCGACCTAGGAGGACCAGTTCAGCTCTCGAGTGTGATCTCGAAGGGAGGGGCCTAGGCTGTAATGGCTGTACGGTGTGCTCAGATCTGAGGTCTCGGAGGTCGGGGAGAAATCCACAGGGAACCCCTCAGAGGTGCCACTGTACTTATCGCTAGACCTGCTGGGGACGTACTCGACC
The DNA here is from genome assembly GCA_029891345.1 of Dryococelus australis. Lineage (NCBI taxonomy): Eukaryota > Metazoa > Arthropoda > Insecta > Phasmatodea > Phasmatidae > Dryococelus > Dryococelus australis. The sequence continues at coordinate 104,152,648 of CM056998.1, forward strand.
GTGTTGAACCACACGGGAGTGGCTTCTCCTCAGCCAGAGAGCAACTATAAAGAAGCGTGATGATTACTGCTGACCGAGGGTTGTGTCGGGGGTTTTGTCTCTCCTAGTATCATATGGTCAGCAGGAAAATAAGCTGTGAAAAGTACTGGTTATGCGCAAGTCGTAGCTTCTGCTATGTCAAGGGAAACCACACCCCTTTATGGTACCGCTGGGTAGTCTGACAGTGTGAGATCAGCAAATATGGGAAACTCCTGGGCGTCCCCTGGGCCATGTTTTACTAAAAGGGGTATCTGCCTCCTTGACAAATCGTCGTCGTGGGCAATCACGACAGAGATGTCAGGTGGCGTGCCGGTCGACTCCTTTACGGTCAGTGAGGCCCAAAAGCTGAGTCTCAATGTGAAGAAATTCAAGCTATGAAAATGGACCATCTTGGGTTGGGATATTAGCCCACTGAGATGGAGAACCCAAGATGAAAAGGAAGGAGTAACACGGGCTGACCTCGTTTTTCCAGCACAGGTTTCCTGAACCTGAAAAAAGGGCCCCTGTGTCTATAAACAGTGCTTTACCCTGGGGTGCGCTGAAGTCAGAATGAGGAATGGACTCGTGCTGGTTTAAATATTCGCTGGATAAAAGGGAGAATGGCTAGACCAGAAGACCTGGTCAAAGAGAGAATGTACCTGAGTGGCGGAATCTGATGCGGGGCTCCGAGTACAGGAAACCTCAAAGAATTTGGGCGGGAGGTAAGTGTCCAAGGAGGCTTCTATCGGTGGAAGCTGCAAAATGGGTCAAACAAACTACTGAGAATGCAAAAACCCTGGAAAGGCCTATAGCTAAGATGGGCGAGAAGCCGAAAGCTTTTTTTTTTGTCCTGTCATGGAAAATAAGTGGGAGCATGGGCTGATCGGTTAGGCCCCACCAGCAGTTCTCTGTGGTGTTCCGATCACATAGAGGTTGGACTCGTGCTGGCAGTGGTTAACTACATATGCTGGAGCAGGTCTGGAGAGAGTCCCCCTCTTAAAGAAAGACCAGACGGAGAGACACTAAAGGTATGAATAGAACCCTGGCCAGACTATACACTTGGTATCTGAGTACGAAAGTCTCAGAATCTAGTGGTACGGTACTATTTTCTGTACTTGTGAATCAGGTTGGGGCTTTGGATATGCTCAACTCAAATGCTAAGCTTGGTCACCTGCGACGAGAGGTCGTGATCACTTTTACCCACCGATTGTGCGGTCGTAGCGACGGAATGGCCCTTATGGCTAAGAGCGCTACGTAAATATTCAAAAGTACTAAGAATGAGAAGCTCTAACTGTATGTCCAGCCTTCCCTTGCGAGAGTTACTTCTGAACAACGATCCATCGCTATCATCGCTCAGAATGGTGCCGCATCAAAGCTACGTAGGGTGCAGAATAGAACAGTGTAATCTGCAGAGACGAATCACGTTCCTGTCTCACCAATGATGATCACCATAGGAGAGTCTGGCGTTGATGTGGCCATTGGGAGCGTTCCTCTGACGTTGTAGAGCATCATAAAAACCGACAATGTGGCATCATGGTTTTGGGCACTGTCAGTACAACAGCCACTCACCTATAGTATGCATTAAGGGCACATCGACGGCACGCCATTATGTTGATGAGGTGATGCAGCACTTAGCAATTACATATCTGCAGGGCGTCCCAAATCCATGTTTTATACAAGATAACGCTCTACTACATACGGCTCAGATAAGCCTATATGATTTGTAAGTTGTGCAGAAGCTTCCTTGACCATCGTGGTCTTCCTGTACCTCGCCAACTGAGAATCTGTGGGACCCGATTGAACCTGCGACCCCCACGAAATGAAAATGAACCGTGGACTCAGATAAACTTCACATGGTCCACAATGTCCCAGGTCATAACTCGGACACTCATAGAATCAATGCCATGTCGGGTTCACCAAAGTATCGCTAATCGTGGAGGTCTCATTACTTTCCGATTACCTTGTATTTTAGGCCACTGGAGCCTTATCTGTATGAGAAAATAAATTAATCTTCATCCATCTGTTTGTGTATCTATGGGAGCAGTTTAATCTCTTCTTGAGCATTCCTTGATGGTGTGGTATTACCTCTATCAGGAAGTGCAAAGAAGAATTGTACATCGTATCCTGATATAAAACGTGTTACGTGGCCTTTCGAAAAGTTGGGGAGAACTATAGGCTAACGTCACAGAAAGTTCAATATTGGGAAATGATACACACAGTGTATTGTAGCTAGTGTTCAATCGCTGAACCGTCATTTTCCAGGGGGGAAAAAAAAAAAAAAAAAAAAAAAAAACCATGATTTGAAATTTACATTTTCATAATTTATATGGCTCTGTGAAATGTAATTTATATCAAGACTTTCACATTGAAATTTGACACAAATTGAAATCCTTACCTGTGCGTTCGTAGATTGAATGTTTTGTTTAAAAAACCCCAGAAAAATAACGGTTTTGTTTCTACCGTTTAAATGAAACTCCTTTTCATTTTAGGTCAATGGAAAATTAGGCGTCTTGTACACTTAAAATGTTCAAAAAATCTGGGCTAATCCTAATTATTCAACGTGAATTGATACTGTAATTTCAAATTCAACTTCCTAATTTTCGTTAGAACAAAAATAAGGAATGTGATGTTGTGTAATAAGCTATTCTGTGTATCAAGAGACTATAGTTTTGCTTCCTGTCAAGCCAGGCAACTGTATTTTATAAGATACAATTTTTAAAGGATATCTAAGGTTTCTCAAATTTTAGTCGAATACCAGTAAATCTCCAAATTATTCTTACTATAAGCATTTAGCACAGTTCTTAGATACCGAACACACTGTAAATGGGCAGCAGTTCGCCGAATATGAATTTCTGTGAACTGGATTTAGTGATATTATATTTCTGGGAATGATAGCGCACGGTGGTATTTGTGGATGGTTGACATATTTCCTGTGTTGGATTAAACATACACTTAAGATAATATGAACTGGTAAAATTAGCGTTGCATTAAGTAACAAAACGTTACCCCAATACAAGACTGCCGCTATTATTCATATTTGGTTTTTACACTATCCGTTTTCCTCCAAGATTAAATTTAGTGATATTAATTATATCTTTAATTATTTTCACACTGTCCGACTCAAATTCTGGAAATTATATTAAAAACAAACACATTCTCGAAAATAATACGTGTCATTATTTCAGTAAACTTATTTACCAATAAATATGTAAATTTTGGATTTTTTTTAAATATCACTCGTAAGTTATGGCTTTCGAACGATGAACTAAATCATGCAAAAATTGCAAGTTATAAGAGGAGCCGAATGAAGTTTTCCTACCAGAGCCAATATTACCTGGGGAAAACTAATATTACTGCAAAATAATTTTATATTTTTGTTAATGACCCGAATCTACTAGAACTAGACTCACATTGTACAAGAGCGTATGGTCCAGAGGAAAAATCCCCAAACCTGTGAACCGGATCTTGTGGTGAAGAAGCTGTAGGGAGTACTGCTGGAGCTGAAACATTATAAATGACAGTTTTACTGTGAGAATATGCATTTATTGCTTATCAAATCACGCTTCATTCACGCCGTGAGCTTTGAAACGTGTGCCATGTATTTTAAAACTATTTCCAAATGTATTTGTGGATTATTACATTCATGTAATGTCAAGTTCGGCAATATATGACAGTAAATTATTGGTTATGTCCATTACAACTCCTCTTGCACGAATAGCAGATTGGATATTTACATCCACCGCATCATAGTACATAGCACTAAAAATATCTAACAAGTAGGGCACACTCCTTATGTGAAACTTTGAACTTTATAAAAATAAATACAAAATGGTAGCTTCAAGGGCTCTGGTGTTCGTTTTCAACTATTCGCATTCTTAAACGCTGTAGTGAGGCAATAAATACCGTAACATGGTGGATTCATCTCCTCGTGTCAATCGAATTATGATTGAAGAGGGGATGTTTTGGGTGCTATTAACAGTGGTGTCTTGAGAGCCGATGAGGATGAAACGAGGTGAGCAGTATTCGGAATGCAAGAACAGGGGAAAAAAAAACCTCCCACCAGTGGCATCGTCCGGCGCGATTCCCACTTGCGATAATCTGGGAGCGACCCCGCCGGGAATCGAACCCAGTTCGCCGAGGTGGGTGGCGAACGATCTAGCCACTGCGACACCCGCGGCCCCTAATCGATTTAGATAGCAAGTATGAAGTCTACACAACGTAATTTGTTGCAAACAGTTAAAATACGAGAAGAATTCCACTATGTAAAAAGTCTATCTGGCTTAAAAAAAAAATAAAAATTATTGTAACAATACAAGATCACAAACTAAGACAATAAATGGAAAATATGGAAAATAAAGTATGTTTACATGATGTTCCAAATTATTAAATTTTTTTGTTCTCAACATGTGTCGTTACAGAAATAACTGATTCATTTATGGTAATAAAAAAAAACAGTCAGAAGTGTACGTTGGTAACATACAAGTATTCTTAAGCGTAGACAGTAGGCTTAATAACAACAGATGTGTCAGCAATGATCCTGCCTGCGATAATGTTAAGTTCAAACTATAATCGGCAACATGCACGTTTTTCCTTGTGACTATTTTGCTACCATTATCGTACCAAAATTTTACCAATGATGTCTTCCTGCTAAAAAAAAATTAGCCTAGAGAAAGTTATAGCCAAATGGAAGTATTACGATTTAAATGGCGGCCAAAGCTCTCCTCGCATGCCTGATCACCGTCGTGACGTCACCGCACAGATGCGAGTCGGTCCGTCCCTTGTTTACATGGGCGTGTAGCGAATTTATCGTCAGCACAGCTGTAATTGATGTACGGATATCGAGACTAGAATAGAACCCGATACGTCAAGAAATAGCTAAAGAAGTACTGCACCACTCTGCACGAAAATATCACGCAAAACGCGGGATAAAATATTCATAAGCAACATGTGTCACACGACACCGAGGAAAGGAAGAGATAGTTCCAGATAATGAGTGCGAGACGTAAGAAAATTATGCTTGTCATTAAATCTGAATACCGGCAAATTTAAATCAATACTAATTTTTTCTAATTCATGTTTAAATTATGCATAATTTGAGAAAGAAAAAATCTTGGTAGGCGTGGCCGGTGGCCATGTTGGTCGGTGCCATAGGCCATCTTTGTTAGCGTCACAGCCAGCGCTCGATGACACGTTGGATGTCTTCCTTCTTCATTCCTAGAAACTATTTTAATAAAAAATTATTCAAATAACAATTATTTTAACGAAAAGTTATAAGAATTTTAAATGTGTCAGCCCGCGACCTTGGATTTCTAATAATTATATCGGTTTAGAGAGTCGCTGCAAATCATAATTCCATAAGAAAAATTTCTTATAGGCATGTTTTTAATATATCGTTCTGTCACTACGGTACCCAGTGCATCAGGAGACGTATTAACACCACCCCCCCTTTTTTTTCCTTCATCATGAAAACCTGTAACCCAAAAAAAAAATTGTAATTGTTAGCACACACCACAACTGAGGCGGTAAGGGGTTATGAGGGGTAGTGAGATGGCAAGGATGGGAACGAGAGTAATGGATTGTGAGGAGAGGTGAGGGTTCGTGATGTTTGTGAGGGGGTGAGTGTATTTGAGGAGTGGTGAGGGGGTGAGTGGTGCCTGGAGATTGGGTTGTTCGTAGTTGAGGGTTTCGGTGCTGGTGTGGGGCGAGGGGATATGTAGTGGTGCGTGTTCATTTTTACAATTTTTTTTTGGTATACAGTTTTTTTGTGATCCACCGATGGACTGGGTACTGAAGTGACAGACCTATATCTTAAGAAATTTTTATGAAATAATATTTTTATTTCATGGAATTATGACCTCCCGCGACACTATAAACATATATCATTGCTAATAACCCTAGGGGGCAGGCCGATACAAAATTTCATTTTTTATAAATTTTTAGTAAAAATATTTTTATTTGAATAATTATTTAACTAAAATAGTTTCCAAGGATGATGGAGGGAAGAATCTCCAACACCGTATCGAGCCCTAGTTGCGCCACTATAAAATATGGCAGACTTCACCTACCAACAATCCGCCGGCCGCGCCTACCAAGATGGCGGATGGATCCTGGATCCTACTCCATGAATCATGTGTCAAAACATAGATAATTATACTAATGATATGCAATGTCACATTTAATTCCTGTATGTTTTGCCCTTACTTCTTAATGAGTTTTTGGTTGATTCTAAACTGTTTAATTTAAATTAATGTAAAAGTTACATAATCAAATCACAATAATATTTAAAGTATACATTAGTTATACAAAGTTTTAAGAATGCATAAAGTAGCATTCATATTTCTTATGCCTTCGCGCTAAGGTAAGGGCTAATATTTGACAAGCAGCCGAGCCGTTACAAGTGCCAGAGCAAGCGGCCCATGTTGACATGTTGACGGCAGTAGAGCCACCATCGGCCGAGAGAAAGACGATTTGACAACCGGCACTTCACTCCCTGTGTCACGTTATGGTGATGGTAGGTACATAGTCGTGGTACACGTGGATTTTATTACACACATTGTGTTGCGTATATCGTGGAGTGGGAATAATTCGGCGGCTCTTGAGGTCTTCAGAACTAATGGAGATGAAGCGGGGCGAATATGGAGCAGCGCAGGAATGCAAGGGCGGGAGAAACGGAAGATCCTCGAGAAAACTCGTCAAACAGCTGCACAGTCCGGCACGAATCCCACGTGAGAAAGTCCGGGAGCGGCCCCACCGGGAATCAAGCCCGGCTCGCCTTGATGGGAGGCGAGTAGTCTGATCACTACACCACCGCGGCCTCTACGGCGATCTTTCGGAGCTTAACATTTATAGATAACTGTTGAAATATCTGTCGGCAGAAAGTACTTCTAAATACAATCTATTAAGTTAAAACATAAAACAGTCAAAAATGGCACGGGTATATTCCGTTTGTGTGTGTGTGTGTGTGTATATATATATATATATATATATATATATATATATATATATATATATACATATACATATATATAAACAATGTGTTCTTGTTCCTCAGAAACAAAATCACCAAACTTCAATTTGTGACTTGTTTGTATCTTAAGTTTTGAGATGGTCCAGTTGTTACCTACAAGTACTTTGGTTTCAAGGATCACAATAAATTGCAGGGCTTCAGCTACGCACTTTTGCAATTTAACCTTTATCAGTAATGCCTCAGCAAAATAAGTGGAATTAAAATAATGGAGTGCCATAACAGTACCTGTTCGTGGTAGGATAATCAGAGTGTGGTTTTATGAAATTGCCTGTCATTTATTTTATCAAATGTTAATTTCGCCATCTGCCGACGAGGGCCGTGTCTGTGCAGTGACGTCACACCAGTGAGTGAATGTTCCAGGTCACGTGATAATCGCCACGCAAGTCAATAACTGTGATGGGGAAATGTGCATGTTACCGTCGCCAATGCTAAAATACCATAAAAAAAACACTAAGTTCTATGATTACCTGGGTTGAGAGAGCTCCACCATCTGTCTGTGTGAGAATTCTTGTAATGATAGTAGCCATGCGGTTTGCCTGCAACAGTAAAAAAAAAAAAAAAAAAATTATTTTTAACGCGACAGTCTTGCGTACGTTATTTGGCAACTCTTGTTTCAACTAAACCTAAAGCTATCATACAATTTCGGCAGTAAACCAGTTTAACTTACATACTTACTGGGATGTGTTTTGGAGTGATGATAACTGGTAACATTTCTTAATGTTTTGTAGAAATGTGAAAAAAAAACTGGACAAAAAGTAACTGTTTCCTCCCCTTAAAAGTATGGGACAAAATATATCGTTATATTAATGTTAAAACATCGTACTACTCGCATACCATGTCTGGGCGAGTCTATTTTCTAGACAGCAGCTGTCAGCGGCAAGACACGACGAAACTGTTTGAGCAGTTAGCAACGGCCAGGGACTGTACTTGCTGTTTAAGAAACTTTAGACGTGAATAACCTCCCGCATAGTAGACAACGTTTTGCTACTCTAATGGCATGATTTTATAATGGTTAAAATATATTTGGTATTAATTAAATCTACTGCTTGTTAATGTTTTCAGCTTAGTACACACAGAACAAAATGAATTCGACTGATTAATAAAATTATTTTAGATCCTTGTAGATGTACAAAACAAAGAAATAAACACAGTATAAACGAATACAAATGAATACCAAACTTATCAATACAACACCACAAACAAAGATAAATGTAACACACTAAGAGTAAAAAACAGCAATAAGATTAAGAAAGCCAATACAATCCAGGTAACAATGGATGACTGCTTGTGCATATAACTTCTTATAAAACTATACAAAACACCCATTTCGGTTTAAAATTTTATAAATGCTTGATGAAATTGTGACGATCTGGGAACTATGTTCTACATTTTGCCATAGCCCATTGACCTAATGCAGGTCACAAATATGTTAAAAACATCGAAATAACTTGCACAAGTTTGTGTGCATCTCGTATTCTAAAATACATAATCGCTATCCCACCACTGTTCAACACAGTTTTCAATGCAGACGCTCAAATATCGGGTAAAAGACTTTTAAATGCATAGCATATTATATAGTGTAACAATGGAACTGTCGTCATTACTTTTACTTTTTCCATAAGATAACAGTGCTAAGCCTTACTATGTTACGTGTCTTATGTTTATATAAGGTGTTTAGCCAAAGTAAATCAATATTTACCGCCGGACTCAGTTTTAGTGAAATTAGCTTAATTTATCCTCATAAAAAGTAACAATTAAACAATCTCTTAAACACTGTAAATATATGCATGTTAATTAAATCAATAATGTCGATTAGTGAAAATTAACAGCCATCTGCGACTTTTTCCTATTTAGATATCAATGTCGTTAACTCTCAACTTATCTACTGAAGTCATTATAAGCTATTCACGGTAAAGTGAACACTTCTGAAAGCCCTCTCATTTTGAAATAATAGTCAATGAATATATTTAATTTAAGCCTTAGATATTAACTTCCGAGTGCGGTGGAATATAGCCTGCACACTGTGCTTATTACATATATGTCAATATTTATTTAAAGGTTGGTTAAATGATAACCAAACAGGCTGAAAGGAAAAGTAACGAGGGCCTCAATAGTGCTCACTTTACCGTGAAAAGTCTATATTTTTGTTTATACTCTCACCTGAAGGTCACAGAAGAGTGACACGAAGCAAAATTTTCACTTATATAATGCGGAAGGATACGCATCGGGCTGAAATAAAAAAAAATTACCATATTTCCAAAAAACACTCGCCTAAATCCCGTTGAAATATATAAGGTGAGTTTTGTAATAATAAATATACTTACTTTTCCAATAGCCTGGGTAATGTTTCCCTCGTCTGGCTTATCTTTACTACGTTTACTAATTATCTGACTTTCACCTGTGTATAGCGCAACTATTTCTGTTGCTTTCGCAAGATTTACAAGCATACATCTGTTAGCAGTTCCTGCATCGCAACACTTAATTACTCTCTTCATAATTTCCGTTTCCCCACTATGTAAAACTTTTATCGTATCTGGAATGTCTAGTGCCGGGCTCCAATATCTTTTATATAATAAATTACAGTTATATATAATATGTAAAATAACTTATATATTAATAGTAATATATATATATAGTGTATCAGGTTGTAAAACTAAATTTTAAATTTTAATAATTGGGTAAATGTTTTCGTAAAAAAAGCAAACTAAAATAAAATGATTATAAATTTATATAAACTTTTAGTTTAGTTTTCTAATTTTGCGAACACATTTACATAATTAAAATTTAATTTTACATCCTGACACTATTTATTACAACAGTAAAATATTTTTACAAAAATAATGTTTTGACCGCAATTTTGTAGGATAGCATCACATTAATAAAAGTATTTTATACCAAGTATCGGGTATTCATTATCAGATTCCCACAGGATTTTGCACATAATTAGTGCTACAGTAGGACAGTGAGATACTTTTTTCAAAATGAGTCAGCGCCAATAAATGATTTGGTTAGTGTGTAAGCTATTAAACAGGGATTACAGCTCTGCTGCTCTGCGGTGATTGGCTTGACAGCTGCCACCAGTTCATGCGCGCGCTTTCTGCCTGTCTTCCTACCGGGTCTCTCTTTGTCACGTGACCTGCAATATTTCAGCGCATTGCATCATCGCCAACGTCACCGGCAGTTTCAAATTTTACTGTCAACATCATCCGACTGGTTTTGCAGAACTTTCGTCGACACTTTAGACATGAAAGGTGTTTTAAACCTCTCTCTCTCTCTCTCTCTCTCTCTCTCTCTCTCTCTCTCTCTCTCTCTCTCTCTCTCTCTCTCTCTCTTTGTGTTTGTGTCTATATGTATATATATTATATAGACGCACACTGGATGTATATACATTCGACCGACAAACTTTGACTGCTGGTTAGTTACGAAAAAATTGAGTTGAAAACGTGTACACGAACTATGGTCTAAAGTGAATACTTAGGGTGCTACATATGTTTGAAGTTGGACCTGAAGCAGCTGTTTATTGCAAATACTGAAGATAATATTTATAATGGAACACTGACTGTCTAGATAATGGTTAATTGAACACACATATATTCAAACACCACAACACCTGTTGGTGTCATCAAAATATTTCATGGAAATAGTCTTGGTTACTACCCCTATTTCGAACTAACCTCCTCCATGTCGCCGTAGCATATTTATGATTTAAAAGATGGATTATTAAATTCCCACGTCACAATGAAAACAAATGTTGCATTGTGTAAATACCTTCAGGCTTACCGTTTTATAGTAATTCGTGTTTAGGTTTAAAAATAATATCCTATATAATAAGTAGACTATCTCTGTCTGTCTGTCTGTCTGCCTGCCTGCCTGTCCACCTTTAATACTTCTAAGTCCCTTGAAACTCAACAGAAGTTCTTCAAATTTTGCATAGCGAATCCTCAGGGTAAAATACAGGTCAAGTTCGAATTTCAGGACGATCAGATCACGCCATCATTACCTGTTACCCTAAAAACTCATTTTAATTACTTTTTTCCTTGTGAAAAGTTCGGTATTAATGCATAGAGTATATTGCATAGAAATATGAAGGTAATGGAATTTCAGTTTTGTTAACTTTAAAAGTCTCACTTCAATGTTGAGTTAATTAAGTGGGGCCACAATGGCTCAGTGGATAGTGCGATTCCAAGTGGGGCCTTAGTGGCTCAGTAGATAGAACTATGTTAAGTGGGGCCGCAGTGGCTTAGTGGATAGAGAGATTCCAAGTGGGGCCGCAGTGGCTCAGTGGATAGAGCGACTCCAAGTGGTGCCTTAGTGGCTCAGTTGATAGAACTATGTTAAGTGGGGCTACAGGGGCTTAGTGGATAGAACCATATTAAGTGGGACCGCAGTGGCCAAGTGTATAGATATATTTCAAATGGGGCCTTAGTAGCTCATTGGATAGAGAGATACCAAGTGGGGCCGCAGTGGCTCAGTGGATAGTGCGATTCCAAGTGAGGCCTTAGTGGCTCAGTGGATAGAACTATGTTAAGTGGGGCCGCAGTGGCCAAGTGGATAGAGAAATATTGAATGGTACCGCAGCTGCTTCAATGTTGAGTTGATTTCACATAATTTAATTATTACCTAATATATGTATGTAATATTTGTTTCAGTCTTTGTATGATAACCAAATTTTTTGACATGGTAACTGTTGTAGCCCCGTGACAATACAAAATCAAGGTCACGGGCTGGGTCCCCTAGTTTATCAATACCTAGCCGATGGGGCTTGTACAATACCCCAATATCCAATAAGACACTGTTGCGGCTAATATTAAAAAATAAGGAGGGGCGGAGACTTCAGAGAGAAGTGCATTATAGTAGTACCGCAATAAACTATTTATTCAGTTAGAATACAAAAAATGTTTTTTGCCTTAGAATTCATTTTAGACTATAGGTCGTTTACATGTATTCAAATTCTTTTTTCGTAATTAACCTGCAAGCGAAATTTGTCGGGTCGAATTTAGATAGATTCTGTATATGTATATATATATCCTGTATTCATATCGTCACATATATACACACACAGTGTGTTTCAGGGAGATCGATGGACACTCTAGGAAAGAATAAAATTGTTGTGGGGGTGGGGGGTAGGTGAAGTTGTATTTGGGATCCTGGAAACCTATTTATGCGTTTAATATTCCGTAAAATGGTTTAATAAATTTAAAAAAAAAACACAATATTGTAAAAATCTAAAATATATGATTATATTTGTATTGGTATTTAACATTTGTTGAGCACTGCTGTTAAATATCCTCGTTATTACCGTTTCGCAACCATAAATAACGGCTTCATTGTTCTAAATGAATGTGGATTTTCTAAAAAATATGAACTCATTATAGTACGGTTATTTGGTTTTATCAAGAAAATTAAGGGGGGGGGGCTGTAATGTCATATATTTTAAAATCAGTATTAGGTAATTAAGTAAATCATTTTAACGGGCGGTGGAAGAAAATGTAAGTCTGGAGTGCCCCAAATATACAGCAGAAATATATATAGTGAAGTCTCATAGTATACACCTTAATGCAAAGCTTGTGTAACTCCTACAACACTGGTACATGACATAACTTATCAGAGTGTTTTGTATGATAGATGAGTTGGGGTCTCCGGTTTTGTACGTAGCAGTGAGTGTGGGTGTTCCCTGTGTGCTCATGGTGAATGCCTAGGGAATATTCGTACGCCGCTGCGTGCTCTCTAACATGTAAATAATATTGCCTATATGTAAATTATTTAAATCGAAGCACATTAATTTTATACGGCAAGTAGAGTATTTTACATTTTTCTTTTAGACCTCAGTCTTTTAATAATCAACGTAGCATGCTGTAGGTGTAGTTTCGATATCTCAGTGCAATAGTGTTACAACTATAAATATGTGGTTTTTAATGAAAGGAGAGACAGTTTTGTATTAACGAAATGCCTCACTCCTGCACATTGTCGTGCTACATTAGCCTATCCCACGTAAATGTATAATTGTCAGTATTTAAGTTGTGCAACTTTTACATTAAATAAAGAACTCTGTACTCCATATTGTCAGCTTATTAACTGAATAATCGTATTTGAGTTTGAGTTGTAATACTGATGTACTGGGGTATTGGTTTGTAATTTTTGTAGACATTATAAATTTACCAATTCATTCTCGGAAGTTAGAAGAGTTTAAGTGTTAACCACATTATACATGTATTTTAAACAAATACTTCTTTCCCTCTCTATTCTGGAAATACACCAGTGGCTTCCCGTTCATTTTCCATTACATATTTGATCTTACACTGAAAATATTAAATATTATTGTTTTCGTATCTTACCTCCTCTGCTGTTTGGTGGCAAACGTGTACGATAATGCAAAGGTGGGCCATACTTAAACTTGCTTGAATGCCAATGAACACATAAAACATTGAAGAAGTTATAAGTAGATTCATGTAGAAAAGTGTGTAAATACAGTACATTATGGTAGAAAATGACATTAACACCCAGAGCGCGGTATACGACCCATATGCTGAATCGACTGCTCCAACTGCGTCTAATAGCTTCGTGTGTTGCTCGAATATACATCTTGCGTCTGTGATGATGTGTCCAGTTTCAGCAGTAGCCAGCTCTCTCTGCTGTTTGAAGTTGTTCCCCAGTCTCTTGTTGACGGTATGGAACAACAGCCCCAGGATCTTCACTAAGCCGACAAACAGAACGTTCTGCAGGAGTGTGATATAACCAGAAATAATGGAAGATATGTAAGGTCCTATGGAAAAATATGTGGCAGGAATATAAATATATTCAACAGCAAATTTGGCGGTGGTCATAAGCAAACCAATGCTTGTATACATGAGAATAGTCAAGTGAACGTTTTGAAATTTTTTGTAATCTGCACTAACCAGTCGGTCGGCATAGAGTACACATTCCAGAGCCATTACAAACGTTTTCCCATTGCAAATAGACAGAACCAAAGAAAGTATAAAGCAGGCAATGTTACCCCATAGTGCCAGGACAATGATCATTGATGCTATGTCTTTCATTCCCTCGGCAGGAATTATAGCAGAGTCAAATCCCGTGATGGAAATCCCGACTGTAATGATCACTGTAAAAATTGTTCCAGCGATAAACTTCTTATTAGTGCAACCATCCATGGATCTATGCAAGTATGGCGCACCACCTAGCCACTTCAGCGCCATAAGTACTGGATTCAAAACTTTTTGAGCATTCATCCTTCGACGTTAGTTGCCACAAGCTCCTTCAGCATAGAGGTATATTTTGTCACTGCGCAAGTTAAGGCATTGATTGGTTGTCCGTAGCAGCGTGCATCGATTAGGAGCTGTTCCACTAACAAATTACGTGTCTCTGTGACCGTACTAATATAACATATGTACGCTGAGTAGCAGCCCGTAATCATTTTGAGTGAACCTCCTGTCAACGCAGCATGTATTTGAAAAAATAAATAGCTTCATGAAAATACTCTCTCTTAACTGTGCGACGCTCTGGCTATAGAGTATGGGGAAAGAAACATATAGACCAGCTCAGCATCACAAACATTTAATTATTAAAAATTGGAAACATCTAAGACCAACATTCAAGATAAGAATATTCCCAAGCCAATCCGCAAGAACACATGAAAACCTTTTACTAATTTTGTTAGGACATTTCTGTAGTACATAAATATAAGAAATCTCTATACACATAAGTTAAAAGTTAAGCGCTTCTTAAGCAACGAGATATGTGAAAGCGCAATACAAACTTTATATGTTTTACAGATATGTGAAAGTGCAATACAATCTTTATATGTTTTACTTATATTGTAAAATATGTCACTTCTTAAACAAACAGATATGTAAAAGCGCAATGAAAATATAGTGTTTTTTTTATTATATTGAACAATATGGCGCTTCTTATACAAACATATATGCGAAAGCGTAATGCAAAATTTATATGTTTTACTTATATTGAAAAATATTATACAAAAAAATAGATATATCTTTTTGTCATTTTGGATCACACTGCTAGAAATTTTCCAAACACGTTAATTTCTCCAGACTCTTAGAAACAACTAGTATCTCTGAGGAGAAAAATCACAAAAGGATGTTCTAATCATTTTATTATTCCCTGGCTAACCAGCCCAAAACTAAAGCCATTCACTCTCGAAAGATGGAGTATGACTTAGATACTTTGCTTAAACAGTTTTTACCAAATTAAAATTTTGATTTTATTCTGTTGTGAAATGACTACTGATTGTACAAGTTTTGCCCAAGCAATCAAAATGCTTTATAGGGACAAAAATATTAAATATGTCACTTATACTTGAACGTCCTTTCAATCCTCTAGAATTACAATTTATTGTTTAGGAAAAGAATTACTAGTATATCGGTATCTCTCAAGCCATCTGAAGGATATATTTGTTACAAATTGAAAACATAATTTTTCCTGCAAATTTCCTTTTACCATCACAAATCACAGATGATAACTTTTCTCCAAAAACCTAACGGCTGCATAAATTTCCTACCAGCCATTGATATTTTATATTCCCTTGAATAGAATTTAGTTTTACAATTTTCCAAAAGTATAGATGATATATTGACTATACCGGTGTATCCCTAGGACATTCATTAACCATTACAGACGTATTTGTTTTGTTTTTTTTTACAGAATATCGATACAAATTAATTCCAATTAATAATTACTGAACCAAAATTGGCGAAACCTCACGCCATAGAATCTTTAAAAATCTGCTTTTAAAATATATCTCTACCAAGTCCTTTAAAAATTACGGCAAAACTTGGTACTTTTTACAATAGGCCGCATTTTTTTGAAAAGGGAAAAGGCAAGTTTAAAAAGTTTTCTTCCATTTTGGTATGGCGCCTATTTTTGAAGTTTGTACTACACGGACTTCAGCAAGTCCTTCCTACTCCTGACCATAAGGGTCATACTTAGAATTTACAATATCACAGGTTCATACTTAACTCAAATCTGAAGCTCCTAGGGCCGCGTTCACTCCAAATGAGCCCGCACTGGGAGTATATATATATATACCCGAAAAATTAATTATCCTCGATAAAGGTACTCTTAAATGATCAGCCAGTAAGATGGAATGGAAATCTCCATAATGCTCTTCACTAAACACTTCAAGCGGAACTGACGTCAGAAACACTTGGCCACGTGGAACTGCGTAGGCCATGACGTCATTCCTGCCGCGCACCTGGCGGCAGCCTGCTCAAGCGGCAGAACTCTGGGTGCCGTGTGCGTGGACAGTCGTGCTGCAGGATGGCTGTCGATTCGTACACCTGCTTTGTTGAAAACAAAGTTCGTCCATCGCAGAACTTCAAGGGTTCAGAGAACTCCAGGTTGGTGGTTTAAAGCAAGCGCACGTTGATTTCATAACACGTTCGCCATTAATTACGGCAAATAATAGAGTTCAGTTTGCAAAAATGTTCCTTGTCGGTAGACGTGAAGGCAGCAAGTCGTGGCGGTTGGTCGAGCGGTGAAATGGAACAAGTCGTTGCAAGAAGAGGGAGCGAAAATACGTGAAAATGAGACCGCCTGTCTCAACTGTGAACTTGACTACAATTCTCTTAATGTTGGCATTTATTTTTATTGTTTTAAAAACGCGATTAACAAACGGTATTCGATTAGTATCTCACTAAATAACACCAACGGTTATAGCTTTTAAGTTAATCACCTAAAAAAATTGGTTTTAAATTTTAGTAGACGATCTGTTGTCTTATGTCATTACTTGGGTGGTGAAGATAAACCTATTTAACACCAACTACGTTTTTCAAAAATTTCCTGCACAAAATTTAAAACCTAATTTTCAATTCCAATTCGATTAGCGGTATACGTTATACTCGATAAGAAACAAGTGTCGCATAAGCAGAAGCGTTTGCATTACCTTAAGGACTTACCTTATAACACATGTATGGATAGAGAGAGTCGACAAACCTGTGGATTGGCAAATATTGCTAAAGCTTGATGGAAATATTACTAAGGATTGGTGTAAATATTGGTAAAGATTGGTAACGATAGATGTGGATTGGTGATATAGTGAGCTCTCTGTTTCTGTAAATAAACCTTCGAAAAAACGGGACTTGTAAAATTAAAGAAATTATTATAAATATGTCTGAAAAATAAATGAGTGCATCAAACAACTACAATATAAAGTGAATTTTGAAGTGAAATTTATAAGTGAGTATTTTGTAGGAGATGAGTCTAGCATAAGTATTTATTATATAAAATGTTCTATAGTAATGGAATATCATGTGTCTGCGTGTGTGTGTGTGTGTGTGCGTGGGAGGGTGTGTGGTTATGGTATGGTATAATGTTCGTAACTACGACCTTTCGAATTCGGGTATTTGTCTTCGCAGGGTATCCGACTAAGATTATGAACATTGTTTATTTCTTGTATGTGAGCTATATATGGATATAGTTTTTTAAAGAATTTTGCATTAATATTTTTTAAAAGTAATAAATTATAACTCTTATTGATCTGTTTAATTATCCTGGGATGTTTTCTAAACATGAAATTTTCTTCCTTGTATGTTACTATGTTCACGAAAATCATAAATGGTTGGTGTGTTTATCTAAACCCGAGTGATGTCAAGTGATGAAGATTTAGGTAATTACTTCATTCTCTTTATGTTTGGAAGATATTAGGAGACATTTCGGAGTGACTTTGGGTCCTTTTAGGTTAAATTGGATCATTTTGGATCAATAGGAGCAAGTCTTGAATGAAGCAAGTTTGAAAAATGGAATATTTCGGGGTTTATTTGTGCGTGTGTGTGTTGGATGGAATCTAACTATGTTTTGTTGTAATGCGATAGCTTGTTAGTTATTTTCTGTAACGCGAATGTTAAAGTTATTATTTGCATGGGTTGTATACTTTCCCTCGTGGGCTTTTATATTAGGTATTTGTGATGTGCTCGGGTGTTAGGTAGCAAATGCCTTTTCGATAACATGGGTGTCCTAACTAAAATGATGGAAGTAGATTCGCTCTCATCTCCTTGTTTTAATGATATTTTTAAGCTTTAAATGTTTTTGTAAATTTTTTTTAAATATTTGTATACTTTAAATATAGGCCTATCTGTTATACAGTTTGTGAATGTGTTGTAACCTTCCTAGCCTTTATTTTCCACGAGACCATTGTTCTCCTTGCGGAGATTACGATAGAGTGATGATGTATTGGGTATGTATGAATAGATAGTTCTTTGTTGGTCGATGAGCTGTGATAGCTTAGCAGAGAAAAATAAATGTGATAAGGGTGTTGTAGACAGACTGAGATAGGTAATGGGAATAAGTATTGTTTAAATGACTTTTGTGTACTGCACTACAACATGGTATGCATACAAGTTATGCATAAAAATTATGCATAATATCAAACATATGACATTTGGAAGTTAGCTTTGGCTATGTTGAAATGTGTAGTTAGAGTGGATTTAATAATGTTTGTTGTTAAATACTTTAGTACTTCTAAGTGATCATCATGGGATATGAACCAAGGTTTAATTTCTCTTATCCTGCAGTTGTATTCCATCCTTGTTCATTGTGATTTATCGATCGACGGGTAGGGTAGTTGGTTTCATATCAATACATACATACATAGTAGCCGAATTTGGACATTCGGAATGGCAATATTCTGGTTAATTTACTTGATACGTGATTAAAATCATACTATACTGTATGTTTCTTGAATCGCTATGTACATACTACTTGTGTGTAGTTATTTCATTACGCGTAAATAGTGTCACCAAATATTCATAGTTTGTTATGTCAATCTTTGGAAATGTCTACGAACTTCTCAATCAATCACAACAAGGTCTTCCTAGAATAATTATAAAAATAAATGCGCATACAATTTTGGTGTGGTTATGAAACAAGTTTTGAGTGTTTGGTAATGAACGATATGAGATGTACGGTAATGACTTTATGTTTATAAGTCTCTAATATGTATATTGTTAAGAAAGCTTTCATTGTTGTTCGCTAGTTAACCTTTATTTGCCTAGCACTTCTGAATGTATACCGGTTTTTAATATAGTCATGACATTTCGGTTATTTTAGAAATAAGGTATAAGGTATGTTTTTAGAGTAGTAATTCCATACAGGCTTGTGTTGAATTAATCATTTATAAGGTGTATGAATATAAAAAAATTTATATTGTTATGATTTAATGACATATATCTGATAGACTGTTCACGGTAAAATGAGCACTTTTGAGGCCCTAGTTACTTTTTCATGTCAGTCATATTTCATCCTTTAACCAACTTTTCATGTAAATAATAAACACAGTCTGCATATTGCACCTTCTCGGATGTTAACGTCCAAAGCAAAAACAAAATATATTTATTGACTATTATCATAAACGAGAGGGCTTTCAAAAGTGCTCACTTTATCGTGAATGGCTCATATATAGTTTATGATTGTGTAACCTTCCTAGATAAACTAGCACTCACCTACATCTTTTCCGCGAGACCATTGTTCTCCTTGCAGAGATGATGGTGATAAATGATGGAGTATTGGGTATGTGTGATTAGATAGTTCTTTGTTGGTCGATGAGCTGTGATAGCTTGGTAGAGAGATGATGAATGTGGTATGGTTGTTGTAGACAGACTGAGATAGGTAATGAAATGGCACATTTTTTAAATGCCTGTTGTGTAGTCATTATGACATGTTGGATATATCCGTCATGCATAATATCAAACATATGACAGTCGGAAGTTAGCTTTCGTTACATTGAAATGTCTACTTAGAGTAGAATTAATCATGATAGTTAATAAATAGTACTTAAAAGTGTCTTTTACTGGATATTCGTTACTGTAATATTTTGGTTAATTTACTTGGTATGCGATTAAAATCTAAATATACTGTATGTTTCTTGAATCGCTACGTAAATTGTAGTTTTGTGTGTAGATATTTCATTATGTGTAAACAGTGTCGCTAAATATTCATTGTTTGTTATGAACTTGACAATAATTCACACCATAGTCATCCTAGATTATTTATATCAGTTACATCTTTGTTTTTTCGTATACTTTATGTCTACACATCAGACTCTCTTAATGTTTTGAAGGAAAGAGCAACATCATCTGTGTAGATACACATGTTGGTTCTATAGGTTGGAACTGATGGTGTTTGTAGACAGTGTATATTGAGTCAATAGTACCATAACTGTTGTTGGGTAACATGTGCTGTAATTCTTAGTGTATGTATAAAAATAACTGCATAATTTATATAGTCTAGGCTGAATCGACATGAATGTTTTTGGAGAAAATCTTGTTTTTTCCTATATACGAAACATACAAATTAATGTATATGGCATATCCGATGTCGGAAAATGGTTAATTAATGTATTACTTTATACATCTTAAACTATGTTTACCATTGCAAGATTCACTGTACTTTATGTCCTTGGAGTTTCCGGGGTTGGCATACGATGTTGGTAACTTCAGAACACAGAGATGAATATTTCGATTACTATGTTCACACGTGAATCTGGTTAGTACTTTGGACGTTTCGTATGTTGACAATTATTTCCACTGTATATGGTAATGCATGTTCTTACTACACATTTCAATGTATATCTAGCTATAAATATCGTTGCACTCATTTTTAAAGAGTAATAGCATAGTGCATGTAATGTAGGTCTTCACGCACGTAGTCGTGGCAAGTGTTGGGTTTGTACAATATGTAAGGTGATAGTATGACTCGGCAACATAAACACTTCTTCAGAAATTGCTTCGTCTTTAGGGTATCTAGGTTCCCTTTTGTCTGGGCTTTTCGGTGGTAGATGGAAGTCTCACTTTCGTTTACACTGCACAGCTTAGGACTAGCCTGGTTATCTGACGTTCGGAGTCATCGCGCTGTGTTGTGTGATGGCTGGATGGTAAACAAGTCGTTCTCAGCAGCATGAATGTCTCTCTGTAAGAGACACTGCGTAGTCGGTTTCAAGTCTTGGTTGCTGCAGATTCCAGGTGACGGCGTCTGCGAAGCGATATCGACGACTTTCAAGCTCGAAGTAAATTATTTTTTAATTAATTCTCATACTTTTGTATGTAAAATCAAACCCAAGTGGCAGTGGAGCTCATGCGACTAAACATTCGAATGTGTGTGATTATTTAGCCAATGGGAACAACATTGGCGCTAGTTTAATGGATGTGAGAAACAAATACGGTTTCACATATGCGAACGATCTTCAGTCATGTGCTAGGTGTTGTCTTGAGTGGACATATTCCCTCTCGGTATCTTGTGCATAATTGCTATTTATTCATGTGCATACCTTTGTATTTCTGCAGTTGTGGGTAAATGTGTAGTTAGTATGTGTGTGTGTTTGTATGCATGTGTGAGTGTATGCATGAGTGTGTTTGTGTGTATGCGTACATGTATATTTAATACAGATTCATTAACTATTTCATTATGTGTGATTAGGCAAGTGCGAGTGTGTTAGTAATAATATAATTAAATATATTTTCTATAAATTTCTACTACATTTGGAATACAATATGGTAGTCGAACGAAAATGTGTAATTAGACATTGAGAAGCAATTATGGAGATGGATCGCATGTGTGTAATTGATTGAATGATGGCGAGAGAGAAACAAATGTCATTCGAACACATGTGAGTAATCAGTTTATCGCGAGTGAGTAATCAGTCGAATGCAGATGAGAAACTTCTGTATATGTGAATGAAGATAGTCGAAAGCTGGTTTTCACATGGTGATGATGTGTAAATTGCCTCGTTGTGCAAGGGTACACATGAAATGTATGTATCTTGAACGTTAAACAAAGGCGGTATTTACAAAAACCATATCCAAAAATATATTCAGTGTTTTGTGTCAGTAGTCGAACCCTGTAATTATGGTTGTATTCGACAGTAAATATGGTTATGCAAGTATGCTCCTATTATCATTGTCTGGTTATGGTTACATTATTACATGATTATGTCATGACCTGATTACATCATACAAATACATTCCCCCTACCCTTCTCGACCTACAGATGCTAAGGCAACACCTAATATGTAACATGTCAGTCGAGTGGGAGGCACTGAGCAGGTAACCTGTTAGTCTGGGAGTGTCAAGTGCTTGCGTAATAATGCATTCCCCAATTTTTTTATTCTAAGCAAATTGTCTTAGAGTATTACAGAAAATAACATTACATTAAGTATCTAAACCAGGAACACAATAAAAAAAATACATTTTTGTTGCATTCAAAACGAAATAATATTAAATGCTGTGTCCGAGATTCCATCTCAGTAATACAAAAATAACATTACATTAATTACTATAGGCATGAATACAAAGCAAAAATAAATGTTTGGTTAAATTCAAAATTTAAAGAATAATAAGCATCCTGACCAAGAATTGAACTCTATAATAAAAAAAAATTACTTTACATTAATTATCCCTAGCAAATGTGCAATTCACAAATAAAACTTGGTTAAATTCGTACATAAAATAATATTACATGTCCTGAACAAGAATCGAACTCAAATCCGAAAATAACATTACATTAATTAACCCTAGAAGCTACCCAATTCACAAATAAAATTCCTTTAGATTCGGAAATAAAATAATATTACGTGGTCTGAGCAAGAATCGAATTCAAATCCGAAAATAATATTACATTAATTGCCTCTAACTGATACCCAACTCACAAATAAAATTTGGTTACATTCGGAAATTAGATAATATTACATGGGTAAGTATGTATTGAAGAGTATGTAGTTGGTGAGTTTATAACTAACAATATTAGAAAAGGACATAATGCATAATTGAACCTGTCTCTCTTATCTACATAGGGATCGTGTATATGTTATGAATTTGATCACCATAGTTTGAATGGTTTGGGAATTATGACTATATTTATAAAAGGGCTTAAATTTTAACTGAGCTTATGAGAAAGAGTTAAGGTCTTAAATGACCTTACCATCATGGTGGATATTGGGTATTATTTCTATGTTATTTATTTGATGACTATAGCTTTAAGGGTTCGGAAATTATGAAAAGGCTTATAAAAAGGCTTAAATGAATAATTGGCCTTACCAGAAAGTGTTTAGGGAGGAAATGACCTTACCGTCATGATGGCTATCGGATACAAAGCCTATGTTATGAATTTAATGAGTATAGCTTTAATGGTTCGGAAATTATGAATATGTTGTGTAAAAGGGCTTAAATTCATAATTGACCTTGTTCCGTTTGTTGTTGAGGTTGACGTGCATGTTATGAATTTGATTATTATAGCAATAATGGTTCGGAAATTAATGAGTAACTATACTTATAAGTTTATAAATATTTTATGTTACATTCTATATTTAAAACATCAGCTGTGGTAAGGTATTCGTTGAGTTATATTTGATGCTCAGACTCGTTACATTATAAATTTAAAAATAAAAATGTTGCTCCGACATTTACAAAATTCAATATGGTGATGGTTATAGTAATATAATCATATTTTACGACGACATATTCATATCTGTCTAAAAAATACGAATCATTAGACATGTTACTCAATACACTTATTTGTAAAAGTAAAATAAATATATTTTTTATTTAAACATAAATTTTATTTCATAAAATTATGATTGTTCATAAATGGTATTTGTGTTATCATATAGTATGAAACCATCTTGAATATACGAGTATATACAGTTGGTTCTTTATATATATATATATATATATATATATATATATACATATATCATAAATAGCTTCAGCCTTGCTAATGTCCTGGTGGCTCAGTCGACAAGAGCGTATATAACATCGTCTTAGGCTCCTGCCGACATCAGCGCTCCTAGCAGCAAACAATAGTAATAACCATGGCTGTGGCGGGAGAGCGACTGACACTCCATCTAGCAACCATTGCGAGATCTTGACATATCTATTGATCGAACTTGTGCTCTATCTAGTGAGCAATTCTAGAACTAAGATGGCGACCGATGACTACAGCAGTGCTGTCTAGCAGTGAAGCCTGGAACGGAACACAGCTTACCTCGTATGGAAAATAATGGATTGGGGTGGTGGTTTGAAGGGGATGAAGGTGATCAATCACGGCAGCGGGGAGGTGTGGGGAGGGTGTTAACCATATCTGAGGAGAGGAGGTCGAGAGCAACAGTCTCGCAGCAGGGATCCGATCTAACCCAAACTAAACACAACATATCTCATTGTGAAGTGGGTTTGAGAGGGGAGTGTGTGGGGTGGGGTGGAGTTAGGTGAAGGTGTGTAGAGGGGTATAGGGTGTAGACAACCCCAGTATAGCTTGTTGTGAAGAAGGTTGGTGCAGCGAGGGGGTGGGGGTGTAGGTAGATGGATCAGATAGCGGAGGTAAATGTGAAGGGTGTGGAGGTGGATATGGATGTGGAGTTAAGTGCGATGAAACCCTTCCCAGGTTAATGTTATGGCACTACGCCTGCCTGTAGCCTCGCAGCTACACTCCAAATATGGGCAGCGCCAGTTTGTATGCTCCTGTCTGAAACCCCTACTCAGGTTAATGTTTTGCCGCTACTCCCTCTGGCAGGTCTTTGTATCGCAGAATTCCTACGCTCCTATTACTGTGAGCCATCTTGCGAGTGGCGACGACTTTATGCAGACGTAGATTGACAATTTCACGAACGTCCATAAGAAACTTATCCTTGACTGCCTCTCCAGATGCTGTGATGTTTCGGTCAGGTTAATCTTCGGGGTAGTGTATCGATAGCTACAAAACAATGTCGTTTAGTGTCCCGGTAAGAGTCTGACCCGTTGAAGCCTATTAGATTGTCTGTGAATAGATTCAGCTGCGCAGATCAACGTCGGAGTGCTACCTACCCTTATATTGAGGAGTTTGTCGGTTGTAGTGTCATTCTCGGTGGGCTATAAATTTCTGTCGCAATGTTGGTGGTGCTGGTATTACGAAATCGAAGGAGGGACTGAGAGATTAAAATTTGACTCTACTGCTGCTTTGATTGTTTTGCGATGGCATCTGAAAACTATTGTGTTCTTGTTTGAAATCATCGTCGCCCTGTCTTCTTTGGTTTACTTTATGTTTGGTTCGTTTTCGTTTATGTCTCCAGTATGAATGATTCCCATAGTTGAAACAGTGGTGATTCGAATCCAGATTCTGCAATTATGTGGTGCATTGTCTTGGAGTTTACTGGTCGTCCGATTGCATAGTGTGGTATATAGCTACGCTTGCGGGTCACCAGTGCCTGGAGGATAAGGTAAACACTGTTGTTCATTGGCAGTGTTACCCCTCGATATGATGTCTAAACTAGCGTATCTCAGCACTTTGCTTCGAAATCGATATTCAGATGTTAAGGGACGATTAACCCGATGAAGTTAATACCTGTGGGGGAGTTCAGGAACACAATAAGTATAAACATTTTGTCATGGTGGGTGGATTCATATGGAGAGTTCGCTCAAACATAGAAGTCAGATGAGTTTCTATGGTCTAAATCCGAATAAGCTATTTCGATCAGTAGAATTATTTTACTGAATCAGGTCAGTACACTTCACCAGGAACCGGTAGAAATTACTATTTGACCAGTGAGTACCAACAACTTAAATTATCAGTACAATTCTACCGATTCTAGTGGAGCAGTTTCAATTGATCTGCAGTTATATTCGCGGATTTGGAGCAGTTTCAATTGTTTCGATTTTAGAACGTAGGCAGTTAGTTCGACTAGGGTAGAATCACTCGCTGAGCAGTTGGTCTCATAGAAGTCCCTGCACCTTTCGATTCCAGTATTTGCTCTCGAATCCATGGTGGTATTCAGAATATGTTTTGAAAGAAACATGTTCCATCTTCCATCAATGCGAGGTGTCATATTTTGAAGCCAAATTTACATATGGTTGAGCTTCACCAGCATCTACTTTGTCCATCTGAAAATATTTTACTTGGCAATGCAAGAAAGACCCGTGATTTTTTTTTTATTCCACTGCCATTGAAAGTTGCTAACTCATACACTAGCACTCGGGCATGACTTTTCGTCACATACGTAGAACAATGAGTAAAGGCTGCTCGATAGTATATTTGATAGGCTGTGATATTTTATTAGATTCTAGATCGGACTATAGTGTACTAAAATTTTCTTCCAGATCCCGAAAAAGGCGTCCGATGTCTCTCAAGGTCGCAGGGTTCAAAGGCACTTTTTATCTCATTGATCTTTTTTTCTTCTCCACCCTAGCACTCCGAACCCAGTTTTCTTTAACAACGCAGATTACCCTCTAGTGCATGAATTATTACAAACATACAAACTAAATTCAAAACTTATGTATTCCATTTTAAAATTGCAGTTTTACTACAGAAATATTATATTAAATTAAAAAATACAAAGTTTTAAGCAGTTTTTATGACCTCATTTGAGGACATTGTGCTTTATTGGCAGAAAGTACAAATATTATAATGACTTATATGAGGACATCATGCAGGAAAGATAGCTGTTCATACACTACACTAATATCTCTGCTCTCTATAATGTTCTACATTATTTCTGTCATATTGTCTGAAACGTCACAAATAAACACTAAAACGCTATTCAAATTATCAAAATTGAATTTGTCAACACGAAATACTTAGAAAAATTGTAAGCTCACAATTGTTGCTTATGTGTTATTTTGTATGGAATCTTTCCATACACTGAGGACAAACTGGAACCTTGCCCGTACCACATATAAATCTCGTCTTGCTCTTGCATAGGCTGTCACGACACCGATTAACGTGTGTTTCAGTTGATTTTTCTGCGTTGTGCTGTCTGCATTAAGTCGTAGTTATTTTGGTACCACATGGCTGGCTCTTTTCTTCTTGGCTTCTTGACTTTCATCAGATGGACGTCCCCTCTTATTTTTACCAATTCCTGCCTTCCCCTAATAAATGAGTCCATTAGATACTCGACTTTTGAACTCTAGAAGATCTATGGTTTAATTTTTTTTTTTTCTCAAATTTCCACAAAATCCATGCATTTACCAGTTATATTGAACATGTGACAAAATATACATATCTACCACCTCCCGTTTCTTATATCATTTCGGTACAGTGCTACAAGCAAGTCCGTGAGGTCGACGCTGCTCATATGCTTGTTGTAACACTCAATACTGTATGGACCCTGAACTTCAATAAATATATTTTATTTACTGCTGAAACACTGGGCAGTGCTTTCTGGTTCTTTCCCAGCTTAGGAAGAGATAACATGCACAGCAAAATTGCCACTCCAACGAGTAACTGTTGTACCTTCAATGGACGTGCAGATAGAAACACGCCCTCTTCCTTCTTTTTGCAGTGATTTTACAGGTTTTAGTTTTTTATCAACTCCTTGCAGCTGGTTGGCTCGAATATTACCAACATACCCTATATTATGTTCTTTCGATTTCAGGAAAAGTGGCACACCGGTGAAATAGTTATCAGCATAAACTTTGTAGTTCTTTCGATGAAGATTATGTGTGAGCCTTAGCACAATAGCACCTGCTGCACCATATGCTGATTTCTCATTATTTATACAACTTGCTCCTTGATACAGTTCAAAGCAGTAAACATAACCAGATATGCCAGCTCCCACCCACACTTTATATCCCCATTTTTTCGGTTTTTTTTAAGATACTACTTTAGCGATGAGCTACCTTTGAATGGTATCATCATGCCATCAACACTATTATATTCTTCTGGTTCAACAGCATTGTGAAATGTCTCATGCAGTTTATTCGAAATTGGACGAATGCTGATATCTTTGTCCTTATTACCTGGCAGAATGGAATATGTATCAGTAAAATGCAAATATCTACGTATTTCCTCAAAAAGATTATCCTTGGATATTTTATGTAGGCCATAACGAGAACAATGCCAAGAAATGCTTTTAGTTCTGAAGGGGAGAGAGAGAAATTATCTTTTCCATTTTGACAGGCATACAAATTTGTCTGCTATACAATTTTTTAAAATAGTTCAGGAGGAAAAAAGTGGTAAAATTAAGCAAGTGAAGTGTTGCTATGAACGAGTACTTTGTGGTTACCACTAAACACTTGTACACTATTAGCTTCATCATTGTCACATTCATTGAACCATATTACCTTCCTTTCTCGATTTGTAGTAACACAACAGTTTGTGAGAATTTCGATATAATTAATTTCTTCAGAAACACTTTCATCTTCTGATGAAGAAGAAACCGCACTGCACCTTTTTTTCAGGCACGAAGGTGGTAACTTCGTCGGAATCATCATCAAGATCATCTTCAGACTCTTCAGCGAAAATCTGAGCAATTTCCCAGTCTTTCAATGGTTGCAGCCTGTAAATACATTGAAATCTTGGTTGATATTTTTCACCATTTTATGTGCACGCAGTACGTTCCACCTACAACAAAATTAAATGTACAACAAATTGAAATTAAAAAAAAAAATTTTTAAATGTAATTATGTTCATGACTTATTCTAAAACCAAATTTTATATAGTAACTAAAGCTACTCCAACAACTAAATATTGATTTTTCAGTGATAGCAATTACAAATATATAATTATGGTAGCAAATATTTTACTACAAAAGAGTGACTATTACCATTTGTTGAGATTTCACGCATATTTCAAAATTAAACCCACCATATGTACTACATATTTTGTCAAGTTACATATAATATGAAAGTTTTCTGTAACGAAAATGAGAAAATGGAAATTGGTGACATACACGATTACAAAATATAATACTTGATTTACGCATGTTGTCCTCAATTGAGGACACATATTTAGCACTCCATATAGAGTAAACTGCTGTCATAAAAACACATATATTATTTTTATATTAACTACTTTAAACATAAATTTACGTAGGAATTTACTCGCCATTGCTTTGCTTTTCATTCAGTCGTTACATACGTGTTGTAAACGACATGGTGCCATAGAGGACAGAAACACGGGAATTTGGTAAATAAAGTATAGCAGATCGAAAAAATATCCGCAAATGATGACACAATGTATGAGAGGTCTAAGGGACACTTGTCAGTTATAGGAACTTCTTCGCTTATGACCTCAGCTGTAGCAGCTGAGGTCATAACATAACATTGCGCGAAAAACTGCTGATAACTGCGACTGCTCATTACACACTTTTTCAGCTCTTAATGTATTAGCTAATTCCGCATTAGAAGATTCATTTTTAGATACGTAACATGAGTATTCAGCCCTTAATTTGCTTTGAATAGAAGACATTTCCGATTTTAATTCTGCCTGGCGGGTGGCAATCTCAATTATCTCAGCCTTCACTTGTGCCTGACTTGTAAAAATGGTCATATTTTAAAGCTTATAGCTTTACTATTGCACGCAGAAGCTGCAGAGTTCGATGCCACATAAACCTCCGACTCGTCATT
Organism: Dryococelus australis; assembly: GCA_029891345.1. Classification (NCBI taxonomy): domain Eukaryota; kingdom Metazoa; phylum Arthropoda; class Insecta; order Phasmatodea; family Phasmatidae; genus Dryococelus; species Dryococelus australis. Next base: position 104,182,009 of record CM056998.1, read on the forward strand.
TCTTGTCACATTAATCTCTACTGTCTGCTCAGTGTTATCTACGGACAGTGTGTCATTCTTATAGCTTAAAGCATTCGTAACGACTAATTATGTATATGCTACTGCAAGCGAGGTATAACATTTTTTCCAATATCAATTTTTTTTAGTCCACTTCTGTGCCGCTTAGTTAGACATGAGATCTCTGACGAGACAAGCATTCAGTTTGTATATAATAATAATAATAATAATAATCATCATCATCTTGCTTCAACTTTTTTTGGCTTAATCTTCGCACAGAGCCGTAAATAACAGAGGGTTTTCGGGAGATCAAACTCTCTCACCAATCCAGTAGCATTTTAAATTTTCCCAATTTCATTAAGTATATCCATAAGTGCGGGAAAGGAAGACATAATGTGTCCAAAAACCGTACTAAATTTTGTTAGAACAAAGTAATTGTATTTTAACTTCACCCATCCTTAATACACATATGATACAGCAGTGAAAATTAGTTACTAACTTTCTACACTGAAAAAAAAAAAATCTTGTGGCGGCCACAAAATTATTTTCTTCTGTGTAGCGAAACTACATAGCTAAATGATGTGATTTTTGAAGTGTAACAGCGCACTGATATATGACTCATGATGAATTTATTAAATTCCGCCAGAGCTATTATCTGTCTTGCAAACGTAACATTCTAACTTTAAGTATAATTGTTGACTGTTCTAAAATAGCGTAAATTCTTGTTGCAGAGCTTACCAGAGTATTTTAAAAACAAGTTTTCTAAGCGTGCCTACTTGTTTTATTATTATTTTTAAACCATTCCTTTTACGAAGCTTTACCTACGGGCCTATATATATTTTTAAGTAAGTAATGTTTATAGTAGTAGTCGACTGCTTAGTGTTCTTTTGTTAATGATACGAATGACAATATCGACACAACTGAAAAATTTAAATGAATTTAGGATATATTTAAAATCGTATTATAACATGTATACCTGGTTGGACCGATGTGGTCTATTAAGAAAACCTGACCGATGAATAAAAAGTAATTTACAACTTGCGATATTTTTCGTTAAGTAACAATATTGTTATGCAATAATCAAAGACTCTGGAGTGAACTGTAGCGATTTCCAAACGTTGTATCACATATAACGAAAAATTGACAAGCTATAATTAAATGAGTATAATTGAACACACGCAATTTTTTTTGTTCTTTTTTTTTTACTGGAAATTTGCATAGAAGAGTACACTACACAACGCAAATGCAGAGACAAATGATGAAATTTTACTGATCTTACTCACATTATGGTTGGACCTAACAATATGCAGAAAATATCTAGAATAACCAGAGTGCAGACAATAATTATGTGATTATCTAATAGCTTTGGTGATAATAAAAATAAAACTTTACTTTAAAAATTTCTTTAGTTTAATACTGATTGATTTCTGTTGTAATGTTCATATAACTAGTTGAATTATTCAGGCTGAGATCATACACTGATACCACACAGGGAAAATTTACTTCTAGTGAAGCTCTCTACCTATAGCAACAGTGAAGGTACATCTCCGTATTTCTATATAGAATTACCGTAAAATTTATGGCCATAACTATCGTAATGCTAAAATATGACAGCGTTGATTTCAGTTATTTAGTAAAGTGGCCCACGTATTAATTGTATGTTGACATCGATTTTCAAGCTGGAAATATTCAATGTGGAATTATTTTTACTTGGACCAAATGACAAGGGAACGCACACAAGTATAATCCTTTCTGTTATTCAATGCAATGACACAAATTACGATTTTACCAATCCATAAAGTAGCTAAATTTAATAAACATAGTTTCTTTCACGTGACAAGTGAAGTACATACACACATTAAACACATTATATATTATAAATTCTTCATTAAAATTATGTTTGCGTATAACTTTAGCACATATAGCATATAGTGTGCAAAGGTAATAACTGACATTCCATTTGGAATGGTCTGAAAGTATTTTGTCAGCTAAATAGATTTATAATTTTGTAATTCAAGAGACTTTGGTGCGGACACCCGGCTGCTAGCTCATGTTCCTGTATAACTGAAATACAAGCAACTTTACTAATAGACTGAAAAAAAAAATTCTTTGAAATACGTTAGAACATTTTCCTTAATTGCATACATTTCTTTTGGTAAACTGAAGCGGAAGTTATCCCGTCAAAAATTCTAGCAAAAAAAATTGAAACCTATAATGCCCTGTGCCATAAACTCATGTGGACGGTCCAGGTGTTAACCCTGATATTTCTCGTCGATTTTTTGCGAGGCAGGTGAGCACGTCACCCAGGTGAAATGTAATGTGACACATCTTGTGTATGTACATGTAAGTTTAGGCGTTGAACGAGAAAAATTAACACCTACATTCAGCATATTGCCACGTAGCTGTATAGTAGTGGATGAAATTCTAAACTACTTATCATGAGGCCGTTATCGCTCACAGCCTGAATTTCAGCGTGAAAAAATTCAAAGGCTATGGGAAAGGACAGTGTGTTGTATTACCCTAAAGTACAATTAAATTAATTTTTTTAACAGATTGAACTTTTGTAAACTGATAAAAAAACCCTAATGTCTAATGATGTCGATTTTATCTTCATTATTCTGCCACAAATGGCGTAATGTGTTTCAGCGCTAAGGATAACAGTTGCCAGGTATACAGAATTCTCTTGCGCCGTATGGAATACGTTATATGTGAGGCACCATTGTCTTGGTTTTGAAGATACGAGGTGGAAAATGTCACTGAGCGTACCTGGAGTCAGGCCTAAATTTCATCTGCAATCAATGAAAATCTCTGGTGTAGACAACAGATCACGTGTCATTAAATTTCAACTACAGTTCGGATTAAATTGGATACTGAAGTAGTTGGAAGTCTGCATTTTAAGTTAATTGTAGCCACTGTGGACAAAAATAAATAAGGGCTACATTATATATCTAAATTTGATGTTACAGATAGTATAATTTTTTAAAGCATTGCCCTATTATGTTGTTTGATTTATACAGAAGATACTTCTCTTAATAAACGGAAATGTGCACATGTTATTTATATTTTATTTGAATGCTGCTGCAATGCGTGATTGACAGTGCGTATATTCAGAAAACACTGTCGTCAAGTACTAGAGTCCACCAGGAAAGGCAACGGTAATGACGTCATCAGTCATTGAAAAAATAACATTCTTATCGATTTCGTCACCCATTCAAGGGCGGTCAATTGGAATAACTTGCCCGCGAATGTGTTACCTTGATTTCCATACAGGTCGATATATTGAATTAATAAAAAATATAATATTTATTTTTCAGATTTTTAATCATTTACCTTTTTAAAAAAATATAGCCGCTTACTATTGTTCATTTGAAATCCCACTGCATACAAATGCCCTTTATTCTGGCTTGTAATTCGTATTGTGTGATAGAAAAGGAATTCGTTGAATTGTGACAATGTCATGAACATCTTATCTTTCATACCGCCTGACCTTAATAAGTTATGTTTGAAACAGGTGTCCTAATGAGCAATAATTTGTAGACTGTAATTATAAGGAAATTTGCGAATGAAATCCTTTTTAAACAATCCCTTTAATATAAACATACGCACTATAATACGTCATCAATTGGTGAATAGGTGTAGTGCATTAAACATATTGTCATTCGGTGAATGGCTATACGATTTTCTTACAATTTCCATTTGTAGTATTCAATGTTCATATTAGATTTTCAAGAAATATTCTTTTCGTTCAGAGCCCTATCACGCTAAAGTGTAATCCTGTGTCATTTTCGTTGTAGTTTTGGACAAACACAAATAATTTTTTGAGAAATACACCTTCTTTATTCCTTTTAATGTAATCGTCTTTGTTTCAAGTTGAAACGTCATAAAATTGTTATTTTAATTTTATAATTGAACATACATGGGTGTATATACATATATAGTATTTGTATAGAAATATTTTGTAAAATAATTTTATTACAGGATTGTTGTTCTTACAAATGTAAGCTTTGTGCATTGTGCATTAATTGCGATGAGTTACTACTTGGATTCTTTAGCGATTTATGTTGGCTTCATATTTTTATCAGTGGGTTTAAATGGTTAAACTAAGAAACAAATAACAAAATTGGCTTGTAAAGCTATTTTAATTCAGCTGTTTGAAGATGATCACTTCTTGAAATCAGAGAGTTTGAACTGAACCAGGATAACTGTGTAAGTAGTAATAGTTCCGAAAATCCGAAACAAAAGAATGGAAATAATTATAACGTAATTTTTAATGGAAATTAATAATTAATTCAAAAAAGGAAGGCCACGTGAAACAAAATACGAGGCGAGTCAAACGTAAATGACAGTATTTAATATTTATAACTTTACTAAATTTGTACACAGTTTATCCGGCGAAGACAAAGTTGCCGTTTACCCAAAAATGTACTTGTGTATCAGTAGTATTAGAGTTTTTTCTTTTTTCTTTTATGAAATTGCAGATGTATCGAGATTTCGTCCTGAAGTGACAAGTTTTAGTTTGAAAATAGTGTAAGGTAGATCGACCAAATATGGGCACTGGCACAATTATGGGCACGGCATGGAATCCCGCGTAAATGGCACAGTGACCGCTAGACTGCAGCACAGTGCAGTACTAGACTGTGAGTGGTGCGGTTTGGTGCCAATAGTGCCCGATAGAAAGCGCTGAGCAACTAGAGAAAGACGCCATTGTATTGAGGTATGTTGAAAGACGTAGCACTTCTAATTTTCGCGTCGCCGTAATTATTGTAAGGCAATTACATTGCAATTGTTTAATTTATCTGTATATGTTTATGAGTACTGGAATTTGGTGTATTTAAACATGAAATATTTGTTATTCATGTAGCTGTCTTAGTTTAGTTGCAATTCGCAAGTATTAATGTCGGTATGAAAGGCTTTAATGTGGGCACGTTGAGTACCCATATAAGGTACACAGTGCCCATATAAAGTACGCAGTGCCCATATAAAGTACGAGCTGCCCATATACAGTACGAGGTGTCCATATAAAGTACGCATTGCCCATAAAAAAACGAACAAACGCACAAACTCATGTATATTAAATATTTTCACCCAAACCACTTTGTTGTTTAAGTTAATGCCCACATAAAAAGAACACACCTCATCGAAAAGATAGTATTAATAAGCGTGGAATCTATGTGTGGTTAAAGAGAATGGGAGAGAATTTATTAATATTCATTTTATTTATTTAGTACGTTACTTCCAGTTTTTATCCACACTAACATCCCAAAATGTGACACATGTGACAGAGTCTACCTCTCCGAAGCTGATGTCTTCAGACTCTACTCCATGGCCCTCAGGCACACAACAGAAGCAACGTAAGTGGCCAAGTACGAATGCAAGTAGGGTTGAATCGGATTATAGCGATAATGATTATATCGCTTTACATGATTCGAATTCATCAGTAGGATCACTTGACTCAGATGACAACAGCGATGATGTAACTACACATAAGCACAGCGAACAGTTTACAGATATTTTGAGAACATCTCAAACACGATCACTGGCAGAGACAAAATGTCGCAGGAAGTCCATAAATTAAAAAGCTGTTAATGTCAATGGAAATTTGTTTCCCAAAGAAAGGAAAATAAAACGAAAGAAGTGACGCCCAGCAAAGATGTTCGACCCCACAAAAAAATTCGTCTTCTGTGGAAGAAGGAAATGGGAGCAAAACATCGAGATCATCAACATGGCACTGTCACATGTGCAATGAAAACAGGAAGATTAACATGACACGATGCAAGATTTATTTTCGTTGGGTCCATTATAAATATGTAGGCTTGGTTCCTGATGGAGATCCCGAGGCATTCTTAACTTTCAACTGTACTTCTTGTGACGAAATAAATGTTGAATATAAATGTTTTTCTGTTGTATATGAGTGACCACAGAAGGGTTTTATTGTAAGGGTAATTATTTTTTTGGGAACACAGTAATTTCTGTATGTCAGTAACATTCAATTTAAGGTTGACTGTGAAACATAATGCACATTATATAATTTCAATCATATTATTTTTGTTTCTGTTTCCATGTTAGGCTGCTCAAAAGTGTGGCCAATAAATATTCGAGTGAAACATAGATATATTCCTTGCCACTAGCCTGAATAATGATGTTAATAAAGTACCTTTGCACTAACTTAAACTCTATCAATTATAAATTGGAGTATAGTGCCCATATTTGGAGCACTTGCTCTTATTTCGGGCACTTTCTTAAGACTACAACTTTTCACATTCCATACAATAATGGTTTCTTATTCAAAAGTTGTCCCTTCACATTATTAGTACTTGGTTTGAGGGTTTACTTCCCCTTATTCCAGAACTTTTTCCGAACATTTATCACTTTACAATGGCTAGGATTGCTTAAGGGTGTCCATATTTGGTCGACCTACACTACTGTCACGTCTTCCTAAATAAATATGCATAGAATTAATTTCATTAAAAAGTAAAACTTGTTTGTTTCTGAACAACTGTTACGTACTCTGGGGACCCAAGAGGGAGGGAAGTCTGTTGGGATAATGTAGTAAGAAAATAATTTTTCAGATATTGCATAGATAAGTCAGTGTACATCAGCTAAGATATTATGCAATGTTTTAAATAGATATAAAACACCTTACACACACGCATATATATATATATATATATATATATATATATATATATATATATATATATATATATATATAAACGTAGAATACTATGCACGTAATGGGTGATGGCTGTTTTTTTTTATATTCTACACAAAACGGAGTGTATTAGATAGTGACAAATGCAACTTTAGATGATGCTCATTTATTATACTGAGACAATTTAATACGAATTGTAGTACCTTTCCGCTTAATTTGCAGATCAACAAAATATGTTTTAAGAACATTTACTTTTTGCTTTTTTTTCTGCTACTTAAGATATATGTGTATATATTTATGTTCAGAAAGAAAATAATGTAATAATAAATAACTCAATTTGATAAACTCTCCGCTCTAAAAAATTTGCTTACAAATTTTTCTGTACCACAAAAAAAAACATTTCTTTGAGGCAGTTTTGTTTACAGAAACACAATATTCCTTTAATTCAAAGATAAGGTTACAGAAACATCGTTCTGCTGTTAATAAGTGTTTCCTTTGTATGTTTCGTTTTATTGCTATGTTACCTCCCTTTGCAGCAAAGAAATAAACAAGCAATCGAGATGCTTTTGTTCTAAGTAAAAAAAATATATTATTTCGTGCCAAAGGCAATGGTTTAGCAAACGTTTCTGTGTCGCATAGTGTAGTTATCAGTATGTAACTGTTGTCCCGACGCAAACATTCACAAACCAATATATTCTGTAGTCACGAACCTACAACTGTACAAATACAGTCCTCCTGCAGTCGTTCAATGACATCATGTGCAGTGATTCTCCAAACCACTAAACTCAATTATTCCCAACAGGTGCACTGAGAAAAAAATATTTTGTGGCCGCCACAAATTATTTTTTTTCAGTGTGACACTGTATTCTGGCCCACGTTACTAATTTACATAACCTGTCAAAAGTAGTCCAAGCACAGTAAGAATTAAGTAGTTGTTTGGGAAGAAGCTAAGGCTAGCAAAACGAGGGATGCGAGTTCTAGTCTTGGAGTCATCATTCGTTATTCTTCAAGTGAACGTCATTTTGAAATATTTGGTACTTCTCTCATTTACTAATCACGGTTGTTTTTCAGACCACATACTTTTTTACAGTAAAACTGACATTACCACAAAGACAACTGGTGAACCACTTTAACGAAAATACAAGGTTATCATTGCCATTACTATGTTGATCAGTCCAAAAATATGTTTTTGGAAAGTCTACTTTGCAGTGGTTCATATATAAACAACTTTTACCTTGCCGCAACAAATCATGTGTTGTAGTTGTAAAATTCCGTTTTTACAGTGTTGAATCTTGTGTATGAGACAACATGCAGCATTTGGATATGCTGTTTCACCTGTACCGTCCTTATGAAGCTTCGAATTCTGATTTTAAACAATGGACTTAAAAACATTTCATTGCGTATTTTCACATATTCGTTTTTGTAAACATTAATTTACTATTACTCCAAAAGTTGTATTAGAGTTTCAATCAACCTTGGACATATTACTACTGGCTTCTTAGATTAAACGAGATGCAAATTGAGGAATTACATATGACCATGCGAAGCTAGTCAGATACAGCCAACCGCACACAAAATTTCATATTCCGTCAATAAACTAATAAATTATTTGCTAATCATATTCAATTTAATACAGTTACCATAACCACAATATCAAATATTAAAAATATTAAATTCATAAAGTTCTTAAAAAAATATAAAATATTTTTTATTATAATTGTGCCAATGCCGTGATAACAGTTAACTTTCATGTAAAACAAAAATCATGAGACTTGGGTATACTATTTCAAATGGAGGCATGACATAACCATTATTTTTATTCTATGACCTGAAAGTATTATCTTTAAATGTATCACATTCCGTTAGAATAATTTCCTGGAACGAAAAACTGACACACTATAAGAGGAAAGCCCTTAGGCTGTGATACTACATTCTAAAAGCAGTATGAATTTTCTTGTTCCGTGGTGTAGTTGGAAGAGAGGAATCAGTGAGAGAACAGTGTATTGGGAAATGTCATTAAAACAAGTCATGCTATTGCTATTTTAAACAATTTATATTATCTACGTGAATCGAATTTTCCTGCTAGACTGTTTTTTATTCTGTTTTCTAAAATCAGTTTGGCCCCTCGTCGCCAGGGGTTATCACAGAGTAGAATTTTTGTTCGGATAATCAGTAACAAGGTAGACATTGGCTATAAGCTTCGCTTGGAATGATTTCGGAAAACCGTGGATAACCCAAATTTGATAGCTGGCATGGGATTAGAAACACAGGCCTCACGTAATGCGAGCACAGTGTTCTATCGTTGTACCATCTCACGTTACATTTTGGAGGTATGTGTAGGAGTGTAGCGAGAGCTAAAGAAACTGGGTACGAAAGCGTTGTCCGTAGAAATACAAAGTTTCCGCATTCGTGTCATGCAATGCTTAAATGAAACTACGTTTCCACTCTTATTTGTGCTCGTTTTCCAGGTTTCATAATTTCCATGTTTTCCCAGCCATGATTTTCATTCGTGTTTGAATAAAACAAAACACGTGAATTTTATTTTTATCAATTTATAGATGTTATTTTTGTAAAATTGCAACAAAAAAGTTAAATAATTTGGCGTGTTCTAATTTTCAAGTTATATGTATATTTTTGTGATAGAGAAAATAAAGTGTTACTTTTTTTTTTTTTTTTTTTTACCAGACCAGGAACACACAGAAATATAAAGGTTTCAGGCGTGCACAAACGAGTAGTAAGGAATGTGAGGCAGGTACTGCGATATCGAGTCCGCTTTCATCAAGTTAAGATGTACACAAAGAAAGGACGAGACTTGCATTGTACAAGAGCGTATGGTTCAGAGGAAATAGTCGATATCCGGTGAACTGGATTTTGCGGTGAAGAAGTTGCAGGGAGTAGTGCTGGAGCTGTAACATAACACATGACAGTTGAAAGAAATAATACAATTTTTGGTAATAAATAAGTCTCATGACACAGTTTTGCGCGCACGGCAATCCTCCGAAGAATATAAAATAAATATAACGACAAACTGACGAACTTTGAAACAGCTCTAAAAATTATGTTGCATTTCAAAGAATAGCATATTATCAACCATCGCGGATATTTCACTCTTGGCCGCAGGGTTGTAGCTGTTAAAATAAAGTTGACAGGCTCCATATGGTATTGTAAATAGACTACATTTTTAGTCTTCTATACCATAGCATGCTTTCAATACATTTTTCATTCTCATATATAACGTAATGACATACGATCACTAGATGAATGAAATTTTGCTTGTATTATTATCAAGTACGCAAATCAACGCTGTCTTAAAATAAAAGGCGAAAAGTAACTTAAAAAGCACTTTTATAAAATGTTCTGTCTTTTTTTTAATGGCCTATCTTCTGTCTTATCGACACTTTCTTCTTGCTTTGTTTATTGCTGTTAAGTATTATGGCGATACATGTTGCAGAAGCCACGAAGACTATAGTTCCCCCGGAGAACAGTTGGTCTGTTCAAGTACATGAACGAAAGACATGTTAAAAATGCGCAATTATTTTCATTTTAATTTTGAAATATTGTTTAGAAAAAGTCGGTAGTGGCCAAGGTTAGTAAAGGGAGGTTGCCTCAGACGGGCGCGCATCCTTCTGCGCAGGTAGCGTGGCGACGTCACGTGAAGTCAACCGCCTCGACCTCTCTCTCAATCAAGACGAACGCTCTTTCACGGATTTATCTTTCTGTGCGTACAAAATCGGTTACGGCATGGCAGTCTCGTTGTAAGCGTACTTCTTAACATACGAATTAGTGGGTTTATCATGTCAAATTGCGCAGTTTATGGCTGTCACGATTACATGCGAAAAACTAAAGGACGTGCGATTAACGGGCCTGTATATCCAGTCGTCAGTCGCGAACTTCAAATAGGGAATCAATGTCAAACAAAATTCCTTCTCACTGCGTCAATTTAAAAGATAACTATTTCAAACAAAAAAAAGTTGACGCGATTTTGTCAGAGAATATTGTTATAAAAATTGTGTCTGGGAAAAATTATTTATAGTTTTTTTTTTGTTTGTAAAATCAATAGTTCCATTTTATAAAACATATTAAACAAATATATTTTAACGTAGCATCATTCCTTAAAAAATGTCACGTAACCTTGGGCGGTACCTACGCCAGCCAAAGGTTAGTAGAGGAGGGTTGTCTCAGTTCAGTAAGGGCTGTGTAGTCAGCCGGCCGAGGACGCGTGACGTCACTGGAAGTCCTGCAGCTGCCACTTGCCCGCTATCTGGCTGCCGGGCCACAGACGCGCCTTCACTTAAACTGCCGTTACGAAATAACTGAATGGTAAAAATCCCTCCAAATTTTAGTTTCTACACTGGAGAGTATGATGATGCTAAATATTCATGTTTGATGTATGTGGCTGCTGTGATTTGTATTTAAAAAAAAATACTGTTTTATATAAGACAAATTGTAAGTTTAACGTGCTATGCATGATGTTATTTAAATAATATTTTATGGCTAGTACTGTTACTTATAAAACTAGCGGAGTACTAAAGAACTTGCTCAGAACAATGCACGTAATTTTGCAAAAAACCGCAATATGCCACGTGGAATAGTTTCCGTCAGATGACATGTTATATTTATGAAAGTTGAGAAAGGCGCGGAGTCGTGCCTGCGCGCTCGTGCCTTTCGCACCGTCGCAGCGCTCCGTCGGGTATTGATACGTAAACATATCTTCTTTTGGTTTTCAAGTAAAGCTCACACATTATAATTTGTACGAGATTAAAACTGTTATAGGCTATGCACGGTAAAATGAGCATTTTTGAAAGCCCTGCATGTTGTGTATTCTTCCGTCTTGTGTAAGAATAACATTGTCATGGGCCTCATCACTTTATTCATGCGTTGGTCAAGCGAAAATGTGAAGTTATTATAGAAGTAAATATTTTACAAATCTGCTCATTTTTATACTTCGATGGATTAAAAAAAAAAACACACAGAAAGAGAAAGAAATAATCTAAATGGTCAGAAATTGTTACCTAACACTTTTTATTAGACGTTAAAAAACGGAACTACTTCCCCCTCCATCGTTACCAACTTTACTGGGCGCACGTCACTCAAGGCGCCCGTTAAAATATATGCTGGTACGGGCAATGACTTTATTCTAAGGTTTCTTTCAAAAGTGCTCACTTTATCGTGAACAGCCTTTAACATCGTAATTCAATATTCATGTCTTACATGTAAATAAATACAGTGTGCTATTAAAAACAGACGGTATAGAATTAATAACTGCGTTTATTGACTGGATAGCAAAGATACGCGAGATCATGTTAAACCAGACAAAAAAGTTCGCTTATTAAATTAATATGATATACATAATCCTACTATCGCTGTAATAAAACATTTTTCCCCAACAGTACTTTTCTATGCGCACAAATATCCATACTAATTAGTGCCAAGTACAGGGTTTTTGTAATTACCAGAATATCTGAGGCTAAGGCTACTTACGAGCTTAGTCTGATATGCAAATATCCTAAATCGTCAAAGTAATAGCTCCGAACATAACCGTACAAAAATGCAAGGAATTCCATGTTTATTTTGTGTGATAGATTGTCATCAATGTCACCATCTGAAGTATACGGAAAATCAGGAAATTCAGAACGTATTTACAAAATAAGCAACATAATCTTTAGCGAAACTGTAAGTAGTTCTAAAAGACAAGATTTTTCCTTTCTCTTGCCGTGAATCTTTCAGAGCGTTCATTGTTATGAATGACTTGGGCAATTTTTCAGTGGCAGATGTAATGATGTACTTAACGGGCCTGTCAATTAAGTCGGTAGCCACGAACTTCAAACGCGGAATCAATGTTAAACGAAATTCCTTCTCATAGCCGTGACCAAAATCATAGTTTCCCGACTGGCTTGTCTCCTTGTCTCCTCTACGAAGTGCGGAGAGCAACGGAACTACACCCGGGAGAGGGGTGGCAATAGTCTAGCTACCCCCTCCACTGACGCCCGTAACAGTCGGATGACCTCGCGCGCACTCTTTTTCAACTCTCTCTCTCTCTCTCTTTCTCTCTCTCCCTGCCCCCGTTTCTTCTCCAGGGTGGTGCGCTCCGCCTAAAGGCCCTTACACAATTGAAAACTTTACCATTTGTCTTTACGTTTGCTTTCCGACATGTTGTTTCTTGTGGAGCTCGACACACTGGAAACGTCAAAGGTAAAGTCAAGCACTCTTTGACTTTACGATTTCGAAAAGTTTAAATTTAAAGTCAAAGTCAAGCAGCCGTTTTACCGAGAATCTAGCAGAGGTTATGATGAATGTGCGTTATTTTGCAGCAGGGTGATTTTAATCGCGGTATATTAAACAAAGCACGTCTTAAATTAAATAAATTGGTAAAAGATATAACGTGCAGAGGAAATATATGAATAGACATATTTTAATAAAATAAACAAATGAGTTTTTTGTTTTGAAATAAACTTTTAATGCAAATTTTAAGCCTATTTTTTTAAAAAGGTATGTAAAATGTATTACATGTCAATAATATAATTATTGACATAACAAGATGCGCATATTTATGAAGCTCGCAGAACTGATGTGATATTGTGTATTGGTGGTTTCGTCAGAGGAAAGGAAACGTAGAGTCAAATGCTTAAGTTTCCTATTGTGTAAGAAGCTTAACCCAGCAAACTGATAGCGTGGGCAGTGTTACCAACAGTAGCGGAATTCCGCTACGCATAGCGAAATTTAAACCTTGGGGGGGACAAAGCAGCGAAAAGTGGTAAACATTCATAACGTAGCGACTTTTTAGCATGCTGCTGGCATCCACGACATTTCATTCCACTGGTGCTTTAAAGCTAATACCAGCAGAGTGAGGTTTACTTTTTGAAGCTTAAACATGATTTTTTATTAGTTAATATTGTAATATTTTTCTAATTTTTGAACACATTATTTGTTCGACGACCACGTAATTCAGCGCCTGTAACTAACTACTTACTATTTCTACCATCAATATCGCCACTACACTGAAGGCAGCTGAATGTTGAGAATTCATTTTTATTATGCAATGAATGCCTGGTACCTTCTCCTTCCTGATTTTATTACCTGTAATAAACGTTTTTTTTTTCTCCCACTGATAGTTGAGTAGCAGTTCTTCTGTAGTCACCATCTGTGGTGGTTCGGATTTTTGGACCTCGGCGTCGTGATTGCGATGTCATTTTGTGTGTGTGCCGTTTGACCATTTGGCGGAGTTTCTGAAGTTACGTTTTTGTTTGGATAGTTTGTATTTTGGAGAGTTTGTAGTCACGTTTACTCACACTTTTCGTTGTTTTTAGAGATTTATTGTAATTCTGGCTGTACAGGTTTCGTTATTCATGCCAGGCAATTTTTTTTTTTTTTACCCAATTGTGAAAATAAAATTAAAATAAATTAATTGCGTAGCGGAATGTAGCGGAATTTTACTACAGTTGTAGCGAAATCGCCTCTTTTCGTGTTGACAGCACTGAGCGTGGGAATCAATGGCAGTCAGCAGTAGTTCGTTTTCGTTTCTCATTGTCGGCAGGCAGCAGTTTTTGGCGCTCGCCACATGGCGCTTCAACATCGTTGTTGTGTGTTTGAGACCCCTGTTTTATGACGTGCTTCCAAACACTTTTTACCAAAGAAAAAACTTAAGACGACAAAGAAATTGCCCTCGCTGCTGGCTATGGACTTCACAGACCTCTCAGTAGGCGGAGCCCTAATCGTAATGTACGTATATGATTTCCGAGTGTTGCTGTGGCCAGGTCTTCAGCTGACACAGATCATGCCTAAATGCATGAAATGCTTTATTGTGTTGCCATGGTGACCACCCGATAGCGCATTTAAGATAAATGTTTGTTGCATGTTTGAGTTTCATGGGAAAACAAAAGAATATGTTGAATAATGTATTTTGTATTGTAGTTTACTGAGGTATACTATATTACTGAAAATCGATCTGTATGTGACCTCACAAATCAGCAGTATTTAAATAGGTAGTATAACAAATTAAACTAAAAGTATTTCCACGCCCTTTTAGTGGACATTCCGCGAGTACGCGCAAAATTCACGTACTCGCGTGACGTCAAAAGTCTATGAATTTTTTTTTGTGGAAACGAATGTTGTGTTTTGCCGACGTCTCAGACATCCTGGGCGTTAGGAAACGTATTTGTGTATACATGTATGTTTATTTACAATACATATAAAACGTGTTTGTTAAAAACTGTTACACGTTTATTTGCACTGGACCATGAGAGAATAATTATTCACAAACGGTTTGCATAAAAAAAAAAGGTATGTTGGAAATATTTTCATACTTGTTAATGCAGAAAAATTTTACTTTTGAAATTGCTTTTGAGAAGCAACACACAAAGGGAGGAAGATATAACAAAGTAACAATATAAATGTTATACTGAGCACTTAATTAATTTTATTATTTTAATTGCTCGAACACTGTTGTGATTCATTTGGCATTAATTCCATAAATAGTAATTTATCACTGTTACTCCTTGTGAGATAACCAGAAAAACAAACTGTGTCATCTATATTATAAATATTTTCAATAATATTTCGTATTTGACTTATATGTCTACATAGTATACGAAAAGAAAACCAGCGTTAATGTAGAAAAACGAAAAATAAAAAATTATGTCAATTAAAATTTTAAGACCCAAATAAAATACAAAACATTTATGAAAACAGGATGCATTGACATTTGATCGTATTTTTCACACGCTATCATATCCGTGTTTATCACACTTATAATATTGAACAAGAAAAGTTATTGTATTTAATTTCACTAATAAATTACCTGTCACTGTGAATATTTTATAAGGATGTTACAAATGACGATTGCGTACAAGCTCGTTACATTTATGTGAGCCTGCTGGGAAAACTACGCGTCTTATATTGAAGTCAATATTTGAATGAAAACAACCAGATAAGGAAAATATATTTTTTGTAACAAATATAATATAATATAATATATATATGTGTGTGTGTGTGTGTGTGTGTGTGTGTGTGTGTGGAGAGAGCGAGTTAAAAGGGGGGGGGGGGGAGAATGAGGCTGTTCGGAAATTCACCCTTAATATTTCGGGAGGTAATTGTTGTGATTAAGGTAGATATATGCAAGTCAACGCATAGGCTTGCTTATCTCCCAAGGGAGATATTTACCTTTGAAAATCTAGTTTTGGAAAAGTATCATTGCAATATCTCAGAAGCGACGGGGATTTAAACTACATTTATATGGAAAAAGTTTTGTGCTATCAAGTGTTCACCTGTGGACAAACTAGTTTGAATACCTCCCTCCACCATTAAATTAACAGGGGTGCTTAACATATTATCGCCTACCATTTTTTGACTTTACATTTTACGGAAATTTTATTGCGTATTATTGAGCAGTACACCCTGTTCAAAAAAGGTCCTCGTGTCCATGGCTAGGAACCACTGTTTCCTTTTAGAACGAACACAAAGTTTTCAGCGGCGACGATGGAAGGCATGGTAAATAGGCATAACTTCATACACACACAGGTAAACAAATAGTAAGCAACGGATACTGGGCATACTATTCCCGACAGCACAAGAGAAACGAGACAGATCGTGTGTGCTGTTGGGCTTTCATGAGTGTAGGACTGCACAGTAGACAGCATGTCGAGGTTTACGTGGGAGGAATTGGCCAACATGCATGTGATGCACCATGTGGTATGCTGCAGTGGTCTGAGAGCACGTAAATTGCACCAACAGAAATACTCCAACCCCGGGACTCCTCGTTAGGCACATTTGTCGCAATTGACCAACGCACAATGGAAACTGTTACATTGATCATCATAATAGTTACAGTACTCTTTTTTGTTTTTTTTTTTTGCTCTCTCATTTGAACCTTTTTAGCCTAGTATCCACTTGTTGAATTTGCCCGTTGCATATCGCCGTTCCGTATTACGTTGTACGTAGTGAAATATCCCTGCATTGCGTTACTCCGTTTCGAAATATGCAACGTTGATACGCAACGAGGTTGATCGGCCAGTTGTTGGTTTTTCGCCGTCACATCAATGGAATGATGCTCAAAACAACTAGTTTGATGTTTTAGAAATGTACAAATAATGGAAACTTAATTTACGTACAGAAATAAGATCATTCCCACTTAAAGGAGACGCCAAGAGTTACTTCAATAAGTCTATAATATTTAAAAAAAATGTTATTTAAAAAATAGCTTAAATAAAAAATAGAAATTTTTCATATATTTATTTTGTGAAAAAAAAACCTTTGCTTATCATAATTTAGAATAAATCGAAGACCTTTCAGTTACTCGTGTTAAAATTTTTGCAAAAATTCTGAATTTTATTCTTTTTAAATTACAAAACCGTACAATTTCGCCTTTAATGTGTAATTTTCTGAATTAAAAAATAATCTGAGGAAATGTAGTAACAGATAATGTCCATAAATTTAACAGTATAACAGTACAAATGTAAAATAGAGAATTTTTTCGTGGCCAACACCCTTAAGCAATCGTTAGAGGTTTGTAAATCATTTTGCTGCTAGACGAACTCATTCATGGAGACTCAAAAGATTTTTTAAAAATTAGGTCGGTCATTATAGCTCAGGTTTTTGGGGAAATTTTTATTTATGACAAAATTGTACGCTTAAAAATATGATTTGGTGGCGAGGAAATAGCACTAACCGTTAATGCCCGAACGTTAAACATAATCTGATACAAACATAAAACAACATTTTTAGGTGGCCAACACCTTTAACAAACCCTATCACAGCCTAAACCTAAACTCGACAAAACATCCTTTGCATGAACTAGAGCATCATTTGCATGCCAAAACCACTTGTTAAGACACACGCTGAAATCAACTATTCATCGTGCTGCAGGAAGAATGGTAACACATTTTACCAGTTGCGCATTAGGACTCACTAGAGAGCAAAATCTGAAATCATAATGATTTAATAATATCAAAGAAAGGTCAGAAGTTCTATAAGTTTCACTTTCACTTGGGAGTAATATAAACAATATCAAATTGTGGCTATACAGTGTAAAAACAATCTTTGAGCAATTTAATATTTCGAAATGTTCTGTAATAAACACTATATTGAGTTTAGTGACTTAAAAATAACCTACTACACATTTCTGTACTTCCTTAATTCTCTTTTTGTCCTGTTACGATTTAGGAACTCCCACGCCAAAACCATACGAGACAGAATGTAAAGTTCAATATTTTTTTATTTCATTCAATATCTGGAATTTTTCCAAGTCCATACCAAGAAATTCGAAAGGCGCTGCAATTTAAGTAAAGTTAGAGAGCAAGTAAAATGAAGTTAAATGAGGCCATTGTACTAAAGGTCTTATAGTGAAACGATGGGGTAACAATTTTTTTGATCTGAAATTACCTAGCACAGAAAATTAATATAGACCATCATTTTTAACTTATCCACATCGGCATATTAAGTATACATTTCTAGTTCTTACAAAAATGTGTGATGTCATTTCTTACCACACATGATGTGGCATAGCATCCGTGTATGGCATCACCACAGCCACGTTAAAGCCTCCCCACAGAACAAAATTGATGTAGACAGGGGCATGCTGTGTGTTGGAGTACAAGGAAAACATCATCATGGAGTATGTGATGGATGTGAAGACGAGGCTGGCAGTGAACAACCACAAAACCACATGCAGGCCGTGAGCAGAGCTCATCATCTCGACCGTCTCGCACAGCTTAATGTGCAGGCCGATCATTTGTTTGGTGTGGACAACCATGACGTCACTTCCCACACTGTCTCCTCGCCCTATAAGACATCGGCCACTGTTACACAGGTAGCTCTCAAGGTTAGTGTTTACGGTGTGGAACAACAGTCGGAGGTCTTTCACTGCACCGACGAAATATATCTTCTGAAGGAGGGTGATTACTTCACAAATACAGGGGATGGTTAGTAGCTCGTCGCCATTAGGGTTTGACCAGTAAGGTAAAATGTAAAAGTAAATTACAACAAGCACAAAAATTGCACCAAAAACCTGAGCTATAATGACCGACGTAATTGAAAAAAAAAAAAATCTTTTGAGTCTCCATGAATGAGTTCGTCTAGCAGCAAAATGATTTACAAACCTCTAACGATCTACATTATTAAACATATAGAACAAGAGCCAATGATGGCCCAAATCGTCATGTACACATACATGTCTGCTATATCCTTTTTCTTAGCACCAGTTGTATACTTTACACACATTATAATGATTATTCCTATAGCTGTGAAGGTTGCGAAGATGCTCGCAGCTTCTGACTTCCATGTAATATTACCCGTGGGAGAATAGTCGAGATATGGTGCTCCTCCTACAAGCTTCAAAATAATAGACACCTCAGTCAACGCTCTTTGGGAATTCCTCTTTATCTTGGTCTCACGTAGCCACAAACATATGAAACGATCAGTTTCAGGTACTTCACTTTGATACGATTACATCTGTTCCAGCTATGGATATGAAGTAGCCACAATCCGTCTGTATTAATTCTAACATTACGTTAGTTGACGAGAAGTATTCTGAGAGCTGCATGTTGACAATGACTCTCATTTTATCGCTACAACGTATTGTATTGATGGGAATAGACAGCTGATTGCTTGGTGCTTCAGGATGAATAAATATATTATTAAAATCTAGATTTAGGTAATGGTACAGCGGACAGTCATCTCAGATATGGATTTCAGAAATGACTTTGCATTTGGAAAATTCGCAGCATTGAAACATAATCGATCCGAGTCCGTTAAATTGACTTGCAATACGTTGACCTACTAATCTTCGTAGAATAAATTATATTGCTCTTCCAGTTTTACAGATTATATATATATATTATATATATCACAGACAACATATGACTATTTGTGTATACACCTATGTATGTATATATATACACATACACATACATAGGTGTATACACAAATAGTCATATGTTGTATCTGATATATATCAGATACAACATAGGACTATTTGTTATATATATATCAGATACAACATATGACTATTTGTGTATACACCTATGTATGTATGTATAATATATATGTATATATATTGTCACAATTTCCAAACGCTTCTAGGTGTAGCCAGGTTCTTTATGCATTTGGGGTCTTCTTCGAGTAAAAGGGGGAATAAAAAGTTCTCAATTCACTTACATGTAACTAACAAAATAAATATTCAGAACTTAATATCTCATAATTAATGGCTATCACTCGTAATTTACAGCTTATATTTACATAATCTCCATCACCTAAGATATATTAAAGTAATTAATTTGTTGAAATCTGTCTCAGTATTCAGTTTATTGTTAGCCATTGAATTACTATTAAAAATAATTAAGTTATTTGATATATGACAGTTCCATTGTTTTCAATCAAGCCTGTGTAACTCGTCCATTTATCCCCCATTTTGTTTCAAACCAAATATAAACAGTCTTTCCTGTCCGGAATGATATGGAACACCACGAAGGCTCCCCGAAAACAGTAACTCTCCACTCGTCGGATGCATCGGTCTCCCCACACTCGCGCACTCTAGTTCGCAGTGGACGCACACTCGTCCGTCCACCGCAGTATCTAGCAACCTTTTTCGAGACTGGTTCTCTCTTTGAATCCCCTCGATGCTGCAATGCTCTCAGGAAACTTGTAGCACTCAAACCAGGTGACTATCGTAGACCACCGAACCTCTGTATCTATATTGTAGCTGCACCAGCCCAGAATCTTCTTCTCACATCGAGTTGCACCAAGAGAGGTGATGACCAGCAAATACGCGCAATATCCCGCAGCCTCCGTCTCTTACAGTGGAAGGATGGGGGTAATGACGTCAAACCATGTCCGTTGTCAATCAGTATCCCGCCGGTGGCGCAGTGGTGTATCTAGCAGGCTGGTTTTATCCAGGCGATCAGGTGGGATGATGTTTGTCATCACCACTGGGCCCAGCATGTCCGCAATTAATATGGCGCCGAGCGTAGGACTCCACATATAACTTTGGCCCTTCTCAAGTCTGTCTGTTCCGAACAGATTCTTTTCCACATCTGGGCCTTTATAGTGTGCCAGTCGGTCGATATGAACCACCATATACTTTTCCTCCAGGAATATCGACGACAGATGTATCAACTATACTTGCTTCAACATTCGGTAAGAGCCTTCCCAACTTCCCTGCCACTGAGATTTGTAGCCCTCGATGTGATTATTGTCATATAGCCACACTAACTGTCCTATCCTGAATGCATCACTTACAACTCTCTGGTATATCTAGTGTTCTTCTTGGCACCAGTAAACTCTGCAGTATGTTACTCTTCTTTCCTTTGTTAGTCTCTTCCCCGTGAAGTGGCATGTGCGCAACCACATTGCTTAATTGGACTTCTCTCGTACTATTGTCTACATTAACTGTGGAGAGACTTCTTAGGTGCTCCAATCCCAGTATCCTTTTACATCTTACCATTATGTACTGATCTATTGCCCTTTCCTGAGTAATAGTGCCGCCAGTAGTTATGGCTGGGTGTGAATATCTGCATTATCTAATTATTGTTGAAGGTGTTGTTTGTTTTACATTGCTAGAGGCCACCATCTTAGTTTTTGTTTGTAAATTGCTAATACATAGCTGGAGGACGCCATCTTTGTTTTCACATGTTTTCAACAACTAGGTATCACTAGTGTATCAATAATCGATATCGCCATCAGGCAGAAGCCATATTAGTTTATGTTTTTAATTTATAGGTTGCGCTGTCGGCATCCAGCCTGTTGGATCTTGTTTTCAAAACATAGGTGGCATTGATTTCTCGATTCAGCTGCGAGGTGAGCTGACAAATTAATATAGACATAGGAAAAAGCTGCAATTTCCATCCTATTTAAAAAAATATTTTTTCCATTCAACAGTATACCTACATGAATGATTCGAGACTTTGAATACCTGCATAATTAATCATATATATATTATATATATACAACTAAAACTTTTAAAGGGGCTCAATTTTAAAAGGTATTTTTATTTGATTATATAATCGTACTATAGTAGAGTAGTAATTTATACAATACTTTTTATTTTATTTTGTTTTATTTCTGTACCTTTTAAATTTTAATTGTATTCTGGGCAATTAGGAAAACATAAAATAAGACATAATTAAATTAAAGGAATTCTTTAATTCGAGTAATTTATTTCAGTCGCTCATTCCCTCAAAAAATTACAACAATCTTCAATATATATGTATCTCAATACATGCAACTTTGATGTAGGTTGTAGTCGTTTATGTATTTCGCTATTCACTCATATGTTGTCCTTTGTGTGAAAATATCGTGACATTTATTTCACCGACACACTGCAGTGCAGGTTATGTAGGTAACTACACTTTTGAGGACATGTAACGAATTCGCAAAGAGACTTAGTTGTAGTAAACCTGCTACAGATGTACTGACGATAAAATAAACTTCACCTTTACAGGTCTTTGCATGTCTAAGTAAATGGCTGTTACGGCTGATCTCCTTACCATAACTTTCACATAAATATGACATACAACAAGGATTCTTGACACAATTAAAGTGCTCATGTCGCCGAGCATGGCCGCTGCTCGTGAAGGTATTTTCACAGAAGCAACACTTATAATGTAGGAATGGTTCAGCAGAGGTAGTAAACCGTACAGTTGCTGCTCGAACAGAGGTCGTTGGTCCTTTTGGCGATGCAGTTGTCGCAGCTGAAGAACTGGATAGTACTTCTGCAGACATTGGGTCAAACATTCCCAAAAATCCTGTAAATTCCGGTGGACACATAGGTGTCTTAGCCGAAGAGGTAGATGACATGGCTGAAGAGAAAGCATGTAATAACCCAGAGGGCGATGGTATGGGCCCAGAAATCGATGGTGGCATTGGTAACATGCCCAAAGCAGATGACAGGAGTGCTACTGTAGACAACCAATCCGAAGAGGCCGATATAGATGCTATTATAAACATGCCGCTCGAAGAAGTCGATAGCACTGTCGTAGCTACCATTAGCTTTGGAGTGTCCGAAGACATCGCAGATGCAGAATAATGCTTAGATGCAAAGCTGCATAAGCTATCCGAGACGATGTATCTTTCACAGCTGCCATTTTCAAACTAATCCTCTCAGCTCTCAACTGCCCTAACATTCGCGTTTGCAAGCCCTATGTCGTCATATTGACTTTAAACCAATCGTATTATACCGTTAAGACTTTGTTCGGACACCGACCAGCCAATCACTGAGTTGACATGTGATTGCAGTTGACGAATTGCGTGAAAGCTTTGAGACATCACATGCGGGAGTCAGTCTCCTCCTATTTTGTACAAGCAAATTAAATGTGAACTTTTTTTATTAATTCCTGTGTAACCAAAGACTTTTTTTTGTTAGTGTGATACTAAGAAATAAGAAAAATATGGTACATTCTCCACTTGATAGCAAGCCAAATACAATTACACACACTCCTACACATACACAACTTCACACACAAAGGCACACATATACACACTGGCATGCACCCACCTGCAGACAGAACTATTAACACAAAAGCATACTTAAAGAAGTGGATATGAGATGCATTACAGAAGTAAACGAGACACACAGACAGTCGCAATTTGAACTCGCGCACACGGCCAGCTGTACTGCACCAGGTGTTGAGTTGGACTTTGCTCTCGTGTAATACTAGCTGTCGAAGGTGCACACAGCCACCTGGAGCTTGGCAATAAGCTAACTTCCAGCCTACAGCAATGACTTCGTGCTAGCTACATTAAATGTGATATTTCAACAGAGATCGATTGCATATTCATTTACCATGTAAAACTTAAATAAGTTGCAAAAAATTCACTAATGTATGTATGTATATATATATATATATATATATATATATATATATATATATATATATATATAATCATACAAACATTAATAAGCCCATTCGAGAATACACAAGGGCACACTGACAAGAGAGTCCAGGTTCGACACTTGAGAAAAATATACATGTTACTATATTTATTTACGAAAAAAATATACTCATTACCAACTGATTTTTGAATAAAAGACAGAACATCCTTAAAAATATAAAATACTCATCACACACATTCCAAACACCTTTAAAAATAAAATTAAAGCCAGCGCACAGGGAAAATTATATTTAGAGCTACAGAAGTCTCTGCACTTCCATTTTTAAAATGCTTCACGCTAGCTAACGAGGCTTGGAAAATTTTGCAATCGAGACATACATTTTAGCATAAATATTTATTGTGTCGATCACATCAAATGGGAATAAACACACAGCAAAAAGTTTTAGATCTTTAACCTCTTACACTGCATCATATCAGGTGCAATTAGCAAACACACACTATAGTAAACAAGGTTGGCAGGATCTCAAAACTAGCAATACACCTTATTTTATAACATATTCTTCAAATCGTCATACTGACAATAATTGCTTGAAAAAAAAACAGTCCAGCCCGTAATAGTATCTGTCCTCCAAAACGAACATAAAAAAAAATACGATGGGTGCTCTTGAAATACTTCAGATACGAAAATTACTGATTCTCACAAACGAATAATTTAAAATTACAATTGTTCTAATACTACATGGAAGGTGTAATCCTTGACTATATTACAATTCAATAGCACCCAAAACTGTGCCTAAAGCAAGCAAACATAGATTTATACTTAACCATAATATCGAGAAAAGTGCTAAGGCATGTTGAAACCTGAACAAATGGCAGCTTTACAAATGCAATGCTAGCCTTAAACCATAATCACAAGTACAATAAATACATTTGAACATGCAAATATTAAACTGGCATCTACATAAAGCCCTAACAAAATTCCACTCAAGTTGAGGTTTCTCTGTGAACCCTACTGCTGACCTTTTATTTGCAAGACATGCGTATGGATGGGGCATACCACTGTATTTCATGCTGCGTCAAACGGCCGAGTAACAATTGCTCAACTCAGGAGCACAATCACCAAGTGTAGGACTCGAATCGACACGACTAAGCTCACTAAAATTGTCAAAAATCGTCCAAAAGGATGGTGGATGATTACAGCAAATATTAAGTGCTCAAGCCTTTAACACCGCATTATTCTACAAGTGACACTAAAATTCATGTCCACCAACACTCAACAAATTGAAAGCATTAAAAGACAACACGAGCATTATAATAAGCGGAAAAGATGGCGGCATGCAGCCCTACCAAAGCGCCTAATCCGCACGACACATAAAAATTTAACTCAAAAAGCATTAGCTAATGCAACCTCGCTAGTGGCGCCTGAAAAAATGAAAATATACTATCAGGCCAAACAGAGCCCTAGAATGATATTTAAGTACACAAAATTATATATTAAAAGACTTCTGTACTGTCAAGCAGTGAGCTGACAATGCAGAGTGAATAGGAACTAGGCTAGTGGCAAATATTAAAACATATCTACAAATCTCCAAAAAGAGTAACCTACCCAAAAATATTTAAGACAAACTACCAGTCAACTAAAAATAACTTGCAAAATTCACTAAGGGACAACACTAAGTGCTACGCCCTCGACTCACTACTAGTATTAAAGCCTCTCACATGGCATTACAAGAATATTACCTACAATGAATATTAAATTCAAATCAGATATTATTTTAGTATTTGTTGTACTGATGAAGGTGCATCGCAGAAGATCGATCTCTCGTAGAATTACGCACCATAACAGTCTATCCGAGTATAATTGTGAAGACCAGCTGATTACTACTTACACGGGCAAGACACAGACAAGAAGTGCCAGCCGAATATTCACTTACAAAAATCTAGGCGTGAACATGCGTCGCAAGAAGGGGGTTGGGGGGAAGAGTGAGAAGCAAGGAGAAGGTAAGGAGAACGAGAGCATTCATTACAAAAAGGTCGCCTCGGGCGGTGTCCATGTGCGGAAAGCGATGAAACTAAGTAGAGGGCGCTAATATCAGTCCAAAAACGAAATGATGCGGAAAAGTACATAGTTATTTGGTGGCGCCAAGCAAACTAAAGCTGAACATAGTTCCAATCAAGGCACGCAAACGGTCAAGTATTGCAACACCAAAGCCAATTTTGGGACAGCCTACAGGAAAAAGAAAACCTCATACGCAAGTTACCACAGGAAAAAAAGTTTTGATTCGTAAGCATTGTACAGTACATTATGGTTAGCTCGGGAGGGCCCTATGAGACGAGTTAAAAAAACTTGTGACCGATTAGCAAGCTGCTAACATATCATCGCTGTGCTGCCAGTGAATAAATGCACGTTAAAATGTATCAGAAGGGTTTTTTTTAACCAGGAGATGTGTTTTGTAAATTTGCTACTTCAACATGAATCAGTCAAAGTAGGAAACTTTTGAGCGATGGGACGATACTTATTTTCAGAAATAATCTCGTCTCAAAGGACTGTGATATTTCGGAAGTTGTGCGATGTGTATGGGCACCTACCCATCTGTAAGATATTTTCTTCTGCTTGTTTTATATCATAAATTGGATGAGCAGGGGCATGTTGTGCGTGTGGTGCTAAGTACGGTGCTAGGTGCAGTGCTAATTTATAGAAAGACTGACTCCGGCCAACTGACTCCAGCCGAATGACTCCTACAGACTAACTCCTACAGCCTGACTACTCCTCCTCCTGCATACTGACACCTATAGACTAACTCCTACAGACTGACTACCCCTCCTCCTGCATACTGACACCTATAGACTGACTCCTACAGACTGACTCCTACAGACTGACTACTCCTCCTCCTGCGTACTGACACCTACAGACTCACTTCTAAGACGGACTACTCCTCCTCACGCATACTGACACCTACAGACTGACTCCTACAGACTGACTACTCTGACTCCTACAGACTCACTCCTACAGACTGACTCCTCATCCTGTCATTGGGTCGTATGTACATATGTAGGCATTTAACCTCACAAATATTAATATGGACGTCGTTCCTGGTCAAACAACCAGTTTTTTAATGAGTTTGTCAACCTCACCTACAAATTGCAATATTTCGAACTTTGTATGTTAATGTGTGTGCATGTGTGCATGTGTACATGTGTTTTGGTGTGTGTGTAGGTGTGTGTAAGGGTGTGTTTGCATGTGTAGATGTGTGTGTTTGGCATATGCATAAGTGGAGAATGTACCATTTTTTCTTCTTAATTTCACAGCATCACAATATATATTTGATTTCATTAGAATTATTTTAAAAGTTTATTTGTCTACACGAAAGAGGAAGAGGAGTCTGACTACTGCATGTGAAGTCTTAAAGCCTTCATTGGTCAGCTGCAATCACATAGTAACTCGGTGATTGGCTGGTCGGTATCTGAACAATGTATTAATGGTGTAATACGATTGGTTCAAAGTCAATATCACGCCATAGGGCTTGCATATGCGTATATTATAAGCAGTAGAATGGTCAGCTGAGAGGATTAGTTTGACAATGGCTGCCTTGAAATATAAATCGTCTCTCCTACTTTATGCAGATCTTCATCTAAGTCTTATACTGCATCTGCGATGTCTTCGGAAACTCCAGAAATAATAGAAGCTATGCCACTGCCATAGACGTCTTCGAGAGTGGTACCAGTAATGCCATCAACATCTTCGAGAGGCATGTCTACAGTAGCATTGCTATCGACCTCTTCTGATCGGCTGTCTACAGTAGCACCCCTGTCACCTCCTTTTGGCATGTTACCAATGCCACCATCGAGTTATTGGTCCACACTACCGAGATCTTGGGTTTTATCTTCTTACCTTTCAGTCATATCATCTAACTCTTCGGCTAAGGCACCTATGTGTCTTGTGTCTATGTGTCTAAAGCCTTCAGGAATGTTTGACACAGTGCCTGCAGAAGTACCATCCAGTTCTTCAGCTGCGACAACTGCGTCACCAAATGGATCAACGACCTCTGTTCCAGCGGCAACTATATAGTCATCCACCTGTGCTGAACTATTCCTACATTATAAGTGTTGCTTCTGTGAAAAGACCTTCACGAGCAGTGGCCATGCTCGGTGACATGGGCACTTTAAATGTGTCAAGAATCCTTGTTGCATGTCATATTTGTGTGAAAGGCGCGGTAAGCAGATCAGCCGTAACGACCATCTACTTAGACATGCAAAGACTTGTGAAGGCGAAGTTCATTTTATCAACAGTGCATCGGTACTGCAAGTAGGTCTCTTGTGACTTCGGTACATGCCCTCAAAAGTGTAATTACTTACCAAACCCGCCCTGCAATGTATGTCAGTGTAATAAATGTCACGATATTATCGCACAAAGGAAATCAGGTGTGAATAGCGAGATGCATATAAGACTATAATGCACAACAAATCTGCATGTATTATGATGCCTACATATTGAAGAATATTTTTTAATGACTGAGTGACTTTAATAACTTAATTATATTAAATAAAACCTTTGAATAAAAGTGTGTAATTACATGTTTGCCTAATTTGCCACAATAAAATTAAAATTTAATTGGAACAGAAATATAATATATTTAAACTAAAATATTTTATAAAGTACTATTCTGCTATATGTATAATTATATAATAAAATAAATTTTAAAATTGAACTTAAATTTTTTAATAAAGTATATATATCTAATAAATTAGGCATGTATTCAAAGTCTCACATCATGCATGCAAGTATACTGTTGATTAGAAAAAGTATTTTTTAAATGGGATAAAAATTTTCAGATATCTGCTGTGTCGTAAGCTCATCTGGTGGCTGAATCGAGAAATTAACGCTACCTATATGTTGAAAATGAACTTCAACATTGAGGTCTCCATCAGCGTATCCTATACATTAAACCATATACTAATATGTCTGCTGCTTGGTGGCGATATCGATTGTTACTACTCTAGCACCACCTAGGTGTGAAAAGATATGGAAACCAATATAGCTTCCTCTAGCACTGTATAAACAAATGAAAATCGAAATAAACGAGATGGCAGCCTCCAGCAATGAAAAAAAAGGACAGACGAAAAACAAGAATACGACTTCCAGTAACATATGAACAAATGATAGACAAAAACAAGATGGCCACCTCTAGCAATGTAAAACAAATTTCAGACGAAAAACCAAGAGGGCAGCCTTCAGCAATGTATAAACAAATGACAGATGCAAAAGCCAAAATAGCGGTCGAACAAAGGTGTAAGACAAACTACAGTAATGTATTAAAAAATTACAAACGAAAAACCAACATGGTGGATTGCTGCGAAAAATATGGTGGATGTTTGCACCTTTCAATATGGCGGAATGGTTGTACCTACCAATACAGCAGACGGTTGCACTTACCAAGATGACAGAATGGGTATGGTGGCTGTGACGCCTACCAACGCCCATTGCACCTACCAAAATGGGGCTATCATGACACCTACTAAGATGGCTGACACCTAAAAATGATAGCGGCAATGACACCTACCAAGAAGGTGGCTGTTACACTTACCAAGATAGCGTACAGATGCACCGACCTAGATTGTGGCTGTGTTACATACTAAGATGGCGGCTGTAACTACCAAGATGGGGGATGGTTGCACCTACCTAGGTGGTAGATGTGATTCATAACAAGGGGGTGGCTGTGACACCTATCAAGATGGTGGCCTTGTTATTTACCACGATGGCGGACGCCTACCAAAATAGCGGACTGCACCGACAAAGATGGCCAAATGAGTAATTGGAGGAGGGCAGTGAGTGGGGACCTCTGCAAATTTAAGTTTTTAAAGATATATTTTAAAATAAGTTCTTGGTAGTTTCTTAATACTTTTTTCTAATAAAAATTGTTTTCTAAATTCTTATAATTATTGTTTTTTTTTTGGGGGGGGGGGGGAGGTTCCAGGTTATTCAAAGTCATGGGGTCAAGGTCACCTTACCTAATATGACGGCTAAGATGGCTGACAGAACAAAGATGGCTGATGGTTAGGTCTGAGTCCGATCCTGGATCCCTTGTTTTGATTTGGCGTACTCTGTGCCTATAAAACCAGAATGGCCGCCACAGCCATGTCCGCTGGTCCTCACCAGTCCGCTTACCGTGGCTCGGAGTCACTAATACTCCTCTCCTGCTCTGGGACAAACAAGAAGTTTTACAGGAAAAAATAAAGTTTTAAGAAAAGGGAAATTTTTAGGTAAATTTATTCAATTTTGAGGAAAAATGTAAATATTTAAGGAAAAAGGGGGAAATGGAGAATTCCAAAATGGTGGTGGTCAGCACCTTGCTCCTACGCCCCACTCTCTTGTGCCAAATTGGGTCGAATCCTACTATTAAATTTAGCTCAAGCCCAAACAAACCGCTATTGTGCACTATTGTCTGCACTATAAATCTGAATCAGTGAGAATTTCACGGTCTGTATGTTTACAGCCTCTGACTTATTTTAACCGCCACTTCAGTCAATTTTTCTAATACTCCTCTAATAGCATGGGTAATGATTCCCCCTTCTGGCTTCTCTTTACTTCTTTTACGAATTCTCTTACTTAAACCTGTGTATCGCGCAACTATTTCTTTTGCTTTCGCAAGAATTACAAGCATACATCTGTTGTCAGGTCCTGCATCGCAACTCTTAATTACTCTCTTCATAATTTCCGTTTGTCTACCACGTAAAACTTTTATCACATCTGTAATGTCTAGTGCCAGGCTCCAATGTCTTATATATAATAGTATATATAAGATACATAATTTACTAAAAAAAATTGTGGTAGATAGTGTCAGAAAGTAAAATTAAATTTTAACTGGGTGAATATTTTTGAAAAAGAGCAAACTAAATCAAAAAGATTATATATTATATATACTTTTTAGTTAGTCTTTTTGCGAAAATATTTTCAACGTAAAAATTTTAATTTTACATTCTGGCACTATATACTACAACTATTAGATGTGTTTACACATATCCTGATTTGGCCACAATTTGTAAATAGCACCACATGAAAAAAAATGTATGTCATACTAGGGAAACAATTAACCGAATTGTACAAAATTCTGGAAACAAGTAACACTATGGTAGGCCATGTAAACTGATGTACGAAGGTTATTTGTATATGATTGCTGCAAAATGTGTGATTGACAGCTCGTTTATTCTGACGACACTGTCGTAATGTACTAGAGTCCACCAGGAAAGGAAACGGTAATGACGTCATCACTCATTGAAAAACAACTTGCGTATCGCTTTCGTCACCCATTAGATGATGGTCTTTTGGAATAATTTAGCCGAGAATGTATGACCCTCAATTCCCTTACAAGTCGGTATATCAAATTATTAAAATGCTATCTTTACTTTTCAAATTTTAATAGTTTATTTTTTATAAATGTGGCCACTTACGATAGTGCATTTAAAATCCCACTGCATTCTTATGTCCATTAATCTGGCTTGTAATCCCTTTACTGTGATAGAATAGGAATTAATGGAATTGTGACACTGTCATAAACATCATATTTTTCGTAACGCCTCATCTGAAGAAGTTATATTTTAAAATAGGTGTCCTAACTCACAGTAATTGCCAGTCTGTAATTATAAAGATATTTGCGAATTTAATTCAATTTAAAACTGTCGCTTTTGGTATAAACATTCGTACATTAAACATATTATCATTCGGTGAATGGGTGTACGATATTCTTACAATTCCCATTTGTAGTATTTAATGTTAATATTAGATTTTCAAGAAGTATTCTTTTCGTTCAGAGCTTATTGATAAAAAGTGTATTTCTATGTCCTTTTTGTTTAAGTTTTGAGAAACACAAATAACATTTGAGAAATACACATTTTTGACTGTTTTGAATTTAATCGTCTTTGCTTCAAGTTGAAATGTCTCACAATTGTAATACTAATTTTATAATTGAACATATGTGTGTATATACATATATAATACATTTATAGAATTATTTTGTAAAGCTATTTTGTTACAGGTTTGTTGTTCTTACGAATGTATGCTTTGTGCATTGTGCATTGTGCATTAATTAATGATGAGTTACTATTTGGAATATTTAAGAACTTGTGTTGGCTCCATGTTTTCACTAATGGGTGTGAATGGTTAATTTAAGAAACAAATAACACAACTAGATGGAACAGTTTTTCAATTCAGCTGTTTGAAAACGTTCACTTGTTGAAATCACAGAGTTTGAACTGCACTAGGATAGCTGTGTACGTAGTGATAGCTCCGGCAATCTGAAACAAAAGAATGAAAAACATTATAACGTCATTTTTAGAGAAAATAATAAATTAATTGAAAAATGGAAGGCCACGTGAAACAAAATACGAGGATAGTCAAACGTAAATGACAATTTTCGAAGGCCTGCGGCATACATATATGTGGGTTTGCTTTGTGCAAAATATCCTTATAACATTATTAAACCTGTACACAGTTTATCTAGCGAAGACAAATTTGTCATTTATCGAAAACATGTACTCGTGTATCAGATATATTTGATTTAAATATGAATTTTTTAAAATTCAAATTGCAGATGTGTCAAAACTTCGAACTGAAGTGATAAGCTTTAGTTTGAAAATATTATACTATTACGCCTTCTTATATAACGAAACAAATATTTTTTTTTTAAAATGTAATGCCTTTTTGTTTGTTTCTGATCAACTGAAAATTACTAACTGTGAGACTCAGGAGGGAGGGAAGTCTTTTGGTCATAATGCAATACGAAAATAATTTTTCAGATGTTGCATAAATAAGTCGATATATAACAGCTAAGATATTATGCAAAGTAGTAAACTGATATAGAACACACATACATATACGCACATATATAGTACAGGAGACTATGCACGTGGTTTAAATTTTAAATTATATTAAATATTCAAAGAAAATTATACCTAAGGTAACGTGAATCGGCAATAGCGTTTGTTATTATTATTTTCGACATAAGAGTTTGGTTATTGCTCCTTTTTGACATTTTGAATAGTGAGATGACAGTTAGGGACCTTGACCAAAGTAGTGAATGTACACCAATAAGGTCATATGGTTGTTTTAGAAAAACCCGCAGCGCGGAGTCGAAACTAGTGATGTGCCCTCGTAGGCAACTACCATCTTGTGATGAAATCACAAAACAAGGTCCGCTATTTATTTTAGTAGCCACTTGATGAGCGCCAGTAGTTTTCATTGTACGACGCGAAGTGGCTGTTATTATTTCCTTGTGAGTAAATTTCTCCCTGAAACAACTCAATGGTGGAGCATTTATAACGATGTGTCCTACTTTTCAGGTGAATATGGCATCACGGGAAGTTACAGCGACTGAAGAGCAGCAGGTGAAGCTGAATCGGGCTGAGTGGACGGAAGAGCAATTGTAAGAATCAATGGAAAGTGTCAACAGTGGGACAGTGAGTGTGAATAAGGTCGCTTCTCTTCCACATTCCAAGAGAAACGTTGCGGTACCACTTGAAAACCGGTTCAACTGTCAGAAAAATTGGTAGGCAAACTTTCTTATCGGAAGCTGAAGGAAAGGAACTTCGTGAACGAATTTTCCACATAGGTAACATCGGCTTGTCTCTCACTACTAAACTCTTAAGACGAACCGCATTCAATTGCCTACTGTGCAATGAACAATGTAACACATCATTTCAACCCCAGTAAAGGTCTCGTTGGTAGGAAATGGTTACGTCTTTTCCTCAAACGACATCCTGACATTGCGAACAGACAAACTCAAAGTATGAACCACGGTCTAGCTTCGAAGATGAACCAATTCATTGTTAGTTATCATTTTCAAAAGTTTCGAGAGATTTTATTAGAAAATGGTTTAATGGAAAGACCAGAGATGATCTACAACATCTGCGAAAAAGGTGTGAGACTAACGATTCATGATGAGCAGAATGTTTTGGCTCGGAGAGGAGCGCAAATGATCCACTTCGTATCTTCGAAGCACGCAGAAAATGTAACAGTGACATGTGCCGCACCGACATACCTCCGATGATTCTTCTTAAAGGATAGAGACTTAAACTGGAATGGTACAGTGACATACCTGTTGGAACCGTGATTTGTATGTGCAGCAATGGCTCTATGACGACTGCTCTGTTTATTCGTTGGCTCGAACACTTTGCTCGGTACGAAATGGACGGGAAAGCGCTTTTGATTTTTTTTTTTTGGGCCTCGTGTCACCTTGACTCGAACATTGTGCGTGCAGCAGACCAGTGCGGGATAATATGTTACTGCCTACCGAGTAACACAACCCTCGAATTTCAACCGCTAGACAAACCCGTCTCCAAAATGTTTGAAAGTTGCTGCGATGATGAGCTCCTTTTGGCATATGACAGAAAAAAAAAAGATTTTAGGCTGACTAGGATCACATTAAGCCCTTTTCTTAGCGAGGTTTGGGCCAGGTCTGTAACTGCACCAAACATCGTGACTGGATTCAGGGTGACGGGAATTTATCCCTTAGATCTACTCAAAATCCCAGACAAGGCATTTGATCCTTCTGCAGTCACTGAAATGCCACAGTAAGATGCTACAAATGATGGAAATGTAAATCACTACGATTATTCTAATGATCCAAAGAGGGAAACGAAATGTTGTATTAATCAACGAACAAGAGTAAGTGAATCAACTGAAACTGATGCAGACGACTATTCTGATGAACAGTTCAACATGTCATTTACTAAAAATTTTCATCACCGCAACTCAAGATTGCAACCGCGTTCTGGTTAAAGTCCGTAGACTACCGAGGTCAGAGAGTAATGCTTTTATTTTTCAAAGACAATGCAACACCAAAAAAAAACTACCAAAAAGGACAAAGGAAAAGCCAATGTCAAGGGCACAAGGAAACTTAAGGATACGGCACCAAGGATACGCAAGAAGATAAAACTAGAATCAAACAGCAAGGTTCGAAAGAATCGAGAATCGCTAGACGAGTTCGGTAATCCTAGCACAAGTGTAATGAACGCAACGAACGTAAGTTGGTATCAGTTTGTGAAACTGATGAAGTAGCTGACATGACTTTGTGTAACACATACCTGAACCATTTTTATAAATAATGCATTGGCATTACAAACAAGACAAGATAGGTATGGGGGAATGCTTCGAGTGCTTCGAATCAGACTAAGTGTGCTGTGTTAACTTTTTAAAATGCTGCAGTTATGTTGTGGAAACTTTGATAGGTTAATTTGCCAATTTGGTATGTAAGTATTTGGCTCTTGTCCAGAAGTTAAGGTAATTTATCCAGGGATAGTTAACTATTTTAAGAGGTTATTTTTTATGTTTGGAAACATGTTTGGCTAACAACTGCAATTCATTTCTCAATATTTCTCCGAGCGTATTGGGTAGTGACCAATGCTCATTTATTATAGCCTACTTTGCATTGGTTCAAATTTAAACAACTGTTTTCTTTGCCGAAACAAATAATATGTTGCAGTAGTAAAAATCCGTTTTTAGAGTGTCAACTCTTGTATATGAGACAAAAGTCTGCATTTGGATATGGTGATTTTACCTGTACCGCTCTTATGGAACTTCCAATTCTGAGAAAGAAAAAAAAAACTCAGATGTAAAAAAATATTTCTTTAGAACTTTTCACATACTCGTTAGGTTTTATTATTGTTTCAAGCAGCCTTGGCCAATTTACCGCCATCTTGGTTCGAAAGAGACAGCTAGAGGAATTACATTTGATCATATGACCATGACAAGCTAGTCGGATACTTCAACCGAACACAAAATGTCATATTCCGTTCAAACAAATTACAATTAACAATAAAATGTATTGATGAATGATATATGAAATAATAGACTCGTTGCTAATAAAATCAAATTTAATACAGTTTTTATAGCCACAATACCAAATTTTAAAAATGTTCATTCCATTGAGTTAAAAAAAATAGAAATCTTGTTATCTTAGTTAAGCCAATTTAGTGATTACAGTAAACTTTCATGTTAAACAAAAATAATGATATTTGCCTGTACTCTTATTTAATGGAAACATGATATTTCCTTTCTTTTTATTCTATGTTCTCGAAATATTATCTTTAAATATATCTCGTTCAGAAAGAATGTTTTCCCGTAACGAAAAACTAACACTCTATAAGAGGAAAGCCCCTAGGTTGCCATACTAAATTCAAATCGCAGTATAAATTTTCTTTTTACGTGGTGTATTTGGAAGAGAGGAATCGGTGAGAGAACAGTGTATGGGAGATCGAGTCAAAACAAGTCATGCGATTTCTACTTTAAAACCACTTATAGATCTACGTGAATAGCAATTAACTGCTAAACTCTTTTATAATTCTATTTTCTAAAATCAGTTTGGCGCCTCGTCTATAGGGGATATTACAGAGTAGGATTTTTGTTCTTAGAATCTGTAACAAGGTATACATCGGCTATAATCTTCGCTTGGAATGATTTCGGAAAACCGTGGAAAACCGAAGTTAAGATAGCCGGACCGGGATTTGAACACCGGCCTTCCAGAATGCGAATCCAGTTTTCTATCGTTGTGCCATCTCACGTTTCATTTTGGAGACATGTGTAAGAGTGTAACAAAAGCTAAGGATACAGGGTACAAAATCATTACCCGTAGGAAATTTAGTTCCCGCATTCGTGTCATGCAAACCTTCAACGAAAACGCAGGCAACAGCTCTATTTGTGCTCGTTTTTGCAGGGTTTTATAATTTGCTAGATTTACCAGCCATGATTTTCATTCGAGTTTGAATAAATCAAAACATATGAATTTGTATTTTATCGTTGTTTTGTTTTAATTCAAATACGTTATTTTTGTTAAAAACATCAGTAAAAGTTGAAGAAAATGAGGTGTTCTAATATGCAAGTTATAGGAATTATTTTTGGGATACGGAAAACAAAGTGTTACTAATCATTTTATATTTGATTTATTTCTACTATCTAAACACTAACCGACCAGGAATACGCATATATATATATATATATATATATATATATATATATATATATATATATATATATATATATATATATATATGTTTCAGAGACGTGCACATATGAGTAGTAAGGAATGTTGGACAGACGTTGCGGTATTGAATTCGCTATAATCAAGTTAATGTGTATACAAAGAAAGGACAAGACTTACATTGTACAAGAACGAATGATCAAGATGAAACAGTCCATACCCTGTGAACTGGATTTTGCGGCGAAGAAGCTGAGCTGCAGGGAGTAGTGCTGCAGCTGAAACATAACACATGACAGTTTAAAATAATAAAATATTTCATAATAATGTAAGTCTCATGACACAGTGTCTTTCTCATGGTAATTCTCCGAAGAATTTCAAATAAATGTATCGACAAACTGACAAACTTCCAAACAGCTGTAAAAATTAAGTTACATTTTATAGGAAAACATATTATAGGCTGTTCACGGTAAAATGAGTACTATTGAAAGCCCTGCTTAAGACCTATTTGTATTCACGTTGTGTATTCCTCCAACGTATGTAAAATTAAAATTGCCATAGGCGTCATCACTTTATTCATTCGTCGGTCAAGTGAAACTGTGGAATTATTAGTAAAGTATATATTTTACCAATCTGCTCAATTTTTTACATTTTAATGGATTCAAGAAAACGGAAAGCGAAACAAATCATTAAACTATCACAAATGGTTACCTTGCACTTTTTATTCAACGTTAACATATGGAACTACTTTACTTCCATCGTTATCAATTTTACTGGGGCATGTCACTCAATGAGCCCGTTAAAATATATGGAGGTTGGAGCACTGATATTTTTCTAATGATTTAAAAAGTGCTCACTTTACCGTGAACAGTCTTTATCAACCATCGCGGATATTTCGCTATTGGCCGCAGTGTTGTACCTGTGAAAAATAAAATTGATAGGCTCCATATGGACTTGTTAATAGACCACGTATTCTATAACATGCTTTCATTATATTTTTCATTCTCATCCATAAAGTAATAAAATCCGATCACTAGATGCATGAACTTTTTCTTGTATTTTTATCAAGTACATAGAGCAAAGCTGTTTAAAAATAATAGGTGAAAAGTAACATAGAAAGCAGTTTTAAATAATGGTCTGTCATTTTATGTGACCTATCTTCTGTCTTATCTACACTTTATGCTTGCATTGTTTTGTGTTAAGTATTTGAGTGATGCATGATGTAGAAGCAATGAGGGCTATGGATTTCCATGAGAACAGTTGGTCTATTCACGTACATAAACGAAAGAGATGTTAAAAATGAGTTTTATTAATTTTTTTTATTTTGAAATATTGTGTAGAATCAAGTAAGTGGCGCCTGCGCCAGCCTACTCTCGATTACAAGAATGCTTGGCCGAGCTGGGGAGTTCTAGTCTGGTCGCCGCTGGTCGCTTGTCTTCCTGAACTTGATGCCGTAGGTCTTATAAAAACTCTCCTCCTAGACTCCTACAATTTTAACATG
The DNA here is from genome assembly GCA_029891345.1 of Dryococelus australis. Classification (NCBI taxonomy): domain Eukaryota; kingdom Metazoa; phylum Arthropoda; class Insecta; order Phasmatodea; family Phasmatidae; genus Dryococelus; species Dryococelus australis. The sequence continues at coordinate 104,219,948 of CM056998.1, forward strand.
TAATTACGTATCATTGCTGATAGTCGCTGATGCTTAAAATGTTTGAGCGTTGTTATACGCACTCTCTTTTACCTTAGCTTCGCAGTCTTATATTTCTGAGGTTTATTTTTCTCTGTTTCAAGTATAATTATTTTACATTTCAGTAATGGAACTTCTGCGCTCAATTTTTTAAAACTTTATAATTCTTTTATGAATAGCATATTTCCCATGGTAAGAACTGAGCCCATTTTACGTTTCGATAACCTTAGAATAGTTTAGCATATAGTTAATTATGGATCCGCATAGATTATTTTTCTGTTAACTTTTTGTAATGCTGGGAAGAAACCTGTGGACTGCGGTCCTATATATGCAGACGGTAAAACTCGTGGGGAAATGTTCTATAGGTCAATCGTGTTTCCACAAGTAGCAAAACGGATTCCTGGAAATAGTACACGCCTTGTACACTCTATGTCGTTTACCATAATCAGGAAGAATTGTTGTCCTTTTGTGGCTCTTGAAAAAGAGTGTCGTTATGTATCTTATAAACGGCGTGAAAGTAATACTCTAATTATTTGAGAGTATATGTACTTTTATTTTTGTGTACGCTACATATGTATCAATGTTGCCAATCAAAAACTTATTTTCAGCAGTAAGCAGCATGGTTTCGTGTTTGTATTAAATATTTATATAGGCCTACTCTAGTACTCATTTGGCAATCAAATGGGCAATAGAGAAGACCGAAGTCCATTTATCTTGTTCAGTGGTGCACCAAACTCAAACACATAACCAATCTTCGTTCACATTTCAGAAAGAATGCAACTGTTATGTATGAAATATAACATGGTAGAACTTGTTACTAAATTAACTGACGTTTTTATTACCACAAAATGGAAGTATGTGTCTGAAATTACTACTCTACTTTAATATTTAGAAGTGAAACATGCATACAGGCCGAAATATTTTGCGTGTGCTAGCAGAATATGAATTTAAAAACTTCGATATTGTACGAAGTCTTAGTAACACCTTATCAGGCTAAGTTCTATAATCTGAAAGATAAGAACCTGTGCAGTTTTTAATACCGCTGATCATTTAAGTGAATATAGATGGTCCCAGACTTCTCCGATTTCTATTTTCCCCGCCAGTATCTGTGCTATTGGTGTTCCGTCTCCATGTAATTTTCTCCCCTTCTTATATATGTACATTACATGGTCTGACCAGCCAACACCCACATACACATGGTGGTGTTCAAGTATTCCCTAGCACCTTGCCTCAAAAAAAGTACCACTCGAAAATAGTAAAGAAATGCATATAAGTGAAATTTTCGAGTCTTAATTACATTGCATATGTAATAAAAATATTAGGCGAATAATTACCTGGTTAATGAAAGCGGTATCACTTGTTTAGTTGAGCAATCTCGTTATTACAACAGCCATACGGTTAGCCTGCAACAATAACAAACACAAGCTTTATCAGTGAATATTCATTAAACGCAGATTTATAAACGACTCGAAAGGATAAATGTAACACTTCACGATGTTTATTAGTTATTTCGTGTATTTTTATAGTTCATAGATGAATGTGAGTATAAATATACTGTTCACGGTATTGTGAGCACTTTAGAAGCCATGGTTACTTTTTTCCTCTCAGATTTTTTTTTATAGTTCTACCACTTTAAAAATAAATATTGCTAAATAAGTAGTAAACACGCTGCATATATTTCACTGAAGTAGAAGGTTAACGTCAAAGGCTACAATAAAATCTGCGGGTTGACTATTACCCCCAATGTGAGGGCTTCTGAAAGTGCTCACTTTACCGCGAATAACCTTAACATATATTTACACATACAGACCATCACTGCCGCAAAAAGTAGAGCACTCAGAAGTCATTTCCAAAATGGACATAATTTTGTACATGTGAATACTATCTATAACAGTGTGTGTAGGTAAATGATTTCAGTTTCAATAATATTTAATGTCTAGGACAATAAACAGCATGTATTGGTGGTTTACACTCAGTATAGTGATAGTGTTATAAAGTGTGTGCGGAGCATCTGACAGTAAAAACATGGAGAGAAGTTTACCGAACCCAAGACTATGCCCCGTAAACGCATTAGATATATCACCAGAAGATGGAGGAGTTTGATAAGGACCAGATTGTGGATCAGCATAGGACCGGGTGGACGTATTGTGCTAATTGCCGACATGTGGCGCATTCCGATGTCAGGGTTGTCCGAAGCTGGAACCAGTGGGTACATGAAGGAATCCACACTCATCTTAGATGTTACGGTCGAGTAAACAGACCACGCCACGCAAGGATCGCCGAATAGTGCAACGAGCATTACATAACTTCATTACATCGGCGCCTGTCATCCATGCAGTTTCTGATACTCTACACCACACTATGCCATACTTCGAACGTTTAAGTTACTAACATCAGCGGGACTGCAGGTTCACAGTCACGTGTGTAGGCTGCTATTAACATCAGAGCAGAGATGACGGAGTTTGGAGTATTAGTGTATGGGGGATAATGGGATCATTACTTGCATAGCATCGTGTTCAGCGACGAATCTCGGTCCAACATTATCATAGTTATTTTCTGGATATGAGTTTGGTGACTCCGAGGTGAGAGTACACATCCTACCTATGTTTTTAAGAGACACGCTGGCATTTATTCTAGCGTCATGGTGTGTGGAGCAATCAGGTATGACTTGAGGGCAATTTCTGATGATGATTTGGTACATCCCAACAGAGCAGTGGTACGTCAGGGACATCACTTCAGAGATCACTCTTGTATTGTCTTTTAACAAGGCGATGCTCGTCCACACATGTCATGTGTATGGAATACATGCATCACTCTGATGTACTCTCGGGCCGGCAAGGTCCCGCAATCTGTTCCTATGTGAGGGCAGCTCTGACATCGTCTCTAACTCGGTGCGACGTGCAGAATACCGGTGGCCATTTACAAAAGCAATGGGCCTTCTTATCTCAGGAGAGGACTCAAGCCCTGCACGACTCTCTTATTGAGCCGAATCGGTTCGGGTATCCATGTCCAAATGGGTGCTATATAATGTAGCGAGATAAACAGGATGTCCTGACTGCTAAATTTACTGTCCACGTGGTCTGAAATTGTAATCATTGCGATAAATTCCCAAGGCTTCTTGACATTTGCTGTTTATTTCCATTTATACACATATTTCTGTACATGATTCATTTTCTTCTGTGAGTAAATAAAAGATCATAGAACACTTTGCTGCGTACAGATTTATAATACAACTTGTATACATTACTTACGAACATTCTTTTCTCGAATAAAAAAATATGGCATACATAGTTTTGGTATCGTGGGACGTCAACATTATACATTATAATTTTAGTGTTTTAGGGACGAAAAAAAATATGGTAAAGGAAAACATTTACAGGATATTTATCAAGTGTGACTGAAAGGTCATGTGTTAATGTATTTTATGGTATGCTTAACAAAATTTATTTTTCGAAATTTCATAGACTGCTACGAATAAAAATATGCTAAAATCTCCTTATTTTGAGCATTTTTTTTAAATTGGGTATTTATTTCATAGAATTATTTTAAAGATTTGTTGATGTAACTTACGGTATCTTATTTTAATGTGAATTTTCTCAATAAGGTAAGTAAGTTAGTTTTCAAAATTCATGAGTCCCAAAAACTCTAGAATTGTGGTTTGTCATCTCAGTACGCAAAAATATGGGGTCTCAATTTTTTATGTACGAAAATAATGCTAGTAAATAATGTATACTACTGAGTTGACCAGTATTTACTATAAATATAAAATAATTGATTATTTGGTGAACATGACCATAGAGTGAACAATGGTGAGATGTGTATATAAATAACGTTCTGTATTTTTTAATATCTCTATATTACTGACATTTCAACTACCATTATTTACCCCATTATATATTGTCCTTTGAATTGCTATCATGGGACAAGTGAAAAATGTAATGGCTGTTGATTGTATTCATAATATAACTCAATGTATCAGCTAAAATTTCATAACTAGTTTAGGAATTTGGAGGGTTAGGTCACGCCAAGTATGAAAGCCATAGCTTGGATGTTTCAGGAATTAAAACGGGTTTTGTAAGTGCGTTAAAACAGATATGTAGAAAAGTCAAGAAAATGGAAATCGTTCTCTAGTGAGTGGTACATAACATATGCAGATACTATATTTTAAACTGTTTAGGAAAAACAAATAACCATTTAAAAGGTATCCAGCCGTTGCCTACTTAATATCTAATAATAACGAAGCAATTATCCAGCACAGAAAGCGAAGTGGCCAAGGAGGATAAAGTACAAATTGAATGTGAAGACTAAACATTAAAATGTTTAGGATTAGACAAACATTTAATTTGATGGAAGGGAAAATTGGAACTGGGTATGGGAACGGACAAAGTAAACACAATTAAAATTATGGTGTAGGTAAAAAATAAGGTGCTTGAAAAAATATTTACGATGCTATAACAAGTTATAAACAGCAGGCATGTTTGTGGCTTGGTGTAATTATGGAGGGGGAAGTAAAGGGTACCTTTGTCCATATATGTGTGTTGTCCCAAAATTAACTGGCATTGTTTAGAGTGTTGATTATACATGCAAAATAAAGACAGGAAAGGAAATATAATATAGATTATATAGAAATATATATAATACGTCTGTTTCGGTTTTAGTTGTGAGTATGAGCCTGTTATGTGTTGGACTATTCTAAGAGTGGTTGAAGTGCAGGTTGATGAGACGCCACTGGATAAACCATCAATGGTCTGGTGTTAGATGAAATGTTTGCTATTCATACCATTATCATTGAGACAGACTTGTGAATATCTGTATATGGACCACCTGAGAATTAAATAACACGTCGGGTATGGGCGTATGAGATGGTATTAGTCGTTCGAAATCAGGTGAATTTTCTCAAAAGTCTCGGTATGTACTCCATATACTCAGATTTTGATGTGGCTCCACACATAGAAGTCAGTGGAATTAAGCTCCGGCAACCGGGCAAACAAAGCACGACGTCCGAGACAAACGATTCAGTTGAAATGTGCAAGTGCACTATCATGCATAAACAACGTTGCTTGTCGTCTCTGTCAAGGAACATATTCGAGCTGATCGGTTAAACCATAAGTTAAGAACTGATGCCAGTCATGTTCATAAACCATAATACAAATGACCCTACTGAATAACCCCTACAAGTCCACGCCACACAATGACAGCAAAATAACGTCGATAACGTGACTATGTCAGCCTATGGCGTCTTCTTGCTACGGGCATTGGGGAAGATAATTAAGACATCCATTCTAGATGTCACCTCCCCGTGAACAACACACTGTCCAGAAACGGAAGTTAACTATTACACTGCAGCCATCAAAGCGTAATTGAGGAGAGCAGCCCAAAATGAAATGTTGGTCTCAAGGGAGCGTTACAGATATCATTCTCCTATTTCTTTGTTCCTCCACTCAGTATTCTGCTTGTGACAAGTATCGCCTGTACTGTCAGTAACGTGTTGTAAAATGTGCTCTTCCGAATAATCATAACGGCGCTGCGAGGCATACCTTACACCAGGATGCAGCAAACGATGAAAAATAATTTTTCGCTCTAAACTCTGGCAAAAACTCTAAAATTTCTGATCATTGGGGATACGTCAATTTCTATATATTTGCACAAATGGTGCTATTATAAATGTAACGTCGTATATAACCATGTATGTTTTATCTGTACCTGAATACCGCTGCATTCTACAACAGAGAGACGATCTCGTCGCACGACGCCTCCTCCACTACACATATCCTTGCCAACTCTCAGACACACTGGTTACTGCACCACCTGAGATGGCGATGCATCTACACTGCACACTGTCCACTGTAAGATGCCACCGACCTTCGGCAGGATCATACCCGCTGGCAAGACCTAAAAAAAATACGTATTTTTATGTACTTGTCTTTAATTCTTCTGTATACTACCCAAACATTATTCTGAGACAGCCCGTGAATATATATATATATATATATATATATATATATATATATATATATATATATATATATATATATATATATATATATATATATATATATATATATAATATTTCCACCCAAAATATCTTCCGAACCACTCCCGGTATCGAAATTTTGGTATCGAATTCGTGAATGGCAATCTAGCGTTCATGAGGCCCCGTTTATGTCTGTCCCCGGATGTAGTTAAGTACTGAGATATCGATATCAACTTTGGATTTTAAATGGAAATACATTTCTCCCAATAACATAACATGGTATTAAGCGGCGAGGTCAGTGATGTGGGAGATGTTGCACTGGTGTGGAATGTGAAAAAGGCACGATTACTCGGTGAAATAATTTTAATCAAGCAAAGAAAATCAAATTAATCACGTTTTATTTATCTGTAACATAAAAAACACCATTATAATAAACAATAATTTGCATACGTTCGATACCTGTGTTACTGTATCACTATCGTGTGCGTCCCTTGTGTAGAAACACTGCTGGACATCCCAGCGGAAGAGAGAATCTACACTACCAGAGCTACAGTCAAATGCACACACATATGAACACCCCTTTGTATCTTAAAAAGTGCCCGTCAGATTTTTAAACAATCGCGTCACTGAACTCGCCGCTTAATAAATGTGATGCTATTGGGAGAAATTACTATATTCCCATTTCAAAAACCAAAGTTGTTATTGTGCTCTCAGTGATGAATTACACCTCGGAACAGACACTGGCAGTGCCTTGCGGGCTCCGTAGTGCCATATACGAGTTCTAAATCAAAACTTGTATACTTTCAGTAGTTCGGAAGATATTTGGGGTGAACGTCTTAGCTGAACAACTCTGGATACATATACACAAAAATTATTTTAAAGTAAAATCCTTCAGAAAAATTTGAAAGAAACTGGAGCTGCATGCGCAATTTTAAGAAAATAGTAAACACTGAATAATAATAACGATAAAACTAAAAAAATAATTAATAACAGATATTAGACAGAAAATATTTAGTGTAGAGGAGATAGGAGAATAATGATGGTAGGAAAATTGAATGATGAAAATGTAACGATAGGAAGTGTTGGAACTTGAGAATGCTGTATATCAAATTTGGCGTCCCTAGTTTCACTTAATAGGAAGGAAAATAGGTAGTTAGCATAACGCATTTTGACGGTAAAAAGTGACTGATTTAACATCACACACGAAATATACAAAATACAACTGTCTGTTAGAACATGAAAACCTACACTTCCGATTACTTGTTGAGGGTATTCTGGGTTGAACGTTAAAATAATACGTGATGTACTGGCAACAGTTATAAATTTATTGATAAAATAAACCTTTAAAGCTATACCATTTTATCAAAGTAGGTGGGATTTTTCTGAAATATTCTTTACAAAATGTCGAATGCGTGGCTGGATTCTTTAGAAATCAATTCCTGTAAAACCGGTCCCCACCCATGAACCCCTTTCATAAATATATCTCCTCATTAATTAATGGAGGGTATTCTAAAAGGCGGGACGTGCAACTGAAACTACAAGAATAGAAATAACTTCGTGTATGGATCGGTAAATGCTAATATTTTTATAGCGCTTTGAAAATGTTCAGTATTTAAAAAAGAAACCGTTTCTATCTTTGTTAAAGGGTATATAGCATGAGGTGAATGAAAATATTAGTTTATGAAGTAGAGCCTTATCGTTATTCCTTAACAAATATTTCTGGCACTGGTATAGAAATAAAAGATTTTTTTTTGTATTCAATAACAGCTATTTTCACATTTTTAAGAGGCAATAAAGAGTGTTGTGAATATATCTTACCTCATCTGCCGTATTATGACAAACGTGGATGTTAATGCAAATCTGGGACATCCAAATAAACACATACAAGCACATACAAATGTGTGAAGTGTGGATGGTTAAGTGACATCCTAAAGACATCGTAGATATTGTATATCAATCCAAAAAAGTAGATAACCACCCAAAGAACGTTGTGAAAGCCGAATGCTGAATCAACTCTTTCGACAGTGTCACACAAATTTGCGTGCAGTTCGAATATGCACCTGGCCTGAGCGACAATATCTTCTGTTTCGACTACAACCCGCTCTCTCTGTTGCATAATGACACAACACTTGCAGCTCTCCAGTCTGGTTCACGGTATAGAACATCAGCCCAAGGGTCTTCACTACGCCAACGAAACAGACAGTCTGCAGGAATGTGATACAACAAGAAACAAAAAAGCACACGTTAAGTCTAATAAAGTTATTTCTAACCTGTACAGATAAACAGTCTGCAACAAACATTGAAGCAATAGTAAATACTCCAGTGCATGCATACAGCACAATAACTAAATAAATTTTTCGAAACTTCTGTGGATCTGCGCCAATCAATCGCTCTGCATGGAATACACTTTCCAGAACCACGAGAAAAATTTTGCCGTTATAAACAGACAAAAGCAAGCCAACACTAAAACAAAAAAATGCACTCCATACTGTCAGTACAGCGATCATAGAATCAGTGTCTTTCATTCCCTCAACAGGCACTATAGCTGAAATACAGATTGCGAGTACCAATGTAAAAATTGTCGAAGCGATAAGCTTCTTATTCATGCGGTCGTCTGTCGATCGGTACAAGTATGGTGCAGCCCCTACAATCTTTAGAATAGTCAATATCGGATTCAAAACTCTTTGAGCGTTCATCTTTCGATGTGAGTCATCAGAAGTTCCTTAAAGAGCAAGAGCTATCTTGTCACTGTGCAGCTGGCATATCGATCCCTTGGCGTCGCACGTGTATCGATTGGCAACTGTGCCACTAATAAATTACCTGTCACTGTGAATATTTTATGAGGAAGTTACAAATGACGATTCGTACAAGCTCGTTACATTTATGTGAGCCTGCTGGGAAAACTACGCGTGTTATATTGAAGTCAATATTTGATTGAAAAAACTTATGAGAAATATTTTTCTGTAATAAATGTATATGAATAAAATTACAGTACGAAAGAAGCCACGTATTCATAAAAACTGTTTTTAATATTTATAACAACGATTATATATTTATATATACATATATATTGAGAGCGAGAGAACCTGTGCTCACCGGATAATGAAGGGGGAAGAGAGAGAGAGAGAGAGAGAGAGAGAGAGAGAGAGAGAGAGAGAGAGAGAGAGGGAGAGAGAGAGGGAGAGAGAGAGGGAGGGGGAGGGGGAGGGGGAGGGGGAGGGAGAGGGAGAGGGAGAGGGAGAGAGGAGAGGGAGAGGGGGAGAGGGGGAGAGGGGGAGAGGGGGGAGAGGGGGAGAGGGAGAGGGGGAAGGGAGAGGGAGAGGGAGAGGGAGAGAGGGAGAGGGAGAGGGAGAGGGAGAGAGAGAGAGAGAGAGAGAGAGAGAGAGAGAGAGAGAGAGAGAGAGAGAGAGAGAGAGAGAGAGAGAGGAGAGCGTCTTCGGAAACTCACCCAAAATATTTCGGGAGGTGATTGTTGTGAATAATGAGTTAGACAAGGGAAAGTATAGCCTAGTTTAATTCCCAAGGAAGATATTCGAGTTTTGGAATGGTATCATTGCAATATTTCAGAAACGACGGGGAATTATACTACAATTCTATGGCTAAAGGTTTCTGCTATCCAGATATTCAACCTGTGGACAAACTGGTTGGAATAACTCCCTCCACCATTAAATTAACATTGGTGCATTATTTCATACAATTTTTTTGACTTTACGTTTTATAGAGATTGCATTGCGTATTATTGAGCAGTACGTCCTATTCAATAAATATCCTCGTGCTGTAAGTGGCTAGGACCCACTGTTTCCTTTTAAAGCGCACGCGAAATTTTCTATGGTGACGATGCAATGCATGGTATATAAGCATTACTTCGTACACACAGAGGATAACAAATCATAAGCAGCTGATATTGGACATACTATTCCCAGCAGCATAAGAGAAACGATACTGACGGTGTGTGATGCTGGGCTTACATGAGTGTAGCACTGCACAGTAAACAGCATGTCGAGGTTTACGTGGGAGGAATTAGCCAACATTCATTTGATATACCATGTGGCAGTCTGCAGTGGTCTGAGATCACGTAAATTGCACCAACAGAAATATTCGAACCCCGTGACTCCTTGTCAGGCACATTTGTCGCAGTTGATCAACGCACAGTGGAAACAGTTACATTGATCATCATAATAATTACTGTACTTTTTTTTATTTCCTAATTATTTGAACCTTTAAGAGTGTTGAAACAAGATCACAACTGCAACGAATGGTGGTATGTTTGCACAACATGCGCTTGTTTTACCAAGGTACATTTATCACTTTAGTTCACTTAAGAGCAGTCATCCCAAAATCAGTTGCTTACTATATGTTTACCTCCGCGTGCATGATCTATTTCCCATGTACCTTTTTTTTTTTTTTTTTTTTTAAGGAAATGGTGGGTACTAGTCATTTTCAATAAGGTGATCTTATCGGTAGGGCGTACCTGCTCAATAAGACGCCATAAGAATTCCATAAAACTTGCAGGACAAACAATTTACTGCAGCTAGAGAGTGGTCACTCCAATTATTTTTATAAGGGTGGAAAGTCTTAACACCGTATTTTTTTGTTAGATTGAAGCTCTCAATAACGATGCCCATAGAATCGTAATTTAAGTTTAATTCCTCGTCCTTTCCGATATTTTGCGAAAATACCCTTTACAACTAGTTTTTCAATGACGAATATCTCCCTTCGGAGTTGGGCTAGCCTCTAAGTTTCATTACATATGTATAACTAATTTTCCACAAGGAATAAATTTCGAAAAATATTTCTGGCGAGTTTCCATATAGCCGGAATGTTTATGCATATGCATGTGTCTTTACCTCATGGACAGTATTTATTCTGACGCACGAGTTTACCGTAGCTAGCATAGAACCTGTTAATTTCGAATAACAAAATTGGAAAAAATAATGACCTACGAAAGTGTTATTAAAAGAAAGTTTTTTTCCACGGAAAAAATTGGACCCGGCACGATGATGTTGCATCAAACTTCTTGACTTCAGAATATTTGATTTTACAACGAAATATTGTTAATCAGTTCGTTAAATTTTTAACAAGTTACATTATGACCCCGCGATTTTTGAGGAACTCAACGCAGATCTGTTAAGCAAAATATGTCATTGCTTGGCGGTTCGACCACGCTCATTCACGCACTTCCTAAGATACAGGTGTCCTGCAGCACGAGTGCATTCATGGCAGTACCTGACATAGGACACACACATGAACTATTAAATTAGACATGAGAGATACAAATAAATATGCAACTCCTTTATAAATTACGAGTATCCTCAATGAAGTATTTATTTGTGTAATTATCGTAAATGGTAATCGTTTAATTACTTAGAAACTCATTATAAGCACTATATTGTCAAAATTACTTTTAGTATTGGAATATACATTTCATTTAGAAAATCCTATATTGATGTACACATATCGCACATATGTGATATTTCTGCAGGTTAAGTAACACGAAATATCGTCATTATCAATTGAAATCATTGCGGAACCAGATAAAAAAAACCTCAGTTTTTGGAACACAATTTTTGAGAAATAATAAAAACTAAAAGTAACCTGTTATACTATGTCGCTACGGTATATTCATGCAGGTATATTACATTTCGACACAATTGAGTGAAGAGATTTGGGCGGTTCTTAACAGCGATGTATTGAGAGCCGATGAGGGTGATTGAAGTGAATACGGAGCGGCGCCGGAATGAAGGCCCGGGGGAAACGAGAGATATCCAAGAAAACCCGCCGACCAACGGCATGGTCCGGCACGATTCTCACTTGCGAAAATTCGGTGACCCGGCCCGGAATTGAACCCGGTTCGCCTTGGTGGGAGGCGGAAAAGATTTCCAAGCGGTATGACGATTCTCAAGATAACTCAGCAGAGCAATTTGATTCAGTGGAGCAAAGGCACAGGTATCTATTCTTCAAAACAATAGATAGTGTTGTGAATCGTTTCATTTCAAGTTTTGAAACAGTATCATAGAAATTCTTGTTAGAAGTGGAGCAGTTTCTACTAGGAAGTGATGCAAACAAAGAAGAAATTGTGGAATTCTACAAAGATGACATCGGCCCTGATCGTATTTTCCTTCACAGAAGAATGTCACATGATTTGTTTCAGCATGAAGGGAAATATGTTGAGAACATAGAAGAAGACATCATTAATCATTTCAGGCAAGAAGATCATTTAAAGGTTTTGCTCTCACAACTCTACAAGTTTTTGAAAATCATGATGACAATTCCCGTGTCTACAGCAACAGCAGAGAGGTCTTTCTCTGGTCTTAGCAAACTTAAGACATACTTGCGTTCAACAATGGGACAGCTGAGATTGAATTCTGTGAGCCTTCTACATATCCACAAGAAGGTTGCTGCGGCATTAGATCTGGATGAGGTAGCAGATGACTTCATATCAAGGAATGAGACTAGAAAGCGGACATTCCTTAAGCGAACTGCATTTCCACATGGATACCAATAATATGGTACCTTTGGTGGCTAAGCAGAAGAAGACATTCCTTCAGAAAAGGTAATTGTATTTTCTGTGATATTTGAGGCAAATTCCATAACTCTGCTAATTTTGTCATGGTAATATTATGTGCATGTCTTAACACATGCAGGAAATGGTCAGAGAGTAATTAAATCGCAGTACGTAACATTCATATTATGTTTTTCGTGTTATTAAATTATGCTGATTTTGAGTGTGCATTAAGGATCTGAAATTGGGGGAAAAAATATCTGTGTAAATTTTTCACACAAATAATTTTTATCTTTAAAAACTTTATTTATTCTATTTGCGGTATATTAAATGTTAAGACACAAAAAGTGTTTAAATAGCACCATTTTCACAAATTAAAATCCAAATTTTCCCGGGGGAGAGTCCCCGGATCCCCCGCTTTTATTAGGGTCGTCTGGGTTATTGACCCTCCAATATTTGATTGAAGTCGGCGCCACTTATTGGTCTCATACCAGGAGCTGATAAAAATTGGTTCTACTACTATCAGGAAGCCAGTAATCACATGCACCAATACCCGGTGTCGTTAGAAGTGAATCAAAGATCGACATTGTCGGACTGTGTACCAGTGGAAGAAGTTCTTATGGAGTGATGAGTAACATGGCGTGTTCTAACACTTGGATGTGAAACTGGAGAATGCCTGACGAACAGCTTGTAACTCAGTGTATTTCATTGCTTATTCCTGTATCAGTACGATAGTTCTCGTGTCCACAAAATAATGCCTGTTTCATTGTGGTTTGAAGACAATGAGATGAAATTGCTTAGGTACGTTTGCCTCGAAAATATCTATTATTTTATATTCGTACCATCTTATTTTAAACTTGTACACGTTATCTTTTCCTAATTTTTTTCTCAGCTTTTTTTTTCTAACTAGTTATATTTTTCTTCGACAAAATCACGTGTTAAAGTCAAAAATTTACCTTGTTGTAATTTAATACGAAAAAAAAACCTTTTTTGGCAGAAAATCTAACTAGTGTAACTGAAAGGTTTTGTCTTATTTTTACATATGCTTAGCAAAAGTTTTATCAGAAAAAATATATAAAAATTTACATTATTTTCAGTTTTCTTTTAAATAACAAAGACATTTCCTTTTACAATTTTATAGACGTATTGAAGTAGCTCTTGGCATCTTCTTTCAGTATGAATAATCTCATTTCTGTACCTAAGTTAGATTCCATTATTTGTACATTTCTAAAACACCACAATTATTGTGGTCTTGACCTTTATTTACGCCAAAACTATGCACTTAAAAAATATTTTTTGGCGGTGACGAAACAGCAATTACGGATAGTGTCCAAACGTCGAAAATAATGAGATATAAACATAAAATAACAATTTTTTTTACGTGGGCAATGCCTGTAACAAGCCCTGTAACAGCCTAAACTTAAACTCAAAACAACATCCATTGGATGAGCTAGAGCATCAATTGCATGTCACAACCACTCCTATTAACAGGCTGATATTAACTATACAGCGTGCTACAGGAAGTATTAGAACATATTTTACAAGTTGTGCATCAGGACTCAGTAGAGAGAGCGCTCTGAGATATTAATTATATAATATTAGCAATGAGAGGTCAGAAGTTATTCAAGTTACACATTCACTTGGGAGTAATTTATAAGACTATAAAGTTTTGGCCATACAGTGTAAAAAATATCTTTGAACAATTTAATATTAAAAAGTTTTCTGCAATAAACACTTTATGGAGGTTAGTGACTTAAAATAACCTTCTACGTAATTATGATCTTCCTTAATGCTATGTTTTGTCCTCCTGCAAACGACAAAACCATGTGAGACAATGTAAAGTTTGATTATTTTATTTCATTGAATATTTGGAATTTTTCCAAGTCCAGGCCAAGAAATTCGAACGGGGCTGCAATTTAAGTATAGTAAAAGAGCAAGAAAAATCGAGCTGAATGTGGCGACTGTACTACATGTTTTGTAGTGGCACAGTATGCTAGACTGTTTTCATTTATCTGAAATTACCTAGCACAGAAAATTAATATAGACCATCATTTTGAACTTATCCACATCGGCATATTCAGTATACGTTGCTAGTACTTACAAATATTTGTGATGTTGTCTCTTACCTCATGTGCTGTGGCATAGCATCCGTGTATAGTACATCACAGCCGAGTCACGTTAAAGCCTCCCCACAGAACAAAATTGATGTAGACAGGGGCATGCTGTGTGTTGGAGTACAAGGAAAACATCATCATGGAGTATGTGATGGATGTGAAGACGAGGCTGGCAGTGAACAACCACAAAACCACATGCAGGCCGTGAGCAGAGCTCATCATCTCGACCGTATCGCACAGCTTAATGTGCAGGTCGATCATTTGTTTGGTGTGGACAACCATGACGTCACTTCCCACACTGTCTCCTCGCCCTATAAGACATCGGCCACTGTTACACAGGTAGCTCTCAATGTTAGTGTTTACGGTGTGGAACAACAGTCGGAGGTCTTTCACTGCACCGACGAAATATATCTTCTGAAGGAGGGTGATTACTTCACAAATACAGGGGATGGTTAGTAGCTCGTCACCATTAGGGTTTGACCAGTAAGGTAAAATGTAAAAGTAAATTACAACAAGCACAAAAATTGCAACAAAAACCTGAGCTATAATGACCGACGTAATTTAAAAAAAAAAAAATCTTTTGAGTCTCCATGAATGAGTTCGTCTAGCAGCAAAATAATTTACAAACCTCTAACGATCTACATTATTAAACATATAGAACAAGAGCCAATGATGGCCCAAATCGCCATGTACACATGTCTTCTATATCCGTTGGCTTAGCACCAGTTGTATACTTTACACACATTATAATGATTATTCCTATAGCTGTGCAGGTCGCGAAGATGTTCGCAGCTTCTGACTTCCATGTAATATTACCCGTGGGAGAATAGTCAAGATATGGTGCTCCTCCTACAAGCTTCAAAATAATAGACACCTCAGTCAACGCACATTGGGAATTCCTCTTTATCTTAGTCTCACGTAGCCACAAACATATGAAACGATCAGTTTCAGGTACTTCACTTTGATACGGTTACATTTGTTCCAGCTCTGGATATGAAGTAGCCACAATCCGCCGATATTAATTCTAACAATACGTTAGTGGACGAGAAGTATTCTGAGAGCTGAATGTTGTCGATGGCTCTCATTTTGTCGCTACACCGTATTGTATTGATGGGAATAGACACACTTAGCTGATTGTTTGGTGCTTCAGGAATTTAGGTAATGGAACAGCCGAAAATCATCTCAGATATGGATTTGAGTAATGACTTTACATTAGGAAAATTCGCAGCATTGAAACATAATCGATCCGAGTCTGTTATATTGACTTAAATTACCTCGGCCTAATTGTCTTCGTAGAATAAATTATTTTGTTCCTCCAGGTTTGCAGATTTGTATATATATCAGATACTATATATGACTATTTGTATATACACCTATGTAGGTACATATATTGTTACAATTTTTAAAAGCTTCTAGGTGTAGCCAAGTTCTTTGAGGGTTTGGGGTCTTACTCGAGTAAAAGGGGGAATACAAATTTCTTAGTTTACTTACTAGTACTTAACGAAATAAATACTCAGAACTTAATATCTTGTCATTAATGGCTATCACTAGTCAATTACAGCTTATATTTACATAATCGTCCATCACCTAACATAAATTAAAGTAATTTAATTGTTGACATCTGTCTCGGTATTCAGTTTATTGTTAGCCATTGAATTACTATTAAAATTAGTTAAGTTATTTGATATATGACAGTTCCATTATTTTCAATCAAGTCTGTGCAACTAGTCAATTTAGTGCCATCTTGTTTCAAACAAAATATAAACAGTGTTTTTTTGTCCGGAATAATATGGAACACCGCGAAGGCTCTCTGTAAACAGTAACTCTCCACTCGTCTAATGCCTCGGTCTCTGCTGCACTCATGCAATTTCTTTCGTAGCTGACGCTCGCTCACTTATCCACTGCAGTATCTCACATCCTTGTTCACCACTGGTTTAGTAATAAATTTTTATTAAATTTTTAGATGTTATAGATTGTTTTTTCAATTTTTATGAATTTTTCGGGATTTCTAGGGTTCAAGGTCATACATGGTCACAGGTTCGTGGTCAAGGTCAAGGTGATTTGCATCCAATATGATGGAATTTTTTGTGAAAAAGGGAACATATTAAGGCAAAAAGGGTAGTCTGAATGGATAAAGGGAAATTTTATGGACAAGATAGGGAAATTGTTACGGAAAAATAGCCGTTGGGGGATTAACATTTTTCAATATTTTAATATTTTCAAAATTATTTTTTAATATTTTTTAGTAACAAAATTTTTGGATTTCTTTGTTTTTTTTTTTTTTTTTTTTTAAGTTTTGTGTGTCAAAGGTCACCGGGGTCATGGTCAAAGGTGAAGGTCAAAGATCAAGGTGACTGTCATATAGATCCAATATGGCAGACAGGTGACGTAATAACATGGCGGCGAACAAATATGGCGTTCCGAATCCAGAGTCCGTTGTCCCAGAAGGACCATAATAATTCTACCATTATGCAAATCGCAAGCATTTTTTTAAAGTTCTTCGATTTTGCAAAAAAATATCAGACTGCTCTATTTTAACAATATACAGTCTGAATACAACTGAATACAATTTTTGTGCACAATAGTTATACTAACCTATGTCTGCACTTTGAGCTTTCATTTGGTCATTGGCTGCTTGTTTTTTTTTTTAGATATGGTTTTTCTTAATCGATGTAACCAGTCGGTATTTAGTCTCTTAAGACATTAAACATCCAATATTCACAAGCACGCACCTCAGAACCACAACAGTTGAAATGATCTAATCAAGGAAATGAATCTGAACTTAAGTGTTTTGAAATACAGTTAGCTCTGAAATCCTTTCGTGAAAATCAGTGGGCCTTAAGCATGTCCAAATACGTAGTTAGGCATCAAAGAGACTCACATGTATACAACCCTAAGAAAACAAAACAAGAAAGTTGAAACAAACGTGAAAATAACATGGCCATTGGCCTGATTACTTTATCAAGTATTGGTGAAGGGAACCTGTGATATAAGAACAAAAATAAATATTTTGAAATGTCCTAATTCTAACACACATGTGAATTTAAAAAAAAAACCAAATGAAAATAAATTATTTCAGCATTCGCAAATATTTACGTAGTACTTCAACATTTATTTCAACTATGGAACTACTTTATATCCACCATTACTCTATTTACTAGGTGGAAGACAGTCAGTGTACCCAACAAAGCAGGTAGGGGCGTGACAGTTTGTTAAACATTAATTTAAAAAGTGCTCAGACAACCGTACACAACCTATACTAACAAAACGGCTAAAATCAAACTTACAAAACTTTTGTCTGGTCGTTAAAAAAACATACTACTGTATTTAACATGTGATTAATGGAGAGTTACATAGGGCACATGTGGCCAAACCTACTTAGAGGAAAAAAAATGGTTTATTGCAAATATAATAACTTTGTGAAAACATTTGTATGGCTCAACTTGCAGAAATGACTTCAATGATAACCTGTAACCTGTCGTATTATGATTTGGAAACTGATTCTTACATGCAATGTTTATCTCAATTGTAACCATGTTAGCAAACAACTTGCACAAGATGGTGCTAGTTTTGACTGTGTCGAAGCTTTGCCATGCTAAATAGGTTGGGGGTTGAATATTGATATTAATTTGTTCATTTTTGCCTTCTTATGCTACATTTCCATATTTACTTAGTGATTGGCAGATACTCAAGAAAGTTGAGTCAAAGTACCAGAGATCAACTTGCCATTCAAGTTAAGTATGTTTGCAAAAGACATCAAGTCAGTGAACTTGCAAGTCAAGTTTCGAAACTTTGGGATGGTAGGCTGAACGAATAAAGCACCAGTGATTATACGCTAACGTACCGAAGTTTAGATTATCTCTTCTCAACTTCTCCTTTAATGATTCGCGAATTTTATGTTACTAAACTTAAAGGATGCACTGAAACGAAAACAATAACCTGGAACAATAGGCAACATTCGGTAATAACCGAAATGCATTGCAACAACGAAGTCTGAAGCCGCCTGACAGACTATATTCCGGCAACGAGATTGTGAAGTACTCATGTAAAGTATATATCATACATAATGGTTTGGCTGGTGTTCTGATTGTGCAGCCAACTGTAGACTGAACAGTATTACTGACTCTCTGAAAAATCTCAGGCAGATGCAAAAATAAAATATTAATTTAAGTGCATTTTGATGTATCGAATTAGTACTTTCATCCTATCTGTTTTCTTAAAAGACCACAAAATTAGTTATCGTTTAGTGATTAGTTGCCCACCCCTGCCATCAGACTTTTACACAACACGGTAACAAAAAATAAGATAACGACACGATAATCAAATAAATTATTTACTAAAAGAAAATAAAAAAATGACAGGCCTAACAAACCACACGCGAAGACAACGAACAATACAGCTAGTTTCAGATGTCTCCGGGATACCAACGTAAATAAATTAAATTTTCTATGGCACCTGCAATACGAAAATATATGTTTGTAAGACCTCTGATAAAAATTAAATTTTAAAGCATTGACTATAAAATACAGTAATAATCACTTCAAAAATACCAAAGCCCATAATAAGTGACTAATGATATAAATTATGATTTCAAAATTGAAACCATGATATGTCCTTAATTAAAACCCTTGAATTTTCAGCATCGTTTCAAATATAATATCGTAATTTAAATTATTATGGTGTGACATTCTTCCTAAAATAAAAATAATAGAGTGGAAAATTCCTATTTTTACGAATGTTTCAGTAAACTGTTTTGTGGAATGGTTATTGCAAGAACAATATACATTCGTTTATTTCAAGAACCTCTCCCGGGTGTGTAATTAGCATCAAAATCGGCAAAAGTTATGATGAGGTTATTTGGAATTTTGTTGTTGGTAATATGTCAGCTTCGAGTAAGCGAAACGCAAAAAGTAAAATTACCAAAATACGTAACGGTAATCGATTTGCAGACAAAATAGGGTTACTTAACCACCGTGTTAACAAATTTTTTGATAATTGCAAATAATTAGTGTAGCGCGCAAAAAGTTTTTCGAAAAAATTGGCACATAAGCGTTACAAAAATACGAAACCAAATCAAAACACTCGTGTCCTCGGCGGGATTAGAACCGGGGACCCCTCGCACCACAGATGAACGTGCAACCCACCGACTACGGCTGTCGACGATCCACAGTATCGATACATTAAAGGAATAAATTTCAGGAAGCCTTGCTAGTAACTAAAGTTAACAACGGATAAAAGCATTTACTGAACCCACGCGATATACTTGGATTCTGATTCAGAAAATATGCACAGTGAAATAAATGTTGTAGATGATGTACAAACGATAATACGACTAATGGACATTTGAAGCAAGTCCAAAAACAGCAAGTACAACAGCGACTATGGAACGCAAAAGAAAAATCGTAAATTTACTTACCCCATGTAAACATATACCAGAAGACGCAGCAGCCATTTTGTCTTTTCTTCACAATCATAACCATTCACGACATGTCAATGCCGAATCTTGCGCCTTGCGCAAACGCGATAGAACGCGCATATACCCTAAAGTAGGATTGCATTAAAATTTCTAGTGAATGTCCTCGGAGTTTACCATTTCATCAGCGCCTACTTAAGACACTCGTAATCAGTTGTGCACTTTCAGTGACAGAAAACCACTAGTTTAGTCGGTGAAGCACTTCAGGAAAAAATTCACCGATTCAACAGCGGGAAGCCTCAAGAACGACCTTAGTTTCAGTCGTTGGTGCTGTGACCAATTGAAATAGTGAAATCTTCACTGATTCGGATTTAGAGTGTATTGGCGTGCTTGCGACCGCTGACCCGTCCTCGTCTTTTGTGGTACCATTGGGGCTTCCAGCTGAACTGTCTGCTTTGGCAAAGCCCGTCGCAAGCAATTAGAGTCAAGCCTTTAAATATTGGAATGTGCATAGTCAGCTCGAGCCCAAACAAACGGCTACTGTACACTCTGGTCTGCACTTTAAAAATCTGAATCAATGAGAATTTTCACGGTCTGAATTATTCAACAGCACCTGACTTATTTAACATTCACATTAGTCAATTTCAACTAACGAATTAGTGAAAGAAATAGTCTGTTTCCCTGCACGTATTGATTCAGTAACATCTTCCACTGACACTTCAACCACTTCCTTCGCTATTTTTAGTGGTTAGCTGTTTGACTAATGAATAAGCTGAACTTTTGTATCAGCTCTAGAGTTTGTTTATAATTTTTCTGACAATTAGTATAGTAACGCAGTTTATTAGCGAGGTTATTTGATTCCTAACGATGGCAAAAACAATCCTTACGAAAAATATCCCACAAGAAAAAAAAAACAAAGCTGTAAAATTAAATTATTTATCCACCCACACGCCGTGCATTACATTGTTATTATATCTATGTAGAAATTGTCATTATAAGACGTCTCTCAGAGTAGCAGATGAAGCTCCGGTACAAAAGCTATGGACTAGATGTCGAGAGTTTGAATCCCGTCAAGGTAAAAATGTTTTATTAATCGAAATTATATTGTACGGCCGGCCATACATATAAGTTATTTATTTGAACCAACCAAATCTTACAGGTTTGTGGCACCAAAATAAAATTTAAAAAAATAATATTTGTCTTAAGCAACTGATTGGATGAAGTATTGGCTTATTAATTCGGTGAATTTTTCCCTCTGAAGTAATCAGTTATTTTCCACTTTTCCTAAGTGGGGCCATTTTCATTGATTAAAGTGGTTGGATTTGACTGAGAATCAGTGACTTTCCACTGATTCGAATTTAGAGTGTGTGCACTTTCAGAAACTTGCATACAAACTTCGCTAAATACCTTCGAAACCTTGGGTTAGTCGAAATGAAACCCCTTTATTTCACACTGACCCCTATATTATTCGTTTTGCCTTTATTCTGTGTTCTTTGAAACACTGTCCCGCCATCATTAGGCAAAACCAAGAGATTTTATTCCTAAGTCCGAGAAAATTAATATCGTTTTATGGTTTCTGGCCTTGTACTCTGGACTCTACCGTTAGAGATTTCTTAAACTATATGTCAGGTCATATGAACACCAAACTATCAGAAATTTTCGTACGAACATCGCTAAAAAGCATCGAAAACTATGTTATTAAATCGAATTGCGAAACTCTTGTTACATTATGGCGTCTATGTTACATCTGGAATTTGCGATCGATTTTTATCATCCGTTCCTTTATATTATCCAATCGCTGGCTAAAAGTTCCAAAGTTTTCTAAGTCGGAAAAAAATAATTTTTTTATGGTTTCAGGTTTTGAACTTACGGCCCCATGCCCTGCCTAATAGTTGGCTATTGCTTAGATATTTATATAAGGCGCACGCGAACATGTACATTCGTACATAGTCATTAATGTACAAACACTACTAAAAATATTTCTAGGATCTGGCCGGTATTCTAACTTTGTACCCTGGATGTCACTATATCCTCTTTATTATTCGTCTAAAACTTGTCTTGTGGCATACATTTAGTGTTCCATGTACTCCGTAATTATATGGAAATATTTCCAGCAAATTTTACTAAGATTTCACTCAGCTGGTTCTTCCGTAGAAAACAGTAGATGCATTTGGCCGATCTGTGGACAATAATATGTAACACTCCTGGTGTTACATATTATGGCCACTCGCATTGGCGATAAAATATTATTTCTGTAACCTGTAATAGAATATATAAATATGTAGTGTAATGATAAAAGATAGTTATATATGTATGAACTTTTGATATGTTAGGTTAAAGATATGCCTCGGTTAACTTCTATGCTGCCACGAAAATAAGTACATTTATCTAAACTTGTATTATTTCTGAAGTTTATAGCATACAAAACAATGTTTAAATTAATAAATTGACAACTAATTTTATGAATAATCAGACAGTTCTTAAATATATCAAATCAAAAGAAACACGTAAATTATCTTTGCTGTAATGCAATTAAGTGCATCTAACAGGGACCATGTTCACGTTAATATCTCAAAAGAGTGAAAAAAATTATATTGTAAGTTTGAATAAACGTTAATTGTGGAATTTTATGCTATTTTAGTTCTCAATCATAGACAACACCAGCCTGCACATTGCCTACCATATGACTGCGAATAATTGAGTTGATAGGTACTGGTGTCTGAAATTAAATTCATTGCCTGGGAAAGAGTGTAATATAGCTGTGTAGATAACGGAAAATCACTGCGAATCCGCCGAAGTCGTGAAGTCATCCTTCACGGGAGCAGAACGCAGGAACAGCTCTCCCGCTCCACCTTGGCGGCACATCCTCTGGTGGTTCTCAATAAGCTCGTCCTCTGCGGGCCGGAACAACCCAAGTGGGCGTCGAACTGGAACGCTCCTGGATTCGCAGCCAGTAGTCATCTCCTCGCTGATAGGACTCTCCAAGTGCCAGATACCACATTGTATCTGGTTCGATGTCGGTCTTCTGAAGTCCTCCTCTACCAGATCGTGCTTCCGTCGTAGTGGTTCATCATAATGTTGAAATATTCCTTCTTTTAACTGCTTAGGCTCAGCATTTCACTAAGTGCATTTGGTAATCTTGATTTCCATCGCAAATATCGCATTTTTTTCAACCAAAACCAGAAATTAACTTCAATACTCGGGATTGTCATTCTTTCCGTGCTGATCCCTCGCTGATTCTAATTAGAATGAATAAGTTTTGTTCTAAAACGCTATTGTTTGGAAATCAATAAATTATTAAAGGCCTGCTGGTGTGGCATGATTCTTTTGATAAACAATATTATTCCTATTTACATAGACAAACTTGCATGCAAAGAAACCACAGATAAACATTGAACTTGCACAGTACAAACAACACAACTGTCGAACTAAATAAATACACACATTTCACATCGAACATAAGTAAAACATCTTATACGTAACAATAAAGTTTAGAATTTAAATCGAATTAAAGACATAGGATAATCATTATAAAGTTATAAATATTGAAGTGTTGGTTGCATGACATCACAGACTCCGTAGCAGTCGACGGCCTGGCACTGTGATGTTGTGACATCATGGCAGCCATATTGTATGCCATTTTTGCCAAATTCGGCCGAATCCTACGAAAGGGATTACTGTTGGCGTGAAATTGATCTTTCTCGTCTTGAAGTATTTTGATTGGTGAAAATTTTTCCTAATTTTGCTTTACCGGCATTTTAATAACATTTATAAAGGGACCACATTGCATGTATCAGGTAGGGCAGACACTTGCTTCCAGAACTGCCGATCGTTTGTGGCAGAATCTACAATAAAGTTGTTCCTTTTGTACGAATTTTCGTTAAACAGCAAAACATTTCTATATTAGTTACAAACAATACTTTGAATCTAATCGCTAAAGATCTTATAATTGTGCAGCTCAAATATTGCATATGAAAACACATTATTTTATAAACCATAAACATTTGTTTATGTACCTCAATTTTTGTAATAATCTTGAAGACTTAAAAATTTGCTCGTTAAAATTTAACATCAGTTTTACACATTCCAGTCTAAGGTTTTGTAAAATTGGCTCTAATTTACTTTCAGTGTTATAAAAGTATCTTTGGGATTTAATTAACAAAGAATTCCTTATGCAACCACAAAAAGAAATTGTAGAGTATGTTACGATTTCAAGAAGTCACTGAAATCAGGTTTTGGGCATTTCATTCACATTCTTCATAAACGAATTAATGTTTCGAATATACTGTTACACATTTTTGTTTGACATTTAAAAATTACATAAATAGGTTTGCGTAACTCAAGTACTATTAAACATAGCATATGCAAATATCTTATTTGTGTACGACTTGTTCTGTTTGCAGGTACGTCGCAGGTGTTAGCTGATATTGAAGTCATTGCATCGAATATCCTTCATTGATTTCCATGTTCTATTCAGTATAAGCTGCCTGTCTGAAGTTACAACAGCTGAGGAATGCAGGTTAGAATATTTAATTTCCTCTGTAAATTTAATCTTATGCAATAACCGTTAATGTAAGAGTTTTTATTTTATAATTCCATTATCAATGGTGCAGTTTAATATTCGAAGCAAACTGGCGAAATAATCGTGTATGTGACGTTATTACGTAAGTCATACACCCTAAACGGCAAAATTCTATTTATTAATCTCCGAAACACTGACGGCACACAAATAGTGTAACTATTACTTTCTCAGGGTAGTTGCATGCCAAAACTTTCTTCGTATCACAGAATAAGTAAGCATACAGAAGCGAAATGGATTGAGTGTTTCATTTATGTGGACGTAAAAATTCTCTGATTGGCTACGCGATGCTCTGAAAATGGCTAGGGCACTATAACTGGCTAACGCGTGTTGCTAAAGGTTCCCTATTGGCTGAGCTGCCAGCTGCTAATCCAGTTATAAGGCGCTGATTGGCAAATGACGTTCCGACACGTTGCAGGACACTGGCGCCATTGGAGTGTGGGGCGGTATTTCGCGGAATAAGCTGTTGTCTAACCTCGGCTGGGATCATTAGTTTTCAAATGAGTTTCGTGTTTTGACGTGATGTGAGTCAATATAATACTGAACACGTGATAGCAACGACACTTCTGTATGTTCACCGCTGAGCTTCAAGTCAATTTCTCGGGCCTGTAAGCTGCATTAGGTAACAAGTTCCGATACTTAAAATATAAGAGAACATCATCCAGTGTGTTTAGTACTTAGAGCCCTCGGGCTATTTTTATTCTCAGTTAAGCCGTCTAACTCTGTGTTATTCTAAGTGTATAATTTTCATTTTTATAACTAAACTCATTTCTTCCCGTAACATTTAAATCGAAGAATAATTTAATACAAATACATAAATACAGGAAATAAAAGATTTTTGTATACAACATAACGTTTATGATAATTTCATTTATTTACATGAAGTGCTACAGTTTTATGAGAATGTGCATTTGAAGTAAAATTTAAGACATTATTTGCACTTTTACAATAACACTTCAAAGCAAAAGGATATATGTGTGTATGTAGGCTATATGTATGTGAATATAAATTCGATGTACATGCATCGCATATAGATATGAAAGTATTTATAAGTCAGACTAGACATTGTCATAACAAATGTGAAAAAAAAACAATAAAAGAGAGCTAATTTAAGTACGTTGGCCTAAAATTAGTGTTATTTCAGAAGACGTTAAGGTGAATATTTT
Organism: Dryococelus australis; assembly: GCA_029891345.1. Classification (NCBI taxonomy): domain Eukaryota; kingdom Metazoa; phylum Arthropoda; class Insecta; order Phasmatodea; family Phasmatidae; genus Dryococelus; species Dryococelus australis. Next base: position 104,245,714 of record CM056998.1, read on the forward strand.
TTATTCCTGAATAAACATTACACTGAACGTATTTTTCCTAAGTTTCGAGAGTAAGCAGAAAATGCAGTACCTCTGCACTCTATGTACATGTTTCAAAGACATGATTAAGTAAAACACTAATCACCGAAAGTCAATTAAGTAGTTGCGAGCGGCTGATGAATTAGTAAAATCAAGTTAGAGCCGGGTCCTACTCACTGTAATTCAGCTCGAATACGCAATTAAATTAGCGGAAATCTGATACTAAAACCATAAATTATCTTCCACAGTCTTCAAGTGCAGCACTTTCTCGCTTTATTCATTGATTTGGAACCATCTTAACTATTTTTGCGTTATTAACATCACGCACTGGATAAAAATAGTTCGGTTAACTCATCAACTACACTAAATTAAATCATCACGTACACACATATCAAAAGTGAGACTCGAACTCATGATTTCCTTATGAATTACAGGCCATATTTCACAAACAGCATCAGTGAACATAAAAAATAAGCACTCGTTGACAAAAATATAATTTGGAAGGCTAACGTATATAGTTATTACTGACGTAATTGGTAGAAGAAAAAACTGAGGAAATGGTTTCGTTAAATCAAAGAAAGTTGTTTTGGGCAACAAAATTAATTGTTTGTGTTTGGGCAATGAAATATTTTGTTGCTGATACCAAATTATTACGTGGTTCTTATTTTCTTGCGCAAACCCCGATATTTTGTTGATGCAAAAAGAAAGTTGCTCAGCTCTACATAAATGAATCAGTTTCGGTTAATAACTTATAAGAAAAAAGTTACAAGTCCGACCGCGATTCAAACACTGACCGTTCGCGCCCATGCGTTTGCGCGGTAGTAACCTCAACTAAAGTGACTACTAAGGAAACACGGATGGTTTTATATACAGCGTGTATCAAAAAGATTAATCCGCCTATGCAATGCTATAACTTTAACACGCAGACTCAAAAGTATAAAATAGGTATGATAATACATAGTTTTAAGTTAACTTGTCACAAATGTTCAATGTGCCCTCCACCGGACGCACGGCCTACGTCTAAATGGTAGTCAAACTCGTCCCATTCTCGTGCGAGCATGCCACGTGTTACCGCAGCCACTGCTGTTGCTATGCGGCGTCGCAGTTCGTCCACAGTTGTTGGAAGGGGAGGCACGTAGATGGAGTCTTTCACAAACTTCCACAAGAAAAAAAAAATCACTTACGCTGAGTTCAGGCGACTTTGGAGGTCAGTGGTGCAATCTACTGTGCCTTAGGACAGATCCATCGGTAAGGAAGCTCATTGTTGAGTAATTCTCTGACATGCAGGTGCCTGTGCGGTGGTGCTCTATCCTGTTGAAAGATGAAACTGTCGGAATATAACCGTAATTGTGGAAACAGCCCTGTCCGCAACGTATCCAGATATGACATTTCCGTAACGGTGTTTTCCGCAAAAAGGCACGGACCGTACACCAGCTCTCGGGAAACGGCACAATAAACAATCAACTTTGGAGATTCTCTCTCATACTCAACTATGGTATCTGTTCGCTGTGTTCCCCATATTTGTACGTTGTGGTGGTGCACTTTTCCACTAAGATGGAACATGGCCCTTATTGCTGAAGACCAGGCGTGAATAAAAGTTATCATTGTCCACCTCCATGCCCAGAATGAATTCACGCAACTCAATACGTCGTTGTTTATCACCATCACGGAGGCCTTGCACCTCTTGACTCCTGTATGGTTTGAAGAACAATCGTCGCCGAAAAACACGCCAGATAGTCATATGGGAGATGATCAGCTCTCGGCTGCCACGACGAGTGGACTTAATGTTGTCTCCATACAAAACATTGCTCTACGTCTTGTTCAGGCACACGGGGGCGACCGGTGGACTTCCCCTTACATAAACAATTGGACTCTTGAAAAGGCTCCTGCAAATAAAGGATTCTCTGCGCAGTAAGAGGTGAAGTGCCATACTGTCGACGAAAATCACACTGCGCAGTTATAACTGACTCACACTTGTTGAAACGGAGGAAGCGAAACCCTTTTTGTTGCTGTGTTATCTCCATCACGAAGCACACTGAACGAGCTCGCTATCAGCACCAGGCGTAGCGCTACCAGGGTGACATCTACCGGCAACCAAGTAAACCGGCGACGTGCAACATGCACCAAGGGAAACTTTACGTTTCGATACGTATTTTACAATTTATCGCAAAGCTCTTTCTTCATTCGTGTAAAACTTATAACCATGTGACATCGGATGATTCTTTTTGTTACACGCTGTATATGCAATTCAAATACTGGATAACGTGTATAAATAAATACTTCAATTCTTACATATTTACCTTTTAGTTTCCTGTTTGACTTGTTTTATTAGGGCCTTTATTCCTACCATTATTAAGCATCAATAAATGCACTAACAAACATAATCACAATCCTAATATTAGTACACAGAAAAGGTCTAATGTTGAGAACAGTATCAACGTACTTCAACAGTAATTTTCTTGTTGACTGTGAATCGTCAGTAAATAATGTTGCTGTCAATGTTTTACACTGATAAGCTATTAATGTTGTAACTTTAAGTGTAGGCTGTTCACGGTAAAATTAGCACTTTCGAAAGTCCTGCTTAAGATCTATTCGTATTCATCTTCTGTATTCTTCAGCCGCATGTAAAATTAACCTTGCCATGGGCCTTATTACTTTATTAATTCATCTGTCAACTAACACTCTGATACTATTATAAAAGAAAATTTTCACATATTTGCTTATCCTTACTCTTGTATGTATTAAAAACATAGAAAGCAAAATAAACCATCTCAGTACTCCCAAATGCTTACGTAACACTTTTAATTCAATGTTAAAACATGGAACTAGTTTCTCTCCGCCATTGCCAACTTAACTGCGCCAATGCATGTCAATGTGTCCGTTAAAATAGTATATGCAGGTAGGGGCAGTGACATTTTCCAGAGGTTGAATTCAAAAGTGCTCACTGTATCGTAAACAGCTTCTATTTTGTAACAACAGTACCTCCTTACTCTTCTGACCACATTAAGGTGGTGTTTATGCTAGGGAAAAATTTTTTGAATTGATGTTAAAATTTATGTTAAAAATTTTCTAGTATTTTCTTTGCTTTAAAACATCATTCCGATGTAAAAGATATTAATTACAATGATTTTGTAATGAAATTAAATATTGCTAACAAAGAAATCTAGAAATGTGATCAACGGTAAACGAATCGACCCCGCGCTTTGAATGTTTGACAAACGTTCTTCACTTTACGGAACCTGACGCCCAAACAACTGCTCTATCTCGACATGCCTGATCCAGTTTCATATTATGGTTATGGCAGACAACATAACGACAAACTGCAGTTCTCTTTCGTTAAGTGGAAATACTTTATGCTCTGTAAATATGCATAACTGGAACACGTAAACTGGTTTGCAAGACTCGAGAGCTGGTCTAAGCTACATTTAGTTATCATAGTATGTTTTAAAATTTAAATACAGTGGTTTAATTGTACGAGGTTATCGCTCTTTACTACTAGCTGCCATTTTTACAACGCCAAGTCAGTGTTAACTGGTGTTGGTTGGACATTTCTTTAATGTTGCTGTAACACAGAATATTTTGTTCTTCCTGTTATTTTCAGCGTAATAAAACTTTTGGTTGCGGCAACATAACTTTGAGGCTTTGTTAACATTGACACTTCAATAGTATATTTGCACTACGGTAATACAACGCTTTGCAAATTGTTAACGTTATTAACTTTGTCACATCATTATTAATGCATACAACATATACGTTTAAAGGAATCCCTCAATAGTAACTTTTTTGTTGCAACAACATAAGATTTTTTTTGTGCAAGTAGTTCACGATAAGGTGAGCTCTCTTAAAATCAACCTATTAAAAAAATCATCACCCATAACCACATGTATTTTAACATAAGCAATGACCGCAATACTCACAGTTGTAGGTAGGTAGCTGGGCTTAACATCTCGTCGACAGCGAGGTCATTAGAGACGGTGCAAGTTGCACAGGGTAGAGGGATTGGTAAAGTATTGAGAAGGATTCGGCCATCACCTTTTGTTAGGGACCCATCCCAGCATTCGTCTGGAGTGATTTCGGAAAACCATGGAAAACTGAAATCAGGATGGCCGGACCAGGAATCGTACCCTGGTCCTCCCGAATGCGAGTCCTGTGAGTAACCAATGGGCCACCTCAAAGTTAACTTGGCAGCAAACTATGAGAAATAGTTTCAATATTTGTCGTCTTTGTAGTCATAAATGTTAACATTTTTGGTGTGCAATGCAAATAAGAATAAAATTTGGCGTAATTTTAACCCATTTATGTTTCTAACTCTTTCACATTGTCACCTGGCTGGTGCAACGTTCAAGTTCACTGGTTCATTGTTTTCCTTTGGATTTTTTTCTACTCCGCACTCGTTTGTAAAATAAACAACATGATTTGATATGTCAGTATGTATTTTCTGGAGTAAATATTTCGTTAACATAATAAGAGAAACATTTTTATACATGCTCTAAATTAAGTGGCATTGTTTGGTATTACTTTTGTTATATCACCGCATAATTACTTTTCCCAGAAATTATTGTAATTTCACACAATATACCGACCTGAAAAATGCGCTACTTCACGAAATTTAATACGGTATAAATTTTGTACCTCGAATAAACTTGAAGAAACTTCGGAAGTGTGTTTTGTTATATTTGCGATGTGTTGCAAATCTGAAATCTTAAATAAATATGTGTGTGTTTAAGAATTAATACCTCGACACATACGTAACTCGCTTTAAAACAATAAAGCCATAAAAGTGTGTTATACTGCTTATAAAACATTCTTGGAGTGTCAAGAATACATTAAAACAACATTGTAATATCTGCCCGAACGGTTTACTTTGTAATACGAGCTCTAGCTTCAACGCGAAACCTCCAAGCAAAGTAATTTGGCACGAAAATTGATTCTACATTATATGTGAGGAAGCGGTTTCATGAAATATATTTTCATCAGCTAGGTATTGTGTTTTTCATATTCAAGTGAAATTAAGATCATGTTACTGCACGCATTTAAATTTCATAAGGGGAACGATAATTTTCGTAAGCAAATAGTAAGTTTTAGCAAAACTCAGTAAATATGTGATTTAAAAACTGTGTGGCTAAAAGAATTTTCACTAAACATGAGTTGAGTGACAATAACCCTGTAAAAGAATTCTGTAAAAATTTGGATTAATTCTGTTCAGCCGTGGTGTTTCCTGGCATTAGATTTGAGTCGTTTTGCATGAAATATTTATTTGTGCTGTATTTATCTATTGTAATTCTACTCGTTAATATCAAATATAGTTCTTAGACTATTTAACGAATGTTTAAGGCATGTTGTCTTCTGTATGAAAGAGTAAATACACCGTATTATCTAAAAGCGTGCCTTTCTTATCAGTATGATACGTACGTATACCGAGATAACGTACCATCTTTTCACACTTTTTAAAGGTGAACGTTTAAAACGTGTTGACATTGTTTTTATTTTGGAGAGAGAAGAATAATGTTATTCTGTTGACAACCTAAAGCAAGCATGTTTTCTCATGACTTCGGAAATGATGACCAGAGAAAAAGATTTCTGAATTTTAGTCAGAATTTACAAATCAATGTTTACTGGAATTAACTGGTAGGTGTTAATAGTGCTGGCAAAAATATTCAGTAAATTTCGTAGTTTATTTACGGATCATACAGTGGACATACAAGCCAGCTGATGTAAACACTAGCTGATAGTAACATGGCCGGTTTTATTTTGATAGATACGTGAAAGTAGAAACTTAACCCGGTTTTCTGACGTTCTCAATTTAATGTGAACAGCCTTTACAAAAATCACAAACTCTCGAGTTATATTTTAGAACGGAAGCAACGGAATGAGTAGAGGGTGGAGGGAGTTAAGTTGCTCTTAACATCGAGGTCTTGAGAGCCGATGAGGGTGAAGTGACGTGAGTATGCAGTAGTTCCGGAATGCAAGGGCTGGAAAGGAAAAATCCCCCGCCGACCAATGACACGATTCCCAAGTGTGAAAATCCGGGAATCAAATTCGGTTCGACGAGATGGGAGGCGAGTAGTCTAACCTATAGACCACCCGCGTCCCAACAATTATTTAGAATTTTATTTATCTATTTTGTTGTATGGATGCCAGTATTTCAATTTATTTAGAATATGTCTCCCAATTTATTTTCAAATATATCAATTAAGGTAACGCTGCTATTCTTACTTGATTTTACCAACAGGAAAAGTTACGGTACGTTGGCTCAAGATGACATCCACAACGCAGTAGGTAACTTATTGGTTTAAAATAACATTCAATAGTATCCTGAGTCCACATACGCCATTGTAGGGCAATGTTCTTCGTCAACAGCAAAAGTGTGCATGAACATGATTTTGGTTATTTTGTTAGTAAATACTACATTTACTTTTCTATTTATGAAAGGTTTTACATTATGGTTCTACTTTGCGGCATGAAAGGCTTATGTACTTCAAACATAATATTTATTACTTAAATAATGTACGTGAATACCTGCAATTGTCTCATTTCGGAATTACTGCTTCTCAAAGCAATTCAAGATAAAATTGAATCAAATTCAAATTGTCTTTCATTATAATGGTATATTATTTTATTAGAATTTTTACAAAACGTGACTGCGTATACGCTTTTATGGAGTTTATTTCGTAATCGTGTAGATGTTCCATTTCTCTTGATTTTGAAGTACTGCTTGGTTAATTGAAATATTAATTTTTGTCTGAACTTAGCCTAACGACATGTGTATTTAATGCCAGCTCTTTATCTTTTTCCCAATGTGTTGGTTTTTTAAATACGTGTAGTAAGTTACGTCATCATTGTGACAGAGTTACTTCAACGAGTGCCACGCTATTTTCAGCTGCTACCGCTAGCGATAAACAGATTTGCAGATGTGCAGAAGTGTGGTATTTTCTGACTTGACATAATTTGAGTTGTAGCTGATCATTGCTTCAAACTTGACAATTTAAACTGCACCAAGATAACGACGTACGTCGTAATAACTCCCAAGATCTGAAAAAAAAAAGAAGACCACTTCTAAAATATACTCTTCTTCTAATTGGTACACACTAAATCTGAATTAGGGACAATTTTCACTGTTTCAGCCAGTCACTTCAGCGGATTTAAATGTTGAATCAGTGGAAAAAGGCCATGTTTCCTTCACTTATTGATTGACTGACATTTTCCACTGATTACTCAGTTATTTTTCACTGTTTTTCAATGGTTTGTTTTTTGACTGATGGATTAGTTAAACAGGGTGTAAAAACGGTCGTCGAACAACGTATATAAATGGCCGTTAAACAGCGTGTTTCAAGTGAAATAACAACGAATAAACTAATAAAACCAATACTAAAAACTTTCTAAAATGTGTTTCGTCTTTCATAACACCATCTTACAAGGTTACATGAACTTCCAGCCTTTCATTCCGTTTTTAAGTCTTTCGTTTTCATGTAATCTCCACATAGCTCTGTTTGAAGGTTAAACGTGAATATAAAGTGGCGAAGAGAATGCACTCATATATACTATTCGTTTTAACAATCCTTACGTTTCCAATTAAACCAAAAACCTAAAGTACTGGCATAGAATTTAAATCTTCGAGATTTCAATAAGAATTATAACACGTATATTTTCCTCCCGTTTCTAAACTTGACTTCATAGCTTGCCCTGCATCCATTGCTCAAGAGTAGGGTGGTCCACCTGTAGTCGAGGGGTCGTGGCTTCACGCCCCGACCCCTCTGCGGCAGATTTTCAGTTCGCTTGCCGCATTGGGATTATGTCAGCAAGTTGGTCTAACTTGAACTTCGTCAACGTCAGTTCAGCACAACTACAAAAAAACTCACATTATATGGTAAAGGCCAATAGCGAAGTGGAAAGGGTGTGAGAGTTCAATCCCGGCCACCTCCGAGGAATTTTTTACTCTATTCAATTACGTTAAATTGAGCAATATAAATAGTAAACTGTTGTGAACATGTTTATTTCACGTAATTATTTGGCTAAATTCAGTAAAGACAATATTTGATTCGCCACTGCAATCGGTTGTCACTTATTCAATCAGTGAAATAATTTCACGTCACTTATTCAATGAGCCATTTTCACTGATTCGAATTGTTTAATTCCACTGAGAATCAGTGGTTTTCCACTCATTCGAATTTAGAGTGGAATCTTTAAATATTGGGTACGTACCTTAAGTAAGCTCTGCTGTCCAGCACAAGGTTATATTTGTATATATCATTTTTTTGCTATTTAGTATAGGCATCAAACAGTTGTTCACCCGAAAAGGTATTTTAAGGAGGTGAGGGAACTAATTAAGAGAGCAGGATAACAAATACTCCATATCATTACGGTAATACGGTATAGAAAGGGCATTAGTACACGTCACTTCGGTATATACTACTATTCAAACAGCTCGTACTGAGGTTCTTAGTCACTCATCAGTTCTGAAAATTTTTTTAAGTGGAATATATTTTATTCTTGCCTCCGTTGTAGGCACAAAGTTCAACGAAGCTGCACGAGCGAGCGCGAGAACATTGCTGAATAACTGAAAATGCCATTCTCTTCCAATTTTGTAAAATACTGTATACTATTGAAACCATACTTGAAATAAAATGTGACTTCTTCTTAAGAAAAAATTTATACGTAGGAAGTACTTAGCCACAGTAAATATTGTCTACTTTTGAAGCTGGGTAAGGCTGTAAATAATCAAAAAATAAAACATAACATTCATGAAAAAAAAAATTTAAGCTTATTTTTCTGGTTCTAACAAATTGGAATTGTTTAGTTACTTTCAGTACCGAATTTATATTTCTGTATATCATTTAAATTTCAAATTACATGTATAAATGTATCTATATATTTAGAGTACATTTTCCATGCAAAACTACACTTAGTTCATGGAAATCCAATTACTATTTCCTGGGATGTATAAAATTATTTATATTATATATATAAAAAATAAAACCATACCAGATATAATTTTAATAATTATTTTCACATTTATGCGCTTTTAATGAATAAAAACAGGGAAAAAACGGTTAAATGCATAACTTGAGAAATATAAACTTTAACATTTTCAGTATTAAATCTTCTTTCCCTTCTAACGAACTCATATTTTTCCCAAGCCGTACATAATTGTTTCCATTGCTATGCATGATTTTTTTACTGGGGAATTAATTGACCTGTGTAATACTGTTAGTTCTGTGATAAGAAACAGAGTACAAAACAAACTACTTTTTAATTCGTAGACATAAATTATTGTGCTAAATTCAATATACAATTAACCAGCTAACTCTCTACGATTGTGTATTTCGAATTATATGTAGCTGAATTGTATTTATCGTGACTGTAATAAAGGACGGGTATTTGTTGTTAGTGGGAAACTTTGGACGACTGTGTTAGACGTATAAGCCGAGATTACGAAGTGGCATGATAGACATTGCACCAAGTAAGGTTGGTTTATCTGGCTGCATTATTGCTGGGTAGACATTATGTTCTGCTTAATTTTATTCTACGTAGTTCAATTTGTCTTCAAGTTCCCTGGTAACATTAGTATAGGTATATTACATAGTGACTGAAGTATGAATTGAGGTCTTGTGTTCTTATTTTACGTTACCTAAAATTATTTATACGCGAAAGTACATTTTGAATCAAATACGTGACTCTAGCGTGCTAGAATTACCAAAATGAATTATACATGCTTAAATTACTAAAATGTTTCCTTGAGAAACACGCAAGTAATCAAGGAATATAATGTATTGAAACAAGTATTCCTTCAAAGAAAAATACGTGATGGTGAAAATTTTGTAGCATTTTAATATAATTGCAAGTTACTAAAAACAACTGAGCTTTTCATTCAAAAGTACGAAGTTGCTAGAAACCACTCACATTGTACAAGAGCGTGAAGTCTAGGGGAACATTCCTAATCCTGTGAACTGGATCTTGTAGTGAAGAAGCTGTAGGGAGTACTGCTGCATCTGAAACATAACACGTTGTGGATTCAGTAAGTAATAATTACATTTACCCTGTCATCACAATACACTCACGCAAACTGTGCAAAGCACGCTACTTATTGTGTCAGGATCTCAGATGGTATCTGGAATGGTCATACTTCACAAAGGATGCTTCGCACACGATGGCGCATTGAGGAATTTCCAAAGTATGAATTACACTTTAGACAAGTCCAGCACTCGTTCTCTTATATCATTATCTGGCAGGGTATTTTCAACGAACACAATGAGGTCAGAAATGATCCTCGAAAACCTCAGCGTCCTCCAATTTGTGGCTTATGGCTATCCACAGACGGGTCTCCTGTTTACCAATTAGTACACAGCCGTGTGTGCCGAATTGAAACTATGAAAACCTTAGTAGGTTGTGTCATTTATAAGATTATGAATAATAAAACAAGCTGAGTAATTCAAAGAAAGTATCACTTTGAAAATCAAGAATATAACGCCTTCCATTTGATATTATGGCAAACTCATAAATGTGCTCAGACACGATTCATAAATAAATTTAAAAAAATGTGTATTCATATATTGTACGGAGGATGGCTCTTATTAACTTCGTTCACGAAATACCATAATAATTAGTTTTATACAAAACAAAATGTATAACACATCCGACTGTTATGCATACAAAATTTTTATGACTGAATGGACAAAATATCTTTAAACATGTGATGACACGGAATTCGACTTTTAAAACAAAGAAGTTGGATCCAATTTCTTGGGATTTATGGCAGTTGCACTGGTGGCTTACTACCAACTTAAACCGTTATTTTACTAAGGATACAATGACTGGCATGACGAACAAGCACGTATGCACACTGAGTTTTTGTATGGGACATGTAAATTAATGCAATAAAAGCTTTGTTTAAGGTAATTACTTATAAAATATTTAAATTAGTACTTTACAGAAAAGAACTATTAATGGATTATGTAGGAAATAACTTAATTATAGAAATATTGCATGCCAAAGCTCTTATATATATTGTACTGATGTATGGTACTACTACCGTATATACTAAACGACAAATATATTAACACTGTCATTAAGTTCGTGGGCTTGCACCATGGCGTCCACTTATAGGCTGTTCACGGTAAAGTGGGCACTTTTGAGGCCCATATTACTTTGCCCCTATCAACCATTTATTATACTTCCGCCAAGTTTTAAAATAAATATTTTCATTTAAGTAATTAGCACAGTGTATATATTTCAATGGACTGGAAAGTTAATGTCAAAGGTTACAATAAAAGATATATATTGACTATTACTCCGAATAAGTGGACTTCAAAAAGTGCTCACTATACAGTGAATAGCCTATACACAGATGCACATCCTCCCTCAAAATAGTCATCGTTATCCGCTATGCACGTGTGCTAACGTTGGTAAAACTTTTGGAAACTCTACTAAAAATACTGATAGTAAGAGTCTGTATTGCTTCTCTTGTGACAGCGATTATTTACACTGCCGAATAAAATCTACACCCACATAGCTCTGCTTTAAAGAGTGGAAAGAGGAATGTATCATATGTCGCAAGATCAGGTGAGTTTTGAGGGTGTGGCAACGCCTTGCCAGTTCCCGTTGTACACTTAAAGAGCGACGTGCAGGGGTGTTGTGTAGCAACAGCCAGTTGTTGCTGCGCCGCAGCCAAGAACTCATAACGAATTGCATCGCATAGATGGCGAAGGATCTCCACGTAGGACGTCATGTTTACAGTTTTTTTACACTCGGCTTTCTTTGCTACGCAACCTTGCTCAAAATGAAGGCAAAACATGCATGCCCGAAAAGAAGGCAGTAGACTGTTTATAAACGATAAAAAAAAAACATATTTCGTAAGCTTAAACAACCTGGAAAATCCATCAAGATATGGTCAAAATTTGGCTCCAGCTAACTATTTAAAATGCCAAAATAGTATCATCAACTTGAAGCTAAATTCCACCTTCAAACCACGTCACAGCCAATAACAATCAAGAGGCGAAATTCAGGGGTGAGGCGAGAATTGTGGACAGAGCTCCAAACTGGTGGAACATCGCAGTTGGAAGAACTCAACTCTCTCTTTGGTCGGTGAGCGGACGCGAGTTCGATTTTGGATTAGTCCCTTTCCCTATAACTCTACTCGAACTTCCTTCTGGCTCTTGGTATTTTTTAACAGAGGCTTCTAATTTTAGAATACATAGCTTTTTTATTTAAGCCTTACAAATTCTTGTAGTTGCTTTTAAATTATTATTCTTCCTTAGTCCTATGTATCGTCTATTCTATGCCCTGGCCTACTGATCTTCAAAAAGGGGAACATAAATAGTTGCTCCTTGTTGTATGAATTACATGCGAACAATGCCCAATGAGTTAAAGTGCAGTTCAAGGATCGCCTTTCGTTTTGACCTGTTTATCGCGATTCATTTCCGTCAAGGTAATGATGGTGATTTTTAGGTGGCCGACTGTCGCTTCAGTTGCGATCGTATAGAAAACACCGCGTATCGTCCCTGTTATGATCCGGTTGAGAAACTCCCTTCCATCGTCGTCATAACTGGTCACCGCACATGGTCATGCAATCGTCACATTGGTCTTACATCAGAATGTTTGGCACACCGTGCTGTGTAACACGCGACATGTTCAGGCACTTTCTATTATTTTATTAGAACTTTTACAAAGCATGATTGCGTATAAGTTGATGTGGTTGGCTTAATTAGCACATCAGAACCGGCCTATAAGGGGCGTAAGGCGACGCGACTCGCAGTACCCATTGGGAGAGCCGAGACTAAGGAATTGGAACTCCCCCTGCTGATGTGAAACAGTGGACCAGCTGAAAAGAGAGCATATGGAAACTGAAGTGTCGGGGCTGCTGCTAAGTCCTAGTATCGGAGCCCATATGTAACATAGGTATGGAAAGAGTCAGATAAGCGCAAGACCATAGCCTCTACTGACTCTTGGGTCTCACACCTCTTCGTGGTACTGCTGGATGACCTTCCTAGTGGCGGTAGCAAACATGGGTAACCCGGGCGTTCCCTATACCAAGTTGCCTCGCTGAAAGGGGTATCTGCCTACAATAGAGGGTTTATAGCGGCAGATAGCAATGACCTGAAATGTACGTGGGCCGGTCGATTTCTTTACGGTCAGAACGTTGGGGCCCAAAGTCAGAGTTCTAGTGAAAAACTCAATGGCATAACGGCTGAGAAGGAAGGCGGGTCGGAGACTATATGTGAGCTCGTTTTACGTACATGACTTGGTGTGCACCTCACAGGCTTGCCTGACCTCAGGAGAACCCACAAGTGTCATGAAAAGAAAGGAGGACCACGGGGTGACCTCTGAGCCCGTATCGGTGGTGCTCCTGGTACCATGTCACAGAGAGAGGACTCATGCTGGCAGTGGTTATATTCGCACCCAGAGGCTATGAGAGGCACATAAGGATATTTGAAAGGAATTTAAATATATAATGATTACTGGGAAATAGCCTCGAATAGCTTTGGAAAAGAAGACAATTAAAACATAGGTATAAGGAACCTTGACTTCTACTAACGATCTGTGATAAAGATCAAGAACAGCAGAAATATAAAGTATACAATATGATCTGGAGGGCCTGATGGCCATGAAGGTTAAAAGTTAATATTCCTTGCTAGCTATGTACTATGCATATATGTATACAGCAAACACATACAGTATACAACACGGTTTGTAAACATGTGGCCAAACTGTGCCAGGGGATATCTGACGTAAAAATAAGAAATTTGAAATATGATACCCATGATCCATGTCAACTAATAAGGGCCGTAGAGACTCTAAAAGACGGAGTTCTAAATTTATATTATGTGAGGTATCATGAAAAGTACTTGCGTTAATGGAACATTTGTTACACGAATTAATTAAACCAAGATCTTGGATGAAATGAATGTATGGTGCATCGTATTCACCCCATCATGCAAAAAATAGCAGTTGTCACATTTTTATTGCATACAACTTTGTAACCTTGAGATCAAATTGATGCGTGATGCCATCGTATTATGCAGTATATATTAATTAGTCAAAAAGGTGCTCTCGTTGCAAGTCTCTAGAACTTGTTTTCGTGTAAAAAGCACTCAAACGTTTTAGTTGTAACAATTCTGTGTCCTGTTGGGTAGACAATAAGTCATTCATCCGGAGGTAAGCGCACGCTGGCTGTAATAGGGAGTTGTGCGTTGAATAATTATCGCCAAGAACAAACAGGCAGAAAACCAAGTACTATTTTTAAATGCTCTTCACCGATGTTTAGTCGTGTTTGGTGGCACATTATGAAGCAGCGGGTAGAAAAAAAGACAAAACATTTTTGTGCAACTGTCTAACTCTGTCCGTTACTGTAACCAAATATTTTAGCTGGTAGTCGAAATGTGAGAATGAAATAGTTTTTATTTTGTTGTGATAAGCAGAAGGCAGTGTCAATACATCATGGCGTGAGCAGTGTGACTCTCTATTAATGCCTTTAATAAATAAATTTGGTTAGTCACAATGTGCTCAAAGATTTGGCATGTGTGGTGGTTGGTATGGGCACAGTTAGCATTGGATGACAGCACAAAAAAACGGACATTGCAACCATTGCAGCTTCTAATTGTAAAACAACTTCATACTAGCAACTGTTCGAAATACGCACCTTCAACTTCATTACAGCAGCAGGTGTAGTGCTGCATTAGAGACTGGCGTAACCTTTCAATGACGCCTGATATGTCTTGCACCTTATCGCAGGCAGCTATGAAACTCGGTAACAAGTCCTTCTCGGATTCAATGGGTGTCTCGTCTACCAACGGCTTGACGAATCCTCAAAACCAAAAGTCTGATGGGATAACGTCTGACGAGTGTGGTGGCCATGCAACAGGCTTGCATTGTCCAGCGATCAGGATATGCTGCGTTCACATGGTCGCACGATATTCTCGTGAAATGGGGTGACGCGCCGTCGTTTTTTATCCACATCTGCTGCCTGACTGAGAGCGGAACATCCTGCTGTAAGTTTGGCAACGTAAACTGCAGAAAACACCAACACTGAAAGCCTGTAAAACGGGTTGGCAGCAAGCACGACCCAGTAACACTGTCGCCAAGTATTACAGTCCAAATGTAGTTTGAATATCGGTGCTGGTAGCCCCTTATTGCAGTTCCATGTGAGTTTGAGTTATCCCAGGTGTGGCTATTACTGTTCCACCACCTCCTATCACACGCCTATACATAGGAGATCACGCAGATTTCACCAACATACAATTCGCTAGACCGAAGACTGCGCACGCATGGAGTGGATATAGTTGTGCTTGTTGGTGTTTTGTAACAAGTTTATAACAACATAGGCCGAGCCCATAAACAGTCCTTAAAGATACTAATGCACTCAATACTCTGCCATGAAAATCCATATTATTATTATTCCATATAAGGAGTCAAAAGGGCAAAATTTATTAAATAACAAGTCTTAAATTGCAATGCCTTGTAAATATACTCTCTTTTCTTATATTAGTTTGCTGAATAGATAAGTGTTAAATCGCATGAGTATTCACTTCAGAGTTTGTGACAAATGTTGGTAACTTCAGTTAAAAATTTATATTACTAGGACAACACACAAATTATATTATACTTATTACAGTGCTATTCAGAATTATTCCTTTGGTTTATTAAATGGGAGATGCAACTCGTTAGTATAAACCAAAAAAACGGCATTGCATGGGCATTGAAATTTTGTTTTATAACCTCAGCCTTTTTTTAAGATACACAATATAGAGTTCATTTAATCAGTACTCGCATCGTATTTAACATGTTTCCATCATTTGTTAAGCAATGCAGTACTGATGATTTGATTCATTCATATGATATTTAAAGTTGGGATCCATTTTCGAGTATAAATTCAAAAGTTGAACCAAACAAAATATATTATATGCAGGGATTTCCTGTTAGTGGTGCCGCCGCGAACCCCTTCAACAGCCATGGAAAATAAGTGGTACACAGCTACATCTGGCCGCGATAGCTCGCCAGCACTCGGCTCAGGTCTTCAAAATGGCTGGAATGTGGACTGGCTCGTGCACATTTTTTCACTGCTCTATGTTACGTTATATGAACCAATAATAACTCCAGTCTAACAGAAATTACGTTAAAACATTACCTGGTAAACAAGGAATAAAATAAAACTGAACGATGGTGGTATTACATATTTGTTACATCATCAAAAGAGCTATTTCAGTAGTTAGTGAGAATATCAAAGTCACATCTTTAGTTCGTGATGGAAAAAAAAGGAAAGAGGTCGTATCAGCACCACTGAGCAACACAGCAAAGATCGACCCATAGAGTAGTGGTTCGCCAGAATAATCGATACTCGTGATCACAAATACAAAAACAATGACTAGCGATAAAAATAATTACCTCTGAAATGTTGGGGTTCGTAACATTTTAGATAGTAAATTTATCAGCAGCTAATAATTACGTTAATAACATCGATAAAATTTAAATTAATACCTAATAAAGAAGATAACATAATTTACAGTAGTACAGCTATCTTAAGTGCTTGAGTTGAACCCAAATAATAGAGAAAATTAATGAATGCACATTTTAAATACTTCTTATGAATAAACAAAAATTAATAAATTTTCGGGCAGGTAAATAACAAAATCTAATGTGAGCATAAAATTAATAGTTTGGTGGCAGATAATTAACTGCAAAAAAACTTTACGGACAAGACTGCCAACAAAATAACTTTTTTCCTGATAAAAAGGCAAAAGATAAAAGATAAAGAAAATCCATAAACAAAATACTTACGGTGACACAAAAGTGGCATATTACGAGTATGAAAATACTTTCCCTGTGTGAATGTGGCTTTGTATAAGAATATAACAAAAACAGGAGTATCAGGAACCGTTTGACACATATGCAGGAACCACTGGAAAAAATCTTGACGAGAGACATTATCTGCTGGATGTAATGCTTGCACTTGCTCACTGTACGATCACAGCAACTATTCATGTGGCACATTCCATACTCTCGCATTTGACGCATCCACTGCACATGCGATAGCATGGAGAATTGGTATGACATTCAAAAACGTGCATGCAAAATTGCAAACCCGATTTAAGTATACAAATAACTGAGGGTAGTTCGAAGTTATTGTTTTCCTGTAGGATATCACTGTTATTACTGCCCACACTTACCCAAAACCCGGTAAAACATGCTATTACAGTATCTGCGGAACGGACAGAGTTAGGCAGTTGTACAGAAACGTTTTATCTTCGTTTCAAAACCCCCTGCTTCATAATGTGCCACCAAACACTAATAAACGTCGGTTTAGCGCATGTATTAATTTATTTGCTGCTTTTTTTTAATGACAATTATTCAGCGTGCGACGCACTGTTACACCTAACATGTTTACCTCCGGGTGGATTATGTGCTGCCTACCCAACAGGCAATAGTATTGCTACAACTGAAACATTTGTGCTCGTTTTGCACGAAAACTTTGGGTTCTAGAGAGTTGCAACAAGAGTGCATTTTTGGCTAATTTTGAGTACTGCTCAATACGGTGGCATCATGCATAAATTTCACCTCAATTTAACAACGTTGTATGCAATAACAGGCTGCAAATTGCTATTTTTATTGCATGATGGTAAAAACAACGTTCCATACCTTCATTTTATCCAAGATCTTAGTTTAATTAATTCGTATACTTTTCCTAATATCTCCGCCGTTTAGGGCCTCTACCGCCCTTGTTATGTGAGATAGACCATGGGTGACATATTCCAAATTTCTTCTATTCACTTCAGCAACCCCCGGTACAGTTCGGTAACATGTTTCAGAAACACGGCGTGTGTGTATACACACTAACACATCTTCACACACGCACGCACACACACCTACACAAAACCACCAAAACACTTACACACCGAAACATGGCTACACACACACACACACACAGATATATATATATATATATATATATATATATATATATATATATATATATATACACACACACATACATACATACACACACAGGGTGGCCCGCCAAACATGGACACCCGAATATTTCCGGAATAGTTGTAGATCACAAAATTGGGTTTTCGCTAAATGAAATTAGGTACGGGTGCAAGTAATTTGCCGCAAAGTGACTATTCGTATCACGTGTATGATGGACAAAATTATTAAACGACATATGATTTTTCCCTTGGAAACATACATTTATATCAACGGTATCTGAATGTACGTGCAAAGAGTAATTCAGTGATATAGCATATACAATGGAAAGTAACACAGAAACGCCAAGAAATAATGTGCAAATATGATTAAGTGGACCCGTAGCACGGGGCATGGACCTGTGCTTACAGCTGTAAGCAAGCAACACGTGCCATAACTTATCTGGGCGGGATCGCTTTCTTTTAGCAGTGTTGCTTTCCTTAATGGGGCAAGAGGCACGGAATGCGATATTGGACAAAGGAGCTCACCGTAGCGGAGGGAAGACAGGCAATGTGAGTGTAAGTCTGATTTCAATAAATTACATTTTATTCAGATACCAAGGTAATTCAGGAGATTATTCCCAGTCATTATCTATACTGAGTAATGAGTGTGTACAGATGCACAACAAAAATATAACAAACCCACCTAAGGAGAAATTCAATCGCATCCGCATACATAGTACAAAAGAGCACAGTTATGGTTGAAACGCTGCATATAACGTATTTTCACAGCATGTGCTAGATGTGTTTACCATCGACAGCAACACACATCTGTTAAAGTACATGTAGCGAGTGACGAGTGGCCTGAAGTGATTCTGGTGTAATGTATCAGCAAGCTGCCACAAAGCATTCTGCAAGTCTTCTGGTGTCGTAGGAACCGCATGTTGTACCTTATCTTTCAGTGATCCCCACAGGCAGAAATCGAGAGTTGTGAGGACGGGGGAGCCAACTGGCCTTCTTGCAACACCACCATGCCCTGACCACCGGTTCGGAAACATTTCATTAACACTCGCCTTGCCACCAAAGCAAAATGAGCAGGACAACCATCGCCCAGTAGTGCATAATTCGTAGATTTACGCGGCCATTATTTGTGAAGATCGCTTCTTCGGTAAATAGTATAGTCTTCAGAAAATCGGTGTCATCCCTTACAGACATCAGAATAAACCTACAAACTTGAACATTCTCCTAGAAATCACCTTCATGTAATGCCCGATGAAGAGCCACATGATATTGATGGAATTTCCGTTGGCGCATTATCCGTAACGCACTTGTTTGACATATTCCTATGAACCTGGAAAGTTCTCGCGTACCGATGCGGTGGTTTGCATTGACACGTGCCAACACATCGTGTTAATGCGTCTCGCTTGTAGCAGTCTTTCGTCGCACTCGTGTTGTGAAATTCCTATCACCTCGTGACAAGAGATGTGTGCAAATTCTTCGTATTGTTTACTTTGATATGGGCTTCCGAATAGGATACCTTTCACCATACATTTGGACGACTTGCTTGGTATTTCTGCCACACTCGCCGTACATAAGTAGAGCCTCCAGTTTTTTTCTCAATCGTGAATTTCAATGCATACGTACAGCCACACACTGCAATACCACTTACCATGACAGATTATGGGGACTGGTTCTGCGCTGCTATTAGGAAGCGGTCCCTCCAGGATGAGTCACGGCGAGTGTTGCTTTCTTGCAGCTGTGAGTACAGGTCCACTGCCCCATTCTACCGGTCCACCTAATTTAATGATATTTGCACATTATTTCTTGGCGTTTCTGTGTTACTTTCAATTGCTTATTGTTGCGGTGTTAGCAAGCCATTGCTTTGGCGCTTGCGTGAATACAACAGCACACACCTAAAGAGAGCGAGTTCACGGGAGTGGAGCACACCGCTACAAACAGAACACGAGCCGCAGGAGCAGTTTGCAATCAAACTGAATAAATAGTAAATGGCCCCGATATTTAAGGCAAGAGAAGAGTCGACTGGGTGCCTTAACACTTCAAGCAGACAACGGAACAAGATGGACCGGCAGATGGGGTTTCGGACGCCGTAGTCCCATTAGCAATCAGCCTTCGGCAACGGAAAAGGTAGTGCAGTTCCAGTAGTTTACGGAAGGACTATCAGTAGCTAGATGAGTGGCAGTGTCATGACAGATAAATTATAAATGAACGCAGATAAAGAGTAGCGAAAAATAACACGCTCCCCGGGCGCAATCTAAAGTATTCAAGTATAATGTAAGGTGTTTTATGTTCATAATGTAACAGATTTTATTACAGTTTTAAATATATTGACGTAGTGAAACAATATTGTGTTCTACCTCTGAGATACACATCCCCAATTCATTCTTTGTGTGGTTGCCCGTAAGGAACCGTAACAACATTCTATATCTCTGAATTCTTCTTCGCACGTACTTGCAGATGCTGTTTAAATAAATGTCTGTTTCCAAGGGAAAAATTATATCTGGTGTATTATTTCTGCCCATGCACGTGTTACGAATAGTCACGTTGCGGCAAATTACTTACCCCATACGTGATTTCATTTAGCGAAAACCTAATTTACTGATCTGCAACCTTTCCGGGAATTTTGGGAGTGTCCACGTTCGGCGGACCATCCTATATACATAATACTACATACATGCAAAATGGCCAAGATTTCAATCATCGGTGTTTCAATCATATGAGAACTACGTACTATTAGAGCATTGGGAAACATTTATGACTATATAAAGATAATTTTTGTACGCACTACAATTTAAGAGTGCCATTGAAAGTGGTCCAGCGATTAGAAGTTTTGGTTACGCCGTCCAGAAATTGTTAGGTGGAAATGGTAATAATGACATACCGATATGATCTTTCTTTAGTTTAAGCTTACATAAAATATGAAAATAATTTCTTTCAGAATAGCAATCTGTTTCTTTAGCAACCCTAATATCTTGCCACTTCCTGTAACAAATTTAACTATAGATTATTACTGATTCTTTTCGTTCTAAAGATAAAGTTAGATTTCGCAACGCTTGAAAACATTTACAGACCTTTTGTGTAATTTTTACTGATTTTGACAGTGTACAGTTCATTAATTGTCCGTGTCATAAGTCATTGTGTCAGTAAATACCTGATTGGAGAAAGCTGGGTCATGTGTTTGAGAGAGGAGTCTTGTGATGATAATCGCCATGTGGTTTGCCTGTAACAGTTCAATTAAACACACTTACATATTTCAATTTGTCTGGCTAATCCGCATATTTTCAGAATATAACTTGAAAATAAATTAAATTGAACACATGTTTCCTCGACAGTAACTCAGCTCAGTGAATAACCGGACATACATGTTTCCTGAACTGCCCTTACGTAATAAAGACAAATATTTCAGTGTGTCCATGTTGCATAAGTGGAATTCCGACCGAAAAAATTTTACGCAAGATGGACATAGGACAGAAATGAAGTATTATGTTATCACTTGAAATGCAGTTATAAAAATATAATTCTAGTGTGGTAGCAAGCATTTTGGCGTGGTTTAATTGCTGATAACGGAATAATAAGTTTACCTGCTCTACACGGAGATTATTTAGCTTTAATTTTGAGCGTTAATGTTAAAGCAAAAGTGGATTTTTTTTTCATCCGAAAAATATATTTGACAATATCAGGCGTCTCGTAGGTAATATTAGTTTCAATCCCCACAATAATACCCTCTGTTAGGAGTAGTCGTTTTCAACTCTTATGTATACATTAATACAGGAAATACTCTGAGTTTGAAACGGGAACACTAGAAACGCTGGATTTATCAGCAGCCATTCCTACCCAGTTATTTCTTCGAAACTAAAAGTGTTTTATGAAAACATTTCTGCTTTGAACGTTAAGAGACAGTTCCATCATATAGTAAGTATATACTAATTTTTCCAACTGTTCAATTATAATTCTGATCAGTAAATTCTATTGTGATTTCTTTCGCTTGAAAGGGACGTTGAATATTACCAGGTTCTCCTTACGAACTTACGATTATGTTTTCCCGCATCTATTTTGACGCCGATTACATTACTATGTTTGATTCGTTTCGACCTATTTTTTAAAGGAATCAAGCACTCAAAATAATCTATGTTAATTAGATCTTCGTAACTCAAATGTTTTCTTTTAGATAGTGCTAATAATTTAGAGTGTGTCATACGTTACTGAGACTGTCATTGAGAAATTTTGATATAATTTCATTTTCATTTACATCTTGTTTATATTAAAATCAAATGTCCAAGTTTTGTAAATATCATAAGTTTTCTTTTGGGTTAGAAATATTGAAAAAATATAAGAGAATTAACTTAAATTCAGAATAAAATACCTGGTCTCATATGTATTATCTAAATTGCTAGTTTTTTATTGTAATCTCCTAATATATCCTACACGTGTTTGTTCAATCTCCGCGCATTATGAATATGGCACAATGAGAAATTGTAGGATGGGATGATAAGATTCCGCGCAAAATTTATTAGCAAATATTTCTAGATTGGTCAGTCCTTTTGAGGTTCTTACATGTAAGGCCGTTTGTGTGCATGGTACTGAGCGGGAATAGCCATTTTTTCATATGTAATTGTATTGAGTATACATTAAATTTTAAGAGCTGCTGATTTTGAGTAGG
Source organism: Dryococelus australis (assembly GCA_029891345.1). Lineage (NCBI taxonomy): Eukaryota > Metazoa > Arthropoda > Insecta > Phasmatodea > Phasmatidae > Dryococelus > Dryococelus australis. The sequence goes on from CM056998.1 coordinate 104,268,304, forward strand.
ATTATACATACTGGAATTATTCATACTGTTCCAGGCGTACTATTATTTGAAGAGGTGGATTGCGTGGTAGCTCCTGTCACTTGTGACAGACACCTTGCGTATGCACTCAAAGAGGATTTATTCTGTATTCGAGGAGAAATGTCTTGTTTCAATACTGGAAACGGAATGTTTTGCATAGACTTTCAGCCGTGTTAATTTATGCGAGCAAAAATCTCTTCATTAGTTCGTTACATCCATAGAATCACAAAGTCGCATTGTTGGTCTTTAGTCTGTATTATTGAAAGATATAAATTTAACATTGTGCATAAAACAGGGAAATAAAACAGCACGGCTTAAATCTTGTCTCGTATGCTGATTGATACGGGCAAGATTAAGTCTGACTCACTACATAAAATGAGATATCAGGCAATCCATCACAATTTAGATATAAAAGGAAAACTTTTGAAAATGAGAAAAAGTATTATTTATACACCATTCGCCTTGCCATTGCGTTCGTCGTAATGTACACTGCCCTTTAACTTCCTCTTAAATACTCTCAAATCAAAAGCAAATTTTTGTTTTTGGCTGTGTATTGAAAACTATCTATGTTATTGGTTTTGGGATTTGTCGGTAGTCGATATTCGAAACTCTGTAACACAGCTCAGTGGGTCTACGTCATGTTTCATCACACATCTATCAACGGAACATGAGTAGTTATTGCAGGTGTGTAAAATCGCGTTATTATTCTGTGACAGGTTATACTTTAAACACGTGTACGTTTTCACTGCTTTGTCGACACGCCGTGAGAAACTTTACGCCAATGAACGAACACTTCATATCCGTGTGCCCGAACCACGTGCAGTTTACTCACAAGGGAAATTGCTTAATGCCTTGGCAGCAGCCAATGAATTAATGACATCGGCTGGAGCATGTACAAGACTGCAAGTTAGCAGTACTTCCGATTGTAAAAATAGTTCTGCATGTCCCTAGTAATTATGTATTTGTGACCCTCATATTATGCCGACCAAACACGATTTTCCAAGAAATTAACATATTCGTGAATTTTCCTTATTCTGTTTTCTTATCTGTCAATGAAGCCATAAAATTCTTTATAGCAGCGCAACTTTATATACTGCTTGTGTCAACTATGATATTTTCGAGTGATAATTTATTTTATAATTACATAACTCGGTGTTACTGTGGAAAGGAAATTGTCGTAACTAATTCTCATTTCTTATTAATACGAGGCTATAATTATGATAAATAGACAAATGTGATATAACCGTAGAATTTATTAACGCCACCTAATGCGGGATCAGCGAAGCTAAATGATAGTTTTTGAAATGGTATATTTTGTAAATTTTTTAAGGCATGTATTGGTTATGTTTCGCGAGATCTCTTTAAAGAATAAACAATTTGTATCTATTGAAATAAATAACCGTGCTACAATGGCACAAATAGGCTTAGATTAATAAGGGTTAGTTTTGCTAAATCTATAAATATAAATCTGCTAGAAAATTTGATGCTATTGAAAATTTCAAAGCAATTTTTTTGTACAGATGTTGCCTTGGCAAAGATAGCAGAAAGTTTTTTTTTTTTTTTTTAATCGATATAGTTAAAGCTGGCTGAGACTGGATTAAAATAACTTAACATATAAACCCTTATCCATTCACCCGACTCGTCCTGCACAAGGCGGCGTTCCCGCCTACATACATAGAGATTATTCCCGTGTTTGAGGCCAAGAAGCGCGGGAGCTATAAGGGCGAAACTGACTCGTGCATCAAGTGCCCCACTCGCCATTAAGTGCAAGCCTCTCGAAAGGCGTACAATGTTCTCATCGCACTGCGTGTAGATATGGGCCTTCCAGCGGTGACGCTTTCATTTTTTGATGGAGAGTCTGTAGGAAGGTTCTATGCAAAACCCTTGAGTAGTTTTGTATGGATCTGACGCGCATATTTTGAGATAAAGTGCTTAAAAAAATGTCTTTAGTTATTTTGGAGTACTCTGAAATGGTACTTAAAAGTACTCAATAACCCTCGATTGAAGTGTGTGTTCTTTTCATAGATCACCACATTAGACGCATGTGTAATAGTTTCTTTGAAAACAGCGTACTCCACACACACACACTGGAACGCAGATAGTGCTAGCTAGGAGGGAGATTCAAGTTCTCATTGACAACATTTAAATGTGACATCAAAAGAAAATAATGTCGAGCTCGCTCACAACATGACTTAGTTCTTGTTTCTTCATTTATATTTCACTCCTTCACTAACAAAGGTATGTTGCACTCCTTTACTAACAAATAATCAATAAATCATTTTGAGACTGGATGTTGACTAGACCAACGAAACAAATTCAGCCTTTTGAAATATTGTCCCTAGCGCTGTTTAATCTCAAAATGCATCATTCACAGCGTAAACAGTGCAATCATGCTCTCGGGCATGTGCTTCTTTTATGATTTCGTTCTTCCATTATGCTTGATCGTTCTGTAATGGGGTAATTTCGACATCGTCTTACACTGGGTTCAGTGAGCAGTGTGCGTCTCAGAATGACAGGCGAGTTTCGATAATGAGCTTGCTAGTACGCACAGACCTTAATTATTTAAGACCATGTCATCTATGAGTGCAGTATTACTTCACAAACAAAATATTAATTAGGGTGTTAAATTCATTACAGAGACACTTCGCACAAAATCAACTTACTTCAAGAAATAAAAACAGACGAAACAAGACCTTAACAGACACAAAACTCGAATATTAAAAATATAAGTATGGGTATACTCACCCAACAGTGTAACAATATGTAGATGAAAATATATATCACGATATAAAGATTAATTTCCATGTTGAATGCTAACATAAACTGGGGCGTTATTCTAATTGACGTGTTTTCACCGCTTACCCGTAGAGCAGTGGTGTGAGTAGAGTGCACAGTGATGCAGATCCGAGCTACGTGGTAGACTCCCCATATGCCCAGGCAGGAGAGACCTCCCACTTCAAGTGTGCTACGATCTACTGATTCTAAGAAGGCGATGTAAATGCAGCTCGTCACCGTGTAGGACGAAGTTAGTACCCAGAGCACTATCTGCTGGCCGTGTGCGGAGTTTACCATCTCAGAAACCTGGCACAGCTTCATGTGTTGGTCCATCACCTTGCTGATGTAGGCGGCGAAGGCGTCGTTGTTGACTCTGCTATTCCTCTGTAGCTGTAGCCGAATATTCTGCTGGTACTCCTCGATTTCAGAGTTTAATGTACTGAAGAACAGCCGCAGCACATACATCATTGCAATAAAATTGGTCATCATTATAAGAGAACAACTTTCAGAGATGAAAAAACATAGATTTCCCAGTATCGTAGTCAATGTTATACCCATGACAGAATCGACGTAGGAAGATAAAGCAGCAATAATAATGTTTCCAACTATAATAAAGGCTATAATTGCTGCTTCCACTTTCTGCCTCTCTTTGTGTTCAGTGTTGATGGACTTTTCTAACTGGTATATTTGCGTGAGAACTTCATCGAAACTTCTTGCGTTAAATACGGTCGGTAACATCGAAAATGTGAATGTGATCATGTGTATCCAACAACAAACCATGTATGCCCCATACGATGTGCTTTCTACTTCGTAATGGAGGTAGTTGTTGAAATATCCCACAACGGGAACTCCCACAGCTACGAGTAAAGTGTGAACTGTTGCAGAAAATATCTTCACATTTCTGTGAGTTACAGATCTGCGGTACAAGTAAGGTGCTGCTCCTGCTACCTTCAGAATTTTTAAAGATATTGTCAGGCAGCTCTTGACTTTCATTTTCTTGGTGTTCTGCTTACAACACTTTGACAAATTCTCTACTTCAACTTCGACCAAGGAGATATGAAGCTTACGACTCCCTGTGTTACCACACTTATGTGGCTTCTCATAATAATGATGCTTCCTTACTTCAAAAAGATGGGTGACAATTATGTTGAAAGCCTCACTAGGCACGATTATTATCTTTTCGTTTGCGATTTCTTCATCAAAACTGCATGCCTGGAGAAAAATTACCCCGCTGGTAGCATTTTAATTGAACCTTGATCGATACCTTAATTTCCATTAGGGAGACTCAATCGTTCTAATGATTTGGTCATTGCTTGCTTCGTTGAAAGTTATCGTACTATATGAAACATTATCTTCTTGTGGATGATAACATCGATAACAATGGCAGTCATTTGGTTAGTGTTTCTATGTTATTAATGCTTGCTTCTAGATATGTTATCTCACTAAAAGAAAAATCTTCATATCATGGAATTCAGCAATTCGTTACTATAGTAAAATCGATACATTAATCCCCTTAATATCAACCATACGGAAACCATGCCTGAATGTATTTCTTTCAGTCGTGTAAATTATGCTTGTGCATTAACACAAATCCTTCAAAACTAGCATGTAATTCATTCGAAATTGTCATTATTTAAGCTTAAAACTTGAAGCAATTTAAATGTTTACATCTGCTTGGGTGATAAATTTACAGTTTCGAAGCATTTACCTATTTCATTGGTTGTTTTATAAGACTTTTACTCCAGAACTAGCATTTAAACAATGAAAATTCACATACCTATTACTTCAAAGCCGTTAGTTTAACAATCACTTTTTTATTTTGAGTAAAGTATTTTAGCACTTAAAATATTGTAAAATAGGTCAAGTTCATTCATTCTAGAACATTTGACTAAAATCAGGGTACTAGACTGTCTTTCAGAATAAGTTGTCTTTTGATATTGACCATTACCACAGTCTCCCAAATCTGTATGCAGATTTTTCAGTGATTCAAGGCATTTGTTTATTGATTTAGAAAGTGAAAATCATTTGCGTATTCTTCTTAACTCTCGTCAAGCTTGCAAGAAATATCGATGAATTCGGCTAACATATTTTTTTAATAAAGTTATTTATAAATAATATATTACAATGGAAATATTTGTCTAAGGAATCTGCTGGGTGGTATTATATTATCAGTGAGCCGGGTGATACCCGTCCTGTAAGAACTGCGTTTATCAAGCCAGAGCAGCAAAGATTCAGTTACACTCGTTAATAAGTACAGCAAGAATACTCCACTTTTGATCATATTGAAACTTAACCGAGTTTCTGGCGACAATAAACGCGTAATTCTAAAATGTCTGTACAAGTTGAGAACTGAGACTGAATAATGTAAATTTATGACAAACTCATTACCACTTTGTAGACTATGCTCGAGTGTAGCTCGAGCAAAGCTAATTTGTAAATTTTTTTGTTGTTCAGAACAAAACTCGCATGGATATGCAATCTTTGTTCAGATAGTGTTTAACACGACCTCACAAGAACACAACAGCACAGTACCAATGATATTGCTAACGATAGAATTGTTTATTGTATAGCCACACAAAGGGACATGATTGATTGTAAATCCTTTTATACGATAAAGGGCATTTTATTGGGTCAGTATCAGCTCGGATCTCCGTTTGTTGATGACCAGCCAATAATGAACGCTGTAAAGTACAGGGTAGGGTTCGATGCGGTATGCACCAATAGAACGATGGTGAGTTCTAACACACACACACACACACACACACACACGCACACACACGCACGCACGCACCAACAGAACCGGTGTTCTTGCAGTAGTGGGTATAGGTGACTCACTTCTAATTTGTCTTAGGTGGCAGTAAATGTGTGACACATTCAAATGGAAATGGAAAAAAAGTTTGCTAACTGCAGGAAAACCTCTTTGATTTCTTGTTCGTTTGTCGCACTGGTTTCGTGTCTCACTTCCACTGAGATGGCGTCGATTATTTGCGATGTTATATGCACAATTGGGAGATCTGTGAGATTTAAGAATAAGGGTAGCTTATTTTACCGATCACAAAAAAAAAATTACGTTATTTTCCTACTGCGTTTCGTACGCTATGAATGTTCAGTTGACGCAGAGAACGTTTAAGAATATTGACGACATGAATTACCTGACAACCTTGATGCACGAAAGCCCAGATCGTCAAGGGAAAGGAAAAGTTTCGGCAGAATCAAAGAGGTTCACACACAAAACCAAACTTCAGTCCCACAAAACCGGAAAGTCGCGTGTCTTTAAAATAATTGTTTTGGATGTGTAGGAAAAATAATCGAAACGTGTTAATGAAGTTAATAAACGAGATGAAAAACAATTGCTGATACGAGTAGACTCATTCCAGCTATCCCAGTAGGGTCGCAAAGATATAGAGAACCTGAAAATGAAACTTAATTTCATAATTATACGTTAATTTATCCAATTAATATACCAATATGAAGACAAGCACGTGATACCCAGGTATATAAGAACGCTTTTGAATCCTTATATGGTAACACACGACGGTAGGTATATAATCTTGTCACTTTCATGAAGAAGTATGAAAGTCGAAGAAACTTAAGAAGAAAACAAAATAATAAATCTATAATGTAGAGGAGGAAACAATAGGCACAGCCGTTATATTTGTAATAAAACTGAGTGATTACATTCCTAACAGATTAAACATGGCAATATGTACAATATGTAGAAGTAAAATTATCTTTACCTCAGTGTCTCCTTCGAGGATTACTCAGGTATTTATATAATAAACAACTTAGCATACGTTTGGCTATCTTAGGAGCTTTACTTTCAATCGTCCTTACAAGAATTTAATGAACAGAAAGAAACTGGTCAATGACAATATTACAGAGAAATGGAAAGAAGCCAGAAGTAGAATATGCAGTGCACTTGAAAACGCAGCAAACATTTTGTGGTTGCAAGACAAGACGAGACAAACGGCACACAAGTGCTTTAAGTTACGGTTCTGCTTTCAGTTCTCACTGCCGTAGCTGACGTTTGTGGAATACGTTGCATTACGTTCACTATGCCGAGTAATAGTATGTTCTCCAGGAAGGTGATGACCGCAGAAACCCAGAGACAAGGCAAGTGGTTCGATAACATGATTCACACGCGTAAAGAACTCAATAATAGCAAATGAAAACCATAACACTCATAGCATATTACAGATACCACGAATAATAAATTCTGTTTTTAATTCTAGAATTTTTACTGATGAAAATGTACGGCTACCATAGATATTCCTCAACCGTAAATAATTGTTGGACAGTATTACATACCGAGCATGTGATGATTAATTTATTATGCGTATCTTACATATAAATCATTTTTACTAAATAGGTAGTCGTTTCCAGTGTTGAGTTATACTTTGTTGAAAATTCTCAAAACCCAAGAGATGTATATAATTTCTTAGCTGCTGAGTTATTGGTAATTTTATTCTCTTCTGTTGAACAATATACGTCGTCAAGAGAATAATATTAATTGCAACTTGACCTAAGTTTCTGTGGGGCGTTTTTTAGTGACTATCGTTCTATAATAAACGACCTACGGGAATCTAGATTCTCTATTTACAAGGAAGACTTTCAGAGTGGGTAGTAACATCAGTGAAATTACCTACCCTTAACTATGTTTTACGAAGGAATTTGTACTGTACATACTACTATATAAATAGGAAAGTGTCTTTGTTTGTTTGTCCTTCTTTCGCGTCGAAACGGAGCAACGGATCGACGTGATTTATTGCACAGAGATAGTTGGAGGGCCGTAGAGTGACATAAGTTACTTTCTATACCTCGCTTCAATGTTGAGTTAATTAAGTGGGGCCACAGTGGCTCAGTGGATAGAGCGATTCCAAGTGGGCCTTAGTGGCTCAGTGGATAAAACTGTTAGTTGGGGCAGCAGTGGATTAGTGTATGGAACTATATCAAGTGGGACCACAGTGGCCAAGTGGATGTGTATATATATATATATATATATATATATATATATATATATATATATATATATATATACACATATATATCAAATGGGGCCTTAGTAGCCCAGTGGATAGAGAGATTCTAAGTGCGGTCGCAGTGGCTCAGTGGATAGAGCGATTCAAAATGGGGCCTTAGTGGCTCAGTGGATAGAGCGATTGTAAGTGGGGCCGCAGTGGCTAAGTAGGTATACTTGCGGTATTTATTATTTTCATAATTTGATGGTAGAAAGATAACAGTCCTATGCAATTTGAGATCGTAAATTTGTTTATATTACCTAAAAACCATATCTTGATTCATTAGATGTGAGAATTATTTATTTATTTTGGCAATGATTTATTGTAGGTTGAAAGTTTGTCTGCCATCAGAAATGTCAGTTTCACATATTTACACATTATATGAAGGAAGTTTAGTTTTGTATAAGAATATGCTAGGAAAGTGATTTTTTCTCAGAGAAAATGTTGCAACCATTTGGTTATGTTCAAAATTATAATTGTAACTACGTGACGTGAAACGGATTTCATACGAGTTATTGTTGAAAATTTTTTTTTCTCATCGAATATTTTAAACTATTACTGAAGAAGGACGAGCCATATTGTATTGTTTGCTAGGGCTATGGTGATATTAGGTGATAACCCAGCTAGGAATTTAATTGAGTTTGTTGCTTAATGAGTCCAAATTGTAATAAACCGGACATGAACGGTTGTACGAAGACGTGGCGCGATGTTTTGAAGAAGAGAATTTTTCCCAAACATTCTGTCTCCTGGAGCTTTTTATTTAATTTAATTAAATTTAATGCATGCAATAGTTCTTGAATTTTTTACTTCTTTGTCGCAAGGGTTTTTACGTCTCTCTTGACGGTTTTTTCCCTTGCTCTTCGTAGTTAAGACTAGCTCTAAGTACACTTAGGGAGATACGTCAAGGCCCCAAAGTGCAGGCCATGGCTGCCCAATCCCTCTTTGCCGCGATGCATGTCTCCTTGCATGATTTTTCCTAGTAGACGTAAGGTATTAGCCCTGAGACGCAATAAAATCCCGTCCTACCTTCGGGCCTTAACTTTACACAACACTTCGAATAAGGTAGTTTAGACAAAAAGAGACCCGTGTTTGGACGACAGCCGTGTATTTAAATGTTAGATATTGTTCGCCTTCCGCGTGTATATCATGCGAGTGTGCTGTTACTGTAAAGTGCACATATGAGTTAGTGTGCTTCTCGCTTAGGGAAGAACTTTGATGTCACAAATAGAATAGGAACCTCTACAGCGACGGAGATTTCGGCGTGTTTTATTTCACGTGTACCAGTTCGCCTAACCGCTACGTCAACGATTATCAGCTTCTTCAGTTCCAGCAAAGTCTAAACAATTTCAATAGCGTGCAGCTCTTTTTCGTTAGCAAGTTTTATTCTGCATCACATTCCTATACTTCTTTAATACAGTTTGCACAAATTTTAACACGAACTCCCAAGAACGATACAAGGGATCGTGTTTTATAGGTTCGAGACTGGGTGAATGTAATTTTCGATAATTTTATTCAATCAAATCATTTCACGAGAAATGCTAATTTAGATATTCGCCCTGCTGAAGCGTAATATTTCGCCAGCTAGTGTCCACATAAACCACTGCGTACACTGCTGAATTGTAAAGCAAACTCACCTAAGCTTGGTATAATTAACATTATAATTTGGTTTTTGAAGTCCATATTATTGCGTGAGTGTGTAACTTGTCCGCTCATTTATTACTCTGATACTTCGTTTTATCCTCTTTAATAAATATTTGAGGGAATCAGAGCTGCCACTAATTTCATTTCCATTTGTTAGTCAGTAGCTAGCTAGTGTATTTTTCAGACTGTTGTCTCACAGATTGCTGAGCAAAGGCTTTGCGAGTACCTACCAGGTTGTAATAACTCAGAAGCTGAAGTGTGATAAGTTTTATTGGTGATCGCATACATTCTGAGTCCTATTTTCACTCATGTGTCTGCAGTATTAACCGGGTAAGAAATACTTATCTCATGATATACACATGAGCTGTCACACTCATCATAAACTGAATTTTTTTTTATCGTTATGTCTACATTACATAACCTTTCCCGCTTTCATTTGAGATCACTTTTAAAATGTAATCTCGATGCCACTAACAAAGCGTTCTTTCCAATTGTGCACTAAAAAGAAAGCAATCGTCATTTTTGCTAATAAATAACGAAATTTTGGTGTTCGAAAACGCCAATTTTGGAGGCGGGTAACTCCCCCCTTGATCAAATGGCGAGGGAACTACCCCCCTTCCCTTCTTGTAACATCACCCCTTCATTCCTCTTTCTGTCCCCCCAACACCAACACCACTTACTCCTGGAAGGAAGACCTTTGACAAGGTTGGTGGTCTCTCTTACCGCTTCCGATTTTCAGCCCGTCGTTGGTGCCGATGCGTCTTTTTCAAACGGGGAATTTCTTTTAACTCAGAGAATTTCAAAATAATTGAAATTTTAAGGGGGGCATGGTTTATTCACCGTATCTTGGAAACTATTTGAACTACGTACTTACAATTTGACCTGCGTGCTAGTCCTGAAAGTGTTCATCGTCGTGAACATTATAGGTGACCCCACCTTGACATAACAATTTTAAGTGGGTAAATTTCGGACAGTGTAGGGCGGAAAGCTTTGTTACTTTTTTATACTGCATTTACCACAAAATCTAGTAAGTACGTACCATTATTAAGTAAAATATGTCTATTAATGCCAGTTTATTAATATAACGTCACGCAATATAGGTTTTGTATTTTATTGTAATTAAATTAGCTTCCCAGATATATTTCCAGTATGTATGCTTCATATTTGACAAATTTATACACACTTGGCCTGCTACACTCATGGTGGCCTAGTCCGCGCAGATGTGCCGTGGGTCACCGAGAACCTCGCTTGAAGCAGACAGACAAGATACTGGCTTCGTCCATTATTTTTATGTGAAATTTTATATATAATTTACCCGCGGAGGCTGCGAGCATGTTACCTGGTTGCATTTCAATGGGCAAAATTGTGCGAAAGAATGTACGCTGACTGACTAATAACACGAATAACATAAATAAAATATAATATACCCACTAAAAAAATATCTGATAAACTTGAAAGCACAAATCTTAATAGAATAATTATTATCGTTGTTCGAGGGAATACAACGTATTGCACACAGAATACAGAAACCTCTGTAGATATGGCGCGTTTTCATATCCCCCATATTTAAATTACTATTTACAAATATTGAAATTTCATTATTTCATTTTGCTCACTTATCGAGTCCACGACAAAATTAATAGGCTCAAAATGCCAAAAAAAGGCAAATTTAGGAGTTCGTTGGTATTCTTGATGAAATGCTACATTACACGCGATATCATGTGTTGAATATAGTGCTACAATTCTGGTGCATCTTTGGAAAACTGCATTAATAATGAATGCTTCGTAGAAATCTCACTCAAAATATAGTAATTCTACATTTTCTTCTGTGGTTAAAATCCTACACAAACATAGCAAATAATATACTAAAACATTCGAATCTATCGCTAATTTTTGACTTAGTATTCTATGGCTATAGTAGGACTAATGTAGACAAAGACCAGTGACTAAATCCGAAACACAGAAAGTTTATTTATTTTGCTATCTGTAAAATTAACACAAATTCGTTCAGTTTAAAAATAAACCACATGTTCAACCTAGCACACGCATCTATGCGATATAAGATGTTATTTTCAAGACGTTATACTCACTTAGGTTTCGTTTTATCATATATTTTAAGAATTTTTAGAAACAATGTGTAATGTAATGGTTTCTTACCTCCTCTGTTGTATCGTGGCACACATGGATGGTAATGCAAATCTGGACCATACAAGTACGCATTTGAAGGCCAGAAACCAAATACAACTTTGCAGATGGAACATCGTACAAAGACATAGTAAATTTTTTGTAGAAAACGCTGGTCGTGCCAAAGGAGATGACAACCCACAGCACGAGGTACAGACCGAATCCCGAGTTAACCATTTCGATGATATCGCACAACACCGCGTGCAGTTAGAATATGCGTCTGGACTGAGTGCCCATGTCTTAAGTTTCGGCACTAACGCCCTCTCTTTGCCGTGTGCTGGGATCCTGCTTGCAGCTTTCCAGTAGTCCCTTGTTGACGGCGTTGAACATCAGCCCCAGGATCCTCACCATACCGATGAAAAGAACATGGTGCAGTAGTATGATACTACTAGAAATAACGAGTTACAGGTGTGTTCCTGTGGGTTTCCTATGAGCAGGAATATACACCCATTTCTTAACATACATTATGGCAATAATAAACACACCAGTTCTTGCATGCATGACAACAGCCAAATGGGTGTTCTGAAACTTATGTGGAACCGGGCCAATCAATTGGCCTGCGTGGAATACACATTCCAGGATCATGAGCGAATTTCTGCCTTCATAAATAGACAAAAATAAGCAAAGTATGCAACAAAAAATGGTGCTCCATACTGTTAGGGCAACGATCATAGATGCCGTGTCCTTAATTCCTTCGGCAGGTACTAAGTCGGTGTTAAATCCTGTAGCTGAAATCCCGACTATTAGAACCACTGTATGAATTGTTCCAGCGGTAAGCGTCTTATTTTTGCGATTGTCAGTGGCTCGGAACAAGTATGGCGCACCACCTACACACTTCAACACGACCAGCAGTGGCTTCAAAACTATTTGAGAATTTATCCTTCGACGTCACCACAAGCTCCTTCAGCAAAGAAACCGCACAGTTACTGTGCTGGATAACGTGTCACAAGCTCGTTATGCCTTATAAACCCTGCTGAAAATCGTCCACTAGTGTATTAGGACTGATGCCGAAATAAAAAAAAAAATAAAACCATTTTAACTCTGCATGTAAATTCGTACTCCATTTTCTCGTGGCATTTATATACTTTAAGAAAGGGTTTGATGGAGGTGATTTTTTATTGTTACTTTACTAAATAAAACAGGAAATAAGTTTTAAAATTTATCCCAAATATAATTTTCATGAATATAATATACCGTGCCTTGTTTCATTACCTTTGGTTCGATAGTTTTCAGTTAATTTATGCGCAAAATTTAAGAACCAGAAATTGTTATACTTGGCACACGATACGAAACTGGTGGTGCATCGCAGGAGTGAATTTACAATCATGGCGCACATACATGTACAATGCAAAATTATTTGTACATACGAGGTAGGTATGAATCACCTAAACGAAACGACTTTCATCAAAGTACTTTCGTTCAAATGGGTGTGAGCTTGTTAATACTGGAATTCACTAAGAGACTTTAGGGAGAACTGGAGTTGACTCAAATAACGTACATATTAAAAATAATTTCAGTTTTACTTATATAGTTAAAACTAATTTGGACCGAAATTGTTTGATTCATTGTGTTTTGGCGTGTTCGTTAGGTTAGGTCAGGTTAGGTTAAGTTAGGTTAGGATTAAGTTAATAATTTTAAATTATGTTGTAACTGTATTTAGGGCTGTCTTTTTCCTGTAACACACGACTGTAAGATTAGACGAATAAGAAATTATAGTTAATACTAATACGTTTTAGCTGAAAGTCTTGCAGTAGAAACCAGAACTATCTAACAAACATGGTGAATTCCAGTATTGACTGGTTTATACTAGATTTAAGTAAAGGGGTTTAATAAAGGTAGTTTGTATAGGGAATTATGGTTTTAACTAAATTCGGGTTTTTAAGGTTACGTATACACACACAGCAGATCCAAGAGGTGATCTCGTAAGTCTATCTTCCTTCCGGAAAGTAGCCTAAAATACTTATGCCTCAGCTTCGGGCTTTCTTTCCCTGTAATTTTCTTCAGTATTGTACCTTACAATTTTTTAGAGTTTTATAGTTGCCACTACAAGAGTTCCTAAACTATTATTAAAAATGCCAAACTGAAAGGAATTAATGTGACTTCGGAATTTCTCAGGTCTCGTCCGTGCAGTAATTCTATGTATTTCGTAAAATATAATAATTAAATACATCAATATGTGAAAAGTTAGTAGTGCACAATACTATTTAAAAATTAATGCGTGGCAAGCACAAACAATTTTGCAGCAAATCAACCAGGAAACAATCGCAAATTATTTATATTGTTATAATATTGATATTTTCATTCATGACGCAATTAATGAGAATATATTTGGTTTTACTAGATATGGAGCAAGATAACCTTAAATGAAAGCATTCTGGAAAACCTACAATAACAATTTAATAAATCCACAAACATTTGTAAAGCTTGCTAATAATGCTGATTACAAATAAAATTGGTATAGTCTGAAGTACCCAATTCAAAACCCTCATTAAAATAAAATAAATTTTAAACCTCTTAAATTGACTCGTAGTAAGGACGGTCTGATGGAATCCTAGGAAAAGCCTTCATTACTAAAATTACACAAACACGGAAAAATTAAGGCCTGAGAAAAAGGCAGAAACATGTTAAAACCTTTACTGAAGCAGCACACAAAACTGTACATCGATGGGCCGTGAGTGTAGCGTCTCCATTTAAATGAATTACTAACAAAAAAACAGGGCTTCCACAATAATCACAACACAACACGATAAAAGAAGGAAACGACACTGCCGTGAAGTAGCTTTTGTTAACCCAAACAGAATTTCTAACGGCTATCTAAACCACAATTTCGAAAAACCCTACTATCACAACAGCACGCCCCAAACACTAAGCATACGCCACAGTCCATTAAAACATTTGTCAACCAAAAGGCAGACCGCCGTTACGAACACTCACGACTCACCTTAAAAATTCTCGACGCTCCATAGTTCACCTACGTCGAAATAAACATGGTGCAAATACACGGGAGTATAATAACTTAGGGTAGTAGCAGGAGAGAGTGTAGAAGTAAGAGCGACGCTCCCGAATTATATTTCTGGCAAGCCCCCAAAAATCCCGCTAGGCCAGCGTGAGCGCCGTCATAGTTCTGTATGCCCTTCAGCATGCATGTTAGTAGCAAAGATGGTTGGAGAATGGGACGCGTCTCAGGTCGTCTTTATTATGTTAAAAGGGACGCATGCATCGCTGCAATAGCAGGACTGTCTGGTGCCATATCTGTACTTGTAGCCATGGACACAAGCCGGAGGAAGAAGGGTCTAGATGGACGGGCGCAGCAAACCAGGCAAAGCAGAGAGGGCCTTGGGAAATCTGTGCGACAGTCACTGAGGATAGATGTAATTTCCTTTGACTGGACTCTGGGCTGTAGAAAAGTAGGGTATGTTGTTAGTTGGCGAAGATAAGACTTGTGTGGGTTTTGTGCGGGGTGTTATTAGATGAGTGCGCAGCCGGAGTGTAACCGCAGGGTCGCGCTGCACGGCCCTGGTAGAGTGGGACAGAACTGAACCACCCACCCGATGGATGCCAGTCATCTCTCTGTAAAACATAGAAAGGTGTTAGTGTGTTACACGAAGTTATAAGAAGGGATAAAATATAGCTAAGGGGAATTATAGTATCACCTTGCCTGCGACCTCGCTTGCAGCTGAGTGTAGTCATGTGTGTGTCTAAGGTTGAAGTAAATCAACTGCCTATGGAGCACTGCACCCGACTATACGACGTGAAGAACTCATAAAAAAAGTAGTTGAGACACCGTGAAAATTGTCAGAAAATTTCTATTTACGCTGCATATGATAGAAGAATGTTTGAATTATAAAACATCATAAAATATTTTAATAAAATGTACTTTTTTATATGTAAAAACTAATCGATCGATAGAGTCCGCATTTTTAACTAAATTTAAGGGAATTTCCATTCTGGATACTTCAGAAAGCAGAATTTACAATGAAATATTCTTCAATAAAGATCATCATAATATCCAGTATGATTGCATGTAAGAAAAATATTATAATAATGTATCACATCAATTTTTTAATTAACTTTATTTACGTCTATTTCAGCCATAAGTGTTTGCGATAAATGGACGCACATAAAATCAATTACAAAAAAAATTATCTACATTGTTATTACAATTTTCTTATGATATGTAATCATAGTAAATATTATGACGATCTTTATTGAAGAGCATTTTATTGTAAATTCTGCTTTCTGTATCCAGAATGAAAATGCTCTTAAATTTAGTTTAAAATGCGGACTCTATCGATCGATTAATGTTTTACATTTAAAAAGTATATTTTAGTAAAATATTTTATAACGTTGCAAAATATATACATTCTTCTTTCATATACAGCATAAATATAAATTTTCTGACCATTTTAATGGCGTCTGGACTACTTTTTTTAATGAGTTATTCACGTTGTTGTAGGTGCGCTATCACACAACGAATCGGCAAAGGAACGTTCCCGAGGCCGCTGCCAAACATTAAAAAAAAAAATTGCTCCGACCAATAGAAATCAAACGCCCATGCGGAGGGAGAGAGGAGAACCAAGGAACGTCGGTAACAGAGGGGAAGCAGGGGAAGGAAGACAAGCGCACACGCGAGCGAACAAGGACGCAGATGGCGCCACACAGTAGATTGCGCAAGGCTCCAGCGGCGCCCATACTCTTATAGCTGGAAGTTGGCTTTGTGAGACAAAGTGTGATTGCTGAATACACTCTGAGGAATTCTCAATCGAGACTGATAGATCATTGAAATGTTTTGTTGAATTGGGTAGAATTGATTTGCTTCTTTCACCCGTGTTAGTGAAATTTGTCTACCTAGACTATTGCAAAGGTTGGTCTAAAGTCCGATGCAGACAGTTATAGTCTACCAATTTTATAAGGCGTCAGCGCAGTACGATAATGGACGCATTCTCATAAATACGTTGCTCTTACATTTACTAGCGTTTAATGTGTATTGCATTAAATCGAGAATGAAATCATGCAACTTATAATATTCATTTCACTACGTTGTCTGTTTGACTGCCTACTGTTTTTAACAACTTAAATAAAACGGTAATCAAGTATACAGATAAACATTTTCACAGTGTCCCCATGCAGACACCGTTTGTGTAATTATTGTTTTCTGGAGTACCGCCAGCCACACACATTTGATTGAGAAAATTGGCCAAAATCATTTCTCGAACTAATTACGTATTTCAGTTGTGATACCTATTCACTGCACGATCTGATTAATGAACGAACTTTTTTAAAAATCCTTTAATTCTTACTTTTGTAGTATTAAAAATAATCCACACTTCCTCGTCTACATTCTAATAAGATTCGCTTTCATCGATTTCAGTTTGACTGTTTATTCCGCAAGTTCTTAAAATAATGTGGGGGATGTAGGAGCATATGAAGTAAGTAAATACAACGTTATATATCGGGATCAGGCAGTAAACCGCCAGGTATAAACTACCCTTTCCCTCCACTGCAATGCAGCAAGTCGCGATCAAATCAGCGACCTCTCAAATGTGAGACAAAATATTAATTACATAGCCACATTCTGAATTTTTAAAGTGTTGGTAAGGAAAAAATCTTTATTATATGATATTTTTGCGACACATCTTCCGACTTTTAAATATATCAGCTAGTGGTTCCACTAAAATAAAAAATAAAAAAATAAAAAAGTATCAGAAAGTAAAATTTAAAAGAATTCTCTTAATTTTTTTTTTTTTAAGTATGCAAAGCAAAAGAAAATTTTTTACGATTCAGGGACAGAAACAGACAAAAACATCAAAAAAGTATCTTTATAATCAAGCAATTTAGAAAATAAACAAACCTTTCGTCTCTACACTGCTCCAAAATATTAAATTTTACTGATTCTTAATGAATTTCACTGTTGATTGTCTAGTCGATAGAGATTTCTCAGTAGATTTTCAATGAGATACATTTAAATGTTGAAATATGTTATTCCGGCTCATAATTCTTGTCACAAACAGCCGTGCAGATACGGTTTTTTGTTTGATGGGAATCTCATTTACAATTTTCTCGATAGCAAAATAAAGTACTAAGAAGTTCCAACTCATGTGCACCAAACTGAGTACAATTGGGCCTATTAGCGTGCAGGATTATGGATTTTTTATAGGTTTCACCAAGGACGTTGTATACAGTAAAACTTGTACCACCTTGTGTATTACCTAGTGCCAGAGTTGGCTGCTTAGCCGTCCGGGTGCAGTTCACAAAACTGCAGGGCCAATCGTTGGAGCAACAGACCAATTTTCAAACGGGCGTACGAGATGAACGCAGTCATTTTAAATGTTTCCCCGATGTTATCGTGTGCAGATGAATGACAATGCAATAATCAAGGACACTGCGGTCGGCGTTTCTGTTCACGGTGAGTACCAAAAAAAAAAAAAAAAAATGGGAGTGACAGAAGACTTATTTTTTCCACTTTGGTTTAGAATAACGTAATCTCGGCAGTAACTACCGCACTCCAGAATCCGTGTTCCCGTCGTCTTTTGTCTACTCTGGCGCTTGTTAGCCGTTGATTAATGTTCGTCATTAAACACCAACTTCTCACGCCGAGCAGGAATTCCACAGTTTAACGTCTCTTGCCAGCGCGGCGTGCTTCTTGGGACATTAATCAGTTCAGGCGCCAGTCTCATTACAGCCAACGGAACAACAACAAAAGAAAGGATTTAAAAAAATGATTATCCCCATCGCCATTTAAAACGTCAGCTGTCCCTTGCCGTATTTAAATAGTCCCAGGTTTAACATATTAAACATTTTTATAGCTGGCTCTTGTTGAATTTCCCTTCGGATAAATTTCTGCACATAATTATAAACGCCTTTTATTTTAATATGGAAACCATGTGAAATACTTACGGAAATATCGGTAGCATATAATTGAGAGTATGCGTTAACGTGTTAGGTAACTATTTTAATTACAAACAACCGAAATTATGTATATAGAGAAAGACGAAAACAGAGAAATAGGGAGAGAGAAAGCTGTTACGAACTAGTTATAATCATTAAAAATAAAATAAATTATTTTGTCCCCTTGTTGTAACATTCATAGTAAAGTAGCATAAATTATAAAACATATTTAGCACGCAAAATTCCCCACATTTTACAGAATATGAAAGAGTTTCGATGGAGCAGGGAATTCAAATGAGTCGCCACGAGTTCTACGCCCAAGCATGTCAGTAAATCCGTAGTTGCGATAAATTAACGAACATAACTTAATTCTAGACTTAACTACATTAAAGTTAACAAATCCACAGCGCTAATGCTTATCGTCTCACTTAATTCTATCGCCCGCCATATCCAACGCTTCCGTGAACAAGCACCCACGCAGCGGAGGCTTCGGATGTGTGGCGAAAACCTTCTAATATAATTTAAGTACAGGATATTCACGGTAAAATGAGCACTTTTGAAAGCTCTCTCATTTGAAATAATAGTCAATACATAAATAATTGATTTTACCCTTAGACGTTGATTTTCAAGTGCGGCGGAATATACACACTGTGTTTATTACGCAGGTAGCAATATTTATTTTAAAAGGTGGTTAAAGTATAAGAAATGGCAGAAATGAAAGAGTAACCAGGGCCTCAAAAGGTCTCACTTTACCGTGAACAGCCTATAGCTTGCTGTCCACGGCTTCGGCCGCGTGTAATACACAAAGTAGCCGCTAATTTACTATACCAATACACGTCTTTGTACAAAACACTAGTGGTAATGCCCTCACACTGAGAGAAAATAGAATAAAATATTTGTTTGTATAGGGCCATATATATTTCGCAATATATATTTCGTTGCCCTAACAAAGAATATTGTTTAGCAAACAAAATTTGAAAAGCAACAAAATTACTTTTGTTCGTCTAACAGAATATATGTTTGAATAAACACAATCAAAGTGCTGGACCAAAATAAATTAAAATGTCAACTAAATATTTTGTTGAATCGACTGTATATATTTGTTTGGCCACTCACTTGACTGCCTTCATTCATAAATACCGCTTGAGAGCGTGTTTGTATTTTTTGGGACAATTAGGATAGTAACCGTATTTGTTAGTGCATTTATTGATACTTAACAAACGTATAAACACATTAATCAAACAATGCAACAAGAAACTGACAAGTAAAACGGTATAACTTGAAATATTTGTTTGCACACATTGTCCAATATTTATAGTATATCTTTTAAAAGCTTTCCGGTGTCCTCAGTTGTCACATGCGCTGAGCTTACTAAGGCGTAGCGCTCGGAAGCAGATGATGTAGGTTCGAAACTCGGTCGGATTTGTAAATTTCTTTTCACATCTGTCCAAACTGTTTAATCTACGTTTAGTCAAACAAATCTTTACTTACACCAACCAAATCTTACAGTTTGGGGCAACCAAATGATAACAACAAAATAATTTGGTTTCAGCAACAAAATATTCCATTACCCTTATATTGACAAATAATTTAGTTGCACCAAACTAATCTTGTTTGATTCAACAAAAACCTTTTCTCAGTGCAGGTGATAAGGATTATCAAGTTGCTATAAGAGCTTACTTTGGAGCAGCCCACATATATTTGCCCATGTGTGAATCCCTCGGGTCTCTCCCTGCCACCTTCAGCAACTGTTCCTGGGCATAACTCATAATTAGGAATAGTAAAATTCCCCAAATTCATTTCAGGAAAAAATAGACGTCCACCCCGTGTAGGTAGATGTCATATTTTCAATTGGATCACAATTCATTAAACACGCCCTGGATGACTCTGAGCCTGTAGCAGACTTGCAAGTAAATAAGTAGCGAGTGCCATACTGCCAGGTGTGGAATAACACTGGTTACCCTCTGGGACAGCAGCCTACGAACAAACATAAGAGGCTCGACTGTACACAGGACTGTTGGTTCGGACTCACGCACGAACGAAAGGTAAGAAACTAATAATATATATTATCGATTCCAACAACTCAGAAATGTCCCGCGTTCTTGGCGCAAACATCACAGACACAATGCGACAAAACATTTATAAACGAAAGTGGCGTAATAAAGGAACATAATTGCCAAGGACCCGACGCAAACAAATATAAAAGGAAAGGAAGCGATATACACAATCAAATATGCTCACAAAAGCCACATATATGAACAGCTAATAACTAATCATGCCATACATGGCAAAAAGAGAATAAATAAAAAACACAAAAATTTAAGACAAACTTGTATAATGAAGATTTATATAATAGGTCCAGAGGAAGTCATGTCTATAAATAAAAAGATGTGACTAATGATTGTGTGTGATACTAATTCTTTTTTAAATATACTATATCTTTAAAGAAAAAAAAAACAAATAACTTTTTTTGAAGACAATAATTATTTTCATCATCATTAAAAATACATCAATGAAAGTTTTAAAAGAGAGAACTGAATATGACGAAGATTAGTCATAGAAAATAGTAGGACATAAGACGAACTCATAATAAATTAGCATTTTTAAAACAATATAATGATACTGTAACTAACATCAATTAAAATGTTGTATGTTAAGTTGATTCAAAATGTATTTTATGACACAAAGTTGACAAGCCTTTTAGCACAACATAAATGCACTTAATCATTAAGGCTTAAAAGTATTATAAAAAACCAGGGATGCATCCCTTACAAATAATTATGGTAATTTATACCTATTAAATTTAAAAAAAAGTGGTAGCCTCAAGCTTAATGCATGACGTATTATCACGAGAAAAATGAAGTGCACATTATAAATCATGACAAATTAAATGTTTAGAACACAATAAGATTTAACTAACTGTTCACAGTTTTAATATTAATACTTATCAACAAACAGGTTACAATTATAGTTTAAATACAAAATAGACAAGACTAAATTATCACATATGTGCGATAAAAAAATAAACAGATTATTTTTAAATAAAGTTCCGTTGTAAATTAACTGTCCTGATGGTTAGCACATCGCAGTTGAGTGCCAAGGGATGCGAAGGTGGTTTCACAATAATGTCCCTAGTAACTGAGGAACTGAAGATGGATGTACACAGTTCCACCAGCAAGGAGAACACTCAAAGGGCTGTGTGTACCCACACATCAGGAAATCAACCATAACCCGCTAACAAAGTGGTATTCAAATCTGTGTCCGGTAATCCAGAAACGTGAATTCGAAAACGTAAATGTGAAAGTGAACCCTCACAAGCCGGGAAAACAAAAATATTCAATCTACATGTTGGTGTTAAAAGCCAAACAACACCAACATGCACACACCACACACAAAAAAAAATTAAATTGAAGTATACATTGCTACAACAGCAATGAAACTATAATAGAACAAAAACGGAATGTCAAGTTCCGAAGAACAAAGCTAACAGAGCCGGGCAACGCGCCATCTTGACTCTGTGACTGGACAGGAAATGTGGAGGAAAAACTCGTTGGGCACGCAAAAGGAAGAAAGAAAATTCGAACGAAAAGCTTAGATCTACGGCGCTAGATGTCGCATGCTATCCAGAAGAGGCGAATTGTGCTGAAGCACACAGAGTCTGCAGTCGAGATCGGATTTTAAATGTAGCTTTGATAGTACATATCAAAAATGAATTGAAATCAAAGTAACGAGAAAGATACATAAACAGTAAAACATTAACAAACTATGATTATGTAATCTAAAATATGTAATAACTTCTTATATATGCTCTGATAAATCATTAAATTGTACCGAGTGGTACAAATTGACAAAGAACACGAGTAAATTACAGACCACACTTAAACATTACAATCCTTTTATTTGACATTATCAGATACAGTACAGAAAAAAACTCTGTAAAATATTAAATGCCATGCTATAAAAGTACTTAAGACAATTCTTGGGTCTCGTAAGGAACACATAAACGGCGACATAATAGCTTTAATGAATATTTAGCGGAAAAATCAAGCGACATTGGTCTAGCCTCGTAGCAATACAAAGGGTTTTTACATTTCACCAAAAGGGTTACAAGCCTGATGGCACACAAACATCATCATCGCCAAATATATTTAATCGAGACCACGTTAAAATTATTACAAAGTACGACACATCAAATATGACTGCATGTCAATTAAAGATCTCACATTGATTCACCTACAGTGACGTTTAAAACAAGTCCATATTACTCCTCCAACATTTTCTCTCAAGTGGTTGTTTCATTCCAAGCAAAATACGATTATGACAAACACCATTAAAAGAAACAAAGAATGCTTGCACTGAAAAAGTGCTAAAAACCTCAACTCATTCCATGCACACTAATCAAAATTAAGTAGAGCGTGTAGCATCAAATCCCAGTAAAGAACACGCTCTAATAAAATACAATTTAAAGACATTAAAATTATATAATGTCTTTAACAGTTATTAACACGAGTTATAAATATCCAAAATTAGAGCACGTGTTATAATTAAAAAAATTCACGCTTACAGAAAAATCCAAGAAATGGATACTGTAGACTTTATTCTAGGACATTTTAATCCTGCCATCCTTCTAATTTTACCACTTCGGGCTATGGGAGACGCAAAGTAATTTTAGAAGTAGCACTGTTGCGTCTAGCAGAAGGCCGTAACAGCGATGAATATGTGTTTGCCTACTTGCTCTGTGGCGTTTCCCATGTTTTAGTTGATATAAAATGCGCGGTAAGATTTTTTTCCAGTGACTTTGTTCGATTTTATTGTGCTCGTTACTTATGAGTAAAGAATATGCCTACCTAAATATTTAAGGAAGAAACGGCTTTAAAAAAAAAAAAAATTGTATAGTTAATTTAAGGAAAACCCATATTTCTTGTGTTCGAGGCAGTCGATTGAAGATACTGTCACTAGAAGTCACAATAATATATTCATTAAAATAAAATTAATTGTTACTTCGCTACACAGAATTGATTAGAATATGCACAAAGCTAAGTCAGCAGTAACTATAATTGTGATAGTAGTTTCCTAATTTCCTAAAATTATTTCCCCAAAAATCAGCTGAAATAATTACTGCAAAAATTATTTCACAATCTAAATCTATATTGCTTTAAAAAAAAAAAAAAAAAAAAAGCGCCCGTTAAAATATTATGCAGGTAGGGGCAGTGACTGTTTTCTAAGGTTGATTTCAAAAGTGCTCACTTTTTGGTGAACAGCCTTTACCTACTTTAACATCTGATTTCTGTGTTTGTCGTATGTCCGATATATATATATATATATATATATATATATATATATATATTTGACTATTATCTGTGTTATCACAGATAATAGTCAAACTCCCGTTCTGTTTTTTTTTTTTTCAATGTGCTCTTTTTAAAATAGGTAGAAACAATAATTCTTATATTGTAAAACCAAAATGCAAATGGCTCATGAATGTTCTGAATGCTCATAATTAAGGTCAACTAAGGTTATTAAAATGCGTGTTTTATTCTACCTAATATATTGCCATTTTTGTATGTTAATCAACTTATTTTATAATGTACGAACACTCCTTCTGAAGTAATTCTTGTGGAAGCTAAGGAAGTTATCTGGGACACACGAAAACAATTTTCAGAAGCCACAAACCCTTCATAAATATTTAAAAAAATATATGCGATAGGTATAATGTCTAGGATAAACTTACGTACTGCATAAATAATTATAACAGTTTGTTACCGCGGCAACAATTATAATTATTATTTCAGTGCACGGCAATGAAGCACATGGATTTTATATTGTTGAACGTTGAGTGTTGAAATATTATCATTTATATTTGGGGAAATATTTTATTGCCTTATTAGTTACGAGTGAGTACAGCAAATATCGTGGACATTTATGAGTATTAAAATTACGTTTTTCACGACAATATTTCACCATTTTATTCTTCGCGATACAATTATTTTCTAAGCTATATGGATTCTTTTTTAACTGAAATGCTATATATCTATGCGAGTGTTCTAAATGGCCTATTGGGAAAATGAACAATATCGTCCCAAGTTTTTTTTTTTTTTCAAATAAAAACCCTTCCTCCGCTGCACATGTGGACGGTAAAGCCAAGCGGGTTCCGAAGACTAACATTAATGTTAGCCACTTTTATTTGCATCCCCAAAATCCTCCTGAGTCCTCCATGTAAATTCACTCCTGCAGGTGCTCAAAATATATTCCACGATCCGCCAATGACAATGATCTCAGATATCCGGTGCGCAGTATACGCCCGTATGTGGCCAGCATCCGATGATGGAGAGGTGGTCGAGAGATTTGAGCGGCTCTTAATACCGAGGTCTTGAGAGCCGATGAGGGTGAAGTGACATGAGCATGGAGAATCGCTGGTTACACCGGCGAATCTTACCCCCAGTCTGATTTTACACCCAAGTAGGAAAGGACGGACACCATCGCGATCGAGACAGAAAAATAGCGTACGAAGTACATCATAATACCATTGGTGAGATGTCGGCAGAGCGGGGTGCAGTACAGAAAGAAAGGGGTGAATGTTCAGAATACGGGATTTTCAGAAAAATATTTTTTTTTCTCTGTAAGTAGTATAATTCCACTTTACTAATTACACAGAAGAGGAATTTACTACGCTTGACAATCATTTCTGGAGACACCCCAGGCTTTGCTGATGCATGACCGCTTCGCGGTCACCACGCACAAAAAAAAAAGAGCCGGCGTCCCTTGAATCACGGTTTTGGGGATTTACTCCCCTGCTGGCGCTGAGGACTCTGACTAGATGAGTAATAATTGGCTACGCTTGAACAATAATTTTATTTGCGAGGGGGGCTACACTTTTTCCTTAAATTAATTTCTACAAAGGGACACTGTCTGGTGAAAAGTGACGAGGGTATTGCTCTCGGGGATTAGTGTCAACCAAATGTTATGTGATCAGCCGAGGGTTGTAAACAGTGTTATATTGTTGTCGCGGTTGATAGCGGTCCCGCCAAACTGCTTTGACACGTGCCGCCACTCAGGCATTCAGGGGTAAAATCTGCCTAGGTAAAATTCGCCTGCTATACCGTCCCGCAAGGGCGGGAAAAAAAACGGGAGATGCCCGACAAAACCCGCCGACCAGCGGCATCGTCCGGCACGATTCCCACGTGCGAAAATCCGGGAGCCGCCCCCGTCAGGAATTCAACCCGGTTCGCCTAGGTGGGAGGCGAGTAGTCTGACCACTAAATCACCGCGACCCCCGCCAGTATCCGACAGACCTCACAACCATACAGTGCACGGCCACCTGTCTCAGCTCCGAAACTCTACAAATGGCAAATACGAAGGCGTGCATACACGGAAGTCGCCACACATAAGACAGTTGCAAGTACAGCTAACAACCTCAAGTGTCGAGCACACAATTATATATATATATATATATATATATATATATATATATATATATATATATATATATATATGTGTGTGTGTGTGTGTGTTTAAATTTATAAACATGATAGTATGACATCTGTGAATATAAATATATAAGTACATATTATTGACTAAAAACTATAAATAAATGGTGTGTAAATGTTTTGTTACTATTATTTGTAGGATGTAATGTAATATAACGGGCTTTTTAACGTCCCCCGCTTTCATTCTTGAAAGCCTCGCAGGGGACGGCTTAGAGACTAACTTGTAACCTAACTTATAGTAACACCCATGCCTTGCCCGGGATTCGAACCCAGAGCCTTTCGCATCCCAGACCGGTGACGCACCAACCGGCTGCACCACGGGAGGTCGGCTATTTGTAGGAAACTGAGAATAAAACTAATAATATGGTAGATACGAAATCTTATGTAAGACATATATTTAATTAGAAATAACTACGCAGGCGGCGCGGCGTAGCTGGATTCATGCTGGAGACAGTGTGTGACGTCAGCGTGCGGGGAGCTTGTTTGGCGGGGTCGCACCCCGGTGCCCTAGTGCCCTTGGCGTTGCAGAAAGAGTCGTTTTTTTTTTGTTAATCTAGTTTCCGTTGAACGTGTCACGACTGTTTAAGGGGAAAAAAAGGGGGGGGGGGGAAGAAAAAGGGAACGCCAGAGCGGGGATACAGGTGAAGTGAAAGCCTTGCGGCTATTGGTGGTGGAAGGTAAAAGGGGAGTGGGTTGGCAGGTGGGCGGTGAAATGTGTGTGAGTGTGTGAGTGTGGGCGGGAGATCGATAGAATAATACGGTATTGTTAGCGCAAAGCGCCGGGGTGAGGTGCATCACGTGTATTTGCGGAAGGTTGAGTGGGGTGCGATGGGGAGGGGTTTTGTGTGTATGTTTATTTGATGGAGCGAGGGGGTAGAGGGGTTGCTTTCTGGCGCGCTGCAAATTACCTGCCTGCTGGCACGACCACCTGGTGAGCGATTTACGCTTCACCTCTCCCCTCCTCGGCCATCGTCGCCGAACCGCCTTTCAGATGCCCCCGGAGCACACATCGCCCGCATAATTCTCCCGTTTGAAGGGCGGCCGAGAGGCAAGAAGCCTGTCCTGGCCTCGTGCGGTCTCTGATCAGGCCTACAAAGAGAAATTCCGGGCCCCTGAGAAATGCATGCTGTGGGCCCCCCTACCTCCTCACCGGCAGAAACCGACCATGTACAACAACATAAATAGTCATAATCTATGCAAAAAAAATTTAAGTTTTGAGTGTCGGAATTAAATTTCTACGTAATCCTTCGTTTTATAAATAAACATTTACGAGGCCAGATCCGGGCTCCCAGAGGACTCGGGGCCCCCTGAGCATTCCACCCCTTTGCCACCCTCTTTTGTAGGGCCTGCGGGGCACTGTGCGTTGACGTCACATCGTGGAAGCTGCACTCCATTTGATTTCGCGTCCAATTGGACGTTGTCGATAGTAATGATTACTTATATAGTGTTCTGCGCAATGCATGTATCTCCGCACCACATGTGCAAACTTTGTCACGGTCACACGAGTGGTAAAGCTTGTTCACGATAAAGGGAGCACTTTTGAAATCACCCTTTCAAAAAATTCAGTGCCCCTGTCTGGATATATTTTAACGGGTGCACTGAGTGATATGCGCCCAGTGAAGTTGGTTACGTAGGATGGAAAGTAGTTCCATATTTTACCGTCGAGTAAAAAGTCTTAGGTATCAATTTGTGATTACCTTGAATTATTGCTTTCCCTTTCTGAATTTTTAATGCACAGATGTCTAAAAATTGGCAGATTATTTTTTTATATTTACACTACTAATAGTTTTACATCTTTTCTTGACCGCCGTATGAATAAAGTGCTGCGGCCCGCATCAATGTTAGTTTTACGTAAGGTGGAAGAAGTCACAACGTGCATGCAAGTAGATCTTAAGCAGGGCTTTCAAAAGTACTCATTTTATAGTGAACAGCTTAGGTCTTTATAAACATGTTTCTTGTAAATTCTTTAGGTATTCATGTTTCACTACGTTTACGAAGATAACTGTTTACAGTGGTTACGCCTCTGTAAAAGAATGCAAAGAAAAAGAAATCCTAATCTCAAAACCTTATAATCGGTGTGAACAGTTAGTAACGCTGAGCATCCCGTTACAGTAATTTTCAACACATACTGAGGCTGAGATTTTTTTTAAATTTCAAAACAACGTGCTTTATTTTGATTGTAATAGTATAATAAATACTGCCTTTATTCCACAACAAATGTGGAGAACCCTGCCAATTTACAATCATTTTAAGGCATATATTTACTCCATAGCGGCCCATGAGACCGAACACAGAAGAGAAGTCGTTCTGATGTACTTACACTAAGAGATTATCTTAAACAGGAAGTGACTGCGTTCGGAACATGTTCAGAGCCAGTGCAAACGCTCGGTTCCCCCCATTCTGAAAACTAAACTAGAACTTGAAACGGAATAGGCATTTAAAGTTACGTTACGCAGAGTTTTGAGTTAAGATAAGTTTGGTTCCCTAAAAAAAGTTAAAACTGAACAGAACATAGAGAAATTATGAAGTAACTTCAAAATGGCGGCACAAAGGTTGAGCAGGCTACCTGACAGTGTAACATTTGAATTACCATAATAGGATATTTTTCGTTTTCTTTTAGTAGCTGAAGTAGAGGTAACAGATAGTAGACACGATTACTCAAGACCAACGGAAAAACCTAAATTACATCATAGGTTTTTCAATTGTTGTTCTGAAGAAGCACACGAAGTATTAATAAAGAATTACTTGAAGGACAACGATATATAGAGAGGGGGAGAGAGAGAAAGAATACCCAAGAATACCCGCCGACCAGCGGCATCGCCCGGCACAATTCCCACTTGCAAAAATCCGGGAGTGACCCGGCCGGTGATTGAACCTGGTTCACCTTGGTGGGAAGTGAGCAGGCTAACCGCTCAGCCACCGCAGCCCCAAATGGCATATATAGTATTTTAGGTTAACATCTCTGCTCTTTTGTTACATCCGTGAGCGGATAAAATTAGATATCGAGGCCTAAGCTTGCAAACAAAAAAAAAAGCAAATACCCTTGCTCGTAGCACACAAGGCATTTTGACTCTATATGCAATTTCAACATTAATTTTTTTTTTTTTTCAAATAAATTTTTTACTAACCGCCTCAATGGTTTTATCAATTCCAAGGTGTCCACCTACAGGAGAAGAATGGAAATATTCAAACAGCACAGGTTTCAAAACACTATGCAAAACAATGTGCTTTTGGTTGTCCCGAGATTTGCAGTATAGGACACCCTCGGACAAAGAATATGACTTTTGTTCAATACCGGCATCTAAGTTTTGGATGATAGTCTTTAATTCCTGATCTGGTTATTGATAGCATTTTATGTTATCAGATGCCAAAGGGAATTCAGGTAAAAGGTTACAATTTGGCGAACTCTTAGGTTCATCGATCAATTTGGTTCCTTCAAACATGCACGATAGCGATAAGCAACAGTATTCTGGATATCTTTTATGTTTTGCCTGGTTATCGGTTTCCAGCAAAAATTCAGCTTTTTTAAGATATTCACGAAATTTGTCAATACCGAATATCACGGCCAAACACTCCGACTCATAGATGGTAAATGACTTTCTTTATTGCGGGATCAAGGTTCGTGAAGCGAACGCTCTTGGCTGGCACACTCCATATATCATATGCGCAAGCACCGCGCCAACAGACAACAGTCTGTAGAATGAATTGTTTGGAAAAGTCTGCCATACACAGCACAGGAAGATTAGTAATATCATGTTTCAATGTTTCGAAAGCCTTTTGTTGGTCTACGCCCAATTCAAATTTAGCAGATTTCTTTTGTAATTGGTTGAGGGGTGCAGCCTTTTCTACCAATCGTAGATAAAACATGCCAATAAATTAGACTATGGCAATAAAATTGTCTATGCCCTTAAAATCCCTACGTTGGGGAAAATTTCTGACCGCTTTCATTCTTTCTGGGTTAATGGAAATAACTTGATTAGTAATTTTATGGCTCAGAATAAAAGATTTCAGCCATGGCTAACTTCACTTTGGCTGAATGTACAGTCAATCCAGCCTTTTCCAAATCGTAAAACACTTCTTCTAAATGCTTGAAGTGTTGCTCAGAATTTTCTGAATAGACGACCAGGTCATCTAAATAATTATACACAAACTTGAATTTAATGTAGAGAAATATTTGGTCCAGAAGCGTAGTAAGGACTTAAGCTCCCATCGCCAAACCAAAAGGCACACGAGTGAACTGATATAGGTTCCATGGGACACAAAAACTGGTTATGGGAATAAAGCCTTTTCTGAACCAGTTGAAAGAAGAATGTAAGTCAGGCAATGGCAGTGATTCAATTTCAATTTTTTTATTTACTTTTCGATAATCGATAACCATGTGTTGTTTTCCATTTGGTTTGGGTACAAGAAAAGCTTGACTGGCATACTATGATGTAGACTGTTATATCACAACTTTATCAATTAGGTATTGTGCCTGCATTCTCAATAGCCATTTTAGGAGGGACTAAATTACACGGTTGACACTTAACAGGTTCTTTATCAAGCAATTTAATTTCATACCCCAGCAGTTTAGTGAGGCCTAACTCTGAAGTCAAAACACTAGGGAACTTATCACAAAGTTTCTGGGTATTACTCTTCTGTTGTGCAAATAAATGGCCAAAAGGATTCGCTGGTGATTTATTTCCACGGTCTACTGTTATGTCAATGGTAGTGTTACTAGAATTATTACCCGCAAAAGGTATTTTCTCTTTTGGAGCCAATTGAAAGAAAATGTGTTTTTCTTGCACATCTAGGATCAGACCAGTATTCCTTATATAATCTGCTGCAATAATAAAATCGAAACATAACTAATCGGGCAACAAGTAATTTTACGATCCAGGTAAAACATGAAATCCTTACCTTTATCACTGCAAAACAAGAAATTGGCAGTGGAGCATTTAAGTATTATAACTAATGAGATAATTATCTTCAACAGATTTTATTAAATTTACCTCTTGCAAATTTTTCAAAAGTTTTTGTGAAACAATTGTGTTCACGTAACCTGAATCAACTAATGCACTAAGTCTTAATGAACCAAAATTCAGTTCGACATGAGGGGTACTCGCTCTTCGAATGTCAACATTGGGGAAATGGACACGACACATGCTCACTATGAGCCTCTGATTGTCGAAACAATCGTTGAAATAGATTACAAATGTCCACTCTAGATGCAATGTGAGCATCGTATGAAATCTCTGTTATTACAGGAAATTCGAGGATGGTCGCTCAATTATCCTCTTCGCTGCCCACATTTTTTAGTTACCAACAGTTGGCTGCAATGTGTCCTACTTTATTACAAAAGAAACAAAGGGTCGCTTACATGTGCGAGTGGCAGGGGGTTGATTTCCAACATCATCTGGTTTTACATCTTTACTATGTTTACTCTCATCATTAAAATCTTTACCCTGATCTTTAGAATCATTATCAGTTGCCTTATCTCCATGGGATTTGTCGTCTACTGAAAAAGCACCTGATTTATATTGCTGGTGTTTGTGAAACATGTTATTTTTAAATGCTGGATCTGGCTTTTCCCACCTCTGGTCAACATGATGGATGTTTTGAGAATGAACACACATTCTATCTAACCCTGCAAAATTGGATGGTTTTTCATGAAATGCTAGATGTATGCGCTTTTGAAGTGCAAGTTCTTCTAAAATATTATTAACAACTTCTTGCTCAGAAAGTGACATCCTAAGCACTACTGCAGCTTCCTTAATGCTATAGTCCGTTCACAGTAAAGTGAGTACTTCTTGGAGCTGTTTCATCAGAAATAATAACCAATAAATACATTTCATTGTGGCCTCAGACTTTTGGTTTTGGGTATGGTGAATGTATACACTGTGTTTATTACTCGCATGACAGGGTTTACATTAAAAGTGGTGGAAGGATATAAATTGGTTGAAAGTAAAAAGTATCTAGGGGTTCAAAAGTGCTCACTTTACAGTGAACGGCCTATGATGTACACCAACTGTGATTCATAAGGGCCTTTCATTCAATGCATATGTTTAATATGCAACTCTTTCAAAAGCTTGGTAAAGATAAGAATGTGCAAAACGCCTTGATGATAAGTATCAAAACTTAAATCTTTGGCAATGGCGATTTGGGCATGTTCACTTAGGGGTTCCTTAGAGAAAAGTAAAATAACCAACAACTGAAGTTCAGTTACAGTATTACTTTGGTGCAAACAAACAATCATTATTAAAATTCTAAAAAATTGGGTGCATCCATGCCATCGGTGATAGATAAATCTCTTAACATATTCTGAAGAGGGTGAGGAATCTTTCCAAATACACATGAGGGTGCCTGGTACATATTTGGGCAAACAGTAGGAGTCGTGTTCACTATGGGTACAAAAAGAGAACTAGAAGTAAGGGAAAGTATTTGTGCTGTTGTAATAGTAGAAAAAATGCCAGGGGCAGGAGTAGTAAGTTGAGGACTGATGGTGCAAAAGGTTGGATAGGTAACTGTGTTGGGTAAGCCAAATTTCTGATTTTGGGTTTCGGATGTGGAAGGAGCATCAATGGTAAAAACACTAAATTTTTCAGTAAGATGCATTGCAACGCTTTCATCCTATGTGGTAATAACCACACGCAATTTGCTTTTGGCTTGATTCACCATGTCACTCAGTACTGCCACTTGACATTCTGTAGGGATGCAGCATGTGAGTCAGAAGGGCTTTACGAGACATGCTCAACAAATTCCTTGCTCGTCTATCCAAATGAGCCAGCCTTTGCATTATCCTTGCCAAAGTTAAACTAAGTTGGTCATCATCCAAATTTTCAACCTTTTTAATTGGTGCAAACAGCTTTGGGGCACAAGATTCGTTCTGAACATTTATCTCAAGGTAGGTCAATTTAATTACATTGGTGGATATATTTGCCTAAAGGACACTGTGCAATTCTTTTCTGTGCAATTCTTGAGAAGGCACTCCGGTACTACTGTACTCTGCATCATTAAAACAAAACACACTAAAATATTAAAACGAAACAATGCATAACCTAACATGCACCATCGGGAGCAGCCGCCATGACGGGAAGTGTTGAAAAACAGCTTAAAAGATCACACAAGCAGAAAATCATGCTCTGCTACCACTTTGTTAAGCCGCCCCTTATGTTCAATACCGGAACCAACAGGTAGATAAATCCGCAGAAAGGAGATCGCCAACCAAACGGCTCCCAAACCGAGCACCAAGGTACCTCAAAGGAGAACTAGGAACTAAATTCGCCACAAGCGCATTCCTTTATGGTAAAGAAAGAGTAAATCACAGGGCCGAGCCCCACCAGGTCGTCTTACATTTTACATCATGAGTAAACCCTAAAGATAGAAAAGAAGGCTTGAAGCACGTGTATTCGCAATGCAAAAGAGAAACAGTAGTATCAAATATTAAGCTTTGACCTAGTTCACAAGTAGTTACTACGGTAAATTACTTAATATTCAATTTTTTAAAGTGAAAAATGTTTCTAATCTCAGAAATAAAAGGTAACAAATTACAATAGTTATTATTATATTATTTCTTTTTATATACGGATGAGGACACCGGAGCACTCATAAAGTCACAAAGCGGGGGGGGGGGGGTGAAGAGAAAAAAAACACACCACCACAAACACAATGACATTAAAACATTTACAGTTATGTGGGTGCACCAATGAATATTTATACTTGTTACAGTTGACGACGATTTGCTGAAACCTTTTTAGTAAAAAAAGAATTTTCACTCATGAATTTTTTTTTTTTTAAACTCTTTTGGTAGGTCGAAATTCAACTTAAACTGTACCAAATAAGACGAGAAAACGGGCAGCGATGAAGGTGCTCCACTAAGTGTTCATGCAGAAAGGTAAAAATAAATCTGAGCTGATATTTGCCAGGCGCTGATCCGGACTCGGGCGCACAGGTGAAAAGTAGTCAGCTACGGGTAGAAATTCCGGGAAAATCTTGAACCACCCTAATTTAATACAAATTAGGTAAATAAGTTCAATATTCACTTCAAAACAAGCAATTATACCGGATGGTAGGAACAATACTGCTTCCGATTTACTATGAACTTATTATGACATGTTTAGAAGATTATCAACCAGCAAAAATGAATGCGGCGTTACATCCTGTAAAGGTGTTATGAAGAAGGACGAGTCAACACTTTTCTTTTACCAACAAGAACAACTTGGGTCGTTCCGATGCACACTACATGGCCAGTCGAGCCATCTCGAATCACAATGTCGTGGTCACCAAATTTACCCAGAATCAGAATAATGCATACATTATTTTTAACTTTAGATTACAATTTTAATTATTGTAAAAACGTTAAAAACATATAACGTAAAGTAACATCAAGACATTAAAAAATAAAGAGCTCAAGCTCTGCCATATGGTGTGATAAATGTGAACTGCAAACACAGGTTACGTAGAGACATCCAAAAAGATTCTCTACTTCAAGGACAGCAAACACACTGAAATTAAGATAATTACATTATTTTATTACTGCTCATTGCATTTAAAATTATAAGTTTCAAACAAGCCTATAAGTTAATGTTACATCTATCTTTAACATGGCTTGGTAAATTTTTAAACGGAAACAAATTGCCATAAAAAATATATTAATTCCCATAGTAATTTAGGAAAGATGACGGGGCCCTGCAAACAGGAAAGAATTTGCAAACAAAAGCAAATTAGAACAAATTAGGTTAGAAAGCAAATACCACAATATGGCACACTGCCTACTATATTCAGTAATTCCTTCTTATTTAACTGTTTTTCTTTTACTAAGCATGGAAACAAAATTAACGCATACAATTGTTTTGATCAGACTGTTCTTAAAATACAAATTTTAAAAAATTCTTTCTTCTTTGTATTTGGAGTACAGAAATGCCCTCACAGAGAAATAGCTATTAACTAGATTTCGTCAAAGATATTTCTTATAACTAGAACACAGTAACCACGGATCTATTAATGTTAGCGGCCCGAAGTGAAAATGTGTGTTATTGGAGGGCAAAGTTTTTTTATGAAAGACCTCTCCTCCTGTAAGCACTACATTTCCGTGCAGTATGTAAGTTTGCGAGTTTTCGCGTTTGATTTTGTACTACACGAATGTAAACACTTAATTTTGTCTACTGTCTGTAACCAGAATTTTAATAGCTATCGTCAATTTGTTTCATGCGTACCACCACAGCACTCGATAGTGAGATGAAGCAAAACGACTTGCGATGTAAATCGATATTTAATGAACACTAAATGATTTTCGATTCTGTAACATAGTAGTTTCTATTAAGAGAAAGAAATTAAAATTGATTTATGTCTAAAAGAATTTTACTAAGAGAGTGCTGCGGACAAACCTTTTTGGGTTCCTATTCTGTGGCATCACTTTATTAAAAATTATTCACTATGTTTTTAGAAAATGACGGCCTTAACGACATTTATTCTTAACTATATTTATATGAAATACAATGTCTGGGATCTTAGATAAGTACCACGCATGACTACTTAACAAATTTAATTAACCATTTTAAATAAATTTTTTTATTTCATACTACCACTCTGAAAGAATGGTTCAAAATTAATTTGCTTGTCTCTGCAACGTGAATTTTTTACACTTGAGCACAAAAAATTGCAGTATTAAGTCATTTACCTATTTCATTGTTCGTGTCGTGAATACCACAGAGTTGGCGGGGCCACGATGGCTGAGCGATTAGCACGCTCGCCTCCCACCAAGGCGAACAGGGCTCAATCCCCGGCCGAGTCACCGGATTTTCGCAAGCGGGAGCGTCTCCGCCGGGAATCGAACCCGGTTTGCCAAGGTGGAAGGTGGGTAATCTAACCACTACACCATCAGTAAGACACACGTGAAAATATTCGGACGTCAATTACGATTCGGTGTCTATCTGCAAGTTACAAAAAACCAGTTATTACACCGGTGAGTCGAATTACCCAGGAGTGGATATAATCGCTGTAAAACTCCCTTTCGAAACAAATCGGCGCATGTACCCAGGCCAGAAGGTGTGCTGTAGCCTTCTGGTATGGTACCGGAAATATGCCAACTGTGTTGTCCGAGTGATATGATGTTATAATCGCTGTAATAACGTTACAGAGTGGCTAGCTGTATTCTTAATACAAACTTCTTGACATTTCCCTGTATTTTCCAGGTATCCTCTTACATTTCCCCAATAACGTAAGCTGCAAGAATTAAAAATATTTTCATTTGGTTTTCTAAACAATTTCAAAATTTGATATGGGTAGCATTAACATAGCCTTCTTTAATGAGCGCTTCTTACGCGGTAACTAATATTTATAAAATGTTAAAATAAAAAGTTTATACAAAAATGGCACATGGAAAAAGATGACATAGAGATTAAATTATAGCTTCCCAGAGCCAGAAACAAAGACATGATACAAAGGAAAGACACTATTAAATATATCAATTTAAGGAGAACAACATAGCGTTCAAATTTATTCCAGTAAATGTTTTATTTGCAAAATATTACGCTGGCACCTAAACTAATATTTTCCACTATGCCAGTGCTTGATGTACCAACAAAAAATTTGGTCATTTTCATCCAAGTAAATATGTATGACAATGGTTATGGCTATACGTGTTGCAACAAAATAGTCAACACATAGGTTTATAAATCTGTCTTCGTAGGTGGAACAAACTAAAGTAACAGTTCGATTAATGTGATGACGTAGTGTAAGTACTGGAATCCAATCTTTATTTTCTTATTAACAATATGTATAAATATTTTATCAAAATCCTCTGACATCGCCCAAAATTTCCGATGTTTCCCTGACTTTTCCAGAATTATAAATTTCCCCAACTTTTCCCGGTTTTCCCTTTCGCTAACCACATAACCTAACAACGCGTGAAGTTTCATAATTTATATTACTATCCCCAGGTGCTTAACGAAAATTGTCCTTGAACTTACAGCAAATTTCTTTATGAGGCGGATCTAAGGTGGAGTTAAGGAGACTTGAGACCCTCCCTTGCACCTGATTTTACACTGGCGTAATGAAATTATTCTTGAAACCAAGTACATTCTTAATGCAGTATTAACACATACATTCAGACTATTCACGGTAAAGTGGGCAATTTTTCTAAGCATTTAAAATAGTAGTCAATAAATATATTTTATTTTAGCCATATACGATGACTTCCGAGTCCGGTGAAATATATCCACTGCGTTTATTACTTATATGGCAATATTTATTATAAAAAGTGTTGTAATGATTCATAATGGACGATAGGAAAAAAGTAACTAGGGCCTCAAAAGTGTCCACTTTACCAGGAACGACCTATAGTTAAGAGAACACTTTAAATTAAGAATATTTTGACAGCCTATCCACCAAGTACTGACTCATTTATATGTAGCATCAAAGCTTAGTGCTTACTGGTAAGTGTGTGGTTTCATCATGATGCAAGGCGCTACCACTAACGCAAGTAGCCACCTCGCTTAAGGCGTCTCTAGATTCGCCACTGTATAATAACACAGAATTCAAGAACGAATTGTTACAGTGAGATATCCTACATATATGCAGAACTTTAAATAAATGCCGTTTTGATTACGTATATCATTAAAGGCATAATTTAATTATAAAAAGTCGGTAGTTATTTTATATTTTAGGTAAAGCAAGGTATTTAATTATTATTTTAATATATTTCCACAATAAAATTACATAACCGATAAGTCCTACGATACGCCACGAATGATAAAGAGACAGAATGACGAAATTAAATTTGTAGAGCGCGAAAGGACACTGAACCGTATAGTGGCGCCATGCGCCTGTGGTGGGGCGGTGAAGAACTGCTCGATAACACACGCGCCGCGAGTACCATCTAGCGTTTGTGAAGGGAACCGCAAGCACTCTGGCGATACCGTGTCAAAAGGTCAGTTCACGATGTAAAACTTGAAGTGCAGAGTTCCAGCTGCGGTGTCATCTGGGAAGGACGTGTCTGCAGAGAGCTCCGAGGAATGTGTCTTTTAGCACTTTATATTGCTAAAACGCCGCGCCAGACCAAGTTAAGTGCCCTTTTCAAGGCTACTTGAAAGGTTGAAACTGTTCCCCTATTAAATACAGAAATAAAATTTCTACTTGAGGTAAAAACAGAGCTCTAGTAACCCGCCCCTCCTTGGCCACGTGACCGGAATAGAGGAGAGGATATGAGGGCGCGGGCTTGGCGAAGGCGCACGACACAACAGAGGTGCAGGTACACTGTAGGGACACTTTCCACATAGGTTTAACTGTGATTTCGACTAAATTTGTAATTTCCCCTCCGCTCATTTCATATCGTTGTAGTTCCCGACAACAAGCGAAGCCATGGCATACCCCGAGGCTGCCATGGACCCAAAGAGTCACAATCCCTGAGGCCATGTTCCAAATAGCGAGAAATGCGCACTCTCATGCACTCGCACTCGGCAATGACGTCAGAGAGTGCTGTTCCAAATGTCCATCGAGAGAGAGAGAGAGAGAGAGAGAGAGAGAGAGAGAGAGAGAGAAGAGAGAGAGAGAGAGAGAGAGAGAGAGAGAGAGTGCGAGTGTTTGCACATGCATGCTCTATATGTGCTCGCTACAACTGCTATTATTTTGTTTGTTTTCTACATTACTGACAACAGTGGAATGATACACGAACAAGTATTTCTTCACTGTTAAGTATTTTCAGTAAATATTTAATATATGTATACATTCGGAAATTATTAATTCATACTTTTAGAATAAACGGTCCTAAAATTCTAAGCTAAAACTGTTGATTTCATATAAAATATACACCTCACTCTTTTTATACATTACTATCATACCCATAATCATCCCTACTAATCAATAAATTGTTAATTGAAATGTAAATATTAATTAATATATTGTTTTTTTAAGTAAATATTTTTTTGTTCATGCGGAATAACAATCGACTGCAGACAGTATCGATTCATTTGAAAATTGCGAGTGACGATAGTTCCATAAGGAGGGAGTGCGAGAGCAAGAGTGAGTACTGACTATTTGGAACCCAGCCTGAAGTGACCAGCCAGCGAAGAGGCGCCCAGAGATGCAAGCGAAAAAAGACAAAATGCGACACAAAAACCAGCCCTTCAGGCCACAACTGCGCCCCTTCTCAGGGCACAAAAGCTCCACAAAATGGCGCCGCGCACCAGCCAGCTGCTAAGAAGGTGCAGATAAAGCCCTTCACGGTGTATACGTCCAAAACACACAACTACCCCGCCTTGAAAATAGTACTCGATGCGCACATGACACTGTCATGGAGTGCTGTTTGCACTGGAGCAGGCAGCATTTGTGTGCACGCGAGCACGATTACTGACTACGTAAATGCGGTCCGAATTGTCAAGCAAATGGGATACAAACATAGCCTGCTCCAACAGGCCCAAGAAATCCTTGTGAAATAGGTTTTCTGTCTTGTCCATGCAGACACACCCATGGAATTCCTCCAGGAGGAATTCGCGGTAGCACGAATGCCAGTGCAGCGGTGCTGGTATATCCATGATTCGGAATCGCCGCGCAATTAACAAACTTTTTATTGAATTGCCAAATGACACAGACCCTGCGCCCTACCTGGCCCTGACAAGCTTTGCAGGGCTACAAATCAAAGTGGAAGAGTTCCAGCACCCGACTGGGCCTTCACAGTTGAGTGTGTGAGTGGCGGGTGCAATGCGGCCCCTAAATGCAGATACTGTGGTGGCGATCACCTTACATCTGCCTGCAATATCCAAAATGGCCGCACACAGGTCAAATGTGCAGAGTGCGGGGACAATCACTGTGCAAATTACTGCGGGTGTAGAAATTACAAGGCTGCCAAGTGGAGTAGACTGCCACAAGACGAGAGACAGTCGCACCAGCTCCAGTCCAATCTGGCTATTCGCGAGAACGCGCGTATAAATGCATGACAATCAGCCCCGCAACCTCAGGCCCCCTCAGGGCAACAGCTGGCGCCACTCGAGCCTCCACACAACACTTTTCTGCCACATTTGGCACAACAAGCGCGACCCCAGCCAATCCCGACCTATAATAGGTGTGGATATTTTGTGAACGACGCAGAATTCCCGCCTCTTGCGATTGATTACATTCCCCGCGATCCAAACAGGCGCTCGGGCAAAAAACTGCTCCAAAACACGAAGAAAAACGGACCAAATAATTCTCCTTTCCTCCTCCTCCTCCTCCCCCCCCCCCCCCGGGCGTGACGAGCGAAGCTCCAGCCAGAGGCCGCTCCTACCTGCGCGGCCAATCAGGGGTCAGCTCAACGCCCACTGGGCGAGCAGGTTCGCGTAGCTACGGTACAAAAGAGGCCTGAAACGGCGAAACGGCCAGATCGTGCCCAGAGCCCATGAAGGCAGCATCTGTACCTCTGCAGGCTTCTTTCATCATGGATACGATTGAAGTTGCATTCAACAGCGATGCTGAACTGAACCAAACCCCCCAACTAATGAATGAATTAATGCCTCTAGCACAAATGATTGTCGTTTGGACAACTCCCGGCCTTTCGCAGGAAGACAAAACTGCACAGACAATCACGCTCCACCCAAAGATGGCCAAGAGTGTTGACCTTGCAAAAACAATTATAATGCAGCTACAATCAATAATTCCGATCCACACACACACACACACACACACACACACACACACACATATATATATATATATATATATATATAATTTTCTACTGGAATGCACATAGCCTAAGATATAACAAGGACGAATTCATTGATTACTAGCTGACCCGTGCGACTTCGTTCGCATTATTATTTTTTAAGTTATTAAACTAAAGACCACCATAGTTTCATTACGGTTTTGTGTTTAAAGTAATAATATTTATTCTTTCAGGTCTAATGGAGTTATTAAATTACACCCTGCCATCGCTCCGCACATGTTTTATGTTATCATGATATTTAGGACTTTGAATTGATCTAGCCACTTTTTTTATTGGGTTCTCTAGCCACTGAGCTTCTGTGGCCCAACTATTGGGTGCTCTAGCCCCTGACCAGCTGCGGCCCGCTATTGGGTTCTCTAGCCACTGAGCTACTGCGCCCCCCCCCTTTATTGGGTGCTCTAGCCCCTGACCAGCCGCGGCCCCACTATTGGGTGTTCTAGTCCCTGGCCAGCTGCGGCCCCACTATTGGGGTGCTCTAGCCCCTGACCAGCTGCGGCCCCACTATTGGGTGTTCTAGTCCCTGGCCAGCCGCGGCCCCACTATTGGGTTATCTAGGCCCTGAGCTTCTGTGGCACCCTTATTGAGTTTTCTATCCATTGAGCTTCTGCGGACCCACTTGTGTGTGTGTGTGTGTGTGTATATGTATATATATATATATATATATATATATATATATATATATATATATATATATATATATATATATATATATATATATATAGTTCCACTGGGTCACTGCGGCCCCACTTGGAATAACTCTAGCCAATGTGCCACCACGGCCTTTTGGAAGTAAAGGTTTACTGCTCATAGACAAAAAAGGAAGGGAGAAATGACGAAAAGTTTTTTTATGTAGGTTTTTTATGCAGTAATCCTAAGATAAGCTATTTACAACCCTGATCATCATTTTTTTCCGGAACCGTTTGAGATATCTCGATGAAACAAAGACTAAGTTGGTCCTGGGGTTATTATCTATAGACTGTGGAAATTTTATGTCAGTACGTTGAGTGGTTTTTTAATTTAAATCCGTTTGGATAGACAGCCAGACACGAAAAAAGTTAACATTAGATATGGCTTTGTTATCAATATTATACTATATGAAATAATAATTAAAAGTGAAAAATTCGAAAATCACAGACACTCCTATTTTATTTAATAGTATAGCTTTGTCTCGGCATAACGTAAAAATCGCCGCTGTAAACGAGACATATTTTACACCAAATAATCTTTTCTCTTTTCCAGACTATGCTGTATACAGGCGGGACAGGGCGCAGAATGTAGGCAGAGGTGGTGGAGTTGTAATTTTTATACACCAATCAATCGTACATCATGAAATATTACTTCCAGATTTTCTTACACTGGAAGCAGTGGAAATTGAACTTAAATTAGGCCAACAAAAAACCAAACTGCTATAAATTTATGCCCCACCAGGGCGCTCTCTTACAGTAACAGATCTTGATACATTAATTAATAATGTAGGCCCTGTAATACTAGCCATCGGGGACATCAATGCGAAACATCCGTTTTGGCTTTCGCAAACCAGAACTGCAAATGGTGTGTTGTTTCAAAGGCACCAAACCTACCGAAATTACCAGGTTATGGAACCTTACGAGCCGACATATAACCCGACACAACGAAATCAACACCCTGATGTGCTTGATATCGTAATAAATTAAACTATTTAGTACTGGCTTCGACCTCAGGGTCGAGCAGGATCTTTCTTCTGACCATTTACCAGTACATATAGATTTCCACTCACTTAATGTTGAATCTACTACCCCTAGAAAAATTACAGACTACTTCCATGCGAATTGGCCATCATTTATAAATTATATTGACGAAAATTTACAACAATTAGACGGAGATTCTATAACATTAACTGCACTAATTGACGAAGCAGTCTCAGTCCTTTCTGAATCTATTCATAAAGGTATGGCAGAGCACATTCCAGAGAAAATGATCACAACAAAAATAGAAACTTTCCCACAGTACATACGGGATATTATCGCTCAAAAAATAATTTAAGGCGCCAGTACTTACGCCGCAGAGATCTCAGAATTAAGGCCTGCATAAATGAGTTGCAGGCAGTGATCTCAGACGAAGTAGCCCTTTGGAGGGCTAGTGTTTGGGATGCGAAAATCGCAAAATTGAATACAAACACGAATAATCTGTGGGAGCTAACCAAGCGCCTATTAAACAAAACTGATAAAGTTCCGCCCTTAACCACGACCACTGGTGTATCTTTCACCCCTAAAGCGAAGGCACAAGGTCTTCGCCAATGTGCTGGAAAACACTTTCCAGCCAAATAAGTTACCCAGTGATATAATTTTTACCGCCCAAATTCTCCAGGAACTAGATATTAAACAATGACAGCCCACAGAGCATGAACCCGAATATACACAATTGCAAGAAATTAAACTTACCATTCGCCATATGAAGCCTAAAAAGGCACCTGGCGAGGATGGGATACAAGCGATCGTATTAAAGAAACTCCTCAATTTAGCTCTTGGACATTTAGCACTCTGTGTGAATTCAATGCTCAAGTTCGAATATAAAAGCGAATGTAATTGTTTTTCATAAGCCAGGAAAAGACAAGAAACTGCCCCAAAATTATAGGCCAATCAGCCTACTCAACACACTTTCAAAGGCAGTTGAATATATTATATTAAGGCGAATAAATTCTCACCTGTAAAGTAATAACTTCCTACAAGAGGAGCAATTTGGCTTCCGATCGAAATACTCGACAACACACCAGCTTGTACGAGTTACGGAATACATTACGAACGCACTTAACTTCAAAGATTATGTTGTTGCAGTATTCCTTGATATCGAAAAAGCCATTGACCGTGTATATATCACGGAGGCCTAATATATAAATTATATATGAAATAAAACTACCTAACTGCTATATATAATTAATAAGCACCTATTCGGCGCACAGAAATTTCACTGTTTCATGTGAGGGTGCTAAATCTGGCGCAAAAACTATTTGTGGCGGAGTTCCACACAATCTCCTACAATCTCGAATTAGCAACCCAAAGGTTACAAAATGTCTTAAATTCTTTCCAAAATTTTTATAGAAAATGGCAGATAAAAATTAATGTCAGCAAAAGTGAATCTATTTTCTTTATATGCAGACAGTTACCCCAGGCGAATAATCGCCCTGAATCAACTCTGTTTGAAGAACAAATTCCCTATAAAGATGTGATGAAATAGTTATGCGTCCATATGGACCGAAAGCTCACTTGGAAGGCGCATATAGATGCTAAATGTGCCAGCACCCAAGCCCGGCTATCCACACTCTATCATATATTAAACCCACGAAGCTCCCTAACCCGAAACAAGGCCGTATTACTGTATACGATGCTAATACACCTAATTGTAACTTATGCTGCACCCACCTGGGTACATGCAGCTAAAATGCACACAAAGCACCTCCAAATAATTCAAAATAAATGTCTGCGAATAGCAGCAGTTACTGCCCTATTGCAGATCTGCACCGCGAATTAAAAATTGAAAAACTGGATGAGCATTTCGTAAAATTAGCACAAATTTTTACACCGATTGTGCAAACAGTGCAAAACCCGAAAATATCCAGCCTCGGGGATTATGACCCCGAGGAAACACAAAAATATAAGTGGCCGAAAAGCATTTTGGCATACAGGCCGCCATAACTCCCCTAATAAACCAACTTGGCCATTAGCCATGCGTGATAATTCCCACACTTATATTAATTATCAAATATATTAAATATTAAATTGAAGAGACGCATTATGTGATCGCAGAACAAAGCAAAACATACGCCATTAAGCCCCTGGCTGGCTTTGGCCCTGCGAATTACATTGCATACACCTGCCGTCCACACACACGTGCTGCAAAGCTTCTCTCATCCGATAGCTGTTTGTACGTATGGTCCGTCGCCACTGCCGATTCCAAGGCCGCCTCTGGTCAGTTTACCAGCAAAAACTGAGGAGGCTGTGGCGTAGTGTGCTCTCTGCAGCAGCTGTGCGGGTTGCGAAGTGGCACACTCACACTAACCCACACAACACTTACAACACATAAAATAAATTTCTACATAAATCGCTGCGAGCGAAATAACGCCGTAGGTAATATCATTTCATTGGACCGCTCCACCACCCTCTTTCCTCTTCTTAATTAG
This sequence comes from Dryococelus australis, assembly GCA_029891345.1. Lineage (NCBI taxonomy): Eukaryota > Metazoa > Arthropoda > Insecta > Phasmatodea > Phasmatidae > Dryococelus > Dryococelus australis. Next base: position 104,313,145 of record CM056998.1, read on the forward strand.
TCATATTTTTATGCCTGGGAACTAACACTTTTCCTGCTTCCAGAGAGATGACTGGCATCTGCGGGCGTCGAGGAAGCTTCCTACAAGACACGTACACGATGAACATGGACCGTGAAGTGAATATAGACTACTTGTAGGCTGTTCACGGTAAATTGGGCACTTTTGAAAGCCGTGCATTACAAAAACAGAAAGCGAAAGAAATAATTTAATTTATCAGAATTGGTTACCTAACACTTTTTATTCGACGTTAAGATATGGAACTATTTTCCAACCATCGTTACCATCTTTACTGGGTAAATGTCACTCAGTGCGCCCACTAAAATATATGCGTTTCCACCACTATCAAAGTAGTTGTAATTACGTAGCATTTTTTTAAAGAAACTCTTAGTAAATGAGCCAGCGAGAGGAGTGTTCTTCGCTGTCAGTAAAACATGAAAATTCCACTTGTAAACTGCTGGCTTTCAAATATATTTTCGCCTAATAATGTGTAAATTGGCACTGGTATAGTCTATTCGCAGTTTCTTTACATTTTTTGAAACAAACCTTTGAAAATTCACCCTATGTATGAGGTGTTTGATAGTTTCCCAATACGCCATGCATCACAAGCGTTTTATACGCCTGTTAACATAAAAGTATCTTGTTTTTGGTTAAACTGAAATTTTATTTTATTCTACCGATTATAATATTTCATTTATTGATGTGAATAAAACCAGGGAGAAAATAGGTGTGTTGGTAACGCCTAGTAAGAAATAGATCTAATGCAAAATACCATTGAACTGAATGCGCACGAATGCAGTGCGTGGTCGCTATGGTGTCATTTTCTAGACTTAGTTAAGCTTCGTTTGCATGAGGCGGAGGAATGGACTGAAAGTAGAACATTAGCAAGGTTTCAGAAAAGTTGGAAGTAATCGGGAATGGCCTATAGATTTTTCTTTGTGCGGAAATTGCATAGGCTGTTCACAGTAAAGTGAGCACTTTCGAGGCCCTGGTTACTTTTTTCTATCAACGATCTCTCATTCTTTAACCACATGTTTTACAAAAATATTGTCATGTAAGTAATAAACATGGTGTATATATTTCACTGCACTCGGAAGTTGACGTCTATGGCTAAAATAATATATATTTATTGAATATTATTCAAAATAAATAGTGTTTCCAAAGTGCTCACTTTACCGTGGGCAGTCTATATACCAGGTTACCTTTAAATTAAGGGGAATAGTCTCACTCCCTCGGCGCTTTCCCCGCACGCCAGTTTTTTTTTTTGCATTGTTTAACATTACGAAAATAAATTGCGTGTAAAAAAAGACCTATTGCTAAAGTATAATGTCTTAAGAATGTTCAATAACAACCACTTCGATAACTCTGTGCATGAGATACACAGTAACGTTAGGAAGAGTCAAACTATGAGACAAATCAAACGCCTCTTCACCTTTTCCTCAATGTACGCGTTCAAGTGAAGAGTTTGGATGCAATCTTGGAATCGCCAATACTTATGTTTGAGGTTAGTTTATGGAAATGTGGCTATTAGTTAGGGCATCAACAGAATTTAATTATGTAATATTATCAATTGTCTACTTGTACTGCTATCGTTTCTGTAGTCATCATCACAATGTAATAAATAATTTATTCATATTTATTTCACATGGTAAACAAATTAATGACGACTACTGAATACATTTTATGGCTTAAAAAAGCTGGTAATGTCGCAATATTATTTATGTACAACCCCTTCTCTTGTATCGTGCAAACTAGGAACTTCAAACGACTGCTCTATAATTATGCCATGTAGCCCAGAAGTGAAGCGAAATGTTTCTCTACTGAAATTCATTACTACGTGTTATTTTAAAGTCGGGATAATGCGTACTACTGTATAAAATGAAATGTGAAACTATTCAACAGGCGTAAAACTACTATTAAATGTCAGTGCTATAAAATGCTATAGACTCGCAATTATTTAAGTTTTTTAAAATATAATCTATGTCACTTAAATGCAAAACCTTTACATACTAAGCTCTTTTGAGGGTGTTCGACATTTTATATGCTTTATCCAAAGACATAGTTTCGTTAAAATGCTATTCGTATAAAAAAATTATTTAAAAAGGAATAAATAGGATTATGAGTATTTCAACTTAATTTGATTTGGCAAGATATTAGTCACTTTTAAAATATCTCCATCCCTTTGAAAATTAATGTACTAACTTCTTTAGTACATTTCGTCTTAGCGTGTCTCACTAAAAAACCCTATTTATTCATGTATAAACTATGACTTGTAACATAAATACATAACAAAAGTATAAATATACTCGACAAACTGTTTGAATGTGGTTATTTATTTCTTGGATGATTACTAAACAGGTTTTTTTTACTAGTATATATGTCTATGTATTACCGTTAAATGCAATAGCCTAAAACGTAGGTACACACCTAGAGGTAAATTTCCCATAAAATTATTTTTAAAAATAAATAATTTTTCGCAAAACGTCCTTAGACGCAACACATTTTTAGGGCAAAAGTCGTAGGCTAAACTAACTTTTGTTAGGAAAATGAAAAATATTATTTATTTTTCTTAGGCTAAATCCCTTGCAGGCTAAACTTATTTTAATAAAAACGCAGCTAGAGTAGCCACGTGTCTGGGAACCTGAGAAATAAAACGTCTTTGTTAGGCCATAAATTTTCGCGCAAAGGCCATTTAGGCTAAATACATGTAGGTGAAATGCATGGCAATGCGAAATCCCTAGTAGGACCTACTAGGGATACTAAATTAAGTCCAAATACTTTTAGGATGACCGATTTTCGGCTATAAACGACAACCTCTGCATACTTAAAGGCTGTTCATGATAAACTGAGCACTTTTGAAAGCCTTACTTAACGTCTTCCGCATTATGTAAAATTAACATTGCCATGGGCCTCATAACTTTAATCATGCGTCGGTCAAGTGAACCTGCAAAATTATTATAAAATTAAATATCTTACAAATCTGCCCATTTTTACACTTCGACGCATAAAAAATAATCAGGAAGCGAAATAAATAATTTAAGTTATAATAAATCCTTACTTAACTCTTTTAATTCGACGTTAAGATATTGAACTACTTTCCTTCCATCGTTACCAACTTTACTGGGCGCATGTCACTCAGTGTGCCCGTTATAATATAATGCAGGTAGGAGCAGTAATTTTTCTTCTAAGGTTAATTTCAAAAGTGCTCACTTTATCGGGAGCAACCTTTACTAACAATTAAGGGGTTTACTTTCTAGTAAATAAAGGAATTCCGTTCTTAGCAAGAAATATTTTGTAACCCCACAACAATCTTTGTTATTGTGAAGTATGTTAGGTGCACCAGAATATGTAGTATTGATTATAGAAGTTTGTTTTTGTATGGCGGGACGCAAATAAAGTAATTACTATTTTTTAACTCTACCTCAAAGTTTTGTAAGAGTCAGAGAATTTAAATTTTTAGAAGCTCAGTTTTCCGTTGTCTTTATCCTCGCATGACTATCGTTGATGTCAAGAAATTTTTCTCGAGTTTTTTTTTTTTTTGGGGGGAGGGGGGGCTGAAGTTTGGCTGTCTTTCGACGTCACAGAACAAACGCAGCTGTGCCTGGAGGTTCCGCGTGGCTCCAGCAGTTTTGGCGTCCAAAGACGGGAGAATTTTGAATCAAGCTGTACCCGCTCTACTGCTCCATTACGACCACACCCCAAGTCGCCTGGAGGTGAGTTAAGTTTAGAGCGCCCTGGAGAAAGGAAGGCTATTTCGTGCGCCCTCTTTCTCTCTTTCTTTCTGTGTGTTATTCTTTTGTCAGCACGCCATGCATTGACGAGAGAACCACGAAAACCCTCTTTTTTTCCAGCCCTCTCCAGAGACAGACGTCCGGAAATGTCCTTGTCCCGGGGCTACTTCTGCGATATGTTACCCCAACCTTCACCTCCCTCTCATGTTTTCGTAACTCGATATTTCCGGACCAGGCGAAGGGAGGGTGACTTTTCTAAACCCCTTACTCCCCATAGTATCACGCTATGATTTGATGGCGGAGTTGAAGACATAGATGTATTCGCGTGTTTCTCTCGCGTGAGTGAACCTTCCCGCTTTGATTCTACCCGCGGGGGTTCTGTGCCAATAGTAAAACATTTCACGTTCCCATGACAGATTCGTTGTTTTTCAAGAGCACCATCGTGTATGGTAGCGATGAGCAAAAGAGCAACAACGTCTCACAAATACACACACTAATATTTTGTCTATGTTTACACATTGAATTTAAGTGGCTATTCATTTCTCGCTTAGAACTATGAAACGTCTGTATAATATACGTTGTGCCACATGTTAAATGACACTCTTTAAATGTCGAATGCATAAATATGTCACGGTTTCACAATTTCTAATAACACATATTTTTAATTTTAAAAAACTCTTTGAGAGACTATTATTTTAAATATTATAAGCTAATTTGAAATTTGCTCAATTCACCACGAACGAACTGTGCCGTACATAAACTATTGGGTGTCAGCTCAGCGAAGTAAGAAATGTTTTACCATTCTATAATGGCCTACTAAAAAGTAAAGTTTGAAATTACACACTTTTACATACCCATAAGAATAATAATCGGCATTCGTTTAACATATTTAAGTTTCAAGCGATCTCGCATATTCAGCTGATCGACGCGTTAATACTGTCGTCTGGTTAATGATAATAGTAGTATGATGAAGAGAGTTCTGGGACAAGATTCATGAATCAGGAGTAACTAGCCACCTCGGTTGTCGAGATGGTCGCGGTCGGCGGCCGCACTTAACACAATATGCACATCACTTAGCATAACAGGCACTGCACTTAGCACAGCATGAACTGCACTTGGGGGCCATTTAGGGGTCATTTTGTGGTTATTTTATGGTCACTTAGGGGTCATTTAGGGGTCATTAGTGATCAGTTAGGGCAATTTGCGGAGCAGGAGGGGACAGTCTTGTGAGGGGTCGGCGTTGCAAGTAGTCAGTTGTCTGCTTTAAGTGTGACCATGAGTTCAAATTGAGCAAAGAACTTGTCTGAAGGAATCTGATGAAGATGCATGCTCCGAAATGAGGTGAAGCGCCAGTCTTGTGAAGGGCGAGTCTTGTGAGAGGCGAGTCTTTTGAGGAGTGAGTCTTTTGATAGGCATGTCTTGTGAGGGGCCAGTCTTGTGAGGGGTCAATCTTGTGTTGGCAATTATAAAATACACCTTCTTCACACTTTGAAATAATAACTTCCGTATTAACCATCATTTCGATAACAATTCTCAGTTTTATATAAATATGTGTATTTGCCACAATTTATAACACATTTTATTAATCTATCTGATAAAGTTAATTTCATGCTATTTACATACATGGACATGCGTTTTTACTTGCGAACACATCTTGTAATTTTTTATATATTTATATATTACTTCCTAGTTTCTTATGTATTTGGGTATGTAAGGTATTGCGTGGTCATTGTAACTATATGTTCTAAGAAATCTTTTATTTTTATGCAATTTAATTCTCTAACATTTTCTTTATTTGAATGACGGATTATATTTAAGACAATTATCAGTTTTCCCTAAATACTTATGCAATTTTGCATGTAAACTTAAATCAGCAGACTGTTACTTGTAAGATGGGTATCAATTTAAAAAAAAGATTTTAGTAAATTTTATACATTCAATTTATTTACATGAACCAGTAATGCATATACAAGCACACACTACCACCATGTAATATTTGCAACTTGAAGTTATTTCATATTCGCTGTTCAATGCACAGCTTAACAATAAATAATACCATGTAAACAGAAATGTGGTTTGCGTGTAGAACTGTACCTTACATTTGTCCAGCATCAGAGCAAATGCACAAACTACACATACTTATAATCGATTAACTGACCGACGATGGGTTTTAAAATCGACTTAAGTGCAGCTTTGTAAATTGAATCACTCATAGCTAGAAGTGTGTCGGTTGTCCCCAGAAACATAAAATTCACCATATCATCGATGCTGAGGTCAGGTTCAAATGTTAGTCGAGGGTTACCTATCTGGGAGGAGCTGGGTTCGGGTAAAGTCTTGCATTTGGAGCAGGATCTTTGAGAGGCTGCTCGCTGATTCGAGGTGACAGGTGGTTGTACTGCGGTGGTTGAGTCTACCAAATCCGATGTAAATGGATCTGCGATGGCGGCCTTCGAGGTATGCAGATCCAATGTTGAAGATCCAAAGCTTGGCGCATGCTGAGGTGATTTGTCTCGAAATTTTGCAGCAACTACCACATTGTTAGGCGAGCACAGAAGTTCGGTGTCTTCGCACGTGTAAAAAACAAAACACTTGCCGTAATCTGGGATACAGTTGAAACCTTACTGACAAGGCTCGAATGAGTCGGGATTCCTAGCACTGATTCAGTGCAATTTACCATCGCCACCTCTTCATACTCCTTCAGCTTGCTACCGGACCAGTAACTATAGTCAACATGACTTAGTCCAGGTTTTACCTAATGATACGCTCTTGCCGGATAGAAGCCAGCCATGTCGTCTGTCTGCCACGAACTGAATGCTCGTCGATGTAGCGAGCCTTTTCTATATAGGACTGGTTACAAAATGGTGACCACCTAAATCTTGGAAATCGGCAATGGTGTCGTTTCACGATCTTGGCAAGCAATAACAGAAACCTTGATACAGTCTCGCTAAAAGAAACGAAACATTTATATTTGCTGCAGGTAACTTTGCCTTCCATGGCCACACTATGTAGTCGTCGTTGGATGTTATATATCCATACCAGTGATATGCCAATTACATACATATAACAGAACATGTACTCATTTAAATAATATACCTTACTGGCGAGAAACAACATTTGATGGCCTGAATTTAGCATTTTGTAACAATTCGGATCTGTACACAGAACACAAATGTGATGCACAGGGCTGTCTAATGTCGGCATCCACCCGCCTCTGTCTTTACTACCATGCCTTTCGAGCCATATAGCGTTACAGCTTTCGGTAATTTCGTCCAACCATGGCGAACTGCAAATGTGAATGTAACACTCTTCATTTTAACATAGGAAGCTTGCAAAAAGTTTCGAGGTATCTTACAGTGAAATATTATTTTACCTGAGTCGGAAATGAATATTCCCATTGCACATTTCAAAATAAGTCAAACTGCAAATCTCACCACACACTTCACACATGCCATATTCTACAGAGTGTTGGCTTGTATAGGCGTAATCATATGGTGAATTAGGATCGAACATGCAGTGGTCGACATCTTCCACTGGGCGAGGATCTGAAAGCAGGTTGCCAGATAGGCATCACATATGAGTGGTGACCACAAGGTCTGCCATATTGTCTTCCCGAGGTCCAGGATGGTTATGTGCTGGTTCCTATTAGAATGATCCATACATCTAATAGCATCATGGCGATCGTCCATCTTTAGCTTGCAACTGATTGTTCTTGCACCCCAAATTTGAAGCCGTGGTTCTTCTTTCGCACGCGATATCAGCTGACTTGTAGTGACAATCATCGATGCCTATAGAAAATTCGCCTGGGCCAGGCCAGTCAAGAAGAAGAATGCATGTGTTGTCACCGAGATCATGTGTTTGGAAATGTATGACATGCGAGCTCTCTGGTGATAGATTAAAACAAATAATTAGCACACACCATAGTGACCAATTCTGTAAAAGAAAAAAAATATGTTAAAGGTGCAATTTCGTGGCCAATGAACAGACACAATTGATTTTTATGGGTGGAAAGATTACTCATTACATAAGGAAAACGATTGATTTCTTTGAGGAAGGGACAAAGGGTTAGGGGAGCAGAGATTACAAGGAAAGAGGGTCTAATATTATATGTAACTCGATATTAAAGAATTTGTTTCGATTTTTTATAAATTTTGGGGTAGGTGGGGGGAGGGGTCCATGGTCCATGTTAAGGTTACCAAGATTCAATATGGTGGTTGGAGTCAGTAACGTATGTTCGTCGATTTTTACAAATGTGTAATTTTTTTTTGCAATTTTTTCTCCATTTTTAGAGTTTAAGATATTTGTGGTCAAGGTCAGAAATATCCAACATGGAGGTCGAAGTCAGTAGCATAACATGTTTGTCGATTTTTACGATTATTTCGAATATTTGCCATTTTTTTAAATTAATATTTTTCCCAAGTTTATTGAGGTTTATGTCAAGGCAACTGGCATCCAGCATGGGTGTCTGAGTCAAGGATGTATCAACACTTTTATTAGTGCCTTTCGATTTTTGGAATTGTTTTCTCGATTTTATGACTGAAGTGTTTGAGTGTGATAGAGTTTGAAGGGGGGGGGGGTGTTAGGGGTGTGTGGCGATTGTGATGTGAATGTTACATGTTCTTCGATTTTTGGGAATTTTTTTTATATTTTTGGTCGATTTTTTATAAAATTGCCAGAGGTGTGGGTAAGGAGGGAGTGTTGGTTAGGTTTGGTCGAGTGAGCGAAGATTATGGTAGGATAACATTATATGTTCTTCAATTTTTAGAATAGATTTAGATTTTTTGCTATGTTTTTTTTTAAGGTTCAATGTCATTCAAGGTCACGAGCACAGGGTCAAGGGCATCAATATCCAATATTGTGATCGGGTACCATCACAACATGGGTGCCCAAGGCCGCCGGCCACAACTGACTCGACAACTGAGGGGGCTGGTGGCTCCTTACTCGTGAATCATGACTCCTGTCCCAGAACTCTCTTAATCATACTACTGATGAAGTTTTTTTGCATAAACTTGGAAAATAAATAGATACTACGTAGAGCTTTTAAAGTCACTCAGCCACGAGCAATCTGTAGAGACGTGTGCAAGCAAGATCAATTTGCAGCCAACGTACGTAGGCTATTTCAAATTACAGCGTTTAAAAACCATCGAGTGATACAAAAAATACTTCAGAAAGAGCATGTGCTGTTGAACTGGAGGGCATAAATCATATTATCGTGGACAGCAAAATTACAGAAATTAATGAAATTAATTAAGACACAAAATTCCGCCAACCTCGCAGAGTACAAAGCGAACTCCGCCTGTTTGTCACGAGGCGGGGGCTGACACTAATAAAACAAAAACAACTCATATTCTCAGCACGTAGCTTAGTCAAAGACTTCTTTAAAACAATAAAACAACATGCGCATGGCCACTTAATGATATAAGGAAGGGGGGGGGGGGGGGTTAAAATAAATAAAGTTCAATAAAATAGACTCATTGGCATTGCGCGAAAGTATTTCCTCTCTGAGTATTATAGGTACTGGGATAAAACCAGCTCACTCTCTACAGGGCGGTTTTAAATTGGATCACTGCTAATTCAAATATTCGGTTCGTTCAAAGTTTCAGTTCATTCACCATTTTGGCTACTGGGTTTCCTCCACTTTCTTGATCAGGAGAAAACAAATGGTATGTGTCGAGATGGTAATTAAAAATTTTAAAATGTTTATTTAAAATTTAAATAAAAATAACTAACAGGGATCTCTTTGAAGGAGAGCAAAACAACAGTTTTAAACATAGTTTAGTGACCTGACTATATTTAACAACTTTCATAACCTAAAAATATATATAAACATTAATTAAACGAGCGTGACAATCGCGAGTGGAGAATCCGTTAATTTACGTAAAATATAAAGATTAAACCTAAACGAATCACTTTCTTAGCATGACATTTAACTTAACTTAACTCTAGCCTAACTTGAGTGTGAGTGAAGAGATTTGGGCGGCTTGAGATGACTGGAGAGCCAACCTACCTAAAGACTTAACAGTAACTTAACTCACGGTGACACGACGCGATACTTAGTGCCTGTGGTTGATGCCGGTCGCCGCCCACAGTAGTTCTGTGGAGCCTGCTAATACACGTGCCGCCAACACTCGAGTTTTTTTCTATCTACTCTATTACTAAGTGTCAAGTGGAAACCCGGTGGGTAGGGCGGGATCTCATTGCGTCTCAGGGTTAACCCCTTACTCCTACAAGGAAAGGAAGTCATGCAAGGAGATATGCATTGCGGCAAAGAGGGATTGGCCAGTCATGGCCAGCAATTGGGACCATGAGTACCTCGCTGATTGTACTTATAGCTAAACTATAACTAAGAAGAGACTGGGAAAAACCGGCAAAGACACCGTGAAAACCCAGCCGACAGGAAAGAATTCGAAATTATTGCATGCATTAAATATAAATGCTACAGGAGAAAGAAGGCTAGACATCATTCTTTATTATTAGTAGAGATGAAGAAACTATTATAGAGAGGATGCTGTATTTGGGAGTCTTCAATTGGTGCTGGCTTCAGTCAGTCTGATGCAAGCAACACCCTAGTGAGAAAAGTGGCGCTATGGGACCATTCCCTCTGGTTTCCCAGTAAACCTGAAACTAAAATTAATGAAAGTGAGCTGCCAGTGAGATTTTACTGGATCAGAAGAAGACGGTATGAACCTGTGGAGAGAATGAATATAATTAACTTATTCTAAGTTTCTAACCTAATATAAAAGACTTAATATTAACATATATCCTCGGGGACTTATTGTGTCTAATTCTAATGCTGCGCTACCTCGCCAACACTCCAAGTGCGCATGCCTGTGGTCAACCCACTACTCCTCTCTCAACGCGGAGCTGCGCGACGATGGTTACACCCACCGTCCCGGACAGAACTCTAGTAGCTCCTGTTCCGACCATACACTAAAGACGAGGTAGACCGATCTCGTTGGCTGCGCACAACCAATCTCCGTGTCCCAACATTGAACTGCTCACCTGCCAACACGTCTAGCGAAAATGGCGGGGATTGGGTTTTAGGTTAGAACACTGTTTAGTAAACACGTGCTTTTGAAATGATTTTATACTTCCTCTAATCAATTTGTAATGCTTTTTGATTACATTCAAACTGGTAAACGTATTTAACTAACATGATAGTGCTTGTAATTTAAAAATTAAAATGTAAACAAACACATTCATCATTGTTGACCATGTGACTGACAGTTGTGCAGGATTGGGGTAGGTCAATGTTGGGTACATGCGCAGAAGACGAATAAGCGGTCTACCTCGTCTCTAGTCGATGGTCCCGACAACACGTACGCGTACCACCCTCGATCGGACAGCGATGATCATGCTTGAAACACACTTCCGCACAGCTCCGCGGACAACGGTGAACTCAGCATGCTTGAAACACACTTCCGCACAGCTCCGCGGACAACGGTGAACTCAGCATGCTTGAAAACAGCCCTACGGCGGGGCCAAGGTGACCGCCTTAGGCCCGAGCTCTCCCCACACACGTCCGCCTTGTTTCGCGCTCGGATCTCAACTCACCTGAACTTACTAACCCCGGAACATCGCACGCTCACACGACAGCTGACACAGCCAGAGCCAGTCGTTCAACCAGACGTGGGCCTTGCCTCTCGCCTACCTGTTTCGCAATAGCGGCTTCTTTTCGCAGACCTGCGACGCCCTGTACCTCTCAGGTGTCGGGTCAATCAAGTCTGCCTCACCGCTACTGCTTAACCTGACAATACACTACAATATTACTCGAGGTAGCGGGGCCTCGACTTAGAAAATTTACGTCTTCTGACTCAATGCAAACACTTATAAAATTTGTGCGCATTACTTTACTACTACGTTACCAATGCCCACTTAATATTGAATGTTAGTCTGTTTCCTGGGATTTAAAAAAATACCAAACCATTTAACTTTTGGCCGTTCTAATGTCGTTATGCAAGCTGCCTTTAGTATAGACAAAATTAAATAACAAATGATCTGCATTAAAAAAATATTTAAAATCTCTTTATATATATATATATATATATATATATATATATATGCCGTAAAACACCAGAAAACAATTTGATATAAAAGTACGTAAAACAGTCCAAGCGCTGCAGCAACATAAAAGTACTATTAAAATATCTTACAGTATTGACCTGAATACTTTATTAGTAACAGTTTATAATACAATTACTTTCCAATAATGGGAGAGCCGCAGCTTGTTTAAACTGCGTACGTTAATCAATGTTAGTTTCGTTACAATAGACTCACTCCAATACCGCTGCCCTGGAAGTATTTTGGGTGCTACCATAAAAGCATCGACTCCATACCTTGGTGAATAAAACAGTCGAGGGCGCCGGCGATGCAATACCTCCTCAGCATGAGAGTAATAGTGATATGCCAATTACCGTACAACGGGATCTGGGATCGGAGCCGGGGGAGCCGCCTTGTTGTTACCTAACCCGACCGCCATCTGGGATGGCATTGACCTTTTACCTCTGACTCATGACCTTTGACCCGAGACCTTGACCTTGACCCCGATGACCTTTGACCCCAAGACCCCACAAAAACCTTAAAAATCACAAAAAATTTCACAAAATTCTAAAAAATGTAAAAAAATAAAAATATATTAATAAAGATTATTAAAAAAGGATTTAAAAGTGTTAACAACGGATCCTCAGAAATGACACGTTTATCCCGGAGCAGGCTATGTGAACTTGTGACTCATAGCCAGAAGAACCCGACTTAGTACCATTGACCTTTTCCCTTGACCTTTGATCCCTATAATCCAAAAAAAATTCACAACAAAGTCCAAAAAATCCCACACGATTTATTATTAAAAATTATTTTGAATATACTTAAAATAATTAAAAACTGTTAAAAATTATTGTTATATTTTCCTAAGATCTTCCCAGTACCACGCGCAGCAGATGACGGCCTCCCTCACCCACACTCCCCTCAACTATACTCATTCCGCCATCTTGATTTTTCGTTCGACATTTGTTTGCACATTATTGGAGGCCACCCTCTTGGTAGGCACCCGTCATCTTGGGAGGTGACGACTATCTTGGCAGGCGTCCACCGCAATCTTAATCAACACCACAATCAGCATCGCAGTCACAATCCCAATCCTTAGATTAACCTTTACCAATATTTTCATCAGTCTTTAGCTGCTCCACTTGCTCCACCTGCTTCAGCTTCTCCACATCACATGATTGGCTGTTCGGTGACTTCACACTATATTAATGGTGCAGTAAGATTGGTTCAAAGTCTATATGACGCTAAAGGGCTGGCACAATTTTTCGGAACTTTTTTAGAATTTTTTAGAATTTTTAGGAAATTTTTAGAGTTTGGGGATTTTCTAGGATTTTTTTTTTAGATTTTTGTGTTTTTGGGGTTTAAGGTCCTCGGGGTCAAGGTAAAGGTCGCGTGTCAAAGGTCATGGGTAAGGGGTAAAAGGTCAATGACATCCAAGCTGGCGGTCGGGTGATGTAACAACATGGCGACTCCTCCGGCTCCGGCTCCGATCCCAGATCCCGTTGTGCGTCAATCTGCATATCCCTACTACTCATGAACAAGGCAGCCCCATTCTCCAGGACTTCACTGTCCATCGTCGCTCTGCCAGGTGACTAGAAGGCTGCCTCGATCAGCTGATATACTAGCCACGCCGTACAACTACGCAATGCACAGCGGACACGGGCGAATTTCCGATGTGAAACACACTTATTTTGGAATGTGGCGAACGACTTCACTAGGGACATATTGCGACACAACCTCATACGGCGTCGGCTCCCTCTAAACACAAATTTTCTACGTAATCGCTAGCCAGTTAATACTACACGAGACGTTAAGACATAACGTGTGACTTTCACAGGCAGGCTTACGTTCTCAACACACTCACGTTTATAATAAATCATTTACGCGATCGCTCACCACCGGGTTAAACATGATTTCACTTCAGCAACAGTCCCAGCCACGATCGCTACTAAGCACCCTGCCCGACTGCCACGTCTACAGCTGACCGGCTGCATATCTCAGCGCTCGCGGGGCTACTTTACAGTGGCCACACACCGCGGAAGCACGCCATCAAACCTCGACTCCTGCTAGAAGCATACTCTCGTTCTACTCACGTACTACTCACACTGGCAGCTACCACGCGACTCTCACGCCGCCACCTCCGTACGTCATCGGCTCGCGCGCACGCCGCGACCTCAAGCGGCGACTCTCTTAACAACGTACTAGTACAATACATAAGATATCAATATAAAATAAAGGATTAGTAAAACCAAGATACAAATCCCTGCTTAATACCAATAATCTCATAGTAGTGCAAATATAACAAGCGGGCCTTATTATCACGTTACGTGACTAAACAAACATATATATATATAATAGTAGCCATTGCCAACCTCGACACGAGGTAACTAAACACTAGAAAACCCTAGTGACGATCGCATCGTCACAGACTAAAACTGTCAAATTCAGAAACAAAGTTCACCGAACCCCAGGACGACGATACACTTCCGTGAACAGTTCAGCACGAGCCGACGATGCGACACCGACCTCCTATTCCAAAACACGCGGGTCTCGCGGCCTCGCAGTCGCGCCAGAGAATAATTCAGGTACAACAGGCACGAATACGGCAACAAAAATTTAGATACGCGACAATATATCCAAAATATTACCTTTGTGTGGTTTACGTCACATGGTTATGAGCCAAAAGACTGAAAAGATGACGGCACCTGCATTGTTACAGCAGGCTACAAACTACTTCGGTTCTGTACTAGATGCTCATGAACTGAGTAAACCCTCTGTTGGATGTGAACCATGGACTAAACATTTAGAAGATCGATTTTCTTCTTAAACAATTGTATCTAACACTAGCTGAAGAATTGCTATAAGGACTGCCAAACTCATATATTAGTACAACGATGTTATCTTTGTCATTTCGTTTTACAACAACCCCATGCTTTTAAAGGGGAAAAAATTATACGCTTTTGCAAACTCGATTAACTGAAAAATTACTTAAGAGATATTCGCAGTTTCTTCGCACTTTTTAATCGAACCTTTAAAAAATCACTCTATGTATGCCACGTTTGCTTGTTTTCTAAATGTGGCATGTATTAGAAGCACCCTATACTTCTATCAACATAAAACTACCGTATTTTTCGTGATAATTTTGAATTTTGTTTGAATTTTACCTACAAATTTCCAAGTTCATTTATAATAAGTATGAACTGAAAAACCGTGATAAAATAGGCATGTTGGTAATTCCTAATAAGAAATAGTTCTTATGCAAAATATAATTGCACTGAGAACGGATGAATGTGGCCTGTTGTCTTAATAGTGAAATTTTCTAGACTTGGTTAAGCTTTGTTTTCATGAGGCGGAGAAATGTCTTGGAAGTAGAACTTTAGGAGGGCTTCAGAAAAGTTGGAAGTAGCATTGCATGGACAATAACCACTTACCCTCATTTGAAGTGTCATCCGAAGAATAGATTACTTAAAAACATCATGTTTATGTTACAAGTTAGTTAACAGCAGTGTACTAGCTTATCAAAACACAAATTTTTTAAATAAACAGCATTATTACCTTAGTGTAAACCATGCGGGTTTTGACGGTTCTGTTCGAAGGCAACAATTTCAGTGCTGGCGACAACATTGTTAACCACATATTCATGTTACGGCGTGAACCGTATGTGAGGCATCGAGCGAGATGGCGCAGTGATAACTCACTGAACTCGCATTCGGGAGGATCCGGGTTCGATTCCCGGTCCGTGGTTTTCCGAAATCGCCAGGCGAATGCTGGGATGGGTCCCCAACAAAAACCAAGGCCGATTCCTTCCCCAATCCCTCCTTCCTTTGCTAACGCCACCGTCTCTTCGCTGTCGACGAAACGTAAAGACCAACTAACTACCTGCCACATGTGAGGCAGCCCGCCACACGAATTTGACGTACGCCGTGGCGTGCAACGACACAGACTATATCCAGCCTTAGGCAAAGCGAGCAAACAGATAATGTACTACGATTTACCATTGCTGGAGTGTGGAGCGGTCTGTCGAATCCACAGTAGTGACAAACTATTGCGCCAAATTGCAAGTTCCCTCGGGATTTGCGGTTATTCAGAAGTAAAATTCCCCTCGAAATAACTGCAAAGACATTTCCATTCTACATTACGCAACATTTACTGTCTATTAGCTTTAACCGTGTCTTATACCTGCTGTAATTTTGTTACGTGTTGACGTCATTTATTCTGTAAACAATGGCTTTTGTTTTTCTGGTTCTGTCTTTAATTTGTTCTGGAGGTTTTTATGGAGAAGCAGGAATTGACGTCAGAGAACAGGAAGCAGTGTATTACAGACAACCGAAACGTTATTGTGCATGCAGGTGAATATTCATTTACATTACTGACTGCATTCAAAATTTACTGAATAATCATTCAACTTCCTGGTGTACATGAGTTTTGATTATGAGCAAATGAAAATTGACTCAGTATTTAAATAAATTATACTTAATATTACATCATATTTACGGAATATTATTTTAACACACACTTTACCGTAAAAAAGTGACATTTATTGTATGCGTGAACTTTGAGTCACTAGGCTTCGGGCACGAACATAGGGTAAGCCATAAGGTGTCAGTTCTTTTTCAAATACAGGTTTAAGCTCGTTTAATTTACAATTTTACAGTTGCATCCTACCCCTCTCCCGGATTTCACGACCTGCCAAAATTGCAGTATAAATAACTTAAATATAAATTATTAAACCACAAATAAGTCATTAAAATAAGATATAGAGTGACTAAACATGTTGTACAAGAACATAATTGAGGAATTTTCAAAGTAAAAACAAGATAATGTAAAGAGGAAAAGATATGTACAGCTGAAATCTGTAACAAAATGCACTTTATATCATGTCTGCAACAGTAACAAGCTGCAAACCTTACGATAAAGCCCGGAAAACAACAGTACGGAAGATTTTTTAAAAATTTTATCCCAAGTTTGTTAGCTTTTAAATTAAAATATATATTTTTTATTTTATTTAATTGAACGAATAACATAAGTGCGCGAGTTTCACTTTCTAAATATGTTACATCTGGCTGGAAAGACGTAAGAAGAAATTGAGTGCATTTTAGTGTAGCGAATAGGTTTTAGCAAGACGCTTCTAGGTCACGGTACCATTTTCACTCGCCGGTAATATTTGTAAGCCCTCGGCTTTCATTATGTCTGCTGCATGCGCCATTGTGAGATAGTCATCGTTCATTTACATTCCTCGTGTGACATAGAAAGCCTTATCAATCCAGTGTACCTAACATAAGGATTTTGATAGAATCAGAAATGTAATGCCAAAAACCTAGGACTGGCGTTCGAATCAAAATGTGGTCTTGGCATAGCATTCTCGAAATTTTACGCGTATGTGTATTAAGGTCAGTTTCTTTAAACTTTGCAAATACCGAAAACGAATAAACAAAAGGAGGTTATTAGAAATAATATTATTAATATAAAATTTGCGTAAAGGAATTTTGAAGTTTTTGAGGCGATGAAATCGCAGGATAGCAGTGCAATAGTCATACATACAAATAAATGACAAGATAATGTCCTGAAGAGACATCATCGGGTCTCAAGTACGTGTTGTGGAAGGGTTCAAATTGTTTTATGTAAATGGGACATTGATTTTGGCCAACAGCGCTGTGAGAACTGGCACACCTGCGTTGCTGCATTGACAAGGCTAGATCTATATTACACCCCCCTCCCCTGTTCCACCCTTCTGGGAGGTCATGGCGCGGTTACGTCTATGTGGGCTGATTCGGAAGTCATGACAACTATTGTTTATCTCCCCTCCCGAAAAATGATCCAACATAAGAAATGTACTATGTACAGCTGAAAGTGTACGACAAGTATATTTTAAAGGTGACACCACATGGGAAATAGATGCAGGAATGTCCGGCAAGGAGCAAAGACAAATATAGCTGCTTGAAAGCACAGTTTAATTTATTTTTCTCGTACATTCTGTGTACACACATTTTGACAGGTACGTATCGTACGTGTAGGAGCTGTTTAACAGCCTTCAAAATAGTCTCCGAGGTTTTCCACGGTTCGTTACCAACGATGAGGCAGACGGGAAATGCCATCGGCTGCATGAGATCCGTCAATGTCCGCTACCTCTCTTCGAAATGCTGTGATGATATCTTGTTTGTTGGCAAAGCGTTTACCAAGCAATGGCCTTTTCACTATGGGAATAAGATCGTTGTCGCGCGGACTAAGATCGGGTGGATAGTGAGGGTGTGGCAACACCTCCCATACCCAATGCCGTAAACATGTAACGCTACCTGCTGTATGAGGTCTAGCGTTGCCATGTAAGACTACAGTGTTGCCCAACAGTTCAGAACGTTTCTCTCGAACACCACTATGAAGATAGTACCGCAGAAATGACAGGTAGTACTGTGAATTTACAGTACAGCCCTCACGAACTCCATGACACACAACACCTCTACTGTCATATGCCAAAATGATCATCAGCTTTGTGGGTGACTGGTTTTGTCGTACCTCCGTGGTGATCCAGGATAACGCCATTCATTTTACTCTCGCTTCAATTCGAGTGTGTATGCTCGTACGCATGTTTCATATACTGCAATCATTCGGTTCAGCATGCCATTAATTTTATTTGGATACAAGTATAAAAAGTTTTTGCTGCATAACCTATTTTAGAAACAACCAAACACGTCATAGATGTGTTGACTTTTTCGGTTTGATTAAAATAATGGGAATAAACTGCTAATAGACTATAGATAGAAAGTGTGCATATTCTATTAAAATAGAACATGTAAGTGTGATTATATGTCTAACACTGTAAGTAAATCCAGGCATTATATTTAGGTTTTTTTATTTCTTAAAATTAATACCGCTCTCTGTTTTTAACGTTTCTGCACGAAGATAATGACAACAATAATTCCAAACTAAAATTGAACGTGAAGATTGCCATGGAAAGAACAAACCCACTGCAGTTTCCCTAGGTTTCTAGGCTTGAAACAAGTTTTTTTCTTCTAATCGCTTCCGTATGCTCTTGGCGTCTATTTGTGGACCGACAACTATCGGAACGTATCGCTTCATCTCTTTCTAAGAGTCAAAAAAATGTTCCTTCGCCTTGACATATGCCAGTGTAGCATTTGTTTGAGGGAGAGAAAGATAGGTGTCATCATTAGTGACTAGCCTGACCACGTAACTTCAGCGCAATCATACAGAGCCCTATAAGAAAGCCGTTTTTCGTTGGACGAGAAAAGGGATTTACATCAATCCGTCGTCTGTCCTTCTGTACGGAAAAACATTTTTAATGCAGAAACATTTTGGGGATATAATTTTTCCACTTAATAAGAATATGTATTGTTTTTTTTTAACATTTTAAATTTCTGCATCTACCACCAAAGATACATAAACACATATCCACCCCTTTGCATTTTATTTACGTGCTTATTACCGTCTAAAGAATGTCGTCAGAAAGCGGTGGTTCAAACGTCCGCCAACCGAAAGTTTAAGTTTGGTAAATATTTGACCGATGGACGGATAGAATAATAAAGCTTCCCTGTGATTGGGTGACGATCACGTGACAGCCGGACGGACGAACGATTGACGGATGCGACGGACTATTGTGAGTCCGGCCTAACGCGGAGAATATTTGCAGCGGCTCCGGTCTTCATTACCCTGTCTTTTCAGAACTAGGATCACCATTTGTTTTTACTCACGCCGTATTTGCGAGGAGAAACGAGGGTGGGAGCAGCTTACAACGGACCTCGCTGTACGTCTTGCGGGTTGCGTCCCCAGAGGGTAAAAGGCGCCAGCGGTGTTCTCGCGAGTCACTACGAACTCTGCAGGCAGCCGTAGACACGCCCCCCCCCCCCCTTCCCCTGCTTCTGTTCACAAACCCCTACGAACTGTCTTAACATTGACGTCGGGCGTCCCTTTCCCCGACCTCGTCTACCGAGACGTGTCACACGTCTCCCGGAGTCCCTCGGGACCCGGCCAACACCGCGATATTGTTCTGTCAGTTCGCTTTTAGCCTTTCGTTATTTTCTCAACTCCTCCCATGCTTTACCTGTTCTTTCTCCTTCGCATATTTCCCCATTGAACGTCTTGTTCTTTCCTAAATTTTTTTCCTCGGGGTTTTCCGGAGACGTGCCCGCTAAAGATTCGCGCTTACGTGGCTAGAAGACTGAAGCAACTCTCAAATAATGACAATAATGACGGCAGTCTACATTAACTGTACTGCTTCGAGGCAGTCTGCGACCTTAAACAACGCTAAAGTATTTGTAAATGAGGGTGAGAAACTACTTAAAAGAGTTCCCCGTGGAGGAAGCCGGTACAGAACCCTCGAACTCCCAAATGACGTTCGTACACTTTACGGCATAACCAAACACGTCTGGTCTCAGCACGTAAGAAGCAAGTAATTACGTATCGAAAAGGTTCGCTGCCCACAGAAACTAGGAAGCACTGTCTGTTTTCTTAACACTTCTAAGCATAACCGTATTATAAGAAACCCAAACTCTTTAACGTCCTATTATATAGTAGGACGATCTCTGTCTGTCTGTCCGTCTTTAATACTTCTAAGTACCTTTAAACTCAACAAAAGTTCTTCAAATTTTGCAGAGCGCATCCTCGGGTCAAATACAGGTCAATTTTGAATTTCAGCAGTATCAGATTATGCAATCATTATCTTTTCCCCTAAAAACTAATTTTTTAATTTTCTTTTCCTATGAAAGTTTTGTATTAATGCATAGAGTTTATTGCATAGGGATATGAAGTTAATGGAATACCATTTTTGTTTACTTTAAATGTCTCGCTTCAATGTTGAGTTAATTTCCAAGTGGGGCCACAGTGGCCAAGTGGATACAGCGATTCCAAGTAGGACCACAGTGGCCCAGTGGATAGAGAAATATCAATTTTTTTTTAGCCTTTATATGATAACCAAATTTTTTTAACATAGTATGTGTTCTAGGCACGTGACGACACCGAAAACATGGTCATGGGTTGGGCCCCTAGTAGCCTATATTTATCTTCAACTTGCAGAGTAGTATACGAAAAGTTGCTAACGCGCCATCTTGGGACTCCGAGACTCCGCGTTCAAGTCCTGGATATGCCATACACGTGCGTGTTAAGCACCACCTTTACGTGTGAAGACCAGTTTATTCGCACAGCCTTAATTCAAAATTTAAAAAATAACAACATACACTGAGAGCAAGGGTTTAATGAGCCAGTAAAATTTTTGTTTATATTTAAGCAATTAAATATTTTGTTGTTTAAACCAAATAATGTTGTGTTCTTAAACACAGATTTGGTTGATGCAACTAAACATTGTTTGACTGCGCATACTGTTACGAATTAGTTTTGTGTCATTTTATACCTGAAAGGGGATATGGGCATAGCTAAATAATGAGTCGCGATTAGGTAGAGCAGAGCAGTGTAAGATGGGGTTTATTGAACATAAGGATTATACAATATCCATTTACGTGACTATTGATCGCGGGAGCTTAAATAGAATACCAAGATGCTAATTAATTATAATGAGCTTTATTACCGAACGCCTCTACTAGTACAATTGCCGGAGGCTGATTCTAGGAGGCGGTTAGCGACGGACGGGAACACCCATCTCACGTATTCTTGGTCCGCAGCCCCGATGACAAAAGACCTTGCTCGCAGTGTTACGTTGGCCTATATCGGGCGCGTTGTTTAATATTTTCCGCCCCGTTTACTGACCGGTGGAGGGGATTTCTGCAACTGTCTTTCGCAAGGTGTTATTGCAATCACGCTCATGCCCTGGTTCAACGTTTGAAAGTGTGATCAGCCAGGCTGTTCAGGTAAGACCTGATCACTTAATAACAGTACATCGATTAAACAGTTTTGGTAAACATTAAAAAAAAAATTTCGTTCTCGACCGAGAATCGAATCTTGGTAGTTTGTAGCCGAGCGCTACGCCCTAAGCACACTCAGCTAACGTTACTACAGGTGAAGTTCGAATGTTTTTGAATATGGGCATTTCAAATATTTCAACGTGAGCAAATAAACATTTGAAGTTTTACAGTTATACCTTTTAGATACATGTCGAACTTATTTTATTAGGATATTTGTACCAATATCAAGTATCAATAATGTACTCACAAACGCTGTTACTATTATAATTGTCACAAAAAGAAAAAGACCTCTCGAGCTGTATTTTCGAATGAAGGCAATCAAATGAGCGGCATATATATATGTATAACTAAGGATTTTGTATTTTGTTGGCAGTCAAATTTCATTTCGCCCATCACAAGGGTGTTGTTTATTCAAGTGTGTAATTTGCTAGACGAACAAAATTAATTTTGTTGCTTTTCTAGTTTTGTTTACTCAAATTAATATTTTGAGGGAGGGTAAAATAAATTTTTGGTCATATACAAACAAGTATTTTGCTGGCGGAAACAACAAATTATTAATATTCTAAGTCTAGAACTCTCCCTCCTTCGCATTTATCACCGTTTCGTTTAGGGTTCTATTTGCATTAAGTTCGCCAGCGTTCGTAGTCGCTAAGACTCGTGGAGGGGAGATACTTGGGAGGCTCTTAACATCGAGGTCTTGAGAGCCGATGGGGATGAAGCGAGGTGAATGTGAAGGGGCAGGGGAAACGGGAGACCCCCAGGATAAACCGCCGACCAGCGGCATCATTCAGCACGTCTCCCACATGCGAAAATCCGGGAGTGACACCCGCCAGGAACTGAAACTGATTCATCTACGTGGGAGGCGAGTAGTTTAACCACAACACCACCGCATCCACGGTATAGAAGTCAAACCTATAGAAAAGCAAGAAGTATATTTGACGTTGATAAGATTTCTAGCGTACTTTCGGTAGGAGTGCATTTCACAGCTTGCTGTCCCCAGAAGGTTTTGTCCTCTTCGGGCATTGTGTGCATAATCGGGAAATGTAAATTAATTTATATTTAGTTCATATTTCCTGGAATTATTCCTTGAGTACTTCCCCCCCCCCCCCCCTGTCCAACTTCTATCTCCTTGCAATCTTCCTTTCGTTCAGAGCTTGTCTCTCCCACGTCCTCGCTTCCTACGCGGTCTTTTTATATTTGTATGTCTTCCCATTCCTTACAAGCAAAGTAATCAGAAACTCATTTCATAAGTAGTGCTGTCTGGCGTGTCTCTACAACTCAATCTCGTGGAATTGGCCCGCGCTCATCCGAAGATGGATTACGGATTATCAGTGTCCCAGGTGGCCCGTCGTTCTCTGCAGTACGGCGGAGCCGAAGCGTCTGATAAAGCGATTTGCGATCGGCAGCTCCCATCTTCGCGCGTGAAACTGCAAATAGTCATTTCACTTCCGGGACCGTGCTTTTGACACGAATCTGCAAAAGCGCTTGTGAGCTTTATTCTCAAGCGCACTTCTATCAATCAAAGGATAATCGTGCAAGGAGGTGAAAAATGTTCAGAAAATTCGCTGTAAAGTTTTGTCATTGGTACCTGGAACCAATCTCCAAACTAACTTCAGGATGTTCTGTCATTTTGTAACTATTCTAGTTTATGAAAGATCATTCCAGATATGATTGAATGAAGAGATCTGGACAAATCTTACGATTCCACTGTACCTTCATGGTTAGTCATTAATTTGAGTGAATTTGTTGATTTTTTTGCTCATTGTTTACTTGACCTAGGAGACATTTTTCTCCAAAGAAGAGCGACCACGTTAATCATTTATATTTTTAGATTTCTTCTTGTTGAAAAAAAAATACTTTATTGTAATTTATATTATGCTTTGACTAAATTAGTAAATAAAGGTAATTATCGATGTTTTAAATAATTGAGAAAATATTTTTATATAGAGTAATGCAGAATTTCAACAGCATTGTAACTACAGTATCGGTTTCGTAATACCACTGTTCGTTTCCGAGAAAACTGAAAGAGAAAAATTCTTTCTTCTCTTTTGTTCAGTTCCTGCATTCGAGGTAATATTATTCAGCAGTTTGCCTCCAGGCGGCAGCACCGAGGTACTGCTTCTCCCACCCCAACCCGACTCGAGGAGGAGCCTGCTACCACCTGGTGCGCCATCCCTTCCTCCGACCTCCCCCCTCCCTTCATCTTCGTCACACACAAATTGGCTCGTCAACCTTCCACTAGCTATCTCCTTCCAAACTGTTGTGTCTGGAACTGTGTTGTGACGGATGATAAGTTACTGGTGAAGTGAAAGTTCATAATGCATCATTCGTACAGATTAGCAGGAAAGGAAAAGTGAAACCAAGATTGAATCTCAGTGCCAAGCGCAAGAGAACAAATGGTGCCCACCTACTGGAGAACTGGAGTTTCGAAAATTGTGTATATAACCAGACCGATAAATACGAGGCTGTGAAAATGTATAAAAAAAAACCACATCAAATAAAAGTGCTCATGACGAGAAGTTCCAACTCACACTAGCAAAATCTTAAAGACGAGAAAGGGAGAGAAATATTTTATTACATGAATCCAAACTGCCAAAAGAATAGTAAAATTTATTAATTTATGTAGAAAATATTTGCGTGTTGTGATCTTCAGTCTTTATTTTCGCACGGGCATTCTGACATATGCGAAGTTTGAAATAAACAAACACGAAATCCGTAAGCAAAACAAGCGGACATACCTGAACGAATTTAAGTTCTACAATTATATAAGTGCAATTATTTGTGATGTTGCAGTAATTAAAAGTGAAATGAAACTGCTACAGCCACGTGGCGCCTTGTGTTAGTTATAGTATTAAGTTAAATTTATATTCGAGCCGAAATGCTATGACCAGTTTGGATCAACACTCCGTATATTGTTACAGATGTCTATGGCAGAAAATCCATGCACCTATTTTCACCATCTTATACCAATGCCATTATTATCCGACATATAGTTAATCGTAGAATTAGTTATGGCCCTATCGTATTTTCAAGTGCCCGGTTTTATTATAAGATACAATGGTAACAAACATGTATCCAACCAAATACTTGATTTCAGTTTGCTATACGTATTTATGTACACATAATTATTTGGAGTTGACATGTTTATCCTGTTACTTTTGTAAATACGCTTACATGCACGTATGCTATTCAATATAAATAAACTTGAAACGTTTGGTTTTTCCCAGTCCGCGATACGTTTAGGCAATGCGTTTACGCGTCCTTGATGCTTTACGAGTCCGTGATGCTGGTGTGCCGTAGAACCCGAACAGGAATGTACCTTACGAAATGCTGTTCTCGTCAGAAGTACTAACGACTTATATGCAACATCTGAGCGTTCATTTTGGTACAGTCCATTTCATATAATTTTACCAGATTTTTACTACGAAATAAGTACTAAAACACTTTGTGTTCTTTCGCCACAACTCTTCTGTCAGTGAAGACACCAATTTTGTAAACAAATGCCGTGTGTCTCCCAGTGTTTGTAAAACCCACGGCATGTGTAATTTCACACATGAAGTTATTGGAGGTAATCCATTTCATGTAGGGGCCTATATTCACTAAATTCTGAAAGAAATTGTGAGCAACGTAAGAGCAAGTGAATGGCAAATCCTTACATTTCGAAAGTGCTGGATAAGGTGATGAGTTTCTGCCATATCTATGTAATGTTGGAGAAGATGATGCTGACGCAAAAATCATTGATACTTTTCAGAACTATGTCATTAATACCAGTTGCTTTATATTGTAAGAAAGAACCAGCAAATAAATTCAACAGTTATATTATAATTATGTGTAGGGTAATTTTTAATCTGATTTCTAGCTAAGGAAATTTGTTTTCATATTGAACCTAGTAGGTTGAAGTATTATTTATTATTTTCTAGGGGCTAATTTTTTTTAATTAGAAAAAATATTAAGGCCACGAGTAAATAGTATTTATGTAAATGCTCTTACGCCAAACATGTTTGTTTAGATTTCGTAGTTTTATTTGAATATTCTGTCAGCAATGGTGTTTTTCGTGTACTGATATTCAATTTATTATTAAAACACAAAAATTACTTTATTTTATATTTAATTATGCATTTTACTTGCTTAAATTACTTTCACAAAACAATTTATAACAAGTGCACTATACTTATAGTTTTTCCAGTAAATACTATGTATACTGTAAATTCATCAATGAAAATACAGATGAGTAGATGACTTTACTGAAGAGTAAGTTAAACATCTTAGATCTTAGGCCCGTCCATGGTGAAGGCGTCAGTTTCTCGCCGATCACTCAAAAATTAGAAAATCTTAAACGGGCCTCGCCTTAATCTGCCCGAATTACAATTAGCTGTTATTGGCGTCTCTCCCTACGCCATAAAAACCCCAATTTAGGTAGGCGGACATATCAAAAACTCAATTTCGAAGCCCTAGATTTAACGTAGGTCCGACTCAGTTCAAACATGCCAGGAGAGTTCTTCTTCCCGGGTCTACACCCACGCTAACCACCATAAATGGAAATTTTAATGACGTCACTCGGGGTTGCTATGGTAACCGTAACTTCAGGCAACAGTTTACCCCGTAGGCCTAACTTAGCCAGAAATTGTCGACTAAAAATAATGAAGTTTATATCACTCATATATTCCACACGAATAAGAACTGATGAAAATTGTGTGCTGTAAAGAGAGAGAAGAAAAAAAATCGACCTGTTGTAAACACTACTAGCATAACATAAACAACATTGCTATACACTTATTCATTTGAGAGGCGGTAAAATAAATATTTATTTAAATCGTTGTATAGCTCTGGGCACTATTTAGTCAAACTGTTGTATTAATAAAACATTTCAATCAAAATATATAAACCGTTACGTAAGTGTAAACAGCATCCAGAAATGTAAACAATCTGTGAACTTGAGTCTGTGGTGGCCTAACACCACACGGCCAAGAAGGACGTTTCAAATAAATACGATGTGCTTGTGCTCGGCCACAAATTATTGTTACACAATTTCCAATTCGAAACTTTCCTAAAAAATATATCATATACGTTTTGATGCATAGTTTAATAAAGAAGCGCTGTGATTACCACCTAGAAATTCCACTGTAAACTTTGAATTTGGGAATTAATTAATTTTTCCGTTCCATAAGCAACACAGCGCCAGTGCAGTAACAACCTCTATCACGATGCAGTACATTTCAAAAAGGGAACAGCTGTATGTTACACACAATTACGTTGGTCACAGTAGCTGTCAAATTTTTGTGATATGAGGAGTGAATAGTTGTAACTACATCTGCTCTACTTGTTATATTTTGCAACTAAAAAACAATAAAGTAATATTAACAGCGCTAAGTTTGAACGTAGTGCGCCAGCTAATTCCGTAAGTAATGATAAACTATTTAGCAATTTAATTTTAACTATACATTATTAACGCTTACACTTTGGTAACATTTTCCTATAAAACCCCCTATTTACAAGGAAAGTTGTATGAAGTGATGGAACACACGAACTCGCCCTTTATTGGTGGGCTGTCAGTCAAAAGAATGCCGATATTATTTTATTGTGGTAAATTGTTTTAATAAATGGAAAAATTGCACGATAATGGTTGTTCAATGCAGAAACAATAAAAATATATTTACATTCTTAATTTTTTCTTGTTGGTGTCTTGTGGTATTCAAGTATGCTCGTAAATGACACCACTATAACAATGAGATTTCTCAACGGCAGAAAAACACTCGGACTTAGTGCTGTAAGGACTAAAAGACACAATGCCATTTTCACACAGCCACGTTTCCCCAAAATATGCTGTTCCGGTCGTCCCTCGCATGAAAATGTTTCATAGAATAGCTCTGAAATCTGTCAGCTGCACATTTCACATGTTCGTAAGCCCAGAAATTAAAATGTGTTGTAAATTGTATAAGGTGATTTCACTTGAAACAATAAATAGAATTGTCAACGAAGTATTAATATAAATTTTTGTATATATGTATGTGTATTTATGTATACGTGTATGTGTGTATGTATATGTATCATGTACTTAAATTACAGTTTTGCGGAACAGTAAAATTAACAGCTGTCATGTCAATTATTTGCGCGTTTCATGTTTTTTTTATATAGCTAGATAGGCGAGGGAGTTCAACAAAGACAAATTTGGAACAACGCTGTCTCATTTGTAATGGAAGCCAATAAGAAACCATAGACTAGAATAAAGTTGTTAACTTTAGTTATGTGCACATTACAGAACCAGTGCCAGAAATGGCGCTCTCCGGAATCGTATCGAGAAGGTCTGCCTGTTCCCTGCCGCTAGATTTTTTCTTTACTTTCTGTCGCTCCCTCCGAACATTTCCTCTGCGTACACTATGTATGTAGACGCATACTGTACAGACACAAATAATACCTAAGTTTTCAAATACTTTATAGAGTGCTTTCCCGAAAATGGAACTCTTTTCAGGTATAAAAGTTTGTAGTTACTTCACTTTCATGCGTACGAGCATACACACACCAAAAATCAAAATTCAAAAAACACCTCAATCAATTACGTCCAAAGTACTGTCATTAGGCTGCAACAGTTTTAAAATAACTTCTTACTTTTTGTAAAATAATAACTGTGGAACCAAAAAAGTTCAACCAAGTTCGACAAAGCTCCGTAACATAATGCCCAGATACTGTTTTCCTTAACCATTTGTAATGTATATCGAAGCAACTTACGTGGTTTAGCGCGGCTTGTTTAGCAATTTCTGGCATGACAGTCTACAAAAACTGCCTTATGGAAACACGTACGAAAAAAATCAACTTGCGTTAGATACGCGATACTCACACACAGTTGCTTCCTCGGTTTATAAATTGCTTAGTGCGAAATACATACTAAAGGACTTGAAAAGCTGCACATTTAACTGGAGTCAAACTGTTAAGAGAAAGTTCTGACAAAAAAAGGAAACACTTGTAAGACGCGATAAAAAAAATATCAGGAATTTATATAGACCTTTTTATAATTTAAAAAGAAAAACTGAATTGACTCCACTTATCTTTAGGAAATTGTGGAAATTACTGAAAATATGTTTATACTTTACTTATGTATTTATTTATTTATATTCCGGTACTCTGACGTAAACAGCAGTAAAAAAAAAAAGGTTTCACGATTATTATTTAATAAACCAGCCAACATGTTATTCATAGCTCGTTTTTTTCAAAGGGTCGATCCAAAAATGTGAACATACCATGAATGGACTATGCGAATTTGGAATGATTGAAGTTCATGTTACTCGAATTAGGCATCACATGAAAATCAGGTTTTACCTAATATTGTAGTTACATCATTTTTATGTCATAACCACTGCGATTTCGCCATTCACGTACTCAGTATTTTAAATTATGTTTTACTTCTTTATTATAAATTATTTATATTTTCTTACCATTACTCTACACCAAACAAAATAATTGAAGGATTGACAAAGTTTCCATGTTATACTACGAGCGTTTAATTTAACAAAATAAAATGGCTGATGTTTGCTATTAAAAAACTGTATAAAATTGCACATTTTTGTTATTTTCATATTTATCTTATACTTGGATGAAAATATGTCTGAATTTAAATAATAAATTTAAGTGGTTAAAATAACTTATTATTTTACTTCGCGAGGATACTTTAATTCAAAAAAATCACACAACATATATTTTGTATAACTGTAAATAACAATCCAAACATTCCAGTTTACAATTAATATGAGCCACATAGTTAATATTAGGTAACTGAAAGGCCAAAAAAAAAATGATTATACTGTTACGCCCTGCTGCCCGGCACTGTGGCGGTGGACCCACCTCACCACTTCCCTCCCCCGGGGTTGCCTCCTGACCACCCTGTCAGGGAAACCCGTAAATAAAGGACAGAGGCCGCCGTCGGGTTGTCGCGCTGCTCGGCGCCTTGCTTGCGTAACGGCCCCTCTCCCCTGCTGGAGGTTTCAACGGGTCTGGCGACGACGCAAGAATGTTCTGGTGAGACTGGCTGGCGGCTCGGCCCTGCGCGACGCATCACGGGTGTTGGGGAAGATTCTAGGTGGCGGCCTAAGACACTATATATACAGCCGCAACCCAGCGGCCGGCAGTCTTTGACGCCATATTTTATAGAATATTTGAATAGGTTGATATACTGTATATTGGGACTGATCCTTAATTATTTAATTTGATTGAATTCATTGCGGTAATTAAAAATTGTATGAAATTGGAGTAATTGGTTGTGAACAGTAAGTGGTATCAATTTATTGTGAGATTATGAGTTCAGAGAATTTTGGTGTAGTTATTGTAAATAAGATAAGGAAATTATAATTAATTCATTTATTTAACTAAGAATTCCATCCCTTAACGAACTTGGTATAGCACACTTAATTTCTAGAGATAGAAATTGTAACAACCCTACAACATTTTAGAAATACAGGCACAAAAAGAAATACTCTTAACATTGAGTAAGCAGAAGTTTGAAAGTGCTGCTGCCCTGGTCACATTAATTACTTCCGAAATTCAATACACAGCCAAAGGAAAGTAAGAAAATACAGGATTTACAAGTGACATATGAATAGAATTTTGGTTTCTTTTGTTTGTTTCAAATGTTCTTGTACCGATATTTTATCAAAACAAAATACTACAGTGTTTACTTCTTTCGTCACCACATCCCTAAAAATAATTGCTAACATATAGTTTTAAAAGATTTCTAACAGAACAATACTTTTAATTAGAAAATTGAGTACAGCTGTATAAGCAAAAAGATGGAGTGATAGGTATATTTTTATGGCAGCTAAGACAAGTGGTTGCTGTTTATTTCCTCTCAGGGAAGACGAGCTGGAAACAGCTACGCAAAAACTTACACTGTCTGCAGTAGTATGCCGTTATTTACTGTCTGCAGTAGCATACATTATTATAGTGTATGTAGTATACACTTCTACTAGTCTTCTTTGGGTGTGCTCCATAGTTGAAGCAGTCTGCACCATGGGCGTAGCCCGGATTTATGAGAAAGGGAGGTATCATACCGTCTTTATATTTTTGGCTCCATATTGTGGGTTCATATTCTATTATCTAAACCATTGTTTTTTTACATTACTTTCTTTCGACCGAAAATGTTTACAGTGTTTCATATTCAGTGCATTGTATTTATTGTTTGAAAGAAGCTCTCTGCCACGCCACGTGCTACAGCCATGGTGGCTCATTATATTTCAAGTGGCATTCGCGACCATACCATCAGACGGAACAAAACGTTTGCAGATTTATATTACATACTAGTGATCTAT
This sequence comes from Dryococelus australis, assembly GCA_029891345.1. Taxonomy (NCBI): domain Eukaryota; kingdom Metazoa; phylum Arthropoda; class Insecta; order Phasmatodea; family Phasmatidae; genus Dryococelus; species Dryococelus australis. The sequence continues at coordinate 104,344,075 of CM056998.1, forward strand.
GGCAATATAGCAAGCGAGGCGTTCAAAAATGTTCGTCATGAAAATGTTCATGTAACATACCTTACTCGAATGTAATAAGTACGAACGAGTACGTGAATTGCAAAGAATGTTGGAAGGATTGGAAAATCTAACAGGCCAGTTGACATCACTTCCCTGAAGAGCGACCGCGAGGACCAGACATGCGGCAGGCAGTCCGCTGTTATACCACAAGCAGGCGGGTGACATCCTTCACCACAGGGGATTCCAGCAGTAGGCAGCTGTGTAGGGGTAGGAGCAAACCTCGGCAGGGGAGGAATACGTTGAGGAATGTGGAGGGGAGTTCAGCCGGACATGGGGAAATACGCACTTTCGACAGGGAGCGAGTGTGAGACAGACAGACAGAAAACCAAAACGACTGGCTGGTCGCTGGTGTCCAATTGAATCTCAACAGCAACGTCTTGATAGCTGATCGATCCAGTTATTCCCAGCATTTCATTTAGCGAAGAAATTAATTATTGTAAATGCAGTCAGAGTAGCGGTGATTTGCTCAAATGTTTGCGGATCTCCGTAGCGCTTTTAGCTACATACTGGCTCACGGTGCGAGGGGCTATGGGTTAGATTCCCGGGTAAGGCATGGGTTTAGATTTATGTCCGCCTTGATGAGAACAACGTGTGAGTTGCTATGTCTAAAATATTGTCACTTGCCCCTGAAATAATTATGTCTTAGTAATTAATATATCTGGAGAAAATAGCTGGAAAAGCCTAGAGTAAACAGCCGAACTTGGAAAAAAAAGTCGCATGGCCTTCTGTCTTGGTAGAGATTTTTTAGCGTGATGCCATTTACTACTCCACCCTAATCTCAACTTTCACGTTGTCCATTCCTCTAACTGATCTGAACCAGAGATATGACCCTCAGTTACAGCATGTGGCTCCAAATAGCATCGGCATCCTCTCTATAAACGTAACCCTACCTGAATACGAGGGCATTATGAAAATATATATGACATGAAACTACTTTCTCTCCATCATTGCCAACTTTACTGGGTGCATATCACTCATTGCGCCCGTTAAAGTGTATGCAGACGGGGGCAGTGACATTTTTCTAAGGTGTATTTCAAAAGTGCTCGCTTTATCGTGAACAGCCTTTACTAGTATAACCATAAAGCTGTAGTCACACGTCGTGCAGTTTATGACACTTTACATATAAAGAAGATACAGAAGAGAAAAAATGAATTTCCAATCTTATGTCACTTTTAAATTCTAACTAAGTCTGGCTAAAGACATGAACTGAACTGCATGAAATTTAGTACATAGATTCCTATTTTAGTTAGATTTCCCTACTGTACCTCCCCTATATGTAAAGTGACTTAAACGGCACAACGTGTGACTACACCTTTATGATTATACTCGTACACTTAACTGAAGACTTGTTTTTGACTTTTCAGTAGACAGGTTTTAGATTTTGATAACTTTATTGTTTACTGTATATTAGCATATTGGAAGCATATTTGTTAGTTTCGTAAGAAAACGTAAATTAATAACACTCGTTACGCAGTTCAGTCACCAGCTAGGCGGGAGTCTGAAGATAGTGAATGCTGTACTAATACGTACGCTTTACTCATTTATAAGCTATTCATGGTAAAGTGAGCAATTTTTAAGGCCCTCCAACAGCCATTAATTACTAATAAGTAAATTTTATTGCAGTCTCACATGTTAACTTTTGAGAGTGATAAAATTTATACACCGTGTATATTAGTCACATAAAAACGTTTATATTAAAAAGCGGTCGAAGGATGGAAATTGGCTGAAAGGAAAAATTTAGCAGGGCCTTAAAATCTGCTCACTTTCCCGTGAATAGCCTATACACAGAAGAAAAAACACTGACGTCAGAAACCATACATTTATAAGTTACACTACACCCGTAATACGAAGTCAAGTCACAGATAAATTATTATTAGTTGGCTGTGAAACTAACTTAAAACCTGCATGCCGATGTACGTAGTTATGGCCAGTATTGTTTTTTTTTTCAAACGTTGATTAGTTTGAATTTAAAAAATCGCAGTTAAATAAAAACTACTTCCAATTTAACTGTCAAATCATGGCGGGTTCACTTTGCACAAATTGGATTCGTGCTGTGATTTTTTGAATATATGTGGGAATTAAAAGAATAATGAAGTGATTGCAGCTCACGATGGCACGTGCCCATGTTTCGAAAATACATTATCACTTTGAATATGTGAAAATCATGTATTTCAACAAATTTTTTGTGAATCAATAACTACATAAATCCTAATTAAAAAAAAAAAAAAAACGAAAAACTATTCTATGTTTTGTCACAAAGTGATAAAGTTTGGCAATAATCTTTAATCCCCTACGTCTCTTACTTTAAGGTACACTTTACTTAGTCAAAGAGAGTAATGTAAATCTTCATTTCAAAAAGTAAATGTTTGGCCCCTGCTTCAGCCATTGCAGTATTATGCAAATAGAACACTGCGTATACAAAAGGTAGGTACTGCTAAGTAGGACGTTCAGCTCAATAAGATTGCAACAAAATTTCATAAAACTTACAGACAAAACAATTGTATGAAATTGGAGAGTGGTCACCACTGTTATTTCATGAAGGCGCAAGGACTAAACACCAGTTTTTTTCCCATAAGTAAATTTCTCGATAACATTGAACATTATCCAGAAATTCGTACCTTAATTCCACGCCGTTTCCAATATATAGCAAAAATACAATTTCTGAACTCAGTTTTCAAGGCCGGGTATTTACCTTAGGGATGAAGCTAGGCTTTAAGTTGCATTGCATATGTCTGCCTCATTTTCCACAAGGAATCATATCCGGATATATTTCGGGTGAGTTTCCAAACAGCATATATATATATATATATATATATATATATATATATATATATATATATATGCGTGTGTGTGTGTGTGTGTGTGTGTAGACAAATCATTGCAACTATGGTTTATATCCCGAAAATGATGATCCAACACAGGAAATGTACTATGTATAGGTGAAAATGTACCATAAAAACGTTTCAAAAGTGACGCCACATGAGGCATGGATGCAGGAATGTCCGGCAAGGAAAGACTATAAACATGGATGCTTGAAACCACATTTTAATTTATTTTTTCTCGTACATCCTGTAAAGACTTGTGCCATTTACCGGCACGGTAACCGTTTAGCTAATGTTTTTTAAATTACATTTTGAGTATTTGCCTTTGTGGGAAAAAAATCTTTTTAGGCAAAGTCTGTTTCTTGATTTGCCAATGCAATAAATTATGCCCTTGCTCTTGTAACTGTTATTCAAATTATGTTTGCATCATTAAATTTATTATGTATAATAAATGGTATTAATGACGGAAAATAATTAATATCTGTAAATCTTCAAATTTTATATGCCACTAATTTCTGTTAATGTATTTAACGAATATTTTCGTTAAACTTGTATTTCTGCTGTTCATTTCGTTATAGGTGGCACCACTTTTAAGCAATGTCATTTAAAATATAATTGTATTCATCTTTAAGGTTATAGATGGCAGAACGTTTGGTAAATCACTTTATTTATGCATTCAAAATGTTATTATTAATGGCACTATTTGCTGCCGTAAAATTTATTGACTTAATTATTTAGAAACTTTATGTTTGATTAATTTTTTGAGCATATCTGTTTCTGAAAGTAAGTATAACCATAGAAATATCGATACTGCTATCGATATGTATCATGAAAAAGAGTGCTGACGCGATGTTCTTTCTTCTACTTCTCGACATCTTGAAAATGTGACATTTTTTGTGACTACTGATATTATCCTGTAACATTATGTAATATCATCTTTCCCACCGTATTCGGTAAGTTTAAAGTGTTACTTATTTTCCCGGCGATGTTTTGATGTAATGTTTATGCCCGGGAAGTATTATTTTGTCTTTAAAACTTTGTTTAGTACGGTCGCTGTTTGCTGTGCCTTACACCATGGAGCCAATGTAGTTCCAGCCATATTCACCTTGTGAACAAGGCGATGCGTCCTTCTTGTTCGTAATTGTGTAAACCACCTTCAGGAGAAGGCAAACGAATGGCTTGCGTCTTCGCTACCTAAATCAGGAAAGAAAAACTTTTTTTTATTCTAAAAGCATGAAGTAAATTGTGCGGGTGTGGCTATCCACCCATTATGATTCTCAAGGAAAAAACATTCTTCTTCCCAATTAAAATCAGGAATAAAACAACACTTTGTAGTACTCCCATCAAAACATGATATTATTAAAATTAATCAATTTGCTCGTTTTGCGAGGTGCACTTCTATTGCAATAAGTTTACTCCACTTTTAATCAATTTTGCCTGTTACCATGTATATTTAATTAAGCCTGCCTTTATGTTTGTTGCCATCATGTTAATTAAAATAACCTTCCAAGGTTGATTTTTTTTTGCTGAATGCATTCTGATATTATGAAAGGGAAAAGCCAATACTCAAATATGTAACAAAAGAATGAAGTTATTTATTTACATATTTACATGAAACATCTTTTATAATGAAGTCATCATTAAATATATTTATGGGTCACAGAATTTGTGCACAGTGTTTTTGTTTCATAATATAATTTCCTCTTATTCAGCCATTTTTTTAATATAAAATTTTCTGCAATGATATCAATGTTACTTTACTGTAATTTTATGTACATGGTTGATTGCATGGTAATGAAATACATTTAAGACTCGGCCTAAGTCGCTTTCAACTTCTCTTCACAACACATAGGTAAGAGCTACTGGATACCCCTTTTGTATTCGCCATCTTCGGTCTTGTAAATTATGTGTTGTCGAGGTCTACTGCACCATCCGACATAGGGTCTATAACTTGTATAACCCGAGGTGGTGGATCAGATTCCTTTGAACGGGTACGTATCGTACGTGTACAAGATGTTTAACATATTTTAAGGCGGCTCTGAGGTTGTCCACGGTTCGTCAATGTGCGGCACACCACGTCGAACTGCTGTTGCCGTCAGATGGGATATGAGTGCATCCGTCCGGCCGTGAGCATATTTCCTATGTCAGTTGTCGGATGACAGCGGTGCGAAATGGACATAACCAAAGTCGAAAAGCGTGCTTACATAAAGATAGACGTAAGCCGCGACCGCTGTGCAATCGAATGTCTTGCGGAGCTACGGGAAACATTGTCTAATAGCGCTATACCCAATCGTATAGTGGCAAGGTGGGTAGATACCTTCAATCAGGGAAGAGAGTGTCAGCCAACCTATCTCGCGGTGGACGGGCTGTGTCAGCTGACCACTACGTACGAGTGGCTGTGGTCCATCAGTGTCTAATGGACGACACTCGCTCTACTGTTATGGAATTAGCCCAGCAAGCATGTATTCCCGCTTCGTCAGTGCGCCGAATCCTACGGCGGGATTTAAATATACGGAAGATTTGTGCCAAGTGGATGCAATGTCACTTGACTGATGTAGACAACTGGACCCGATATAAGACATGTATCAATCTGGAACGCTTTCACCTTGAAGGTAATGGCATGTTGAACCACATAGTTGCAATTGATGAAACATGGGCACGAGTATACGAACCCGAACTGAAGCGGTAGTCCAATGAATGGCGTCATCCTGGATCACCACGGAGACACAAGGTACGACATAAACCGTCGCCTACAAAAGTGATAATCATTGTGGCATATGACAGTCGAGGTGTTTCAGTGTATCATCCAGTTCGTGAATGCTATACTGTAAATGCACAATGCTACCTGTCATTTCTGTGGTACCATCTTCGTCGTATAGTGTGAGAGAAACGTCCTGAACTGTTGGGAAACGCTACACTCTTACATGACAATGCTAGACCTCCTGCAGCAGGTAGCATTTATGTAGCGTTTTTCCATGAAATTTGGGGGAATATAGTACGAAGTGGTATAGACATGATCTATCGTCGGCCAGACCGCGCAACTCGAAGAGGAACACTACACACTTGCTCGGGCTCGGGACAAACGTTCATATGCGAAAACGCAGCTTGGGAAGGTTAAGGAGGCCGCGGGAATAGCGGAGAGGCGTATGGAAGGTGCCAGAGTGTGCGAGGCTGAACTCGTTGCCAGTAGTAGCCACCAGACAGCTCTCGGCTGCGCCAGGAGCGCCGCGCGCCTTTCTTCAGACTAGCTCAGCGCTTGGGAGCGTTCAGACGTGCCACCCCCCCCCCCCCGGGGGGGGGGGGGGCGATGAAATACAAAGTACCTTTTTTCTGCAGCAAAATATTGCCTAATAACAGTTTATTAATAACATAATAACAGTTTATTAATCTGGGCTATCAAATACCGACGTGGCAAATAACCAAGCAGACTTGCTAACCTAGATAATTTACATCATGTAGTTCTGTAAACACATCAACATCATAATAGCAGCATTTAATCGTACTCTAGAAAATTGTAGGCATCACACATTTCACCAGATGGCGGGACGAAAAATAAATCGTTCAGGCAGGACAGTCTTTTTCTGGCAGGACAGCAGTACTCACATAAAATTTCTCGAGTTTGCTAATTGACACGCGTGTCAGACTTGAAGCAGGGCTTCACTCTAAATGACAGGCTCTCTAGTAATGACACCCGAAAGGATTTGTAGAGTAGTGAGTGTAACTGTAATTAATTTTGCGCACGTAAGCTATTAGCTGTCTTAATATGAATGGTTAGAGAGCTATAAATTTTGTGTTATTATTTGGCGATGTAATTTTCACACTTCTACCTTTGCGCTGCGCTTGTCATTGAAACATTTTTTTTTGCAGGCCCTGGGTAACTCTGCGCGAATGAATAAACAGTTCTGAATGGTGTGCAATAGTACTGTGCAGACTTGTCAGGAGGGGATCGGCCTCACGCACAGGCAAAGATCAATGAAGGGTTGAAGCCAGTTCGATTATATACACAACTGTGACATCTAGAGTCATGTGAAATAACAACACGAGATCTGCAGGCCCCTGTCATTGGCAGATCTGATCGGGAGGGTACATATTAACTAACAACTGTGATGTTTGCTTGCAGTGGAGATATAAAAGCCGTTGAAGAATTTCTGCTACTTCCAGGGCCTTTTTACTTGTAGACCCCCGCCCCCCTGCGTCCTTTCCTTGCAGTAGGCCGGAGTAAACACCACGACAAACATCAAAACACGGTCGGTAAAAGCATTTTAGCTCCCCCGGGTCAGTTTCAGGAGTTAACATTTTTGAGAGCCAAGTGTAAGGTAAACGTGTCTGACGTGACGTCGAGTTGAGTTGAGTTGAGTTGAGAGATTAGGGCTGCCCTTAACATCGAGGTCTTGAGAACCGATGAGGTTGAATTGAGGTGAGAATGGAGCAGCGACGGAATGCAAGGGCGGGTCCAGCGGGAGAACTCCGAGAAAACCCGCCGACCAACGCCATCGTCCAGCACAATCCCCACATGCGAAAATCCGGAAGTGATCCGGCCGAGGATTCAACCTGGTTCGCCTAGGTGGGAGGAGGGCAGTCTAACCGCTCAGCCACCGCGAGCCCGTCTGTCTTGATGTGAATCAACATGACGGTGATAGTTGGGAAACGGAGGCCATTGTAATTAGTGTTTCTGCAGTGGTGGATATATATTATTAATTTTACTCGCCTTTAAAGTTGAAGTAAAGCAACTGCCTATGGAGCACTTGAAATCTTCTTCAAGAAAGATTGTCATAATATTTGCTGTGATAATGTGTAATAAAATCTTAGTAATGATGTATCGTATGAATTTTATAATTAACTTTATTTACGTCAGTTTCAGCTATAAATGTTTGTGACAGATGTATGCACATAAAAATTATTATAGATATTATTTCCTACATTATTATTACAATTTTCTTACACAATAATAGTAAACATTTTGCCGATATTCCACGACGAAGATTTCCTGGCAAATTATGCTTTCCGAAGCATCCCGAATGGAAATGCGCATAAGTTTTGTTAAAAATGCCGATTATTTTAATCGATTTTTTTTACTTTTGAAAAGTTTATTTTGGTTAAATATTTATAATGTTTCAAAATAAGTACATTCTTCTTTCATATACAGCGTAAAAAGTCCATTTTTATGGTGTCTGTAATACTCTTTTATAAGTTCTCCAGATTGTATAGTCGGGAGCAGTGCTACATGGGCAGTTGCTTTACTGCAACCTTAAGTAGACTGGAATGTTCGTGAATCCGTACAGAGTGCTAAGTGTTACATATTTTTCCCCAGGGATCGTGCGACTGGCTGGTTGGGAGGGCTAACTGCACTGGTTGGATTTTCGACTCCGTCCTCCCTCTTCGACCTGTTTATTTTCATCCTGGCTCCAAATCCGGCGAAAGCTGCAGTATTTAAGCGCTGACAGCTAGTCGTGCACAAGGTCCGGGTAACATTCGCAGGCGCGACAGGGTAGTTTCTGGAGGGGAATAGCAGCGGTGGGGGGTGGGGAGGGGATGTGCTGGCGTACGTTTCTGACTGGTTGCTGACGTGACGTCAACAGCACGCGACACCCACTATCCTTCTCCTCACGCCGCTCCATCGCTCGCCAACATTTTCCTCCGCTAGGCGCTTTTCTGATGCAACGTCAGCAGTGCAAGGATTACCGTATATCCCAACTTCCTGCACTAATGCCCGGACTAAATTATTTACATTGACATGGTTAAAGACAGTGACTTATCGCCAGAAACGTTCACCAGCTGCTAGCTTCAAGGTATTGTCTGTAGTCTATTCCCGTAGTTTTTTACACTTTTTGGATCCAATCTGTGAAGAAAAAGCTCGCTATGAATGACATGTTTGTTTGCTTCCTAAATATGCCATACACACAAGTTTTTTATACTTGTATTAACAGACAATGATCTTATTTTTGATTAAATTGAGTGAGTGGGTGAGTGAGGATATTTGGATGGCTCTTAACATCGAGGTCTTGAAGCCGATGAGGGTGATGGAGGTGAGCATGCAGCAGCGCCGGAATGAAAGGGCGGGAGAAACGTGAGATCCCCGAGAAAAACCCGCCGATCAGCGGCATCGTCCGGCACGATTCCCACGTGCGAAAATCCGGAGTGACCCGGCCGCGGATTGCATTAGTAGGAGGCGAGCAGGCTAACTGCTCAGTCACCGTGGCCCCTGGTTCAATTGAATTTTAAGATATATTTTATTTATATAATACAATAATTTAGAACTAATATGAATAAAGACAGTGAGGAAATAGGTGTAGTGGTAATCCCTAATAAGAAATAGTTCTTATGCAAAGTACTAGTTGCGCACGAATGCAGTGCGTTGGCCCACTGGTGTAATTTTCTAAGCTTTGTTTGCGTGAGGCGTAGGAATATCCTGAAAGTAGAACTTTAGAAGGTCTTCAGGAAAGTTGGAAGTAGCCATGAATAGACTATACATTTATGATTTTATTTTCTTATAGGCTTTCTTCGGAATTAAAGTATGTTGCTTCATTTCTCCTGAGAAATCTGAAGCCCCAATAGTGGACGTTTGTAATTCTTCTGCAAACAATTAACTGCGTCAAACATTCGCCGCTGAATCATCAAGGTAGCACGACGCTGCAGTGCTTCGGAGAATATGTAGACACAAAAGATTTAAGATGTTTTCCATTTTCTTTTATTATGGTATATTAAATATTTTACTAAACGTAAAACACCAGACTGAAGGAAGCATAAAACTAGCGGAAAGTTGATATTGTTAAAAAAATATAGCAAAACTATTTATGGAATTAAATTTTCTGCTTTACATTTTATTCCAAAAGTCTTTTTTTGCTACTTGTGAATTTTTTCGAAGTCAGAGTAATGGTACAACATTTTTTCTACAATTTAGATTAGCTAGTCCGTGTTGTCTTCTGAGATTTCATATTTAAATATTAGTGAAATAAATTGTTCGGACAATATTCAAAGTAATATTTATGCCGGTCTGCTTATGTTGGGAATAACTGCAAACTTTCATAAACCATCTTGCATCAACCCATAACGCATATTACGATAGAAACAATATAAGAATATATCAAAGAAAAGGACCAAGAAAGCAGGATAGGATTAATTGAGCCACATTGTTTTCTAGTGGCCCTTGTACAGCTAGGGTGGTCAGGTTGATATATGATTTCGATTTTATGACCATGGCCTTGATTTTAGGCGAACTATATAAAGTTGAAAAGAAACTGAGACGTCGTGAAAATCTCCGGAACGATATATTAATAGTTTTATGTATGTGATGGTGCGCATTTTGCTTCTGTAATGTGGTACTGTACATTTTACCCTCAATTCAACCCAACAGCCACTATATTATATTTTTTAAATGTTACAATCCCGTTCCTACCTCAGACATGTAGGTCACTTGTTCGCCATTGACTTCCAGCAATGACCTTTAGAGATCTTAACTTTTAAAATGCAACTAGACGCAAAAGTTACAAAAATATCAATTTAGTATTATTATGTAGGTGATGACCAGCTAGCCAATCCCACGCTACCCGTGGAGCATTATTCTAGTCCAATGGATGACACATTGAATTTCTTCAACATTTCAACCTACGCAAGGTGTCTTTCCTATGTATGAATGGGTTCGCGTTCAACAGCTGATAGACGAATTTGAATAAATAACAGAAACATTCATAAACTCGGGGAACATCAGAAAACCCCATCAAGTCAAGGTCTTCTCAAATAAAATTAATTACTCCTTTCGTTCATCAAGCATATTTTATCTATTTTTTACTCTTTTGAGTATCTTATCAATACAGATTACAAAAAAAGCGTGGCATGTGAAGAAAATAATATCTGAAAGTATGCAAAAAAAATTGCTTTGCTATGAGACACTTGACGTCTTTAGCTCGGGAAAATATTAACTCACTTTAACTAAAACTTAATTCGTCAGTTGTTATTTTGGCGAATGGCCTGTATGCAAAACATTTTTAGTTAATTTTTTTTTTAATTTATTGTTTATTACCGATTCGAATGAAATTTTACTGTTTGCATTTTAAATGCATTTTATTTAATGTTTTAGATTTGGGCTAAAATATTTAAGTACACAAACAAGACAATGATGTGCGCCCCTTGAAACGATCTGGCCGCAATAAGCTTATGTGAAAATAAAAAAGCGATTGAAAAATTATATTGCTACCCCAAGTGTGCTTTTTCGGGAAGAAAGTTATGACCTTCATTGCCTGTCATTGTCCACATTTACAAAAGTTGAAAAGAAGGCCAAAAATATAGGGAAATCTGGATCAAATATTATCCTCTACTAGAAAGTTATGCCTGTATCATGTTAATTTTTCAACCAGCGCCCTGAATTTGGCCACCATGTTAAAAAAATAGTTACCTAAATTATTTATTAAATAGCTCATTATTATTTGATTTGGAGAAAAATATGTTATCACCAAAATTAGGATTTTAAATATTTCATACAAAAGTGATTTCGTCCTTTTTCAATTTAAATTAATGTTAACTTTGCTTAAGGGGCTAATATTTTCATAATTTTGTTTCGCGCATTTTGTAACATAGAAACGCAGGAAAAAATTTTGAAATGGCAAATTAAAGTTACGTTATATTAAATGAACTTTTTGTAATACTAAATAGAAGTAAGACAATACGAAACTATAATTTGTAGGACTGTCGCGTAATTTATTACTAAGCGAAAATGTAATCGCACTTTGGAATGGACTCTCAAGACCTCGATATATAAGATCCTCTCAAATTCTTCACAAACATTAGAGAATAGACTTTAAAGTGGTTTTATCACTGTTCTCATTTTTGTGGTTATTCAGAGTTACACAAATACATAGAGAGTATTCTTCTAATTTTAAATCAACATAATCGTCATATTTTTCTTGTTATATAAACGTGTCAGAAGTTAAGCACTGCAGTCCATTGCAATGCTCGCAGATCACTGAGCACTTAACTCCAGCTTTCCTGCAGTTAAATAGCCTCTTCATGAAACCGATAGCCACTTAGGTGGAATTATACGGAGAAGTTCTGTGGGTGCAGGTAATTTATCTGTTGGAATTGAAGGTACCCATTGGGGTAACTTTTCATCCAGTATTTTGTCGACAAATCATTTCCCAGCCATTTCTAGACGTGGTTTTGTGTTCTATCGGTGACAAAGACATCAGCCTGGATTAATTACATTTTTTGTTTCAGCGAATGCGCGATAGATTGATACTTCATATATGGAAGAAATATTTTCTCACTGAGACTGTAGAGTTTAAATGCAAATTTTCTTCTCGTCTAGCAGTCTTGCCACGTTCAGCAGCAGCATAAGAAACACGCAGTGTCTGTATATTATCTTGCCATTAGTTTATTTCATTTGATTGCTCTTTTTGCTGCACTTTTGTTTGTTTAGTTACTCGATTACATCTGCGGTGTTTCCTATGGCCGTAATAAGTATTCATCGCACTGTAATAGTCGAAAAGTATTTATTAGAAACAAAGTACATACATCGTGGTACGAATTTATATTAAATATAAATTATATTATTAAAAAAAAGCAAACAAACAATTCACATTTTACTGAGTTAATTAACATAACGTCGAAAAATAACCTAACAGTTCTCAATGTAACCGCCAATATGTATTCATACCACAAACTAAAGATGAGGTAGACCGGTTATTCGTCTTCTGCGCATGTACCAACATTGACCTATCCCAATCATATACAACTTTCAAAATCACATGGACAACAGTGATGAAAGTGTTTGTTTATTGTTTATATCTTAATGTTTAAATGACAACCACTATTATATGAATGAAATACTTTTAAAAAGTTGAATTTAGTCATACTGCATTACAAATTGGTTAGTGAAAGTGTAAAAACATGGCTTAAGAACTTTTTAAAATCAGTATTCTAAACTAAAATCCAAACCATATCTGTTTCACTCGACGTGTTGACAAAAAATTTGTTCAATGTTGGGACACGGAAATTGGTTGTGCGCAGCCAGCGAGATCGGTCTACCTCGTCTATAGTCTATGATTCATACGCGCGCGCAGTAACTCAGGCTAGCCAGCAGTCCAGCCAGTGCAGATACAGACTACACTCTAAATCTGAATCAGTGAGAACTTCACTGTTTCAATCAGTCAAACGTATGTGAATGATACAACAGTAACTTCAGTGAATTTAACTGACGAACCAGTGAGAAATGTCATATTTACATCACTGATTGATTTAGTGGCATTTCCTGCTGATTTGTCAGTCATTTTTTTTCACTGTTTTCTCATTGGTTTATTTTTTTGACTGATGAAAACAGCAAAACAACAGTGAAGTAAACAACGAATATAGCGAATAAAGCGAATAAAAATAATACAAAATACTTTCTAAAATGTGCTTCGTCTTTCAAAACGCCATTTACGAGGTAATATGAACACACAGCCTTTCATTCCGTTTTTATGTATTTCATTTCGATTCCATGTAATCGTCGCAGCGCTCTGATGAAGGTCTAAACTGCATATAATGAGGTGAAGAGGTGCACTTATATTATTAATTCTAACAACCCAACGGTACCAATCAAACCAACACGGAAAGTATGAGCGCACAACTTAAAACTACACGATTTCGCAGCGGAAGTAAAGACATACATTTTCCTCTCCAGATTTCAAGCTGGCGAGATAGCAGCCTTACCTCCATAGCTCACGGGTAGAGTGGCCGACTCGTAGTCGAAGAGTCGCGGGTTTGCGCCCCGGTGCCTTCGACACGGCAGATTGTCAGCTTGTCGCACTGGGAATTTGTCAGCAAGTCGGTCTCACTTGAGCTCAGCAACGACCACTACAATGGTAAAAAAAAAAAAAAAAAAAAAGGTAGCTGAGATGGCCTAGATTCGAAGGGTGCTCGTGTTCAATCCCGCCCACCTGCGAGACTTTTTTTTAAACTTATTTGATTTCTGGTAAATTGCACAGTATAAACATTAAAATATCGTAAATATATTTATTTTACGTTTGTTTGCCTACATTCAATAAAAGCAATACATGATTCGCCACTGCAGTGGGCCGTCACTAATTCAATCAGCGATAATTTTTCACTGAAACAAGTCGAGCCATTTTCACTTATTAGAGTAGTTGAATTTCACTGTGAATCAGTGGTTCCCCACAGATTCGAATTTAGAGAGTAGGCACAGTGACGACAATTGGTTGGGGATAATACAAAACGTAGAGAAGAATGGGCCGGGAAGGCAAAGAAACAACAGAGGGAAACAGACGAATCGTAGTACATCAGTTTAATGCTGGTAAATCGTATAAAGAAATAAGTTTTTTCATCTGCAGGCGAATCACAAAAGTGGAAAGAATTATACGCAGGTTTAAACTAACCAAAATTCTGAAATGCTTGAAGGAATGACCGTCCGCCTAGCGTGACTGAGGAAGGAAAGAGGCTACTAATCAGAAAGTTAAAAATAATTCAAATCTAAGTGCACCCAGAACTCACGCAGTGGTCGCAAATGTAACAGGAAAGAGTGTTTCAGTGAGTACGGTTAGGAATGTTCTCTACGAAGCTGGCGTTCATGGACGAACAGCCCGTAGAAAACCATACATAAACAAAGTGAATGTAGAAGGAAAGAATTGCGTTTGCAAAAATCAACAGAAATGACTATAAATAACGGAAAAGGCTATCTTCACGGACGAAAGTGAAATTAACGTCTTCATGTCCGATGGGAGAGAGACAGTGAGGAGAACAAAAAAAAAAAAAAGTGACATGGAAGAAAGGAACTTGAATGAAACTGTCAAACATGGAGGGGATGCGGTACAAATTTGGGAGTGCATGACTGCGAATGACGTGGGGGACCTTATAGCTAATTAAATGTATCATGGACCAAAATGGCTATCTGGATATATTGAAGGACCATTTTGCCAAAAGTTTGGACGGTATGGGACTGGGAACAACATTTTTAGTCAGAATAGTAACCCAAAGCACACGGCTCATTATACCAGGTTGTGGCTACTGTATAAAACCCCACATAAAATGCAGACACCCCCCCCCCCCCCCCAGTCACCGGACAAAAATACGATCGGGCACTTGTAGAATTTTCTGGAAAAATTGGGTTTGGTTGTGTTGGGAACCCGGCCGTTTGTTTTGCGTGAGTACGTCTACGTCGACGCGCTCGGACGCCTTGATATTTATTTTACGTTCTCGGCACCGCTTCACTCGATCATATGGGGTTTTGTGGCTATTACTGGATTGCTTTTGATATGCCCTTTCCAACCGTATACGATTTCTGCATTTCTACTTGGCTTTTTGACGAGTATAGGCCGAAATTGAGTTAAGTTTTCTTAATTTTGTTTACGTTAAACGGATTCAATTTCACCATAACCACGCCACACAAATGTTTTTATACACGAAATAGATTGATCTTGTCGAGAGCTGTCGATTGAAACTCAAATGGCTGTCGTAGCTTCTCCTAGTCAAAAGTTATACTAGGTGGAAATTATGAGACGAAGCGAAAGGAACTCAAAACTGCCCCCCCCCCCCCCCGTCATCTAACTGTCCCACGCGATGCTTCGCAGTCCTCTCACAATTTAATATATTCTTTGATCCTTTGGCAATGGAGTGGTGTAAATGAGTTTTGAACGTAGACGTTATATTCGGAGCGGCAATGCCAAACTTTATCCCCCAATTTTGCTATCGTCGGATTTTCTGGATTGCCTCCCACTATGGTTGCAAATTTAAGATGAATTCACATCAAAACGTTAGAAGACCTATTTCCAACAAGCATGCTTTAAAGGCAGCTTTGTTGGAAGAGTGGAGGAAAATTCAAAGATAAACGTCTGACAATTTACTGAAGTCGATGCCAAGAAGACTGACAGAGGTTATTTAAAGAAGAGGTGGCCTTATACGAAGTCTGAATGCCAAAAACATTCGTGGGCACTAGAAGCCAAAATCCAATATAGCTATTAAAATAGGCGAACCCATCCAGACATGCAAATACGTTCATTTATTCTACGGAATGAATAGACGCAAATGCTAAAGCATTTTAACTTGACAATCTCATAACCACACCAGTGGTTTATGAAAATGCTTCTGCTAAAACCTTGTAGACAGTGCCGCGAAACTTGTGAAATCGTTTGTGTAGCGCTACAGAGTAACTGTGTTTCGTTTAATTTGTGAATCTTACGTAAAAATTATAAACAGCACAAGTTTTGTTCTTCGAATCCTGATTAACCCATGGATGTGTGTGGCGGTTGTAAATGTAACTTAGGTTGGTTTTGCATTTAAAACTTCTACCTCCCATGCCGTCAGTCAGTCAACCTGAAAAAGCGGCGCCATTAATAAGTCACGACACACACGCACACACTCTCACACACACACGCATTATATATATATATATATATATATGTGTGTGTGTGTGTGTGTGTGTGTGTGTGTGTGTGTGTGTGTGTGTGTGTAGTGCGAGTGTGTGGAGTGTGAGTGTGTTTTTGTAAATACAACAAACAAATCCAATTTAAATGTTTACATATCAGTCATGACGTAAATGGAATCACTTGCGTCATACTCTTTTGCATCTGTCCCTCTTCTCTGCCTATCATTTACCCGACCCGTTATTTGTTTTGCTGCCGGAGCAAACAAAAGCCCTGTTTGAAAAGTACTGTTTCATACTGGCGAGTCTCGCACGATCTCGCTGGCTGCAACGGTTCTACAAAGGCGTGTTACAGTTTGTACACGTACAAAACGGCATTTGTATTACCAACCTTTGACAAAGAAGTAACCCTACTCATAGCAGTGCAAACAGATACCGGGTTAGATTTCTTACAGTTATGATAAAACGAATTCGTAAAAATAGTCACCATTCTTGACGTCTTAATGAAAGTGCAGTGCTTAAATCGAATGACCATTGAATCCAGTTTATTTTGTTTCACATACACTTAAGAAACATCGTGGTAGTACCATTTATGTTATGATTCTAGCAGTCTCACATTATTATTGATCGATACACAACAATAGTCTAAGTTCAGTTGTACGGAAAACAGGTTTCCGATTTGATTCATCTGCAATGATAGTCCCATTCATGTAGAGTGAACCATATATTATGCGGGCCATTACTTGGATTCGTGTACATGAAGTGTTGACTTTGTGGAAAAAATTTGTTACTGACTGTTTCCATCACAATGAATTTACAGTCCTGGAAGTAAATTTAGTTCGTTTCAGCAGTACTTCAACTAACCAGTTTATCCGTTGCGACGGAGAGTATACAAAATCTTGTATATAGCCCACTGCAAAGGAAGGTTGTATTGGATCGTTACTGTAAGTTGCAAGGCTCAGTGAGTAGAAAATTCTAGAATGGATTATTCCATCCCGATGGCGGCCATTTCGTCAGCCAATAAAACGTGGCCGAAACTGACGCGGCTATTTTGGCAGCCAATGAAAAAAAAAGGTTTCCCCCGAAATCGATTTCCTATTACCCGAATGAGCGCATACTTCGACGGCCTCCATTTTGATGGCCAGTAAATGTCGCCCGAAACCGACGGCAGCCAGGTTGGCAGCCAGGGGAAAAATTCCCAAACAGTTTTCAAAATCGATTTCCTATTGACCGAGTGAGAGCATACTTCTATGGCGGCCATTTTGGTAGCCAGTCGGAATGACTGCGGTTGTATTGGTGGCCATATTGGCAGCCAGCACAGACTGAAGTTCACACAATTACCACAGCCAAAATGACGACCGCACACACCGAAGTCCGTCCGCGACGAGGCCCCAGCCTGCACTGACCCCTTCCCCGAGAGGTCCTCAGGACGAGGTCCCGTGGTGGCGGCCATCTTGGATATGCTGGATAAAACACCCGCCCAGAATAATAATGAGCCATGCAATTGTGTTGTAATGAACATGATAAGCAGTCCTAGGAGTATGTAAGAAAGAAGAGGGTGGGAGAGAGGGGAAAAACGGTGATATAAATCCATCGAAGCGCACTCTCTGTGGCACAACCCGCACGTACATACTACTACTGTGACAAAGTACGCACGATCGGAGTGGTACATGCGTTAATGTCAATTCGCCTTAAGAGAGGAAGATGTAGTATGAGATGGTCACCCCTGCGAGCAGCAACCAGTGCTAATATATGCACTCTCCACTGTCTGCCGGAAGATGCTAATGCGATCACCCTCCGCTGGCTCACTGGACCAGTGTGTAGGGAAGGAAGGGGTTGTCGGTGATAGATGTAAGCATGGGAGGGGGCGCACATGCTGTAGCATATAAATCACCACCGCGCCGGCCATCTTGGCCACACAGGATAAAACCCGACCAGAATAATAATGACCATGCAATTGTAAGGTCATGAACATGATAAGCAGTCCTAGGAGTATGTATGTAAGAAGAGGGGGGGGGGGGGAGAGAGGGGCTCCTGGAATCCTGAGCTTGCAGCCAGGTAATATGCTAATTAGGCTCCTCAGGTTGCCTTTGCACAATTCGGCTGGCAGTTTGCCCTTTGTGGCAGAGGTTTGGCCAATGTGACTGAATCCGTCGGAGCTTCTCTCAAATTCGGAGCTTCTCTTAAATTCGGAGCTTCTCAAGTTCATATCATTCCTGGCGGCCATTTTGGGAGCCAGTGCACGAAATTGCCTTTGAATTAGTCGGAGCTTCTCTCAAATCAGGAGCTTCTCAAGTTCCTATCATTCCTGGCGGCCATATTGGCAGACAGTGCCAGAAAGTGCCTTTGCACAATCCGGCTGGCAGTTTGCCCTTTGCAGCAGAGGTTTGCCCAATGTGGCTGAATCGGTCGGAACTTCTCTCTCAAACTCGGAGCTTCTAAAATTCCCATCATTCCTGCTGCCATCTTGGCAGACAGTGCCAGATAGTGCCTTTGCACAATCTGGCCGGTTGTTTGCCCTTTGTGGCGGAGGTTTGCTCAATGCTCCTCACAGATGACTTCTTGCAGTACCGAGGTCATACAAATCAGTATAGCAACTCTGTAAGAATGACTGTTATGGAGTAATGTATACCTCTCCTAGTGGCTGAAGGGGAAGCTATGTTGTCACCTTCTTCGTAGTAGTGAGAGAACATCGGTATGCGTCTATTTGCTAAGTGGGCTGCACCCAATAGTTCTCAACTCTAGAGAATTTACCGAAGCCAGGGTCCAACCCAAACCCTGGCCACAATTTCTTCTTCCTCTTGACATATATTTCTTATACTATCGACAATCGCATCTTCTGCTGCAGATGAATGCAACACATCTACAGCCGAAGTCTTGAAGGTTCTGGTACAATATTCATAGTCGTGAGGCTCTGATTTTGTATAGCTACAGTCCAGCCACATATTATATTTGACAGAACCATTTTGTTCTACCTCATTGATAATTTGGTTTATTATATTAGGGCTCATACTTGTCAGAAAAAAGCAAACATTGTGTGATACAGTGGACATATTCGGTGCAACAAAACCTTTTAAGAGTCCCCTGAATGCAGATCGCTTCAGGAAAAGGCAATTATCATTAAGCTTCATAGATGGTGAATAATCTTTAGGTTGTTTATCATTGGCCTCTCCTTTACAGTTTCAAATTACTTAAATTCTCGTCATGTACATATCTTCTTCACACTTATCACATTGATATGCTCTGCGAATGGCGTTCCTCACACAGGTACTGTCTGTGTTTCCTAGCATCTTATGCACTTACAAATCTCTTGTCACAATATTTGCATGGATATCTTGGTGGGAGAAAAGAACCAGCTTTGACATTTGTAGTTGAACCTGTGTGTTTATTTGCTAACAATAATATTATCAGAAATAAATTTCTTCGCCTGGCAGGAGGTGCAGGGTGACCCTTACAGGTTGCATGATGTCGACTCAAGTTGCCATGTTGGACAAACTGAGATTTACACTGTTCACATGCGAACGTAGTACGGTCTGTATTCTGTTGATGACAACCGATTTCATGTTCTCTGCAGCTGGTTATTGTAGAAAAGGTCTTCTTACAGTAGCAGCACAAATAACTTTCCTGTTCCATCATCATCGAATACGAACTTGTTACCCACAGCCGATGTTCTCTCTTCGAGGCCTGCACAGCGACTGAGCTGACCGGCCTATTCCAGCCTGTTTTATACCACATTGTCATGACTGCCTGACGAGGGTATCGTTAGTATCAGCTTGAGAGCAAGTGTTTTTTGTATCTTACAAAGATTCCAATGGAGTGCTGTTGCAGTACTTCATACCTAAGTAAATAGATGGTTTTGACTTACACAGTTTCGAATGTCTTTATAAAGTGTCAACATGCACATACATTCTTCGACACTTATCACATTGATATGACATACGAATGATACTCTTCTTACATGATCTTTGTGCATGTGTCTTTGCATCGTATGCTTAAATATCAAGTTAGCTTTCATTGTAACGATCCACGTCACACAAACATTTCACTGCTGCCCTTATCAAAATAATGCCTTTTTTGGACATTGTTAATAGTTCCTGTTCGTTGTATCAATTACGAGTACAGTAGGTTGAACACTATTTTGTGCTGTTTACAATGTCGCGATTGTAATTAATTTTTTTATTTGTGTTTACTTTATTTTATGCAGTTCTGTGCTGGCTACCATCTTCTGCACAGTTACAAAATTTTTTAGGGAAATTACTTAAATATAATGTTTAATAATAATCGAGGAACCACAGTAAAATTGTGGTCATTTGGTTTTCTGGCAAACGAACTTTCCATGAATTCCAGGAATCTAAGGAACTTAACGAATATTTTATTGTTATTATTCTGTTGGGTTCTGTTACTAAGAATTAAATTGATAACTGGTTGCTACACTTTACATAACAAATTAGAAACCGTAGTATTATATTTTGCGTCTTGTTTTGAACACCTGCTTTAAATATAATTACTTAATGCCACACCGACTAACTAATATAAAGTATTTTATTTGTGTGTGTTAATAGACGTGTATACAATCGTGCATACACATAATTAACAAGTTGAAAATAAGCGACGCAATTCCCCTCATTATTGAAGTGATTGAAGTGTGGCACTGTATTACGGAATATTTTTGTTCGCTTTAGATGTTTGGGGCTATGATAGATATAAGTAGTATGAATATTATCTATACGTCGGCTTTGGCAATACTACTCCCAGAAACATGCATTCATGGTTAATATGAAGATGTTTACTGTTAAGTGAACATATACATCAGTCATATTTACCGTCATTTGGGATCTCGTTTCTGTTTTATGAACAAAATTGATTATGAAATCTCACCATGTGTCCAATATATCTCTTATAATAACATATATAATTAGAAATATAAAACAATCATGATCTTAAACGAAACAAAATTTACTGAAATTGTTGACGTTATGCGACATAGGTAGGCGGCACATTAATGCTATCAAGTTTTACCTTGACTATCATAAAATTTAATTCAGCAAAATTCGTTATTTATAAATCAGTGTGGTTTTCACTTTTTATCTGTTATATAGCCCATTCGCGGTTTTTTTCACACTTTTTTAATCAAACCTTTGAAAAGTCACACCTATGTTAAAAATTGTATTATGCCACAAGAGTTTAATATTTGTGTTATCATTAAAGTATACTGTTTTTGTTTTTATCGAACATTTTTTTATATTTTATTTGTAAATGATAACGTTTCGTTTATAATGAACAAGAATCAAGTGGTAAGACTTAGTATAGGCTTTTCACGGTAAAATGAGCACTTTTGAAAGCCCTGCTTAAGATCTGCTTGTATACACGTTGTGTGTTCTTCCACCTTATGTAAAATTAACATTGCCATTGGCCTCATCACTTTATTCATTCGTCGGTAAAGTGAAACTGTGAAATTATTAGAAAAGTAAATATGTCACAAATCAGCTCATATAAAAAAAAAAAAAACGGAAAGTGAAAGAAATCATTTAAATTGCCTTAAACTTTTTATTTGACTTTAATATGCGGAAATAATTCCCATCCACATTTATCAAATTTACTGGGCGCACGTCACTCAGGGTGCCCGTTAGAATATATGCAAGTAGGGAGTGATTTTTCTGTAATGTTGATTTCAAAACTGCTCACTTTACCGTAAACAGCCTTTAAGATATAGTTCTCAAGCAAATAATTGTTAAACTGCGTGAGCACGAATGCGCTACATTGTCACTTTGATGTAATTTTCTATACTCGGTTAAGCTTTGTTTGCACGAGGCGGAGGAATATCCGTAGAGTAGAACTTCAGCAGGGTTTCATAAAAGTTGGAAGTAATCGTGAATAGACTATAGTAACATAATTTAGCGATATTAATATTGTCTTAACTAAGGTTAATTCTGTTCAGATTAGGAACAAGTAGAAATCACTTATGGGAGAGTTTGGTATAGTGAAAATTTACGCCTCTAGGCGCGCAGTGTTCCAAAAGGCAACATTTAATAAATATAATTACAAAAGGGAAAGATTTCACTGAGTTACGAAGTTATTTCACACTTATTTGATTTATGACTATTGAAATTATCATGTTTTTAAACGTAGAAAATGGAACAAATCTGGTACACATGCGACACTAGCGCTTACCTTGTGGCGAAAATTTTGTTTACCATGCTTGTACTATTAATCTTCTCAGCCTGTAGTGGAAGTAACCTTATCTTACGAGTGGAATGGGAACCCTCCCCCCCCCCCCCCCCCTTTTCCTTAAATTTTTAGAAGCGAGGGAGCGATACGGGCGGCA
The DNA here is from genome assembly GCA_029891345.1 of Dryococelus australis. Lineage (NCBI taxonomy): Eukaryota > Metazoa > Arthropoda > Insecta > Phasmatodea > Phasmatidae > Dryococelus > Dryococelus australis. The sequence continues at coordinate 104,366,630 of CM056998.1, forward strand.
CTAACACGCACGTCTAGCGCTTCATCGCCCCTACGCGCAAGGCGTGCAGTATTTATGTCGTAACGCTGTGCTGTCCAACTTAGATCTGTAACATAGGGGGTCTTATTAAACGCGAAGAAAGCCCACTCGCCGCTTAAGGAAACTGCATAAGCAAGCTTTAAAAATGTGATATTTGACCATTTTTACTAAATCCTTTTCTCAACGAACACACTTAATATGGCCAAAAAAAAAAAAAAAAAAAAAAAGAGGGCATAGATATATTTTTTCCCCTTTTTTTTTCTTTTCTTTTTTTTTTTCATCTTTTCTGACAAAAAGTCCAATTTGCCGAACATTTATGTACCGAGATACGGATGTTCACGCAAACAACTATTTCACAAAAAAAAAAAAAAAAAAAAAAAAACGCAGGGCCATCCCACTCTTAACACAAGTGGTAGACAGCAAGCAGCGCTTTCAGATCGGCGTGGTTGTCACCACATTTGCAGACATTCAGGACAGTGTAGAAGTTGAAGGGCCTGTATCCTCCCTCACAGGGAACACCAGTTATGGAGGTCTCTTTTTTTCCTTCCTTCTTACTGCTGTCGGAGTGTACTCAGGGTGAAACGTGCGCTTGTTCCGCGCAATCCAGCCGCACACGCCAGCAAAGTTGGCGTCGCTGTACACCAAACATGTTGGAACGGCGCCTGGTAAATGTGGACTCACGAACATCCGTCGCTTCCGTCAGACGGTCGCAAGATCTTCTACCAATCGCAGGGCTACTTTTTTTTCCACCCCTCGAAAACCTTAACTTCCGACGGACCCACGGATGGGCCACCGCCTTCTGATGACATTACGTAGACGCGAATACGCACTTTGAAATAAAACGCAAGGCGGTGGACATGTGTTTAATTATCTTGGTGGTAAATTCAGGAATTTAAAACGTAAACAATTATTCAGTATAAATTTTCATCACGTAAAAAAATTATTTCCCCGAAATGTTTCTGTCTTGAAAATGCATTTCCAACTAATATACCTCCAACTAAAGAAAGATCATTATGTTATGTTGTCACACTAAAATTTTTCCTGTCAGAACGGTCGACGGACGACGGATTGTTGTGAGTCGCTTTCAACTGACGGACGAAAAAAAAACAGACAGACGATTGACTGACTGACGGATGCGACGAATGGTCGTGAACCCAGCTTAACTTACTTGTTAGTCGAAAGTGCAATCAATAGAGAACCTTATCGAAGAACACATTAGCTGTTCAAGCACAAAGCCCGCGCCCGAGATTGGCGCAAACAGTCAGTAAAAGATGTTTCAAAAATAACTTCGCTAGATATTTCAATGCGTAACACTAAATAAAATTTACCTTCGTTTGCGAACAAGTAGTTATTTCTTCTGCAAAGTATTTCAAGTTTTTTGCTTTCGGAATCCGCACGTTCTGAACTTTCCAGATCTGTATTTTAGAAATTGCGTCATTGGTTCCGTTCGGAAACTAAAACTTACGTTTCCATTATGTGACACGGAACCATGCAAACCGAACGGAATTAAATGTGGCAACATAGTTAAAAAAAAAAAAAAATGTTGAAAACTCATGTTTCCATTACTGCAGACGGAGGAAAGTTTCAATAACCTAGAGAACTTTAAAACTGGTAAGTGAGTCTGTGTTCGCATGCTGTGGCTACAGTATCTACAGAGCACTCCATTTGAACTGCTAGCAATATTTATTGAAGCAATACAGACCTTATTGATGTAAACCATTTTATTCTTTAATTTGTATTTTGTCTACAAAAATTTTTAATCCAAACCAAATACAAAGTTATAGCCATGGTAATGAGTACTCACTCACAATAAAGCATTGTTAATTTGAAAACTACGGGTAATTGACGGTTATTGGTTTCCTTGTCGCATATTTAAGGAGGGAATCAGTTACTATTTACGAATATTTACGTGCGTATAAGTAAGCGCTTCAAGTTAGCATTTTAACCATCACTTATAAAATTCAATATATTTCAACATATTCTGAAGCAGAGATATATGACGAAAGCAATAAAACTTTCCGTACTTTCCAGAAATCTCTCCAAGCGAGTGGTGCAATGGTTTCTTGATAGAAGCCATGATCGTTTGTTGCCCTGTTCCTGTTTTGAAAATCGCAAATTGTTTAACATCTTGTCGACCTCACTGTCGACAAGATGTTAAAATTTCTCCTATCTCCATCATTGAGCCCGACTTGCTATTTTGCTTCTCTATTGTTACTCACGTCTGCCTTTTGTCAAATGGCACGGGTTTGGGTGTCAACATCTCCCCAACCGACGTTTTCTTTTGACGTGAATACGTCTTAAAATTAGCAACCATAGTGGGAGGCATCCAGAAAATCCGATAGTGACAAAATGGGGGGTGCAGTTTGGCATGGCATCTCCGAATCTATCGTCTACATTCAAAATTAAATTACACCTTTCGATTGCCACAGGAACGAAGAATATGTTACGTTGAGTGAGGACTGCGAAGCATCGCGCGGGGCTGATTGGGGGGGGGGGGGGGCAAATGATATATTGAAGCGATGCCGGGAACGTAAAATATACATCAAGGCGTCCGAGCGCATCAACGTAGACGTATTCACGCAAAACGAACGGTCGTGTACCCAACACAGTCACACCCCCCTTTTTTTTTTCTGGCGGTGAATGGACTAAAAAGGTGGAAGAGTGTAGAGGAGTGTAGATATTTGGGTGGTTCTTAATGTCGGGATCTTGACAGTCGATGGGGATGAAGCGAAGTGAGTATGGAGCAGCGGCGGAATGAATAGGTGGAGGTAGGGGAACGGGAGATCCCCGAGAAAACCCGCCGAAAAGCGGCATCGTCCGTCACGATTACCACTTGCGACAATCCGGGAGTGACCCGGCTGAGAATCGAACCCGGTTCACCTTGGTGGGAGGCGAGCAGTCTAACGACTAAATCTAAATGAGGGAATGATGTGATTTGTATAATATGTTGGTTGGTGCTTGTGTATGTGTGTGTGTAAAAAAAAGGGGGGGGGGTGCCTGTAGGAGCGGAGCTCCATTCCCTCATCCGCCGGGAAACGAAGGCCTGGGTGTCCAGAAGGGGTACTTCGATGTCCTGGACGATGCTTAGGTTGGTGCAGAACGGTGGGCGTGGGGAAAACAATAAAAGAATAACATATAACAGTTAAGATAGGGAGGGGGCTGGGGGCCTTCGGGTTCGTGGGTGGGGTCATTCGACCGTTGGGTGCCTTGCAGGACCGGCCGAAATACTAGTTAGCTGTGTGCGTCTGGTCTCCGGCGGGGGTGGCCAAAATGATACCCATCGGGGAGCTGTCTCCGTCAGGGCAGAATAGCTCACCACCTTCCTAGGAAGTATGGATGATGCTTTTGATTAAAAATAGAATTTGTTTAAATTACGGGCGCCCAGACGAACAGCCGTCATCCCACAAAAAAAAATCGTGAATTTATATAACTTATATACTGTTTGTTAAATTGTAGTAGTCATTATAGAATTGAACACCCTGGATGGCTGTACTGCTAAGTAGGGTTAATAAAATAAATTTTAAATAAATTTAACCAAAACACAACACCGTGGCCTTTGGCAGAAGACGTAGCTTCGTGGTAACAATCAGGCGGATGTCTAAATGTGAAGAAATGGCAGACCTACGCTTATACTCTCGAGTTGATTGACTTGTTGAGTCCACGTCCACTACTACACTTCCAGAACGCCCCGGATCTAAGCGTTGCAGTGACTGCCCGAGGTTGCAAGAGGTCCTCTGGGTCAAGCCAGTTTACTTACTTACATATCAATAAGTTTGGCACATAATGTTCTACAATAGTTACATAACCACCATAATAGCGAGAAAGAAGCTGCTCAAGCTTTTCAGCCTCCATATTGGCTGTTCTGCATGTGGAGGTAAAAACGAAACGTAAATTTGTAATCTCTGAAAAGAATATCGGTAAAAATCTAATAAACAAACATGTCGAGGAACATCTGACTCTTTTTTTGTGTGCATTGAAATAAGAGTTAGATATCGCACCGTTGTGCAAAGTAAAGCCAAATACAAAAAGGCCTCTCGGTTACAGTGGACTGAAAACCCTTCGCCTACTCGGTGTCCATAAAATAAGCCATAAAGAGAAGTGGGAAGTGGGCGCTAGCTCTCACCGTTGAGGGTCTCTCTGCTTTTTTTTTTTTTTTCCTACTGACTTATATTCCACAGATTTCATCTTGTGAGAAATGCTTGCATCATTTTCCCATATAGTCCATTCGTGGTTACTTCAAACTTTTCTGAAGCCCTGCTAAAGTTATACTTTCAGACTATTCTTCTATATCATGCAAATAAAGCTTAAGAGAGTCTAGAAAATTACACCAAATGGACAGCGCACTGCATTCGTAAGCATTCAGTTCAATAACATTACAATATTTCAAAACGTATTGGCGTTACCAGATTCTTTAAGGGATAGTCTTAATTAAATAAAAGGGCTAATAATAGTTTCCCGATTTATTTACAGACAATCGAAAAAGAAAATACTCCGTACTTTTTATGTCGACAATAATGGCCACCACTGCCTATTTACAACTAATATTTACACAATCGCCCCTCATCCCACAGAAATAAACACAATCAAATAGGGGCCACGGTGGCTGAGCGATTAGCATGCTCGCCTCCCACCCCGGCCGGGTCTCCGGAATTTCGCAAGTGGGAATCGTGCCGGACAATGCGGTTGGTCGGCGGGTTTTCCCAGGGATCTCACGTTTCCCTCGCCCCTTCATTTCTACACCGTTCCATATTCACTTCAACACCCCCGTCGGCTCTCTGGACCTCGCTTTTAAGAGCCGCCCAAATATTTCCACTCACAATCAACACACACAAAACCAGTCTTTATAAACAGTTTTCTAACATCCGTTGAATTACTATGGAAATTATATATTTTCTATCTGACAGTTCCAGACTTCAATGTCTGTACCACGCGTCCATTCAGGCTCGCCTTATTTCAATTACGATATTAAGAGTCCTTCCTGTACGGTACTTTCTGGACTGTTCTGAGCGCACGACATATTTAGGAAACAATCAAACGTATCATACGTGGTACGTAAGTAATACAAAACTGACTATGTGTAATACAAATTTACATCCATGAATTATCCATCACTCAAACCCATAACTGCTCGCACCGGAGATCGGCATGCGAACCCCGACTTAAGGGGACTATGTAGCTGCGCGTCCATGGTCAAGAACCGAGGGAGCGATACGGGCGACAGTAACACGCACGCCTAGAGCCACATCGCTCCTACAAGCAAGGTGTGCAGTGTTATCGTCGTAACGCTGTACTGTGCAAATTAGATCTGTTACAGTGGATGCGATGCAAGACCACAGATTAAACTACGCCTGTGTCGTATTTTTCTCTTGCCGCTTAAGGAAACGGCATAGGCAAACCTTAAAAATGCTATATTTGACAACTTTCACGAATTTTTTTCGCCTTTAATACAGTTAATCTGGCAAAATTAAAACGATAGGGACATAAACAATTACTTTTTTTTTTTTATCCTTTCTGGCAAAAATTCGTGTTTCCAGAACGTTTATCTACCGAGATACACGTTTACGCGTAAACAACGATTTCAGAGAAAACGTTTCCGTAAATAAGAGACAGTGGTCTACGCTTACGTAGCTGTTACGGCCTAATGCCCATCACGGACAATTACAAACATGTGTTACCTCCTCCTACTAGTGCGGTGATTTGCAACACGCGTCTCATCAGTTCCGTGATTGCAGCTGTCAATATCACGAAGCAATTCGCGCTGCTGTCAACGTCTGCGCGGAGCTAACAAAGTATAACAATTAAAGTTTCAAGCTCGAGGGGGGTTTCGGAAGGGGGTCAATCATGTTTTAGCAACGCCTGAAAGCAATGAGCGAGAAACATTACAACCGATTTCCTTCCGACTCATTCAACCCCCTGTTTCCGAAGCTCTCTCATTTCTCCTTCTCTACCCCCCCCCCCCCCAACACCGCACCACTCTCTCGTTTCAAACTTTATCGATTAGAACTGCTGAAACTCATTTTAAACCTTAGTTTTATACACGAAATGTAATGAGTTTTTAGAAATATGTGTTGTTCTAGTTGAGGTACGTAATTTAATTAGCAAAACAGTAACGAAAGAATACTTTTATACACATCAACGGCTTTATAATATTCTAAAATTAAAAATAAATATTTACACAAAAGACTGCGAGATAAGCAAAGTGTTTTCACGCGAGTCTAAAAAGCTATGAAATAAATTAAAAAAATAGTTATAGTGCCTATGTGAAAACGTAAACATTTCCTCGTGCACAGACGTATCCGTAACCGTATCCGTAACCGTATCCGTTCAGTAAAGTTGGAAGATAATTCGGAAATGACGTTTCACGCTTATACTTCCAGTAAAGGTGGCCATCTACATGGTCCGTTAATGACGTTACCGTATGTTTCCAATAAAAGTTTTTAACAAAAAAACTGTTTAAAGAGTACGCTGAAACAAGCTATGTTACATCTACACAGTCTGTTTCAGCATGAAAATAAATATCACTTTAACTAGGACGGAGTAAAACTCCTATAATAACACGCTTATTGCAAGAACTATTTTATAACTGTTCAGCGTAGCAAAAACGACATATTTCAGAATTATGGTACGTAACACAATATATATAAAAAGGCTGCCGTTTTGAAAATAAGCTTCCTTAAATCAGATGGACTGAAACAGTATCGTCTGTATAATCAAATTTCTTAGAATTCTTTTTGAGAGTAAATATGCTATTACGTTACAAATGTGTTTTTAGGGGTGCTACTTAAACAACGGAGAACAAAAAAATTTTTTACGAATTATTAAAACCATGTATGATTAATATTGGCCTCATACTGTTCCTGAGATTAAATGCTTTTTTTTATCTAGGTGATATTATCTCTAAAATTATGAAATTATGGGAGAGTAGGTTTCTGAATTAAGTGACAACTAAACGTATCGGGACCGAAGTTAACTCGTTTGATAAAATTAAGATAAATAGCTCTAGTAATATAACACAGTACAAAAAAAAAAATTTGAAAGGCCATTATTTTGAAAATAGTAACGAGGCATTATTTAAGCCTGTTTAAGGTCATAAGTATTGTAGGGTGGCTGACTTTAGCACATGGATTCTGGTATATGATCCAGAATAGTAGGGACGCACGGGTCCTACCCACTTTTGATTAATCGGATTATCAATTTGATATCAAATTGATTGATCGGATTAATCCTTTATCAGATCTTAATCCGATAAAACATGTTTTCATCCACAAATCTTAATCCGATAAAATTTGTTCGATTGATGCAATTAATTTAAATGAATAAATCAATCAAAATTTTGTTTAATTTTTTTTTTAATTTTGGAATTTTGTGTGAATTGATGTGCGTAGTTGGTGCAAGAGTTTGCTAAGTGTCTTTCTTTTTTCTTTTTTTGGGGAGTGGTATGGCAAGTCCTCACCCTTGGATGTCTAACGTATACTGAGGTGTGATGTGTTGGGGAATGGGTATGTATCTATTTAATAATTTCATTGAGGAATGGGCATATGAGTTCCTTCCCTTTTCCTGTCTGGCAGGCGGCTGAGGGAGGGGGAGCATCACAAGGCACGTCTGCTTCGGCCGTCGTCTGATTATCGACTGAAGTTATTGTGGGGTATTTTAATGAAAATGAATAATATACTGAAATCCACAATGTCAGTTTACTAACCCATCCTGTATGCTACAAATATAATTCATGACAAACGAGAAAATTGTACGTGATTCCTCGACAAACAGAGGATATTTAGTGTCGGAAATGAAAATAACAAAGTATTTAATTGAAAATGATTAGGAAACAGCTATTGAAAGAATACATATTTTATTGAATAATAGGCTGAAATCCACAATGGCATTTTACTAACCTAATTAAAACGAACGTAACTTCATGACTCCTCGACTAGCCCAAAAGGAAACAAGTTAAAAAAATTATGTATTGAAACACTTTACAGATCGATAAACATTATTTAGCCTGTTAACGACGCATGTACTAGATGAATGAAAATAAACGAAAAGACCATACGAACGTTAAAAAATTATGAATAAATATTTCCCTACCAAAATATTTCCACGTGAATGACTGGCCCAGCTCTCCTGGTGTCATAAAGAAAGCAAGCAAGCAACGAACTAGCATAATTATACCTACAACATGCCAAAAAACAATGTCCCTACCTATATAATTTATGACTATTCCTAAACACAAGACTGACACGTTCTGAAGTAAGTAAAAAAGGTGAGATATTAAAATTACTTATCCCTGCTTACGAATTCACCGGTTTATCTCTCAAATTTCAGCTAATCACATTACTATGCATTACCTTACAATGTATAACTTATAATTTAATACGGGGAACACGTCCGTTGACTTGGGAAGTCGGTGCCGGACTAAGATCGCTTGCGACGAACGATAAGCTGGGCGAGGTGTCAGGAGCAACTAAACATCTGCTTCGGCCACTGTCTGATTGTAGACTTAGGTTATGGTGGATTATGTTGTTGAAAATGAATAATAGTGTGAAATCCACAAAGACAGTATACTAACCTGCCCTGTATGCTAGGAATATAATTTATAACAAACAACAGATACTCGTATGCAACAAACATACTGACACCTCAACAAGCACAAAAGGAAATGAGTTTAAAAAAATTACGTATTGAAACAATTCATAGATCAACAAAAATTATTTATCCCTGCTTACGAATTCACCGATTTATATTTCCAATCCAAGCTAACTACAATAGCATATCTCACCCACACCCTCGTCATCTCTACAACGTAATGTGTAAATCACGTACATAGAAGTGAAATAATGATTTACCATGCAATAACTTACGCCATTTCCAAGCTTTAAAATTAATTCACTATTAACAAGCAATAAAACTTCCGTTGAAGCCTAGCGCGATGTTCCGCTTACATGGTATAATTATCTAGACGTAGTTTAGCTTAAAAATGGAATCCGCACACAGGTTTCCGGAAAAAATCGCATATAAATGGTGAGGAAATATATGAATTAAACATTCCACGAAAAAATACGATTTTTTTAAAATCAACATTAAGTCACGTTTAATAGAAAATTATGAAAAGTTTTAAAATATCGGTCTGACAAGTTGGTTTTTTATTTATTTTCCTAGGGTAAAACGTCCGTTTGCATAGAAACCGCCACACGCTCGACTACCACGACTCCTGCTAGAGTGCCGATCGCCAGTGTGTATATTTATTTAAGAATTTAAAGATTTAATACTCTATACACGAGAAGAATTATTTAAAAAATCGAAAAAATCGAGGAACATATAATGTTAAACTTACACTTACGCAACCACCCTAACCAACAACCCACCCTCGCCCTATAATAAATATCGCGAGAAAATCGAAAAAATTATAATTATCGAGGAACAAATAGTCTAACTTTACCCAGCCTTACAGCCCACAATCATAACCAACACTCCCCACACCCTCAGCACCATTGGCCTTGTGTAACAAATTATCCCTCCACTGATACCAATCAATGTATCTGACCAGTGGCTACGAAATTAAACCTTCAACATACATATTTTTTCCAGTATTAAACACTAGAATATGTTTGTAGCTCATGTTTTAACCACTAAAGACAATTTACTGTCGGCGATATATATATATATATATAGACGTTTATTTAAAATATTTTATATATAAAGCGGGGTTTTTAAAATAAATGAAACGCAACATAATTTCTTTAAAATAATTTTATTCGGTAATGTTCAACATGAGGAAACACATACACATTGACAATAAATATTTATATTTTTACTTGGTTTTGTGTATTGCAAGACACTGTTCCCGAGTGAGTACTCATTTCCGTGGGTAATCTAAATAATGCTTAAAACGCTGTTTGTAGACCTAAACTATGTACCCATACGAGGTATTCTGCAAGGTTACCATTCTTTAAATGTTTCTTATTGTAACGCTCTTTACTGGGAATGCCTACTAGAGACGTCACTTTACTCTGATCTGGGGGGGGGGGGGGCAAACTCAGACGGCTCAGTAACACAAGAATAATTGTAAAAGCTACAAATTATTTTATTCCTTGTTCTCATACAATAAAGGATATCAAATACATTAACAAGTAAATACTGAACGAATATTATCTTGGAAATCTCAACAAATAATATAGAATAAAACGTGACTATTCAAAGCTACAATTACATTAATAATTATTAGGCTCTAAAAGTGGAACTCTGGAGTTCGCTGCGCGTAGTATCATCTCCGGATATATCGTGCACCTAGAACCGAATTTCTCCTTACCACTGTTAATTACGACACAACCGGAGCTCCTCCGCTTCGTGATGTGTTGTCGTGGATGGCCAATCTAACACGCCTCTCCCAAGACGTCTATCACGGCTCGCCCTGCACAAGATCTCGCGCCGACTTCCGGCGTCGATGCTGTCCTCGAGTAGTAGTACCAGCAGAGTAGGTCAACGAGTGAGAGCGTCGTCAGGCCCCAGCGGCCTCTTATAGTTAGCCACTTGCCGACTTGCAGGGACGCCTTTCGCCGCCCTCCCTCTCCTCAGCTCCCCTCATCATAAAGTACGCCAGGACAGCACTCCGTAAACTCATGGTGCAGGTTGGACTCCCGTGCCTGCAACATTATGTAACAATAATGCGAAATATTCTTAGTTTCGTCTTCCGCCGTCAGAAGATCAACATGTTCAGGTTTCTAGTTCTAAGTCACATGTGTTGGCACCACTTTTCCGCTAGCATTCAGCGAGTACACATTTACAGACCCACCAGGGTTGTTGTTCTCAAGGACAAGTCGGAAAATCCAGTCCGCTAAATTCTAACTTTTCTTCCACCTCAGCTCTTGTCCACATGCTGCAGTTGCGATGACTTAACAAATTCAGCCAACACTGACCGCTAACTAGCCTATTGCTGCCAAATTTAGAAAGCATGTAGTGCTACCGGAGGCCACCTAAAATTTCATGGTTTTAGAAGTTCATATATATTATTTGAAAACTGCTTCCTTATAAATATTGTATGTCAGTATACTACATTCACCAAGCCATTAAACATATTTCATCGAAAATCTTTAAACTGCCAGTTTCTATTGCGCGCATATAAAACGTTGGTTTAAGCTAAATTTGTTGCCAATTTACGTTTAAACCAACTAAAAATATTAATCCTCGCTTCTGAGAAAATACTCATTTAGTTCAAACCAAATTTGGCAGGCACTTAGTGTTTTAGTGGGTAACATTTATTTATATTTTCATATATCAGAAATTTGCCCAAAGTTGTAACAACTTTGGTATTTATAGCATATTGTCTTAAAATATTCAACAATTGTATTTTTTAAAAATTTGGTAAACTGACAGACCCAGTTGCGATCGCTGAATTCACGTGATCGTAGCTTCGTCTGTCGGTTCTTGTGTGAGACAACGCAACGAAAAAGAACATTTATATATTAGGATTTATCTAAATATATCCCAAAGTAATTAGTTTATATAATGGATGTACTCTAATAAATGCTAATAAACACCATAGTAGGATAGTTGAGTACTAACGGATCATATTTCATCAAGAACAAATTTTCTAACGTCGATAGGTTATAGGCTGTTAACGGTAAAATGAGAACTTTTGAAAGCCCTGCTTAAGATCTACTTGTATGCACGTTGTGTATTATTCCGTCTTATGTAAAATTAACATTGTCATGGACCTCATAACTTTGTTCATGCGTTGGTCAAATTAAAATGTGAAATTATTAGAAAAGTAAACATTTTTACAAATCTGCTAATTTTGACACACTGAGACGTTAACAAAACTATAAGCGTAAGAAATAATTTTAATTATAACAAATGGTTACCTAACACTTTTTATTCGACGTTAACATATGGAACTACTTTTCATCCATTGTTACCAACTGGACCGAACGCATGTCCCTCAGTGCACCCGTTAAAATATATGCAGGCAGGGGCAGTAACATTTTTCTAAGGTTGATTTCAAAAGTGTTCACTTTATCGTGAATAGACTTTACCTGCTAATTGCAGTGGCAATGCGGCAGTGGCAGTGCGGGTATGCAACGATGTATACTTGGCATATTAACCAACTTCTGCGCAGTTGTCCTCTCAGTACCGCGCAGTCTCAGTCTCAATGATGCTATGTATATCCAATTACTGCAGGACTTGTTACCGGAATACTTGAAGGATGTTCCTCTAAATGCTCTCGTGCGATGCGTTGTCAGCAGGACCGGGCCCATTCTCGTTTCGCCATTGAGGTTCGCCGGCACCTCGACGTTCACTTCCCGCAGCAGTGGATACGTAGCGGAGGTCCCATAGTGTGGCCACCACGCTCACCTGACATCACACCACACGAATTCTGGCTGTGAGGCCATATAAAATAGATGGTGTACGCAACACCACTTTACACATAGGGTGATCCCACTACACGGACATGGAGAGCAGTTGACACCATCAATGCCATCCCTGAAACCTTTGCATATGTGCGTTGCAACATGCTTCAGCGCTGCACTGCCTGTGTGGCCGACGGTGGCCGACCCTTTGAACAGGCACTGTGAACCCCATCCCTTCTGCCGCATTTGTAAATAAATTTTAATTTCATTGCATTGCCTGTTGCTTCATTACTGTGGTTGCATACCCATCCCTGCACATTCCCCCTGCCACTAGTGGATTAACAATTTTTTCCAGGATGAATTATTCTTCATATGTGCCCATTAGTAGATGTAAAAGGGAATTTCTAGCTCACCATAATTTTTAAGGTTATTTCCTCTAACATTGCAAAAAAAACCGCAGTACACTAAATAGTTATTTCACCTAAAATTGCAGGAAAAAATTAGAAACTCAAAATCTGAAATTCGTTGAAAAGTCGTGAAAATCATATAAATTAAAGCCAAAATTAAGGTATTTAAGGGCTAAATTTAAGTTCTAAAAGTTTTTTTTTAAGGCGCTCTCAAAAACAAGCTATTTTAAGCAGAAAGACAAAAAAATTTTAGCAGTTTTTCAAAAATGATCTCTAGGATGTGACACAGGAGGAAACATGCAAATTATTTTTTAAACAATCAAATATATCGTTTTCAAGAAACGATAATTTTGCGAGCGAGCAATCTAAATCAAGTAAATTTACGACAAAATCAAGCAAAATCAAATGAAATATTAATAAGATAATTGATAGAATTGAAATATAAAATTCAATCCCATGCACAGACTTTCCATTTTTCAGTTCTTTTAAGTCTCTATATGATATAAAAACTGCATTCTCATTTATTAGTGTTGAAGCATTTCTATCAAGTATCTTCAAATAGCGCTCTGGTAAAGTAATTTTATACTTATAATCTAAAATATAATTAATATTTTTTCCAAACTTAGACTCATAAATTTCTATATCTGTAGCATTAAACTATTTTTTTTCTAGATCTTGTAATTTAGTCAATGCATACGAATCGTTCAACTTCTTGAGGAGGGATTCCATTGTTTTGTGACATTTGTAGAGAAAAAAAATGTACAAAGAAAAATATTTTCTCTTTATTTTAATAAATTTATTTTCTTAATAAATAAAAAAGCAACTATGCTCGAAATGGAATATAAAACCTAGCTAAGCAATGTAAAAGTTAGGTGAAGTATTAAAAACATAGAAAGTTTTGCACCACGTAAACGCACAAAAGATAAATATTTTAACATCTATAAAATATGTTATAATGAATATGATAGTAGTCGATACGAATTTTAAAAAAGAGAGTAATGTGCGAATGTTGAAATTTTGTTTATAATACATCTCTCAAAAAGCATAAAAAGAGTAAATTACGCAATACAACATTAGATATTCTAAAAGAGAATCAACATGATTATTACCCAACAAAGACATGTAATGTAATGAGAATAAATCGATAAAATTATTTTCTCTTAATCAAAATAGTAAGGACAAATGTTCAATCACATGCAAATAAATGTTTTACTGATCATGTGAAGACTTATCACCATAACAAGGAGTTAAATACGGTTTCCGAGTAATTTAAGCATCTTTTTTATTTATTCAGTATGTCTGTTTTTACATTTTATTTATCAATTGTTTTCTCTAAAAAAACCACTATAAAATTGGAGGTTTATATAACAACTAAGTTGAACGATGTGGGAGTGAGGAAGTTGAGAGATATTACTAGGTATTTTAAAATAACGTTTAAGCAGACTAAAGAAAAACGATCTAATTAGAACAATGAATTATATCCCAAATATAGAAAAGAATTAGAAGAAATATTTCCATTCTATAATAATTTATTTGTTATTTACTTACATAATAAAGCTTTTAAACGTAGGACATCACGTATAACATTGAAAATACCTTAAATTTAGTACAGCCTATTCAATTTTTTTAGCTCACTAGAAAATAAGGTATTTGAGATAATACGCACTAATCTTAGGAACCTTAGAGGGCGGAAAACCAGTATTAGATTATATACCTATCTTCGTAAGCAAGATAATAATTAAGTAGAACGATTTGAATTTCAATCACCCAATTATACAATATTGAATGAAGGAGATAATAAAAGGTTTATAAATTTATAATACAAGAAATAATTACAATAATTATCTGAATTTCAAAGAAGAGGCTCAGGATGGGCATTAGATAGAATAATGGGAATACAATTAGATTTAAATAAGTATAATCCATTAAATGGCTGATTATATATAGAATTACCAGAAGATATTAAGAATAAGAAAACATGCATATGTGTTAAATATAATGATCAAAAATGCTTACTTTGGGCTGTAAAATCTGCATTATTTCCAGCAGACACAAATTCGGACAGACTAACCAAATATAAAAATGTGGGGCTTAATATTGATAAAGTAATACATAGATTTGAATATATAATTAAAATTGATGATATACCAAAAATATAAAATCAAATTTATGTACCTATAAATGTATGCTCTAGTGAAGATGAAGGCGAGAAATCCACAATATATCCACTTAAGCTTACAAATTTTAAAACGGATAATCATATAAATTTACTTTATTTCGAAGAAGGTGATAACTCAGATTTTGGTTGGATTAAAGATTTATCGAGGCTGCTTGCAATGCAGAAAAATAATAAGCATGGTAAAAAATATGTATGTGATATGTGACTTCAAACTCTTTACCTCTCAGGAGAAATTGAATAAACACACAGAAGACTGCTCTAAAAATGAAGCAGTAAAAACCAACAGACCTCAAAAAGGAGAGCACATAAAAAATAAAAATTTCAAACATACAATGAGGGTTCCTTTCAAAATATATGCAGATTTTGAATCAATATTAAAGAAAATATCAACAGTTAACAAAATCCAAGAGAATTATGTAAATTTAACTTTATCAAAAAAATATCCATATTCAACCCAGGATGAGATCGATAATGGTATTTATAAGGAGACACTTAAACAAAATATAATCTTACTAATGAACAAATAAATAACATTGTTTTAAAGCTGAATGATGAATCATATACAATGCAATCTCAGTAGTATATAGAGGTCCAAATGCACATAAATGTTTATTTATTGTATGAAAAGGAAAGTAGAAGAAATTGAAGAAATATATTCACAAATTGAGCAAATGCATCCACTAACAAAAAAAAAAGTGATAACACTTTAGGGCCTCAGATGAATGTATTGTATGTGGATATGCATATACAGAGTACAATAAAAAAGTACATCATAATGATCATATAACTGTAAAATGCATTAATCCTGTATGTAATAATTGTAATCTACAATTAAAATTGCCCAAACGTGTACCACTTTATTTCCATAATTTAGTGGGGTACGATGCATAATAATTTTTTAAAGAGTTAGGATATGATGACAAAAAGTTTGATTTAATTGCAAATAATGAAGCAAAGTGTATTACTTTTGAGCAAGCAGCAGAATATTTAAAAATTAAGTAATAGTTTAGATAAATTAACATCTAATTTAAATAAAGATCAAATGCAACACACACAAAAACATATTCCAAAAGAATAAGTTGATTTAGTTATTTGGAAATGTGTGTATTCTTATGATTATATGGATAGTAGGAAGATATGTAAGAAAGAGGACTTGCACCATAAAGTGAATATACAATAAATTAAATGAATCTGATATAACTGACGATGAATATGAGCACGCCAAACTTGTATGGAACAAATTTAATATTAAAAATCTTGGTTAATACCACGATTTATATTCAAAAAGTAATGTATTACCATTAGCAGATATATTTGAAAATTTCGGAAATACATGTATAAATGCATATGATTTAGATCCTGCGTGGTATTTTAGTTCGCCAAGATTATCTTGGGATGCAATGTTAAAAATGACTTATCAATCACTAGATTTATTACATAACTATGATATTATTTTAATGGTAGAAAAGGGTATTAGAGGTGGTATGTCACAACGTTGTAAGCGATATATTAAAGCCAATAACAAATTTCTCGAAGATTTTTTAACTCTAATCAAGAATTAAATTATTTAGCATATCTCGATGCTAATAATTTATATGGTTGGGCAATGTCACAATATTTACCATATGGTGGTTTCGAATGAGTTTATTATACATTATCTGATTAACATTACTGGAGTGAAAACATATTATATTTGGAGGATGATTCTAAGTATGGTTATATATTAGAAGTTGATTTAGAATATCCACAAGAACTATATAATTTACATAAAGATCTATCTTTTTGTCCTGTAAATAAGGTAGTTTCAGGAACAAAGCAATCTGAATTAGTAACAACTTTACATAATAAAGAAAAGTATGTAATACAATATGGTAATTTAAAACAGTGTGTAAAGAATGGATTAGAACTTACTAAAATCCATAGAATATTATTGTTTGATCACTCCGATAGGCTGAATAAATATAGATTTGAATACAGAGATGAAAACTAATGTTAAAATTGACTTAGAAAAAAAAATTAGATGCTATGCATAATTCTGTGTTTGGTAAAGCAATGGAAACTGTAAGAAATATAGTTTATATAAAACTAATATCAGATGCAGAGAAATGTGAAAAATTAGTAGCCTAAACAAATGCCAAAAGAAGTACTATATTTAATGAGAATGTTGCAGCTATACATATGAATAAAACAAATGTAACATTTAATATGCCTATTTATGTGGGTATGTTAATTTTTAACATATCAAAAGAATTGATGTATGTTTTTCATTGTAACTTAATAAAACAAAAATATGGAGAAAACATTGAATTATGTTATCAAGATACTGGAAGCTACACATACAACATAAAAACAGAAGTTTTTTTAAAAAGACAAAGACACTGGTAGAAAAATTTGATGCAAGTGATTAAACAGATGACAATACATATAACATGCCTCAAACAAATAGAAAAGTTTTAGAAAAAATGAAAGATGAATGTATTGGTAAGAAAATGACAATTTGTTGGTGTTTGCTTATAAGGTCGACGATAAAGAAAATAAAAAATAGAAAGGTGAAAGAAATGTGTTTTTAACAAGCGAATAATATTTGAGGACTATAAGATTAGTTTGAAGAGAAAATAGAACATAGAACAATGAATTTAATAAGAAGCAAAAAACATTAAATATTTACAATCGAAGTTAATAAACTAGCTTTAAGTCCTCATTATGACAAGAGAATTGTACTATAAAATAAAATCTAAACAGTGACGTATGGATGTCAAAACATATAATTATAATTAATTTTTTTGATAAATTATATAGTAATTTAAACTTCATTAATCTGTAAACCAATGTCAATATCAGAACCATCAAAATCAATTACTTTATCATTTTTGTCTCTAATTTATAAAACAATGTGATTCCAGCATTCATTGTTGATTCTATTAAAAAAAATCGGATATGGGGGTTATTAACTAACATAATCTCTGATGCCAAACATTGTTTTGGTGGATAACAAGCAATTAAACAGTTTCTAAATGATTAGATTTGTCATATTTTATAAATATTCCATAGACTAAATTAGAGTGAACATCTATTGTTTTAAAGTAATTAATTAAATTAGATAACTTAGTATCTACAATAATTTTGTTTTTTACAATAAGCATATTTCTCTCGAAACCAAGTATATCCGATAATCGATCATCGAGTCTAAAATCAAACATAGATTTAACCACAACTCTATTTTTCACATTGTCTGCTGTCAATTCAATGTTATTTGTTGAAAATGGGTCAATGGAATTTATAGTTTCTTTTAACTGTTCGATATTGTATTGACCTCTAGGAATAGTTATAACTTCGTTTTTATCAACAACAGGACTCGTGTGTTCAATTGTTGCTATAGTATTATTGTCTTTATTTGGAGTTGAAAATTTTGTATGAAAACTGATCAAAGAAATCGATTTTTAACTATGGAAGATTTCAAAATGAAGTTTTTTCTTTAAAATAGTACTATTATTTTTCAATTTAAATACTTTATTATCCTTTTATTACAAAAATTATACTATTAAATGACGAAAGTTAAATGGTATTTCGGTGTTTTAATTTATGAAGATAATTCTGAAATTAAAAGGAATGGTGGATTATTGCCTGATAATATGATGACTATAATAGTAGGTCCAAGCAATTGTGGAAAAAAACTAATTTGATGATAAATTTTATTTATAATATAGGATGGATAAATTTTAATAAATTATATGTTTGTTCAAAAAGTTTAAATCAACCAAAATATATTGAATTACAAAATCATTTTAATGTGTTATCTAAAAGGCTTAAAGTTAAAGAAAAATAGTATGATTTTTTAAATAATACTGACCAAATAACCCCTTTAGATCAATGTGAAAATGATTCTCTTGTTATATTCATATTTGATGATGTTATTTTAGATGACCAAGATATTGTTCGCGATTATTTTACTAGAGGAAGACATGCAAATTTTGAAGTATTTTATTTAGCTCAAACATATTCAATAAATACCTAAACAATTGGTACGAGATAATACAAAGTTTTTGTGTATATTGAGACAAAACGATACTAATTTACAGCCAATCTATAATAATTTTGTTAGTGGAGATATGACTATTGAAAAATTTAAAGAGATTTGTGCAAAATGTTGAGATGAAGGTTATGCCTTTATTACAATAGATTTGAGAAGAAAAGAAAAAAGGAAAGTATGAAAATTAAATTAAATTCTTTATCATTTTTGTGAAAAAATTTTAAAAACAATAAATCTATTTTAAACATATTTTATGAATGTAAAATGTGTTTTATGAATGTAAAAATACAACATTGAACAAATGTTGAGTGCATTTTATGTATGTTGAACAAGTGTTTAAAAGTATTTTTATTTGCCTTCGTGATCATGATCCTGTGCGACAGTTATCCTGCACGAGTGTGATCATAACAGAAAATCATATAAAATGTTAAGATGATTTGACTAGCACCAAAATGGTGCTATCTAAAGATATAAAAAATACTAAATTATACATTAATTTTATATTCTTCAATTTTTCATTTTCTTTATAAAACAGAATATTAATAAAAATACTTATTACCATTCACCAATTTCAATTGCACATATTCTTGCATACACAAAATGGAGTCAATTCTAGACATAAAAACAACAAACTTATTTACAATGGTAAACAAGTTTCAGTGTTTATTGATAAGAAGAAAAATCCTTGGTTTAAAGCCAATGATATTGCAGAAATATTAGAATACAATAATCTTCAACAGGCTGTAAGAAATAAAATCGATGTTGAAGATAGGGCATTGTTTAAGAATATAATGGGGGTGCTATGTAGTAGCACCCTAACATATAATGAGATAAACACAGTTTTATCAATGAATCGGGGTTTTATACTTTGGTTTTATAATATAAAAAGGAATAAGCTTAAAAGTTTAAAACATGGGTTACTCACAAATTTTTACCATACATTATAAAACATGGCGAAAGTAAGATTAAAAAGATATAAGGCAATTATACAAATACCAAATAAAGCATTTAAAATATATAAACAAAATTATAGAAAATAAAGTTCATCATTTAGATGATACAGTTCAAATGACTGTAGAGCTATTAACTCTCAGAAATGAAGAAATCAGAGAAATGACCCTACACAAAATCAAGATTTAAATCGAACTTTCGTTTTTTTTAACATTATATGAAAATTGTCCATTTTATTATTATGTCATTAGAACTCAAAGAAAAAATCTCCAAACAAGTTTGTATAGAATTAAAGATGTACATCCAACGTGTATACAAATATTGAGATTTGATTATAATGCAAATTCTATAAATTTATACCAAAAATGAAAGTATCAATGAATTTTCTCATTGAGTATTATCATAACTATTTTAATATTGTTGGAAATAATTATACTCAGCAACAGTTGATTAATGATATTAATACTCTAAGTCGAATTGAGCAAGAAACTAATATTATTTCAATGTTCAAATTTACAAAACATATGTTTTAGTAATACAATAGTTATGTCAGTTATCAAAACCTAGCCACTTAACATATATATTATTGTTTCTCGTTTTTAAGATTTTTCAACAAAATATTCATTTGGATAGTCGGTTTTCATAATATTGTATTCATAAAAATTTCCTTTTATTTCTTCTCCTTTGTATCTTTTAATTTGTAGGTTGGAACATCATAATTTAAAAATTAAGTAACAGTAAATTATTATGTTGTCCAATTAGCTGTATAGCCCTTCTCAAATATTTTCTTAAGTTTACTAATACGGACATCACCAACTTTTTATTTTGGTTTAGCAATCATATATCTTTGATATAAAATTTTTTCATTTTCATATTAACTTCAATTGATTTCATACCAATAGTTATATGATTTGAATTATTGTATTATTTTACTAAATCATCTAATATATTCATCCATTTATAATTCCCATTCAGAGAAAGTCTCTTCCATATTGTATTTTTCAAAGTTCGATTAAACCTTTCTGCAACATAGCTTTTAATTCAGAAAATGAAGAATAATGATTAAGGTTATATTTTTGCATACATTATTTAAAAATTTTATTATAAAATTCTAAGCCATTATCGCTTTGTATATTGCATGGCTTTTAACTAATATAGTTTGAAAAGTATTGGCCCCATTATTGGTTATTTTATCTTTAATTGGTAATGTAAATACATATTTTTGGGGGAAAAAACAATAATAATTGTCATAATATACTTGTAACCATTGTTTATATGTGATGTATTTTAAATTGCCAGTATCCATTTCAACAAGATCTATTTGCCATAAATCTTCAACACCATACAAAATTAGTTTTCTTCTGGGGGAATTTTTTGTGCAGGTTTATGTAATTCGTTAATTATTCCCTCTCTTGCAATGGGCAAATTTTTTAAATGTTAATTTATTAGAATTACATATTTAACATTTACTTTTCTGAACTAATTGTCGATTTTTAGTATTTTTAGTTTTTCTATTATTATTTTTAGTAACTTTCTGACACTTCCAGCACCAAGTGTGCTCCGTTTAATAAGAATAAAATATAATTCAATTTTATATTTTACGAATATGCCTATTGTAGTTTTCACTCCATCTTTATAATTAGATATTTTCTCTTTTCTGATTTTAAAAGATAAAGTATCTCCGCTGTAAACATCAAATGGTTTACCATAATATATATTGTAGTTCCCTTAATAACAATCACAGCAGCAGAAAATATAAGATTAGCAGTAGTTATTTTTAAACAGTAGAATCCATCAAAAAAAGCAAAGAAAATTTGATAATTATCTAAGTGAAAATTATTATTACGTTTATCCCACCTTACAGGTAAATAAAATATACATATGTTTTTTCTTCGCCCTTAGAGTTAATTGATGCTATACAATTTTTCACAGTTTCATTGGTTGCAACTTGTAATTTAAGATCTGTTTCTTTATCGAAATATCTTTTATTGGCGGCATCTTTTCCATCTACAGGATCAGCCAAATTTCTGATTCTACGATTTTGTATAAAATTAGGTTGGGGAATTAAAATGTTTTATAGAATATATATATATATATATATATATATATATATATATATATATATATATATATATATATATATATATATATATATATATATATATATATATATTGTAGAGGCAACAGCAGCAGAAGCAATTTTTTCTCCAATTGGAGTATTTTTACCTAACACGATTTCTTTTGCTTCTTTTTGTATAATTGTATCACCATTATGTCTAGATTCTAAATCTTTATGATCTCTAAAAGAAATATTGTGATATTTACATGCTTTATTTAGTTTATTTACTCATGTGGAACCTCTTTCTAATATTTTAATCAATTTTGTAAATGGTCCACAATAGTTATAGCCTGGTAAATTGGTAAATGCCCAATTTATAATGCCTTTGACATGAAGTTCAGAATTCCAAAATGAATGAGGAATTACATTTAAAATTCTTATAAGTTAAGGAATTCATTTTGGATTATTAACAACAAAATCAGAAAATTCATTGTTTAGCATATTCATTGTGTTAACTTTGTAATTGTAATAATTGTTATTTCCAGTATTTTCTTCACCATGAATAACTAATAATCTATCAACCAATTTTCTAACATCATCCATCCAAACATATTCTTTTGGTAAACTATTATATATATTTAATGCTATCACCAGTTTTAGGAGAATTTGTAGAACTTGTTCTTTTTGGCGTGTTTGGCTCTGATCTTAATTCACTTAAATATGGTACTATATAGTCATCAAAAATTGGTTTAATTATATGATTATACTTCCAACCTACACACAAAGCCGTTTTTTCACAAGTGTTATATTCTTGGAAAGCAGCATTGGTTGTTTTAACAATTTCTGCGTAATTTCCGTAGTCCTTAGTAGTGTATTTATCCTCAAGATCTGATTGTGCTTTTTTTGTTAACAAATTACAAAGTCCTGGTGTCTATGTATATTCTTTATCCTTAACAAATAGTGCATCATTATTCATCGTTACTTTTGTATCACCAACGTAAAAATGTTCTCCACCTCCACGTAAACCATATTTTTCATTAATAGCATTTATTCTTTTAGGAATTTCTATTCCGAGACTTTGGGAATAATTCTCTTTCAAATGATGTTTCTTCACGAGCAGGTGGATAATCTAAATTTTTACTGCAACAGGGACTAGCGTTGTTATTAAATGTTTATTTTCTTGACTTACTTTTTTTACTTTTTTTTTTTATTACCAATATTGCGTAATTCGTCTGTTAATGATTGCTCTTTCTTCTTATTTTTTCATGTTCTTTTTCATAACGCTTTTTATATTTCTTGTAGTTTTAGATGAGTAATTTAACTCTAGAAACTCCCTTCTATTGTGCCATTTATATATAAATTGTTTTACTCATGAGTTATAAAAATATTGAGAATTTTGAGTGGCAGACTTTCCCTCCAACTGATCAAACTAGGGGGAATTTAAATGTTTACAACAATAGAATCGTGTTTGATATTCCTATAGGAGATGGTTTTTCTTTTCCAAATTATGCTTATGTTAATGAACAATTTAGTTTACTAAAGAGAGCTAAGGTTGGAGATGAAGCAAAATATGGCGAAGAAGACAATATTGATATTTGTTCTAACTTTTTTTCCTTTTCAGTTTTCTAGAGTAGAAATCCCAAAACATGTAAATATTATTGAAGTTTTTGGTAATGCAGGTATAATATCAACAATGATGAATGCTTTATTAAGATCACCAAGTGAACAAAATTATTCAGAATTTACTCGTGTTGATAATCTACATCGAGATAAATCTCTTTCTGATAAAATAACAAAAGAGGTTAAAACTGTTCCTAGTGTCAGAACAAATGAAATAATCTATCCTCTTAGATATCTGTTTGGTTTTATTCGTGATGACTGAAGTTTATTGGAAAGGATGCTATAAAATTACCTTTTTTCGTAATTCATTTGACAACTGTTTATTTCTTTATGAAACTTTAGATAAAGATGATAAAGTTACGAAATATCGTCCTCGTCCTGGTAAAATTGTTATTAAAAAATTAGAAATTACGTGGCCTATTGTTGAATTATGAATCAAACACGGCCATTGCAATTAAAGATAAAATATATAAAGAACCTAAAATACCTATTAGTTTTGATTATTGGCAATTTTTAGAAAAAGAAGTTCCTAAAGGAACAATTGTGTCTAACTTTGATGTACAAGATCAGTTTAATCATTTACAATTTGACGTGCCCGCTTTTGCAATTGTAGGCTTTCAATTTAATATAAAAAAAATCGTGCTGAACAACATAAACACACTGTTATGTTTAATCATTGTAATGTGAGTAAAATTTATGTTAAAAACGGTATGAATTAAATTTTTCCTAAAGAAAACTGCAATCTAGACATTAAAAACGGTGTTTATCTTTAACAATTTCTTTTTTATAATGATTTTATAAATTCAAAAACTAAAGTAGATACCAACTTTAGGAATAATGAATTTTATTATAAACCAACTGTAAACTTTGATGGTGATACTATTTACTATTCACTTTGGAGGCGAAGACCTTTATATGTTATTGATTGTTCATATAGATAAACTACTGTAGTTAAAGGAAAAAAAAACAAACATAAAAATTTGTGTTTATTTTAATAAAACTCCTGAAGAAGCGGGTACCATTTGTAATGTTTTTAAATTAGTAAACGAAACCTTACTTATGATTATTTGAAAGAAAGTATTACTAAAGATTTATAAATTTTTAATATTATTAAATGGAGGAATCAACAAATTGTTCCGATAGTTTAAAACAATATTCTGAGCTTATAGTTGAGTGGTTAAATTTAAAAGTTTTACGATTTTTTTTATCAAATAAAAGAACATTTTCATAATTCTAAATAAATTTCTTTTCCTTATAAATAAAAACTGCCCGTGTTGTCTTGCAGTTTGACAAACATTTTAAAAGGTGATAGCGAGTCAAAAATCCCTTACAATAGATTACATAATGCATCTGAAGATCTTAAAAATATACTTTACAAATTTAATTCAAATTACAAAACTTATAATTAACCATTTTAGAAAATATTGACGATAAATATGACCTTCGAGAACTTGGCGAAAATCTAGAGCAAATAGAACAAGTTTATAAAAATTAGTAGAGCTTCGAATGTTAAATGTAAAGAATAATAAGAAAATATTTCATTTTATTTTTGCTTAATTTACTTGATTTAGATTGCTCGCTTACAAAATTAGAGTTTCTAGAAAACGTGAAATTTGCATGTTTTTTGCTTAAATTTTGTATTTTTTATGCTGTGTCACATCCTGCACGGTCCGTTTTAAAAAACTGCTAATATTTTTTTTTCATTGCTTGTTTTTGAGAGTTCCTTTAAAAAAAGCTTTTAGAACTTAAATTTAAACCTCAAATGCCTTGATTTTGGCTTCAATTGACTGATTTTCACGATTTTTCTCATCGAATTTCAGATTTTGAGTTTTTCATTTTTCCCTGCAATTTTAGGTGAAATAGCCGTATTTAGTGTACTGCGTTTTTTGTTGCAATTTTAGAATAAATAACCCAAAAAATTGTGGTGAGCTGGAATTCTCCTTCTACATATACTCCCATTGACCCCACTTTGGTGGGATCAATGGGAGTATGTGCGTGTGTGTGTTTATAATTGTGTATATATATATATATATAAACACATTCATACACAAGTAGATACAGAAAGAGAGCACTTTCTTTGGAAGTTCACACGGAATGGGGAAATTTTATTTGGTAAATATCTTATTTTTAAAATGGCGGCTTCGTTATACTTTGTGTTAAATTCCATATTTCTTGGACCATAAATTGATGTATACGGAATTGTACTGCAGTACTACTGAGTGTATAAAATTCACTTTGTACAGGTTTTTGTTGTACTGATTCATTTCTTTTATGGCATATATACAAGTTACTGTTAACACTTTTATTAAAAGCACAACTATGTTGAAAACTGAAACGGAAACTAACGCCAACGCCATGTGAAGTGTATTTGATAGTTCTGTTTGCATTCCGCGAGCTAATGTTGGAAACGTGAGCAGAAGTCGTAGATCAGTCTCCTCTAATATTTAACCTATGTTCTGAGATATTGCTTCCGATTAGTCGATTTTAATTAGTTAATGAGTTACGTTTCATTTATTAAATTCACTTGTCCGTGTAAAAAATGAAAGTACGCTTGCAGTACAGGGTTTAAATACACAATACTGCTACAAGGCGCCAGAGGGGCGTATTAGAGTTTGTAAGGGACGGAGGTCTTTATAAAAATAGAAGAACTAAATTTGCTGAATTTACTAAACAACCATTATCAACAACATTAAAATATGTCTGCGCTATCAATCTTTTTATTTGTCAGTAAGCACAATATTGAATGTCTATCTCAACTGTAATTAAAGTTCTTTCAGTGCCTTGGTGTGGTTATAGTCAATTGAATCACACTCATCATTAACACATCCTCAGTCTATCTGTCGCCATGATTTGAAATGTTTTACACTCAAATATTGAGTCCAATAGTCCAGCCTGCAAGTCGTACTCTTCACTGTACCAATGCTCGCAGTCGCAGATTTTCCTCCCGCTGGTCACTTGCGTCGCCACTTGTTGCTCTTCTAGTTCGCCGTCTATCGCTGAAGGTTGTACAATCGTCCAGAACTCCCTACTCTCATAAACGCTTGGCTCGGAGGTCTGTCGCGTTTGAATAATAACGCTGGTCCTAATGTGGAAGGTTCGCTGCACCACGAGTCATACTGAGAGAAACTAGTTCATTAACCAGAATATTCCCTCAGAAAAAAAGCATAAATTCAATCTGCTAAAGGTTAGGAACGTACGATCTGCCATAGGCTTATCGTGGTGGCCCGGCTTTATAACTTAAAGGTGGTCAAGTGCCAAAAATAATTTTCGATATTTTAGGATATTTTACAATTCTGTTTAATTACTTCAAATAGTACACTGAAGTATCTAAAACTATGGAAAATTGATTTATAAAAGTAAATGACAGTACATACAGCTATTTCTAATATATATGTATAGGCATACAAATGTAAACATTTTGCATAATTATCTTGATTAGATACAGATCAAATTATTCGTTAATATCAATAGAATAAGATTAACAAATGTCAAGAAATTTCTTCCAGTGGTTTCTGCCATGATTCTATTTTAAGTTTTACAACTAAATTGAAATCCAAAATAGCTAGAAGCTGAATCCTAATCGCAGCAGGCGAACAAAGTGCCACACTTCAAAGGATTTTTTTTCTCGGCGTTCCTAAATCTTTAAATATTTTCCTTGTATAAGTATTTGAAATTAATTTGGCAAAAAAGCTATGGTTAAAAATGCTGATAATTCCATTAAAATTGTATGCGACAGTTTTCTTTAAGCTGATTTGGCATTTATATAGAATAGTTATATAAAAATAGTTATTTTAAAAATGCAGAAAAAAAATGTTGGCACTTGAAAAGTCTAGTCTTAAAGCGTTATCGCTCTCCTGTCATTCAACCATCCCTTCGTGAATCGCCGCCCACTCTCATGAGCCAGTACTCTCTCCTCCGTACATCCTTCACTCGCTCGCGCGATGCGAAGCACCGTCACGTAATAACACAACGACGGTTCGAAGAGAAGGCAGTTCGAGCACGTCCATCCCACAAAACTTGGCTGCTCCTGTAAATGATTCCGTGATTAACAACATTCCACTATATGCTATTCACCGTAAAATTAACACTTACGAAAGCCCTGCTTAAGCTCTACTTGTATGTACGTCGCGTATTCTTCCGCATTACGTAAGATTAACATTGCCATGGGTCTCAACTTTATTCATGCGTCGGTCACGTGAAACCGTGAAATTATTAGAAAAGTATATATTTTACAAATCTGCTAATTTTTACTCTTCGATTCCTTAAATAAAACAGTCTTCACTGTTTTGCTTGTGTGAATTGTCAATATGGTATTTTATGGGAATGTTTGTAAGAGGTGGATTCTTACTTTTTTTTTTTTTTTTGCGTGATGTAGGAATGGTTTCCTGGATTACGATTTGCCACAAGAATTTTAATGTCCAGGAGTTTAGTGGATATTTTATGACGTGCCTTAATGATCATGGAAAAGTGTAATGAGGGTTTTTGCTCCTTCCTAATGGTATTCTTGAAATTAGTATGCCATGTTGTACTTTTTAGTGGATCATCAGGCGTACTTTACTTTTAAAGTTGTAATGGTGCTTGCTTTACTCAGGGAGTCATTTTACCTTTATTAATGGGATTTCACAGGTGTTTATTTAGGTTGGGTGATTTCTCAGGATATATTAATATTGTTGTTTTTCTGTTTATTGCAGTGCATGTGTGTTCTCTTCTTCCTCTAGTTCACCGATTGATTACAAACAACAGAAATTTACAGATGCAATTTATATTTTTCAAATCAAGTTGGAGAGTTGTTTTGTTCTTGGTGATAATATATAGATGGACTTCAATATATTTGAATTGATTTTGGAATTTTTGTGCCCATGCTTTCTTGAATTTTCTTTAATGATGTGCGTCTTTCTCCTTGACTTCCTTTGTCCCTGCTACGCCCTAAACGGGAGTAACAACAGAATGCAAAAGAAATAATTAAAGTTATCATAAATGGTTACCTAGGACTTTTTATTCGGTGTTAAGATACGGAACTACTTCCCATCCATCGTTACCAACTTTACTGGGCGCACATAACTCAGTGCGCCAGTTATAATATATGCAGGTAGGGGCAGTGTCTTTTTCTGAGGTTGATTTCAAAAGTGCTCACTTTATCGTGAACAGCCTTTAGCAAGTTAATTTTGCCCATGCATTCATTGCAAACTATTCGGGTGCGGTGTGGCCTTCTGTCTGGTTGCAGAGAGGAGATCATCTGTATTAAGCATACAAGAGTGGGATATTTTTTCATACCGGCGGTAATTCCATAACATGATGTTACTACACTGAAAAAAAAATCAGGTCTGCTTCCTAAACAGCAATGGAAATTTTTTTTCTGTACAGTGGACGGCAATAATACCAGATTAACATTTTAACGTCGCTTTTATACAAATTTGGAAACTTCTCTACGCATTTCACTGTGATATACCTAGTACTTTCACTGTTACTTCCAACTTTTCCGAAGACCTGCTAAAGTTCTACTTCCAAGATATTCCTCCGCCCCATGCAAATTAAGCTTAACCAAAACTATAAAATTACACTAAGAGACAGCGCACTGCATTCGTGCGCACTCAGGGAAATAATATTGTACATAAGAACAATTCCTTACTGGTTTTCATCAACACAACTATTTTATCACTTTTTATTAATCATTAAATATTATAATTTTTAGGCAAAATATAAATACAAGTTCAATTTAACCAAAAATACGGTAGTTTAATGTCAACACAAATATAAAACGCTCGTGGTAAATTAAATATATAGGAAACAATCAAACATATCATACATGGGGTGACTTGGAAAGGTTAGATTCAAAAAAAGAAGAAGGAACCGCGAATACACTGTAGGTTACGATGCAGTGCGCACTGGTTTGGTTGGGTTTGTCCCTTTTCCGTGTGTGCGATTCCCCTGCAAAGCTACGGAACAAGCTATATTACGTTCGTATCTGTGGAACTTTTTTGGGTGCGCTTATTGTACTTTGATCTGAAACTTAGTTTACCATACTTTCTAGAAGATTTATCGTGTCTTGGAACTTCCTTGTTTCAGCAGTTTAAAAATTAAAAAAAAAAAAAAACTCTATGACATAATAATTTACGCCGTAATTATTTTCGCGAAGAAGCGGAGTGTAGGAAATAATTTTTCTACGGCAACGAGAGAGAATTAATTATACTTCTAATTGCCTTTATTAAAACTCCTGGTTATTAAAACTGTCAGAAACCTAAGATTTTTTGTTAAACAACGAACTGAGACATGCATAAAAGAATTAAGCTGTTCCTATAAGTACAAAGGAATTTTACCCGTATTAATTTACTAACGTTTCAAACTTTTTAAATTTCAAAGCGAAAATTCTGTTTTACAGCAGTCTTAGGAATAAAAACATACTTACTAGCGTATTTTGACATAGAATTTAGAGGTTGCAAGTTTCAAATAACTACGCAGTATGCAGATCAACGAAAAATTGTACTAGTTAGCTCTTCTTAAGAAACATTTTTGCATAGAATTTTCAAAGCCTATTTTTCTGATAATTACGGCAGTTTATCAGAATTATAGATACTACTGTTACAACATTTCAAGCTCCAACATGTATTTCGAAACATTGAAAATTGTTCGTATTAGATTACTGGCAATTTATTCTTGCAAAACATCTTCCCTGATTTCACCCGATCGATTGCAAATTAATGGCGTGTAAAAAGCAGAATTCTGAGTGTTTCGGTAAAATAGGAAACTATTACCAGGCATTGGGTGAATAGATTATTGGAATTTTCTCTTGCGCTAATATTCTTTCGTGACAAATTATTATTTATAATATTAATTGAAGTTTACAAAAAAAAATACTTTAACCTATAACTAATGAGCCTAACATTCCATTCAAGTAGAAGTAATAATATTCTGGAAGGGTTAAATAATATAATCTTGTGTTATAAAATCGATTCGGCAGAAGCAAATTCCCACCTTTATGATGAAAAGAAGTGTAATTCCTTAGATATGAAGTGCAAATAAAATGTTCAGGTAGCTCTTATTTCTAAAATAGTACACGATGGAAAATTATGCTTAGTGAATTTTGTACACTTTTGAATGATTTCAACAAACAATTTTTTTTTGTGTGTGTGTATATATATAATATACAGATATAGAAATATAGAATATTACACAGGTAAAATAATTAAACATAAGAGTCTTCTATGTGACATTATATGTCACCGTTCCTTCCATAAATCTACTTTAATGCCAAACGTGGTGTAATTCTAGCAAATTCTAGCTTAAAATCAGTTCGTAATTTTCGTGGACGGTTTCAACACAAGTTTCATGCATATTTAGGAATAAATAAATAAATAGAGTAGTTTTCGACATAGCATGCACGTGTTTCTTTTCTTCATTTAGCTTTATATTACAAAATGGCAAACAAATTTGGGTATTCAGTTCTCGAAAGTTAGTTTGCAACACTGTTCGGTAGATATAGTACTTCAATCTTAAAATAGGAAGCTATTTTGAAAATAAGTGTGAGGTAGGCTTATGAAATCGTTTATGTAGCCTGTCGTAGTATTATGGGTATGTTGTATTTTGTGGTAATCGGTAGATATGTTATAAACGCGTTATTTCTCTTCTGGATGGCACCCTCTTCCAAAATGCGAACTGAAAGGGACATGTACCAGTATTGTTAAGATACGATGCACGAGTTCAAAAAAATTTCAGGGGATCTTGCGCTTTGTGTTTCCTATATGGGCACTCAAGTTCTGAAAATTATTAAATTCATGCATTCTCCATCATGTATTTTTTATAAATCTATGTATAAATACACACATAAGTAGATATTATATATATGTGTGTGTGTGTAATGATTTTTTATAATTTGTACTTTACGCAGTTAGTACGTGTTTAATTGTAGGCCTACCACAAAAAATCTTTATTTACGTAAATCTCGAGAGGGGTGTCGTTCTGCAAATTCTCTGAAATGTGACGGTAGGCTTATTATACTAAGGGTTTAACTTCTGGCACGTTTTCCATTAATTTTTCTCTCGTAACTATAATCGTATTTAGGGTCGTTTCTCCTCAGTTAACAGGCGATTGGTTATTTTTCTTAAAATGCAAATTTACTTTTCTTGCCTGAGTGTCACGTTCGGAAACCCAATTCAACCTGCTAACAGGAGCCACAGGATCATTATGTGTTATTATTCATTTTAAAGAGTTAACACGAACTGTCTGAATATTCTAACTCACATTTATAGGGACCTGCAAAATTCGCGTTATTTGGTAGTTGCGGACTAAACTCCAATACGTTGTATGCTTGCTTGTCTTCTACCATTGACCGAAAACTGGCGTGGGGACACCCCATCGACACTTTCAGCCAGTAGTTATCGCTCAATGGTTGAACAACCAATATACAGTGGAGAGAACATGCAGGTTAATGACGCCGCACAGTAGGCAGCAGCCAATGAAAATACGAATTGTACTCTTGTAGGAATAGGGCAGTGAAGTCTATCATGGTACCGAATAATAACGCGAATTTTGCAGGTCTCTACACATGTATTTTCAAACTTTTTTTTTTCAATGTGTCATGAAACGAACGCGTGTTCTACGACGAAAACCCCTGAAAAATATTTTCCGGTTTCCATTTTCCAGTTCCGCACAATACACGAATAGTTATTGGATGTTGTGAGGAAAAGAATTAATTTAATGCAGAACTTACATTCTCACTAGTTCTCGACTCTGGCGACATTTTTGAATTCCGGCGCTGCTCCATACTCATTTCGCTTCAATCTCATCGGCTCTCAAGACCCCGATATCAAGAGCCGCCTGTACCTCTCCACTCCATTCCAGTCTCTGTTCGTTAATGACAGAGAAACCATTAAAGCCACTTTGATGGGATTGCGTGTCTTCAATGATATAAAAGGTGAAACGTTGGGTGTGTGTGAGCGCTTGTAGCCATTCTGCTGTTATCAGTTCCATATGCAGCCACTTGTGGCAGCAATATAATTGTAATTGGAATGACAAAGGTGACGAGGTTTTTTTTTGACGTGAATACGTCATTAAATTTGCAACCATAGTGGGAGGCAATCCAGAAAATCCAATGATAACCAAATCGGGCGATACTGTTTGGCATTGCAGCTCGGAATCTATCGTCTACATTCAAAATTCAACTACACCACTCGGTTGCTAAAGGATCAAAGAATATGTTACGTTGAGTGAGGACTGCGAAGTATCGCGTACCGGGATGGCGGGGAGAGGGGAGCAATTTTGAGTTCGTTTCGCCGCGTCTCATTAATTCCGCGTAGTGTAACTTTTGTCTAGGAGAAGCTACGACATTCGTTTAAGTTTTAATCGACAGATCTCATCAATATCAATCGATTGCGTGTATAAAAACATTTGTGTGGCGTGGTTATGGTGAAATTGTTAGAGTTTAATGTAAAAAATTAAGAAAACTTAACATAATGTCAGTCTATACTTGTCAATAAGAAAAGTGGAGATACAGAGATCGTATACGGTTGGAAATAAATCCAGTAATACCCATAAAACCCCATATGACCGAGTGAAGCGGTGTCGGAAACGTAAAATAAACACGAAGGCGTCCGAGCGCATCAACGTAGACGTATTCACGAAAAACGGCCGTGTCCTCAATACAGCCGCTCCCCATTTTTTTTTCAGCAACGTAAGTGGATTTTAAAGTGTAATTGGAAATGCGAGATCATGATTGATGTGCAAAGACGACGGAGGACAAAATGGAGAGAACCGTCACATTCAACAATGACACGGTTACTTGACAAGTCCGAGAGGGACGGAACTGTGTGTGATGTGAAGAAAGGTCGATGTGACAGGAAGAGAACGACAACGGAGGGAGGAAATGCGGGGGCTGGGTTGCACACATTCATACAACTCCCCGGGGATTCTAAGTACGTAAGGCAAGTTGCGCTTGAGTTAGGCGTTAGTATATCAAGTGTCCCTCACAATTTAAAGCAAATAAAGTGGAGACACTACATCCCCACGTTACTTCGTTCTATGAAAGAAGACGACCCGGACTGGCATTTCGCATTTTGTGAGTGGGTTCTATACACATAAAACGGCGATACACATTTTACTGACGCAATTGTTTGGTCTGATGAGACAACCTTCAAACTGAATAAATCTGTCAACCGTCACACCTGATAGTACTTGTCCGATAAAAATCCCCACATTGTCGTCAGGTAAGTATTTAATCACACTGGGTTGACAGTGAGGTGCGGTATATCTGCCAAAGGATTTTGGGGCCATTCTTCTTTGGCAGAACGGTGACATATAAAAGTTACCACACCATGTTGAAGGAAGACATTGTGCCAGCTGTTCGCCAACTCTACCCAGATGGGGATTGCTTTTTCCATCAGGAGAGTGAACCGCCACATTACCTTCAAGACCTATGGCCGCTCCTGAACGAAACATTTATTGCGAGGTGGTGTCAAGTGACTTTTTGACACGTCTCTGTTAAAATAGGAATAATGTAAATTAAACTTAATCATAGTTTGAATCATTGTGTGTTCCTCAGCCTTATGTAAAATTAACATCGCCACGGGCCTCATCACTTTATCTATACGTTGGTCCAGTGAAACTGTGAAATTGTAAGAAATGTAAACATTTTACAAACATGTTCATTTTTACACTTTGATGCATTAAAAAATCAGAAAGCGAAACCAATAATTTAAGTTATCACAAATGGTCACCGAACATTTATTTGACGTTAATATATGTAACTTCTTTCCATCCACCGTTACTAACAATGTGTGCAGGTCACTCTGTGCGCCCGTTACAATATATGCAATTAGGAGAAGTGACTTTACTCCAAGGTTGATTTCTAAAATACTCACTTTATCGTGAACAGCCTTTATGCATTACCAATACACCTAATTACTCACTTTTTTATTGATATTGATTATAAATGAAATTATATAAGGTGTTGTTAAAATGTAAATAATATTTCAGTTTGACCAAAAACATTAATTACTTTTATGTTTTTTTTTATATGTGAAAAGTATAAAATGCTTGTGATACATTACATAATCAGGGAACAACCAAACGCATCACATGATTTTTCAAAGTTTTGATATAAAAAGCGTGAAGAAACCGCGAATAGGATATAATCATAATTCAGGCTGTCGGCTGTCGACCTCGGCCCGCGAGTGAGCGCAGTGGGCCTCACGGAATGCCATGCAGAGGCAGCGATCGAGCGTTATGAATAATCGTAATTAAAGGATGATATCATACGCCCCGGAGATCAAGCTGCGAAGGTTATTTAGTTTCGAATAGTGATAGGGATTTTTTTCTCAAACGGACCGCAGGAGAGCGCGGTGTTTGCCTAGCGGAGCGCAGATATCGTGCTACGTCCGTGGGTGAAGTGGTCTGGGCGGCTCTTAACATCGAGGTCTTGACAGCCTATGAGCGTTAATAGTGGGATGGACATCCGTGGGAATCCCACGTTCAAGGTCAAGAAGCGAGGGAGCGATACGGGCAACACTAACACGCACACGTAACGCCTCATCGCTCCTACGCGCAAGACGTGCAGTGTTTCTGTCGTGACGCTGTACTGTGCAAATTATACCTGTAACAGTGGGGTTTATTACACGTCGTGAAAGACCACGGATTAAAGTACTCCTCTCTCTTTTGTACTTTTCTCTTGCCGCTTAAGGAAACTGACCAGGCGAGCTTTAAAAAAAGCTATATTTGACCATTTTCACGATTTTTTTCTCCAAGAATACACTTTATATGACAAAAGTAAAAACAAATGGGGCGTAGATAACTGTTTTTTTTTTTTTTTTATATAATTTCTGACAAAAATTAGTATTTGCAGAACATTTATTTACCGAGTTACGCGTAATCGCGCAAACAACTATTTTACAGAAAATGCGTGGGTCAATCCCACTCTTAAGCGAAGTGAGTAAGGAATAGCACCGAACGAAGGGCAGGGGGAAACAGGAGATCCCCGAGAAAACCCGCCAACAAGCGGAATAGTAAGGTACGATTCCCGCATGGTAACCCCGCGGGAAATCGAACCCGGTTCACCTAGGTGGTAGGCGAGTAGTCTAACCACTTAACCATTCCGAGTGCCGCAGTTTAAAGGCAGTGTTTCAGTGATTGAGAATACACTATATACCAAAGAGGAACTGGGCACCTGTCCGCAATGTTTGCTCGGTGGTTGTCACCCCGTTAGAATCTCGCAGGGCCACCTCTTGGGGTATAACAGCAGCCACCCTCTCTGGCATGCTCTCTACGAGCAGGACATCCACGGGGATTCGTCGCCTTTCCTCTTGCAACCATTCCACGAGTTCCATTCCATTCCGCACCTGACGAGCCCTCGCCCGGCGATCCAATTCGTCCCAAAATTGTTCTATAGGGTTGAAGTCGGGGCTCTGGGCGGGCCAGTTCAATCGGCGAACATTGTTGTCGCCACACTACTGCATAGTAGCCCTTGAAACATGGCACCTGGCATTGTCATCCTGGAAGTAACACGGGTACATTCCGTAAAAACGCCACAATGTTGGGAGCATTTCATTATCCAGATTGTTACAATAGGCCTCTGTGTTTATGCTACCACGAACAAACACCAGTGGTCCTACGACGAAGGCCGTGAAACACAAGTCAACTGACGTACTGAAATACCTATCTTCACGGGTGCCCAATAACTTTTTGAAAGATAGTGTATATCGACCCGACTCCGGACAGATAAATAGCGGGACAACTCACGATTTTCCGGGCGGACATGAAAATCAACGCGACAACCAAGTACTATTTACCAGGTAACAGAGAAGGTGATATGATAGATGCGCAGGTTCACTGGCTGAGACCCCTACAAACACAGAGTGATGTTAAAACCTACGAAAGGAGGAGGTCCCAGTGGTTAAGCCGGCGAGTAAGTGTTGAATGTCCATCTAGATTTTAACATGTAACGCCGTTGGATTTTCGTTTGTGGAAAACTCTGAATAACGCTGCGTACGCCACAAAGCCACGGACACTGGCTGCCGTGATAAACTCGATTGAGGATGCTTGTGAATCCTCTCCCATAGAAACTATAGCTACTGTCTGTCGCTCTGTTCTATAGAAAAAAACATCCAGAGTTTTTGGACGTCAACATGTCTTTAAACTTGCGACCATAGTGGGAGGCAATCCAGAAAATCCGATGATAAAATCGGGGGATACAATTTGGCATTGTTGCTCCGAATCTATCTTTTACCATCTAAATTCAATTTAAATTACCCCACTCGATTGCTAAAGGATCAAAGAATATGCTACGTTGAGTGAGGACTGTGAAGCATTTATTGCGGTGGAGAGGGAGGGGGAGCAATTTTGAATTCGTTTCGCTGCGTCTCATAAATTCTGCGTAGTATAACTTTTGACTAAGAGAAGTAACGACGTTGGTTTGAGTTTCTATCGACAACTCTCGTCAAGATAAATCGATTGCGTGTATAAAAACATTTGTGTGGCGTGGTTATGGTGAAATTGTACGAGTTAATGTAAAAAACTGTCTAATCTTAACACAATTTCAGCCTATACTCGTCAAAAGACCAAGTTAAAATACAGAAATCGTATACGGTTGGAAAGAGCATCTCAAAATAAATCCAGTGATTCCCATAAAACCCTATATGATTGAGTGAAGACGTGCCGGGAACGTAAAATAAACATCAAGGCGTTCGAGTGCGTCAACGTAGACGTATTCACGCAAAACAAACGGCCGTATCCCCAACACAGCCGAATCCAATTTTTTTTAACAGTGTAGTTGCACTCATAGCTTTAAATACACCATTTTATTTTGCATACTGGCCCTAATCTCGCGTCGAAGACACATTTAGAAGTATAGAATGAGACACGCACGTCTAAAAATACGCGCGTTGTCTTTATATTTTCCCCCGTAAGCCCCCATTCTACCGGCGTTACAACTTGGTCTACCTACAACACGGACCGTGTAACAAGCGTTTATGTAAACGAAAGACACTTTACTCGGCGCTGCACAACACGCAAAAACACACCAAAAAAAATGTTTAATTTATGATGGTACTTAACATTTATGCCTTTGAAACTCTTACATGTGCCTGAAGATCATCGTTGAACTGGAATTCACAGCCCGATGTAGCACACGAACATAAAATAAAAATATTTACGAACGAACGACGAGCAGTGGTGTGTTGATTCGCCCAGCTCATAGAACACTGTGTAGGGACGGTCGTTCCGGCGCAGAATGGAGCTTTAACGCGTGCCCTACAGAGGACAGGCCTGTTCCTTCTTCAAGTATACCAGAAAAAAAACCTTCAATATCATTGGTTGGTTCAAATAGTCGGATTTGACGTCGTAAGTTGTGTATTGTTCTGACCCCTCTAAGGGTTTTTTTTTTCTCTCCATAGAGACCAAAGTATTTTCATGCTACCAGATTGTTCGATGACATGTGAGAGTTGTTGTATCCCTTCTACGGACTAATTTTGTCATCACGCCTTGGTTCGCTATTGGCGGATGATTTGTGTGACCCCTATAGCCTGTCAATAGTCGTTTTCTCTATTTATACGGCCTGCAAACCCAAGAAATTTGTCAGACGCTTGGAATCGATAGAGGGTTTCCCCATGGAGAAACAGGTCAGGTAGCTTGGTTATTTTTTGTTTCGTAATGTAATACCTTTCAGAATGCAGGAACGTTACTTTGACGTTTTTAGTAATTTATTTTTCAGTCAGGATAATTTTGAAATAGAGCAATTTAATGATGCCTACTCAAATTTATTGGAATCTTTATTTTTCTTTGACAAAGTCAGTGTTTGGTGAAAGGCTTGAAACCAACTTCTTACTTGAAATATGTTAATTTTCTAACTTTAACGAAAACTTTTACTTCTGCTAGTTCTCTGCCATTTTAGTGGATTAAATAGGGGCAGTAATGGTTTTGTTAAGCCCACCATATGGAGGAATATTAAAAGAAATTAGTCTGGCTTCAGCCAGTTTAAACTTTTACTATTTATTTTCGTTGCAATAATATATGGATTTGCAGATACGAGTGACAAATAATCTCTTTAAAGTTAACCTAAAAATATTACAGACCTGTTGTAGTGGCCACAATCACTTGAATTGGCCAGGAGGAAAACCCTATGTCAGGTTACAATGAGTTTTTTTATTGCGAGCTTTTAATTCGTATAATTGAAGTAATGGTCTCGAGAATAGGCAGAGCTTTTATTGGTAGTAAAATCATGGTAAATGAAATATACATTTTTATGCAGGCGCAGAAAAATCTGGATGTTTGCATGTAAATTTTAAAAATGTTTGTATATGCACAAATGGCTCAACACTGTGCCTGATGTTTAAGTGTAATACGATATTGTGTTTAAAGGTAAAATAGCGCGAGGAGATGCGAAGATACTATAAAGGAGTACATTTATGGTGCCACGTGGAATCAATTTTTCATAACAGACACCAAGATATGATTGAATTTAGATAGCAACGCGGTCATAAAATTATGCAAAAGGGTAAAGTGGCTTCAGAGTTAAGGCATCGAGTACATTTTGTGATGCCACGTATGTTTGCCACGTGCATTTAAGATTTTATGTAAATTCAGAGTTAAAGGTATTGAGCACATTTGTGATTCCACGTATGTTTGCCACATGCATTTTAAGATTTTTTGTAAATTCAGAGTTTAAGCACTGAGTACATTTTGTGATGCCACGTGCATTTAAGATTTTATATATACAATATTAACGTTGTGTATTATGTGTAATATGAGAAAAGATAACACGCAGTATTGAAAAAAATGCAATTATAGAAAAGTTGGTTTTTCATATGTGTAGAGTAGCGTTAGCGTTGTTTATTTTCAGGTGATTTTCACTATGCTTGTTAAGAAAGACTATAATCTTTTGATTCTGTTGGTTTCTCCTATCTTTCTTATGCTAAAACAAATACTGGTTGATAGTATTGTTTTGAATTTAGTGTCCTTGGGGTGTCCTGGGCGATTACCCGGGGCCTCAAGCAATTCATAAGGCTATGTGAAATGCATTCGGTAAAAGAAAGACTGCTGAGCTGTTAAATTTACTGACTTAAAAATACCAGATAGTTACTTTCATGACAGTTACATCAAATGTGTCAAATTAAATATTTACACTTTTTAAACGAGAGTACCGGTGAAACTATGAAATACAATATGATGGGACTGCTTATATTTGACGCTATATGGACAACGTTGAGTGTGTGCGAATGTTAACAAGAGTTATAAATGTTAAAAATATACAAATCAGCACCAAGACATCGGCTGCTAATAAGCACCCAGTTTTTTTAAAAGGTGCATTTTAAGCCATGAGTGTAACTACACTGTATAAAAAAATTCACATAAATTTATTTCCCGGAAATGTTAACGAATTGCGTTATACTTTGCACACACAAGAAACATTTCATTTGCCAGATATTTAATTCAAATGTGAGAAACCATTCCCCTATTTGACTGTATAAATCAAAAGAACCTTCGTGGTCCGCCTGAAAACAGTGATACAATCTGAAACTCAAACAAAGCTATAGAGTTTTCAGATGTATTGAAGACCTAAATATTTTCTTGAAAACATTACACTTAAGTTTTAGTAACAGTTTTTTTCTAAAATCTTATTTCCGATATTTTTTAAGGTTTTATAATTTCTTAACTTAAATGTAAAATATAAACGAAACGAACAGAACACTAAGTCATTAATTGTGATTTTTCAAGACAGCATAGCGAAAACACTAGCATTTATCAATGCTGAAAATTGCGATTAACTGTTACGTGAGACAGGTAATCTAGCTGCAGTTTTTCGGCACGTGACTGATGCTCGCTGCCACTGTGGGGCTATTATCATCTTATATATCATAATGCGTGGCATATTTTGAAAACGACTGTGTTGTCACTAGAGGTAACATATGCAAACTACAACTAAGGTTTATTCTACTCATGCTGCGAAACTTAATGCTATAGTCCATTCGCGGATATTTCACACTTTTATGAAGCTCTGCTTAAGTTCTACTTCCAAGATATTCCTCCGCCTCGTGCAAACTAAACTTAACTAAGTCTGAAAAATTACACCCTTATTAATCCTGCCTCTGCTGCACGCCCATCTATTTGCACCTTTACATTCTGATGTCTAGCTGGACCGGGTCTATCATTCGCACAAAGAAGCTGGCTCCATATAGCACCAGCCTTCCCTTATCATCATCCCTCTTGTTATCTTTGAAAGCATGGACGTAGTACGGAATTATATGTACAGCAGCCAGCCTTCTCTTCTTATAATTCGATACAGCCTCAAATTTGCTGCTTATTGGTCTGGAGGATGGAAATTGCAACTTTTTCCGAACTCGAGATGCAGCTTGCCGTCGTCTTTGTGGAAAACGAAATTTCACTTCTTAATTGGACTCAAGAAACTCGTTATAGAGTTTTCTTTTGTGCGGGGAAAAAACGAAGAACATATGAAAGGAAACGACTGATTTCAATTACGTGCTTTGAGAAAGCAAATGTTTTATGATGGTGGGATGTAGATATGTCAGAGAGAGAATGATTGGGTGAGATAAAGAAAGAATGCGTGTGTGCGAGTGTTTTTTGAGGAAAAAGAAAGAAGGAAGGTATGGAGGAAGGTGGGAGCAATGTTTGCTGTGACAAACAAGGAGAGAAGGATGTTCGAGACTGTTCTCACATCGGCATCCTCAACAAGTAAATTAACAAATAGTTCTATTACCCTCTCCTACACAAGTATCTATATGGGAATATACTAGGGACATAGCTAATTTACTTATGAGCTCTTGTCAACTGGATTAATAGTCATGAAACACAACATACTTAACAATGACCATTACAATAGGATTACTCTTTATATAAATAACTCTCCACAGATTATGTAAAATGTTATTTAATTTGGTGCTCTATTACAATAAATTGTTATCAACCATCAATAATAAATGCTTCTCAAATAAAGCTGCTACTGAAGCAATCTAACATTCCCTTCCATATCCACAGCAATCTCAATCGGACTCACCACAGGAATATTATACAGGCGGGATGTTCAAGCCCGCACTGTGGAGAAAGCCTCTCAGGATCCCATCATCGTGGATCTTCCCCTCCACATTGCCGTCTTTCGTCACCTGCAGCTCGAAGTCGGTCAGCGACGCCAGCACCCTGAGTCATCAGTGACCCGGAGTGTGGTGAAGGATAAAGATGGCCGACACTCTGGCGACCTCGGATATATAGTCTGGCTGCACCCCAATATCCCTCCTTCTGGTGAATGAAGATGTGGCAGCGATGGAATGGTATTGTGGTGGGGAAACGAATGTATCCTGAAAAAAAAAAAATACTGGTCAACAGTAATGCCCAGTATGTTTACCTCATGCTGAAATTCTCGAGCTGACTCCGTTGGGAGTGGAGTATTCACTGTGGCGAAAGGAGAATATTCGGGTCACTCCACTCCTCGAGCCTTAACATATTGACCCTTAGCACACTCTTGCATTAAACTCCACACCTTTATAACACATTGCAACTCACCACTCTGGTCAGTCGCATGCAGAACACCACACTGTCAACATCGTACAGACCTCCTGCTATCCCCTCCCCCACCCAAAAAGAAAGAAAGAAAATAAAGTACACCCATACACAAAAAATTTCATCAAAGGAATCTGATCAAACTTTTTCATAAAATTAATTTGATAAAATTTCTTTGATCAAACACACCCGATTTAATCGGATTAGGATTAAGGATTAATAAAACATTCTTTTTGATCGGATTAAAAAGCGGATTAAGTATTAACCCTTTCATTTCAATGGGTTTTCCGATTAATCAAAAGTAGGGTAGAAGGCACCCCCCCCCCCCCCTCCTGCTGTTGGAACTGGCAGTATCCAGACCGGTGTTTGTTGCGCCCTGTTTGCACACTACGCAAAAAACGCAGGAACGCAGCAACGAAACAAGTTAACTCGAGCAATAAATTCACTCTCGTTTATGAACATTGTTCGACGCAAGTCATTGTGTTATCAAGAATGCAACTTGGAAACAAGAAACCCGATAAGCTCGTCTCATGATCCACACATGGAAATCGGCTGACCACACCCTGGCAATTGTTTTTTCCTCTGCTAAAGTTCTAAAACGACTACAATATTACATTATATCGTGGTGCTGCAGTAAACCGCTGTTCCTACCTGATCAACGCGACGATGAGGCGTAGCTGACAACCGGCTGATGTCCACTTGAACCAAGCAACACAAGTGTGACGTCATCGGAGTCAAGTTATTGTCGATCATGTGATTCAGCCGACGTGCCTGATTAGCTGTGCCGTCATGAAGGCGGTGCAGTTATCACTTCGTGCAAACTCTAACCTCCCACTCAAAAAAAAAGTATACGAACTCCTTGCAACCATTCTTGACACTGAAATATTTTGTAAAGTAATTATTTTTGTGAAAAATACAGTGTTTTCAAGTTTTTCTAGTGTGTTGAACTGTACGAGGAGAGAGAAGTACAATTTAACAGTAACTAGCTCTGGAAAGGCCAATGTCGGTGTTATTTGGCTCCTGGATCAACTAGATGAAATAAGTGCCTTAAGAATATTTGACTCGTATAGTTAGGTTAGGCAGGCAATTTGGGCACTATTCGGTATTTTTGAAAATGTGAGGATATTTTGGGACAGTATTATGTTCATTGTAATTTTAATATAATGTTATTTTCCAACTTTGCAATAATGTTTCTACTTCATTAAGGCGAAGCAAATCCTGGCGAAACTGCAAAATTTTAATTGCGTAATTGTTGTTGATAACATGAAAACTGCTGTAAGTAAATATTGCTGGTTAATGTTGCTGTTGGTGAATTTATATTAGGTGGTTAGGTGCGGAGATTTAGTATTCATTAAGAGTGGGATGGACCACCACATCCAAGGTCAAGAAGCGAGGGAGCGATACGGGTGACTAACACGCACGCCTAGTGCCTCATCGTTCCTACGCGCAAGGCGTACAGTGTTTCCGTCGTGATGCTGTACTGTGTAAATTAAATCTGTAAAAGTGGGGTTTTATTACACGCGATGAAAGCACACATATTAAACTACGTCCGTATAGTTGTACTTTTTCCTTGCCGCTCAAGGAAAATGCATAGGCAATAAGCTTTAAAAAGTCGATATTTCACGAATTGTTTTCTCCAGGAATACACAAAATAGTAAAAAATAGGGGTATAGATAATTGATTTTTATCTTTTATGACGAAAATTCGTATTTGCAGAACATTTATTTACCGAGATAAGCGTATTCGCCAAGCAACTATTTCACAAAAACTCGGGGGTCCATTCCACTCTTAAGGCGCCGTGAACTGCAAGTTTTATAACTGCTGTTCAAAGTGATGTCCATTGACTTGGTTGCACAGCTCCATTCATCGCACCGTGGACTGTTGTACTCGAAGTGGCACATCTAGCTGCTCCCTAATTTCCGCACCAACTACCGCGCTCATTGCAACAAGCTCTAGGTGTCCACCAAGGTATCATAGACGAGTGCATTCATATGTCCCCACTAAAAATAACCGAATGGATTTGTATCCGGTGACCACGGCAGCCGTGGATAGGCCCACCTCGTCCAACCTATCGATACGGAAACCTCTTGTTCAAAAAAGCCCAGACAGCACGGGCATAGTAGGGAGGGCCGCCATCATGTAGGAACCGTGTCCTCGCAGCAGTTCTAGTCTTCTAACAAATCTGACAACAGCATATC
This sequence comes from Dryococelus australis, assembly GCA_029891345.1. NCBI lineage: Eukaryota > Metazoa > Arthropoda > Insecta > Phasmatodea > Phasmatidae > Dryococelus > Dryococelus australis. Next base: position 104,410,931 of record CM056998.1, read on the forward strand.
TCGAAGAAAGACAAGCACATTCGTGCATTCATGTTAAGAGCCTCCCAAATTCTCTTCACTCACTTCTTTTTCAGTGTTTCTCTTCCACGTTTGTGGACATTGTCTCTTCTTTCTATTCTTGTTGGAAGGTATTTGAACAATGCATTCATCCTCACTCATCTCATTATTTTTCTGTCCCAATACACTCGTAGAAAATACTTTAACCAAACCGAGAAGTAATTGTAAACCTACGATAAGAATTATGCTCTTGATAAGATACCAGCTGTTCTCCAGTATCACCAACATACTTTTTTTTTAGTCTCTATCCTAGACAAATGAATACCTACATTGTTCAAGGATGCAAAGATCGGGGAAAAAAAATTGGTGAGTACTAGTGGACGCTAGTAAGTTCTGAACAAGGGACATTTCAAGAAAAAAGCCTTTCTTGCATCCAGATCATCGATTCCTGTAATATCAGATAAGTGGGTTACCTGCTATGAAAAAAAGGTAATTTGTGAAGTATAGGGCAAAGATAAGTATTTAAAATGCACTATAGCTTTAATATTTTTCTGGTCATTATTTATTTACAGTCCACAGTTTGATTGTGTAAAGGACCAAGGTTACTTCTGAGGTAAAATTAAAGGTATAATTTTTCAGCTGCATTATGGCTTTACATTATTTGTGTACAGGACTGTGCTTAGGAATAACTGTTTATTTTTCACATGTGCATATAATCGGATCCTTAAATATCACCATTGCTAAGGCGTTACACTAATGCGGTAAAGAGACAGAAATATTAATAGTGCTCCCTCTCCACATCTCCACATGGGGATACAATCGTAGGAATTTTCTGAAACACTGGACCATCTGTAACCGTCCTGATTTAGTCCTTTCAGCTCCGCGTAGACGTTACAGTATGGTTTCAGCACCATATATTTCATGTGACTTTTTCTATGGTATCATTTACTGTTCGTTCCCTCTACCAAGTTCTATAGAATTATCTATACAATTCTTCATGCCAGAATCTACGTGATTATTCTTCGTCTCAGTATGAGTAGGTTTGGTTTATCTCTGATCCTACAAACACGTCTTCACGTGTGATTCGGCCCATTCAGGATACCTTCATAATTTTTCGGTAGAACTAGATGTCAAACGTCTCTTTCCTACTCATCATCTCCCCGAGTGTCGTGATCACATCAGCACGCACCAAACGAAGCTCTTGACCAAGAGTTGTCTTAGCCTGATCTTAATATGGTGGAAATGTAATCATTATTATAAATTTCAGAGGTTATTTTTTTTTTATGTTGGATGAGACACCCTTCTTCTTTCTTGCTACCTTCTTTATACAGAATGTATCTAAATGCGACCGACAAACTTCGGCTGCAAGCTAATAACGAAAACAAGAAGTTGAAAACGTATATACGACCTATGGACTGAAATGAACTCCAAGGGCGGTACATATTTTTTAAGTTGTCCCTGATGCATTAGCTTGTTACAGTGCCACTGTTATGTATGTACATCTCTCTGTAATCTTCCCCTCCATTTGATAGCTGCAACAGTTTGTCATTGGGTGCAGCGTGTGTTGCATTGTCAAGTATTATTTTGAAATTATAACACGAGTTACTCGTAAACTGTTAGGCTGAGGTTGTTTACACAAGGCGACATTTTTCGTTAATTTTGACCAGCGGATTAATATTCCATCGCTTAATTCCGAAATATGCTACCGTGTCATGGGGTCATTTCGAAATAAGGTTAGTAACTGTCATTATTCAAATGAAAAATTACATGACAGCGACAGGTATTGCTATGTTTGCGGTTTTTTTTTAGTTACCCATTATCTAAGACTCTAATTGTTCCACAAACACGTGTACCGACCATAGGATTCACTTTACGCCATAGGTTGTATATGTGTTTTCAACATCTGTTCTCGTGATTAACCTGTAGCCGAAATGTGTTAACTTCTTTTCGTGACTAACCTGCAGCCGAATTTTCTCGGTAACATTTAGGATACAATTTGTGTGTAAAGCCCTTTTCTAGATATAAAATCCCCACTTAGAATTTTCTAATCGCAGTTCTTCCCGTCTTAGGTTATCCCGCATAGCTGTTTTGCTGACCACTGGAATTTCTTGTTTTGTACTTTATTTATTTTCATGCTGGACTGATTCCAGGAGGGGAGGAGTGTTCTGTGTGTTGACTTAGAATATAAAGAATCTGTATGTTGCGATACTTATCTGCACGCACAAAGGTAACACGAGACGTTAGAATAACGCTATGACGAACGAGGAGACTTGCGGCAAAGATGCGGACAATTTTAGTAATGGCTGCGCCACTTCTATTATTAAAAAATATAATTATAAATATAAGATTTTCATATAAATAATACTTTATTTTATATTATAAACTAATAATAAAATGTAAATTAATAGAATTGGTAAAATAAAAATTATATATTAATGTAACTTGAAATAATTTAAAGATAATAATATAAATTATTTTATTATATGTACAAACGTATAAACGGGTAAGTAAATTTAGTCTAAAATCTTAATGTAATCCCTTACTTTTTCACTTAAAATTAATCAAAAAAAACTTAAGGGTATCTGTACACAGCTATAGACTACTCACTGTAAATTCAGCTCTTTTTGAAGCTCTATAAATTGGAATAATAGTCAGTAAATATATTTTACTAAAGCCTTTGACGTTAACTTTAGTACGGTGAAATATATACGGCCTATACGGTGTTTATCACTTACATGGCAATATTTATTTCAAAAATTAGCTGAAGTATAAAAAATGGCTAGTAAAAAAGAGTAACCAGGGCCTGAAAAGGGCTCACTTTACCGCGAACAGCGTACATATAACAACCATTATGTTCTGAGATTGGACGTGGCTCGAACGTCAGCGGGCTGAACTTGAAGGCCGCGGCTGGCGAGCAATACGGGTCCGCCGAGTCGCCGGGGGATGTTTTTAGCGCACGAGGGGGGTTGACGCGGGATATTTACGGCTCCTGGCGGCCACATAAAGTAACGACCCCGGCGACACTCGCTCGCCGTGTGCGCGGGCGTATAATGCCCAGACGTGGGCTGAATTAGCGCCGCCCGCTACTGTTCATTAAAGAAAGGCAAGTTTTAAGCCCGCTGGCGCCTGCCAGGCGACCGTACCCGCCCTAATTCATGTCGCCATATTTAAGGCTTGCCCCATTCTCTTTACCGAACCTCCTTCCCTCGCTCACCTAATTTTTACAATTCCATAATCAACGACGGAAAATGCGTGTTTCTGGAAGTCCCGTGAACTGTACGAACTGATAATTTGCATGCATGCTCCTTATAAACAAAGAAAATGTGGGAAAAAATTTTTATGTTAAAAAAAAAGTGAAATAACATAAATTTATGAATAGATACTATTGGGGATAATATTTTTGCGGTATTATCTACGTTCTCTTCTTTTGTGCCGACAAAGTTTGTGTTGCCCTTGTGAGCTGCCTGTTTTTGATTTAGTATTACTCCGTGAAACTAATTTTTTGCTGTTTTAAAAAAAATTAGGTGATTATATGCACACTTTAAATGCGAAATAGTCAAAACGCTATCCAGATGAGCGAAAATCGATCGAAAACGGTTTGAAAATTCTCTATTGGATTTCAATGGCAGCTGATTGATTATTTCGGTGGCTGAATTTCATTGTTAACTAGTGATTGTGGGTTAATAAATTATAACTTGCACTTATCTGAGACGTAGCGACTTTTTGTTCATGCCATATTTCGGACATCTGTCACGGAACTTTCGTGTTATGACTTCTCAGTGTGTGCGTGTTTATAGTCCTACTGTTGCACAGTTTACTATTTTGTTACTGCATATCGACCAGTTTATTTCAGATATCTTGATATTGCTTAATATAAAAGCAGGCTAACCATTAGGTGCAGGCTGATTTCGCTGCTGCTGATACCTGGTCTAAAAATTTTGCTAACTAAATATGGTTTCCAGAAATTCTCGATCTGAACTGTAATCAAATGCGTGACTTTTTTCTTCTCTCGCTAAGAGAATAAGTCACCGGAACGTGTTTAGTTAGGAGTATTGAGAACTCGTTAAAAGTTTTACTTAGTTGAAAGAACCGCATTGTTTTCATGACAAGTGAATGAGTAAAGCATTTAGTTAACTTGAAAATTAATATTTCATATACTTATTGAATGTAATTATAAGAATTATAACTTTAACCAAAATTAGAGTAATGGGAACAAAAATACTATTTTTTCCGCCCAGATCTCTTCACTCCACCCTCCTCCAACAACGTATTGATGTCACCACAAATCATAACAATATTTTTAACAATACATGTGTTTTTTGTAGAACCTCTTACTTGGTATCACCAGTTTTTGGTAACCATTAACACATAACTTCAAGTGTGTGTGTGTGTGTGTGTGTTTTTTTTTTTTTCTTCCAGCCCCTTATGTTCTGAAAGTGTTAGCGTCACGAAATTTGCTCTCGGGTCCGTGGCAATTACTCGTTGAGAATGAGCAGTACGTTAAATGTAAATGTGCGATAGAATAGGTCGGTCCTTTGGCTTCATACTTCACACACAAACTTATCGTTCTGACGTCATCAGGCTGCTGTGAGAGCCATGCTGCGAACCTCAGATTTCGAGCTGTTTAGTGTGCTTAAGACCACTGTAGCGACTGAAGGCTCATCCGATTAGAGAAATTCTGGTGTCAGTTTGTGCGTAAAATATAGTGTAATTAAAAACATAACCAATAATCATAAATAATAAACACGCATAGTGACTTTCCAACAAATAATAATCTATTTTGTAGATTGCAAAACAAAACAGTTAACAATCACGAGTTAGGCGAAAAGGACACTAATGATATTAACAACATGAATAGTGCTCAACAAGACAAATCTAGTATTGAAAGGATGACTCAGCTACCTCAATCTATTCCGCAATTACATGAAGAAGTTGACAATTCTACGCAGCAGCCAAATGCGGACACGTGGCGATTGCATCATCATCAAATGCCACATCACGTGACGATATTAAGACTAAACAACACAATCGGCGCAAACGTAAAAAGCAGGAATATGGATTTCCACAACTCAGACAATTAAATGCAAAACGAAGAAAGAAGTCAACAGACTCGAAAAATTGGACTTAATAACATGAAAACTACTTGTCAGTATAGTCTCTTTTTTTTACTGATAACTAAACATTTCGTGTAATGAATAGCACTAATTTAATCGTATTTTATATTAGTTTACAGAGTATTCCAATGCCCGTTTGATGGTTATACGTAGGGACCTGCAAAATTCGCATTATTTTGTAGCTGCAGACTAAGCTCCAATGCGTTGTATGCTTGCTTGTTTTATACAATTGGCCGAAAACTGGTATGGGACGTTCTATCGACTCTTGCAGCCAGTAATTACCGTTCAACTGTTGAACTCGGCACTGCTGTCAGCAGCCAATGAAAATACGAATTGTTTTCATGTCGGAATAGCGGAATGAAGTCTATTATGGTACAAAATAATAACGCGAATTTTGCAGGTCTCTACTTATAGCTGCGTTCCGCCGATTCTTAAGTCAGTAAATAAATCTTCAGAGAGAAGTCATTCAGTTATCGAAATCGTTTGATCGATTTCTATTGTTTGCAGTATGATTGCGGGACTGCACACAGCGTGCTCTACTTCGAGCACACTGTTACTGTACTGACTGCACATCGCCGGCTTCCTGGATTTGTGCACTTAAGACAATTATCTCCCTCTCAACCCTCCCCTATTCACTCGAATCCCATGCAGCCTTGCAGCCTGCAAGAACTTAGGCGATTGTGTTACGCACCAAGTAGTCTTGGCGGAGAATAGTGTAATGTACTGGCAGAGAATAATGTAATGCTTATACTGTTCTGGATCCACCTTGGTAATCCTTGGAGTGATTTCTGGAAGCCATGGAAAACCGAAATCAGGCTGGCCGGACCGGGAATCGAACCTGGGTCCTCCCGAATACGAGTCCAGTGAGTTACCACTGCGCGACCTCGCTCGGTTTCAGGAAATAGTTATAAGAGTATTTGGGGGGGGGGGGGATTGACTCGTATGCTCTTAGGAAGGAAGTCGTGGAGACTTTCTGAGATGAGTGACCTTTCAGGAGAGTAGTAGTGTCAGGGTGTTTCTAGTACACGAAGGAGGCTGTGCAGTGTAGGATTACTGAGACGACAGGTATTTTGGGGTTGGAGAAAAGGTGTGCAAGAGCTATAAATCTGTAGAACACTGCTAGCATGATAAGGTGTTTGAAGAAGAGAGTATCCCCAGCTCTGAACTAATTAGTGAGGTGTGGTACATCAGTGTTAGCACTACCGACATTTTAAGGCGTAGGTGAGGGGAGTACCCTCGGATTCAAGACTGTTGTGTGCATGCTTAGATCAACATAAGTGAACACTATCTACACCCCAAGTGTCAGGTGACGTGAGTACCATCTGATCCAGGACAAATAGGATGCTGTGATCAAGATATGCGATGGATGATAGAATGAAGGACTGAGTTTATAATGTGATTTTCTCTGGGGAGCCTCTCGTCTTGATCCCGCACAATCTCACGACATGATAAATGTAAAATATGACGTAGAATAGTGTATGACATTTTTAATTAACTGTTTTTTGTTTATGCAAGGTTAATATTTTATAGTATTATATATTCATCTGAATTTTAGTTAAAATATTATGTCTTTTAAAAATATAGTTGAGTGGCATTTTGGATGAAAATACAATTTAAAATCTTAATTATGCAACATAAAGTTATATAGGTACTGTTATTTGCTTTTACGCTCCTACCAACATGGAAAATCTAATATTGTGTCAAATGTCTCTTACCCTTTTTGTGTTTGGATTTTGGAATTAACGCTTTCCATCCTTTCCTTTTCCCAGATTCCTGTGGAGCGGGATCTTGCGGAGGTTGAGATGGGGAGTTGTGGTGGATAATGAGGTGGGGAGAATCTTACACCATAATAACTAATAACGGAGCTTATCTTCGTAAATACAAAATATGGAACGTCTCTTTACTTCGTATAGCGTCGGGCTTCAAGAACGAACAATGCCGAGTCCCGCGAAGCTGTTTTTTTTTTTTTTTCGATCCTGCTACCTGAAAATTATCATTTCTTTGCCAGTTAGGATATACTCGTTCAAACAACGAAAAGTAGCATTAGCATCTACACCGATAGTGGTCAACAGTCAAAAATTACACTGTAAGAAATATTGGGAGAATTACCTGGCTGTTGTAAGGTAATATTCGCACACTTGTTTGGGAAACATATTTTTTTTTTACACGTAAGACATAATTACCTCACTCTGAAGTAAAATTCACTCAAATGGCAGTGGAAGATCCCACACATGGATGGGAAATTAACTTACGACGTGTGGACCTCCTCAGCATTGTCTCAACAGCTCGATGGGAGGATGGTAGGAAGAAAACAAAACGAGGCGCCACGTTGGACAGCTTGCAGGATTTATATTCGTTAGGGTAGGCATAATACTACGCAGTAAAAATAAATCTTAAGGTAGAAAATCTGTAAAATACAATTATCAAATAGTTAGAATGGAAAATTTGTGAGAAAAAAAAAGAAAAAAAAAAACCAAGAAATAAGAACATTTGCAACAAACTGTGGAAAACGGATAGCTTTTTGTTCCCATGTTCAAATCCCAATATACACCTTTATCTCTACCAGTATAATTCTTATGTGAAGGGAATTATTAAGACACTTGGAAAGGTATTGACTTCAAAGCACTAATAAAGCTACTACACGAGTTTTCAACGCACAAAAGTAACTGAGGAACCTGTTACACAAAATAATTGCTATAATCAGTTCCGCGAAAAAATAATTTTTCAAGTTGCCGTTAGAATGACGGGAATGTTCAAGCTCGTGGTGGATTCATTTGGTATGCTAATAATCACTAGCATAGCTACGTTGTCACTGTGGTGTAATACTAGCGCACCAGACTTTCGAGATACAGGACCGTGTTCGTGCCCATCCACCGGTAAGTGTCGACGATATTAGAATTCTAGTTTCGGTTACTATTCGTCTGGATATATAGATAGCAATAAAACAAAAAGTACTAATATTGCCAAATCTTTTAAAATACAGTTTCACTACACAGTATATTTAATATTCCCTTGCCTTTATGGTGATTTCCCACACATTTGTCACGTACTTTTCCGTGCGATTAGGGAATAGTACTTTACTTGTTATGTGAACTTACTCTACTTTTAAGAGGCAATTTGCTTCCCTTACATGTAAGAGAATTTTACTTCTATTTTTTTTTGCAGTGAAGGCCTATTTTAAAAGCCTCGTTATAATTTGATTTATTTCACATCTCTGGAACTATTAAACGGATTTAAACCCCTCTTGGCGTTCTGATAGCGCTTGTTGTTTGCACTAGATACACTTACTAATGGTAACTTCTTTGTGTGTGTCATATTAAAAAACGTCACCTAACATTTAAGCTTAAATGTCGTACATTACTAAAATCTAATTAGGTTCCTGTCACATTTTGCCTTACATAGTATGCCTACTATAGATTGCTACCTAAAACTTTCACAAAACTCTTTTCTGTTTCCAACACCTGTGGCACTATTCTTTTTGCAGTATATGCCATATATATATATAATGATTATACTTAATTGGCTCATTCTGTGTAAGATGAATTACCTATTTAGTGACCGAGTGAGGTGACGCAGTGGTAACTCTCTGGACTTGCATTCGGTAGGACTCTGGTTCGATTCCCGGTCCGGCCATCTTGATTTCGGTTTTCCATGGTTTCCCGAAATCACTCCAGGCGAATACTGGTATGGGTCGCTCAAAAAATCCATGGCCGATTCCTTCCCATTCCTTCCCATTCCTTCCCCAATCCCTCTTCCCTGTGCAACTTGCACCGTCTCTAATGGCCTTGCTGTCGACGAGACGTTAAGCCCAACTACCTACATGTTTAGTGCACTAAACTAAGCGACACTTTAAATCGTCCGCCACGTCCGAAGTTACTGTCACTGAAAAAGGTAGTCATAGAAGAAATATGGGGTAGAGTGAGCATGTCAACTGCTGCTCATCTCAGGTGACTGCCTACGAATTACAGAGTTAAGTAGCGTAGCAACCAATTTCTCATTGGTTCTGCCAAACACCATTGCTTTCTTACAAAGGCACGCGGTAAATAACCAAAGGGAGATTCAGGGTTGTAGATATATTGTTGATGACTTGCTTGCGTGGAACTCTTTTAGCGAAAATCAGGTGTCCCTACTTTTTGCATTAAAAGATTTTAGTGACTGTAACTATTTATTTTCGATTACGAAATAAATTTTTATAGTAAATTTAGAGTTTTGTAATCGTTTAAATTACACGGAGATTAAACGTTAGTTTCTATATTTCTTAAATTGTACACAACAGACTTCTCCCTAATAAATTGTTGACTAAACAAATTATTTTTAACAAGTAGACTGAGTTTCTCCAACTAACAAAATAGACATTTGTTTAAGCAACAATAAAAGATAATATCGACTTAACGTTATATCTACAAAAAGTAAGTTGGCGTACGTTCAATGGAAAATACTCCCCATTAACTAAAAATGCATGGCTTTTATTGCAGAATACGTATTAAAAAGTGACGAAATAGATCCGAAAGGATCTCCTTTTACCTGCTATTTTTCTTTCAGTAGAATTTATCATTGTAATGCGCACAGCTGCCCGCCCTGCATATACGAAAACATTGCTCCCTACCTTTTTTTTTTTTCATGAACAGTGCAAATAATATATTACGACTCAGAGTCTGAGGGACTAGCCCGAAAAACGTGTTTTTCTCGCCGGAAAGATACGGGGTACATTGTGGTTGTTATGCCCATTTTGCAAGCTGACTAATACTAAATAGTATAACGTAATAAGTTATTAGGATTTTTACAAAATAATTCGCTATTTGTTATTCGCACTGTGAGCAATTTTTTTCCTCTGATGAGAAACAATTTGTTGTTCAGAGATGCCACAATTACTTCACATGGCAATCAGCTAACATTTCTTTATATCAAGTGCGATGTCATTCTGATTTGCTTTAAAGACAATGGCAACAGTAGCTCTCGAATTCTGAAAACTCATTATGAGATAAACTGCATGTCCATAACATAAGTTACCTATTTATAGTGATGTTCTTATAAATGTTTCAACTTCGCCTTTTCTTTTAAACTGGCTCGCTGTGGAGATACTCCGAAGAGATAGTTGACAATCGGCTGTCGTCATTCTCCACCCTTCCTTAAGTAACGTGTCTACCTGTCACACACCCCAGTGCAAAGCAGATCTATCTACGAATACACTTTTCGAATATAATCATTTACAAAAGATGTTACCGATTTATAAAAAAAAGTAATTATGTTAATTATATGGCAAAGGCAGTGTTTGATTAACTGTAAACTTATCTGTGGAACGATACAAAAAAAAATCACTTTCCAGTGAAATGTACCAGGTTCCTTGGGAAAATGTATTATATTTGCACAACTCTGTTTTGTAGAATATTATAAAATAAAATGTCATGTTAAAATGCATTGTTTTTAAGCAACGGTAACAAAAAATATTTTATTTTTGATATTTTGTACATAACAAATACGATTTCAAAATAGTTTATAGTTTTCTTGTAATTTTTGACGGAAGTAAACTTTTATGGTATAAATGTGATACCATGTGAGTTATTCTGACTCTTAAAAGCATGTTTTGTTGAAGTTTTTATCTTGCTCTGGTTTTTTTTCTAATACGGGTTATCATCTATCATGCATATTAATTTCCCTTGTGCACTTAGGTTAATGAATAAGGGACTTGAATTTTGTACGGAAGTTTTAAAACAAGTATAAAAATATCTGTCTGCTCTCAGAGGGTAGTGTGTGACTTAATTTAATGGTTGGGAGATTGAAATATTGCCCGGTAGGGACCTGCTAGTCATTTTCATGAAATTGGATGGAAGGTGCGTAGGAAAATTGTATTCGGTAAAACTTGCGGCTTATTGAAGCAGATTTTAAACATTGGTGTCACGTAAACAAACATGCTACGGAACAGTAACTTTATTGTCAATATTAACAGGTATATTTACAAGGTAAAAGATCTTCGAGAACTTAGTCCGTACTTGCGAGCTTTTCAACTTTAGATGTTATCATTATGTCAAAATATGATTCACATAAGGAAGTTACTGTCACAAATTAAGTTCTGTGGTATTCGTGAAGGGTAAATTTTATATATATATATATATATATATATATATATATATATATATATAACACACACACACACACACACACACACACACACACACACACACACACGTACCTCGCTGCACACATTGAATGAAAAAACCAAGGTTAGACGTGCTCCGTACATTGTAAAATACGATGTATTGCAAGGTTTCGACATGCTTTTATGCTTTTGTTGCATTGGTGTGGAAGGTGAAACAGGCATGATTGTTCGGTGAATTAATTGTAATCAAGCTATAAACATTACATTAAACACACATTTTATTTGTCTGTAACATCAACAACAACACCGACTAACAACCATTCGCATACGTTCAATACCTGCGTTACTGTATCACTAGCACGTGCGTCGCTTTTGTAGGAACACTGCTAGACATCCCAGCGGATTACGCAACCTACCCCGCTACAGCTACACTAGAATGCGCACGCCTATGAACATACTCTTATATCTGAAGAAGTACCCATCGGATTTCTAAAACAATCACGTCACTGAACTCGCCTCTTAATAACATGTAATGCTATTGGGATAGTTCCCATTTAACAAAACTAAAGTTGATATCGTTATCTCAGAAATAAATTTCATCTCGAAACAGGTTTAGGCGGTATTTTATCAATGGGAAATCTTATTATGGGAAATTAGAAATAAAAATTTGTATACCTTCAGCGGTTCGGAAGATTTTTGGGGTGAACATCTTAATTGAATGATATTGTATGTATGTAAACGTGATTGTCTTTCTTCCAATGCAGTAAATATTTAGACAATATAAATTTGAAATTATTAAAAAAAGTTCATAAAATTTGCCAATATGTTTTAATTTTTTTAATTATCTAAGCTGTTTGTCTTCCAAGTTAAAATATTTGAACGAAAGATTCGTTTGAAGTAATCAAACTTCTCTTTTACGGAAATAAACAAGAGCGTTTAGTTGTGCCGCCAAATATTTTATGGCAGCTTATCTTAGTATAATAAAAGAATTATTTTTAATTAAAGCATAAATTTAATTGTACGCAAACAGTTGTCAGTGAGGTTTCACTTACTTTAATAATATATGCTGTTCACGGTAAAGTGAGCACATTTGAAAGCCCTGCTTAAGATCTACCTGTATGCACGTTGTGTAATCTTACACCTTATGTAAAATTAACATTGCTTGAGCCTCGTCACTTTATTCATGCGTCGGTCAAGTGAAAGTGTGACATTATTAGAAAAGGAAATATCTTACAAATCTGTTTATTTTTTACACTTCGATGCATTAAAAAAAAACGGAAAGCGAAATAAATAAGTTAAGTTAACACAAATGGTTACCTAACACTTTTTATTCAACAATAAGATATGGAACTACATTCCCTTCATGGGTGGTGGGTTGTTTTTTTTTTTTTTTTTTTTTTTTTTTAACCACGTAGATCCGTTGCTCCGTTTTGACGTGAAAGAAGGACAAACAAACACACAAACACACTTTCCCATTTATTTAGTAGTAAGGATTTATAACAGTAGTAATAAAATAACTACAATGTTAGGCACTGGAGCTGTTAGTGAATTATTACTAACAATTAATTAGTGCCTTCCCTCATACGTCCCTTTAAATAATCGTGTAATTATATTTCTTTTCATAAACTTTCAATAACAACGTCTTTTAAAAGGCAATTACGCATATTTTTATTACTTAGGTGGCAGTGTTTAAAATTCTATGTGCTCTCTCCGACGAATTGAGACGACCAGAGAGCTTCTTTATCAAATCAAACAGAATCGCCTTCTCTTTCGGACTTTAGGGTATTACTAATTATTTTACGCGCCATCAAAAAAAATACAGCAAAACTGTTCTCAACCTGGTTTTATAATAACAAATTCAAAGTTCAAACATGGCGCAAATAAATTTTGTAGGCAAACATGCGACAAAACAGACACGATTTTAATAGGTATTTTCCTAACAATGCCTTGAGCAAAGTTCAACCATGGTTCAACCAAAAAAATGTTGGCTATGTTGCCAGACTTCGTAGCGGAGATGCATCCAGACCCCTTCCGTCCAGCAGTCTGCTGGTTGACAACTATAATGTGGAAAGGGTGGAGGATCACCAGCAAGCCGCCGAACGAATGTCTACCAACAGCTTGCCGGCTGATCTGACCACTGGATGTTGTTTTAATTACGGCCCTTAGTGTCGTTGTGTAAGGTGTCGTGTATCAGGCAAACGAACGCTGCGATGGCATTCCATGTAACATGACCAGCCCGTGGGCCATACACTGTGCATTATGTATTACGGGTTGTACTAAGAAACGAAGCATTTGCGGACCTATCTTCATGTAACATTTCTTCATCCTCCAGATGTGAGGAATGTATCCCCAAAGTATTGAAATGCAATTTTGCAATGTCTTGCTGACGGCCATCATTTTAAAAAATGCATATGCGTCCCGTAAATCATTTAAGTGCACATGGCCTACTGTAGCACTATTTGTGTGCAAAATTCGGCAGTAATTAGTTGTTTAATTCTCGAGATAGGGAATAAATACTCATTTTCTCGCCTGGCAATCTCTTACATAAAGGCGGGCTAAATATTCTCTTAAGTATATGTTTGATGCTTAATATGAATACTGGCAGTTAACAAAGTTTCGTTGAATTTTGTTAAATTATATGTATAGCCGCTATTTTAAAATATGGCCGACCCACTTAAAACGAGCGAGTTTTCATGGCCTACTGTGACACTTCTTGTGTACAAAAAGTGGTGAGAATCGGTTGATTGTTCCCCGAGACATTGCATTTAACCTCAATTTCCTCATGTGGCGCTATATTTGTAAATGGCGGATAAAATTGTTATGTACTAGCACATTCGATGTTTGTAATAAATATTGCCAGCGTATGAAGTTTTCTTAGAATTATTTGGAACATATTGTATCTCTGCTATATTGAACATACCCGTTTTAACTATCGCAAATTTAGATGGACTACAAAATATCTTCTCGCCTGAATTTGGTGGGAATCCGTTAATTGTTTCCCAACATACGACATAAAAACTTTATTATTTTCGTGCGGCCTTATCTGATAAAATTACGGAGAAAAAGTCTATATGTAGACACATTTGACGGGACCACGGTGGCCGAGCGGTTAGCCCGCTCGCCTCCCACCAAGGCGAACCGGGTTCAATCCCCGGATTTTTTCATGTGGTAATCGTACCGGACGACGCCGTTGGTCAGCGGGTTTTCTCGGGGATCTCCAGTTTACCCCGCCCTTTCATTCCGACGCTGCTCCAAGCCGCGTAAATATCTTTACTCTCACTCACACATTTTATTGTTGTAATAGATACCGCCAGCAACAATGTTAATTTGAAAATTGGTTAAATGGTTTCGTATATCATACTACGCTTAAATACTTATATGTCTACCAATTTGAAAATTAATGTCTGGGCCACTTAAAACATATCTACAGTATTATTGGTTTGCCAAATTACGTAGAAATAGGTTGTTTGTTTCCCGAAGTATGACATAAAATCTTTATTTATGTGGCGTGCTACGTATTGTATGTTTAATATACTAAGCTAAAATGTTTATATAAACGCCATGTTTAAAATAAGTGTATGACTTAATCAAACACACTTGTTTATATATTATGTCGTAGTACTACGTGTTTGCCATATTTAATAGAAATAAATTGATTGTTTCTCAAGATAATATATACAATTTTATTTTCTATTGGGTCACTAGGGGCATAAGAGGCTAGGTGTTGGCGTATTTCACGCTTGTAATAGAAACATTCAGCATACCAAGTTTGCTCGAAATTGGTCAAACAATATGTTCTATAGCAAATTAATCTAAAATAGTTATGTGACTGTTATTTTGAAAATAAATGTCTTATCCTAAGTGCTTTACATTTACTACATAAATGCCAAATTTGATAGACTTGGTTGAGCAGTTTCCGAGATATATATTAAGCTACATATTTTTTTCGTTTAGAGCTATCTTCCAAAATGACGCACTGGCAACATTATCCTTCTCTAAACTCAATGCATACATGATGCATCGTCAACATATCCAATTTTGTTAAATGATTGCCGACACAAAACATACTGCACTAAAATTTCTAATAACCACCATTTTGAAAATAGGGACCCGGCTTATTCGAAAATTATAAAAGTCGATTGTTCTTACTATGTGCTTTACGTGTGCCGAGTTCAATGAAATTCGGCTTATGGATTTAAAAA
Source organism: Dryococelus australis (assembly GCA_029891345.1). Taxonomy (NCBI): domain Eukaryota; kingdom Metazoa; phylum Arthropoda; class Insecta; order Phasmatodea; family Phasmatidae; genus Dryococelus; species Dryococelus australis. The sequence goes on from CM056998.1 coordinate 104,426,341, forward strand.
GACGTACATTCGTTCTCATACATTCACGCAGACAAGAAAGTGGTATCATAAGCCTATCTTCTTTTCGGAGAGTATACTAAAAAGTTAAAATATTATATAATACACACCAAATAGGACTATCCAAATTTCAGTCACTCGCCTATCTCACGGTAATTATTTTTTTTTTTACCAAATATATTTGTTGGAATACTACGGCCGAAATAATCTTTTGTGCGGCTAGGTACCAATTTTTTCTTGTAAAAGTGGAATAACATAAGTATACGGTATTTACTTATATATATCAAATATTACAAAATTTTGACGTGTATTTCAACGTAATTGTTAATAGACCCGGGGAGGGGGGATATACCCGATGATTCACGAGATGTTAATACCCCTACAGCGTTTAGAGCAAATTATGTCATTTGTATGTGAGCTTATTCACAATATTTACAGAGTAATACGAAAAATTGTAAATGTGTTACAGTGAACAGCCCGTGGCATGTTGCTGCCCGTTTGGCTATTGCTGTAAACAGCTCATGACCTTAACCATCGTGAAGTGTGACTGTTTCACCGTGTACTGGGTGAACACAGCGCGGCGGTTTCCTGTGCGTTTATTGCGGTTGTAGCCTTCGTTGTGAGATGCACAGTATTATATAATACATTTATGCATGTATGTATTATATTATATATAATACTTCTGAAAGTGTTGCTCATTTTTCCTTTGTGTTTCAAATTTTCCCAATTACTCAGTAAATATTGGGAATAGGACGCTCATTTATACGACATATTTTGCTCCAAATGACCCAAGGAATAATCCCTGTGAGTGGTGGTAACTCCTCGTGAATCATTCTGTATATTTTTGCCGTACTCTCGTAAACAGCTGGGAATGAATATACATGAAGCGGAAAATCTGTGTTTTGGAATATTTTCGTTAAAAATACAATTCTTGAATTTTCTCCAGCTAACAATCCTTGTCTAGCAGTACCTACCAAGACTTTCACCAGATGGCCACTTTCGCCGTACAATATTACTTTTTTTCCCCATTATGTAGATGTGACGTAGGTATATTAACACGAATAAGACACCTCTTGAGAAGAATTGAGGTAAGTGATTCAGAGAAATACTTCATAGATTTCGGAATGACATTAAAAGTCCGCATGCGGATTTGCGCATTTGCACAATTGCAGTTTTACGTCTGTAGATGTAACTCATTTATGAATGTTCTCATGTACGAGGAAATCTCTCCCTGGTTAGTAAGCAAGTTTTCCACACTAAAAATAACTTTTTAACAAAACCTTTCTTTTGAATTTTAGTGAGTATTTCCCAACACTACGACAATAGTAAACACATTTACTTGTTTTAAGAGAAATACTCACCACAAAATGTAGAGGTTTGCAACTTTGAAGTCGCGAATAAAACGATTCCTAACCTACATAACTAATCTGAAATATGTATTTCGAATACCGCTCATGTGAGTTATTAAAACAAAATACAATTTATCATTTTGTATTTTGAAATATCACGATAAACCTTTTCAGAATAATTTACAAAAATTTTTACAACGCACTTGAATTGGAAATCATGTTACTGATCAAATCAGTTGCAGTCACTGAAATATCTAGAGAACATTTCGAGCATGCTAAAATAGTGAAAAATCACTAACAATAGTGAATAGTATTTGCCAGTTTCAATATTCTGTTTTGGTGTAATTACTAGCTTGAAAGTAAACCACGTGGGGTTGGCGCTTGACGTAACTCATTGAGGCTAAACTGCTTCCATCTGTACTCTTTTCAAGCGAGCTTGTTATATTCTGGATAAAGCATTAAATTCCTGCTATCCTGAGGCTATATGTGCCCCCTCTGTATTTTTATCTCAGCATTCAGTCTAAATTAATGAGATTCGCGATTTAATTACCCCCTCCCGCATAACTTGTAAACAAAGCATTCCTATGTATTGAGAGAAAAATTTATTTTAATTCTACGAGGAAGAAAGGGGAGGAATTTCCCTTCAACATCAAAAAACAAGCGAATATAACTTAGTTCAAAGAATGTTTAAATAATAAATATTGTCTTAAAAGTAAAATTAAATAGCGCCTGTATCTACGTTTATAATGTTTATGACAATATTTCCACTGAATTTTAACTCACGAAAACCCACTACCATTTTTAGCACTGCAGGGTCTTCGGCAGCCATTCACGCTAAGTCGTTACGTTCAGAAGGCGAGGAGGCCGAGCCACTAGTGGCTCACGCCCATCACTTCGACATGATCAAGTTTGTGAGCTTCGAACTAGCAACCACCTGATCCAGGAACATCTCATTATAATTCATTCTTTTGATCCATAATTACGCACTTGAAACCAGAACTTTATTTATTTTTTGTTTCTTCACGATTGGCGCTTTCAGTCATAACGTCCAATATTCAGGAAGTGTTGCATGGGAAACAGGAAAATGATCGATACAAGTGCAATTACTGTCATGATTTTAGTTCGCAACAACTTACATGTCAAGATCAAGTAACTAAAAGACTGAAGTTTGAATGGACCAATGAAATATTTCCAGCCTCATTTACAACGTGTTGGTAATAATTTGTCTGCGTGAGAACAGTTTTTTGAGCTGAGGAGAGATTCTACCAGTTGGATACCATTAAAGCAGCAGAAAATATCTGTTTCTGGAAGACCAAGTGAGAAATCTGTACATAGTTTCTTTCAATACGTGACAAACTTATTGGTGTAACCTATGACAGCTCCAGAGTTCGCCCTGGCTTAGAAATAAAACACCTGGTTGAAAACTAAGTTGATCAGCGCTAATAGTTATCAGTAAGTCACGATGTTGCTAGCCCTTTTTCACGTAACCGTGCTACGGAGACCTTCGAGAAAACCTACTACAATACATCACATCTAAATTGAGCCTGGTATAGGCACATTGAAAGCACATTCAGTCTGTGTACTAAAGAAGTAATACGAAATAGCTCGCTTCAAATTCTTTATGTATGCCTACGTTTATTACAAAGGGCACATTCTTAGTACTGAACGTTTTTGGACATGTACGGTGTCTGACGCTTGTTCGGTAGGTCGTAATTTCTATTTAGGCAGGCTACAATGTGGGTGGTATTGTAAGTTGTTACGAAGTTAACAGGCTGTAATTTGACTGCCTGCCTGAACACTGCATCACACACGAGTGGTAATCAGGACAGGCAGTTGCCGCAATCGGGGCTCGCATTGCCCAAACCCCAGTAAGCAGGAATCCCCTCTACCAGTCAGGGAATCAGGCCATGTTGTGTTAAACCTAGTACACACGGGCATCTTTCTTGTACAATAAAGTGAAAATAAAGGTGAACAAGAAATCGAACACTTAAGTGCGTACTAGCTAGTATGCACGGAATTGTGTGATCCATACACACGACACTAGCTGGTGAGCAAGAAAGTGGATGGTTGATGTCAACTATGTATGATTTGGAAGCAGTTTTTGGGGTTGTGGGGGTAATTTGTGCATTATAAATAGCACTTGCCATAAAAATAATAAAAGATTTAGCCCAAACAGACATATTTCTAGCAATAAATATATACAAATATAGAAATTGTAAAATCACTCACAGAAATAAAACATATATATATATATATATATATATATATCTTTTTTTTTATGTATACACAGAATTATTCACAATACTGGGGATATTAAACATTTTATCGTATTAAAAACACTAACATATCTCTTTATTGCCAGCATCAACCAAACATATGTTTTGTTTACATTCGACTTGTACAAGAAAGATGGTGAAAAATAGGATCGTCCCTACATGGCACTAGCTAGTATACAAGATCTTGTGTGCTAGTAACTAGCATACTCGGCGGCCGTTCACATGATGCAAGTCGGGATGTACTGTAAAAAGTGCTCACTTTCATGTACAAGGAAAATGCCCGTGAGCAGTGGGAGAGTGGGCTATCTGGATACAAAGTGCAAGAGTGGCCTAAGTGCCATAAGAATAATCTGGGAAGGGTGTCAAACAGGAGGATACGAACTGGCGCTGCCCATATTAGTATTGAAGTTAACTGGCGTTACCTCTTCCCCCTCCCCGAGGTGTGCTGTGATTGGTTGTACCCCCTCCCCAACCTGAGGTGTGTTGTGATTGGCTGTATCCCGTTTCCCCTCCTCCAACCAGTGGTGTGCTGTGATTGGCTATACCCCCTCCCTGGAGGTGCACTGTGATTGGGTTGTGTTACCCCTTATTCTCTTGAAGTGAGGTTAGGTTCGATTGTGGGGAGCGATGTTCTCTCTCTGACTTATGGGAGCCGACTGAGCAGAGAGGTATACTGTTATTGGGTATATAGGTGATGAGCTTAGAGCAAGGGTGACACAATAGACTGTTTGGTAGGGGAAAAGTGAGGTTAAGGTCTGTCATTTGTGGAGAGCGAAGTAGGTCTACACCCATCGGAATCCAGACCACAACTGAGCTCTGGAGTGACATAGGTCCTCACCCACCGCTGTCCAACACGATACTGAACTCCGAGAATAAATATTGAGGTCGTAATTGCGTAATAAATGAGAAACAAACATACATAGCATTCGAATTGAACCAAACAATTGCCAAAAACGCAATATTAACTGCGAGAAACGAATTACCATTTCGCAACGGTTTCTCAAACGAATTACCACTTACCATACATTTTTGGCCTACTTTTGGAAAATTGTACCTTTTTGAAAATTTAACCTACTTTCTAAAATTTGACCTACTTTTAAAAAATTTGATTTACTTTCTATTTTACCATAACGTAAGTTAGACATTTGCCACGATGCACTTCCGGTTCGATTTTGGAAAATTTCGAAATTCGAACTTCTGGTTCAAACCCCGGGCAATGCATCTATGTTCATTTTGGAAAAAATTTAATTTTAAACTTACGGTTCGATTCCCGGATGATTCACGTAATATATAATATTAGAAAATTACGCAATCACTTGCAAGAGCAACTCTCTGACTGATGTCTTACCGCCACGACGTCCCTCGCTCGACTTACGTAACACACCGTCACTGCTGTAAACAGTTAAAGGTCGAAAGGGGTGGGGGAAACGTATGATGTAATCGGATATTGACATAATGAATGTAAGATCTTGTGTAACTGCCTATTGTAATTAGTTATTTGTACATTAACGGACACAATGTCTAACGAAACCAATGATTTAGTTTTAACATATTCACTTCTGTGCACCCAGTTTCGATTCTCAGTCAGGTCATGTAATATTATTTTATTTCCAAATTTAAAAAAAATATTTTTGAAATGGTTAGCTGGTAGATGTAGCTAATGTAATGTGTAATGTTGAGTTCTGAATCGGGTTGGATACTCAGTCAGGTTATGTAATTATTTATTTCCGAAATAAAAAAAAATTAACTGGATAGCTTGGGGGGGGGGGGTAGTTAATGCAATGGTAATTACGGACTCGGGTTCGATTCTCGAACAGATCATGTAATATTATTTTATTTCCGAATTAAAAAAATTGTATTTTGAATTGGATAGCTGGTGGTGGTAGTTAATGCAATGGTAATTTCGGACTTGGTTTCGATTCTCGAACAGATCATTAAATATTTTTTTCTGTATTTTAAATTTTTAAAAATTCTTATAAGTGGGTTGGTTATCTACAGAGGTAGTTAATGCAATGTTACTTTCGGATTTGGTTTCGATACCTAGGCGAAGAATTTAAAATTATTGTATTTTTTATATTTAAAGTTAATATTTATGAATTGGATTCCTGTTCAGAATACTTGATGTAATGTTACTATCGGAGCTGGGTTCGATGCTCACACATGTCCTATAATATTATTTTATTTCCGAATTATATAGTATTATATATAAATATCTATAAGATAGGACTATACATACAATGTGTTTTCTTCTGGGTGAATGTGTCTTTGTGTTGTCTCAGAGTGCTCCCAATCGCGAAGGTTTTGTGATTTTTTCTGCGAAATTAAAACATTTGAGACAAATTATGTTTCTTTTTGTTTTGTACAGTAGATTTTGAACAAACTGTTAAGATCCTATGACACCATCCAAGAGAAAGGTTAACACTTTTAATTATAATAAAATGTTTTCTGCAATTGTCGGGTTGGTGTAGCAGTGTAAGACGTCGGATTCAAACTCTGGTTCGCCGTATGGGAGCATGGGTTTGAGTTCTACACCTGAGAAAGAAATTATTATTTTTAAGCCATATATTGAGATAGTTGAGATAGTGTCCTTCACATTTCGTCTGTCGTTCGAGTAAGAGCTCTCTTTATCTAACTGAGTTCGAATGAGACACAAACTGATTGTTCTGTTGTGAAAACTGCATATAAGTATGCATCCTGTATGAATGATTTCACTTCTTTGGCGAGCGTGAAGGAAAGCATATTATTACAAGAGAATCATCTAGTGTTAGTGTATTGTGGCAAAGATGACATCAATGGTTGAAGACCTACACTCTGTAACACCGGCAGCAAGGATGTCTGAAGAGTCTGTGGAAGCAATACACTATCAATGTTACTCTGTGATCGCATACTCGTCTACAATATGAAGATGGTAAAAGACTTACCATTTGTAACACCGTCAGCGACGTCAAGGACCTCCGAAGAGTTGCTAGAATCAGTACGGCATCAGTGTTGTTATTGTGGAAATACATTTAGTCAAAGTTGTCATGGACTTCGTCATGAACGTAGACATTGCTTTTTCAGTTCAGCATATTAGTTGTTCCATTGTGATAAATGGGGTGCTGTGTTTACCCGTAGCGATAACCTGTATAGACATAGCAAAACATGTAATGGTAATGTCTGTCGTTCATCGGGAATCGAGTGCAAATATTGCAAAAAGACATTCCCGATTAGGTCTAGCAGCAGAGAACACGAAGATAGTAACTGTCCATTTGCCACCAGCTACAAGATCTACACATGTGTTAACTGCAATGATGCATATGCGAATATGCGTACCTTGACTGCTCACAATAGAATTTGTACTATAAAATTCGAGTAAAGCATAAATCATTTTCTTGAATGTAGAATATATTTGAGTATATGTAAGTAATACTATGTAGCTATTTTATAAAATATGTGAAATAATGATGTGTATGGAAGACTATTGGTTTTATTAATTTTATCCCTTCCTAATTTTAGGTGTTGTTATGAGCATTCACTTATAGAAGTTAAGATCTATAGTTATAGAATGATAATAAAGAATTTAATATAACAATGCATGGATAGTTGAATGCATAAACATTCATTCTACCAATATGTACAAATTTTTGGAGACAGTAGGTGAAACGTTATTTTCTTATATGTATGGATAGAGAGAGCCAACAAAGCCTTGGATAGATAAATATTGCTAAATACTGATTGAAAGATTGGCAATGATTGCTATGGATTGATGGAAAGATTGATAACAATTGGTACAGATTGGTAAAGATTGATATAAAGTTTGATGGAAAGATTGGTAAAAATTGTTAAAGATTCGTAAAGATTGATGTAAAATTTGGTAAAGATTAGTAAAGAAAGGTAAAGATTAGTAAAGATATGTGTGGACTGGTGATATACTGAGCTCTCTCTTTCTGCAAATAAACCTTTGAAAAAACACACTGTGTAAAATAAAAGAAATTATTATATATAAGACTGAAAAAACAAATGAATGCATTAAACAATTACAATATAACATGAATTTTAAATATAAATTTAAAGTGAATATGTTGTAGGAGATGAGTGTAACATAAGTATATAATATATAAAATGTTCTCTACTAAATGGAATAGCATGTGTGTGTGTGTGTGTGTGTGTGTGTGTTTAGGTATAACATGGTATATGTTCGACCGATGAAGTTTGGGGTGTTTACTTCATTCTGTTTGTGTTTTGGAGTTATTAGGAGCCACTTTGGAGTCAATTTGGGTACTTTTGGGTTAATTTGGTTCAATTTCGATCATTTCGGGTCAATAGCAGCTAGTCTTGAGTGAAGCAAGTCTGCAAACATTGAATATTTTGGGTCTGTGTATGAGCGTGTGTGTTGGATGGGATCTAAGTATGTTTTGTTGTAATCTGATAGCTTGCTAGTTGTTACCAGCTAACCATTTCAAAAACATATTTTTCTTAATACGGAAATAAAATGATATTACATGACCTGACTGAGAATCGAACCTGGGTGCACACGAAGTGAATATGTTAAAAATAAATAATTGGTTTCTTTAGACATTGTATCCGGTAATGTACAAAAGACTAATTACAATCGTCGGTTATGCAAAAACTTACATTCATCATGTCAATAACAGATTACATCATACGTTTCTCCCACCCCTCTCGACCTTTAACTGTTTACAGCAGTGACGGTGTTACGTCAGTCGAGCGAGAGACGTCGTGGCGGTAAGACATCAGTCAGAGAGTTGCTCTTGCAAATGATTGTGTAATTTTTTAATATTATGTATTACGTGAGTCATCCAGGAATCAAACTGAACTTTCAAATTTAAATTTTTTCCAAAATTAACGTAGATTGCCCGGGGTTCCAAATGGAAGTTCAAATTCCGAAATTTTCCAAAATTAACATAAAAGCCTTGCTCGGGAATTGAACCGAAAGTTCGATTTTCAAAATTTTCCAAAATCGACCTGGAAGTGCCTTGTGGTGGATGATTAACTTACGCTATGGTAAAATAGAAAGTAAATCAAATTTTTCAAAAACCGGTCAAATTTTAGAAAGTAGGTTAAGTTTTCAAAATTAGGTAAAATTTTTCAAAAGTAGGTCAAAAAAGTATGGTAAGTGGTAATTCGTTTCTCATGGATAATGATGTATTTGTCATTTCGTTTGAGTAATCATTGCGATATGGTAATTTGTTTCTCGCGGTTAATATTGCGTTTTTGATAATTGTTTGGTTTAATTCGAATGCTATATTTGTTTGTTTCACATTTATTACGCAATTCCGACCTCAATATTTCGTCTCACAGTTCAGTATCGTGTCGAACAGCGATGGGTGAGGACCTATGTCGCTCCAGAGCCTAGTCGTGGTCTAGACTCCGACGGGTGTAGACCTCCTTCGCTCCCCACAAATAACAGAACCTAAGCTCACTTTTCCCCTTCCAAACAGTCTATTGTGTCACTCATTCTCCAAGCTCATCACCTATATACTATATGCTCAGTCGGTTTCCAGACGTCAGAGAGTGAACATCGCTCCCACAAACGAACCTAACCTCACTTCAGGAGGAGAAGAAGGGGTAACACCACCCAATCACAGTGCACCTCCAGGGAAGGGGTATAGCCAATCACAGCACACCATTGGTTGTGGAGGGGGAAGGGGAGTAGGTACGGCCAATCACAACACGCCTCTGGCAGGGAGAGGGAGTTACAGGCAATCACAGTACACCTCAGTTTATAGAGGGCGAGGGGGAAGTTGTAGCGCCAGTTAGTATCCTTGAATTCAAATATGGGCAGCGCCAGTTCGTATCCTCCTGTTTGAGACCGTTTCCAGGTTATTCTTATAGCACTTACGCCACTCTTGCACTTTGTATCCAGACAGCCCACGCTTCCACAACTCCCGTGTGTACTAGGCTTTATGCGACGCCGACATGGTGGCAATGCAGAGCAGCGGGAGGCGTCTTTTCTCCCCAACGCCAGCCGAGATAGACGTCTCAAGAAACCTCCTGTGCCGACCGCTCAATTCGACATACTTCATTCGCCTCCGGTTACTTCTCAAGGCGGGGCAGGTACCACATACTGACGTGGCTCTCAATAAGGTAGTTGATGTAGTTAACTAAACAATACTCCCCGGCCTTATCGTAAATTATGTAATATCCGGGTGTTAAATTATATAACCATACAGTAACCTACAGCTCTCTTATATTCATTTCCTCACAGTGCTCTACCTAATCATGGCTCATTATTTAGCTATGCCCATGGCCCTACAAAACTAATTCATAACAAAGTGTTTTCCCGTCCCCCCTATATGCATATTCCGGTTCAGTCCTTAGTATGAACCTCCTTAGTGACTATTATAACAAACTAAGATATTTTTAACTCTGGAACTAAAACTAAATTAGTATACACTTTTTCGTATTGGAGTTTGTTAACGGGGTTGGAGTCGTATCAATTTATGGCCGTTTCATGCATGTTTAAGATCTTCACTCACTCGACTCGCCTTCCTGGAATGTGAACCAGCAGCACACATGTTGCTTTCTGGATGTCTTAATTTCGTGTCACCAAGTCGAAAAAGCGAATGATTTCTCCCTAATGCAACAGCCAACGAACAAAAGGCCTTTGCTCAAGAGCGTGGAGGTGCCTGGTGCCATTTTTTAATGGGGAATTGCGCGCCTGAGTGAATTATTTATTACTGGCACTAAAATTGTTCCATGACGAATCTTGTATCTTAGGCGATGATGTGCATAATATTTCATCCGCGAACTTTTTTACAACAGTTAGTCCATAGTGAATATTTCAATTAAAGGGTCTATTAAGAAGAATATATTTAATGATTTTTTATTGGGTAGATACGGCATTCGTTTTATATTATAGTATTCGATACTAGCAGAATTTGGGTCTTGCTTAAACACACATTTCCGTCTACGAAATTAAAAAAAAAAATTATTTACGAAGGTGCTGCACACCTTACATGAAGTGTAATGGGTAGAGATGTGCGAAATTCGCCTTATTATTTCACGACAGACTATACTTCAAGCGCTTGTGTTTTTGAATTGTATTTGTCATTGGACTACAATTTGTTTGAGCGTGGCCTGGATGGTATTGGATCAACAGTAAGCAACTAACGAAAGGCTGATCCAATCACTTCCTATCAGGTCAAAAGGAATAACGGGACCTTACTGCTGCAGAAACCAATAAGCAAATGGCACCGACTCAATTATATACAGAAAAGGTGAATTCCAGCGTGTAGCCAGAAAATAACGCGAAGTTTACAGGTCCCTCGTAATGGGCCATGTTTCAGTTGCGGAAGAAACATGTGGAATAGGGGGAAAATAAAGACAAATATATATATAATATTGTGTTGATTTCCTCGCGAATGACATCTGTGGAGAGGAATCGAACTGTTGGTTCCCAACCGTGCCAAAGGAAAAATATTATGCATGTGATGAAGCCTCTAAAACAAAGTTCGCTTCCTTCAAACCAAGCAGGTTACCGACGGCATCAAACTACGGTCGGCATATTTGTGATGCGCACAGTAAGAAACTGCGTGTCATTCACATGGAACGGGGTGGTTGGGAAAATCGCATGTGGAAGTATGCCCGTTCATCTGTGCAGCAGGTCTAGTTGCGCCGGTCGTCATAGCAACCGACATGATCGAACACCCTCGACTTCTCGGCGACGAAGAGTTGCGATATTGATACGCAACCGTGGCTTGTTATTCAAACCATATTCTTGTTCTCAGACATCAAACTGTAGCTGAAATGATGCCATGTGTTCAGGTTTTCTTCTTGTGAAATGTGTATGGATGGGTTTAACGTCACATTGTATTGTAAATATTTATTAACATTAGCTTTGTAACTAGAGTTGCACTATATCTGAGTTAGGCCGTTGAAGGATCTCTAAACCAGCGACTGAGCGCTGCGGGGGTATCGTCGCTGCCTTTCACCGCGTAGAACCGGGCTCGATTTCGGGCGGAGTCACTACCGATTACACGTCAGGAACGTTGCAGACACGGCTGATGGGTTTTCCGGGTAGTTCTGTCCAACCCATCATTGCATTGCTCACTGCTTCGAATCCAATTCATTTCAACCTTGTCGTCACTGAAGACCTCGCAGTCTCCCTAATCGCTCATATTTTCTCTCAATCTAACCATCAACGATTCAGTCTCCTTGCCATAAGATCATGGAACTTTAGTACTCTTACGTTGTGCGTACTGGCGTACTGAAATAACCGCACTAAAAAAAAAAAAAAAAAAAAAAAAAAAAGGTTTTTGTGGCGACAAAACCTATTGTCGATGACAAAAATTTTTGTCAATATGTATCTCACAAAACGTGCTGTGGTACTAACCAAAAGTGCTCTGCCATTTCACTATTTGGTGACATACACAGCGGCTTTTGTGGTTACCAATAAATTCAATTTGTTGGTAGATAAAGAGTGTTCGTTGGTTGTAGCAATAATGTTATAATACTAGCAGCAATACTAGTTGGGACTCACGGAAGTGTTTTGGGGGACGCGAGCATTTGTAAGTAGGTTTAGTTTAACGTCTCGTCGATAACAGGATTGGGGAACGAAGCCTTTATTAAGGAACCATCGATCGTCTGGAGTGATTTCAGACAACCCTTGAAAATCCAAAGCCAGTAGATCAGAAATTCTGAATCCTTAATCTGTATGTCCGGACCAAAAGTCGAATCCAAGTCCTCGAGAACGTGGGTGCAGTGTGTTGCCAGGGCAATTACTTTCGAAACTTGATGTGCACTGTCTCTTTAGTTGCACACACGGCAAAGCCTGAACACTTCACCTCACGGTAAGTTAATTTCCTGGAATCAATTATGTGTCACATATTTTAATTATTTGAAGTAAAGAAATCATGCAATCCATCCTCAATTTATTACGAATGTCTCCCATGAATTCGCTCGTAACAAAATGCAAAGGAATTAACACGGACAAATGTGGCGCCATGGCCAGGCCAGAAGGTAGCCACTTCCAAAACACCAACGCGTGTGCGCAGTATTTAATGGATGTAGTTTTGCAATTGCAGGAAAAAGTTTTAATCTGAACGATACGGATGCTGTTAGTGCCAACTAAGGTGGCAGCCAAGCAACATCCTAATTGTTTTGTAATCACTAACAAATATATTCTTCAGCGGGAAACAAAAACTTTGAACGTTTTCGCCTATACTTTGAACAATTCGTAAGACTGCAGTGTTTTTAATACCTGCGAATTCTCGAAATGACGCATTCAGATTTCACTTCACCCGACTACACATCGCTGCATAGAAGTTAAAGCATGATCCTTTCAGGTGAAATGCCTGTAGTGAATATTTCACTACGAGTTGGCCAATAATACATGTTTAATGTTGACGTTGATTAGTTATGTGCGACTGCAAGAAGTTGCTCGTATGTAGGGTTTTCATTAACAGCTAACTTTTCTGGTCCATTCGTTATACGTATGTACACTTGCCTAGAACAATTTATGCACAGTCTTTTAAAGAAGTTATATATTTATTTTAATCATTTCAAGATATTTCAATCTCTGCTGCCTCTGGCAGGTACGGTTTCCTTTGTGTAATATTAGAATTAATGAGATAACTGAAATCTTTTGAAATTTTACTTTCGCAGAGTTTCGTTTCTTGCCAGCCACAGCGCAGAATGCTTTTGTCCTGTAGTGATATTGGAGGTAAATTGGGAGCTTTAACGGAAATGGGAAAAATGAACTTGCTAAGGTAAAATACGAATATGAAAACGGCTATTTTTATAGCTCAGAATATAAAATGCTGTAGTATAAAGGATGGACCAAGAGACAAAACCCGTCATAGCACAAAATAGGACCATTTCCTAGCTGCGAAACAACCAAGGATAAACTTGTGTCAGTGATTTTAATTAGTGAACTGAGCTCAATTAAATTCACATGTTACAACTACTGGCTGAGGAATCAAAGGAGCCCACGGAGAAACAGTAAAAATAGCCAGTATATTACTGGAATTCAGCCAATGATTTAATCAGTAGGATTCACTAAAAATCAGTGTGTGTAGGTTTCAGCAAAGTGATTCGAGAATATAACGAATCTTATATACACTAACGTTTGTGAAAAATGCATTACCAAGAAGGATACATATGATTGAAACAAACTTTATACCACAGATTATGGTACATGACAATAATCAATTGATTGGGATTACAAAGCTGTACATGATCTCTGTCTTTGAGATTTCAGTATGTTGTGAAGCCCCCATGTGCTGCAATCAAAGCCCTAAACGTCGTGGCATGGAATCAAATAGGGCCTGGATATGTTCCTGGGGAATCTCAATCACCCTTATCGGCTCTCAAGACCTCGCTGTTAATAGCCGCCCACATGTCCTCACTCATTCACTAACTTTCACACGCAAATAAAGTAGAATTTATACATTTACCGCTAGCTTAAAAGTGACGTCTTTTGAACAGCACCGCACATGGCGGAAGAAATTTTCCCTGTACCCAAACTTCCCCATAAGAAGTCTCGTTATGTTCGTACTTGAGTAGAATAATACCTAGTCTCGCGTCGTTCTGTTTAATATCACAGAAGACCTTCCTGATTATTCTTTCAACTTGAATTTATTCAACTTATTCAACATTTTAAAAACCCGTCGCTGTCATTTATTCACATTCACGCTTATTCTACACAGCTGGCTTACAATCCTAAAGTGCGTATTAAATTCACGGGTTTGTTTGGCACTAACTTTCGCTTTTGTTATTACAAAAGCCTAGCCGGCGACCCAAAATCCTCATCCAGGCTGAAACCTAACTTGCATTTTTTTTTTTTTTTTTTTTTACCGAAAATAGTGATTTCGTTACCTAGGCAGTGGCTTCGCTGCTGCCCCCCCCCCCCCCAAAATCCACTGTGCCGGAAGAGGGTGGAAGGGAAATCTTCTTCGGGTACCGGGCTTGCTGAGGAAACTCAGACCGTGTCTCAATTGGCCAAGAAAATGCTCTCGCTCTCGCGACCACGTCATTAGGGAAAACTCTCTCTGTCGTCTCAACTCGTGGGAGGGAGCGCAAAAGAGCGAGAGCACACACAGAGAGAGAGAGAGAGAGAGAGCACGATCTTGTATTCTCGTTGGCGCTCTCTCGCACTCTCTGACCACCACGCCATATTAATTTATACTATTTCCATGTTAGAATAAGGTTATAGTAACATTTTAACTGTGAGTGAATAATCTCTGCTGTTTTAGTCAACGAAATTACTTACGCAAAACATATCCTATTATATAATAGAACGATCTCTGTCTCTGTCTGTCCGTCTTTAATACTATTTCTAAGCCCCTTGGAACTCAAGTTCTTCAAATTTTGCAGAGTGAATCCTCATGTTCAAATACAAGTCAAGTTCGAATTCCAGCAAGATCAGATTACGCAATTGTTATCTTTTACCCATAAAACTAATTTTTAATTACTCTTTTCCTATATGAAAGTTTTGTACCAATGCATAGAGATTATTGCATAGAGATATGAAAGTAATTGAATATCATTTTTATTTACTTTAAATGTCTCTCTTCAATGTTGAGTTAATTTCCAAGTAGGGCCACAGTAACTCAGTGGATAGAGAAATATATTTTTTTTTGTCTTCGTATGATAACCAATTTTTTAACATTGTAAAAATTCTAGGCACGTAACCATACTGAAAACAAGGTCACGGGCTAACCCCTAGTTTATAAATATATAAATGAGGATTTCTGACAAAGTTTCGTCTTTTGTTTTTCTCTTTGCTGCAACATGACGGTAATTTATTAAACAAAAATAATGGTATTTTAAGCGCTAACAATTATTCTGGCAGTGTTATAATCATTTTGAACACACAAATTATTTACAATAGCGATGACCGTGATTTTAGGTTAACATGATTTCCCGTCTTTTGACATTAGTTGCTGCGTGAGGCTAAAGAGAAAGGAGAGTGTGACTGTCTCACTTTCACAGATCGAGAGCATGAGAGAGTGCGAAGCAGTGCTCTCGCCAGATTGTGCGAAAGAGTGCTCTGGCGAAAGAGTATTCTTTAAATTGAGACACGGCCTCAGCAGGCTAGCCTTGTTGCTGCGCCTGGTGGCTCTCTCTCGGCCGCACTACAATTTTGTTATCGTGCAGTGGGCGGAGGGGATTGACCCCTCTTTGAGGCTGTTCATTATAAAGTGAGCAGTTTTAAATCAACCTTAGGAAACGTCAGTTCTCTTACCTGTGTGTATTTTAACGGACTCACTAAGTGACATACTCCCAGTAAAGTTGGTAACGATGGCATGGCGGAAGGTAGTTTCATGTCTTAACGTCGATTTAAAAGTGTTAGGTAACCATTCGTGATAAATTAAATTATTTCTTTCTCTTTCTGTTTTTTTTAATGCATATACGTGTAAAAATTAACACGTTTTTAAAATACTGTTTATAATAATTTCACAGTTTCACTTGACCGACGCATGAATAAAGCGGCGAAGCTCGTTCCAGTGTTAATTTCGCACAACGTTCATACAAGTAAATCTTAAGCAGAGCTTTCAAAAGTGCTCATATTACCGTGAACAGCCTATAACCCACTGTATTCAAATGACCGACAATTGGGTGGAGAACCCCCAAACCACCCCGGGTTATTGCACCACCCCAGCGCCGAGGAGCTAGCTATCTACACACCTCAAAAAAAGGTTTTGCGTCACCTGGAGTGCTGGGGTACTAGGTTGCATACAACAAGTTACAATATGGGATGAAAATACGCTCTCTGTAAAGATTAACACGATGATGCGAAGAAAACCAACAAAATTATTTGTCAACGTGCATCCGCTGATCAAACATGGAACTCAGACTCTGCTTCTGAGTATGGTGATACGCCACCCCGTGCGGTGAAGCATGAACTCACCCTTCGTGGCATGGTGTCCACAAGGCGGTTGAGGCTGTTCTGCTCTATCCTGTACCACTCTTCAACAGCAGCCCTCCGGAGGTTGGCCAGGGTCAGAGGTAGATTCCTGCTTCGTAACACTGCCTGTCATGTCTGCAAACACCGAAGGCCATTCCATCCTATTGGTTTGGGCCTCCCTGAAGAAGTTGCTAATAAGATGGGTGCGGTGCAGGTCCGCATTGTCATCTTGCAGAACTAACCTGATGCCGATATGTTGCCGGTATGGCTGAACAATGGGCCCGAGGATTCTCTTCCGGTATTGTACACCTGTCATATTGCCCTCGACGACGATGAGTGGCGTTCTACGCCCATACACAGCCGCCCCAAAACCAGAGAGATCCGTCTCCCTGCTGAACCTGTGGGACGGTGTACAGGACTAGTCTCGCGTTACCTCGCTCTTTCCAAACTCTCCTTTGGCGATTATCAGGTGTCAGACACATTCAGTACTCATCAGTGAAGAGGATATGACGCCATTATGCCAGGGTCCAGTCCAAGTGCTCCCGTGTCCATCTGCACCTGGCACCACGGTGTTGGGGTGTACGTGCAGGTGCTCACCAAGGAACTTTTGAATGCAGGTTGTCCCTATAAAGACGATTACGGATTTTTTGAGTAGACACAGCCCTCCCAGTTGCCTGCAAGAGGGCATTATTAAGTTCGGTTGCAGTGTCTTCTCGGTTTCTGCGAGCCAGGATACATACGTATCGGTCGTCAGCTTCTGTTGTTGACTGTGGACGACCACTGCGAGAGCGGTCTGCAACATTGTGTGTAACACGATAGCGTCTGTATGTCCGAATAACGTCACTGCACTGTACACCGATGAGGCGGGCAATTTCCCTCACAGAGAGGCCTTGCTGACGCAGTTTCTCTGTGTGCGTACGACATTCCCCAAAACTAAGCCCGTCTGCACCCGAACGTAATGGACCGCAAATGTAGATATAGGCTATTCACGGTAAAGTGGGCACATTTTAAGGCCCTGCCAAATTTTTCCTTTCAGGTAATTTCTACCTTTCTGCCACTTTTTAATGGAAACATTGCAATATGACTAATAAACGCAGTGTATATATTTAATCACTCTCAATAGTTAACGTCTGAGACTGCAATGAAATATATTTATTAGGAGTTAATGACTTTTGGGAGAGCCTTAAAAAGTGCTCACTTTACCGTGAACAGCCTATAATGGGGATACCATCATGCTTATTTAAATGTGAAAGAAGGCAAAGCGTGGACGCGGTAGTTAGTGTATGTGTGTGTAGTTTAGTGTAGTTTCGAACCTTATCGGACTGCATGGCGGTTTCAAAATGGCAAATTTCCCAGTGGGCCCTGAAGATCAAAAAGGGCCGTTTTAGTTTATGCTTTGTAGGAGTTAAATGTAAATGTTAGAAAGAAGTGCGCTAGGTTTTACCTCTTAATAGGTATCGGCCACCTATAGGGGAGGTTTGGAGAGGCCAGTGCCGGTTCCACCGAGAACTTTGTGAGCGTTCCTACGATCAAATGATCTAATGACGCGTTGAAGCATGTTTCATGGAGCTTAACAGGACACACACTGTCTTTGCATGCTATGTCCAAACGTTACAGTAACAGTGCACTCTTCCGGACCGTCATGAGACTGCTCGAATTGAGTTTATGTACAAATAACAGGTGCTGTTACATTTCATTCAGATGTCCTTTTGTAATGGAACAAATATCAAGTCGAACATCCTTCAAGAGCAAACAAAATACGGGTGGTGCAAAACTTTTTTTGAGGCGCGTAGAATTAAACCATGGAGGGCGGTTCCCACACGCGCTTGCTCATTAGCCACGCGCGGTGTGAACCATTCACAGGCGCTCCTCGAAGCCGCGGGGTCGACGACGGGTCTCTGTCCACCACAGCCCGTCGCCTCAGGTGTGCGTATCGACCGGCCTCGTCCGGCGCCATGACACGTGACCCCGGAAGCCCGCGAACAGCTCGGCCCCTTTCCCGGCCCACCTAGCGCCACCCCGGACAATATACAGTACATACGAGAGTGACATACAAGGGGCGAAACCATTACACAAATACTCTTCGACTCCGTCACTAGTTTCCTAGCTTTGCACTAAGGTCAAGTGAAACCCAAATCAGAAGATAACGTGCCACTACACGAAGGGATGAGGTTGTTCAGTTTAGTAGTGGCTCTTAACGTCGAGGGATTAATGAAGGTCAAGCTATGTGAGTATGGAGCAGCGACGGAATGCAAGGGTTGGGGAAACGGGAGATCCCCAAGAAAACGCGCCGACCAACGGCATAGTCCGTGCGAAAATCCGAGATCGATCCCCCCGAGGATCGAACCCGGCTCGCCTTGGTGGGAAGCGAGCAGTCTGACCATTACACCACCGCGGCCTCTCAGTTCAGTAGCGACAGCGGCGAGAAACGGTAGGTGAGAGCTACCCCTCGCGGACATATTATCCGTAAAAAAAAACGAAGTCGCGTAGGCGGTATTTAACCGCACGGCAGGAGAAACAACATATTTAGTGTGTGTAGCGCTAACAGCGTCACATGATTTCCAGTGGCGAGGGCTCGGGAGGACCCTCCCCTACATTACCACCCCTATTTTCCTCCCTTAAGGCTGCGCAAAAGATTGTTTACTCGTTTGAACTTAGGTGTAGTCGCTTTAATATACATCGCGGCACCAACGTGGAGGTCTTCGCTCCTTCTCCAGCTGCATTTCATTTCCGGAGAGCGCAATGCCTATACGACTTCACAGTTAGTGTTTTTGCCAAAAGGAGACTGCTGTGGAATACCTTTGCTTGGTACGTGTCAAGTATGTTCAGGGCGATCTGTCTTGAAGCGATCCTCCTCGCCCGTGTGCGTGGAGATAAAAGAGGCCGACCCAGTAACCAGTGTTTTGAATGAGAAGGGACGGACGGTACAAACAGCTGCATGCGCATAGCGTCAGAGTTCCCACTGGCAAGTGGCGTAACCTTGCTCGCGCAAGTTATTATTAGAAAAGTAAAATATTTTACTGGTGTGCTCATTCTTACACGTACATGCATTAAAAATGCAGAAAGCAAAAAAAAAAAAAAAAAAAAAAATCATTTCAGTATCCACAAATGCTTACCTAACACTTTTAAATCAAAATTAATAACATAAAACTATTTACACTCCCCATCGTTACCAACTTAAATTGACGATTGCCTGTCAGTGCGCCCATTAAAATATGTGTAAAGCTAAGGGTAGTGACAACTTTAAAGGTATATTTCCAAATTACGCAATTAATCCTGAACAACCTATATATGCCCTGAACAGCTTGTCTCCTCTTACAGTCCGGCGCAAAAACTGCTCACAGAAAAATATCAATTTCGAAACTGCCTGGGATAATTCTTAAATTATCTGCTCAAAATGAACTTAGTTAATAGAAAATATGCGTTGGGTAACAATGGCCAAGGAAAACGGATGGTGAATTCAAGCACAGTACATCGTCGTTCCTTCTCCATACCTTTACCACTGTGGCCCATTTCTTTGCCACTAAAGACGCCATATTTTGGAGGCATATGCCGTGTCAGATACCTAGAAGCGTGGGAGCGCAAAGCACGGTATAGATATGCGCATTGAGCATTTGGTCGCCTTTACGCGCGAGGAAGTGAATTGAGGTGCAGTCTTCCTCTAGTCGACTCGCCTCATAAAACTCTCACTATTTACCCTATCATTTTATGTTATAATAATAAAGGGAATGCGTACTGCATGTAATTGTGGTATGTTAAATAGCTTGTACTAAAAGCTTCGTTCCTAAAATTTTATTTTTAAATGACCTTGTTAGACCTTATTCACTTAAAAAAAATACACATTCGAGATGTAAATAGAATACGGAAAATTAACATTTGGACGTGAAAATTCCTGTAAGAATATGATACGTAAACGGCAAAATATTAATTGCAATGTATCGTTTCCTCATCAAAAAACTGGCTAACAGCAAAAGTGGCAGGAGACTTTATATTTTTAGCTAAGCTGGTAAGTACTTATCGATGCGTATCCTGATACACAGCTGTTGTATTCCCTCAAGGACAAAATTTCTACTGTTAGTCCTTATTTGCGTTTACCGTTTATAAATGCAGAGGTTTTGAAACTTGCATTGTCCCAACTTGCACTTCCCATTCTGAAGTACATATCAATAAGTTTCTAATTAAATGTATGTTAAGACCCAACAGATTAACATGTGATACTAGTAGACTTAGCCTAAAAAATTTGAAAAGTTTCATATGTTTAAAATTTATTTCATTTAAAAAAATTATCCCAAAGAATGTGTTCTATTATGCATGATTCACAGAAGTTACCACAGATTATATAGCGTTTACTGATAACGACGTTTATTCGTATCATTTCTTCACTTGATCATTTATTCCTTTTACTTACTCGCTTACTGTCTTTCCTTTCTAAGTCATCCCGTTATGCGTGTTTCTATACCTTTTTACAGTGGCTGTAATGCTGTATTGGGTATTCCGTGTATATACATTTGCGGCGGAAATATATCGCGTATTACTTTCTATTGTATTTAAAAAATTATTTCAAAAAAGTTGCAAAACGATGACCCTTACATAAAATTTCGTACCTAAGTTACATCTATAAAAAGTTGTGCTGGAATCATTAATCACATCTTTTGAGCTACGAAAGCACGTTGCTAGGATAGTTCCCATGTCCATGCCATATTCACACCTGTATTGAGTTATACCGTTAACCAAGGAATTGTCATTTTACATTATAAACAAAGTATAATACCTCTCGGGGTAAAAGTGAAAAGCAATAATCTCCAAAGGGGGGACTGTTTCAACATCAGCATACCTATCGAATGCGAGAACCGAAAAAAAGAAAGAACGACAAGATATTTGTGGGAATAAATATATAGTTGCACCTCTACTTTTTCACATTTTCTGTTAAATTTTGTTTTAGAATTGTAAACTAATGTATTATAGTTCTAAATTATATTTCGTAACCTTAGTTCACCGGAAATATAAAAAATAGTTCATTTTACAACACGACATAAGTACGGCACTTTTAAGAGTGTTTTTTTTTTGCAGTCGATGTGTCTGTTTTATGAAGGCCTAGTAATCAGAGATCAGCCTTAGACACTAAACTAAATCTGAACTTAACACCAAAACAACAGGACATTATGAAATCACCGCACTATTTGGTTCGGAATTCACCCTAATTTGCAGTCCCAAACTTCTGCACCACAGAGGAGAACGAGCGGAATATATCGCGGTGGTATTCAGTCACATTACATAAAAGAACGAAAAATAAATCAATTACACAACCGACATAATTTGTCAATGACTCGATAGAACGCACCACAATACGTACAGCACTGGTGGAAATGAGGACAATGTGGAAGAAACTAACGTCTGCTCATATTTTTTTTTTTTTCAGATTCATTCCGTAGATTCATAGTGAGTACAAAGACTCAAGAATGTGGAATAAATCAAAATTGAAACAGTTTCGCTACAGTGTGCGACATCTGTCGTCCTGGTTGTGGTGATATTACTCGCCGACTGCAATGAGTGTTTTTAGTTTATGTGCTTCATGGACATTTTTTTAACGAAATAATAAATACTGAACTGCTACTATGAATTGGACTGAGTTTTCTGTTCTCAAGTTTAGAACACACGGGGGTTTTTCGTGACCAAAAAGAGATAACATTTTATTCGTGATCTTGGTTACGCAGTTTCTGCGTCCCAAGTACTATAATTGTTCACTGTTTGTTTTGTCATTTTTACCTTCACACTCTAGCAAAATGTATGCAATCTAAAGACTTATTTGTATTTTTACAAGAATAATCCTTGGAACCCAGTTGACAAGAAATTCCTTTGTAAAACTACAAACAGCTTCCTTGTAAAATCGGCAAATCATATATTTGTAATGTTACAAATGATAGCCTTGTATTATAACTTACAGTATTGCAATGTATACATGTTTTTTTTTTCATTTGGAAAACAAATATGCTGAATAATAAAATACATTGGGCCTTATTCATAGTCGTTTTTAGTCCGGACTAAGGAAAGATCATCCTCCGACCAATATTTTTGAGAGCATTTTTAATGTTAGTCCGAGGATCACCTTGCTTTAGGACGGCCTAACTTTTAGTACGGACTGAGGGTACGATTAACGAAGTATTAAGGCCAAAAAGAAACATGGCGAACATAAAATACGACAGTTCCGTTAATAATACATGCCAGTAAACGCTATATAAAGTTTATGAAGCATAAAAATTGCGTTTAAAGCCGATTCTGTCAATCTGTATGCAAAACTATGCCGACCTAATGAATGAAATCTTCCATGCATAATAATTCAAATGAAATATACCTTATAAGCTTAATAAAACATGTGTTTTTACCTACAGCAATTTCTTTCTATTTTTGTGTCAATCAAATGCCTTCTCTGAAAACAGATTCTTAGGAGACGTGATATTAATACACTCAAAGAGAATTTTAATACAAATCCATCTTTGCGAATATATAATGTAAGGTATTTAATAATAAATGGAATGTATTGGTAGCTCAATGGTATCACCATGCGTTGATGTGCAGAAGGATGCGGGGCCGAATCTTGTCTGGGTAATAGGATTTTAACCGTTTTTTAAATGTCTGTTTGTAATGTGTTTAGAATTACAATACTCATTTAACATCATTATAAAGACAATATTGACGTAATAAAATGAAATCAGCCCATATTACAATATAGAGTCTCATAAAAACAAGGTTAATGTAGTAAAAAATATCGATATTGCTATTCTCGCTTAGCAAAGTATCATGGACGAGTGTAAAAAGCGATTGTAAATTAAACTGTATGAATAATGTGATTTGTTTACAAGAGTAGGCAGACAATACTCAGCATACTATCGAGAGCATCACTTCTGAAAGAAAATATTCAAAACCATATAAAGCTCGAGACCTTTTATATATGCTTTTTCTTCCAAAATTACTTTGTAGGATATATGAATATTTACAAAATTTCTACTTGTATTTTTAATTCAGCACACAATACAACTGATTATATTGCATTTGCTCTTGGGCAGAGTAACACTTATTGTAAATTACTATTCAATTTGAAAAGGAAAAAAAAGTTTAAATAAGTTATATTACGCTTAGCGCTATCTAGTTACTATTTTGTCATGGGTGGAAATTAAACATTTTATTTGAGAGAATAATCTGTTTTGCACATGCGCGGTAAACTTGACAACAGTGTACTTCGATGATCCTACGGCTAAAGTTAGTCTCGCTCTAATCGGGGTTTATGAATATGATATAGTTAGTCCACCCTTAGTCCGGCCAAACCCCAAACCAACTTTGAGCTGGATCATCATTGGACGAAGCTCTGGCTATAACTTATCTTTAAAAAAATATTTCAAAATATAATTTATGAATGAAAACCTTTAACTTTACCAGCACGGGGATTAGAACTCACACCCCTTATATTATTAGCCTGTACCCTTTAACACTAGACCAACCTGACTTAGGTACCTAACGCTTATTTTTATATTAAATGTATCGCCATGAACTTATAATATGTTAAGAGTTATGTGATTAAGAAGAATATATTTACCGGTTCTGTATTTAATTTAAAGAGTTATGTGTAGCTAGGAGACATTAACAGTAAATGAGTAATACGGTTACGTTTAATTGAAATCGCCGTTTTATTATGATTATTTGAGTTCTTTAATGGTTTTACGTATTGAAACTCTCAATACTTTCTTTTTGCACACTACTACACAATATTTATCACCCATAGTTTTTACACAAACAGCTATATACGGTTTTACGTTGTTGGTAGAGTGTCCGCCATTTTGCTGAAGCTCATGAATACGGGTCAGTATAGTACAGACATTTCTTGAGTTCTACAACAAACAAGACCCATTTAGTTTTACAAACGAGTAGTTTTACTAGAGAAATCTTTGTACTGTTACCAGCATCTGTAGAATTACAAACAATTTCTCTGTAAAAATTACAAAAATTTTTTACAGTATGTTTATACCATATTATATTTTTGTGCGTGTATGTTGTAACCATTGTGTGAGGAATTTAACACAGGTTATATTCGTTTCACTCCGCCATTATCAGTGCTATCGAAGTCTTATGGCGCAGTCGGTTGGTGCGCCGCCGGTCTGGGGTACGGGAGGTTCTGGGTTCGAATCCCAGGTAAGGCATAGGAGTTAGTGTAAGTAAGGGCATACATTAGT
Source organism: Dryococelus australis (assembly GCA_029891345.1). Classification (NCBI taxonomy): domain Eukaryota; kingdom Metazoa; phylum Arthropoda; class Insecta; order Phasmatodea; family Phasmatidae; genus Dryococelus; species Dryococelus australis. The sequence continues at coordinate 104,451,038 of CM056998.1, forward strand.
TTGTAAGCTTTCCACTGATAAGCCTTCAGACAAAACACCGGAGGACGTTAATAAACCTTTTCCAATCAATCAAACTCATGAGAGCTGAAGATCTCAGCCGTTAAACACCGCCCATATCTTTCACTATCACTATGAGTTGAAAGATATTTCGAGGAAATACACAAATAGCCCCAAAACAACCAACCTACAATTATTAGAAAATAAACACATTTTAAAAGTAACTATTGTTTTTGGTTTTGGTGGAGTGTTAACTTTCTCTGGATCGTCAGAATCACATATGATTTCGTTGCAATACAGTAACATTCAAACTACATTTACATTGCCGGACAATGAAAATAGCACACACAGACGGATGTGTAGAAGGTATTGAAACTTAAAAAGGACAGTGATACAAATGAGTAATGCACACCAGGAAACGAAAGCAGCAGAACAATTACGTATGCATTTGTGGTACGCCGTCTGGTCGTATTCAATAGTGGCGCACACGCACACGCACACACACACACACACACACACACACACACACACAGCCTCGCACTGTGATGCATTGTCTGGCATGGAGACCAGAAGACGTATCTGTCGAATACGTCTTTAAAATCAGACCGACACATGGAGTACCCGTACGGAAACGACGATGTAATGTTTGCAGTTTGATCGATTCTGGCAGTACAACGATACTAATGACACGATTGAGATGAATGCGGTCTTCTTAGAACAGGTATACGACTACACAGCTAGCATCGCAGGTGGGGCCCAGCGGCGACTAGCGGTCATCTTGGGCGTGGGCGATAATTTCCGGCCAGTACATCTCGTGACTCCGATGTGCAAGTATGCTGGTTTTGCTGACAAACAAAAATACATATCGTCTAGATCTGTCAACTTAAGCCATAAAAGACAAGTATCGATGTTGTTTGTTTCACCTTATTCCCATATCCCGAAGAAAATATCACCCGCTAACACGAACTTATCCACGTATAACTCATGGCCGTGTCCCCGAAACAGCCACGCCAATAGTTTTTGTTCGAGAAATATGCCCTCCCCCTTCCCTGAAAATTACCTCTGGATCTGTGTCTGGTGGCATTGCTGTCGTATTGCTAGTGATGTTAAGACACTGCAGCACAGATTTTCAGTTTTCGTTGATGATAGCATTTAACATCATGTATATAAAAATCTCTATGACAGTCACAAGCCCTAGACCAAGGGAAAAAAGGGGGGGGGGGGAGGTGGCCACTCCTTCACATATAGCCAACAGGGGCATTGCCCTTCCTCCCTCAACTGGGTGGTCGGCCACTAGTTCAGTTTGTAATAAGTATAATTTATGGTAAATTCTTGCCTCATTACTTTCCTAATATAATGGTAATTTATGTTCATTTATTTGGTTTTATATAAATTTGATTAAATATTTTGTTCAGAACGTTCGGTTTTTTAGGATCCTTTCATAACTCGCATTAACTTTTGTTTAAAACCTTGGCATATAAATGAAAATAGTGGTTACATTTTTGCATTACCTATCGCACAAACGTGAAACACACATTGATACGGATAAGATTGATAAATTAAAATGAACATGGGAGTAGTTACAGTATATTTAAGCCTCCTCCTCCCCTCTCCTTTTCAGAATTATTTTGATTTAGCACACGGGTATAATTATTACGAGTAAAAAACAGATAATGAGTGTGTTGTCTTAACTCGCCCAAATATCGATGTAGTTATAATTTGATGCATCCCAGATAATACGCTAAGAAAATCACGATCTTCTTGTCACCCATGTCGTCTACGATGCTAGCGGTTCTACAGCTAACGCCTTTCTGAGGCCGAATGTCGCTCCTGTCACTCCCCTGCATCATTCGACTTCTAACTGCCGATGCTAACTAGCGGGTCTTTGTAGCTACTCAGAATGCGTCTTGGGGCGCGATTATCACTCACTTTTCTGCTTATCGGAGCCGCTTTACGTCTTGGAAACAATAAGCAGGGTGGATGTTACCGTGGCATGAAGTGTAGCAATCGCGGTCAGCTACCTATCTGAATATCGTAAACTCCACATTAATTATTAGCCGTCGGATTCATATTGTATAATATCCAGGATTTGTTTTTTCTTCATTTTTCACTCGTAACGTGGTCATCAACAATATTTGGTTATATAGTTCCGCAACTTAATAAACTAAATTTGCTGGAAATTTAAAATTTTCCAGTGGAACAAATTTGCTGTTTTATCGATATTGTTAGCACATTGCTGTGAACATAGAATAAAACGGAAACAGTCCTATCGCGTATTGCCCATTAGTTGAATTGTAACAATGATTAACGCGCGGCAATTTGTTTGTATTTCCGAATAACCACAATTATATGGCATATGAGGAACTAGAAAATTTTAGGGAAATAATCTTCAGACTTGTGAAAGGACGCAAAACTCTCTTGGTGGACTGTTGTTCCAGAGAATCCAGTAAAGAGATACGACTGTGTGGAAATTCCAAGAAGCTGTAAGCTGCAGAGTGGCAGGTCATTATCCCCGGGGCACCTGACTCGCGCGTCTTGCCACCTTCCTGGCCACCCAAAGAAGCACATAACTGTCGGAGTTACGCTGGTTGCCATAAGTGGTGTTAGACGTACCAGTTTCTTGGTACACATGCCAGTTTCAGGGTGCCGTGCCTTGTTCTAAGATACTTTCGTGCTTGTACGCGAAGATACCAAGATTCCAGCATTTTCGATCACTTGTAACAGAAAGCACCACGTAAGTGTTTTTTTGAGTTCAATACCTTACCTCACAAAAAAGTTTCTTGGGGCAAAGCACAACTGATCTGAATTTCCGAACATGAATCTGCGGATCTAGTATTCCGTTTCTTCTCATGCAGGCTGTTCCGTATTGTGCCATCAAGCATCGCCGCGGGCGTGGACTGTTGGCAATATTTACAGTTACTAATGCATTTGTTTGTCACGCTGCAGAAATCGCATTACGCTTTGAAAACCTCACTGTTTACTGGTAAACATCTGTATATAATGTTTATTTAACATTAAGGAATTTCACAGTAATCATTATCTGTTAACCAGAATACACAAAATAGTGGCTTAGCTATTTTTGTCGCGTAAAGTTGCATGGCATAATAGTTTTTTTGTCTAAAGTACCAGTTTTTTTGTGAAGTCACTACCACGACTTCGGAGTTGCCATATAACATCCCTGGGTTGCCTACCTACAGGCATTATACTTTCTGTAGCTGGCATAAGCGATGCCATATCTGGAGGCAGAATCACACTAACTTTCCCTGCCATTCAACCTTAAAAAATATTCGTTTGCATACGCCGCCCGAAAATACTAAATACAGTAGTTTTCAGTTATATTATTTCGTGGTTTGTAAGTGCAACTTATCAGCGCAAGGAATCATTGATAAGCTTACCATACGTCCAGGATTAGCCCGGACAGTCGGGATTCAAGCATATGTCCGGAGAAGTGTCCGGGATTAACGAATGTCCGGGATTTTCGGATATCTGAGTGAAAGACCGGGCGGCCGGGAAATTTCGCTCTGATTTGATTCAGAGGTTGGAAACATTGCATGCAGCGATGCTCAGCTAGACCGTCAAAACAAAGTTGAAGACAGTCAGGCAGTCAACATTGACAAGCCGTTGTTTTCTTTGCTCATTTTAAGATTAAAACTTTAGTTGTATCTACTACGTGGTGAATTGTCAGTTAGTTGCTGGAAATGGGCCCGGAAAGAAAGTGTTCGTTTAATGAAAAACTTCAAAGTGAGTATAAATTTCTCAAATCATGTGAAAACAGCAGTGCTCGAGTACGGAGCCTAACATGCAGCTCAGAAATTTCTGTAGAATACAGAGGACGACTTGACATTGAAGTTCAGGTGAAAAGTGATCAACATAAAAAAAAGCGGCAAGTGCAGCTTCATGGTTGTCCTTGAAAAATGAAGAAATTACCTGGTCAGAACTGGAAGAGAGTGGAATGACTGGAAAACTGCATAGTGCGCGATTCAATTGATGTGGTGGACCAGTTGTTTGACGAGCGTACATTATGCTGAGACATAATTAGGAAATTGAAGCTAAAGTGGGAAGGCCTGCCTGAAGAAAGAAAGCCCAGCACTCAAGAGAAGTGGAAGGAAGTCTTTGGTTCAAAGTTGAAGAGCAACATTGAGTTCAAAAAAATTTTCAAATTGGTGGAGTTCGGAATGTGCCTGCAGGACACAGCAGCACTGGTGGAAAGAGTATTTTCTACAATGAGAAACATTTGGTCGCCGGAGAGAGGAAGAATGTCCGTTTTGGTTGTAAGGGAGCTACTCAACATAAAAGCTCATTGAAAGATGTCTTGTGTGAACTTTTACGTAAAAATTAAAACTGATAAGGTGTTCCATGGATAAGTACTATCATCTAAGAAATATTACACCCTTCCAACTCCAGGGCAAAAGCATGAACCCTATGGTACAGATGTAATCACAGGACCCAGTTCAAAGTAAATGTTTGCACGTTTTTGTGCCTACTTTTAGTTGAAATTTTTATTCCAAAAATAATAATGTAGAAAATAATTACGTTACTTGTAAGCCAATGTATTTTAATTAAGTGGAAAAAATTATTAATAACCAAACAAAAACAATATTTTTTATGTTATTTACTAAAAAACAAACCCTTCCAAAAATATCCGGGATTGGAGTCCAGAAATTATGATAAGCCTACTCATTGAGGGCTAACTGTTTATTTAGTAAATTGGGAAGGAATCGGCTAAGGCGTGTATTAAGTGATTCAGTTTGTTGTTGTCACATTGAGTAGACTGCTTTGCGTGTTATTTGACAAACCTTTTGAAGTAGATATTTTTATCTGAAACCTCTTTAATATATGATTAAAAAAATCGTGGTCTATTTACAGAAGTAGCACAATTGTTACGGGCATGTAAAATGTAACCCGTAGTCTAATAAATTCGTGACTACCCCGCCCCCATATCTCCGAGCGTCATACAATTGAAACGTTTATATCTTTTCTTCCGTGCCACTTTTACAAGAACAGCAACATATACATTTTATTTAGGTTGTTTTTTTTCATACGCGCTGTACGAGCAGTGTCCCTGACGTAACTGACGTTTATTTAGTGTTTTCACACTGTAACTCATGCCACGTGTATTAATTTCGGTATATCACTTTACGGATATCACTTCATCGATAAAATATGTAAATTACATGTCACAGTAATTCAAAATTTGTTTACGCAAAGTTTTCGCGAAAAGATATATTTTTCCTTTGTGAACGCCGAACACCGGACTTCTTTTGTCGCCTTTCCGTACACTGAATTAATTAGATCGCAGTGCATGCAAACACAGGTTAGAACTTAAGGGCAGAGAAGTGTCCAAAATTAAGCTAAGATATGGGACATGCCATGTAAGTAATAAACATAGCGTGTATATTCCACCGCACTCTGAAGTTAACGTCGAAGGCTAAAATAAAATTTATTTATTGACTATTATTGCAAATGAGAAGGCTTTCAAAAGTGCTCACTTGACCATGAATAGCTTTTACACATATTTACACAAATACATGGATATATACACATAAATGTTAAAATTAGACAAGAGCATTTTATTTTTATACTTATATCCTTATATGGATAATTAAATATGTAAAAGCATATTTACATGTATGGATAAAAATCACTTATATTTCCATACATTCGTACACGCACTTATACACAAACGCCTATATTCATATACGTGTACATCTAAAAGGCTTAACTGAGCGTTAACATGAATAATTGACAATATTTGGTGTTTTATGTTCGTTTATGCGCAGTCTCATTTTATTATTATTAGCATGGAGTCAAGCTGATGACGTTGATATGTAATTCAGTTGAGAATTTTACCCTTGTTTTAAAAGCTCGGGTGTTTTTAGCAATTCCAAGCCATTTTTTTTTTAAATACTTTTAATATCATCTTCCGCTTCCTAGAAGAATTTTCGTTAGCGTTGACAGGTAACGGTTAAATTTAAAGTTTTATTTTCTTCATGGCCATGGCAGCTCCCCATGGATATTGGATGCGTGTCATTGTCAGGTGTTTTCCAGGTAGATTTATATTTATATAAAATTATCATTCTGGTGTCATAAAGTTTTCCTCTATTTGAGGCACTGTTGCCACTGCCTTTTCAGTCTGTAGTTTACCTGATGAGTACATTGTTTCTTTCATATATTGTAACAGAATTATATTTGCTATATAAAAACGTCAGGCTTCACTGAGCAGATTTAACTATCAAACAGAAGTTTCTGTGTAGTTAAAATGGCATAACATACTGCGATTTTGTACTGATTTACAGTTTTTAAGTAATCACATATTACAAGTATTAAGAGCAATCAGAGTTCTATTTTTGCAGAAAAATGAACTTAATTTCACTTCACAAGGAAAAGTGGAAATTTTTTGCTACTCTTGTTTTTTTTTAAGAACAGATAAAAATACTTGTAAGTTTGTCGATACGTTCCGTGAATTTGCGGAAAAAGCGTAATTTAACGCAGATGTCTGGATAATTTGTAACGGCTATTTTTCATAATTTTACGGAATTTTTTCTAACCGTGTATGAAGCTGTGAATTCTTTCCTAGGATATTACGTAAATGCTTTATTTATTCATGTGATGCTATCTTACAAAATGGCGGAACATTTTGTAATATTCCAGCACTTTTTCTACTCACGTTCCTCTCTTTTACACGGATTAATGTTATATATACGGATTCAAATACAATGATGCATGCACCGCTTAGTATTTAGTCATGTAAGAGTGTAACCGATTTTATTTCGTAATGTATTTTATTGTGCATAGCAGAAAAATTAAAAGATGTTTGAATATGTTGTCCTGCAGTGAGATTTGAAGACGATTATCACTCAGTAACTAGAACCACTCACCTACCACACATTTACACGTAGTAGGTATTTCGTAAATATGGAATTTACACGAAAGTGACGAACACGTCTGCCTTAGTTTCAAGTCATGTTAGAGAACGCTTGCTATATTTGCGATTTATAAAACGAGATTATGAACTAATTGTTTTATTTTCGTTATGTGTTTGTTTCACTGTGTATAGAGAAGGTTTCGACCTATAGCGGAATTTGAACAAGAAGCAACGAATTGGTATTCCATGAGTGGTTTGCCACTCGCTTCTACTATTTTACAAGGAGTAGACCCTAGTATTGCGAAGATGGGATTTTATACATTTCATGTATCATGCGCATTGTTCGTGTATCAAAATCGAAGCCGTAAGAATACGAAGACCTTCCGTATTTTATATTTACGGAGATCATTTCCGTTATTCGTCATTACGGAGTGCTTCTCAGTAAATTAACTCTACACCTCCGTAAACGTTACCGTAAATCTACAGACATTTCTAACAGTGTACCAGATATGACAAAAAACTAGGACTGTAGCAGGTGATTATTCCAGGCTCTAATTTTCAAAATGGCGGTAGTGTAATTATTTTAGCTTATTCTGCTGTACAGTCTAAACCATGTAATGAATTTGTTACCGATACGTAGAGAAGCCGGCCTTCCCCTAGGTCCGACTAGCAACACTCAGAGAACACCCGCTCCCTTATCGCATCAGCGACAAGTCCATTGCCCCCCCCCCGTAATCAATCCCAGAATAAAGAAGAGCAACAGGAAACGGGTAATAAGATGGATAAGCTACCGCTTGGATCCCCGAATGAGTTACTATGGATAACCCTCATACATTTTTTTTTTCATTTTTTTTTTTAGTGGGTTGTGCGCGTTTAACATAAATTACTTTAAATAATAATTAATGCATTAAATATGTTTTATATTCCATTTTGGTACCATAGGAAGCGTTTTAAATGCTCACAGTATATTTCCCACTAATGCAAAAATAAAAAGATAAGAACTAGCAAACTTTGCGTTAAAATATTTTCCCAGGAATACATGAAAATTCTTTGAAATTTCCTCAAGGAATGAAGTACATTATAAAATTAAATTAATTTAAGAATTTATGATAATTATTCAGGACATCTAGTCCTTAGCAAGGCTACCCTTACCCTGGCTTGTCACATGATCGAAACCGCTATTTATACAGAAAATGTACTCCCGCGGGGATCTTCTAGTATAATCTTTAAATTCAACGATCGGATATTTTTTTCGTCATCAAACATAGCTACTCAGGAATCTCAGGGGCCTCGGTGGCTCAGCGGTTAGTTTGCTCACCTCCCACCAAGGAGAGCCGGGTTCAATCCCCGGCCGGGTCACTGCCATATTTCCGCATGTGGTAATCGTGCAGGACGATGCCGCTGGTAGGCAGATTTTCTCGGGGATCTACCTTGCATTTCGACGCTGCTCCTTGCTCACCTCATTTCACTCTTATCGGCTCTCATGACCTTGATGTCAAGAGCCGCCCAAATCTCTCAACGCAGGAATCTCAATCTTTATTCAAACTGATTACATCCGAATTTCAAGCTCCAGAGCCGACCTCCGAATGCATTTGATCGCACGATAGCTCATGGTACGAGGTTTTCTGGGTTCGAGTCCCGGGTAAGGCACGTGTGTATTTGTAATTGTCTCAATACTCTAGCATATGTTTTTAGTTTCATCTCTAATGATATTGTTGTCATCGATACGTCAAAGCTTATCATCCTACTATCTAAGCTTTTAGGTACTTCATTACAAATGATTTACACTCATGTAGAGGAATGTGGGCTAATTAGTTATATCAGTATTCTGGTTTTTCCGTTGGTTGCCACCGCCTTCCACATAGAAAATTTGAGAGGATACGCGGGACCACAGTCTTGAAATAACGAAGGGAATTTTCGACTCCTGAAAAACTCGCCAACCGGCAGGAAATCAAATAAGAGGCATGTCATAACATCATTCTTTAGTTTACTTATTTTTAACTGTGTACGTTCGCTTGATGGTCCGAGGAAAATGGCAGCTATTACAGAAGTAGCATGTCGGATGAAAGCCGTCTCCCTGTTAGCTTTCTGGCGTAAAGCGAGGACGCTAAATACAGTAATTAAGAAAATAATTTTTATCGTATCTTCATTCGGAGGAAGGAATTAGTTACTTTTGTCAACACCAACTAATAAAGTAATGAAAGAATATGACTTGTTATAATTTCAGTAAACTACCAAACTATGTATTGTAACTTTGCAGAAACGAATTTTACTTATGACCATAAATCTTTCGCAGAGGTTTTGGATTACAATCTACCACAATTAAGACTGATTTCACCTCTAAGCCTAATGATTTGAGGTATGTAAATTTCACGAAATCATTTAATGGCGTATTTGTCGTTCAACCCAGTTCAAAGGGGACATGAAAGGCCCTTCATTGTGGCAGAAGTCAATGTGAATAAACGTTTGTGTACAGAGTATACCAAGAATATAGAAGTTGTGGCGAATAGATTCGCAACGTTCGCAGACTTAAAGTAAACCGCATAGTAAAAACATTTGATGACAGCTGCCAAAAACATTAACAAGAACACAAGTCAAATTTTTGAAAATTTTATAGTAACATCTACGTAGGTGTGTGATATATTGAAAGTGTACACCATTGGCAGTGATAACAAATAAAACAAACTATACCACTCCGTATTTGAGGAATTTTTACAAGCGATGTTCACAATATAACACTTCGGTGGATTCGAAAAAAAAAAAATTGTTTTACAACAAATTTCGCATTCCGTTCACTTCACTTTGAATTCAAACTTCAAGGCGAGTGAAAGATTTGCGGAATACTAAACATGATACAGTGCACTTTACAGGTTTATTCCAGTGCTGGAAGTCATTGACCGATTAGATGTTAAATAATGTACGGTAACACAACAGTCATAGATTCAAACCATTGAGTACAATTTTTACTGTACGAACGAAGCTAAGCCCAAAATTTATTAAGGATCAACTTAGTCCATTTACCGAAAAAGTCCCCCCCCCTCCCCCAAGGTTTCCTGTATTTGAACGTTATCCACGGTACATGCCGAGCTGACCAATCAAACAACCATGCCTGTACTATACGACTCCCCGATAGTTTGTGATTTCTTAATACCGCCGGTAAGTAAAGCGTTTCATTTTAAACGTGTGTAATGCACCGTAAATTGAATAATCGTGGAAATTTCGATGGCTGCGAGGTTTAATTCGGCGTTAATAAGGATAGCATGAATTTTCATTTCTTTTTCCGGAATAGTAAATAGTACAGTTAAAGATTTAATGCCATACATAGTCCTAACTCAAACGTGGTGTATCTACGTTAAGACCTTAGGTGAACTCTACACATGCAGTTATGCCATTCGATGTCGAACGTTCCGTCCTCTAAGTGTAGTTGCCTGCGCCAAACAAGCGTCGCCTGCAGGATCTCTGTGTATATATTTTATATGTACATACGAACGTACATTCACATTTTCAGAAATGCAACGATAGCTTGACTTGTTATCGACAAGACAAAAATTCGTTTCTGAAGAAATCGTCGTTTAAGTGTAAGTAGGCTAATATTTCACGTGTAACGAGATAAGGAGGCTGCCAAACATAAAACAGGCAGGATAAATGCGAAACGTATAGGTTCGACGTAGAATCGCGAGGAGAGCAGATATTTATGGCGACAGCAGGAAGAAAGCAGTTTAGATCGGCCGCGTGCTAGGAATGAAATATGCCCGTTCAGCGATGCTCCGGAAGAAGTTTGAAGGAGGGGGGTTCGGCAAAGACAGGAAGAAGAATATCGGACCAGCTGTAGGGAGAGAAATGGTTTAGAGATCGTTGAGAAATATTCCAGGGGTGAGTCGTGTTTTGGAAGAGAAGATTTAACGCATCAAGACATATATACGTGCCATCTGGAGAAGAGATCACGTAACAATTTTACGTTTAATCCCGAATATATTATATTAGTTCGCGGGTGAGTGAACAGTTCTCAAACAAACCCTTCAAACTTATCCCTATCTCTAACTGCGCACATCTTAACGTGAACACTGACTGAAGCAGTTTTTGATTGAGAAACACGAAAAGAAGTTTTGGCATATTAAAAATGTAATTTTCAAAAAGTGGTGGACATAAAATAATTTCCTCAATATTTTCTTAATGTTAACATAAAGACTGCGACAGCATACATTCATTTAAGTTTTCAACAAATTAACGGAGTAATTTATTCAGAGTAGAAACTATTCAAGGTTTTCAAAAAGGGTTTACTCTACGATGACAGTCACATAAACATATTAATAATCTTGATCACTTTAATGAGAAAATCTTTTGTTTTAAACTGTACGAGCACCAGTATATATACCGCTATGTCATATATCGGATCCAATAGAAATGTGTGTACTTGGTGTTATTCACAGCAGCTCATTTCAACGCTGTAAAATAAATCGTGTACTACGAATGAGGTCTCCTTCACGAAGGATTTTCCTTTGTATAGTCTGTTCGCGGTTTCTTCACACTTTTTAAACAAAAATTTTGAAACATCACCCCATGTATGACGTGTTTGGTTGTTTCCAAAACATGCCATGTTTCACAAGCGTTCCATATTCCTGTTAACATAAAAGTATCCTATTATTCGTTAAACTAAACTTTTTCTTATGTTTTATCTATGAATTAGAATATTTAACTTAGGGTTAATATGAATGAAACCAGGGAGAACATAGGCGGACGGGTAATGTGTAGTAAGAAAAGGTACTTACGCAAAATATTTATAAATAGAGTGAACGCGAATAAGGTGCGTTGTTCCTTTGGGCCTTTGGTGTAATTTTCTAGACTTGGTCAATCCTTACTGGCATGAGGCGGATGAATATTCTGACAGCAGTACTCTAGCAGGGTTTCAGGAAAGTTGGAAATAACCGTGAATGAATTTACTGGCGAATATTAGCCTGTTTCTGTTGTGAACAGTCTATACCATTAAACCCGCTACTTTTGCAACTTCCCACATATAGACCACCACTACGACTGAAAGGGTTTAACCATGAACTAGATTGAAGAAAAATTTTGGACAGTACGGTAGAGAGCTTAAGCAAATAACAACAGTTATCCAATATGTTTAAAATTACATGTCAAAATTCAAACCACTATTGGTTAATATTACAAATAAATCAAAGTAGCAAAATGTTCGGAAACTGTTCTAGTATTCTAAATTTAAATTGAAGTGAACAAATGAGCAAGACAGCGCCGGGAGTCAGCAAATTCAAGTACCTGCGAGCGCAACAAGTTGCATATGACGAAGGCGAGAGGAACCTGCGCGTCATGCGGAGAGCGCCTGCACGTAAGACACCATAAACTCGAGGAACGTGGACGATGCTAATTGTTGCTTGCTAGCACGCGTGTCTCACAGTACATGAACAATGAGAGATTATCAGTTTAGTAGTAAAGGCTGCGGGAAGTGATTACATTTTATTTCCAACAACACACTTTCTGCACCGTATTTTTATGGTAACAGGTGCATGTCACCAGACCACCCCCCCCCCCCCCCCGACGATTACAACTAAATTTTGTACTTTTTTGTGCTCAGTTTGTGCTAATTTGTGCCGCACATATTGGAGTTTGTGCTAATCTAATTTCTGAGATATTTGCATAACAAGGCTGGGGACATACTAGCCCCCCCTCCCCCCCCCCCCATTCACCAACCAAAATGAAATTTTGTAGATAGTTTGTGCTCAGTTTATGCTAATTTGTGCCGTAAATATTAGGTTTTGTCCTAATGTAGTTACTGAGATATTAGCAAACAAGGGGGGGGGGGGCTGGGAACATGCTAACCCCGCCCCCCTTCCTAACAAATCCGATAGCACTAAACATTCTCTTTAATTTGTACTCAGTTTGTGCTAATTTTATCCTCAAATATTGGATTTTATGCTATTCTAGTTACTGAAGTATGTATTCATATAGTGGTGGGTAACTAGGGCAATGGTAGCATCCACTCTATCTGCTATTTTAATAAACGAAATGTAATTTATTTCTTTCTAGTTTATACGAGAGAGTCCAGAAAATATATCTTCTAGAAATCTTGTCTGTTTGTAGTAAATATGAAATAAATATGATAAGGGATGCGTGGCTCAATTAAAATTCGTTGTGCGTACCCATGCGATGGCGGACACGCGAGTGAAATATGCCAAAAACTGGAAATATTCATTTATTTAATGTTTTTGATTGTTTTAAATGCTTTTTATACTGTATTACATTGCCTGTTAGTATGAAAACAATTAAAGTTCTTGCGTTTTTTGTGACTCGTATGTATATGAATGTGTTGCCCTTCTTCATAATAACTAAAATACACAGACATTAAAATATATTGTTGTAATGAGAGATACTGTTAGGGAGGCCAAACTCAGCCTTTTGATTACACAGATCACAACTGGAAAACGCGGATATAGGACAACTCACAGAAAAAATTAATACTGAGAATTTCTTATTATAAATAGTTAGAATAGTAGAAGTCCTTTCTACTATTTAAAGAATAATAGCATTTCAGTGTAATATTACTGAAAGTGTTAGTTATTCATTAATATGCAGTTAAGTTACCGATATCAAAATTTCATGCCTCAAATAAATTAGAAAGTTTTAGTCAAAATGAAAGATGAGTATAATGGGCAAATAATTAAAGAGTTTGTTGGCTTAAGAGCAAACTAGTATGCATATTGAGTTGATGATAAAGAAATATAAAATATCAAAAGGTGTGGAAAAATGTGTAGATAATAATTGAATTACAGTTGATGATCACAACAAATCTGTGTTTGATGAGAAAATACAATACAGGAAAATGAATTTAATAAGGAGTGAAAGAAATAAAATATAAACAGTTGAAGTTAATAAAATAATATGAAGTCCTTCTGAAAAAAAAAGGTATATATTAGAAAATGAAATAGATACATTGCCATATGAATATCGAAATTTTTAATTTTAATTCATTATAAATCAGACCTGTAAAATTTACAGAGCCTGTAATATTTAAATGAATATTTTAAACATCTTTAATTTCTGAAATAATATCAATAAAAAATTAGTTTACAATTTTAATGTCTACTTTCTAAAATAATACTATTAAACCATTCATAATTAATTTTAAAAAAAATTGGATAAGCCAATTCATAAATAATATAATCTCTTAAGCCAAACATTGTTTTTTGGTGAAAAAGTGTGATTATATGTGTTTCTAAATTATAAGATTCGTCATATTTTATAACCATTCCATATGCTCAATTGCAATGAACATTGGTGTTTTTAAATAGATTTAAAATTAGGTAATATAGTACATATAACTATTTTTTCTTTTTCAATAATCACATTTATGTCAAAACTAAGAATATCAGATGGTTTATCATCAAATTTAATATCGAAAATAGATTTATTCGATAATATATTTTTCACATAGTCTGAGGTTAGTTCAATATTAATAGATGAAAATAGTTCAAATTAATTTATAGTTTATTTTAACAATTTAATATTTATTGTCCTCTAGGTATATTTATAACATTATTATCTATCAATGTTATAGTATTGTTGTTTATATTTAATGTCACAAATTTTGTATGAAAACTTATCAATACTATAGATTAATCTCGATGGATGATATCATAGTGAAGTTTCTCCTTTAGTACAGAACTATTATTTGTCAACTTAAATACATCATTATCCTTATATTACCCTTGATGGATGATATAGTGAAGTTTCTTCTTTACTACAGAGCTATTATTTTTTTAACTTAAATACATCATTATCCATACATTACTCAAATATTATCTTATTAAATGAAAAAAATAGATGAATGGGTGTGTTGGTGTTTTAATTTCCGAAGGTAATGCTAAAAATAAAAATGGGGACCTTTGCCAGACACATAAGAGCCATTATTTTGGGCCCAAGAAACTGTAGAAATACTAATTTGTAGATAAATTTTATTTATAAAGTAGGCCAGTTAAATTTATATAAATTATATGTTTGGTCAAAAAGTTTAAATCAACCCAAATATATTTAGTTAACAAATTGAGTTTGATGAGGTATCCAACAAGTTGAAAGATAAAATGGTTTATTAAAAAAAAATAATGAAATGGTCCCCTAGACCCAACGTGAAAATAAATATCTGGTTGTATTTGATGATGTCATTTTAGATAAGCATGAATATAATCCATTAATAGTTAACTATGGGGAGACACAAGAACAAAGATATATTTTATTTAGCACAAACTTATCCTAAAGTGCCTAAACAACTTGTAAGAGTTAATACTAATTTTCTGTGTATATTAGACAAGATGACACTAATTTAAAACACATTTGTAATGACTCTGTTGGTGGAGATGTGACTTATGAGAAATTAAGACAGACATGCGCAAACTTCTGGAATAAAGAATGTGGTTTTATTACACTGGAATTAAAAAAGAATGATTGGAAGTCCACAAATTAAATTAAAGATTTTATATTTCTAACTCCATCGAGTTCCACTTATACATGAGATTACTTTATATTTTTTTGCAACTGGACCTCAGCGAATTCTCACAGCTACAGGAAGAAGCTTATCACAAATGTGTCGCTATCTAGCCACATCTTGCAAAGTGGCTCAGTTGGCAGGATGCTCGACAACAGTAACTCAAGATTCCTGGGTTCAAAAATCCAATCTGGGAGGATAATTTGTATTCTTAATATGAAGGTGTCCATGTTTACACCATATTTATCAACCAAGTCGTACTTAATTTCAGCTAAAAACATTACTCATGCTCATACAATAATATATGCACAACAAATGCAATTAAATGATACTACTGAAGCTCCAGTAAATATACTCTCTGTACTACACTGTAATATACCAGATGTAAAGCTGGAGCTTCTCATGTGGTATAGGAACGACATCATATGAGAAAGAATACCAGAAAAAAATAATAAATAAAAAATCCCTGCTTAGCATGTAAAAGAAATTAAGGCTGTCTGTATGGGGAGGTGGGTAGTTCTGCAATAGAGTATTGCTGGTGTTAAAATAAGGCCAAAAAATACAAAAAAAAATTGGTCCCTGATGAGGTATTAAGTTGCTCATAAACCTAAAATATAATATCCCTGGTGTGGTATTATATTTCTTGTAAACCTTTTGTAATTTTTTGAAGTTATACTAGAAATGTGTTTTGATTAATAATTATATTATTTTATTTATTGTGATGTATATAAATATATTCAAGATGCACTATATTTTTCAACTATTGAACCCCATATACAAGATAGTCAAGGTACCAAATGTTTGGTACTCTGGTATAGTAATCAGTTTTCATTAAAATATAAGAAAACTTAATCAGAAACAGTTGCAGTGAAAAATTAATTCCAACTTAGTTATCATAATGGTAATGCAATTTAAATTATAATTTCTGGTGCAAAATATTTAGGCTCTGGAATCACAGGGTCTATGTTTTAGACCATGAAATGAGCCTGGTTTATATACTTTTATTTTTTGTTTCCTTATTAAAGAAATGTATAAATAAAAAATATATTTTACATTTTCTTATTGTTAACAAGATTGCTGTAATAGAAACAATTAGTTTATTTCGAAATTTATTGGGGGAACAGAAGTCCCCATTAGATATCATGAAAAATACTATTTATTACATTGATTCTGGTTTTTATCTTTGATTCTTTCTTCTAAAGAAGGAGGATTTAAATTCTTTAAAAAAAAATGCATTACAAAAGAATTTATTCCATCAATTAGAAAATATGGTTCTTATAAACTCAACTTACAATTTAAATAAGAACAAATTAAGGACAACCAACTTGCTTTAGAAAAAAAATCTGCTTGCATTTTAATTTCAATAAAAATTGAATACAGTAGAAAAAGAAAAATTGAAACTATGGGAAGAAAATAAAAAAAAACAGAACATTTTAATACGAATATGAAAATTTTTATCTATGAAGTCAAACAGAAAACAAAAAATGGTGACCTATACATTGCAACAACTAAACAATATAGATTCAATTAAAAATCTTAAAGTTTTAAAACAGATAGTTAAATTCCTACAAATTCAAATTTCTTTTCTTCTCATAAAGAACAAAATAATTTATATATTTTTTCCATGAGGAAGTTTATGATATAAACCAAACAAAAATATTCATTCATGACCCACTAGATGATTTTTGTGATAAAAATAAAAAGGAAATATTCATTTTACATTATACTCCTTTACTTGAAATTGTAAAATTAAAAATTAAAAAACTTAAATGAGCCTTTTGATTTCATCAATAATTTAACTAAAAATCATTTAGTAGAAATGTATTCTTTGAGACCAATAGTCTCAAAAGGAGTGCTTTTAAGTAATGATGATGAATCATTTGTAATCTGCAAACAAAATTTTTTAAAGTATTGGATGATTACATTGTCAAAACCAATTAAAATATTTTATAAAGATTTATTAAGCAGATTATAATTAGGCAACATAAATAATACAAAATTTTGGAAAGAAACAAAACAATATTAAATTGGAAAGCCAGTAAAAAATTGGTTATTCATACAAATACAAAAATTATAATTTTGTATAATTAATATAGGTTTTGCAAACTAAAGAAGTTTAAAATATTTGTTTAAATATTACAAAATCTCATATGACAGATACTGAAAATTTGTCTGAAATTAAAAAATATAAGCAGGGTATTACAGCGCAGCACCCCAACACATAATAAAAAAATTAACTCTCAAAACATCTATTTTATTAATCCAAGAGTTATGAGAGTTGTCAAAACCTAACCATTTTACATATATTTCATCAATATTCGTTTTTAAGACTTTTTCAACTAAATGTTCATTGGGATGGTTAATTTTCATGATTTTGTATTCACAAAAAATACATTTTATATCGTCTCTATTAGTAACTTTTAGTTTGCAAGTTGGTACATCATAATTTAAAACCTCAAAAATTGTAAATAATTCTGTATTCCAATTAGGAGTATAACCATTTTCAAAACTTTGTTTATTTTTGCTAATGTGAACAACATTTTCAAACTTATTTTGGTTTTGTAAATCAAAATATAAGTTTGCGAATATGTTTCGTAAACATATTTGCAAAATATTGTTGTCTTATTTTTCTTTTTTTTTTATCTTCAATTGGCTTCATACCATTAGTTCTATTTTTGTATTGTTGTATTATTTTACTAAATCATCTAATATATTTACTCATTTATAATTGGCAATTAAAGCAAATTTTTTCCATGTTATATTCTTCATTGTACGAATATATCTCTCTATAACATAAGCTTTAAGTTCGCTGAATGTAGAATAATGATTGGTGTTTTTTTTTGCATAAGTTCTTTAAATGTTTTATTATAAAATTCTAAGCCAGCATCACTTTGAATATTAATTGCTTTTCTTTTTACCAATACACATTCTAAAGCATTCACTATATTTTTAGCTGCTTTATATTTTATAGGTATAGCAAATGCATATTTTGAAGGAAAAAAACACTAATAATTGTCATAATATATTTGTATCCATCATTTATGTGATATGCCTTTTAAATTACTGGTATTCATATCAGCAAGATCAACTTGCCAGAAATCTGCAATTCTATATGTTATTACTTTTCTTCTTGGAAAATTTCATCTAGCTGGTTTATATAATTCATTTATTATTCCATCTCTTACTTCAAGAAATTTTTCTAACGATGTCGATTTATTGGAATGGCATATCGGCGGTTTACTTTTCTGAACACACTGACGATTAGCTGTAGTTTCAATTTGTACATATTTATTTCCAGGAACTTTCTTACACATCAAACACCAAGTATTCTCCATTTAATAGTAAAAAAAAAAATACAGCTCTATATATATATATATATATATATATATATATATATATATATATATATATATATATATATATATATATATATATATATATATATATACACACACCTTAATTTCACGAATATTCCTACTTAGGTCATCAACCCATCATCATAAATAGATTTTTTAATTTTAAACTTTTAAATATCCCCTTTGATAACATCAAAAGGTCTATTGTAATCTATGTGTATGTGTATATATCCCTTAATAACTATCACAGTATTATCAGGTAGATTATCAGTTAGAGTAATCATTTTATAAATGGTATAGTGCATAAATAAAACTTTAGGTTATATAAGTGAAAATATATATATATATTTTTTTTCCATTTTGAAGGTAAATAAAATATACGAGATTTTCCTTCCTTAAATTTTTCAACTTTCGAGTTTAAATTTTGCAATTCATCAACTACTTCTTTATCAACAATTTCTTCGCTCTTTCAACTTTTGAGCTGACAAGTATATCACAACAATTCAAAATTGATTGTTTCAAATTTTGCAATTTATCATAAAAAAACCTTTTATTGACATCTTTTCAATAATATAATATTTTGAATATACATAAGTTTTTAATGCAATAGTATTGTATTTGGAATCAACATCTTTTTTTAATGCAATAGTATTGTATTTGGAATCAACATCTTTTTTTAATGCATAATCAGATATTTATTTATTAAAAAATTATTTATGACTGCATCTTTTTCGTTTATAGGGTCAGCCAAACTAGAAATTCTATGATTTTGAAGAGAAACATAAAATTTTGTATAACTAAAAACTTTACTTATTTGTTCTTGTAAAGCAGAAGCAATGGTATCGAATCATAAATTTACATAGTTTTAAGCGTAAGAAGAAGCAATGCCATCAAATCTTGAATCTATGCCTTTTTTGAAGCGTATTCAGAAGCAATAGTTTTGTACCTTGAATGTACATATTTTTTTTAATCCGAAACATTAGTGTTTATTTGGTATCTACATTTTTTTATATTATTTTTTAAATCAAAAGTGACAAAGTCTTCATTTAAATTTTCGGCTTAAATGTCAAAGTTTTCATATAAATATTTGATGAATGGTTCTCCAAATATATTTATAATTTAATAATATAGAAATTATATTATGAGACCTAATTCCTCTCGAAAAATGATGTAATACAATTAATCATAGATATTTGTAAACAACTGAATTAAAATTCTAAATGCTATTATCACTGTAATGAACATTTCTGTTTTTTGAAGTAGTAAATTAAATTATTAGGAATAATGCCTCCAAATGGATCAAAAGAGTAAACATCATTATTTTCTTTAAAATAACAAATTCAATGAGTACCAGGATTTGATGACATGACACAATTAACCACAGAACATTCAATTTTATACATTCTATTTGATAATTAATCAATCATATAAACATTTCTGAAATGTTTTATATTTAGTATGTTTACTTATTTTTCAATATCAATGTTAGATAATGGTGATACATTCAAATTTTTTTTAGTCTCCCCATTTTTGCAACTAAATTACTTCCTGATTTATTTTGCATTGCTAAATAATGTCTCTGTTGTACTTCTAATTCTGATTTATTTTTTATAGTTTGTTAAACAGAATTGTAAACTGCAGTAGCTCCTCCAGCTGAAGCCCCCATGTGCACCTAAAATTGGAATTGAAATGGTTAAAAAACCACCATGATGTAAACCATTTCCAGATATTTCTTTGGCTATCTTTTTGATCGTTGATAGTGGAAAAGTTAATTTGAAACCTTTACCTTCTTATAATTTTTTATTTGTCCTCTCAAGTTGATCTTTTGTTAAAAATTTATATATACCCAAATCTTCTAATTGATCAATGGGTAGAATGAAAGTTATATTTATTATCTTCATTTATAAAGAAAAATATATTATTTATTTAAACTTTTTAATACCTATCCTAATTTTCTTTTTGTAAACATAATTGAAGCAACTGCTGCAGAAACAATTTTTTCACCAATTGGAGTATCTTTATCTAACATAATTTCTTTGGCTTCTTTTTGTAAAATCTTGTCAGCTTTGTGTCTAGATTCTAAATCTTTATGATCTCGATAAACTATGTTGTGATGTTTACATGATTCATATAATTTATTCCTGTGTCATCTATTTCTAATCTTTCTTTTAATTTTGTAAATCGTCCACAATAATCATAACCTGGCAAATGCATATCAAACAAATTTATGTTATCAAATGCCCAATTTATTATACATTTACCATGATGTTCTGAATTCCAAAAATAATGTGGAATTACATTTAAAACTATTATAAGATATTGTATTCATTTTGGATTATTAATAGCAAATACAGAAAATTTATTGCTCAACATATTCATTATGCCTACTTTATCATTATAACAATTATTATTACCGACATTGTCTTCACAATGAAAAACTAACAATTTATCAATCAATTTTCTAACATCGCCCATCCAGATGTATTGTTTCGGTAAAATATTGTATTTTTTTATGCCTTCTCCAGATCTAGGAGTTCTTGGAGAAATCATTCTCTTAGGTGTATCTGGCTCTGATTTTGAACGTGATTATTTTATATGCTCATCGTAAATTTGTTTAATTATATTTATGTACTTCCAACTTATATTCGAGTTTACTTGCTTATTTGGATTATATTCTTTGAATATGCATTGGATGATAAATTATTTTCTGTGTAATTTTCATCTGTGTATTCATCTTCAAGATCTTGTTGTTTATTTTTTGTTAACAAATTAGAAAACCCTGTTGTTAATTCATATGCTTTATCCTTCACAAATAGTTTATCATTATTTATTGTTACTTATGTATCTCCAATGCAAAAATTATACTCATCTCCTTGTAAACCATAGTGTCCTTTAAAAACATTTATTCTTTTTGAAATTTATTTTCCTAGATTTATAGTAGAATCAGATGCGACATACGTCAAATCAAACCGCAACGGTGGATATAGGGGAGGGGCATGTGCCCCTCCCAGAAGACCATAAAATACACTACCTAAAATAACACATTTTTGAAAACATTGTACCTGTAAGCAGTAAGGAAATTTTAAAAAGCAACATATTCTCCAGTGTAGTGGCGACTGTTAATGAACACATTTTACGCACTGCATCTTATCAGAACTCAAGTTCATGCCATGGACATACTTTGTGAATACAATACAATATACAAATGTTTTCTTCCGCAATAGAAGACGTGTTGTCTACTGAGAATTTTCATTTTCCTGTCTCGACCACAGCCACCCACCTACTGGCCATGTGTTTGTGAGAGTGAGGCACAGTGTTGACATATACAGTGCAATATCATCTTTAGTGCAAGGCACTGAACACACTAACATGCTTCGACGCAGTTTACAAGACACCCATTCCCTGTAGTATTTCCCAATAGCTGTGTTTCCCCAGCATTCCACCCTGCTGTAGTCTGTGTGGACAGTTAACACGTGTGCAAGTAGGAGACATTTGTTACAATGAATAGAAAAAGACAACTGGGTTTGGATACATACTTTTCGAAGAAAATAAAGGTGAGATTAAAAGTTTTGCTAAACCAGAATAACACGTTCATTTCTTTTATGGCAAAAATTATTGAAGCCAAAAACAGCATATTGTGATAGGTCCTTAAGGGTCCTATGTACCTGGAGCTTTTCTCCATGGTTGCGGCAGCAGCAGAATTCTAAATAAAAATAAAATTACTAAAATAACAGTGTGTTTTTTTATAATAATTTAATGCATTCCAATTAATAATACATGAACACTTTTAGCAGATCCAGGACCAGTATGAACACGTAGAAGAGATGAATGAGCCATAAGTGCCACCAATGCTTTTTTCATCCCAAGGGAACGACAATGAATTCGATTCTACTGATACAATTTCCAACTCCACTTCATCTGTGGTACCTGAACTGAATAGTGCAACATTAACTACTTCTTGCTTATACTTTGGACATCATATTAGTGATCGGAGTGTTGTTGCTTCACTAACTGACGAGGAAAAATACCAGTGGCTTAAAAACTCGTTGGTGCCCTCATTGGACTTTAAATTCCCAATGAATGCAGAAGGCAAGAAAAAACTATCCTTTCAAAGAAACTGGTTAGAAATGTACGAATGGCTGGCCTACAGAAAGAAGGGGATCAGTGGAGGATTGTGTAAAATGTGCATACATTTTGGGCATTGTGGGGGAGGGACAAATAATGTAAAACTAGGTAAATTAGTGGTTGTGCCTATTAATGCCTAGAAAAAAGCAGTAGAAACACTGAAGCACCATACCAACACAGATTATCACAAAGGAAATATGATTGCAAGTCATAACTTGCGAGCAGAAGAAAAAAAGTAATAGAAGAAAACAAAAAAAAAACCTTTCCTTATAATCAAAACAGTTATCTTCTGTGGAGCACAAAACATACCACTAATAGGACATAGAGATGACGGGGACTTACAAATAGAACCAGAAAAAAAATATGGAGAAGATAATTTTAGAGCTTTGCTGAAGTTCCGAATATATGCTGGAGATAAGATTCTAGCCTCACATATCGGTCTATACGACAAAATTGCCAGCTACATAAGTAAGACCACCCAACATGAAATAACCCAGTGTTGTGGAGATGTCATTACCGAAAAAATATTCGCAAAGCTCAAGAAACAATATTTCACCATAACGGGCCGATGAGACAGCTACCATTTATGTTAAGGAGCAATTGGCCATCTGCATAAGATATTTCGACACTACTTCGTATGAGATCCAGGAAAAATTCTTCAAGTTCTTTGACATTGTAGATGTCTCTGGGGAAAACATTGCTCGCACAATTTTGCAGGAGTTGGACAGACTAAACCTGGATATCTCGTACTGCCGCGGTCAAGCTTATCATAGAGGCTCTAACATGAGTGGTAAATTTAAAGATGTCCCGGCATGTATTGCAAAAGTACAGCCACTGGCCATCTACAGCCACTGTGTAAATCATAGATTGGATTTAGCAATTAGTAAAGCAGGCTTTGTGGCTAGCATAAGAAATGCTATTGGAGTAATTTCGTCTGTTTCAAACTTCTTTCGCGAGTCACCTTGGCTAATACACAAACTATAAACAGAAGTGCAAGATAAGCTGCCCCATCTCAGAAAAGGAAAACATGTCCTTAAGAAGATGTGTGAACCAAGATGGGTTGAAAAGCATGATGCTGTTTAAACATTTCTTGACACACTCCCTTGCCTCCCTGTCGTCATGGAAACCATTTCTGAGTCATCTGAAAGCAAAGGAAACGATGCGTTTTCATTCCTTCATGCTATACAGTCGTCTGAGTTCCTTGTCAGTGTGGTGGTTCTGGCTGATGTTTTTGGACTAACTCTGGCCTTGGTTCGGAAGTTACAGGCAGAGTACATGGATGTAGTGGAAGCAATGAAGCTCGTGGAAGCAACATTAGCAAGTCTAAGAGAACAAGAGAACAACGTTACAAAAGAACTGACACATTCAAGAAAATATTCAAAGTGTCCGAAAAGTTGGCAATGGAAATGGGGACCCAAATCAATAAGCCAAGAACAACCAACCTGCAGAAAAACTGATCAAACTTCAATTCGCAAACAGTTGAAGAATACTATCGCAACGTTTACCTTCCTTTCATGGACTTCATCAATGAACTCTCTTCCAGACTTCCAAAATCGGAGCTTCAAAGAGTTGGAAAGATTCAAAAGCTGCTGTCACCAGAGTTTAGTGATGGTTTTGAAGACAGAGTTCTGCAAGGTGCAGAATCATGCAAGGACGATTTTACCCTGTTTTTTATCTTTGAAATGAGAATTACGAGTTTGGAAGCAGATATGGAAATCAGACCCTTCACAAAAGTATACAAAGTCGCCTGCAGAGCTACAAACTGGCTTCTGCACTACCAAACATTAGAGTTCTGTTTCAACTCTTACATGTCCTACCGGTTACAACGAACACAGTGGAGCGCTCCTTTTCAACATTGCGTCACCTGAAAACCTATCTACGGAGCACAATGACCGAAGATCGGATAAATGGGCTGGCTTTGCTGCATATCCACCAGGACATCGCGTTCGTACTGAAGCCTGAAGAAGTTCTGGACATCTTTGCTAGGAAGCACAAAAGAAAACTTTCGTTAAACTATTGAAGCACAAAATATAACAATAAATTGTAATTTTTGATCTTCAACATATGGTGGTTTTGTTCGTAGGAAGTGCTAGCTGCGAAGAGTGTACACTTGATTACGTCGGTTATAAGTATTTATTTACTTTCTAACTTAGGAATATGGAGATTATTAATGTATTCGCAGGGGAATATTTCCTTTGATAAAAATAGTAGTAATTATTCAGATGCATTATAAAAGTGTTTATTTTTTTACATTGTATTTAGCCATCATATACTCCACTACCCCACCTACCCAGATGGCAATGGCCGGCATTGTAAACGTGTAGTTTTTAAGTAAATTAGATGCTCTGTGGCGATACTTCTTTTAAAAAATTGTTCACTAAAACAAATTATATCTTTAAAAATAGTACAATTTCTATCAGCTGTATACTGAATATTTAGGTTCAAAAACTACTTAAATAGCACCATTTTGCACCTTAAAATCAAAATTTTTCCGAGAGAGGCCCCCCAGACCTTCTAGCTTGTGGCTCCAGCAAAAAGATTTGCTTTGGGCCCCTCCCAAAATAAAAATCTTAGTCCGCCCCTATCAAGCCGTGTCAATTTTTTCATTTTATGTACAATCTTACAATTTGTAGCTCAAAATAGAGAATATTTAAGGCCAAAATCAAAAAAATTTCAACATGTTTCAAGCGCCTGCAGGCAGGGTTCTTTTAATATAAATCTGCAAGTTACATAATCATATTTTCATAAAATTTCAGCACCATTTTTTCTTCCTCTTAATAAATTTTGCTCTTTATAATTCAATCTGGAATCCCTGCTCAACAATTTAGTAGACAGTTCATATTAATTCACTAAACTATAAGATCTCGAACAAAATTAATGGTTTACTGCTACAGACTTTCAAATTTGTGAATCTAATTTTGGTAAAAAAGTTATTTGTATTCTAGATGGTAAGTATAAAATTACATTACCAGATCGATATAGAAAAATATTTGATAAAAATAGTTTGAAACTAATAAATGAGAAACAAATTTTTATAGCATATAAAGGCTTAAAAGAAATGAAAAGGAAAACTTTATGCATGATATAAAGTTCTCTTAAGAACCACATAAAATTTCTTGATATTGTTTTTTAGATGATTTATTTGGCATGCAGATATAGGTTAAATCTGGATTAAAAAGTGAGCTGACAATTTTGTGAATGCAGATTTGGATTAAATTCGGATTAAATTGATATTAAAAAGTGAGCTGCTCCGGCTCTCTCATTTAAGATCTACTAATCCTATCTTGAATTTAGGTTAAATTTGACTGGAAAAAGACTCCGCTCATCAAATTCTTGGGGGAGAAAAAATTTGCTTGATTTAGATCGCAGAGTTAGATTAAAATAGCTTGATGTTGGCTTTAATTTGCTTGATTTTGAGAATAAAATTGAAGAAATAAATTATGCTTCCAGAATATTTGAAAACGTTGCTTGATAATGTGAAATTTACTTGGTTTTTAATTGAATTATTGAGCTGCGCTTTGATCCGCATTACATATATACTATTGGTCGATGTGCAAAATGGACTTTGTACTGAACACAGTTTACCCAGGAAACGATGAAATATACCGAAGGACCTGGGTATATACATTTTATCAAAGGCAGATTGTTAAAGAACTGTTCGCCTTTCAGATTTTGGAGGTAGGACTATATAATCTTATTTAAAATTAGAGCGAATTTATATTAACTTGCGACCCACACACAAACACCACACTTAGCACCGCAATCACAATCATCACCACAATTACAATCAGCATCGCACTTAGCACCACAATCACAATCAGCATCAGGGTCATTCAAGATCATGGGGTTGAGGTAGTCTGCATCTACCATGGCGTAATAGTCTCTAATGTATTATGCTTGCTTACTTTTATGCATTTTTCTCGAATTCTGGATTTCAAGGACATTCGAGTTAATGGGTCAAGGTCGAAGTAGTCTGCATCTAACAAGGTGGTAGTATCTTATGAATTTATGCTTGCTGACCTTTATGCATCTCTCTAGAATTTTGGTTTTTAAGGTCATTCAAGGTCATGGGGTCAATGACATGGTCATTGGCTTCCAATATGACAGATGGGTGATGTATACCAAGATGGTGGTTGCCTACCAAAATGGTGGTCACCTGCCAAGATAGTCATTACCTACCAAGATGGCGACCACCTACCAAGATGGTGGCCTCCAGAAATGTATAAACAAATGAAGAATGAAATATCAAGATGGCGGAATGAGTTTAGCTTAGGGGAGTGTGGATTAGGGAGAGTAATCTGCTGGAGTTGACCAGAGGTGAGTAATTGGTGGTGCTGGAGAGACCATAGGAAATGCATGTTTTTTGAATAGAAATATTTCAAAGGTATTTGAATGTTTTTAGTAATCTTAATTAATTTATTTTTAATAATTTTTTTTTGTTCTTTGTGTAAATTTCTGTACATTTTTTTATTTTTTCATTTTTAAGGCCAAAGGTCAAGGTCGGGTTAGTCTGCATCTAATATGGCGGATGGGTGATGTCAACCAAGATGGTAATCGCCTACAATGATGGCATAAGTATGTGCTAGTGGTGACCTCTGGCGAATTTGTGTTTTAACTACTTTTTATCAACGAATTTTAATAATAATTTATAATAATTTTTTTAAGATTTGAAATTTCTTTGTGAATTTTTTCAGAATATTTTGGATATTTTAGTTTTTTGGATCAAAGGTCAAGGTCAAAGGGCATAGTCCTACCCTCCTGACTCCTGGGTCACTGATCCCTGTATCCTCTCTGACTCGGAGACACTAATCCTTCTCGCCTGCTCTGAAAAATTTGAATTTGTAAGGGATTTTTTTTAGTGATAAAAGGGAAATTTTCGGGAAAAAGGAAAAAATATTAGGGTATTTTGGTCGATTTTGAGGGGTAAATGGTAAAATTTTGAGGAAACAAAGGGAAAATAGATGGGTGATTTGTGACATAACATTGCGGACGGCCGCTACGGCTCCAAAGCTCCATGTTTTTACAAGTAAAACCACATTTTCCTTCTACTACTACTCATATCTCAGTAACAAGATTAGTACAAACTCTGATATTTGCGGCACAAAATGAACACAAATAACAAAACAATGTATTGTGCTCGGAGCTTGAGGGAGGGGGTGTATGTCCGCCCCTCCCTACTTAGTACTAATATCTCAGAAAATAGATTACCACAAACTCCAATATTTACGGCACAAATTAGCACAAAGTGAGCACAAATAAACTAAAAGATTTTATTGCAATCG
This sequence comes from Dryococelus australis, assembly GCA_029891345.1. Taxonomy (NCBI): domain Eukaryota; kingdom Metazoa; phylum Arthropoda; class Insecta; order Phasmatodea; family Phasmatidae; genus Dryococelus; species Dryococelus australis. The sequence goes on from CM056998.1 coordinate 104,479,157, forward strand.
GAGATGGTGGGGGGCTAGCATGGCCCCCGCCCCCACCAACCACCACCTTGATATGCTATTATCTCAGAAATTAGATAAGCACATTCTCCAATATTTGCGGCACAAATTAGCACAAACTGAGCACAAATAACCTACAAGATTTTATTGTGATCGGAAGTTGAGGGGGGGGGGGGGCTGGTGAAATGCACCTTATGGTTACCTATGTATAGGCATTCGCCTTCGTTATATGCAATCTCTTGTCTACGCAAGTATGTTTAGTTGCAAACTCCCATCGGTGTTTTGCTAACTTCAATGTCAATTAAAAAATACTAGAAGAATTTTGCGAACATTTTGCTACTAGGATTTATCGTTTATATAAGCCAATTGGAGCAGTGGTTTGAATTTCTAAATGTAGTTTAAAAACTTCTTGTATGCGTATGATTGATTTGCCTCACTGTGGGTAGGTTTATCGACCGCTGAAGGCACATCAACAGATTTATAATCGTCTGCTATCAGCACAGTCAAACTCCAGGAACTGTTTTTTCCCTGATTAGATTGTTTTAACGGGATTGATTCGTTACAGTGTCTGCACGAATTTTTCATATGCAAAAATGGTATTGTTTTACAACACCTGAAACGAAAATTATTAATGTTTAAGCAAAGGGGTTATTGTTTATAAGCATATTTGTTGCATCATTTTGATAATAACTCGCCATATTCATTCTCACTATGCTTTTACTATTGAGCGTGTTTGGCCATGCTACAGAATAGGTAATTACACAGAAGTGTAATCGCGTGACAGTTCCTTTGGTGTGGACGTACGAATTCGCTGATTGGCTGCGCTGGGGTCTGTAGTGTGGCATTTTTATATTGCCTACATCTCTTTTTGTTGAAGTGCCTACTGGCATTACAGTTCCTGGGCGTTTATTGGTGAATGGTACATATTACGACGTTTTGCTGGCTACGGACGCCATGTTGCTGGCGTGTGCAACTGGATTTCGCGGATAAAGTAACCGCATCACTTTTGTGTGTGTTAAGAATGTATTCTACGACGATGTTGAGGCGTGTTGACGAACTCGAAAGGTCGTGTGTTCGATCCCAGATATACCACTTAATATGGCTTTTCTGCGCATGTTTCCCACTCCAGCTACAGGAAAATGCAGGTGCATTTAGTTCAAGGCACGGAAGGACAATTTAAGACCAAATTTTCCTTACCAGTGGTCTCCAACATCTATAATTTTACATAGAAAAAAACTTAATTATTCTGATACTAAAGTAAGATCAGATGATTGAATGGTTATTTAGTACCTTTCCAAAAGTCTAATTGTGCTTGACAACAACGAACTACGGCAGAATCATTGTATCAATTTACCCTGGAGTATGATACAGTCTCGAGTGCCACATCGAGTTCTAGCCACAGAATACTTAAAGAGTACGTAAATGGACCAGCTCCTGCCGAGAATCCAAGCCACAGACGCTATCAAAATGTCGTCACTGGCGGTAGGATGGTACAATGCCGTTCGCCAATGAGCACCTGGTGACTAACTTACCAGATGGCAACCAGGTGTGTATGTAATCTTTAGAAGCACGCTCGAGCCAGTCAGACTCAAGGCCCACCACCAAAGCGTCAAGCAACCATTCACCGAATGTGTACGCCCACATCAAAGACACCGCCACGCCACTTCACCTTGTTTAGTTTTATATAGTCTATTCGCGGTTTCTTCACACTTTTTGAATCTAACTTTTGACAAATCGCCCTATGTATAACGTGTTTAGTTATTTCTTATGTATGTCATGTATACCAAACGTTTTAAACCTCTGTTAAAATTAAAGTATCTTATACAATTTTAAATTGAATTTTTACGTATGTTTAATTTATTAATAATATTATCTAATTTACATTAAAATTAAAAAATATCACTGAGAAAATATTTGTGTTAGTAGCGCCTAGTAAGAAATAGTTCTCATTCAAAAATATCACAGAGAAAATATTTGTGTTAGTAGCGCCTAGTAAGAAATAGTTCTCATGCAAAATATCATTACAACTGAGTGCGCACGGATTCGTTGCGTTGTCCTTTGGTGTAATTTTCTAGACTTATTTAAGCTATAGTTTGTAAGAGGCGGAGGAATATCATGGAAGTAGAACTTTAGCATGGCTTCAGAAAAATATGAAGTAACCGTGAATGGATTACATACAGTAATTTGGATTTCCAACAAGCCTTCGTACGGTCAAATTGGAGTGCTAAGCCTATTATAGTGACAGCCATATGATGCACAGAGTTACAGCAATACTAAACCTTTGGAAAATTCAGTATTTAAGTTTATCAACTAAATGCATTCGGTTTAACAACTGTACAGCCCAATTAACGGAAGACATTATGACAAATTGTTTTTTAACCAATGGTGCGAGTTAATACCCGTAATTACTTTTATTTAGTTGGCGTGAAAAGATATGGCTTATCACTTTATTGATCATCTGTTAATTTTCTGAGCATGGGTGAATAATACTGTGATAATGTACCTATGTATGAGTCTTGTAATATTATCGTTTCCCTTTTAGTTACAAAACAGGCATGTAAGAAACAAATGTAGCGAATATGAAAACAAAATAGGGTTTGTTTACTAAAACATAACAGCGAATTACTTGTTAGATATTTTGTGGTAAACATACCAATTACACAGATATGTTACCACGTAGTCAAAATTAGAATACAAATGAAGTAGTAAAAGTATAATCAGTGCAGTTTATTTTGAATATTCAATCATCATTCCTCTGAGCCCTGGTTCTCTACACACATATATAAAATTCAACATTACCCATATATTCTCCACATGAGAGATTTCTTGGCCAGGTCAAATTCGAATTTCATCAATCAATACCTTTTACCCTAAAAACTCATTTTTTAATTACTTTTTTCCTATGAAAGTTATGCATAGAGATTATTGCATAGAAATATGAAGCTAATAGAATATCGTTTTTGTTTACTCTAAATGTCTCGCTTCAATGTTGAGTTAATTTCACATCATTTCATAGAACTACATCAAGTGGGGCCTTACTGGCCCAGTGGCTAGAGCGATTCCAAGTGGGGTCTTAGTGGCTCGGTGGATAGAGCGATTCCCAGTGGGGCCGCAGTGGCTTAGTGGATAGAAATATATCCAAGTGGGGCCACAGTGGCTTAGTGGATATAACTATATCAAGTGGGGACGCAGAGGCCTAGTGGATAGAGCGATTCCAAGTGGGGTCCCAGTGGATAGATATATATAAAATGGGGCCGCAGTGGCCAAGTGGTTAGAGCGATTCCAAGTGGGGCCTTAGTGGTTCAGTGGATAATGCTATTCCACAAGTGAGGCCACAGTGGCTTATTGGATAGAACTATATTCAATGTTGAGTTAGTTTCACTATTTTCAGTCTTTGTATGATAACAAAAATTATAACATCTTAACTATTCTAGGCACGTTACCATACTGAAAACACGGTCACGGGCTAACCCCTAGTTCCTGATAAAATCATAAAACTCCAGTTCTTGCAATTAGTACTTTTTTTAAAAGCATTTGATATGGAAAATTATTTCCCTTCTAACAAAATTTTTCATATAGAACAAACAGTCTCATCGAGCATTCCAAACATTAAAAGAAACATAGAATATTATACTCTCAGCACAGACATATATTAAAGAAAATAAATTACTAGCACGCATAAATTTAAAATGTAGGTTTGCATTTCACTCTGCATCGTTATGTAGAATAAAATATTACGTTTATACCTCTTTTCCTGTACATAGCATTCTAAACTAATTTTAATAGCAAATATCTCGTGTTACTTTGCATACGGGGACTTATACAAATTTTAATATGGGTAGGGCCCTGTAATCTTACTTTACTCATTACATTGTCTTTGCCACTCACTCGCAATTTCTGTATTTTATTTCAGGATTCGTCACATGCCTCGCAAGTATGAGATTTTGACAACTTAAAAAAGCATTTAATTCCGTTCATGAGATGTGTCTGTATGTAGGTTGGTTTACTGGCTGGCCTCAAGGATTATCTATACACCAAGGAAGATAGAAATATTCGTCAAGACGTGCAATATACATGTCACTATCCAATAACACATTTCCAGCATTCACAGACCTACTACAATGACATTCATATCTAGGCATGCTATTAATATGGTCTCTAACAGACTACAAAGGATGCCATCTATCTTATTCGGTCGATTTCCGTGCATTCCTCTTGCGTCAAGTTTATATGTTGTCGCGCCACTTGCTACAAGTGAAACATCTTCCGCTAGATTTCTGCAAGCCATGGACATTCATAAACTATTGTTTACAAACTACTATTTCCTCTCCATTTATTTTTATGCTGCACTGTGCACAAATATTCCTGCTATAAACGGGTATATTTTTTTTTGGAGGGTAACTTATTTTCTTTTTGAGAACTTTGTATGCATCCAAATAGGTAGCTATTTTCTGAGCCAAATAAGGCCATATCCAAAAATTAAAATAAATTCTTCCTTAGCGATAAGTTTATCACTGCACTTTTTCCTACAGAGGCATGTAAGTTCTATCGTTAGACCCCAAGTATTTCGTGGACTGATGTGGCAGTAGGCTATACTTGACAGTCCTCTACACATTCGAGACGCTATAGTTTTCTTATTGGTTGCTGCGACCAAGCGAGTCCTTTGTACAACACTGTTCAACACTCGCTCACACTACTGCGTCCTGCCTACTACTGGCTCACGACGTTTAAACGGTGCGTGTCCAAACAGCTGCCGTCCAATCACAGTAGTAGTAGAAAAGAACAAGTGTTTAAAGTCCATCTCGCCACCGAATTAGTTCTTGAAATACTCGGGGCTCTACCTATCTTGCGTCCCTTTACGGTTTTTTTTTAACAAGTTGTTTCAGTTATGTACTATTTACCTTAGCCGCGCCTATGCTTGTTTCATGAATGTGAAGAAGAGATCCGTGTTTTCCACCGTTGGCGGGATTTTTTTTTTTTTTTTTTTTTTTTTCAGGGGAGCGTGACATACGATTTCTGGCATTGGAACTAACAGCGTTTCCACCCTAGAACAAAACAACATAGTCTGTTAAAAATATAATATTTTTTAAGGCATGTATCTTTTTTATACACTGAAGCTAATGAGAATGACTCGCTGCTATTTTACACTGAGTTCTGAACATCTTCCACTTTGAATAGCTGAAAGTGTGTAACATGTGTATATTGGCGGATGGCAATCAGTTTAACTTAGGCCAGGACACTTTTTGTACCGTCCTCTTAAGCATCTTTCAGTCCTGAAGTTGGACGCCGAACGTTAGCAGTTGGGTATTTATGTTTGTATTTTTGCATTGACTTTAACAGTGAGCAGTCTTGCAGTGGGTAGTCAGCAGTCGTACAGTCGTTCCAAGATAAACCTTGTCTTGGACTGCAGACTGCTCGAGTACAAGTTGCTGCTAGCCAATCAGAACTCGTTATCATGTTCTTCTAAAAAGAAAGAACAAGCTAAAAAAAAAAAACTACAAAAATATAACATTTTAATAAGTACTCCACAAAAATTTGAGGCATTTTATGCTTTTGTGAATATGTACAGAAAATTACGAGAGAACATTATAAATCTCTACTTATTTATTTATACTATAACCGTAACCTTAAACACGGTAACAATATAGCCAAAGGTGAATAACCTTTCAAACGAGTTCTATTTAAAAACATTTGTAAATTAATTAGATATACGTAAAAGCGCGTTAAAATACCTACATAAGGTACAATTTTCAATGAACTTTTTAGAACCAGATATTTAATCTTTCAATCTAACAAAAGTTTTATTTACACCAATACTTGATCGACTGCTCACTGATAACAATACTTTGCGGACTGCCAGCTGCCGACTGTAAAATTCACAACTACATCACAGTGTCAACTTTCCTTCAGCATATATAAAACGAAGTAATAAAACTGTTGTATGATTATGCCTCATCAATATAACGATGCAAGCAAGATCGCGATACACCACACTTATTTTAATGCAAGTTGTATTTATATAGTTATAACTTTTCCATGTAGTACAAGTAATCTTACGACAAACTAATGTAAGTACAAATTACTAGGGACCCAGCCCGTGATCTTTTTTTTGTATTGTCATGTGCCCAGAACAGTTACGATGTTACAAATTTTTGTTATCATACAAAGACTGAAAAAAAAAAGTGCAATTTAACTCAACATTGGATATAGTTCTATCCAATAAACCACTGCGGCCCCACTTGGAATAGCTCTATCCACTGAGACACTAAGGTTCCACTTGGAAACGCTCTAGCCACTTGGCCACTGCGGCCCCATTTGATGTATGTCTATCCCCTGGGCCACTCCGGCCTCAATTTAATACAGTGCTAGCCACTAAGCTGTGGACCCACTTGGAATCGCTCTATCCACTGAGCCACTAGGACCTCACTTTGAATCGCTCTAGCCACTTGATCACTGTGGCCCCACTTATTTAACTCACCGAAGCGAGACATTTAGAGTAAACAAAACCGATATTCCATTACCTTCATATTTCTATGCAGTAATTTCTATGCATTAATACAAAACTTTCATAGGAAAAAAAGTAACTAAAAAAGGAGTTTTTAGGGTAAAAGGTAATGATTACGTAATCTGATCTTGCTGAAATTCGAACTTGACCTGTATTTTACCCTGCAAAATTTGAAGAACTTCCGCTGAGTTACAAGGGATTTAGAAGTATTGAAGACAAACAGACATACAGAGATCGTCCCATTATATAATAGGATTATATCAAAGAAAAGGACAATATATTGTTTTTTAATGATATACTTTAGTGGCATAATTCTTATGTCACAATAGCGTGGAGAGTAGAGAGATTTGTGTGGCTCCTAACATCGAGATCTTGAGAACTGAGGAGGGTGAAATGAGGTGATTATGGAGCAGCGCCGGAATTCAAGGGCGGGGAAAAGGAAGATCCCAGAGAAAACCATCCGACCAGCGGCATCGTCCGACACGATTCCCACATGCGAGAATTTGGGAGTGAACCCATCGGAAATGGAACCTGGTTCGTCTAGATGGGAGGCGAGTAGTCTAAACACTACACCACCGGTCGCAATAGCAACACAATATTTGAAGCAGATTATGAAAAGCCACAAATTATAGATAAGCACTTACTTTAGAGTAAGGAGTTGAAGATACATCTACATCACTATCAACAAGAACTGAACTGCCACTTTCATCTCCACTATCGAAACAAGCAACAGAAATACAATTATTTCAGCTACAACTCGCTACTCGTTCAGTAGTGTCAGCTATCTTGAACTGTGGACTGTCATCGCAATAGCATAGAAAGACCTAAAAATGGTAGGTGTACATTAAGATTATTTTGCGATATTACGTCTATCTGTTATATTTACAGACAATTTGCACGGATAATATATGCAGGAAAGCTGGCTTTAGAAATTATTAAATCTCTGTTTTCATGAAAGTGTGGATTGTCGCTATACTACATTGAGTAGTTCAATTATAGTTCCGACTAAGAAATTTGTGAAGTTTTTTTTTTTCGTGGTTATTAAAAAATTGAAAAGGATATGTCAACTTTCGAAAGAGTAGTATGTAATTTCATATCAGAATTTGAACATAAATCTATGTGGGTCTCTCTCTCTCTCTCTCTCTCTCTCTCTCTCTCTCTCTCTCTCTCTCTCTCTCTCTCTCTCTCTCTCTCTCTCTCTCTCTCTCTCTCTATCTCTCTCTTTCTCTCTCTCTCCTTTTTATGAAACCGAATCACGCTTACAAATGTCATCACGTGTGCTCAAATTACTAGTTATAAATAGTCAAATAAAGAATGTTAATTTTATTACCTTTGTGTTCCAACAACTGTGTTTTTAAATTTCATAACAATTGTCCAAATCTGTAATATATTTGGTCAACAAACAGTTGTTTATTGTTTACAAAGTTATTAATGTATGATTCAATTCCTCTTACACAAGTAAAGAGAGGCTTGGCAGGCATATTTTGCTCGTGATTAGATTTCTCACCTTTAGACCCCAAAATTATTTGGTGTTCTAATGAATACAATCCGTGTCAAATACGTTTATAAGTTGTTGACGTTTTAAAAATTGAAAACTTGGCTAGCCATAAATACCGAAAGAACTTGACAAAGTATACTTAAAACAGTTTATTTCTTAAACTGACTCTTCGCTTTTTTTTTCCGGGAAGGAATCCGTACCCACATCTGATTAACTGAGATACATACCTGGAATATTAGGCGTTCCCATTCCAGTACATTGTCCCACGCCACTGGTGAGTGTTTTGTTTAGTATTATTTGTGAAATACAAAAACAGTAAAAACAGTCAAATTAATATTGCGACGAGTAATTATACAAAAACTATTAAAGTTATTATCGTTCTGTAAATGGCAATGCTTATAACGTCTACAAGTCGAACAACACTTGAAAGATAGGCGTGAACAAAGTTCTGAATTGTTTGCTAGAGAACACCCTTAATATACGTTTTCTTGGTTTATCGTCCGCTAATTAGCCTATGTGATTTAAAAATTAAGTAAGATCGTGCTTTTACTGTACGTAATAAATATTCTGAAGTTTGTGGGCTCATTCGTAAGTGTTACGCCGGGGTGTATTTCCATGCTGTTTAGAGGAAATTCAGCTTATAAGCTGTATAAATGTATATCATTGATATAGCAAGAGTTCAAGTACAGCATTATTCACTGGTTCGTAATCGAAATTTAACACTTACAATTTAAACGTTTGAGGAAACGGAAAATTAACATGACTTGTCAATTGTAATGTTCATAAATATTTATAGAAGATGCATAAAGCTAACTGTTCTTAAAGTTAGAAACATTTTAATAAACATGATTATGCCAATTATTGCATTACCAGGTTTATATTAATGAAAGGCACCAGCTTCTTCGTGATAATTTAAAAACACCATCTTTGCTTCCGTCTGGGAATCGAAACTCAATTTCTACACACGTTGTATTTATGTTCTAGACAGTTTTGGGGAGACTTGGGGACAAAATAAATTTCCCGTCCCGTCCAGAAATATTTTCTGAATTCAAGGTCTTTGTTGTTTATCTTATTTACAGTATAGTTCATCCCCATGTCCTCTCCAGACTGCTATGCTCCTTAGGAATATAATATTTGTTTGGGTATTGGGTGGGGAAAGGTGGTTGTTGGGTGTAATAGTTTCCTGTGGTTGGAAGGGAAAGGGCCGAGCCTGAAGGGAAATTCAGCATCCTGGGCTGAGGAGGATAATATTAGAATGGTGATGGTTTTAGGCTATTGACGGGAGGTTTCTCTGTGATTAGGAAAGTTTGAAATAGAAGTTTTTACAACCGTCGGTCGTGAACTGGGTCGCCATCATCCAGCTTCTTCGTCAGCGTAGTCTTCTTCTTCTCGCAGGTGGTTGGCACAGAATAGTGGCCGGCGTGGGTTGAGTTGAGGAGTTTCGGTCGGCGAGATATTGAGCGCCGGTGAGTGTCAAGTGATGAAGGAATGTAGCAGCGGCGAAATACAATTTGGGGGGGGGGGGGGTAGGGCGTGTATGCCCTGAGCGAACCCGCTTGTCAACAAGTCCGCCAAGTTTCCCCACATACGAAAATCCACGTGGCCCTCTCGGGAATGGAACACGGCTCCGCCTTGGCAGAAGGCTAGGTGCCCAACTTATACACCACCGCTGCCTTTCGGACGTCGTGTGCTGTGTGCTGTAGAGACCTCGATGGCTCCGCACCCAGGTCAAGGATGAGTGGGTTGTCGTGTCTTTGAATCTGGCTCATGAATCATTTGGTGTTGGTTGTAAGGGCGGTGTGGTTTTTTGCTACTCTAGTTCTTTCGAACAGAGTTAGTTGCTGTGTTGCATGAGACACTCCAAGGTGTCTTATGCCAAGTAAAACGGTATAGGCGATTGGGCGGAGATTGTAAATCGTAATAAGCTGGTGTTCATTCCCCTAATATATGCTGATCCGAATGACGTAGACTTGGAGAAAATAGTTCTCATGAGCATCACGACGAGAAAGGAAGCCAAATCCATACGTTAGTTCTGGAATGCCTGAAGATAATTCCGACACAACATATGGCTGAACTTTAAAAACGGTACAAAACATTTTCACATTCTATTTATTAATACAATGAACTCACATAACTTCCCTCATCATTGTTCAGCGTTCTGTTCTATTTTAACAGTATTTCCTAAACTAACTTAATCCAATGAGTGAATAGCTGTACCCGCAGTCTATATAACGCAGAATACTAGGTAAATAAGATTGTGAAACCTAATTTACCCCAGTAGCAAATTTTTTTGTTGTCCCAACGTCCGGCTTTGGCGTTGGGCCAACATTGGTAAACATAAGTTGGCCCAATGTAAAAATGTCACTTGCGTCAAGTTGGCCCAACGTGTATTTTTGCGTTGGCTGCCAACTGAAATATGATGTTCACCCTACATTATAGGCCGAATTAAAATGTAGGCCTATGGTTTTCTGCGCGCTTTCCTAAATTCTCTTTCTTTTAAACGTATGTCATTAAATTAAAAAACCAAAATGCTGTTTTTTGGCTTAACATTGGTTTATTGGGTGTATATTACAGATCACCAATCTAATATGACAGAAACCCAACCACTAACTAACGTTGGTACTACGTTCGTTATTCGTAGTCTTTTGATCATTTGCTAAATAATATTGTAGTGTATGAACATACTCTCGCCCTTAAGTGCATACCCAACACAAATAAATAGTAAATGAGTGCAAAATGTGTGAACAGAAGTACTGGTCAGTAGGGCCATGTACATCAATGTCTCGCACGTACCGTTTTCCACATAACCGCTATAGCCGTGTACGTGTTCAGATAAACAAACATTTTTAAGTGTAATGTACTGGTAATGTAATATGACTGTCACAACCATTTAATATTCTAGCGTTACTCTGTAGACTTCGGTGGGGTGTGACACAATAACCTTTTCATACATAGCACTTTGGATGAAAATAGAGGTGTCAATAAAAATAAATTAAACATTTTCAGAAAATTGTACACATGCAGTAGCGGTCGTTTTGTCCCAAACTGTGGAACAAAAGATAGCCTGATTTCACTCAGGCGCAGGACAGATGATCTCGATGCTGCAGGACACTCACCTGGTAGAATACCTTACAGCTGAAAATTGTTCTATTATCTGACACTTGGAAAGCCAGAAAGATATATTTGCTAAGCTTTTAATTGGGGAAGCTTAGGGTTCTACTATTACCAAAAACGTAACGCACTGCGTGCATGTTTCAGCTTTTGAAATTTTATTTCACTTTTCATTTTCTTTATTTTACTATTAATTAATTTAATTTGCTCTGAAACAAGCGTTAAGTGAAAAATCCTGAATGTTAATATGCAAGAAGACACTAAATAAAATTCTAACTCCCATTAGGTAGTGGTCGTTGCAAACAAGCCTTAATACCCTTATGCGTTACGTGTGCAAATTATACAAAAAGTTTCTGGCAGTCAAAATTCAATTAAAATAGTTCGAATCCAAAATAAATAAGGGCTAGATTAATATTCTTTTAAATTACTTGGCTAGCTGCCTTGTAAACGAACATACATCAGAATTATTTAAACGGGCATTTGTGGTGAATAAGGTTGAAACTTATACTTGCGCCGCATATTCAAAATGGCGCTGGTTCAAGTGTTCTGGAAGGTTTTCCATTACGGGCGATACTGAAGTGATGAAAAAAGTAAAATACCAGGTTCTGTTGTAATATAGAGTTGCTCTCGTGGGGAATTCTTTATTGACAGAGCAAGACAAAGGTGGACGCCTCGGACGATTGCAGGTTTCTTACGTTACGTTAAGGTGCTCGTTGACGCGGGTGACTACCCACGGACGTACGTCGTCTAGCCTATCTAGCTCCTACAGCTACAAAACTCAAAAAGAGGCTGCTCCAGCACACACATTTCGGCGAAAACCAACTTACAATTCCTCATGTAAGCTGGAGCGATAGAAAAAACAACTTAACAATATAAATTAAAACCCTCCGCTTCGTCCACTCCTGACGAGCGTCCTGTTCTACGTCTTCTCTACTTGTATGGTAACGGTAGAGAGAGAGAGAGAGAGAGAGAGAGAGCGAGAGAGAGAGGGAGAAACTGCCTAACTGGCTGGACCAGCTTACCCTATGCTAAGCTCACCAACCAATAGGGATGCAGGGTTCAAGCCTGCCAGCCGACGGGAAGGCTTCCTATTCAAACTACGTGCAAACGATCCACACCAATTGCCTAACTTTAAAATATCATAGAGTTACGGTCTCGAAATGGAAATAAAATACCAGAAATTCCATTAAACATTCACAAAAGGTGAGACCAAAAATTAAAATAATTATTAATTTATATACATACAAAAATACAATTCTAACTAACTAATCCCATTTAAACATTAGTTATTGTCATCCGTACAGTTAAATTTTAAATAGCTTATCATCACAAAATAAAAATGAACATATATGAAAACTAGTAACAATTGCGTACATGAAAATATTATGTTACATATATGATAACAAGTGCATGAATTCAACATGTGATTACAACGACGCGAAAAAGTACGACGCTACAATACGCTTCTCTCTTTCAGAAAGGCATTCACACAGTCATTCATCTACAGTTAGCAATGTTTTGCGGAGATGTGTTATAGCATACATAATGCTAACTAATAAACAACGTTCTGCTAACGTTTGTTGCCAGTTTTTTAAATACATTTTACACAATACAAAAATAATTAGAGTTGCATTAACCCTAATATTACACATCACATAGGTACCACTTTAAATTGTGACTTGAAAATTCCATAGGTAGGTATATAATTCGAATCCACTCCCTTTGGATTAGCAACCTGACATATTTTCCACTAGACTACTCTAACTTGTTGCGGTTGGTGCAGAAATAGGTAGCTACATATTATATTCCAGTTCGAGTATACTGTGTTATTTTTGCTATATATTGAAGTCATATTTTACTACTATGAAACTGAATTTAAAACCTGTCAATTGCACGAATATACTTTCCAACTAATTACAAATACACAACCAGTTTATTTCTAAAGAAACTCTATGCTAAAAAATCTTTGAACATTAAGCAAATGAAATTAATTATAAATGTGTTTACTTCAAAAAAATTAAGACTATCCTATGTTAGCATAGATTAAACGAACATTATTATTGCTGATCGAGTGGCCCTTAAGAGACTATTTAAACTTTTACTTTCTGAAACAATTATAAAAAATACATACTCAACAAACATAAAAATGTACTCTGAAATAGTTTACAACAAAAATCTCGCAAACGTTTCCTTACTAATCATAACAGTAGTAGCACAAAAAACACATATTCTTAAAGCAGAAATGGCGGTATGCATGCAGGCATGGATGATATCGATGAACAGAGAAAAAATGCAAACGGGCATGTTCAGCAACAGTACGTATATTATAAAAATATTTTAAGATTCAAAAAAATTGTGTGTGGGAAAAGTTGAATATATTATCTATAATAGTATATTTTGCTTTATCGCAATTAATGTCTTACTAATCTTAGCCGAGTATTTAGTATACATATAAACATAAGGTTGGCTATGTATATCTTATTTAAAATATTGAGAAAACTGTTTTGTTTTCCATCATGAATAACTATTCCATAATTTTACAAAAATTTTGGTTATCCAATGTTGTCCCAACATACAGAATTCATGCCAATTACCTACTGCATGTCAACCAACATGCTGCCAACAATCAGCCAACCATTACCATAATAATCCATTTGAAAAAAAAAAATCTATACTACTAAATAAAATAGAAGTGCCTGTCTGTAATTTTCGAATTTTTCACTTTTAATTATTTTTTCATATTGTATAATTGATAACTAAGCCATATCTAATGATAAATTATTTTCGTGTCTGTCTGTCCGAACGGATTTAACTCAAAAATCACTTAACGTATTGACATCAAATTTACACAGTATATAGATAATAATCCCAGGGCCAACTTAGCCTTTATTTCAACGATATATCTCAAAAGGTTCCGGAAAAAATGATCAGGGATGTAAATAGGTACTGGATTAATCTTTACTTAGGATTGCTACATAAAAAAAGAATTGTTAAAAAAAAATTTTCTCATTTCTCCTTTCATGTTTGTCTATGGGCTGTAAACCTTTCCTTCCAAAAAGCTGTAGTGGTCCAGTAGCTAGAGTTATTCCAAGTGGGGCCGCAGTGACCCAGTGGATAGATATATATCAAGTGGGGCCGCAGTAGCTCAGTGGCTAGAGCATCCAATAAGGAGACCGCAGAAGCTCAGTGGCTAGAGAACCGGTAAGGGTGCTGCAGAAGCTCAGGGGCTTGATAACCCAATAAAAAAATGTGGCTAGATCAATTCAAAGTCATAAATATCATGCTAACATAAAACATATGCGAAGCGATCGCAGGGTGTCATATAACTCCATTAAACCTGAAAGAAGGAATATTAGTATTTTAAACATAAAATAATAATGAAACTATGGTGGGGTTTATTTTAATAACTTTAAAAATAATCATGCGAACGAAGTCACATGGATCAACTAGTATGTATTAAAATTCTAACTGGTAAGCAAACATGAACTATTATCGATACATTTGTTCATTCCATTGTAACGGAAAAGGGAGAAATTTTAACTTTCACTTCCCAAACGTCACATATTTATAAATCCCTCATTCAAGTGTAGGTAACACTACACCATGCAAACTAGACACAGAGATCGTCAATAGGACAAAAAATTCTAATATAAAACTAACATGCAATAATAATGACATAATTAATAACACTTCTTGAAATTACCAACGACAAGGACTAGAATGAGGCGAATATCTTATAAAATTTTAATGAATATCAAAAAGAACAAATTAGTGTGTTCTCTTTATAAAATATTCATATGAACAAAGTGGCATATATTTACAACCAAGCCACATTCAAAAACAACATTTTTACTAAAATAACAATGAAGAGACTTGAAAATTAGATTAAAAATAATTTTTTACCTAACATAAGGAGAGGAAAGAAAAGTTATTCCTTTTCAGAAAATTATTAAATTTAACTTTCGATTGATCTTTAATTAGATATATGGCCATATAGAACCATGTATGGAATACCGCCTAGGGATGACTATGATCCACCTTCGGTGTCTGTTGATCCCTCAAGCGCTCTGCTCGGACACTGGTCTCTGAACTTCCGCGGTGGCTCTAAGTGTTGGTAGACCATTACGCTCCAGATGCAGCGATGGATCCCTAGCAGTGGCATACGGCCGTCCTTTCTCGGGTCATCATCAGTTCCTGGACTGAAGTCATTTCTTCACGGTCCTTCATAAATTCTTATGCTGTCCAATTTTAATATCGACAAATGATATAACGATCACTTCTATAAATCAGGGCTGGACTGTAGAACAAAAAAAAATATTCTATCAACTTTTCTATATCAGTTTGGCCGACTCCTCAACATTCTTTTCGCCCTTTTGAAGACGAATAATAATATTACTAACAAAACAAAAGCTGATCCAAACGAAATTTGTCATTAGAAGTGTCGCCTCTTTACATTTGCAATACATTTCCAATTTCATAGAGATGAACGCAAACGTTCTTGCTTAAACAACAAATAATATGAGAAGCATAACAGTTTCGCTAGCATATAGAGACCGCCCTGATTATCATCTTTACACACCTCGCTATAATAACTTTAAAGGCATAAATAAATTGAATAAATTACTAGCTTATCCTATATAAAATAAACAAAACAAGTACACAAAAATATTTACAAATTTCCAGATGTTACACGATACATAATATTGAGTATTGTTGGAGATTTGTTAGTTACATAACATTGGCGACGCCAGCCATTAAACAAAGAAAAAGTACTAATTACCAACTGTTTGGTTTTTAACATCATCCCTACATAAGACCAATAAAACACATTTCAAAGAAAAATTATCAGTTATGTGAAAAACATATGTACTTCATTAAATACAGGAAAGAGCATTATTTTCATTAAGAATACGTATTCTCTAATGTTGTCTTAAAATGTTGGCAATACAGTGTTAGCCTAAGAAAAAAACATACCAATTACCAACTGTATGTCTACTAACTAGTTGCCAACAATCAGCCAACCATGAACATCAAAATATATTTTAAATACAATTACTTCATGTACTAAAGAATTTAATGTTTAAGCAAACATGGAAAATTTTGGTTTTTTCTGATCCCAAACTTTCTGTGAAGCAGTATTGAAATAATGTTAATTGCACAACGTTGACCCAACTAACTAAAAAGGATCGAACACCAACAATTACGTTCCCAGCATTGTTCCAACATCCAAGCAACATTAAAATAATTGTTAACATAGCCTAGGCATCAAATGCCGCACATTTGGATATTCATATTTTTGAAGACGTAATCTGCACACTTCTGACATCAGTTTGATATAAATGATCACAGATATTTTGTAAACACGATAACCATCTCGAAACAAAAATCGATATTACTAAGCTGGATGTACGCTGAAATGAAACAATAACTTTCACTGCATAGCACCGAAACAACTTTTTGCACGAGACTCGTAGGAAGTAAGTAACTGCTGGAATGCGATACAACTTTGAATTAATTTATCTTCCTGTACAGTCTAGCCAGGAATTCTGTGCTCACGGAATATTGCCTGCAACAGATGTTCTTCGAAGCTGTAAGAACAGCTGCGCGAGGGCTAGGAATATGATTTATGGACTTTTCTCAGGCTCGCTGCTCGTTTCGTTGTACTCAACTTTTTTAATTAATTTTACTAAAACACCGAAATCTGTCCTTGATGATTTCAGAGGAATATGGCGCAAAAACTTTCGTTTTCCTACTTTCTGGTATGGTGCTAATTATTTTATAATGGATATATTTTTATTATAATTTCTGTTACGAACTTGTGTACCCACCAGATGCATTTTACGCAGTTTAATAGCGTTTATTAAGACGAGACATTGCCTCTATGTCATTCACTATAAAGCTATATTAAATTTTGTTTATATTTTTTTCTTATAGTGCTTTAGTCGTTCAGAATCATTCCCGTATTCTTCTATTCCTCTATTTTATCCGCCAGCTAATTAGCATCTGTGTGTGGACCCTGTTTATTACTTTTTAGCAGAAGCTTTGTCTGCAATAGAAAACGAAATATAAAACATCAGTCACATTTTTTTCCAATTAAGTGCAAGTATATTGCATATCAAGTACTCCCTGAAGTAAATGTATTTAGTATTAATATCACCATCTTCGTTGTTTTACGTAACGTGTAACAAGTTTGTGTGTGTATCAGTACAAAAAAGTTTTGCTTATACGCTTCTTTCTTTTTGCATAATAATATATGACTATTCGTAAAGAAGATAATGATCGCAGTTGAAAGTCCAGATATTTCCAGTTTTACGCGACCGAACAAAAAGCAAAAGTGAAAATAATATCTGCTGTGTATACAAAAACAAGATTTTCCGGAGCAACGTAACGATGATATGGCAACTCAAAGAAAAATTATATTGCACAAACCATACTGAAGTACTTTAATGACGTAGATATTTAATTTTATCACGTGGAGCCTCTCAACAACGTATGACAACTTTATTTTCAGGTTTCTTTTTTTCAGTTCTTCTATGCGCTGTCACAAAGTCGAATTTACGTATGGTTGACATATTGATAAATCATATCTTCCCTTTTCGAAACAAACAGTCCCTAACGCCTACACTAATGCCTTCACACTGTCGCAAATGCTTAGAGTTGTACACTAGTTTAACAATAGAACCAGGATACGGCAAGGACTACATGACACTCACATGGAGTACTCCATTCCTTTTAAGTGTAAGCAGCGTTTTCGTTTTGCTACATGCAACTATGGTACTTTAGTCAGTAATTCAGTCATTTGATTGATGGGAAGTTTTTAGTCAATCTCAGTGCGATTCCCCATACAAGTTTCACAAATGTTCAAACACTGTGTTTTTTAATAGAGCGTATACTATTCACATTTTGGCTCTCTCAAAGAGGTTTAAAACAATATTTGTAACTCGTAAAATATCTTGCAACTAGGATTTCGCAGGAGTACCCTCATGTGAGATTTATTTTTGTAAAGAAAACTGATTACTATCCAGTATAGTAGGTTGTGTTCAAATATTGTATTTCAGGCACATTGTAACCCAATAACGGCAATATGGTTTTTAAACTGTCTATACAAAAAATTTATTTCTGACATCGAAGAATTGTAGTTTGCACGCCGGATGAATCTGTGAACGTTTTATTGAGTCTCTTACCTTAAGTGCACGTCTCATGGCTCCGTAACTAACAAACAAATATTTACGAGTGATTTCCAGCTTGCACTGATGGCTTTCTTTTCATGCGATGGAGAAGTTAAAACTTTCCTGGATTTAGCCAGGAAATATTTCAGTCGGAACAACGAGAATCGACACCGGTACTGGAGAAGTGAAAAAATTTTTTGAAGTTAAAAACCCGGTTGCTGTGTTTTGAATACAGATGAAATCGAAATGTAATTAGCTCGGTGAAAAATCTGAACTATTTTGTGCCTAAATGTCACCCAATATTCAAAAATAAAATTATTCTGTGGATATACATACAGTGCGACTGAACTTGATAGTAATTTTGTGAATTTGTTGGGGATATAATTTTTAATACCATATAGTTCATTATTTCAAACCTAACAAAACAAAAACACTAACCAATTTGTACTTGATTCAGAGAATTACAAAGAATTTCTTTAGTCATTGCAAACATCAGCAAATAATAATACCTATGCAAGTAATCATAATCACGGAATTTTAGAATGGAAGTAATAACACTATTTTATTCCAGAAAACATACGTATGATAAAATAATTCTACAAAAAAAATCTCTTAAAATGCCGTTTTGACCACGTAAAAACGTACTGTTACGAAGCAGCATTTTATATTACGCTGCAAAAGAAAGGGCTAGGGGATTTATGGTTGCTGATTCATGATATGGGCTGTAGCCTGAGATGATAAATCACCGAGTAAATGATTGACTATAAGACTGACTGGAATAAATCCGGGTTATTATTGTGATCACAGGACATTGAAATTTCAAGATACACTGAATGACCGGGGGAGCAATGAGATATTTGTTAATTAACTACCTATTTAGAATAATATCATAGTACTTGGTTCGTCCCACCTGGCGTTGTACCGGAGGCTGTTGTACATGGCGCTTACGGCGGTCGGCAAGGCTGGTCTCTGGAAGGCTTCATCATGGCCCGCGTCACGAGGAGAAAGACGACACCCTCCTCTCCGTATTGTTCTAATATCGGCGTCGCGTGGTGCAATCTGGCCTGACCCCTTGTTAGTAGTGGGGGTTCCTGCTTACTACAGTTTGACTACGCAAGCCCCGCTTGCCGCAATCGCTGTCCTGGTTTCTACTTAATGTGAGCGGGAGTGTTCAGGCGACGATGTAATTAACAGCGCCTTCACGCTAGTGAAACAGTACACAAATTGGTCAGAAAAGTGTTTCTGATCGGAAAATATATTTTCTAATGTTTTTTTTATCGCAGTGATTTATGAAGTGCGAGGACGATATAATGTGGCGAGGAAGGGTACATGGTAGCACAATCAAAGTGAGTGATGCTGCTCTGTTATGGGGAATTTGTACTGGGGCTCACAGAGCACGAAGATGCTTGGCGGAATCGTAACGAAACGTCACTTCGATGCCACTTTACTGGGAGAGTTGGAAACGGCCAAGGGTTCCACCTAATTGGTGATTTGTTTGTGTCAGACAGGAAATCAATGACGTGCAAAGGGCGACCCCGACCGATATCAACGCGCATAGCGCTGAATTGGCGTGTAGTGTTTTCGTGCAGATGCGTTCAACTGTCGTGCTTCAACCGTTACTCTTTCATTTTACTTTTAGGAATTCTGCAGCGATTTCCAAAGCAGTTGGCTTGGTTTCACGTTTCCTGGTAATATAAATTTCGAGGCACAGCAACTTGAAAACGGAAATTTTGCAATGCTGGATGGTAAATAATTGTGTTTTCAAGAAACGCGATGTCTTGAATGTGACATTCTTTACTCGCCTTTTCGTGGATAAATGTAAGTAGATGCATCGAGAAACACTCCAGAGCAATTCTAACACCAGATAGGCGAGCACCTTAAGGGCAAGGGTCTGAAATGTTGTTCCCGTTTTGGTGACGTGTAACAATTCTACGTCATATCAGTAGTCATTCCGTTGAAAGGCTTAATCAGTGACGCATTTTATGCTCAATCATAACGATTTTGACATTAAATTATGGGATAGAATTTTTTAAGGAACAAACTTTGATTCCAGAAAATTTGTTTCATTATGAAACACTACCTCAGCGATGAATTTCTGTAACGAATTGCTTTTGATTCGCATGCTTTAATAGCACCTGGGTATTTTAAATTTAAGTTTTATTGAAATAATTAAATTATTACTACATACGAATGTCCATAGAAAATTCTTTATACTTTTCTAGTTACATCAAACGTTATTTTAAACTATAGCAAATACATTACTAATACACTATTTTTAAGTTTGTTTGCCAATAAATATTAATTATAAATTTCAATATCTTTGTCGATCTATTTTTTCAACATTAATTTTTTTTTTTACCGTTTAGCTACGCTTTAATTCCTAAGTTCAAGCTTTGCAAAAGTGTTTTTTTTCTTTGGTTATTCACTGTACTTGTGTTAAACACGTGTCTTTCAACCAGTGAACTAAGCGCTGCGTGCTCCATGATCTATGCTGTTCGCTGTAATGCGAGCCTTTTTGAAATTAACCCCTACTTGGATTTGTTTTAACGGACGCACTGAGCGGCATGCACCCAGTTATGTCGGTAACTTAGGGAGGGAGGGGGGGGGTAGTTCCATGTATTAACACCGAATTAAAGGTGTTAGTTAAATATTTGTGATAACTTGACGGTATTATTTACTTTCATTGTATTCAATGTGCGCAAGGGTACGAATTAGCAGTTTTCTAAAATATTTACTTTTCTGATAATTTCATAGTTTCACTTGACTGGTGCATGAATAAATTAAGGAAGCAAATGGCAGCGTCAACTTCACATAAGGTGGAAGAATACACAACGTGCATGAAAGTATATTTTTAAGCAGGATTTTCAAAAGTGCTCAGTCTACCGAGAACAACCTATGTTAGCATTAACTATAAATGCCAAAGAGCTGTAGAAGATACAACAAATCAGATTAGTTACGAGGAAGACTAGGCGCTGATATCTTGCTATATACAGTACTAGTTATAAACATAATTAATTTGCAATGTGTCCGCGATCATGCATACTGTTATGATTATGACTTATGGGCATGTTAACACAAGATAGGGCTAGGGGCGTAGATTATTTATATAGGCTGTTCACGATAAACTGAGTACTTTAGAAAGTCCTGCTTAAGATCTACTTGTATACACATTGTGTACTACCCGCCTTATGTGAAATTAACATTGCCAGGGTCCTCGTCATTTCATTCATGCGTCGGTCAAATGAAACTGTGAAATTATTAAGAAAGTAGATACTTTACAAATCTGCTTAATTTGTACACTTTGAGGCATTAAAAACAGAACGAGAAAGTAATACGTTTAAGTTATCATTAATGGTTACCTAACACTTTTTATTCGACGTTACAATATGAAACTACATTCCAGCCATCGTTACCAACTTTACTGGGCGAATGTCACTCAGTGCACCCATTGAAATTATGCACGCAGGGGCAGTGACTTTTTCTAAGGTTCATTTCTAAAATGCTCACTTTACCGTGAACAGCCTTTAAATGAAATGGTAGAGCATAACTGTTATTGAGACGGTTTAATTATGATATAAGGCACAGGCAATACAAGAAACTGGAATATTATATGTCGGAGGAGCCACTAGAACCGATATTAATTTAAGTTACGTATATGTTATCTCAAGCCAGTTTAATTATCATCTACTATGGACAGTCCCCCCCCCCCCTTAAATTTGATGCTGGAGGCTGTGTCATCTTGTAGAACGATTAGTGGCGACCGGATACACTTACTCTGCTGTCTTCCCCTGAATCTGGCGAGACATGAGAAGGCGCCGTGCCCTAGCTCGTGCTGGCCTATATCGGAGCGTTATCTAGACATAGTTGTCCCCGATTGTCGGCTGGTGGAGGGCGATATTGCTGTCGGCTCTTCTCTTGCAATACGCTGTTGTAATATCTGGCGTTCTGGTTTACTGAAGTTGTGCTGCTGGGTTCACATGAGGTGACAACCGGCTAGTTAGGCTACTGTTTGAAACGTCAAAAAAAAGCCTATGAAATTAAATTTTTTTTTTGGGAAAATAGAAGGCGTAAAAACAGAGAGTAGAGTAACAAACATGATGGCAAATTACACACAGGGGATGTTGACAACTAATCAGCTGTGGCAGCGTGGAGTGACGAAGATTAGAGACGTGACGTATGCATGGCTCACATGAGTACTTTAAGGCCTAACACGGGTCAAGGTCTGTAAAAGAGGAGGTTGGCTCAATCGCCTGCTGCGCGCTGAGTGGCTGCCTGCTTGTGACGTAGCATGCAGCCCTGAACCGAGCGCGCAGTGCGCCAGCCGAATATAAAGGAAAAACAAACTCCTAATTACAACCAAACCATTATAGATAATGGCACGAAACTTTTAGTGTTGAGGAAGAAACATTACCGGACACCTACCGGAGGTCTTGTTTCATTTTATCTGATGCACTCCTCTCGCAATGAAATTAATTATCGCGCTGTTTCGTGTGCTCGTCTTATTGTAGTTAAAAAGTTTCTCAGTTATAAGTTAAGGTTTTGTAAGCATATAAAATGCAGCTGAATATTAAAATTGAAGATCCTTTCTTAATCAACAGTCTTAGACGTAACATATTTGTAAAAACGAACGAACTTCTTTGTTTCAAAATAGTGCGAGAATTCCGCGACATTTTACTAGCTATCGTAAAAACATTGAAATCGAAACGACTGTGGCCACACATTTACAAGGGTGTTATTTTTAATACGTTCATATACAGCAACAGAATGCGAAGAGATAATTTCAGATGAAATCAAACATCCTTCCAGGGAAATATTAACATGTTTTAAGAATATAGTTTATTTAAAATGAAGCTTTTTCAAGCAGAGAGACAGACAGACACACACAGAGAGACAGACACACTCAAGGAATGTATGTCGTAATTAAATAAAAACGTAATAAAACAACCAAGTTAATTCATAACAAGTATTTAAAGTTATTTTTGAAACGGATTAAGAATAGTGTAACAACAGCTTCATGAAATACTCTTGTGGTCTGTATTTGTAATTCAGAGAAGTTACTATATTTACGGCAACTTTGCTGAAAATCTGTCTCTACAGAACGGCACTGTTAAAAATATCCATCTTACGAGATTTTCATTCAAATTTACAGTTTATGTACGCAAATCAGATCCGTTACGACGGAACACGGAACCGATTTCCTTACTTAACAAAATACGAAGCTATCCGTGATTGTCATAGCTTCGTGTGTCGGGAACAAACATTGCCAAGGATACACGGAGCCTTCTTAACCGCCGTAAAATGAAAAAAAGTTTGTTCTTGTGCCTTTGAAAGTATTTGCGTCTCAAACGCTGTAATTTAAAACATCACAAGACAGCACAAACACTTCGTAACAGACAGTATCGCTTCCAACATTTCAACCATTTGAAAGATTGAAAATGTTCCTATTGTTGTAAATATTAACACTCATGAAGTATCCACATAGGAGTATGGTGGATGAGCAAGGCACTAGGTTACGAACTTTTTTTTTTTTTGGTAAAATCTCTCATTAGGACAAAATGGACGTAAAATATTTCATCTGTTTCTGTTACACAGTGCAACATCCATGTTTAGGCTATTCACGGTAAAGTGAGCACATTTTAAAGCCCTCTCATTTGGAATAACAGTCAATAAATGTGTGTTATTTTAGCCCAAGACGTCAACTTCCGAGTACGGTAGAATATATACACTGTATTTATTACTTACATGGCAATATTTATTTGAAAAGTTGGTTAAAGGATAAAAAATGTCCGAAAGAAAAAAAGCAACTAAGGCCTCAAAAGTGCTCACTTTACAGTGACAAAGACAATAATGCAATTTTTATAAAACCACATCGCAGGTCACTGTAAAATAATTTCAGATGTACATGGAAAGTTCCGTAAATTCAAGGAAAGTCCGTTACCGAGAAAAAAAATGGGTCTCCGTAATATTACGGAGGTTTCTGGATTCATTTTTACCAGCACCTTCCAGTAATTCTACTGAAAACTTTCAATGTGGTAGTATTGCTTCATTGTTCAATTAGAAAGAAAACAGTCCCCCGTCAATTCGGAATCAAAAACCAGAAGCAGAAAACAGTAGCAAGAAACATCATTATGAGCCGGGAGTTTATAACACTATTATAATGCTGCTGAAAGTTATTTTACTGTTTATTATAGCTGTCCAAATGGTTTGGGAATAGTTAGATATCGAAACCGGATATATTTGCCCTCCAAAATCTGTTTCAAAACACATTTTCCTTTGAAGTGTTGAGAGCAGGTGTGACATATCTGGAAATGAATTTGTCTTCTCTTCTACATTTCGAGATCCATTCCGTTTGCCACGCATCCTTCGGTAATCGGAAATCTATGATAAGAAATTAAATTGCCGTGCAATTTCGTTTTATCTAAACTATTGTTGCAAATTGCAACATCGCGCCTTGTACTGTCATCATACAGTCTACTCAGACAACAGAAAACACGCGGCCATGGTCGAAACGACAAATAGTTTGCTCGCACGGGAACTAATGCAGCGAGGAATGCAGGCCGGGCTGCCTGGGAGGGCTGCAGGCTACGTCACGCCTCTACCACTCTCCCGCCAGACCCCTCTCCTATATGGCCCTTCTTGGGCCAACCTCCCCTTTACAGACCTTGGACATGGGTAAGGTACTGCCAAGAAAAATATAGGAAATGCAATAGCTTTTGTGCAAATTCTGCACTCAGGACTGATTTGTCTTCTGTCTCTTCATTTATACCAAAGTCACATTATTATTATTATTATTATTACTTTTCTTTTTATGATTGTGCAAATAATTTTTCCATGACCAAACTCACAGTATGTCCTTTTTATAATTAGTACAAATAAATTTATTTACGTTAGAATTATCTTTGGTTGCCCAAAGGTATTTGGGAATAAACAGAGTATAAATCAATTAAGGAAAGCCAACAGATTTTGCGGAGGTTTAACATAAATATAGAGCTGCATATGCTTAAGTAAACAATTGCAAGCCACTAAAAAAACAAAACGCAGTTCTGTTATTTCAGGGTACATAGTACTTTTCTAGAGTTTGTAAGCAAACTATGAGCGACCCAACAAAACTAGGTTAATAGGGTGTACAGTTTTGCCAGGACAGCTATACCTTTAGTAACCCCTGGCAACCTTCCAAGCCCCGACACTGTATGCGAACACCCTAAGCAAGACCATCTGTCATAATACAGACTTATTCCTTATGTAAAATATTCAGAGTTCCGAGGTTGGCAGTTTGATTTACGTGCTCTGAATTTATGGTGCGTTCATATAATCCTATAGAGATATATGTTTAGCGCGGTGTCGCATTTCCCCACAAAAGGAACTTGTTGGCACTTTCTTTCATTTACTCGCGGTTAGAGCGAAATGCAAAAATGTTGTATTTGAGCAACGGCGGATAAAACATTGGAAATCCAAAAGTTTTATTTTCATAATAAAATATGTATGCGAAAATATATCGATGTAATTCTTTAACATATATTTCGCATAACACATATGTTAGTAAATCTGGCTAGGTAACACATTTCTCATTTAAAAAATTCAGAGAAATTTCCCACCACATTGATTGATAATCGGTCGAGTAATGTGTGGGATATGGCATCGGTATGTAACAAAATGTTATTGGCACTCCTTTCCATATTTGCGGATAAATAAAACAATTGAATAGTAATTTTTTACCACACAGTAGGATTTCCAAAATACCATATTTTATTTTAAACGGTTCATTGGTGTGGAAATACGACATACATTACTAAAAGAATGTGAAACTAAGAGACGAATTTATTAAAAAAGATATTTGCGTACGAAACATTTTGGGCATCGGTTAAGAAATTACTGAGTCATAATTAAATTAATTTTTCAGCTGATATCTTTCAACATTGTGGACGAAAGACGTTATCAATTACTGTATAAATTGCACGCCGGTAATCAAACCCGGTTCGCCTAGTTGGAGGACGAGTAGTATAACCACTACGCCACCGCGGCTCCTGCTGACTACGTGTAGTGGTCGAACGTTAAGATACATGCAGGACAAAAGCATTAGAAACATCCCATGGTTACACACACAACGTTGGCCAGCTGGCGAACTGATTTGTGTACTGCTGAACGTTTGATTGGCTGGTAGTTAACCTTTCGACACAGCCCGCCAATCGCTCTGAATTGTGTCGTTCGTGACGTAACTAGCTGCGTGGTGTTCCATTTATAGTTGCATCACATCCCTGCCGTAGTAGCAGTGTCCTCCATGCTATCTGTAAACAAAAATTCTTGCCATAACATTGTCATTTTTTTTTAAATACGAGAATTTATATTTTTTTTTCTGACAGAGAATAGAAAATTATTATTTAATGACTCATAAATGTATTTGTAGTACATTACAAAATTATTGCTTTTTGTAGTCACTGCGTACAAGTCAACCCCTTTATGTAAAATCCTGAATACGTATTCGTTCAATTTAGCTGTAAATTAAGTGAAATTATTAATTATATTGTGCATGCTAAAAATAATCAAAATTCATGCAGTTACCACGTATTTGCGCTAAAGACATTGGACATTGTTCACCCACTGGATGTTTATAAATGGCTGATGCCAGTACAAGCGTTTCAACTGAACTATTTTAATGGTTACATTGTGATTGTTAACACTGATATTTATAAATAATTGTCAGATAATAAAGTCTTATAATTTAACTGTTACCATAAGTGCATTTAAACCCCTTGAATATTTGTGAACTGCAAGTTACTCTGGGTTTGACTGACTTCAGCCATTGGCCAGAAACATATATGTCTCGCCTCGGAGAACTCTTGAGCCAATAAGATAATATCAGCGGTAGAGTAGCCAATCTCTTTTAATGAGCTGAAGCAAGTAGTTGTCGTTGATTAAAGTGCGGTGGCCATTGAAACCACGGCCTGTGCTCGCTTGTTTGTGAGTCAGTATAGTCTATCCTGTCACCGAAAGACAACGAGAATTTCGCACGCCTCTAGCAATAATGTATAAAATAGTTTTATCAACAGTCTTTCTCTAGAATACTGCACTGAGAAAGAAATAATTTTATTAATTTATACCTAGTGGAATTTGCTGTCACTGTGTATTTTTGCAACCCATAATATTTCTGTTAGTTTTACTATTACAGCATAACAATGTAGTTAGGAGTGGCCACAAAACTCGATTTACAACAAACTACAGCCGAAATCCCGCCACGTAATTTTATAGAGCGGTTGTTTTATTTCCTGTACTCAGGGCTGATTCCCATCTCTAGTGATGACGGACTCAATTATGCACGGAGTTGGGGACTATTACCCGTTTATCCGCTTTTAGCATGGCAAAAACGCACATTAATGGGTTATTCATTTGATTCTACGTTTTAGAGGGAGGAGGGAGGGAAAGAGATTACTGTTACAGTCCGTCGGGATCCTGGTGGCTCCGTTTCGATTTGTGTTCAGATTACCACCGATGTATAGATTCGACAGAAAGTCTAGTTAATAAACATTATCCCTGAACATAACATCCCTGAACATACAATGCTTCCGATTTCCTTGGAGTATTGACATATATAAATACCGCTCAGTAACGTAGATATATGGGTGCACTGTTTTGGAAAATGTTAAGAAAACTTAATTTTCATTTTAGTTTGCTCAGTTGGGTTATTATCTTGTCATTATTCACTCCTAACCAATTGTTACCAGCGGTGCGTTCAGGAATTGAGTCATGCCAGGTCCCAGGCACGAACCGTTTCCGATCTGGGCTTCCTGCAAATTGAGCTCGACACCTTAATGATCACAGAACCACCGAGGATAGTTTAAGTTACTCACAAGCAAGGCATAAGAGTGGCGTATGGGGAACAAACACAACCTCTTCGCTGAAGCACAATACGAAAGGTTGGGACAGCGACTAAATGCACTGAGGAGGTAAATGTGAATGATACAGAGAAGAAAACCTACCTGCCATGGACAGCGTCCAAAAAAAAAAAAAAAACACTCCCCCCCCGCGGGAAGAGAACGAACCCGGATCGTATTGGTGTCTTTGCATACCTAAGGTGCCCTAGGCGCCCTGGAGATGTAAGAAGTGTGTTTTAGCTATGGAAATGCTGCCAGCAAGAAACCTAGTGAGTCATGTTCGTTGAAAAAGCAAAGGCTTGATAGAGAAGATTTGCACAGAAGTATAGAAGCGAGCAGCAACAGTTTTTTGGAGTGTCGGAGCAATACTTTGGTTAAAAAGCGTTTTTACCAGCAGCAACTGTAATAAAATATTATTGTTATTGATGCTTACTAGTTTATTTATTTATAAGTACGGCGTCAATCGAAATAAATATTAAAACGAACGATCATCAAATCCATCGAAAAGTCAGTTTACGCAAGCTCGTAACTCATGTCACTTTTATTTTATAACGTAGCTTCGAGTAGCGGCGATAAATTAAATCAAGAATGGTGGCGAACGTACACACTAATAATATTAACACCGTCATTTATAATGCCTACATAATGCTTACGGTTCCATCCTAACTCTCCATCTGTCTCTGCGCACTGGCGTACACCAGTTAGAAGTATATGTTCCCCCGGAGGGCGCTAGCTATGGAATACATTGAAAGTCTCAAATCTTGGTTTCATCAGGCTTCGAAGATTCGGAGTGACGTCTTCTTGTAGTAGTGCCTTCGTGGATTCATAGAACAAATCAAAACCAATCGCGCCTTGCACGGCTTACATCACTGGAATCTGACGTCAGCCCGCTGCGTGATTCGCAATTCAGATAATAAAAAGAAGCGCGTGATTTTGCATCACATGTCACGTGATGGGTCATTCCCGGGACCAAATGCTTTCAGGATTATGTGGATCTCTTACGAAACTGAAGTATTCAGTTACGAATTTTGATTACATAAAGTAAATACACGATATTACAATTACATTGCACAATATTGCACGATAATAGTAAGAAAGATACAACACAGAGTAGTCGGTTTATTAATCGCCCCGTGTCCAACGCTGCTACTGCTGTAGAGGGGAGTTTTAATTTAATTCACATACTAAAAACATTTTGTTTAAATAGACACTGACAATTATCTTGCGGCAAGCAAAATATTATTCTGAAGTTACCCCAAAACGGTTTAGTATTGATTACAAAGAAAAATTATAATTATTTTTCGGTGACCAACAAATAAGTATTTTGCCAAAGTGTATATTAATAAAATACTTCCTAGTAGCAACAGCTTTTTATCAAAGTAAATAATCATCCAAACAAATGCATGTTTACAAAAAACTGTCAGTTACAGCAAGTTTTTGTCGGGTAAAAATTTATTTCTCTCGGTGATGGACTGTGGTTGTTTCAAGGTTAATTGAGCGATTTCGAAAGCTTGTTTGTTCTCTTCTTCAAATTAGTTCAGTATCCTTCCTCCATACGATACATTTAACGTTGCCAGGGACTTATTAACTATTATTTTTAAGCCTATCATATGACGTAGAATGTTAGAAAATCAAATAGGATATTTTAATGCCAAGGTTTATTGAATGAGTACTAAGCAAAAGGAAATTTACAACGTTGTCCATCAGCTTGAATATCGTACTTTTAATTAGACTGTAACACGTTTTACTGGCAACGTTACTGTAGTTATCCCCACAGTTTTTAAGGACAGTATATTTTTGAAAGGATAGGTTTAAAAGTGACCATAATCCATTCACGTTTACTTCCAACTTTTATGAAGCCAAAATTCTACTTCCAGGATATTTCTTCGCCTTGTGCAAACAAAGCTTAACCGAGTCTATAAGATGACACCAATGGACTGCACACCGCATTCGTGCTCACTTGGTGTAATAATATTTTGCATGAGAACTATTTCTTAGTAGGCATTACTGAAACACCTGTTTATCTCCTTGTTTCATTCTTATTAATTACAAATTAATTATTATACTGTATAAATAAGATATAATTAAACTTTCCACTGAACGAAAAATAAGGCACGTTTACGTTAACAGAAATAGAAAACTCTTGTGATGCATGGCACGTTTAGGAAACGACCAAGCACGTCGTACATAGGGTTATATTCGAATAGTGTGAAGAAGTCGAGAATAGACAATACTTGACCAGCTGCCGCCAGTTGTCAGCCAGTGCGCCATGTTCTCGGCGAAGAGAGCTTCCCCTCGCTAACAGGATCATCGCCACTACTACGGGTAGCTGCAAGGCTTCACTCCTGCCCCAGGTCACCTTCCTCATCGTCGTCCGTCCCGTCAGCAGGGCAGAGGATCTCGCGACGTCGCCGTTGGCTCTCCAGGTTCCGCGGATCTCTAGTCGCCTTCCCAAGTCTCCGTCGTCTTCAGTCGGACAGTTCGCGGCAGCACCTTCCGGGAACTCTGCAGATTCATCAAGGGCTCGTCCGTTTGGGGGAGAGGTTCTCGCGACCCGGTTTTATACTTCAGTTACCCGACTTGTGGAAGAGGAGTTCGCTGATATTCCTGGCGCCGTTGAGAAGCCTCTGTGGTTGCATTTCCGGCATGGCCGAGAGCGACAGGTATGAGCAAAAATAATAATTTTTGTCTATTCCCGGTTTTTTCACACTTTTTTTAATATAACCTTAGGAAAATCACCCCGTTCACGACGTGTTCAGTTGTCTAAAGGCTGATCACGATAGAGCGAGCACTTTTGAAATCAACCTAAGGAAAAAAGCCACTGCTCCTACCTGCGTATGTTTTAACGGACCCACTGAGTGATATGTGCCCAGTAAAGCTAGTAACGATGGAGGGAAAATAGTTTCATAACTTAAAGTCGAATAAAAAGTGTTGGGTAACCATTTGTGATAACATAAATTATTTCCTCCACTTTCTGTTATATATATATATATATATATATATATATATATATATATATATATATATATATATATATATATATATATATATATATATACAGCGAAGTGTAGAAAAGAGCAGATTTGTAAAATGTTCACTTTTCTAATACTTCCACAGTTTCATTTAGCCCACGCATGAATAAAGTGACGAGTCTCATGGCAATGATAATTTTACATAAGGCGCAAGAACACACAACGTTCATACAAGTAGATCATAATCAAGGCTTTCGAAAGTGCTCAGTTTACCGCGAACGGCTTATCATAAATATGTTATGTATCACAAGCGTTTTATACCTCTGTTAACATAAAAGGATCTTAAATTTCGTTAAATTAATGTTTTAACAATATCTTATTTATACATTTTATTTTTTAATTTGTAATAACTATTTATAAAAACAGTGAGAAAACATGTGTGTTGGTAGCGCCAGTAAAAAACATTTCCCATGTTATTGCAACTAAATGCTTACTAATTCGGTGCGTTGTCCTTTGGTGCAATTTCCTTGACTTATTTAAACATATTTTGCATCAGACGGAGGAATATTATGGAAATTTAACTTAGGCAGGGCTTCAGAAATGTGTGAAGTAACTGTAAATAGATTATAGGCCCTATATACATTATTTTTTTAAACGAATCTTATTAGAATTACAATTTAATAAGCGAAGAGTTAAAATTGTGTACACAATACATTACGCACGTACAGGTAAATTTTGTCTGCACTACACACTGCGAAGCTCAATGACCAATGATCTAACCTGTGGGTACATAATTCGCAAATCGTCTTACTTCTCTAGGGCATGACTGTTCACATAACTGTGGCCGAACATACAGCTACAGCTCATTGGCTGTGACAAAGAAACAAGTATTGTGTCGACTTACGTAAAGCACGCATTATAAAACTTCTTGTTTGTTACACCTGAAACCGTAAATTAAAGTGGCTGTGAAAGGGTTAAGTAAACGGACAGGAGTTCGCTTGGAATCGGGGTAAAAATTAAATTTAGCTCCGTCAAGATCGTATGCATAAAAGAAAAATGTTGAAATGTAGGTTAAGTAAATATATTTTCACAGTGAGCATGGTTGGTTTGCGGATAATTCAGCGTTTTGAACACAACTTTTGAAAAGAAAAATCCCTGCTAATATCTCCATACGGCGTATAATAACAAACATGCTGACTAGCATGCTTGCAATAATTTGGCAGCGACGTATAAAATGTAGTTCCATATATTTAACTTCGTATTTAAAGTGTTATGTTTAAACTTTCAGACATTAAATATAATATGACATTTGGCCTTTATTTCTTGCAGATAGAAGTAATAATTGGAACGTACTAGTAATGTATTAATGTTCCTGACACTACCGAGCGAGGTGGTGCAGTGGTAATACATTATAAGCAGTCCGCGGTAAAATGAGCACTTTTTAAAGCTCTGTGTAGTATCTACTTGTATGCAAGTTGCGTATTCTCCTAACATACGTGAAATTAAAATTGGCATAGGCCTCGCCACTTTATTAATGCGTCGGTCAAGTGAAACTGTGAAATTATAAAAAAAGTCAATTTTTTACAAATGTACTTAATTTTATATTTCGATGCACTGAAAAACAGAAAGCGGAATAAATAATTTAAGTTGTCACAAATGGTAAACTAACCCTTTTTATTCGACGTTAAGATACCGAACTACTTTCCATCCATCGTTACCAACTTTAATGGACGCTTTTCTCTAGTGCTCCCGTTAAAATATATACAGGCAGGGACAGTGACATTTTTGTAAGGTTAATTTTAAAAGTTCTCCCTTTTTCGTGAACAGCATTTGGTATCGCATTCGGGAGGACACTGCTGTCGATTCCCTTTCCGGTCATCCTGATTTTGGTTTCTCATGGTATCCCGAAATCACTCTAGGCGAATGCTGGAATGGCTTATCCGTGCAGGCCGTGGTCCATTACTTCCCCGTTTCTACTTCTGCGAGCAACATGCTCCGTCTCGAATGACCTCGCTGTCGACGAGACTGAGCCAAACATACCTACTATCGGCTCTCAAGAGCTCGTTGTTAAGCGCCACCCAAATATCTCCACTCCACTCCAACCTACATTTTTGACAAAGTCAGATTTTCACGTAATCTATACTAATATTATAAAGAGGTAGTGTTTGTAACTTTGTGTGTGTGTGTTTTGATGTAGGAGATAATCTTCGAAACTACTCATCCGATTTTAAAAAATCCTTCACCAGTAGAATGCTACGTTATCACTGAGTGTCATAGGCTATATTTTATTTTAGAAATCAATATGGATCCCTACTAAAACTCCAATAATGTAACCCAAAGTGTAAATAAATTACCTATAAAATTCCTTACATTGCGTGCGCTGCGAAAACTATTGATGATAGAACAAAATAATGTACTACGTCTTTGCAGAACACATCATTATCTACTAAAAGTGTCGCGACACCATATGTCTAACTATTATAGTTATGTCACAATAACTATTTTTTTATTTTAAAAACTGAATTTAAACGCCGCCGCTAGAAAAGGCACTTTATTTGTACCTTGGTATTAATCCTTATCAAAATAAATTACTTCACATTCAAGACTGGTTTAGTACCTGTATATTACTTTTTGAATTATTCAATTCGGACATTCCATTCAAAGATGTCAATGGCAAAAACGCGGATTACCACACTGTCATATGTTGTTTTGGCTGGAAAGAAAAATACAACCTGATGAAATTGACAGTGTAATAGCTGCTGAATTACCGGATAAAGATGGCGATCCAGTGTTATTTGATATCGTAACCAAACATATGATACATGGACCCTGTTGGGATCAAAATATATCATCACCATGTATGAAAAACGGAATGTGTTCCAAAAAATACCCTCGGCGTTTTGTCAATGACGCCCAGACCGGAGAGGATGGATATCCAGTATATCGTCGCTGTAATGCTGAAAATGGAGGTTATAATGGTATCTTGAACATTAGAGGAAGAACTGTTGTTATAGATAATAGGTGGATTGTCCCATATTCTCCAATATTGTGTCGAACATTTAACGCCCACATCAACGTGGAATACTGCCACTCTATTCAGGCAATTAAATATATATGTAAATATATTAATAAAGGATCGGACCAAGCTACTTTCAGCGTTCGAAATTCGCATGATGAGGTAGAAAACTATTTAAATGGTCGGTATAAGTACATCAGAATCTGTCTGGAGAATATTAGAGTTTCCGATCCACGACCGGTATCCTACTGTCGTACATTTGGCTGTACACTTAGAAAACTGCCAAAGGGTGTATTTCACTACAGGAACGGCTCAACAAGTTGCCCAAAACCCCCGTAAAACTACACTTTTAGCTTTCTTTGAGCTCTGTAACACGGACGAATTTGCAAAAACTCTACTATACCACGAAGTTACACACTATTATACTTGGGTTAATAACACATTTTCAAGAAGAAAGCGCGGTCAAAACGTAGATGGGCATCCAGGAATAAAGAAAGATGTTGCTT
This sequence comes from Dryococelus australis, assembly GCA_029891345.1. Lineage (NCBI taxonomy): Eukaryota > Metazoa > Arthropoda > Insecta > Phasmatodea > Phasmatidae > Dryococelus > Dryococelus australis. The sequence continues at coordinate 104,513,800 of CM056998.1, forward strand.
TCGGAAGATTATATGGTATACATCCTTCTCAATCTGAGTGTTTTTATCTCAGAACGTTATTTCATCATGTACGCGGTCCGACCTCATTCAATGACCTAGAAACTGTAAAAGAATTGTCAAATAAACTTATCAAGCAGCTTGCCGAGATAGAGGTTTGCTTGAAACTGACGATCATTGGGAGAATACTTTGAAAGAAGCTGCGATTTCGCAATGCCCATTAAAGATGAGGGAGTTGTTTGTAGTCATTCTACTATTTTGTCAGCCTTCTGAACCTTTAAAATTTGTGTGATAGCTTCAAAGATGATTTTTGTGAAGACATCAGACACAGAATACGACAGCAAAATCAGGATTTAACTTTGCAATTCAATGACGACATGTACAATGAAGGCTTGATAGATATAGAAAATAAGCTTTTGGAATTAAATGAAAAAAGTTTAAGTGATTTCGGATTACCGTCTCCTATTCGCTCACGAAATGATTCAATATATACAATACTGGTACGTCAGAACAATGTCAGTGATTTGAATGATTTTGTCAACGAAAATTTGCCAAAATTAGTCTCAGATCAATTGTAAGCGTTTAATACAATAATTGATAGTGTGATGAATAACAAAGGCAAAATATTTTTTTTGGATGCCCCAGGAGGCACAGGAAAGACATTCCTGTCCAATTTATTACTGGCAAAGGTTAGACAATCTGGAAAAATAGCTCTGGCAGTCGCTTCTTCAGGAATCGCTGCTACTCTATTAAGTAATGGGATAACTGCACATTCCACGTTCAAACTCCCATTATCAGTATCTCTGGACCAACAATCCGTATGTTCTATACGCAAAAACGGCCCTCTTGGTAAATTGTTACAGGACGCGGCACTGATAATGTGGGATGAATGTACGATGAGTCACAGAGCCCATGTTGAAGCTGTGGATCGGGCGTTAAAGGACCTTAGAAGCTCTACTGCCATTATGGGGGGAGTTACTTTTGTGTTTGCTGGGGATTTTCGGCAGACACTCCCTGTAGTTACAAAAGGGACGCGTGCAGATATCATCAAAGCATGTCTTAAATCATCTCCCTTATGGAGTTCTATTCAACACCTAAATTTGCGAACTAATATGAGAGCCTATCTTGGTGGAGACACGCATAAAGATTTCCCACAACAATTGCTCAGACTTGGAGAAGGAGTTTTTCCTTCTCTAAATTTGGGCACTAATTCTGCTGAAATCATTTTTAATGAGACATTAGGTCAGATAGTCCACAGTCTGCAGCATCTTATAGAAGCAGTACATCCGGGCCTCGAAAATTTACTAGAAAGAGACTTTCACTGGTTGTGTTCCAGGGCAATAGTATCGCCTAGGAACGACACAGTCAATGAAATCAACAATCTCATTATACAAAGAGTTCCCGGCCAAGTCAAAACCTATAAGTCGATTGACACAGTCACCAATGTTGGCGATGTCGTCCACTTTCCTCAAGATTTTCTAAATTCGCTTAATCCTTCTGGCTTGCCACCTCACGAACTATCATTAAAAGTCGGTACTCCTATCATGCTTTTAAGGAATATAAGCCCTCCTAACATGTGTAATGGCACAAGATTGCTCATTAAAGACTTGAAAGAAAATTTGATTGTCGCGATCATCCTCACCGGTCCAGCAGCCGGTCAGCTGGCAAACATCCCGAGGATTCCCATGATTCCCACGGATTTGCCAATATCTTTCAAACGGTTGTAATTTCCCGTAAAAACATCGTTCGCGATTACTATTAATAAGTCCCAGAGTCAAACTTTCTCTTTGGTTGGAATCGACCTACGAAAAGAGTGTTTTTCCCATGGCCAACTATATGTTGGTTTATCACGAGTTGGAAATCCCGAGAAACAGTACACTTTGCTACCAAACAGTAACAGGAGTCAAACATTGTCTACAGAGAATGTCTTAGCCAATAACATATTAAATACTTCTATCTCAGATAAATTGCATTGTAATATAATGCATATTAATATGAAAAATTATAAAAATGTAAAAAAAATATCAAATAAAAATATCAAAATAACTTTAAATTATAAATTATTTAATTAATTATTAAATTATAATGTGCTTTTTTATGCTTTAGGAGAGTTTACCCAACCTAATTAACGCCGGGTTAAGCAGTTTTTCTATCTTAATTGCACCCATGCGAAGCCGGGGCGGGTCGCTAGTGCATGAATAAAGTAATCGAACGCATGTCAATGTTAATTCCAAACACCGCGGAGAGATACAGTATGGACACAAAACGAAATCCTCAGCTGGTTTTTTTAAACACTCATGTAACCGCGGACGGTTTGTAAAATTAATACAAAGACAATCGCACAAATTAATAAATTCGGTGCTTGTTGTCCATACTATCCAAGGCGTCACGCTTATTTAACTGACGAAGCCGCGCCGACGATAGTTTGAAGCTGAGTCAAAAACTTCTGAGTGTCGAGTTGGAGTAGGCCTACGTGTGTTTCGAAAGCCAATGTCATCAGGAGTTGCGATCGTTTTTAGATTGTGTACAACCGGATGACGTGAAACCCAAACATCCATTTTACTTATGCCTGCTTTTTACATATGCATTTGACAAACAACCACACTATCCTTTGTACAACATTGTTACATTAGCCTAACCATATTATACACATTTTTACACTCTCGTGCAGCCACCTCCACAGTGGACAATAGAGCTACCTTCGCATGCTACTGGCACCAGAAAGTCGACTGGATGGCCAGTCCTCAAAATACAAATCGCTACTCCAATCTAACCCTCTGCCTAAAGCTCTTTCAGAATGCTCATCTATTGGACTGGTAACACCTATTGGAGAAGCCAGAGGGCATGGCAACCCAGAAGGCCCAGCCTCATCTACGAACACTCTGGTTGTCGATTCCTCTAGTAATTCAGTTAAGCTTATTTGGGAATTCGAACTATCAGAAGAGATACTTATCACTTCCGGTTCATCGAAACATTCGCCCTTAATTGTAGGTCTCATTTCCCATTCCCAATATGGACGATTGGCCTCAAGAACACGCTTGAGGAAACAAATCTTTGTCTGGAGAGGGATCATTTGAAACAAACCATATTGTTTTTTTCTTCTTCATAAAATAACAGTACTAATTCTATTCTTTACTGCAAGTCGAACAGACATTCCTTCATACAATCTCTTTATAAAATGCCACAATTGTACTCGCGTTTGTACTCTTCAAAAGCAATGACATCGTAACAATTGTAAGTACAGTGCCGGAAAATATAAACAGCTCACATAGAAGGATGCATCGAATGGTACTGAAGCTTTATACAGATAGTGGTACATATGAGTAATACGCATGATCACAGAAACATAGCAGCAGGATAGTTACACTTAAACATGTCACATATCACCCGGTCATTTTCAAAGTGCGTCGCAGCCCCTCATACTGCGATATACGCTATATACAGCACTGTGTCATCGAGTCCAGCAGATGCCGGATGTTGTCCTGAGGCAGACGGTCCATAATCGTTAGAAGGTGTGTTCCAAATCCCGGATATCGTGGCACGGGGGCAGCTGGTGTTTCAACTGGCCCCACGCATGCTCGATTGGCGACATGTCAGGGGAGCAGACAAGCCATGGCGGTGATTGGACATGACGGAGGCAGTCCTGGGAGACGCGTGCTGTGTGCATTCGGGCATTATCTTGCTGGACATTTGTTGTTGGCGGTAAACTCTATGTAAATCTTGGTTTTAGGTTATGTCGTATTGTGAAATCGTACGCAAATAATTATTTTAATCGAGAGACAGTATCCTCTTAAAATAAACAATATTTCATGGTCATGTTTTTTTTCTTGGAAGAGGTTATTGATTTCGCTTTAATTAATCTTTTCACATGTATTTATGTAAATTCCCAATGTTGGCATCGGCTTTCCCTTGTGTAAGATATCACGAATTTTTCAAAACGTTTACACAAGCAGTAACGAAAAACATTTAAATATATGTACATAATCTTCACTCTTGTCCATATATCCAGGTTATGTCGGCTGCTTTCATCTTCTACGATTCTGATTGGCTAGACTTAACAGTTGCTAATTTAATCATAAAATGCAAATATTCTTACCGTTCATTTTCCGTGTGCTTAGCGAGTAGTTAAGTACAATTCTTAATTATTCAGTCTTTAATAGTAAGTTCACCTTTAGCGTCTTTCCGGCATTCTTCTACTACACTATGTATGCTTTCTTGGTACAGTGTGATGTTTCTCACGTTGATGTGGCTTCAACTACACGCCAGCAACTACGATCGCTGGTTGATGCTTGCAGCACCATTGCAAATTGTGCGGTCAAATGCAAATGCGCCAACATGGGATCATTTGCATAGCGGCATGAACTCTCGCTGTTTACATTTTTTCGTAGTTGTCGCGTGATTTCGTGGTGATGCGCTATTTTCATTGCCTGGTATTCTTATACTATACTTTCGTTCTGATAACATTAACTATTATTTTGTGCTACTCTAACATATTGTGTTCAATTTTGAGGTTTGTAATAAAACACATCGATTTACAGTTCCCATAGCATGTACCATGCGTTTTTCAAAAGTAATTTTCCTCCGCTGTCATACTTTTTAAGTCTGTTTTATTACAACAAAGAAGTATGTACTGAGCTAACTATGTAAAAATTATAATTATAGAAACTTGCTTTTAACTTGTTGTGTTGCATGTTACTAGTAACTTAAACTCGTTGGTATGGGTAATATTTCTTGTCGCGTCTCGTGACAGATGATTCCAAGACACCAACGACATCGCTTTATGCATTTGACAGACTTCGGGAAAATACTCGTAATTGGGCTGAAAACCATAGAGTGGCCGTATCGTCATATAGCCCACCATGTGTATCTTTCGGACTATACTGCCCGATGCATTTTGGAGCAGTGAGTATGTTAGAACACCCACAAACATTTTATGACTAGCTCAGGTTGGACGAGGTCGAGAGGATCGATGGATCGTGTGCCAACACGGAGGGATTCCATGGCGATCCGGTCTAGACACTAGCTAGTGTGCCTACGAACGATTTTCCGTGTGCTTTCTGTGTGCCTACGAACGATTTTCCGACACCTTGCGGAGCCGAATATGCGATCCCAGCGCTTGTTACATCTGCAACAGCTGCGGCTCCGTCTGCAACGGTACCAGGCCAAAGCAATGTGGAATGCAACAGACTGGCGATGTATAGTGTTCAGTCATGAATACCGCTTTGTTATGTTGACTGATGATCATCGCGCCCGGGTGTGAAGGGCCCTTGGTAAACGCATCAATCCCAAACTCTCTATCGAGCGGCGCACTTCCCCCATAGTAGGCATTATGGTCTGGGGAGCCATAGCCTACGATAGCCGATCCGCTCTCGTCGTGATACCTGGAACATTGAAAGCCCAGCTGTATTTGGGTGAGATCCTACAGCCCCATATGCTTCCATTTCTGGCCGGTTTTCCAGGTACGATATTCCAACAAGACAATGCCCGGCCGCAAACAGCACGGGTCTTTCAGGACGGCCTCCGTCATGTCCAAACACTACCATGGCTTGCAAGCTCTCCTCACATGTCACCAAACAAGCATGCGTGGAACAAGTTAAAAACGCCAGCTGCTGCCGTGTCGTAGTATTCGGGATTATGCGCACACCGCCCAACGATTGAGGCACCGCCTGCCTCAGGAAAATATCCTGCGTCTGTTGGACTCGCTGCCAGTGAGGGCTGCGGTGGCTGAGTTCTCAGACCACTAGCCTCCCACCAAGGCGAACCGGGTTCAATCCCGGGCTGGGTCACTCCGGACGATGCCGCTGATCTCCCGTTCCCCCGCCCTTGCATTCCGGCTCTGTTCCATTCTCACCTCATTTCACTCTCATCGACTCTCAAGACCTCGTCTTCAAGAGCCGCCAAAATCCCTCAACTCAACTACTTGCCAGACTGTTGCAGCGTATCGCAGTGCAAGGAGTTGTGACGTACTGTTGAAGATGACCAAACGGTGTACCATATGATCATGTGTATTACTCATTTCTATCACTACCTTAATAAAATTTCAGTACCATCTGATGCCTCCTGTGTGCACAATTTTTGTTGTTCGTAAGTTTATATATCTACTAAATTTACTTTGCGGTTCATCCATATTTTGAAATAAAATTTTAATTCGAAATAGCTAGATGATTCTTACCGCACGTTGTAATAGGCGTCGGATTTGAAAGAATTTGCAATGTTCCATGCCTGTGACTACAATACTTTAAACCAAACTTCATGTTTGAATTTTATTTTATTTTTTTTCAAAATTAAGGTTTTAATTGGAATGCTTATATTCACGCTTAAAAAATTAAGAATATTTTTATCGTCGATGTATCACGAAATTATTTAATATACTTAAAATTCAGAAACAATGTTGGTTCTTCTTGGCTGTGCTTCATCACTCCCTCGCCGATGCAAAGCATCGAAATTTACAATAGATAGTGACTCAATTTTACCTCTTTAAATGTTGTCCTCGTGCTCTAGCAAAAAAAAACTCACCGCGCCCTTCTGCGGATCCTAAGATTAAATATATTCTCGGTTTATTCACACTTTTTTAATCATACCTTCGAAGAACAACCTCCATGCATGACGTGCTTCTTTTTTTTTCTAAATATGTAATGTATTGCAAGCGTTTTATTCTTGTATTGACGTAAAAATACCTGTTTTTAATGTATAAATTGATGTATTACACATATTGTATCCATATATTACAATATTTATTTTATAACTGATATGAACACAAACAGTGAAGAAATGGTGTGTTAGTAATACCTGGTAAGAAATAGTTTTTTACGCGAAATTATTACACTAAGAGCGCACGAGCGCGGTGCACTGTCCCTTTGATATAATGTTCTAGACGCGCTTGAGCTTCGTTTGCATGAAGCGGAAGAAGATCCTGGGAGTAGAAGTTTCGCAGCGCTTCAGAAAAGTTGGAAATAACAATAAATGGACCATATCACATATGTATCGTGGTGCGATTCATATTCGAGCCAACCCGGCTACTGGCGAAAGTTTCTGCTCCCGGTCTGGTGACACCACGGCATCTAGTGGCATATGAAGAATCGGTAGCTGCCTATAGACCTTTTGTGTACGTCTATGAAGTGAAACAATTGTTTGTTTTCTTCCGTTCTTACTCGTGTGCAGCTGTACACTAACTAAAATAAATATATTTTACAGGCTTGTAGTTTAGGCCTACTATTTTAGTACGGCGTATTGGTAAATAAAATCAAATTTGTTTTAAGTGTTTTATTGGCGAATCACAGTTTCCTTAACTCTAATTCGGTCAAACAAAACTATAAATTTAAAATTTGCAATGGAAAATCTTGCTTGGTTAAAAACAACTTATTTGGATTTAAATAGTTTATTTGTAAAAAAATTGAAATATCAAAAGTTGCATTGCTGTTAAGTTACCTAATATTGCTAATAACTATAATATTACAAATTAATGTTTTATCATTAACCTCAAAAACCTTTATCTTCAATTTTAGTGTTTCACCACCATTGGAATAAAAAAAAACTTAATTAAATTAAATGGAACTATGTTAAAGCGAAAAATTTAAATTGTATTCAAAAGGTATTGAAAATGTTCTTTGTCTCACATTCAGTTTTGACCTGAAAGATGTTACAGAATTAAATTTTATTTACTAAAATAATAACTTTTTTTTCCAATTCGCTGCAAATCTCACTGTAGATATCCCACGTAGCGTTTACGTGAAGTTGCACGCTATTAAGGCAAGGACTTTCTTCCACGATTGATTTTAAACTTGCTCAGTTAACCACGGACCTGATAACGAAAACTGGTGCGCATTGTTCAAGGGCGAAGCGGGACGAACAGTTTGAAAGCAAGGCGGGATTTTCTGTCCACAACATTCAGTGTTCCCTTGAAACTCACCCAGACTTGACATATCGTTACACCACACTGCGCTATAGTTGAACTATAACTCACTTGTCGCGTGTGAGATGTTCCTTTGCCACATTCGCCATGCACCGGAACACGACTGTTTAATCTATTATTGTATTGTAAAGGGCTTTTTAACGTCCCCTGGTTTTATGCTTGAAAGCTTAGCAGGGGGCGGCTTACAGACTATCTTATAACATAACTTAAATTAACACCGTTGCCTTATCCGGGATTCGAACCGAGAGCCTCCCGCACCCCAGATCTGTGGCGCACCCACCGATTGCACCACGGGAGGTCGGCGGTTTAGTCTATAAGTTCGCTAAAGTTGCACACGAATAAATGATACCGACTATTCACGTATGTGCACACTTTAATGCAAGTCTGTGCCCAAGCAATCCCCACGTACTTAGTAATGTGTTGCTCGGATTTTTATTCCTCCAAAATAACCCCTCTTAGTTTTACTTTTCCAATGCAAACAATACCTCCAACTCTTTAAAAATGAAACGATATGTGTTATCGAATTAGTTTACTTTCTCGTAACTTGTCACTTAAATCATAATTAAATTCTATAAAAATTACAATTTTAATAGGTGCCTACCAAGGGCGGTAATCATTCTAAAAGCTGCTAGTCAGTTCAAGACAAATTTTCATAAATACATTTTCACTTTTAATGTATCTGCCGACCTCCCGTGTCGCAGTCGGTTGGTACGCCACCGATCTGGGGTGCGGGAGGCTCTGGGTTCGAATCCCAGGCACGGCATGGGTGTTGATTTAAGTTAGTATGTAAGCCATCCCTGCCAAGCTTACCAGTATAAAACCGGGGACATTAAAAAGCCCTTTACAATTATAATTAATATATTACAACGTTTCTCATTCCACATTTTTCGCTAAAGTTTAACTTTTTTTGCAGCAATGGCCAAATAGAACATTTAACTTCAGTGCAGTATTTTGATGCGTTATTTTTTTTATATTGTGGCTTCCCTTATAAATCGTGACTTACGTTGGGTTCTTTTGGTAATAAAAAATTTAAGTCTTTACAGCGCCACAAGACGAACATGCAAAACGTGCTTTCTCAAACGCCAGTCTAGAATGAATACACGGAGGTTTTCTTAGTAAATAAGTAAACAGCTTGTGAAATTTTTGCGTGGACTGCGGGTATATTCTGCACGTCCTGTTTTAGTTGATACGGGGGGGGGGGGCGTTATTTGCGAGGTGAGAAGAAGCACGCTCTTTCAAAAAAATGAAACGAGAGTTACGACACATGAGAGCCCTGATGTAAAATTCACTAGCTTGAGGGGCGCCTTCCGTGCTAGCCGAGACGAAGGCGAAAGATGCTGTCGGGATCATTTTATTTCTGCCTTTGTGGACCCTACACAATTGCGCTCTTTCCGTGCCTCGAGATAGGTCGTGACCATTCGCCATGTTAAGAGGAGGATGTACTGAAACATTTTCTGTGAAATGATTGTTTGCGCTAAATCGCGTATATCGGTAAATAAATGTTATGCAAATACGAATCATTTGTCAGAAAATACTTAACGAGACTATTTTCTGGGGCCTTTTTTTTTTTGCTTTTGACATATTAAGTGTACTCTTGGGGAAAAAACCGTGAATATGATTAAATTAGTCGTTTTTAAAGCTTGTGTATGCAGTTTTCTTAAGTGCTAAGAGAAAGGTACAAACATAGTTTAATCTGTGGGCTTTCATCGCGTGTAATAAAGTCCCACTGTTACAGATCTAATTTGCACAGTACAGCGTCACGACGGAAACACTGCACGCCTTGCGGGTAGGAGCGATGAGGCGCTAGAAGTGCGTGTTAGGGTCGCCCGTATCGCTCCCTCGCTTCTTGACCTTGAACACGGGGGTCCACCTAACTCTTAACGGAGATGGAATGGAGTTTCGTAACGGTGTTGAATGTGACAGTCGTAAACGCTTTTTTTTTTTTACGACGCTTAGCTTTTACTGTAATTTAACAACATAAGCCCAATATGTTCACTACTATAACAACCAGGTTGAGCTTCAGGGGAGGGCGGTATTTTCTTCATTATAGCTTCTTAAGATGGGTTGTATTGAGAGGCTATTGTCAACCCTTAACATTGTTGTCTTGACCACCGGTGGGAAAGAAGTGATGTGAAGATGAAACAGCATTGAAGAACAGTGGCGGGGACAAACCGTCGGCTACCGGTAACGTCCGCCACATTTTCCACACTCGAATATTCCAGGCGACTCTGTCATGAACCGAACCCGGTTCCTTTTGGTGGGAGGCGAGTAGTACAAACCCCACAGCACCACGGCCCCTTAAAATGTAAGGGATTTACACAAACACCAACTTTAACACTTAGGGAAAACTTTACTGATGTATTTAAATGTTTTTAAGATAAATAAACATTACACAAACCTAAACGAGCCTCCGGCTCCGGGTTAGTGTAAATGAAATAAGAAATATATGTGGCATTAATATTAACATGTACATACAAAGTATATAGCTAACTATTTATTATAGTTTCACGTGAATCTGTAAATAGTTCTGCTTTATAGCGTTTATGAATACGAAGAGTATTTCTCCCATTTTAGTTCACCTTTGCTATTTATAAATTTTATGTACTTCTTGGCATTTTCGGCCTTTTGGTTTTATGACTTATTATTTCCCATTTTATTTAGATTAGTTAAGCTTACATATACGCTAAGTTTCACGATTCGAGTAATTCGAGTTTTAATTTCATTTTAATATTTACCAATACCTGATAAATGGGCAACACGCTAATCGTGCAATAAAGTACTATAGCGGCTATAAAAGAGAAGTGATTATTCCGGAGAGAGATTGTGTTGTGCATGTTGCGACTCGCCAAGTATTGGTGAGTATTATTTTTAAATTAAAACACGAATTCCTTTAAACAGCAAGGCTTAGGATATTTTCAGAAGGCGATATTTTTCGTTGATTGCAACATGTAGATTAATAACATAATTTTAATCCCAAATATGGAACTTGGTCATGGATATTAGTCTGAAACAAAGGCAGTAACCATGATTATTTACATGAAGTGATTCAATGACAACAGGTGTTGTGGGGTTTGCAGGTATTTGTTCAATTAAACGTTGTACACACACTCAGTATTTGTTCTTAGATATTTTCTCCGATATTTGTAATGAACCAGTGCTTCAGGTCAAGTTTTAAAGATGTGTACCTCCTTCAGAATTCACTTTAGACCATAGGTCGTATATGCATTTTTTTAGCGTCTTTTTTTTCGTGATTAACATGCGGCCGAAGATTGTGGGCCGAATTTAGATGCATGTTGTATAGTCCGGCAGGTACGGCGATAAGGCGCCCTCGCTGATGTCGTTTACGCAGCCGAGCGTGAAATGTGAATCGTCTGCGTCTCATATTGTCAAACCTACCCACCACGCCTCCATCCTGCCTATTACTTCCTTGTGGATGCAAGTATTTATATTAATTCCCTTTTCTCTTAAATAGGAACTTGCATGCCAACATGTACTATAGCGAATGTGTAGTTACGGGACGTAATATTTTTTTCAAACGTTTGCTTCAAAAATGTTTACTTTGCTGTGAACAGCTTCGCGGGGAAAGAAAATGGGCCGCCTCCTTACCTCCTCCAGCCAAATACTTGCGGTGGGTAATGATCCCCCTGCCCTCTTCACTGTCGATGCCCATGATAAACAACATGTAGTTTGAATGCGTCCAGGAGAAAATTTTAGCTTGAAACCACCCTCTGTCCCAGCTGCGCTACCTAAGTAGTTCAGCTTCTTGCCTGTGTATTGCCGCTACATGCAATTGGCGCCTCCGTGCGTCTCTACAGCTAATCAAAGGCCAGATAATTTGCTGTGTCAGTCTGATGTCAGCTCCCTTTTCGAGAAGGGCAGGTTTCGTCTTGATATCAAAGATTTTCGTTATGTCAGACCTTATCCAATGACTTATTGAATAGTGCCTGTGTTGTGAAGATCGTCTTGACGTGTACATTCTTTCGAAAATTAATCCGTTTGTGACTACGATACTATCCCTTAACATAGAAAACTCTGTAAATATGTCAGATTAAAACCCAAGACCCGTGTCTTAGACAGGGGCCGCTATCTGAAGTCAGGTATGTTGACAAAAATATAGCAGTATTCTCTTTTATATTAAATTTTATATAGTGATCATAACTAAATTACAAATCTGAGGCGAGTACCTTGAAATGATATTTACTTTTAATTTGTAAATATTTATTCGGAAAACGCAATTGAGGAGTTGGCTGGAAGAATAAACTTTAGCAAGAAAATCACATTCTGATTTAATGGCAGGTAAAATGAATTGCATTGTTTGTAACAAAAAACATCAATCATATGGTTTTCTCTTGACAGACGACAGTACCTGTCAAAAGTAACAACTCTAATTAAAGAAATAACTATAGGTAATTCACGGTAAAGTGAGGACTTTTTAAGGCCCTGCAAGATTTTTCTTTTCAGCATATTTCTATCTACCTGTAACTTTTTAATATAAACCGTGTGACTAATAAACTCGGTGTATTCATTTTACCACTCCTAAAAGTTAACGTCTGGAGTTGCAATAAAACATATTTATTAGTGGTTAACGCCTTTTGAAAGGGCCTTATAAAGTGCTCACTTTACCATGAACAGCCTATATTAGGCATAAGGATGTAAAGGTATTCAATAACTATACCAGCGTAGGGCCAGAGAAAATTCATAACTTAAAGAATTGACCTATTGATACCAAATTTTCAATATTTATGGACAATAAGGAAAACGTTAGACATATGGAAGAAAGGCCTTTGTTTACTAAAACCGTTTTCCCAGCCAACTAACCTCAGTTACAATAAACACCACTCATTTATAGCACTAAAATTCCAGAAGTGTGTTCGGGAAGTCATGAAATCATGATGTTCTTCGGAAAGTTATATGTTTTTGTGATTTCAGAAAGTGCTTTCATGGGATTAATTTGATCTGAGAGAACTCAAAAGGCGATGATATTACATAGAAAGTAATTTGCAGAATTTTAGGGGTATTTTGTAGATTCTTTACAGTCTATATTTGGAAATTTACATGTTACACTTATCGGGCGTATTAACACAGTGAGATAAACTGCTTCTTAAACACGTTAAAATAATATTTTTATATTTAATAATTACAAATTTGTGAACTCCACTGTAAGATTATTTTGTAGACCCAAATTTATTAGCGAATAAAAATACTTCGAGCTGAGTTGGACTTAATGCTAAAAAATGAATGAGTGTTATTTCAGTTCCAACCAGAGTGTAGCCATTTTGCTGTAACATATAAATGGCACGGCAGAAGCACGTTAGTCTTATAAAATCGCTTAATGAAACCCTTGCGTGTTGGCAGAAAAGTGTTGTTGAGGGGGTGGGAGAAGGCAATAGGGGTCTGAAATAGACATAGCCGCTTTTAGTCAATCGCTTTGTGGAGCAGGTCGCTCCACAAAGAAGGTGGTGTTAATCAGACTGCCGTAATTAGTATTTATTCGTCACATGCTGTGTTTTTTCGTAAGAAGATTAAGTTCGAGCTTGGCGATGAAATATGGATTTATAGGAAACTTATTGTTACAAATCGAAATTTGCATGTTCTTGGTCGTGTAGTGCTTGTGTAGAATGTATAAATGTCAATAATTTTTGTTTGGCCGAAATCGGTTCAGTTGTTTTTATTATGCTGTTACATAACCTCAACACACTGTGGCACATTACGCACACTAAATCTACTATGCGGTGCCGTGTTCAATCTTGTATAAACTTATCAGTTGCAAAAATATTTCTAAGTCTGTGACCTTGGGATAACGATTATCTTATCTCTTGTTTTATTTCTGCTACGCTTGATATCTTTTTCGTTCGTGTTATCTATGATCACTTTCTTATCAGTTGCATATTTCATGCAAGTGTGGTGTAACTCTCATTCTGTCTTGATATTGCGCTCAGAACAGAGGTAAGTAGAGCCTATATAAACAGCTTATTGTCCTGCACCAAACATATTATTTTAAAATCTCAACAGAAAATGAGAGCTACACCACTTTTGTACAAAACATAAATCGAATAAGATAACATGCACGAAAGAGAAAGCAGTCGTAGTTGAAAGATAAGATATGTATGCATGAGATAAGAATCCCAGGTTAAAACCTCTTATCTATTATGTTATCTCTTATGAGGAAAATCTTGAACGTAGCACCATACAGTAGATTAAGTGTGCGTAACATGCCACTGTAGTTGAGGTTATGTCGCAGCAAAATAAGAACCACTGAACCGATTTAAGTAAAACAAACTTTACTGACGTATATGCATTACACACAAACTCTACACGAGAGCGCATATTCGAATTTCAAGTTGTACTAATAAGTTTCCTATAAATATATATTTCATCACCAAGCTAAAACTACATCATCTTACAAGCCCAGATTTCTGAATCAGGACATTCTGTTCGTTTACGGCACAAATAATATTAGTATTTCTAAACTTGAAATGCCGTGAACGCATAAGACAAATTTTTAAACATCGTCAATAAAACTAAAATTGAAATGTAATCAGTGTACACACTCATTAACAGTTAAATCAGAGATATCTGCCTAGTAGCGTGTAAAACACACCCTTTCACCCTAGGAGGCTGCTAGTTTAGCCTGCGAGGTCACTCGACCTCAATAACAAATCGAACACATCTGGATGTTGTCGAGATGGATGCGCGTGTCGTGAATCCTGTCTCGGCCGATCTCCCATGCATTGTGGAAGGCAGTATGCCTCCCGACCGCTTCCGGTGTCTTGTGGAGTCCATGCCACGTCGCGTCACCGCCGCGCCATCAGGGTGAAAGGGTTGTTGAGAAAGTAATAGTTGCATGATTTTACATTCGGCTGTGTAGTTTAGCCTACAGGTCATTGAACTCTCGAATTTTTCGCGTCTCTAGTCATAAGTCGTATTATATTTTCTCTCTCATTCTGCACGTGGAATTATCTCACAGTAGATATACACACATATATTGTCATGTGCAGTTGCTCTGCGCCTTTTCACGAATCTTCCTTCTCTGGTATGCGAAGCGCAGTACTCCAGGGGCATATCGGTAACTGGAGAACTGTACGCAAAACTACAACAAGAAGTTATCGATGTAACTAATGAGCCTACTTTCATTTACGAGAGTGCAAATAATTTTGATGAAGTTTTTAAAAGCTAGATGATAGGTGGGTCTTGACTTTTCGTTCTTGGCAATATCATTATGCATGCAACCAGACACAGAAATACAATACTAGTGAGACAATTACGAATACACAAGTGCCTTACTTGGGACTCGAACACAGAACAGCTTGTACCATAAGTTGGCGTGTAGCCAACTATAGGCAGGATTCGGAGCATCAACATTGGTAGTAATTAGTCTAAAGTTTTGGTATACTGGGTTTAGCAACTTCAATGATTTACAGAGGCATCATCTTGAAAACAAGTGTGTGAATCACTTAAGTCATGTAAGTTTACATGGCATACAGTAGCACTACTGTGTGAATAATTTCATGTAAATAAGGCGACTGGTTCATATATAGCACAAAAGCTTTAGTTTCGCATTTCGCGCTATCGTACATGTAATACCTATAAGCAGGCCCTGTATAGGCATATCTCACGCGCTTTTTAAATAATGTAAATATAAAATGTTTCGTCGAAATTTGGCAAGTTATTTCAAAGATATGATAAATATTATCTAAGTAATTTATAATGCACCATTAAAAAAAATGTTTGGCTCACTTAAAATATGTAAGTCAACATGGTCCACTGTAGTACTTCTTGTGTGCAAAATTTGGTGGGAATTCTATAATTGGTTCCCGAGACATGGCATAAATATTGCATTTTATTACCTGTCACTATCTGACAAACAGTCGGCAAAATATGATCTCTTCAAGCATATTTGATGCTTTTAATGACTATTTTAGCATACTAAGTTTAATTGAAAGCGGTTAAATTGTTTCTAAATGATTCACATGACTGCTATGCTGTGAATAAAGTCAAATAAATTTAAAATATGGCCTACTATAGCACTGCTTATGTGTGAAATTCGAAAGGAATCGATTTGTTGGTCCCGGGCATGTGACAAAAGCTCCAGTTTTCCATGTGCTCTTTTCATTACAGTATTGGTAGTCACATTCTATGTTTGTCACAGATACAGCTACATATTAAAGTTGGTTGAAGTTGTAAGGGTTATGTGGCTTACTATTCTAAGATATTTACATGGTAGTTAATTTTAAAATGTGTCATAAATTACGCTCGCGATTTAGATTGACTATAAAAGTATAATTCAAAGCCAGAATTTGGTGGGTATCAGTTAATAGTTCCCCGATATAGGACATAAAAAGGTTAATCTTTCATGTAACACACTCTCCCAAAATGGCTGACGAATGAGTTTATACATTAGCCTATTTTATACTGCGAGCGTACAAAGTTAAGTTTGAATTGGTTACGTGGTTTCGTAGATATAGCATAGTTGTCTATAATGTTTATGTGGCCGGCGTTTTGAAAATAATATCCTGACCAACTAAAACATTTAGTTTGCGTGTCGTACTGTAGTAATATTTGAGTGTCAAATTTAATAGCAATCTGTTGTTTGTTTCCCAAAATAGAATTACACCAAAATTTTATTTTTCATGTGGCGTTATCTTACAAAATGGCGGGAAAAAGAGACAATGTTTTGATACATTTAATAATAGTAAAATATACTTTCAGCACAACAATTCCGGTTGAAACTGTTCAAACGGTATTGTAGATATTGCAAATGTACCTAAATATTTATATTGCCGCTATTTTGAAAATTCGTATCTTATCCATTTTAATTGCATATATGAATATGGTATACCACAGTATTTCATATATGCCAAATATGGTAGGAGTAGGGTGTGTAGTTACCAAGATATAAAGTAGAAGCTATATTTTTCATGTTGTACTATGTTCCAAAATTGCGGATTGAAGGATTCCTTTTATAAATTCAATACACTGCTAATGTACCAAATTCGGTTTAAATTGTTTAAGTGGTTCCCGAGATATAGTGTATAAGCTTTATTTCTCAATTTGCACCAATTTCCGAAATGGTGCACCTATAACATTATTGGTTTCTTAATTAAATGCTTACATCATGCACTTTCAACGTACCAAATTTGTTTTAAATCAGTTAAATACTTCTCGAGTGAAAAGGATATTTTTTTTTTCAATTTGCATTATCTTCTAAAATATAATTTTAATAGCATTATTGGTTTCTACATTCTATGCTTACATAATGAACGGTCAACACATATAATTTGGTTTAAATCTGTTAAATGGTCCCCGACATAAAATGGAACACCTTAATTCTTTTTAGTTTGTACTACGTTAAAAAATGGTGGAATAATAGCAATATCGGTTTCTATATTTGATATTTATATAATGTAGTATCACATAACAAATTTGTTTGAAAACTGTTAAATAGTTCCTGAGATATAACATAGTGCACTAAATTTTAAATTTGTTGCCATTTGATAAGAAGTACACGGCGTGATTGAAAACTATAAAATTCCGATGAAATTACAAAATACTCTTTGTGGACGTAGTTTGGTAAAATTCGTTTGCCGGGTTTAAAAGTTGTTATGGGAGGACACACTTTCTAGACAGATATTTGACTGATTGCATAAGCCTACTTTTCATTCGGAAAGCAGGTTAAAGAGCCTCAGGCTACCATTGACGCGTGCCGCGATAAGGGTATTGGGACTGAAAAGATTGAAAGATAAATGTGTTGGGTAGTCGCTGCGCCAATTTTCCCCTTCATCACCCCACCTCCCTCTCAGCGAGATTCCGGGTGCGAAGAACCTTCTGGACTAGGCCAACTGAGTGGCGCGCCGCTTTGTCGAGAGCCTTGAGTGTCGTACGTCAGTTAGCGCCAGGTGTGTGGCGCCATCTGAGTGACGAGGGACAACAGCGACCAGCGAGGGCAGTCAGTAAACATGGAGACAGTGGAGAGTGAGACTGACTGTGGGGAAGTGTGACTGGATGCGTGAGTGACAGAGATTTTTGGATGATATTAATATATAACAGTGGAAATTTTGAACATGTATGTGTAACAAATAAGTGATAATGACTTTACCTAGTAAA
Organism: Dryococelus australis; assembly: GCA_029891345.1. Taxonomy (NCBI): domain Eukaryota; kingdom Metazoa; phylum Arthropoda; class Insecta; order Phasmatodea; family Phasmatidae; genus Dryococelus; species Dryococelus australis. Next base: position 104,531,813 of record CM056998.1, read on the forward strand.
AATATAGTGATATGGACCTTAAGAGGAGGATGTATTGGAACAATTTCCGTGAAATAGTTGTTTTCGCGAATACACGTATCTCGGTATATAAATGTTCTGAAAATACGAGTTTTTGTCAGAAAATATAAAAACAATTATCTATGACCCCGTGTTATTACTTTTGTCATATTAAGTGTATTCGTGGAGAAAGAAAATCGCGAAAATGGTCAAATATCACATTATTAGAGCTTGTGTATGCAGTTTTCTTAAGCGGCAAGAGAAAATTAAGATACGGGAGTAGTTTAATCTGTGGGCTTTCATTCCGTCCAATAAAGTCCCACTGTTACAGATATAATTTGCACAGTGCAGTGTGACGACAAACACTGCATGCCTTGCGCGTAGGAGCGACGAGGCGCTAGAAGCACGTGTTAGTGGCGCCCGTATCGCTCCCTTGCTTCTTGGCCTTGGACGCGCAGCTCCATCCTACTCTTAATTGTAACTGATATTGGCATTAGTGTGCTCGCTGATAGAGATATCAAGTGGGAATGAATATAGATAGGTATCTTAACATTATTAATCTCAGTGTGTATTTTTATAACATTGTATATATATTAAGTAATTAGTTTTAGTTAATTTATTTTCATTAATCTCTCCATTCTTCACAATCTCAGATACTCCTTAGGCGACTTGTAAGAATATATATATCTGTATGTCACATGTGATTGGCGAAGGATCGATCGAAACTCTCATGAAATCCTCTATCCTCCTGGAGGGAACTTGATTACTTGGGTAAATTTCTTGTAAGCTCAGAATCAGGACGATTTCTAGGCCTAAACTTCTTAAAAGGGATTTTCAAATTAGCACGATAGTGGGATGTGAACAGTTTGGCTCACGTTAGTTGGTGTTAAGTACAAGGTCATCAATATAAATGTGGTTGTCAGTCTGTCTCATTCCCCTTCTTTTCTGTATCGCATTTTGTCCCTGCCGTAATCAGAGAGATGTTCCATCATTCGTCCAGTAAATTTTCGTTTCTGCTTCCCAATACATGTTTTATATATTAACAGTAGCCAAAGCGAGAAATATAATCCCTAATGTTATGACAGTGATTCTAAAGAAAAAATATTAGAGACATAGTATGTATAATAAAATGCCGAATAGCCCGTAAAGTTATTATCTCCGTTATGAATTAAATCTGTTTTCATATATAAATTACAGAATACTTTTTCTGGGCAACCTCCTGGCCTAGGTTCTTAAGGCGGCGTCGGACCACGAAGTTGTATTTTCAACCTGTTTGTATGAGTATGTTTGTATGGTCGGTTGCCATTTTAAATTCAAGTTGATATAGTTTGTAAGCTGCTTCCATTTTCCCTTCCAGAATGAATTTGTACACGTTTATAAGGGAAATAAGATGTTTTCTTCTACTCGAGTAAGTGGACCTGATGGGAAAATGTGTGCACTAATTTATAGGATATTTCAAATACATATTATCCCCGTGATCGAATATGTTATATGATCCTAAAGTGCATAGTTTTAGAAGCAATGACAACCCCTCTTAACCCGTTCCTCTTGATGCGGTCAAGTGCTAGACTGCCCACCAGCGCTAAATCACTAGCGATATAGCAGACTGCCGTTCATAGATGCCAGCGATTATGGAAGTGGTTTATACCGAGGGGCGACGCGGGGAGGAAGGTGTTGTTCGACTCTCCAGTGCTGCCACCTGTTGGGCGCGCGCCGTAACTCGCGGCAGTCACGCGAGCCCTTAATCGCAGCTAGCCGTGCTCTGTGATATATTACCCGTGCCTCTGCAACCCGAGGGTAAACATTTCCCAAGGGCTGCGAGCAGGGATAATAAAAAAGAGATAGAAAGAGACATCGAGTTACGTTGTAATTCGCCACGCCTCGGCAGACGGGAAAGAAAGTAATTTGCAAGTTGTTAGGACCAAAAAATAATCACTTTCGACAAGAGTGAAGCGTTTCATTAGAACGACGATGGAGATACCCAGTCGTTCATCATACTCGGATTCAATGAAGAAACAGTCTTATTTATCACCCTTTCTGCTATTTCTTACGTAAGCAGTCTGCGAGGCTGAGAGCGCTATGGCGTTGCTTTTGAGCACTAGATTCTATATTCGAATTCCTCGAAAGTTAGTCAATGCGATCGACGTTTTAAGTACTATGTAAGTTAAGACTATTGTGGGATGTAATCTGCCTGCAGATTAATTTCGTTAATAAATCAAGGTTGTTAATAGGTATATTAAAGCAAACACACCACTCACTCACTCACCGCCAGAAATAAAAACTTTTTTTTTTATCAATGACTAGGAAAAAAATTAGTAGGAACAGATGACCGATATCATTGAATCATCGGTGGTGGCATATCTTGACAGCCGACCTTTGTTCACTGCGATCCGGGTTCCATTCCGAATGCATTCAATCCGATACCGGATTGTTTGAATGTGCAGAAGTTGCAGATGGTTAGGTAGGTAGGGTTTAGCGTCTCGTCACATATATATGCTGTAATTGCAGCTACATGCAGATGTTTTCACATGTTGTTGTAGTATATTTGGAACATTGCTACAGACGGTTAACTTAACATTTTCGAAAGCCCTGCTTAGAATATTCTTTTACTTACCATTTCGTATCCTGCCATGGGGCCTCGGTGGCTGGGCGGTTAAACTGCTCGCCTCCCACCAAGGCGAAACTGGTTCGATCCCAGGCTGTTCACTCCGAATTTCTGCAAGTGGGGAATCGTTCCCGATGATGCCGCTTGTCAGCGGGTTTTCTCGTGGGTCTTCCGTTCCCACGCCTTTTCGTTCCGGAGCTGCTCCATATTCACCTCACTTCGCCCTCATCGGCTCTCAAGACACCTATGTTAGGAGCAACCCAAATTTCTTCACTCACTCGCTCAATCTGTCATATGTAAAATTAACATTTCCGTAAGCCTGTATACGCTATTCATATGCAATCCAAATAAAACCGTGGAATTATTAGGAATGTAACATGTGTTATTAATGTGCTACTTCATACTCTAGTTCGTATAGAATAAGAAATATTACCTTCGGTGGCCACTAATTATGACATTACACTCGCAGTCGCAATACAACGTCCAGTGTTAAGAACTATTATTATCAATTCTCTTCCAATTTAACTAAGGACCTGCATGGCAGTGTTTAATGTAGTACACATGTAGTTATAGGATTTTCACGGCAAAGGGAGTACTTTTGAAAGCCCTCTCATTTGATATAATAGTCAATAAATATATTTTATTTTAGCCTTTCACGTTAACTTCCGAGTGAGTTGGAATGTTCACACTGTGTTTATTACTCACATAACAGTATTTATTTAGAAAGGTGGTTAAAGGATAAAAATTGGCTGAAAAGAAAAAGTAACTAGGATCTCAAAAGTGCTCACTTTACCGCGAACAGCCTATATCAGCAGAGATATTTTTTAAACGTTTGTTTCAAATGTGCTGACTTCAACTTAAACAGCCCATACTAACGTCGTTTGCAGTTCAAATGTATGATTACCAACATCATGAGAATTAGATAAAATAAGTAATTTTAACCATTTGTGGATAATTACAGCACCTTACATTACCACGCTCATGTTGAAGCATATACAATCGTGCACTCACAAGTTTGTGCTTCTAGAGTGTTAAAAATACAAAAGTTGTGTTTTCATAAAAGGTTGCGTCGTGATTGTCGTAAGTGGCATCGTAATCTTATAAAATTTGATTAAGATTTGTTCGGCGGTTAAAAGTTGTTACGGGGACACACAGGCAAAGATATATTTTCCCGATTTTACAACCCTAGCTTTATATGGAAATAGGATGAAAAGGGTTTCTTTAAATACCATTTAACAATAGCATCCCCAGTCGTAGCATGACATTTCAAACTAAATTTCATTTGTATTCTTCCTGCTTCAGCTCCTGCATTCGTTGGCTTCCTAAGCTGAATATGTTTAGACTTTATAAAACCCTGAAAAAATGATTTGAGTTGAGAGATTTGGGTGGCTCTTAACGAGGTCTTGAGAGCCGATGAGATTGAAATGAAGGGAGAATGAAGCAGACCAGAATTCAAGGGAAGGGGGGGGGGGAGATCCTCGAAAAAACTCGTCGACAGGTGGTATCGTCCGGCACGATTACCACTTGCGAAAATCCGGAATTGACCCTGCCACCTGTAAAATGAGAAATTTTGAATTTTTTTCCCGACTGAATATCTTTGACACCGAAACCTACAGTTGAAATAAAGAAACAACGCTTACATAAACCTGCACTATTTGACAACTAGTTTATCTGTGTGAACAGGAGTGCATAGCGTTGGATTAGAAATCTGTTCTGTGCTAGCTACAGTGTTTTTTAATTAATGTCCGAATTTTGTACATAAATATGAGAGTCGCTAAAATATGTTCACATGCGTGAAGTCCTCTCAGTTTGCTTTTCTTCTTAACATAAACTTTGCCTCGGTGTACATGTATATTTCTTTTTTCATACGAGATACTTTTAAATTTCATCTTAAAACTTTAACTATTCATATTTGTTAGTTTTTTTTTGTTTCAACTATATTGGAAAGGGCGTATTAAAATCTCCCCGGTGTTATACCTGAAGTTTTATGAGGGAGCGGTTTACAAACTAACTTATGACTTAACTTAAACCAACACCCATACCATACGTTGGATTCGAACCCAGAACCTCCCGCACCTAAGATCGGCGGCGCACCAACTGACTGCGCCACGGAGATCGGCCACCCTCTTGTTGCATGCAACGTTTTTACCGTCAGGAATTGTGAACGTGTGATGCTTGTTTATTGAGTAGTTACACCTACCTAAGAGAAATGTTCCTATTGTTGCAACAACTTGGGACCCGCCGTTTTCAAGATATCAGAAGTCAAAAGTGATGGGGTGCGTGGTAATGCCTGCTAGATAGGCAGCACAAAGCGCACATATCGTCAGCACCAGCAATGATGCCTAACACGTGGCCACCTCTGTTAACTTCTTCACCCGGGAGGGGGGAGCATTAATACGTGTTTGCTCTTAGGTTGACATTCCCTGTCACATAACACATTAAGTATTGTAATTTCATTTCACTTCTTTTACGATTTGAAAAATTACCATTCAAACACACAATACAAGGATTACATACAAACTGTGGCCAGAAGCAAATAGACAGCCGTCTGTACAGTGGAAACGCAGCGTTCCTCTACGGGGAAAGGTATTAATGTGAGTTTGCTCTTAAGTTGAAGATCCCATTAACACAGAACTATTATCGGAGAATTGTAATTTCATTTCACTTCGTTTCCGATACATTGCAGAAATAAATTTCAAAACCTCACTTTTCAAGGGCTTATAACTCCCTTTTATTGGTAATACAATTTACAGCAGTAATAAAATAGCCCCATAATAACGCAATCTGACAGGCAGCGGCATCTGCCTAGTAGGTTATATGTATAGTTTATCAGCTTTCGAATTGGCTATACCCACATTCCTACGTGGTGTTGGGACATGCTGCCTTGTACGAGAATTGGGCCAGCCAGTTATTATTGAAAAGAGCTAGCCTTTCCGACATTTCCTTAACAACACGTTCCACGAAAAATGCGCGTACTCGTTTTCATGTATAGTATGTGTATGGGAACTAAGTTCTTATCATCGGCAATGCATCCGTAGACCATTAAAACAGAGATTAAATGTAGCTGGAAGAAATGCAAATTAATGTCTAACTAATTTGGCCACTTCACTAGATGAGGTAAAGTTTAAAGAATTTACGTTGTTTTTTGATAACATATTTTAGTTTTAGTATGGAATTTTCGACCACGTATTTGTATAGTCTTGATCCAGTAATCGGTTTGAGTTTTTTGGTTTGTTTGTTTGTTTGAAGAGCTGCCAGGTTACTTTCGAAAGCTGTATCTATAGCCATTTCGTCTTATAGCGGTTTCAAGTTAACACTTAAAAAATTTATATAAAGCCAATGAAATTTTAGCACAATAAATATTTTTATGAAGTAATTTATGTACCGTCAATGATTGTGGAGAATAATTAGGCCAGAAATATTTTAATTTTGATTTCCTACAACTATTGGTATGATAGAGTTGGGATATGTGGAACGAAGAATGTAAGCCTTTCTTTTAATCTAGGACAGACCACTCCCTACCCCTTCAAATCAATAACCAAGCCACGAGCATGCAGGTAGAGAAACGTGAATCATTTCCTTGCGTGTTCGCATGCAGAGAACGCATAATAAATGAAATGGAAACTAATGTGGTTCGTGGGTGGTGCGGTTGAGTATGCACCCTGGAGAGCACGCGATATGACGTAGATCGGCGACGAGTTACGTTCGACCCGTGGAAACACCTCCCCCCCTCTCCCCCTCTTCACCCCTACGGTAGCATAGTTCGACCACAGTGTCGCCGGTCAGTCGTAAAATCGACCGTAAAACGTTGCACTAAGGGTCTTAACCGCAGCAAAACCTCCGACCTCGGAACTTTTATTTTTGTTCTGTACTCGACGATTTTATATCGCGATCTGTTTGAGGCGTCGACGCGGCGCTCTTGCCTCAGTAATGGCGTGTCAATCTCGCGCAGAACCCTCCTCCCCTCCCCCCTCATCTACCCCCGCAAACTATACAGCTGTTCTAGTGGAACCAAATGTTCGCCAGGCGATAAAACACAACCTAACTCGCGTTACTTCGATTAATTCTTCCGCGCTCCGGCAGATAGCCACAAGGGGACCAAAAGAGTCGTTTGAACGTAGATACACGCACACGAGCAGCGGACGCGTCCACGAGTCCCTGTCGCTTGACCATAAAACCTGCTTTATTGCTGGACTCCTATGGCAGAACTGTGGTGCTTAAATGTCTAGAGTTACAGTGATCACCGATACGCTGGAACAGTTTAAAATTGTGCGTTGGTAGGTGGGGGGAAGAGGTAGGGAGGATTACAAGTTGAAACCCGAGCCTGGTAAACTAAAGATCGCTTTTTCGAAAGGTTACTGGAAATCGGCAGGTAACTTAAAAGCTTTTTCAAATTATTTACCTCATGTACTTTTTAGTGCTAATGAAAATAAAAATAGATTGGTAAGTATTTTGTATTAGACATTGCCGGGAGTAACAGAATCACGTTTTGTTTCAGACTGTTTTGCAAAATACTTTAAAATTAAAAGTTTGTGAAGGTATTAAATATAAATTATCCCAGTGAAGTTCAGACATAAAGGCATCTGCTAAAAATATTACCGAATTTTGCATAATAATAATAATAGACAAAATTTCTAGACTGTAAAGAGGATGGCCAAATATAAATCACTGCGTGGATTTTAAATAGTTAAATAGTTTAAATAGTAAATATTTACTCCAGTGTGAACTCAGTATTTGCAAACTTATAGCAGTAGATTTCAACCCACTCAGCTTGTAAGTGAAGCTCCAGAAGAATCGTTCTTAAAATAAGTGGTGTATGCTTCATACGCAGTATAACAAGACATTCATACTATAATATTTAAAGAAAAATCTTATGAAAAAGTTTATAGATTTCAGGTATTGACAAAATAATTCGTCTTTACTTCAGTTCGCAGGTCTACTCCAGTGAGTGTTCTTAATGTTTCTACATTTGTAATATTATAAATGTGTTAGAAAATACGTGTATTTGTGTTGTTAAAGTTGCAGTGAATCGAATGAAGATAAACGTTATTTTAACAAAACATTTTGCGTGCCACAGTTATTATATGTTGTCACAAGACATTGCAATAGAACCTGTAAATTTTTGGTACTTTGTATGGAGGAATGGAAACAAGATACATTCCTAATTATTCTGAACATAATCTAAAACTAATTAATTATTTTCTATGCGTTTCGTTTAAACACGTTGCCAAATAACTCCATCATTTCAAGTAGACCGTTTTGCTAGTTATTAAGAATCCAGTTCATAAAGGAAGTTCAAAAACTGTTAAAAATAATAAAATACACAGCTGAAAATCGTTAATAATATTGCGTTGCCCTTATCCCAAGGACTTGGCAAAGGGGCATAACACTGCCCAAAATTCAAGCAAGAACAACTATGTATTTTGAAACCTTTCTCAATTCAAACTTCAAAGGACTGTAAACCTGAAATCTGGTCCAAAACAATCTACAATTACTAAAACGAAGAACATTGTACTTTGATTATTATTTATACTTTCCATCATACAAAAACTAACATGCATATTATTTTTGTACTACAATTTCTTATATCACTACCGCAACTTCCAATATAGATGTACCATGACACGTGGTTAAATTTTATACCATCAAACTTTAACATTTACTATTTTTACAGTTACTGGAGTCACAAATTCAGTTCTCGGTGCGCCAGCGCAAGTGCACAACTTTAAATTCATTGAATTCAATTTTTAAGGTGTCCAACATGGACAAAAGTGAAAATAATAACTTTCAATATAAATGCACATGAGACGTGGCTAATTTTAATACCATCAAACTTTAACGTAGACTATTTTTGAAGTTACTAATGTGAAATATGTCTATATGCATGCCAGTGCAGATGGCAACCTTCAAAATTTTTTAATACGTCACCCAACCCATATACAATGAAACTTGACTAAATTAACTGGCGCATAGATAGAAAACATTAAAAGATCGTTTTCACCTAAAAAGTTTGAAATTATATTAGCATAAAGTCCATAATGGACACAACTGAACCATAAAAAAGGTTAAACAAAGACCCATTCTAAACCAACTTGGGCAAAACCATTTCTCCTTTGGATGATTTCTTTTCTCAAATTATTCTCGGCAAATACTAAAAAAAAAAAATCACAAATTTGAAAAAGGCCGATTTGTAGGCAATGCATAAATTTGACTGAACTGCACCATGACCAAAGGCGCCTACAATTATTACATCAAGTATATTTCATTCTTCAGGCCGGATGGGCCATGACTATTTAATTACAACATTAACTTGTTCAAATACTTTATGTTCTAGTCGGTACCCTCAGGCTGTCCATGTCTGGTCTGCCGAGGCCGTCTCCGGACTATTTATACAAAGAAGCCTTACAATAACGCCTATCGGGGTACGGCAAAATGCTTGTCCAATCAGGGACCGTGAAAGGTTCCACCAGGTTTTAATTTTTGAAACACAACTGTCACATGGCGGAAATAGCGTCACGTGGCGCATACTCTGTGCTTGCCAACTATCGTTAGAGTTGGGCATTCTACGATGCAAGAAGGACGTGTTTTATCTGTGCTAGCCATGTTGGTTTCTCTCCAGTCAACAAGCAACGTTTCTACAGAGTCAGCGATGGACATTGAAAAATTGGTTAGTCGTATTATAAGTACAGGTAAAAGTGTTCGTAACTTAATATTGCACATACAGGTTTCCTCACACACGTGTTTTAAAGTTTGAATACGGTAAATCTTCTTGTAGTCATTATGCAGGTTTTCTTAGTCAAACAGGTACGTGATGTGTGGCAGGGGGGGGGGGGGGGCGAATTTAGTAGAAAATTGAGAAACCCGTCTCAGTATTATGGTTTTGTTTTTTCGTATATTCATAGTTTTAAAGATTGCAATATTTCTTAAAACTTTATCAATATTTTTTACTAAACTTGAATACAAATATATTGCATAAGATAAGTTAGGTAAAAATATTAAATATGTCTAACCATGAAATTCATTGCTACTTCAGAACTATTACACGGGAATAAAGAGCCGCTGTTTGTCTTACGGCTGTTAAATTATTTTTCATTTAAATTATTATAATAAGAAAGTCAAACAGCAACAGCATTTGTTTTTCTTACGTATGTAGATAGTCAAAATGGTTAAAACAAGTAAATTTACTTTATTTTTATTTATATAAACTAGATCGTACTTACGAATTATACAAAGAACATACTGTTACGAGACGCCGTATCCAAGTTTATGAAGGGTTGAAGGTCTTAGTAAAATAAATTATATATATTATAATTTCTAATTTATTTATAACAATATAAATATTCACACAGCAATTATTTAGAACATTAAACTACATATCTCGACTATTACTTTTGTTACACTCAGTGAGCGCGACATTTTTTGTCTGTCTCAAAATTAAATAGTGATGTTAAATAACAATAAATATTCAACGTGTCTATTTCCATCATTACAAATGTTTGTCACTAATGCATCCAGTTCAATAGCCCCGCCCGTTAGACTCACTATACACTGTACCGATGCTGGCAGTCCGCATACTTAATTCCTAATGACCACTCTCGTCACCAATAATCGCTTCGCTGTGTTAGCACATCTGGCTCGGGGGCCCGTCGTGACTTAAATAGGCAAAATGGCCCGCTGAGAGAGGCTAAGGCGATGATCAGAACGTTCTTAAAACGATAACCCCAAAAATGTATCCGCCCACGGACGGAAGGTGGCACGAGTTCTGACAGGCTTGCCGCGGCAGCTGCACCCATTTGTAATTATCCTGGCACTCCTTGGGTATATTTCATTCGTGGTAAAGTGAACACTTTTGAAAACCCTCTCATATAAAATAATAGTCAATAAATATATTTAGTTTTATCCACAGAAGTTAACTTCCGAGTGCGGAGAGATATTCACACTATGTGCATTGCTTACATGGAAATATTAATATTAAAAGGTGGTCAAAGGATAAAAAATGGGTGAAAGGAAAAAGTAACCAGGGCATCAAAAAAGTGCTCTACCGTGAGCACTTTTGAGGGCCTAGATACTTTTTCTTTTAATCCTTTGACCACCATTTAAAATAAATACTGGCTGCGAACTTTATATAGCTCTAGCTCGTTTAACATGAAATATGAACTTGCAGAGAACAGCGTGGGCTTATCATAATCTGCAATTTTTCTAAAGGAAATTCCTTTAAAATCATTATATTCTGTAACGACGCACATAAATACTCTAAAGATCATAGTATTTAAATGTATCCGTTTATGTGGACACAAATAAATATTATGTAGCTTGAATGAGATGTCACATATAACTGATTTACCTAGTCTGCATCAAAAGTTTGTCAGAAACAGCACAGTAAGTAACCAATTGAACTATTTTGAGACTCAGACTTTAATTAACTATAAGCACACGACGTGTATCTTTTTACTAACCATGTTTTTACATTCTTCTTTTCGTGCCCTTTTATCTTACATTTCGTTACTTAACGGAAGAATATATTTAGCAATTATTTTTCGTATCTTCGCTTAACATTACAAGTACTGCACTGTTATATAAACAGCAAACGGAAATACGGGACTCGAATGATGTAGAATGCCAGTAAAGTAATAATTCCTACCGACCTCTTCCTTTCCTTCCCACCGCCCAGGAGGGCAGTTTGCTTTCTTCATTCTTTGCTATGAACACACACACGAAAGGAAATGCAGTTACTACAATGTACTTAATAGTATTATGGCAGTAAAAGAGACGAGAAGAAACGAGGACAGCCTTTTACTTGAGTAAGAGGAATTTTCCCATTTAAAAAAAAGTCTGTTAACAGGATACGAACAATTTCTTCTTTGAAAAGTCACGGAAATTTGCTGGAATTAATATTGCTCTTGCTGCATAATTTATTACCTAACGAAAGGATGTCACAACGTTCTAATTTCAGGAGAGGAATACACTGTACGTCTGTTTTGCCATCCTACCCCTCCCGCATCCTGCGATTCCTGGCCGTTCATCCGGAAATCCTACGATAGGATCAGTGGTTTTATTGATCAATTACGAGCCACGCGATAACTGTAAAATAAATAACAGCGAGCCGATGCTATTGACGAGCGACCTGTTTATATGCTATTCACGGTAGAGAGCGCACATTTTAAAGCCTTCTCTTTTGTAATAATGGTAAGTAAATATATTTTATTGTATCCTTAGACGTTAACTTCCGAGTGCGGTGGAATATACACACTGTGTTTATTACTCACATGTCAATATTCATTAGAAAAGTTGTTAAAGGAAAAAAAAATGGTTGAAAGTATAAAGTTACTAGGGCCTCAAAAGTGTTCACTTTACCGTGAACAGCCTATACCTGGGTATACAGCTCCACGTGTACTACTCGACCAAGCCAGGTGCGCATCCGGAAAATTATGTGAACTACACTTTCCTTCCTCTTCTATGATGCACTCTTTAGCCTCCGTTGCGAACGAAAGCTAAGATGACGAGATCACCTTCTTGCCTTTGTGTGTATGTGCATGCGGTCGGTAGCCTATGTGGTTTGTCGCGTGTGCATCTGTCCGTCCTTCTTTAAAAAAATTGTTGAACGCGTTAACAGATGTTCGCCAGACTATGTACACTTAGTAAGGATACCTGACTTTTACAAATTTTTGGTAAATTCCTAATGATTTTGGCGGATGTTTTAAACTGTTTGAGCACTACCTCATTTCTCAGAAACCATTCGCCGTTTTAAATCGGATCGGTTCATTGATAGAACACACTGTCAAGAATGAATGCAGAAACTCGGGTCTTCGTCGGTCTGCCCTTTTTGAATTTCGCGCCACCTGAACCAAATGAGTCGTTACATGATGTGTAGAGATCGCTAAACCCATTCTTGACTAATCGGAACGCAAGTAGCTACTTATAATGTACCCTCACTTCCCTGTACACCCAGTAAAAGGGTTTTCAATATATCTGACACTAATATTTAGTATGGCAACTAGATGAATATTTTAGATTGGAATGCAATATCTAAATGACCATTAAACTAACATTTACAACATTTGGCAAGATAATGCAATTCTTGAAAAATAAAGCTCATTTCTCATAGCTCAGGAACCATTAACAGTTCGCGCCAAATCAAGCAGAGATAAAAATATAATGACCCACTAAAACATATTGATTTCATATTATTAAACACTAATTTTCAATATTGTGGCCATCCATATATAATTGGATTAGTGCACTATACCCACTAAAGCGTTTGACCAGTTTAAACGAATTAAACGTAGGGAGCATTAAATACACTAAAGCATACACTACCTGAAAAAGATAGCTCTTACGTCATATTTCGGGGGATTACTAAAACGATTTACGTTAAATTCGGCACATTAAAGTGTTATTGTATACTACACTAAGTATTACTTTTTCAAGTATATCATATACTGATTAATGCTTACTTCAACGAAACGTTGTGTGCTGGTAGTTGTTTATGTGGCCATAAAATTAATTCATTCTTGGATGTTTGTCCGAAATTTTATGATTTAGCACCAATATACTACACCTAATATACACTACTAAAACGATTATAAACAAATTGATATACTAACATAGAACTGTTACAGAGCATGGCGTAAGTAATTTAAAAACTTAATGGAACACATTGTTTCTGAATTGCGAACTAGTCACATATTGTGTTATTTATCGCATCCATGGAACGATTCAAATGATTTGACTGCAACTTGGCGTGTTCGTAGTTCTTCTTGTGTGCGTTAAATACAATCATTTATAATTTCTTTTTTGTGTTATTTTGGTATATGTAATTCGAAATTTAATCTAAACATCGTATCTGAGTAACTTTTCCTAACGTGTCTACTTTCTACATGCAAACAGTTCTATGTAAGGCCACCTAAGATTTTTATAATGTAGTATATTACTTCAGCACGTCAATATCGAAATGATATAGTTTTTCTGTACCGGATATACTGCGTATAAATTAATTCTATTACATTGCCGCTTTGCAAATAAGATTTAAGTGGTATTGTCTACTTTTTATTATAAATGAGCATCGTATTTCATTGATAGATTACTATGATTGATACCTTGTGGAAATTTCATTCTGGTTTGATTTTTATGTGCACATCAGAAAGTATGCAAATTAATTTATAGGTAAATATGAATATGTACTAATATGTTTGTTTATTTAAATAAATGTAAATATGGTAAAACAATTTTCTCGAATCTTAAAAATAAACTCAGATATGAGGTCTTAATACTTTCAATATTCGCCAAAATTGCGTAGAGAAATTACTTCTTTCCTACTAGCTACATGAGAAACATTTACGTATTTGTGTCTGTGAATATCTGAACATTTGATCAGGTGTACCGATTATTGGTTATTAATGGCACGCTACGTTCAAGGAGATAGCCATATTCACGCCCACCTGTAATAACAGTGAATAGAATAAATGTAGTGTTTATCAATATATTCCACTTCACGTATTTTACAGTCGAGTGGTGTTTCTCAGGATTGTGATATTCCTTGAGAAACAATTTTCTCGTCGTATGGACCTTGTCTACCAGACTTCAGAATAAAAGTGGTTATATAAATGAATTTAAAAAAAAAGAAGGAATATGAATAGCTGATCGCCATTAAAACCATGTAGAAAATAATAATGTACAAATTTTCAACAGCGCTGTCGAAAGGAAAAGGCTATATGTAATATTTTTTCGCTTCAGAACCTCTAAATATTTTAACTTTTTTTTTTTTTTTCGTACAGCACAGAGACATAATCAATGCCAATCTCAACAGTTTTTGTTTTACATTGTCATGCTCAGCAAGGCTGTACAACATTTTAATTATGAAAAAATCGGCCAAGAAAAATTTTGGCACAGTGAGGTGAATAGTATTTATTTTTCTCATTTCGCGTGGTCTTGCTTCCAGGTGTGCGAGGAAATGCTGTACATGGAAGTCTGTCCAGGTAAAACGAATAGAAAATCATGTTTCAAAGAAGATTTACTAATTATTATTTGCAATCCGAAACTAGGTACAAACTTTTAATGCTTAAAATATACAAATGCCGCATACTTTGCAACAGATAATAATTTATTTTCCAGGTGTTCATTGCGAATTTCATGTATTGTGGAGAAAAGCTTTAATATAGTGCTGCCCGTTGGAATTTTTTATGGTAAATTAATATGCCTTCGTTACTTAAAGTAATTATGTGACACAGTACGCAGTGGTGATTAAACAAAATCGCTTTCTCAAAATCCTTTGAAAATTAACCATCGCGTAATCATATTTTATAACCATCAAACCAAAATCTCATATTAACTTTGACGTACAGCATCATATTCAACCTCCGCGGTTACAGAGTGGCTTCAGTAACGCTCCCTTTGTAACTTACAGCCCCGAAATTTAATTAGGCCCTGCTTTGTAACGCAGACCGTTCATGAATGTAGACAAGGTAAAATGATCAGATATTTAGTATGAATTTTACGAGTGATAGCAAAATGTTCTGAATAGTTCTAGTTGTTCTTAAATCCCTTCTGTAGTAAATTTATATTAATATGAATAGTAAAATTAGGCCCACTAATTATTAAAAAATATTTGTAACTTTTAACTGTGTATAGTATAATTCACGGTTTCTTCACGCTTCTTGAATCAAACCAATGAAAAATCACCCTATGCATAAAATGTTTGGTTTTTGACGTGAGTGCGTCTTTAAATTTGCAACCACTGTGTGAGGCAATTAAGAAAATCCGATGACAGCAAACTCGGGGGCTACAGTTTGGCATTGCAGCTCCGAATCTATTGCCTACATTCAAAATTAAATTACACCACTCAATTGCCAAAGGATCAAGGAATATGTTACGTTGAGTGAGGACTGCGAAGCAACACGCGCGGTGGGCGAAGGGGGGTAGGGGGGTGCAGCAATTTTGAGTTCGTTTCGCCGCGTCTCAACTTCCGCGTATTAAAACTTTTGACTGGAAGAAGCTACGGCGCTCGTTTATGTTTCGATCGACAGCTCTCGTCAAGACAAATCGATTGCGCGTATAAAAACATCTGTATGGCGTGGTTATGGTGAAATTGTATGAGTTTAATGTAAAAAAATTAACAAAACTTAACACCATGTCAGCCTATACTCGTCAAAAATCCAATTAGAAATACAGAAATCGTATACGGTTGGAAAGAGCATCTCAAAAGCAATCCAATGGTACCCATAAAACTCCATGTGATCGAGTGAAGCGGTGCAGGGAACGTAAAATAAACATCACGCCGTCCGAGCGCGACAACGTACACGTATTCACGCGAAACTAACGGCCGTGTCCCCAACACCCCACACCCCATATTTATACTTATTTTTACATAAAAGTTCCTTAATTTTGGTTAAAGAGAACATTCACTTATATTTTATCCATAAATCATAATATCTTATTCAGAATGTGTTAGTGTGTTGGTAATGCCTAGTAGCAAATAGTTCTTATGCAAAATATTATTGCACAGAGTGCACACGCGTGGTGCGCTGTCCCTTTGGTGTAAATGTCTATACTCGGTTAATATTTGCCAGTATGACTTCAGAAAAGTCGGAAGTGGCCGTGAATTGACTATAAAATACTAGCCGTTACCCACGCCTTCACCCGCGTGCAAAATTCAAACCTTAATTACAATGACCAAGTGCTCTATCTTAACTTTACTTCTTTATTACTCTAATACATTATTACTCTAATACATCTATATACACCATATAGCATGATTTGTTATTCTCAGCGAAAATATGAAAATTTTGGGCAATTGATACCTGTGAGCAAGCAACATATAGTTGGCCATGGGAACAGCATGAAGTGTTCAAATGTATCCCCGCCACTTTCAATGTTTGGCCCCGTGATTTATTAAATGTCATTGAAAAGGCGGACTTTAATTAGAACTGCAGTCTTTTAAATTGGAAGTTCAAATTGTTGGGTATAATGGGGATGCGAGGAATTAGTACGGCTTGCCCTTTGGCCGCACCGGTAAGAATTGTTGTCTTGACAATATTTCTTCCCAGTTCTGTGATGCGTAATCTGGTACCATTGCACAATCTCGGGGTGTCAAGGTTACGCATCAGCTGAACTGGAACACCACCTTTTAACTCGAGTTTGTGAGACGGCATCCCGGAGAGCTCTAAATAGTGCAAAAACTCCACGGGGTAGGTAGTAGAGTCGTCGGTAGACATGACTGTGTCAATGGAGCCGTAAGTACTTGCGTCGCCGTCTATCTTCTCTAAAAATTTGTATTTATCTTAGCGATGGAATCATTCTTTGGCGCCATTATAGTCCTCTCACACAACCAGTTTTCATCATTAATATTTATTTGTAAGCTCGGAAAAACATTAGCAATGGGCTCATCTTCCGATCTTACAACATTTAAAAAAAGGATTCGTAAACTCAATCATTCCTTGCGCATTTATTTCCAGGCGACCCTCTCAAATTTCCAGCAGCTGACGGGCATAGGCACCTGATTCCAGGTCTTTATAAAGGTGGACTCGCATGTTGGTGATGAGGTGCAGCTTCTTCACCGCTACCCACAGTGGCGACGCCTTGAGGCTGACGTTCATTTCATCCGCCGGAGTCCCCCTTTCAATAACGGGTAGCGTCTGCCGAAAATCACCAACGACTAGAACGATCACACCGCCCATCAGCGCCTGGTTGCCGCGTATGTCTTGGTCCCGGTTACCTAACAGTATGATTATAAAATTGGCGTCAAATACCATATACAATGATCCTACACGTAACATAAGCAAAGGCCAAAAATCACACACAAATTCTGTACCAAAACTAAATCAATTAATGTTTCACTCAAATGCAGACGGTTATTCTTGCAGGCTGCTTTAGCGCCTCAGCTGCTCGCTTGTGCGGCATAGTGCACTCGTCCCACACGATCAATTTGCACTGCTTCGAAAGAGCGCCGTGGCTTCTGCTCTTGCTAATGTTGCCCTTAGGGTTTTCTTCGGTTGCAAGATTAAGCGGTAACTGGAAACCGGAGTGCGCAGTTCATCCACTGCTGAGCAATGTTGCAGCAATGCCAGAGGAAGCAACCGACTTTGCTATGTTGCGGTCTTTGCAAAGCTAGGCTAAAAAACAAATTGAGCAGAGATGTTTTGCCCGTGTCCCTAGTGCGTCAAGAGAATAGAGCTCTCCATCCCCATTCTCAATACGTCGCAATATTCTATGAAAGATTTCTCTCTGCTCGGATAGTCAACGGAATTCCATTTCGTTAACATGGACCTCTGAAGCTGCGGTGTCATAGTCTAGTTCCCTGATTACATCGCTAGACAATTCTCCAACTCGCTGCGGTGTAGGCATTCCAAAATAAGCTAAATTTTTTTCCTACTATTGAAATGATTTTGTCCTCAATCAGTTTAAGCACATAATTGAAAAAAAATATCGTTATCGGCCTGGTGAATTCCTTGAAACCTGTGAAAAATATCTTCTGACAAAGCATCTTTGTACTTGTTCCTTAACTGGAGCGGGTTGGACAGTCCGCAAGTGCTTATTAAAATACCAAACAGCTCTCTCACTTTTGCTGGCGAGCGACATAATACGGCTTCCTCCATCGTTGCGCCCCAATGTTTGACGTATTCCAGTATACCTAACGTCTCACGCGCTACTCTGTACGTTGCCTGCTCTTGTCTATTCACTGCTTTGAGTTCCTGGAAACTCGTATGTCCCCGCACGAAATTGAGTAACACACGCAAGCAGTAGCACTCAAAGTTGCTAATGTGCACAGTGTATGTGCGGCCGAGTGCATCTCCTGCCTTCACGCCTGACCAGTTCTCAACAGGAGTCCTTTGAACACGGTGCTTCCATTCCTTCCTGAACGCGTTCCATGTATAGTAGCGAAAAACTTTGGCATAGAGCAGTGTTTTAGCGAAGGAATCGTTGTGGCATAGCTGAAAAAAATACAGTTAGTATCGTTGTATTCTTTCACGAAAATTCTGCTCAGTGAAATAAACCTGCTCGCCGTTGGGCAAGCGCGCCGCCTAGTGGGTGTGACAGTAGGATGTGTCTCATTCAGCGATAAGCTCAAAAGTCGCCCCGCCGCTTCGTTACTGCTCACGTATCGGCCCACTCTAAACGTTTGCACTTCGTCCCTGGGATCAATGTTGACGTTCCCTTGATGAACATTAAAAACAGTTTGATCATTCCCTTTGCAAATATATTTGCAGATATATTTTATTACCTGCACTGAGTTACAAAACTCTACATTTATGGGGGCGTTAAGTATTTGTCTCAGCAGGGAAGAGTAAGGGACAATCCAACTGTTGTCCATCACGGCTGCCTCTAGACCACCGCGGATTCTAATGGTGGTAGTGCGGCCTCGAGGATACTTTTTGGTGCACTTTCCGTCCTTCATGCACGGAGATGACAAGTTTTGTGCGCCACAGAGTCCGTGTATCAAGTTTTTAACAACGGTGTCGTACGGGTCAGGGATCTCAGCACTTATAATATAATTTATTTTGTTGGGATGCAATTTTTGTTTGAGCCAGAGCAATCAGCGTACATGGGATAATCCACGCTTTTGCCACTCAATGTAGTTCATGAAACATTGAATCTCACCAAATATTTGGCCTTTAGTAAGAAGAGCGACTACTTTTTGGACCTTATTTTTAAAAAACTTTAGCCTCCATGAGAACATGCAGGACGCATAAGTGTACTGCATGTTCTCATGGAGGTACCGTGGGCTGTTAACAAATGATGACGGAAGAATCGCCATTTCCCTAAATTATTAGAATTGGCGTCAGCATAATTTCTTAGTGCATCCAGTGAATATAATGTCCGTCCGCAACTTTTTTGGATTTAGAGACATATTTATCTCAAGTGCTCACTTTCCATCTTCCAATACATAATTACCAGAAATTGATGTAAAAGTTGTCTACAGCGAATAGGCAAATTGTAATCATTATGGTGCACCATGATGAGAAACGCGTAGTAATTCATACATGATACCTTTTGATTGGACACCGGTAATATCTTTTTATTGGACACCGGTAATCTAGTATTTTATATATTCCCTAAGAAAGTGCTCTTTTTCTAGGTTGAGAAGTACCCTATGTGTTAATCCAGAATATATCTACCCTTGTACAAAATTTCATCCAAATCCGTCAAGCCATTACGACGTGATTGCGTAACAAACAAACATAAAAACTTTTGCATTTATAATATAACTGAAATATTTCGTAGAAATTTTGTTTGTTTTAATTAACAGGATAGAAACTACATTAGTAGTATGATTTTGTTTTTTGGTAAGGGGATGGGGATAAGAGCATCGGAGCTGTTCACATTCTGTCATTCTGGTCCCCCGGTGGTCATTTTCCTTCAAAATTTCCCTTTTTTCCCCTCACAATCAACCATTTTCCTGGTTCTTTCGTACAAGTGATTGTGTAAGATTGCTATGCTTCGTGAGGAAACCGCCAGCCATGAAGATAAAGCTTACCTTGACGGGTCGTAGCTCCGAGATGCGTGTGGCACTCTTTCCATCACTCGAACTGGAAGGAGAATGGTGCATAGGCCTTGCCGATTTTCAAACCTACAATACGATACCGAACATCGAGAAAAAAAACTGCAATCTGTACCTTGTAAACAGTGGTAATGTTTCCCATAAGGGTCGCTGTCATAGGTTCTTATGAAATAAACGACATTGCAAGGTTCACTGAATATTCGCTGTCCCCCAACACAGTATTCGAACTACATGGGAATCTCAATACCCTGAAGAGTGTTATTAGATGCAGCGAAGATATCGACTTTACGAAACCGGATACTATCGGACCGATGTTCGGGTTCGAGCCACACATATACGAAGCCGGCAAAAAAATAAGTCGTCGCGGCCCGTAAACATCTTGACGGTCAACGTGATACGACTAAACTGCAATTTATTGAATATGAACTTTGAAAATGTGTAGTACCTGCTAGCATATCAAATTGTTACGCTCCCTTAAGGGGGGCATACAATTACTTAATGGGCCAGGGGTTTGCGTACTCCGTAAGATACGGCAACTACCAAAACACTAATCCTTTACTTATATTACCTCACAATCATACAAGATAATCCATTCACGTTTACATTTCCCAGCAACATTTACCATGAGACGTTTACTTCGCTACAAGCTATATCTGAAACACTCCTATTCGATTGAAAGGATAACAGGCCACGGAAAAAAATCTTTACTTTCCATCGCACGGGTGTTTTACTGTGTAAAAAATAAGTTTAAAGTGAGTTTAAAAAAATTCTATTCTGGAGCTAGATTTGAACACGAATAAATGGTTTTCGACTTTGCGATTCTACCCACTCGCCTACGACTTATTCGGGGCAGTCTGGGGTCTGGTCATAACATGTTATGAATTATAACATGCATGCCACTTCCAGTTTCTGGTAGTGAATGTTTTCCCTTGTTAATTGTTATAGTCAATTCGCGGTTCCTTCAAACTTTTTGAATCAAACCTTTGAAATATCGCCCCATGTATCACGTGTTTAATTATTTCCTAAGTATTCCATGTATCACAAGCGTTTTATAATTCTGTTAACATACAAGTATGTTATTTTTCATTGAATTAAAGTTTTACCGATACTTCATTTATAAATTGTAATATTTCATTTACATTTAATATGATAAAAAAAACAGCGAGAGAACATGTGTGTTGGTAGCGCCTAGTAAGAAATAGTTCTCGTGCAAGATATTATTACAACTGAGTGCACACGAATTCAATGCGTTGTAATTTGGTGTAATTTTATATATTTGGTTAATCTTAGTTTGCGCGAGGCGGAGGAATATCCTGGAAGTAGAACATTAGCAAGGCTTCTGAAAAGTGTGAAGTAACCGTTAATTGAATATACAGGAGGTGTCTGATGGTATTTTTAATGTTTGAAGGGATAGATCTAAATGGCGTACGAAACACGTGTTCATTGCGTCGCGAAAATGGTGCCGCACGATGGCGACACATGTCACAAGCTGCCGCAGAACGATAATTGTATGATCACAGAGGTGAAAAAAGCTTCGTGTAAACTCGGCATTGTTCGTTCCCGACGCCCGAGACTATAGGAAATACGGAATCGTTCCGTATTCTGTGACTCCTGAGTTTGGCTCCATTTTCACATTCATCGGAGATCGCGTTCCGTATGTTAGCTATAGTCCATCCACTGTTACTTCCAACTTTACTGAAGCCCTGCTTAAATTCTACTTGCACGATATTCCTCCGCCTCGTGCACACAAAGCTTAGAAAATGACACCACGGGGACAACGCATAGCATTCGTGCGCACTCAGTACAATAATGTTTTGCATAAGAATAATTTATTATTATAGGCGGTTCACGGTAAAATGAGCACTTTTGAAAGCCCTGCTTATTGTCTACTTGTATGCACGCTGTGTATTCTTCCACCTTATGTAAGATTAACATTGACATTGGCCTCATCACTTTATTCATGCGTCGGTCAAGTGAAACTGTGAAATTATTATAACAGTAAATATTTTATAAATCCGCTAATATTTACACTTCGATGCATTTTAAAAACCAGAAAGTAAAATTAATTATTAAAATTATCAGAAATGGGTACTAACTCTTTTTATTCGATGTTAAGATGCGGAACTACTTCCAATCCATCGTTACCAGTTTTACTGGGCACATGTCACTCAGGGCGCCTGTTAAAATATATGCTGGTAGGGGCAGTGACTTTTTTCTAAGGTTGATTTCAAAAGTGCTCATTTTATCGAGAACATCCTACAGGCATTACCAGCACACTGTCTCTTCTCTCTGTCATTATTCATATTAGTTAGAAATTAAATGTATTAATTTTTAGGTAAAACTTAAGCAAACGTTTAATTTAACATAAAATAAGGTACTTGAATGTTAACACAAGTATAAAACGCTTATGAAAACGGCATATTTAGAAAGTAACCAAACACGTCATAGTTGGTGTGGTTTTTCAAATGTTTGCTCCAGATGTGTAGAAACCGCGAATAGACAATATATATGTCTTTAAACATTTCTTTGATTAATGGGCAGTTTTTAAAACTGTAGTTGGGCTGAATTGCCGCTACGTGGCGGCAATGTGCATAGCAACAGTTCTTGAGATGCTTGAAAGTCTGTTGCTTTATTCCGGCTTAACACCGGCCATCTTTGACGACGTAAACATTGAACCATCGTTCACTGTTCTAGAGTGAGTTTGACGAATCTTATACAAACAATTGCCGTAAGCTCTTCGTTAAACGAAGGGTTATCTGCAGCCCCTTAACGAGAACAGTTTATGTTGTGACTAGGATGATCGCGTATTTAACATTTTGCGATCAAATATCGATTTTGTGAAAGCAAAACTTGTCCTAGATAAAGGATAAACATGTTGATCATGTATGTGCTTCAAACGTAATAATTGTTGGACATAGAGCTTCATGTAAAAAGTTTTTTTTTGAAGAAATATGAAATGATATTTTATGATATATGCAGTGATCAAGAAGACGTATGCTAATCAATCATGAAAATTGCATGACTCGCGAAAGGATTGCAATACAATGCCGAAAGATTGTAAAGTGCTGTGCATCACAACTCGCTGCAGACACGGCACGAAAAGATCACGAAAAATGTACTGGATACGTTCAATGGCAGTTGTTATCAAATTCATATATGACTACTACGCCGATGCCGCTGGCAGGCGTGTTCGCTTGGGGAATCTCCCGTTTCCCCCCGATCTTTCATTCTGGCTCTGCTCAATACTCACCTCAATCACCCTCATCGGCTTTCAAGACCTCACTGTTAAGAGCCACTCAAATCTCTTCACTCACTACAACACCGAATTAATAATGGACTTCTAGAATGGTTTATACGGTGTACAGTGTATGTGCCAGCCACTGAAACATAGCATTGAGAACTAGGCCTACATTACAACGTTTCTTGGGAACTATGAAATTTATGGGTTTGCAGTAAGTAATCAGTACTTATATTCATTCGGCTCTCACGAACTCGATGCTAAGAGCCACTCAAATCTTTCCACTCTCCACTTATTTTCTATTTTGATAACATTTATCAATCACGAGGCAAGAAATGTTGCTTACAGTGGAACACTTTTGGGCCTATTTGGAGTATGATAGTGTGGTACAGAATTAATTGTAATGTCAAGTGTAATAGTTTACGTTGTATTCGGCTTGCGCTATTCGTTATTGTGGCTAATTTTGTATTTTTCATTGCAATTTCGACATTATGATATTTAGCTATTTTCGTATTTTTTTTTTTCATTTTGCATTAAAATGGTGCTAAACCCAGCAAAAAAAAAAAAAAGTCGCTTCATAGTTTTCACTTTGATCGGGTGACCGCTATGTAAATATTTTGGTGTCTTGCTGGTGTGCCGACGTTATCTTGCATTCCGAGTTTTGTAATGACCATATTCAGATACCGTCGCACTTTGCGTTTTCAGACCTAACCAAGCAAGAGAAAACGTTGGCACACCAAAAATGAGAAAGTTAGTTATCACTTTATCGTATTGTATATGTAAATTAAGTGTGTGTTAATTACACACTAAATTCGAATCAGTGGAAAACCACTGATTCGCAGTGAAATTCAACTACTTGTATCAGTGAAAATGGCTCCACTTAGAATCAATAGAAAACCAGTGGTTGCTTCAGTGAAAAAATTTCACTGATTGAGTTAGTGACATGAAACAGCTTAACTGATTCAATAAGTGACGGCCAATTGCAGTAGCGAATTAAATATTGTTTTTATTGAATTTAGCCAAATAATTACGTGAAATAAACATACTTGCCATAGTTTACTATTTATATTGCGCAACTTACCGTAATTTAAGAAAGACAAAATTTTGGGAGATAGCCGGGATTCAACTCTCGCATAGTTTCCAGTTCGCTTTTTGGCAGTTACCTTACCATCCCTGCGCTACCAAGTTAAGTTAAAAAGTGAGCGAAAAATATATGTCATAGTTCTTATCAATATGGCGAAAATATAAATCGTACTGGCCTTATTTTTCGTGTTTTATTTAATTGATACCGTTAGATTTGTTAAAACGAATAGTATATACGAGTCCACTCTCTTCACCACATTGTATGCATATTAAACCTTCAAACAGAGCTCTGTGGTGATTACATGTAAACAAAATGAAAGACGTAAAGCGGAATGAAAGGCTGAATGTTCATATTACCTTGTAAAATGATGTTTTGAAACATGAAACACATTTTAGAAAATTTTTGTATTGGTTTTATTAGTTTATTCGTTGTTATTTCACATTGTTTAATTGCCGTTTTTAAACGTTGTTTGGCTGCCATTTTTACATGCTGTTTAACTGATACATCAGTCAAAAACAAACCACTGGAAAACAGTGAAAAAAAAGTACTGATGAATCAGTGGAAAATGTCACTGAATCAATAGGTGAAGGGAATCTGGCATTTTTTCACTGATTCATTGGTTAAATGCACTGAAGTGGCTGTTGAATCAGTCAGGTACTGTGGACTGATTGGAACAGTGAAATTCTCACTGATTCAGATTTAGATTGTAAAGTTTGTTGGCAATTTTATAAACACAGTATATAAACTCTGGAGGGCATGTTTATGTGAGCATTCTTTGGTCGCTGATTGGCTCCCATGTTGCTGTACTGAAAACAATACATTTGTCTAATTCGCGAAGGCCACTCTGTGCCGTGTAAAATACCTCATTGGTTCGCCCTGCATCTGACGAGTTCTTCTTAAGGCACATACTACCGACAGACATTGCCAGCAGTGTGCCTAACACATTCATATGAATGAACTGCGGGATACAAGCGGCAGTTCGGTGTATGTTGGTATTTGTGAGATGGCGTTATAGTGTACGCATTCTCAGGTTCCTTAATAAATGCCACGCACTTTGCCCAGTTAGCCAATATTCAATGTGGTTACACTGATTTTCTGGCATTTTAGTAAACGTGTATGGAATTTTTTTTTTAATTATATTAGGTTATCCTGTACCATGTACTGTAAAATAATCTTTATTACAGTCAAATTAACGGTTTTGATGACGAACTGTAGGTACAAAGAACTCTGAGAAATTTTTCAAATTACTTTGTTAAAATGGTACAGTCTTTTTCGATTTTAAAATGCCTATAAATTCAGGATTGTCTAATAAAATCCAGTGCCTAGAAAATGTAGTAAATCGCAAAATAATTTTGGCTAACATATTTTCCAAGACACCATACGGTCTTGTTTGCTTTATGACGGAATATAAGCAGCTTGTGCACGAATCGAAAACCGTCAGTAGCAGTCGCTATTAGAATACCAGAATCCTCACTGGCTCAGCTAATTGGGGAAACATTGCTTCATGCAGATATCAGCCAACAATTAGATGTCAACTTCACCACTGTATATAGTTCATTGGACGATAAAGTTACCAGTGGAACCGGCGCTGGCCTCTCCAAACATCCCCTCTAGGTGGCCGTTACCTATTAAAAGGTCATACCTAGTGCACTGCTTTCTACCAGTTACGTTAGCCCCGCAAAACAAAAGCTAAATCGGCTCTTTGATCTACAGGGCCCACCAGGAACTTTGTAATTTTGAAACCTCCATGCTGTCCGAAAGAGAAAAAGAAAAAATCCACTAACTACTCACACATACACTAACTACTCACGATCCCCTCATATCCTTAGTGTTTGAATTTAAGCATGATAGTATCCCCATTAACTGCATTCGCGGCCCATTGCGCCCGGGTACAGACATACTAAGTTTTAGGGGATACCCGATAACCAGAAGCATCCCCGCCACCTTGCCCCTGGGTGCAAAGGGCATAGTCAAACACTGCTTCTTTCTGGGATGGTACACATTCACACACACACACTCATTCCAATACCTACACATGATCTTACAAAGATCCTTGTCGACTCTTCTGAGGTTCATCCTGTAGTCTCATTCTGGTGCCTGCATTGTCGTCATCATTGGTTTCCCCAGGACTACTTGTCTGGGTCATATCCGGTGTACATCTCAATCTGTGAGTAATCAAGCAAAGGAGATGCGGGAGAGGGATGGGTCGTGATATTTTATTCACATTTCAGGTTCATACATTCTCGAGTTTCGCACAGCAGAGAGGGGGTCCTATGGACTCCTTTTCGATCCCCCTCTCCCTTTGTATACCTTCGCTCAATCTGGCTTCCCTTATGGGAAGTACTTGTCACTTCGGTGGAATTGCACAATCTTTTCACAGGAAGCCGACCGAGTTGGAGGACTAGTACCTGACCACAGTGTACCCTGTGAAGGGCTTGCTGTAATCAAAAGTATGACTCCCATATGTGCAGACGGTGTCCTTGAGGATTTTAGATTCCTCGAATGTTTCTCCTCTGCGCCAGTAGAGGAGCGCATGAGCAAGCTCAGGAGCACTTCCTGCTGGGTGGGTAGGTCCTCTTGGGGGACAACAAACCTATCTGCAGCCTCCATCCTTGGGAATACTATCTTGTCATCCCCCTCCATTCACCTAACAACTGGGGCAAGAGCTGCCATTAGGGTAGGTTTAACGGCCCGAAGGCCAGCACACCCTTCATCCTCCCGCACTGCAATTGTACTCGGATGAGTAAGACAGTGCATTGAACTTTCTCCTCTTCTGTCTTAGTGCCTTGTGCCTTCTTTCTTGGTCTCACATGGCTTTCTGCTGGTTTTCTCAGTTAAAACTGCCTCCTTGCCAATCGGTTATCCGCTGACTTGAAACATTAAAGCCTTTACCCGAGCACTCCCTCATGGGTCATTGGCATGCTCCATTGCCCCCGGTCAAACTCCTCAAGCATTTTCCTAAACCTTGCGGAGTTCCTGATTTTCCATAACTCTTCTCATTTCCGACTTCAATCCTCTTTGTTCTGTCATTCCTTATTACCAGTCTCTTAGATCTTCAATTTTAGGGCAGTTCACCAATACATGTTGTACTGTATCATCCATGCCACATACCTCACATATTGAGGTTGTTATAGTCAGAGACTGTGCAGCTTCACTTTAAAGTTGTCATGACCAATGTGCAACTAAGCATTATAATGGTTCATCGTGATCCTTTTATTTTTCATCCTCTGCTCCACACTTGGGAGGATCTCATAGGTGATCCTCACCTTGGTTTACTGATTCCATCTTCTTTGCCACATCTCCAGGGTGTCCTACCTGATTAAACTTCGCTCTTGAGAATTCAGCCTTCTAATCCTTGATTGTTCCACGATCAGACCTTGCTCTCTCTCAAGTAGATCTACAGGCAGAACACCCACCAATACAGGGAGTGCCCCGTTCGACACCATCCTATATGCTTTCAGTAACGCCAGCAGTGCCACCCTCTGAGCATGACAAGCTCTCTCTTGTGCCACACTAATTCAGCATGTATGTGCCACATTACTGCACCATGTGCAATAATCCATTCAAATACAGCTCTGTAGATTTTCTTCAGTGTATGATAATCCAAGCCCCCACTCAGTATTTCCCAATGCTCTTAGCTTATGGAAAACAACAACTGCCTTGCAGGACACATACTGTATGTGTTCCAAAAAGCTCATCTTGTTATCTAGGATGACTCAAGTACTTATATCGATGGACACACTGGAGAAACTCTCCATTGAACTATAATGTAAGATTCCTGGCCAATCTTCCTTTAAGCATCAGAGTCTTAGTCTTGCTGATGGTGAAGCTCAACTTACCTCTTGCCTCCCAATCTTGTATTGCTGTCATAATGAATGTGGCCTGTTCTCTTCGAGTTGTCTTCTTGCCAACCCGCTGACCAGGACTAAAACATTATCAGCATATCAGAATATCCTACAGCTCTCTGGAAGAGCCATCTCCAGCAGTCCATCAAACAGAATGTTCCATAGGACCGGTCCAAGGACCGACTTTTATGGACATCCCTTTGTCAGCTTCTTACTAACCTGTACAGTTCATGCAATATACCATGTCTCTCTGTCCTTAAAATTATCCAATAGGACCCTGTATATATTTGCAGGGCACTTTTTTTTTGCTTTGGTTGCCACATCACTTCTGGCCACCAGGCATTGTTAAAGGATCTTGCTATGTCAAGAAATATGGCGAAGACATATTTTTCTTGACACTTGGAATCTGCAGTCCTGGCATCATATAGCACAAAGTCGGTTCCTCTTCCTTTGCGAAACCCATATTGGTGTTCACTTAATGTTCCACTTGATTCCAAGGTCGCCACCAGTCTGTTGTTCAGGTGCATTTCATAGACTTTGCCCAGCACCCAAAGCAGTGTCAATGGTCTGTAGGATTTGGCCTCCGCCTTATCCTTGCCTTCTACTTTGTATAATATCCTTATACCTTATACCTTTCTTCCAAGAGCGAGGAAACACACCCCCAGAGAGACAACCATTGTAGATGTGTAGTAGCTGTTCCTTCATTCTTGAGAAGCATCTCTTGACGATTTCTACACCCACTCCATCCAGTCCAGGAGCCTTCCCATTCTTCATTCCATAGACTGTTGCTTGCAGTTCATCAAGAGTAAACTCAGAAGTATCCTCTTCCTCTGGTAACATCTCCATTTCGTCTCTCCTAAGGGCATGCCCCTCGTCTTCTTCATCTTGGGAGTCATCCAGCAACAGGGTGTGGAGCAGGGCACTCAAACTCTCCTTCAAATCCGTCACCAGGGTCCCAATTACTCTGATATTATGCGGTGGATTTGCTTCAACTTATTAGCCATTATCTTATACGCCACCCCAAAGGGGTCTTCATTTCCGACCCTAGTGACGAACTCCATCCAAGGCTGCTTATTCTTCTGCCTGACCCTTTTAAGTATGCTTGTTTCTTCCATTTGTAGGCACCTGCCAGAGCTCCTCTCTCTTCACCACATGAGTTGTGAAGTCGCCTTCTTTCCCTTCACAGGCTCTTTCATTCTTCTTCGAACTGCTGGTCCCGCCAGATGAGAATTGGAAGTCCTGGCCTTGTTTGCGAAGAGTCTCTTCACAAGTCCCCGTGATCGTGTTAGTGATCTCTTCTATTTGCTCTTGCAAGCTCCCACATCGGCAATCAGCATTCATCTCTGCCATTATTTTCAACAGGGCCATATCAAAAGACTGCCAGTCAGCATTATTATGCACATATATCACTTCAGACACCCATTCCTCACTCCATTGTGAGTTATTTCCATTTCCAGTTCCAGTAAGCCTCACCTCATATATAATGAGCCTGTGATCACTGCAGCTATCCCCAGTGTCATGTCAGCCCCTTGCCGTATCATTAGCTCTTCTAGTTGTGACCGTAATGTCCAAACTGACCTCGCAGCCATGTTCCTGCGAAACATATGTAGAGAGTTCTCCTTCCTCATTCTTAATGTCCAATTCATTAGTCAACAAATATTGACTCACAAGATCTCCCTTTTCGACTCTCAATGACGAATGCCAAAGCTCGAAATTCTCATTCACATCAACCCCAATGATAACAGGTCTCCCCCGAAGCACATCCAGTATCACGTCCCATCTGTCGAGGTGGTCTTGTGTTTTCTCATTCAACTGGAAATAGGACACAAAACAAGCCATACAATTCTCCACTTGCACTTGTGAACACACATGCTGTGTATTTGAAAGGCATCATTATGATGTCTATCTCCATGTTTGTCCTCACTATTCCAGCCTGAGGTTTTCTGCCAGATGTAAATACAGGTCCCTTCAATCCGTCCACCACTTCAAACGACGCATATGGCTCCTGGAAAAGAACAAATCAAGCCCTCGCTCCACCACAATCCTGTTCAGCTCAGAGGTCACCACTCCCAACCTTTGCAGGTTCACCTGCCCAATCCTTAGCCTAGCAGCCATAGTCAATTCCAGCGAGCTCCATCGACAGGGATCTTTGATATGCAGGGCAATCCCTTGAATCTACCTAGTGTACATGATCCAACTGCCGCCTCTTAGAGTTTATTAATTTTTCCTGGCAGTCCTTATTGTTTTTCTGAGGACAATCCTCAAACTTGTGGCCCTTTTTGGCACATCTGGAGTAGGCAAGGTCAGCAATGAAACTCTTGGCTATATGCCCCCAAGCCTGACATCTGTAGCATCTCGAAACATAAATGTAGTCATGCACTCTGAAGCTACCATATCCAACAAATATGCGTCCTTCG
Source organism: Dryococelus australis (assembly GCA_029891345.1). Taxonomy (NCBI): domain Eukaryota; kingdom Metazoa; phylum Arthropoda; class Insecta; order Phasmatodea; family Phasmatidae; genus Dryococelus; species Dryococelus australis. The sequence goes on from CM056998.1 coordinate 104,562,493, forward strand.
TTTATAAGATTTCTCCTGATGGCCGGGTAACACTCCATTACAACATTCACCCTGTCGGTGTCCTGCCTTCCTGTCCTATGGCTGATATTCACTTTCCTCTTAAATTCTTCCAGATTTAGATCCGAGGCTCTAAAGTTCCGTTGATAAACAGTCTCGATTAGGTGATTATTATCTTGTGACCTTTGTATATCATAGATGATAACGTTTGGCCCCTTGTTATTTGGGGCTTCCAACAGCAACCCAAGTTCCTTTATTTTCTGCTGATTTCTCAGCTTCTCGAGGATTTCATCATCCCCCGCCTCGATCATGATGCCGCCTCCTCGTATCTTCTTTCTTAGAGTATATATTCTTTTTAATATTTTCTTTCACTTGCATGCTGGTGGTACCTTCACCTCTGGGTACACTAGCACCACTTTCTTTGGAGGCTTGAGTAGTGGGATGTTCCAGTTGCGATAAATGAGCTCCATGTATGACCTCGTCATACAGTCAGTGGGTCCTTCGGGAGTGCTCCTGGAGGCCAAGTCTGCACTGACGCATCCACCATGTTCTTTTCGTCCGGCCAGTCAATAGTCATTGTTCTGTCTGTGACTGGGATTGCTTCGGTTCTTCTCACTAACTGTTTATAGAGGAAGTCCTTGCTGTAAGCCTCGGTTTCCCTTGGCTGTACAGTTCGTACCTCCTCCATGGGCACCCCCGTCTCCCATACCTTACTGACTTGGTTCATGGTACAGGCTGTTTTTGGCCTGTTATCTCGTTCGAGCCTGCTCATATTAGAAATAGCACGAGCGAAGCCCTCCCGAACGAACACCACTGGGCTCCAAGCACATGGCCATCCATCATTGACACTTTCCTCATCCCTACCCTGGTCATGGGTCTCTTGCTGCTCCAAGTCTACAACTCTCGTTATAGACCTGGACTTGGGCAACTCCTTCCCATTTCCTTGTTGCTCACTCACTTTGTTAGGCTTTCCGAAGGGGGGGGGGGGGGGTTAAAATACCATGTTCTTCCCCTTCTGCTTTTCCTTGCTGGAGACTTCCAGCTACTTGTCAAATCTATGCACAGGAACCATTTCCTGTGTCTCCATCCATTGGAAGCTAACAAATAGACAACTTCTCGAAAGAAGATTTGTTTCCAACGTTTTAAATAGTTTTTCCTTCGTGCCTGCTCGCAGAATGCACTTGGCGGCTATAAAGAAAAGTGCTTATTTCATGAATGAGAGAATCTCGACCTTACTGTCACATATCACATGTACACTCACGCTTTCCCCTCCCGGGCGTGTATAGAATTATTTTATAAAAGAAAACTTAATGCAATGTATGCAACAGTAAAAATTTTAATTTTATTTTTAAAATATAGATGTAAGATTCTTATGTGAAAACAAACATAATATTGTTTATATTTGCATATATAAATTATGTTAGATTAAGACAATACATGTTTTATGTGGTATTTATTGGATTGAAACAAAGTAAATGTTACTTTCAGTTTTTATAAAAAATTAATATCTTTGGTAAATCACATTTTATATTATAATTTCAATGTCGCAATAATTTAAAATAATTATTTATTTATATACTACATATTTACACTGCGCTGTTTTATTAATTTAATTTTGAAACATTCGTGTTTGAAAAATATAATGACATTTATTGTGGTACATATTTTAATTTGTCTTCAAATAGAAATACTGTAAAAAAAAAAAAAAAAAAGGAATTATTCCTTGATTAGTGATTACTGTATAGTTTTATATCTACACAAATATAATCTGTGTTATCTTTCAGTATACTAGCTTACCATTGCTAACCTGCTGAGTAAACACTGACGTAATTGGTGGCATACATGTGTTATTAAACACATCTCTAATTGTTGAAAATTTTATTCGTTGTCTTTTTGCAATGGTAGATCAACAATGTTCCCTGTTTTGCCGAGCACTGTACGTGTGCTGTATCCACAAATGTCATTTACAGTTGTAAACGTCACATATATTCTTTCTTTTCTGCGTGGGTCCCTAGGCGATTTATACACTGATATAAGTATAGCTCAAGCTTTATTTGTAGAAATCAAGATCTTAATGTTTCAACCAATCTCGGACAACAGTACAATTACATCACTCCAAAATTTCCTTCTACAAGGATGTCTCTTTAGTTAAAAAAATAAAACATTCTGATGTGGCCAAATCCGGACTGTAACGAGGATTCCCCACAATATTTCAGTGAAATAATTTGCAGACGTCCTTCTACTGTCCGTGCAAGTGTAAGGTCTGGCATTATTATTAAGTAGCACAGAATCTCTGGGTAGACGACCTGGCCTCTTACTGTGAACCACCACTCCACAGTAACAGTCGGTTATGTTTTTTTCTCCACTTTGCAGAAACTGAAATTGAAACAGGCCTTGTACAGACCGTCAGGACACAGTGGCCACGACCTTGACGGCCTAGGGCGCATATTTGATCTTCTTTCTCTGCGGTAATGACAACACATCCTTCCATTCCATCGAATACAGTTTTATTTCAAGAATGTAATGGTGCACACATATTTCATCACCGGTTAACATGGTTTCCATACAGACGTTTCCTTCTGCATTCAGGTGCTGAAGGTGTGGTAACTAGGTGGAAATACGAACATCTTCGTGATGTTGTGTTAAACATTTTTTGGAATTCAACGTGTACATACTTCACTATCTTGGAGCTCATCGTGAATGATGATGTGGTGAGTAACGCCGTATGGGGAGTATCGTAATGTTCACCATCGACCCTCCTGAATCTGATCATAAGTCCTGGATGTATCGACAGCAGTGGTTGCTGTAACTTCTACCTATGCAATGCTCATCGCTAATGCTGCCATTTCTTCCACCGGTGATAGTTCTGGAGCACTCTCTCGCCTATCGCACATATATTGCTTGCTCACCATAAACTTCCTCAACTTGCCGGTGCATTTCCTTGGGAAACACATGTTTAACCCATAGAAAAGTAATCGCCTAGCGAATTTCCATACGGGACCATGATGAAAGTTATTTAGTCAATTCGAAGTCCTGTTTCGTACCCAAGAAAACTTACAATCTGTGAATACAGAAGTTCAACTGCACTTGTACGGCAAACTCTAGCCACCATACACAAACAAAATGGTGTTGTCTGAACAACAGCATATCGGAAAGTCGTTCGCCAATCGGCATCTGGTACCTCGTCATTCGCGAAACCGGCCGATAGGGAAACTTCCGCAGACAATAAGTTCTGATCCAGAACCTCGCACAGCCAATCAGCGAACAGATACGCCTTCATCAAACTAACCGCCACGTTGCGTAGTTTAATTTCTCTATACGTAACTGTTGTGTGCTCGTACCTCTGGAATGCAGTGCACCTGATCAGTGTGCACACACGTGAACGTCCAAATTTTTTATGGGAGTAATCGAGCTCGAAAAATCAAAGAATTTTATTCCTACGAGTTCTCGAGGGATCACGAATTGTGGCCAAAGTATTCGAATACTTTTATCCCAGTGATTTAGCTATGAGATGCAGTACTCACGTCTCATACACATTGTCTATGAGCACAAAGTTCCTCGTACAAGTGTTCATTCCATGCTTATCCTCGCATGTTTGGAGAGCCCCGTAATTAGCATGTTTCCCCGTTTAGCCGAGTGGTGCAACCTTATTGCTGTACTTCCAAATGATAAGTATCAGAAAATGTAAAATTATGTTTTAATAAAAATGATGTGTGTATAATTTTAATTACATTTATTCGCATGTATAGATATGTGATTTAAAAGTTGAAATCATATTACCAAATAACATACCCAGGACCATTAATATAAAAACACTCAAATTGCTTAATGGAATAGGCGAAAACGCCACTTAATTAGTAATTTCTCAAATTCAAGCTAGGAGTGAAATTTCTCTATTCCTATAAGTATTTGAATACAAAATAATCGATTCTTGGAAATATTCTATTCCTCTTACCACTAGTTCAAATTTCCATAGCACACAAAGAATTTTTTCTACTGGATTTTTTTGTGCTCGGCGGAGAGCTTAATTATTTATCCACCCTCGTAATTACATTATTTTTGTAAATTCCACGGAATGGAATTAATTTGTTCATATTGTGTAATATAGATCCGAATTGTATTTTTTAATATAAAACACACGTATTGTTACGAAAAGTTCGTGTTCTGAAAGGGGAACTGTGTGGGTATTTTAAATATAATATGGCTTTTGAGCGTTCTCCGATTTTATGCTTAGAAGCTTAGCAGGGACGGCTTACAGACTGACTTATAGCCTGACTTAAATTAACACCCATGCCTTACCCAGGATTTGAACCTAGAGCCTCCCGCACCCCAGATCGGTGGCGCACCAACTGACTGCACCACGGGAAGTCGGCTGGGTACATTAAAGTTCAATGCTAAATCCACAGAGGACCTATATCAAAGGGCGATTTGAACACCGAAACTGCTCAATTGATAAATTTAATATGGACTTCTGAGTCCAGAATGACATAGAGGGGACCAACTTTACCTTTAGGTACATAGTTTATGATAAATTTTTAAGTTAGCAGTGAGTTTAGAAAAACTTGATATGCGTAATACGAAAAGTTAAAATAAAATATGTTACATATTTCAACGACCCCACTAAAAAAAGAAGTTCTTTAAATGCAGAGAACGGCCACACATAGCATACAGTTCTATGACATGAAACATAACTTGTACCGCTTACCAGGCATATATTATGAGGGCAAAAACTGTTTCTTCGTAAGTTATGTTATGGTAGAAGCTTGATTTCGCATGTTTTTTGGCTCAAGTGTAAGCATTAATTCAGTTATGATTCACTAAACGTTCCCAATACACATTTTATCATGTTGCTTCAATGAAAGCTGTTAGAAGAGCTGTCATTTCAACTTAGTAAACTGAAAGTCTTAAATAATTTTGTGTTAGAAAAATATTGATGAAAAGTTAGAATGTGTTCAAGAATTATCCCTTATTATGTATACACTCAATGTACTACAACATGGAAAGGATATGTATATGCTATAATACAATACCATAACCACCAAGTCTTTTCTAAAACATGCCTTTTGAAACTTCAACAAATTCCATATCTTTAAGGTCACGTATGTACAATAAATTGTCAGCTTTAATTGTCTTTTTCCAAAAATTATTTTTCTCCGGACACTTGATTCGCTGGTAGTTCTGACGTGTTAAATCTTCTTTATAATGGAAGCATTTTAAAAATAAGTATTTACTCTTGCTTTGCCATTTCTCAAAACGCAAATGCCCCAGTAGGGGCTGGAAAGAATATTTTAAGTGTTGTTCTGATGGCAGGCACTTGAAAAATGCCTGTCTTATTCTATGCGAGGGCCAGACGACTCAATTACATAATATGAAACAAGTATCTGCAAAACGACCCAGTATTACAAATATCAAAAATGAAAACTCAATTGGAAACATTGGCTGTTGGACGCTTACCGTTACAACTTACAATGTGCATTCCGAGGTTTCATATTCAATCCTCAATCCAGCCATCCTGAATTCGGTTTTCCATTGTTTTCTGAAAACACCCCAGGGAAATGTTCCTTACTACAAGCAGATTCTGATCGTTCGAGCTTACGTCCCTAATGACTTGCTGTAGACGAGATGCTAAGCCAAAAAAATATGTTAATTGGAATTTCGAGTAAGTTATACATAGCATAAACGAGTATAAACATGTTGTAGGGAGGGGAGACCTAAAATATCATATTCTGATTACTAAGTTATCCTTCTTAATATTGAATACATGCCCGCCAGGGATGGTTGAGCATGGCTATAAGATTGTCACTAACATGAGGTACGTCAATACTGAATATATGGAGTACATACATTTTGTTCCTGCAAATATGGAGAACAGACACATAAACACAGAATAAGCGAGCGTACAGAAACAATATGGCAAGGTAGTTGTTTTCCAATAAATCTAGTCTAGTATATGCTTATAGTTTTCAGCAGTGAAATATATATTGTGCGTATTTCAGTGCATATTTTGTGCAGCACAGCCAAGGTGCCGAGATGTTTTTCTTGAAGCGTGCAAGTTAACTTGGACGTGCATGAAGCAGGTTGATCTCTGCATCACTAGAAGACATGTAACATGAGCATTAGGCACGCTTGGTCAAGTGGTAGCTTGACAGAATAAAGTTGGGAAAGGAATACTTGACTAAATTGAGCATTAGTTTCTTCCCATCCAAGTAAGTTTAAAAATGGTTTTATAAATCTGTCATAGATTGAAGGATTTTTCCTATAAGTCCTAGTATGATTTTTTATTTCAACTTAATTTTCACAGTTTAATTACGCTGCTGCTTTACCGTACAAATCAAAAGAATAAAGGCATTTTAAGAAGGCTGTGACTTCATTTTACATTTTAGATAGGGGAGATTTTTCAAAGTGGTTTTCCATCTCCATTTCTGAAATAATATATTTAATTTATTAAATTCAACTTCCCCTACTCCTTGCACATTAGATTAGGTTCGCGTTTTTCCTGGGTGTGTAAATAGAAATTAAGAATTTTGTTGATATATTTTTTAATACATTGTTTGCCTACTACGAAAATAAATAATATAGGACTACAGAGATGTATGTATCTACTCTCAGCTTTCACATACGTCAGTGCAGTCTAAATAATCAGTTTGTTGACAGAATAAACTAGCAAACTTTCCTGGCCGCAGTTTATCAATCGATCCTTTTGCCAACTTTCCCTCCTTTCTCGGAACTGAAGTCAATAGCAGGCCCAGTCACTTAATGGACAGATGTTAAGAAGATTAATGCGTGGTCGGAACATTACACTCCAGCGATGAAGTTTTGTTGGGTGAATGTATTTCGCATGAGAATGTTTTACGCTCATTGCGGAGGGGGGACTGAATTTTTCGAACATTTTTGCCCAGAGTTTCAAATAAACTTTAGGCTTAGCAGAAACGTAGACGAGCTGAAAACTATGTTTTCTGTAAAAAACAATACGTGAATTTTGTCTCTCACCATGACCAGAATTTAGTAGTTGCGAGTCTCCTTATCTAAATTCAGTGCTGCTATTAAAATTATGTTCACTTTTGTCATGCCTGTATGAAAATAAATCAATATTTTACTATGTTTATGTTCGCAATAAATTTTTTTCATCTGATTGGCGCTTAAGAGGCTGTCGCCAACTTGATGGGCTGCAATAACCGCAACGGAGCTATCGCTTGCCGTAATTTGTCATCGGCGATAATCAGCGCTATTCGATCTCGGTTTCTGTCGTTATAGCAGCCTCGATATACTGCAAAAAGCGCATGAGGCGTATCATGTGTATGTTTGCTCGATATTTGTTTGTGTAACTCTTCCCAAACTACTGTTGAATGTCGTGATAGCAGTCTTGGCTGTGCCCGGTTTGCCTCAGCTCTTGAAGCATAACCTCTTACCCAACACTCCTTCCTATCTTGCACAAAGGACTTATGATAGAGGAAGGGTTCATTAACCATCATCGTCAAGACATATCAGCAGCGTGGGTATCTTGTTAAAACTGGTATGCAATTCACCTTATCCAAAACAGATTAAATTTGGGAAAAGGGGATTTACCAATGCGTAAATTAAAACTTTACCATCATATCAATATTTTCGATTTTTAGTTACTCTTTTCGGAAAAAGTTTGCTTTTTACAATTATACTCGGAAATGTATATAATATCAATTTCTCCACACACACAAATCTTGATAACAATATTAACTCCTGGGTAATTTTTCTCTCCCCATCAAATAATTTATTTTGAACTTCGAAAACAATCTCCAATATACCGTTTACTAACTACTCGTTGCATAGCTTCATACTACATCCATTTTCATAGAAATTTACAGTTCCAATACCCCACTCAAAACTACATGGTAAATATTTACTTCGCAATATTCCTTTCTAAACCTCAGGAACGCTACTTCCAGTATCATTATGTTCTCAAACAAATATTTTCTATTAATAAAAATTTCAAAAACTCCTTTAACACCACTTAGGTTACTTATTTTCCTTTCGCCTCGCAGGGCGAATCACTAAACCTTTCATAAAAAAAAACCCACCTTTTAAATTATAAACTTTATTTTTGAAGAGAAACGCTCACTGGAATAATGGTTTTTTGGTTTTTACTTTTAATCTCACAGGGACTCACAAATATCTCCTCAAATTTCTTTCCTAAACAGACTGTGGGAAAAACACAAAAACGTTCTCACTCACCAACTTACCTTTTAAACATACACCAAGTATCTCCACACAGCCTGGGGATATAAACCCCAACAATACCGAAGTACGGGCTGTACCCCCTCACTACCACCACATGCACACGCCATCAAACAACTCCAACACGTTTTTTGGTGAAGGAATAGGCCAGGGATATTCTCCCTACCAATGTGGGCTTCCTCTCCTCCGCCCAAACACTCCACGCCATTCAAACAACGCAACTTGTGGAGGGGTAGGCCAGGGATATTCTCCCTTCCACTAGGGCTGCCTCTCCTCCACCCCAAGTATTCCACATTCAAACATACACACCTCACATACCGCAACCCACACGTTTTTCCCAAATGTAAATAAATAAATCCACGCAGTCCCTCAAATCTCGTCGCCTTCTTCCGCGTTACCCAAAAATCCCTGATCCACTTCTCACAAAAATGCGTATATCACAAAACAAAATGACGGGGCAGCAATGCCACAAACCGCAAAACACAGCTAAGTTCCAGCTCACATAAAAAATCTGTAATTCTCCCAAATTCATAACTACAGAGCTCCAATAGCCTGCCTTCTCCATCTCTTCACGAAGGGAAAAACACAATGTTGGACCTCACAGGGACTATGGTTCTCCTGCTTTCTTCCGCAATGCATTCCTAAACAATGTTCCCTTACGCGCATCACCAGAGCCTAAGTTCTTTAATTGAGTTACAAATACCATAGCCCAACATGAGCAAAAATATGGCTAAGTTCATTTTTTCCCCCCTTTTTCACTAGCAAAGTCCGGAGATTCGGAATCATAAGAGAAAAAGATAACATGTTTTCAAGTGTAAACACTGCGTTCACGAAGCCTAAGTCCGAACACTAGCTCTCCGGAAATTTTTGTATGTCCCAATTCTGAGCTCTCACAGACTAAGTCCGAAACTAACTCTCCAGAAAATTCGTAAGTCCCGACTATGAGCTCCAAGAGCCTAAATCCGAACATATTCGCTTCGGAAAATTTCAGAGTCATTCTATATCTGCTCTTGGCGATAGTAGCAATACTTAGCATTTCGACGTGCAGCCTTACGATCAGGAGACTCTTCCATTTAATGAGCCCGGCTCTCAGGCCGGCGATGTTCTCCCCGATCGCAGTCCGCGCACCCATATTTATCCTGCCTGAGCTCCCCACTCCCGGTCATCCCCTCCCCAGATACCAGCACTCCAACGCCATCTATACCACATTTTTCGACACCAGCACTCTCTTTTCACATACATTATTCGCACTGCTGCGAAACTCAACCCTATCACGGACAGGGTCACATGTTGCCCCATACCTACCGCTAGCTGCAAACTGGTGCACCTCTCTGCTGGGCAAGTAGGAGCGTCCACAGCCGACAGGCGTTACATTACTGCCATACAAACATTTCCCACGCACTATTTTACCTATTTGTGGCGGACGCCCCGTCACAAGTCTTTATATTGAAAATGTCTCGTGTAACAAACATGGTGATGCCCTGTACGCGATGCATGTTATATTTTTTTTCAAACATGAGATATTAAAATAGCACAGAACGTATATATGGACCTGTTTTCATAAACCATAAGTTTCTATTTGCTGCTCCGTTTCTGTGTGTACATGGTTGATGTCAGCCCGCATTCGCTAATGTACCGCGCGTGCAGTAACGGTTCCTGATGTAGGGCTGCACGGCTGCAGCCCCCCCCCCCCTTACCCTGAATTATTTATGAATGGTATTAAACTATTTTTAATGTCGCAGCTACTCTCATTTTAAAATGAAGCCTTATTAAGGTTGCTTCGATCTTCCTAACCTGGCAACGGTCGTAGGCCGATCACCTCGACTGAACAACGTGTATATTTATTCTTCTTCTTCGCCTCAAACGTGCGAAGGCACGTGGCCTTGGGTTTAACCAATACAGCCAGCAAAACGGAAATGTGGGATTACATATAGAAACCTAAACGGATTTCACTGCCTAGTATTCCAATTTGTAGAACGTAATAGCGAGCAGAAGATAGGCGTCGCAAACTATATATATATATATATCGTTGAGGCGTAGAAAGTCGTACAATGCACTGTAGATAGCCAGATTTCCACACGAGAGTAAAGAAATGCAAAGATAGGGTGCTGGAAAGCCAAGATGCTGAAGACGGTGAAACAGTTATTCACACCCCCCCCCCCCGGCCCCTTGAGAAATAATTGAAAGAGGATATGACTGATATCATGCACACACTCGCTGCAATCACACAGGGGCATGGAGGAGATATTTGTCTTGTACATGTGGTCTTTAAACAGTCCATGATTGAAATGCATTCTGACTAAAGTGAAAAAGTAACGACGTGAAGTTCTATGTAACCATTGGTCAGTATGTAAAGAAGGTTGCACGCACCAATCTATGCCGTCCATCACCGTGACCATGTACCCATTGGCATATCCATCGCTCTCGAACAGCGCGCTGAATAGCATTTTTTAGTCCATCCAGGTCATAGGAAGCAGGACCACCATTCTTCACTCCTCCCAATTTAGCAAACTTGTCCATCATCTTGTTAGCTACGATCCCTATATGACTGGGGTGCCATGTAAAATGAATTTGCATGCCTGTAAGACCAACGCATGTCTATGTACGCTGTAAAAAAAAGTGTAAATATGCACGTACAACCTTTTGTAATTTTACATTTCCTTTGTGTAATTTGTAAAATCAAGTACAGTACGTGTAAATTTACAGGAATGTACAACTTTATTCATAACATAGTACATTTATATTATAAAAAGCACAAATGTATTCGTATATTAACAATAAGAGCGGTTTATATTTACAAATTTGAAAGTACGTGTAAAAATCCACGGACGTGAAGTATTAAAACCCAACTCAAATCTGTGTATTTTTACAACTACGCCAATGTTGTATTGAAACATGTACATCGGTGTAAGAGTACATATTGTTTTATTTCATTCAACATGTAGTAAAATCTTACTGTAAAACAAACACAAATGTAGTGGTATATTGACATTTAAAAGGGTGTAAAATTACCCACGCAAAAGAATGTGTAAAGATACACTAATGCAAGGCACTAAAAACGTGTGTGTTTTTACAACCATGCTAATGTTGTATTAAAACACGTACATCAGTGTAAGAGTATATATTTTTCTATTTCACTCAATAGGTAGTACAATCTTGCTGTAAAAAGTCACAAATGTACAGGTATATTGACATTAAAAAGGGCGTGAAATTACAGATTCGAAAGTATGTGTAAAAGTACACTAATTCATAGTACTAAAACCCCAAGTCTGTGTGTTTTACAACCATGCCAATTTTGTATAGACTAGTACATCAGTGTAAAAGTAGAAGTTTTCCTATTTCACTCAAACTGTAGTACCATCTTACAGTAAAAAAAACACAAGTGTACTGACATATTGACATTAACAAGGGTGTAAAATTACAAATTAGAAAGTATATGAGCGAATATTTACACATACAAATCAACGGTAGCTTTACATTTTTATCTGTAATTTCCTAAAAGGAGTACATTATTTGTAATTTTACACTAATGTTCCTGTGAATTGAAATATAACTACAGGTATTTGCTAAACACATGTGATCTAGAGGTAGGGAGTAGAACTACTTCGAACTCCTTTTGTGTTCAAAAGGAAGTCTTAACTCCCACTGATGGTATATGCTGACATTTGTATATAAATACCTATTCTATATCTGAATTCAATAGTTATATACATTTTTGAGATAAATTTTTATAACTCTGTTAATCTACAGAAATTTTGTAATTACAATTACAGAGAATCTGCGATTTTACTTTTTTGTTAGTAAAAAAATACACATACACAGTGGTGAAATAACACTTGTTATGTTTGTGTAAATTTTCAGTATGTGGCAGGAAATCTATCATTTACATAGTCAAATTGCATGCACAAAGTGATGTTATTTAATATCATTATAAGTTAAAATTACAAACTGGCATGGTAATATCACACCTACAGTGTACATGTAATGAGGTATAATGAACATTAAACAGTAACAGACTGGTGTAGTAAAATTACATAACAATTATTGTGTTAATTTACAATGTGTGGTAGAAAATTAGTAGCAAGTATAGTAAAATAACATTTACAGAGTACATGTGATTTAATGTGATGATTAGTAAAAGAAACTTACAGTTATGGTAAAATTACACTAACCAAGTTTGTGTAAATTTACATTATGTGGATTGATAATGATAACAAAAAAGTAAAATGACACATACAGAGGTCGTGTAATTGAACATAATGATAAGTAAAAAGAATAACAAGTATAGTAAAATTAGACTGGCATTGTATTTGTAAATATACATGGAACACACAGTAAAGTACAAGTACACATGTAGTGTAAAAATACACGAACATGTGAAGATTGTGCTGCCACGTACATTCATGTAAAATTACACATTTTTTTTACAGTGTAGCTTGTACAGCGCTAGGCTAGGCTGCTGAGGAGGCAGCCTGTCCGGCTTCGTTAGCGCATGCGCACGCTGGTAGCAGCGACATGGAAGGCGTGTAAAGCCGTTCACGATAAAGTGAACACTAAGAAAAAAGTCACTGCCCCTACCTGCATACATTTTAACGGGAGTACTGAGTGATATGTGCGCAGTAAACTTGGTAACGAAGGATGGAAAGTAGTTCCATATGTTAACGTCGAATAAAAAGTGTTAGGTAACCATTTGTGATAAATTAAATTATTTGTTTCCCTGTCTGCTTTTTTAATGCATAGAAGTGTAGCAATGAGCGGGATTTTTAAACTATTTACTTTCTTATTAATTTAACAGTTTTATTTTATCGACGCAAGAATAACGTGCCGAAGCTCGTGACAATGTTAATTTTACATAAGGCGGTATAACACGCTATGTACGTACAAGTAGATCTTAAGCTGGTCTTTCAAAAGTGCTCATTTTACTGTTAACAGCCTATATCAGGAAAGGGACTGGTGTCTCGCCCTTCGCGGGCACGTGAGCTGCAAGGCTGCCAGCCCTTAGACAAATAAGAGGAAATTTATTTATGACGTGTATGATAAGCATAGATGGCTGTATAGATGTGAATAAAAAAATATCCAATTTTATTTTCATTAAAAGTATGTTAAACATATGTTCAACTTAATATATTAGCTTATTTGTAGTGTTGCAAATATGTTAGTTTTGAAAATCACAAAATAAAATGGAGGGAATATTTATATTTCAGTATAAAATAGAGAATGAGAAACGAAATTACCATGTTAAAATAATTTTTATCAATGGACACCTGGTTTTTCTTCCAAGCTTGATGAATAATGTTAACGTAATTTAAATGTTACAAGTTGTACATATATGTAAAATTTGATCTTGTTAAAAAGATAAAATAGGTGTATAGGTGTTAAACAGATCCCTTAGTATTAACTTTATGATATTTGATCAGATATTTATCTATGGAAATATTTGTTTTCCTAAATGCTTTTTCTTTTTAAAAACATAAATAGTACCTGTTGTAAAGGATATTCTTTTTTTGTAATATTAGGAATGGTTTACAAATTTTTGAATGGTGTTTATTATATGGCCAGCTGAAGGAAGAATATCTCCAATTTAATGTGTTTCTTGATTGATGTTAATTTGACGTTAATGATTAATTGAAAAAGGTTTTATTTTTGTGAATAAATGCAATCAAGATTGAACTACAGAAATACGCAAAAAAAGCGAGACTTAATTGCGTATTTGTAAGTCTTCAAAGTCTGAGATGTCAGTAACGAATTCCAAAGGAACAAATGGCCTCATCATTGGATTTTCGAGGAAAATATAGACATTCATTATTTGTCTAATTCTGAAGGAGGTTCGTCGCAGGAGGCATTTTCAACTTCGGAGCCTAGGTCAGCACAGTTATACGCCGCTTCAGTGGTTGGATTCGAGAGTCAACTATAGGACTTAGGCTGACGGAAGGATGTCAGAGTGCCTGTTGCCGAAATGTGATTGCAGTCCGCTGAGAGACGTGGAACACCAGGTTCGGCTCTAACGAGAAAGCTTCAGATTCACCTGCGAACTACCTGATTCCGCTACAACAGCTAAGTTCAGCGTCTACTGTTTTGTATACGAACTCTCTTTTTTTTCAATAATATTAATGTGTTTTAATCAAGTGTGACTCATGCATTAATTTGGAGTCCCCCCTTACTTACGAATGATTACTTGGTTGACTAAGTTCCTTATAAGCTAATAATCCAAGGAGTGTCCATTTTGTGTTATTTACAATGTATTTTGTTTCATACTCTCCATAATTAAACCATATCAAGGGTTGTTTGAGCTTAACATTTATTTCAGTATTTTTAAAAATATTTTTAAATAATATCTTAATTTAATTGTCGTTAATAATTCGAGATAATGTTGATTCTTGCTCTTCAGCTTAAAAGAGTCTCATAGCCGAGGCAAGTAAAGCGTGAATAACTATTCCTTAATAATATATCTATTAAGTGTTAAATACTATTATTTGTTTGTACGTGGCCACTATTCAGATTTTTATAATCGGTACAGATTAGCGCCCATTCTGCACTACAGAATTGACGCCCTTATATGTGGCGATAGTATTGCAAGATATTAGCATGTACCAATAATTCCTATTTAGGTTTGGTACATCAACAAAAATTGTATGACAAAAAGATATATTACAGGACTATTTAAAAAGGCTGGTGCAAAAGTAAAGCTGATTAATCAATCCATTATACATTTATAATATCCCTCTATACTGAAGGAATAAAGAAAAATTAAATTTTTTATTTCGAATTTCGGTAAGAAAACTAAGTACTTAATGAAAATCCAAGCAGAATGTAAATTTGAAGTTCACTGGATATTTAGTGCTTGTCGAATATTCGTTTACGTGAATAACAAAGAAAATTTTTGTTCTTTGATAATTTGTCTATATTTATTACTTAAATGTTACTGAAATAATTACTTGAAACTTGACTTGAAATGCTGGCAAAAGCTATTTTTCAAGAATTTTATTACAGCATTTATTCATTTCTTATGCAATCCTTTCATGTCGTATAATTTTTTTACGTAAGGAAATATTTAGGAGCATAGTGCTATACTTTATGGCCATACATGACACTAGATAAATTTGATTTCATAATTTTAATTAAATTAGGCCGATTACGTGCAAGTATTTAGTAGAACGTATATATTATCTTAATGGAAAACTTGATAATTTTTTCATATTTTTGTTAAACATTCGTTAAATCTGTGTTCTCATAAAATTATTTTTCATTTTCGTTTCAATTTCATGAAATTCGACAACACATTTTTATTTTTTGTTTTGTGAAACAGTCACTTTCGCACAATCCTAGAAAATTGTAGTGCCTAAAGCCTATTTTCGCAGTTAGAAAATAAGATTTGTTTCATAGTTCATTAGCTCACTCTCCCTCCCCCTCTCAAATATTCAGTATCGCTATTGAGCCCTACCTGTTTCTGAAACCCACGAGTGGCGAATGAGTACGTGGCAGATACACACTTGGGGTGTGTCCTACGTTGCTTTTGACATTCTACGCACGTAAAATGCTAAGCGCAGGAATAATTTTATACGAGGCCAGTTCAGTATAACTCTTCAATTACTGTGGTCACTGAAGCATTCAGGTGGAGGGTGGTCATCTCTACCATAGCTTGTGTAATGCTATTATCACTTGATGGTATCCAGATATACTAACATGTGTGTATCAAGTACACTGTTAAAAAAAAAAACACCTTCATTTTACGGAGAAGTGCTGGTGAAAATTTATCCAGGTATCCGTAAACTCTCCGTAAAATTACGGATACATTGATTTCCAAAAACGGACTCTCCGTAAAATGCACGGAACCTCTGTTAATTCCCTAGTTATGTTTCTGTTCTTGTAGGTTAAATAATTTTTAGTATCTATTTTTATTTAATTTTCATTTCATGGGTGTGCTATTGTGTTTAGAAAAACGTATTTAAAAAAGTTAAAAAGCGTTATACTTAAGCAAGATTTGAACCCGAGTCAAAAAGTTACAAGTTTACGACCCTAGCCACTTACGTACAATGGTTGCGTGGTGAAGCTGGTATAATTTTTGAATTTTTAAATAGTCACATAAGCAACTTTTTAGTGTCTGTTAAAGTTAGTGTATTTTAAGTGTTGCTAAGTGTTACATACCCCTGTTGCTACTTTTCAATGTTTGAAAGAACAGGTCTTAGTGACATGGATAAGCTTAAATGCCGCAGAAACGATAATTTTCAGGTTAAAGTGGCGAAGAAAGCTTCTTGTAGACTCGGCATTGCTCGTGACCGAAACCTGAAGTTATAGGAAATGCGGAGATTTTCCGTATTTTGTATTTACGCACTTAACTCCTTTTTTCGTCATTACGGATTGCGTTTCCGTATATTTACTGTGCAATTTACTGGGATACTTTAACAGTGTAGTCCATACCAGCAGAATGTGTCTGCAGCGTAAACCATTAATCTTATGGCATAGCTTTATAAAGACGTGCTGTTTAACGTCTACTCGCCGCACTGCAGTGAAATCTTGCATAAAAAGGCAGGAATTTTATTTCAAAACATGACTTGCATTGACAACACAGCAAGGCACGAGGATGTGCAATACTACAGGTGGTGTACAGCGTTAATGTTGTATCTCTAGACAGGCCATCACTAGGCGCAGTCCGCGACTCGAAAATTAACTACCTCGTTTTTTTTTATTTGGAACTTGGAGATAATAATTATTGTTAACTTATAATGTATTATGAGCAGAGAACGTTCAACAATATCGAATGGCATCGGGATAGAAGCAAAAAATTGTGAGTTATGTTGAAGAGAGCTTGTGATTTAGGTACATGAAAGTTTTAATAACATTTGTAAATGAATCGCAGTAAAATAGATACCCGTGGCAGACTGTTGAGCATGTGGAAGGTTATCACGGAAACACAGACGGTATGATTTGCTACATGGCCAAGCATAACACTCTGACAGCAGCGACTGAGCCAAAATTACAACGGTCGGAGTAAACAGAGGACTACGGAATCAACCTACAAACCAATAAACCAGAGAAAGTTCCAGTCCACAGGTACAGCGAATGAAGTTTACACGTTAGTTGTTTTGAAACTACATTGTTGAAATCCTCCCCGTAAAAAATTGCAAATAATATTGCCAGTACATCCGAAGTTGTAATTTACAGACACTTCATTAATTGTAGCAAAATTATTATTTTTTTTTAATTTACGGAAATGACAACTTCCCGGAAAATTAACTCAAAGCCAAATACAACTTCCGTAGGTGCACGAAACTTTCCGCCACTTTGCAGGATATCTTATTTATGTTATCTGGAGCATTGGTTTTAAAATAAATCATTCTTGTCATACTATTATTATGCTCAGTAAAAACAAAGCACCCACAAAGCTTTGGATACGAATCAAAATGTCGCTAATCAACAACTTGTGTTAGGCGAAATGATAACGTAGCTTTCATGTGTACTTAGGTATACAACCATTGTACCTAAAAAGAATGTTTCCTTTATTACTACGTTGACGTCCAGCCTCGTTTCTTTTCCTCTGCAATGACCAAATCTCATTCATGAATTATGTAATCTCCGGTTTATTTATTTCTTCCTGCCATTTCTTTCTCCTTTACGTGACCTGTGCTTTTCGTGACGTTCTACCTCCCTGAGTCAGGGGAGAAAAGGGAATGGGATGACCTCTGGAGTGTTTTGGTCAGGTGAATAACTGAAACAATTTTCCAGTCTTGTAACGTTCGGGAGTTAATAACGCACTCGTGTGCCCAGCTGGTGATATTTTTATTCGTTGTGGAATGTTTCATGTTGCATTTATCACTTAAATGTCATATTTACAGCAAACAACATTTTTACGATAAACATTTCTTCATTTCCGTTTCGTTCAATGTGATGTAAATGATTTAGATGTATCTTCATACACTCTAAGAAATTATTTGTAAATTTACCATATCAGTGTATACGTACAGTGACAAAGCACGAATGATAAAATTTTTTCCCTTACATGCATGGTAACGTTCCTGCAGTTGCTCAGGATAGAGTCAAATGTGTAGGGAAATCCCCAGTTTTGTATAATAGCAATCCTAAACATTCCCATATTTCCACCCTTATACGTTGTTCTATTTCCATACACTGTATAGGTTACAAACTTCCATTACAGATTAGAAAGTTTACCAGAATTGTTTTACATTGTTATATATTATTTACTTCAGACGTGTCATTAACAAATTTAAAAATAACATTTACAAATGCTTCAGATATACGTACTTATAAAACTCTCGATATCGTAAATTCTTGCGGACGTCTTCCGCCCAGACCTCTGAAGAAAGCGCAGATCTTCAGAAGTACAGCATAGTAATCATTTAAAAATTGTTCAGGAATGTTTAGCTGTGTCTGTTCACGAACAGCATTAAAAAAATTGTTCACGTCGGGAGAGTAATTTTCGTTATATATTCACGTCTTTAATATGTGGGAAATTAAATTTAAAAAACTGCTAATGGTATGCTTCACAAACACAACATAAGGACATGCCGCTCACCACTGTATTTATTGTTAAACCTTGAAATTATAGGGTTGCGCCTTTAAGTCCTAAAGAAGAAAATCTACTGCAATCCAGTTCAGAGCCTGCGCATGAAGGCGACCAGACATTACATGCCCGCACCTAAGTCGACCTCAGCACCCTCACGCTTCTAGGGGCCGCGTGCAGAGAATGGCGTGGAGAGATTTGGGCACACTGTTAAAAAAAAATGTTTTCCTTCATTTCACCTAAAAGTGCTGGTAAAAATTTATCCAGAAGTTTCCGTAAACTCTCTGTAAAATTAAGGACACATCGATTTTCAGAAACGGGCTCTGCGTAAATTTCACGAAACCTCTCAATTAATTTCCGAGTTAGTTTTCTGTACTTTCCGTTTAAAATAAAAAAGAGATGATAAGAATGTCTTTAATTTTCGTTATGTGGGTGTTCTACCGTGTATAAAAAATTATATTTAAAAAGTTATGTATTTTGTACTTAAGGGAGGTTTGAACCCGAGTCAAATAAATAGCAGTCCACAACTCTAACCATTTTTTTTTAACCTTCATTTGACGTTGTTGTGTCATTTTGACGTTGACGAAGCTCTAGTGAGACCGTCTTGTTGACGAATTCCCAGTGCGACAATCGAAATGAGCAGCTGCCACATCGGAAGAACCGGGGCGCGAACCCGCGACCCTCCCACTAAAAGTCGGCCACCCTAACCCTGAGCTATGAGGGCAGCTCAACCAGTCACCTTCAAGTCCCACTTGAAAATTGCGGAATAACTTTTATATTTGTATTGAAACACAAAAGCAAACATTAAGTTTCTATTAAATTTAGTGTATTTTTAGTGTTGCCATATGTTACAGACGCCTGATGCTATTTTCTAATGTTTGAAAGAATATACCATAATCGCGTGGATAACCTTAACTGCCACAGACACGATAATTTTCTTGTTACAGTGGCGAAGAAAGCTTCGTGTAGATTCGGCATTGTTCGTCCCCGTAACTCGAAGCCTAAGGGCATACGGAAACTTTCCGTGTTTTTTATTTACGTACTTAACTCCGCTTTTCGTCATTATGGATTGCCTTTCCGTATATGCAGTGTACATTTCCTTAAAACATTCCGTAAATATACCAAATTTTTTAACAGTGCGGCACTTGACATCAAGGTCTTAAGAGCTGATAAGGGTTAAACAAGGTGAGTATGGAGCAACGCGCAATGCAAGGGCGGGTGAGCTCCCCGAGAAAACCCGCGGACCAGCGACATCGTCCGGCACAATAACCATACATCAGAATCCGCGGGTGGCACCGTTGGGAATCGAGTCCAGTTCGCCTAGGTGGGAAGCGAGTAGTCTGCCCACTACGCCACCACGGTCTACTGTATGCAGGGAAGAATATAGACCTCACTTCTACCAGAAACGAAGGGAAATCGTCACTAGATGGCTCGTTTGGTATGCTTAAAGGTTGTTCACGATAAAGGGAGCACTTTTAAAATCAACCTTAGAAAAAAAACTCACTGACCCTGCCTGCATATACTTTAACGGGCGCACAGAGTAACATGAGGCCCAGTAAAGTTGGTAACGATGGATGGAATGTAGTTTCATACCTTAACGTCAAAAACAAAGTTTGGTAACCTTTTGAGATTAATTTAGATGACTTCTTTCATTTTATGTTCCTTAAGTGCATCGAAGTGTAACAATTAGCAGATTTGTAAAATATTTACTTTTCTAATAACTCCATAGTTTCACTTGACCGACGCTTGAATAAAGTGATGAGGCCCATAGCAATGTTAATTTTACGTAAGACGGAAGAATACGCAACGTACATACAAGTAGATCTTAAGCAGGGCTTTCAAAAATGCTCATTTTATCGTGAACAGCCTGTAGTCACGTCCTTATTTTTTAAGTGTGGAAATCTAGTCGCCGATTTACCTCCTTAAATTGGTAATTACAATGGAGATTTATCTTCATGGCAATACTTTTAAGGAGTTTTATTTCGTATATATGGGTGCAATTCTATACATTCCTGCAATGAGAATGTATTTATGGAATTGAAACCCTACAGATACGAATCAATTGTAATTTTCAAACAATTGCGTTTCTCGAACGTAGATTGTAATTCGCATGCAGCAATACTAAGTAACGTTGCAGTAACTATGTATGGCTATAAATAATACATTTTATTTACTTATATAGATTTTTAATTGTTCTCATATATAAATGTAAATTATATAAACTTATACATATTAATTCACAAAATATAGCGAGTTTTTTTAAATGTTAAACTGAAAATATAATGATATTCTGATAAAACAGTAAATACGTTAAACAGGCGTAATAATTTAATTACGAAGAATATTAAACAAATCGTTTCTCTCATTAAACCTATAGCAGTTGTAGTTCAGAAGTACGCATTTCGTATGTTTCGACGTTGAATAGGTACTTGATAAAGATTTGCTGAGATATAATTTATTGCCTTCGTTCATAAATTCCACATAAATATATAATTTCAAACTGGCAGTATTTTAAGTTCAATATACGTTTTCTCTTGACCCGCACAAATAAATTACTTTATTTTTTTAACAGGACAAGAACAATATGCGTATTTCGAGGGGCAGACCGTTCCATTTTATTTCATACGAGAAGAATCAAACATAGTTTCAGCCGTTTCCCATTGGCCGAGATCAACTGACTTCATCAAGTTCATGCGAGCTCATGAGCTTCGTATTTAGCAACCATCCATTATAAACTTCATGGAGCCTCACGAGGCTTAAACCAAAATGGACTGAGAATACGAAATGTAGTGACTACAGGACGTGCTAGTGGTGCTTCGCTTCTAGGCGAGTTTGTGCATACAGCCCTTGGCCTATAACATGTGAAATACTTAATATAATCCATTCACGGATACTTCACACTTTTCTGAAGTCCTGCTAAAGTTCTACTTCCAGGATATTCCTTCGCCTCGTACAAACTAAGCTTAACAAGCCTAGGGAATTACACCAAAGGGACAGCCCACCGCATTCATGCGCACTTAGTGTAAGCCTAATACAATTTTGCGTAAGAAATGTTTCTCAGTAAACGTAATACACCCAATTTCTCCCTGTTGTTCATAATTTAAACTATAAATTAAATATTATAAATAATAAATAAAATATTATGAAATATTATGTTTAACCAACAATAAGGTAATTATATATTAACACAAATATAAAACTTTAGTTATAAATGACATATATGTAGTGAGACCCAGTTATGTCTCATGTTTGCATCTTGGCTACGGAAAGTTACCAACGAACCGGCCGATTTTGACCGCTCTGCTACACCACGGCATGCCTGCCAGCCGGCTTCGTTCGGCTGTCAACGGTGTTACGACGTGATAAAATTTCACGGCAGAAATGAACTTTAAAATAGATTCTACACTCATTTAATATTAAATAAAGTGATGGCATGTGTACTTACGTTTCTTGAAGCAGCAGACGTTTGCAGTGGTGAACGATTTACTAATAGATGTTACAAAATGGCAATCTCCGACGCCCGGCGCGGGTGACACGTTCCAAGGCACTCAGCATACAAGCGGCAGCCAGTGCTTGTGGTTCAAGGCCTTGCCGCCACGAAGCGCCCTAGTCGCTGGCGCGGCTAGCCGCGCCTCGCCGTTTCAAGACGTAAAGAGTGCGTTGTACGCACCGGATATCCGCAATATTTGTCACGTGTCTCTCGAATAATCTATACAAGTAAAGAATGTAGTAGGGTGTTTCCCCCCTCCAGTAAATTTTTATATAAATAAGACCAGATTGCCGACCTGTCTTCAGAGACGTTCGGCTGTTGGGGAATTGTAAGACGTTGGAAATAAGTCAAGTAACTGAAATCAAGGCCTCCTGGCCAAAAATAGTATCCAATGGTTTGTAGCCCTTAGATTTGGATTTCCAAAGTATTGTAGTCATTGACTTAGTGCAATGTTAATTTTAAAATAAAAAATTTAAAGAATATAAAACACGGCGTTTTGTTTTCGTTAAAGTTAACGCCTTGTAGGTTTGCAACATAATTTGTTACATCAGAAAAAAATGTTGCTATTCCAGCCAAAACAGTAAACGTTTCCGCCTTATGGACTGTTGATATTTTGAAAGCCAGTATTATGAGTGTAGGAGTAGTTCAACTAAACGTTGTAATACACCGTGGTTCCTTAACAACGACGCATTTTAAACAAATGTCGTTTTTAAATGCACATTATGGCATGGAGAAAATATAGGACACTAAGTTAATGTTTGAAAGTACCCCACAGAAAGATTTTTAAAAAGTTTATTGCAATGTTGCCAGCCTGTAAGAAATGTTGGATCTTAAGCGATGCAGTAAATATTTTTATATCAAGCTCGTATTTATTCTGAATAATGCCTCAGTATTTGAGTGTTTAAGGATGTTTTTAAAATACACGCCAAAATAATATCCAGTGAATTTTCTGGTGTTGGAGTTTTGCATAGATAGTATAACTTTTTATATGGTACTTGTTAGTGCATGTATATGTGCGATTTGGATCAAAATACAAAAGGTTTCAGAAAACTTGTGTTTGGTGTTGGTGATTTTACGATTCTACAATATCGCTACAATTTCTCCCTTAAGGGTTTTTCTGATGTTTTGTACGACCTTGGGGTCGTGGTTTCTTGTAGCTAAGCGTCTTCACTCAGTCCTAAGTGAAGGGCTGGCCGAAGGGCGTCAATAGGAAACAGCCAAACACATCATACACGGGGTGATTTTTCAAAGGTTCGGTTAAAAGTGTGCGAAGAAACCGCAAATAAACTATACAATCAGACGATGCTTTAAGTGTAGCCACCAGATTGACATCCACCTATCCCGTGCGATAAACGTGACCTGCCCTTCTGTCGACCTGGTACAACTTACAATAGCTGCAGCCGCTGGAGGATGATGGCAAGCGAAAACGTTATGAAATGACATGGTGGAGGGCAATTGTCATCAGCCTTCTTTCCGAAAGAAATGTAGGCATTACGATATTACCTTACTACGCGTATTTCTGTATGTATGTGCGCACCCCCTAATTTTTTTTAACCCGAGCACAAATTTGCAACAAATCCGGTAAGCGTGTGGATCTTATTAAGAGAATCCGACGTTATACTTTTCGTCAATACCGGATGATTAATTTCCAAACGGCAGTCGTTTTAAATGTTTTATTACTATTTCATTACTCGGAACCATTCAATTTAAGCGAGAAAAATTTCTTAACCTTGACAGTTCACACTGTCAGCAATAAAATCAAAAACTCATATTTTCATTGGGCTATCACTTTGGAAGATAATACCACCTATCTGAATGAATTTGCTCTTGCAGCATATCTCAGCAACTATCGAACCGATTGCCGCCAAATTTAGCATAAAAATTACAAGTTTCACGTTTTATATATATTCGAAACTTATTTTCAAAATGACGGTCATATAAATATGTTACTTTGGCACGACATGTCTACAGATAAGTGAAACCTATGTTTCCACACCGGCAGAACCTATT
Organism: Dryococelus australis; assembly: GCA_029891345.1. Taxonomy (NCBI): domain Eukaryota; kingdom Metazoa; phylum Arthropoda; class Insecta; order Phasmatodea; family Phasmatidae; genus Dryococelus; species Dryococelus australis. The sequence goes on from CM056998.1 coordinate 104,586,720, forward strand.
GCGATTATTAAATACTCTGATTCAAGGCCTCTTTTTTTTATTTCGCCAGAAAACATAAAATCCAATTAATTAATGTTTAAATTGGCTCTTATGTAGTGCTGCGGTAGAACACCATAAATCCATATGATTTTATTGAATGAAACATATTCATATATTAATAGCCATATAAAATTTTACGTGTGTGTATATATATATATAAATGAGGTACGCAAAGACTGAGAAAGTGTTATAATGTGGGTTAAGGAAAGTCTAACAATGAATTGTCCCTGAGACGTGTTGTTAAATGACCATTATTTTTGTGACAGAACTTTCTCAAGCAGCTAATTATTGAACGTATTACTTAGTGAATTCGGTGCTCTAAGTGTGTACTGAAGAGCACCGCCTACCCACTGGCAGCTGCGAAGCTCAAATAGGAAATCCCATGGTAAGGAAATTTCGCCTCAGTGCTTTAATTTTAAAGCTAGGCTTTTCAAACGAAATGTATCCGTCGTGAGAATTTTAGAACATCCCCACGAGCGTATATTTTTAATTTTGATGATTCCTTGCAAACAGGTTATACGTGTTATAGAAACATATCTGTTTTAGAGTACTGATCCTAAAAAATTCGTGAAGAAAACACTCTGTTCCAAGCGCCTATCTTTAAAATGAATGTTCTGAGGCGAATCTTCTTAACATGAGGATTCCTATTTTAATTTCGCAACTACCAACCGGTAGGCAGTGCCCTTAGGCTCACCAAGTCTTAGGTGAATCTGTTTAATCTTGAACGATTTTAACATATAACATTACAAGCAAAACACCGCCTCTTTAGAAATATATGCAAATTTACAGAAAAAAAAAGATTGCATTTTTCCGGTTCAAGCTTTAATTTAAAGCTTTCAACATGCACAGTAGGGTATAAATCAGTATTTTTAATGATCGCAGTAATAATTTCGACAACTGTAAGCTCTGCCAAACCGGTGAAAATTCTTCCAGAGGTGTAGTTAATACGCAACACAAATTTTTTAACAAGTCAGCTTTTTTGAAGATAAGTAACATGAATTTAGAATTCATTATTCAAGCTGTCAGTAATATTACTATAGGCTATTCACGGTAAAATCAGCACTTTTGAAAGCTCTGCTTAAGATCTTCTTGTATGCGCGTTATGTGTTCTTCCGCCGCATGTAAAACTACAATTGCCGTGGGCCTAATAACTTTATTCATGTGTCGTTCAAGTGAAACCGTGAAATGATTAGAAAAGTAAGTATTTCTCAAATATGCTAATTTGAACACTTCGATGCATTGGAAAAACAGAAAGCGAAAGAAATAATTTAATTTATCACAACTTGTATCCTAACTCGTTTTATACTTATTTAAGACATGAAACTACTTTCTATTCATCGTTACCAGCATGTCATATAGTGCACACGTTGGAATATATGCAGGTAGAGCAGTAACTTTTTTTCTAAGGTTGATTTCAAAAGTGCTCACTTTATCACGAACAGCATTTAGCTGGAAGTATCGTACAAAATGCAGATGAAATGTTATGAATAAATTGATGTTAGGGTTGCCTAGGCACTGCGAGCAAACAAAGTTAGGCTGAAATATGTCTAATTGTGTGGTAGAGGTTGCATACATACGCAAATATACATGTTATATATATATGTATATGGAGTGTAAAAATATATTTTTGTTCACTTCCTAAACTATAATGGATATTTTAACACACACACGCATACATACACACACACGCACGCACACACACACACACACACACATATATATATATATATATATATATAATTTACCGTACATGAGTGTGTAAATATGGAGTATTGTTTGAATGATTCGTGTAATGGGAGTAATTTATCGTTTGAAAATTTGTGGGCATACATCACTGCAAACACTTCGTTCTAGTCTCAGAAAACCTACTGCGAAAAATAGTTTAAAGTTAAAAATAGTTCAAAGCATTTAAATAGACATGTTACTGTAGACATAAGCCGTTGGGAACTTCACTACGTATTTAATTCTTTCCGGAACAAATGTAGGAAAGATACGGAACATGTATGAGAAAAAAAATCCACTATTCCAGCTTTCTAAGCTCATGTATACAATGACTGATGACGTAAATTTGGGAAAATTTTGTTAAGAGAGTACATTTTTTCCCCTTTCTGTATTTGCTGAGACATGGACTGAAATGTTGGGCTGTATACTTTTACTTATCGGGACAGTTGCCATAATTACACTGCACGCTGTAACATATTGCGCGACAACTGCAGTTACGCTGAAAGTGGCGTACACGCATGGGGTTATTGTGACTTTAAACTGGTATTACTGACTGTTTCATCGATTCCGTTCGATAGTTGGGAAGCAAGGAGAGTTGAGTACGGACTGTATGCTTTTCGGCCCTTTATTTCCGAGTCACCTAACTTATTTACAGCCTGCGCCATCAACCACAATTTTACCTTCTTCGCAGCATTCTGCAGAAAGCAGCACCGATACGGCCAAAAAAAAAAAAACATATCGTATTCATGAAGTGACATTTAGTCTCCAAATACTTACATATTTGCGTTGTTCTTATTTTAGAATATCTTTTATTTGCAACGCTTTGGAGCCTCTTGGGCCCATGAAAAACTCGTAACCAAATAAGAACAAATCCCTTGCAACGTCATCAGAGAGGCATTATTTTCTCACTTTGAAAGCAGCCTGCAAACAAATGTCACTTCTCGGAATTTAGGCAACATGCATAATTTCCAGCAAGCAATCGGCAGTAACTCACACGCAAAAAATTCATAAAACGTGTTTATTTTACAGTTGGCCAGTGTAACGTTTCCATCAAGTTTCTCTGTGTCAAATAATTTCAATTACATGTCAGTGCGATTCAGCTAAAACAACGGTATAAAAAAAAAGTGGTTCCTTCTTTGAGGCGGATCTTCTCTCTTCTCATTCAACCTCTCGAGAATGTCCACAAACTTCTAACCCAACCTTAGCAAATCCCATACAAGGATCAAGCAAAATGAAGAGAAATGAAGCATGTAATTCCAGTATGGTCGCTAAGGATAAACCAAATACAAATACATTTGACCCCGATTTTTTTTTTCCAGATTGGCTAGGAGAGAAATAATTAAAATAATCTCATAAAACATACTTATAATTTTTACGCGTAAATTGTGGATTGTAACTGCTTCTAACTCATCATTCTTTTATCAAAATGCCACTTTTTAAATTTTTCAGCTGAGATGAAATAATAGTAAAATGCAAAATGCAAATCATCTCTTCTCATATCAACTTTTTTGTTACAAAAATTAATATATTAGAATTATGATATATCCTGAATATATTCCGAATACCTTGAAAATATATATCAAAATGTATTGCGTGCCTTGAAAAACATCAATTAAAAACTATTGCAACTCTAGACGAGTCTCCTCATTAGCATTAACTCCTTCTAGTGTTTACTGCACTTATACATTCCGAATCTGTGGAGCAACACAAAGGTAATTTTTGCTCTCAGTCACACATATACCACTATTCTAGCACTAATCTATGACCTGGATTACCCAAAAAGATATTGTCTCGAACACACACTGCCAGAGCGTGGCCAGCACCCAATCTCATGAACGATTTCATCCAGTCCAGTGCCGATAGTACTCCCCTCACCGTACACAGTGTTTACTCGTCCACACAGACTCGCACACTTACTTATAAAATCACTCTTCGATCGTCGAAGTCTCATCTCCTACATCGCTTCCAAGATCTATCTTGGCCGAGAATTTAGGTTCCCATTTCAGTCCGCGAGAGTCCGAGACTCGTCTGAACATTTCAACTTACGATTATATCTGTCCCAAGGAAAATTACTGTCTTGGTTGTGCATCTCATGCTAGCATAGTTTCCTTATTTTGTAAAGGCTTATGAGTCGGTCACTGTGGGACTTCCCTCCTGAAAAAATGGGGTGGCTGTGTTGGGGACACGGCCGTTTGTTTTGCGGGAATGCATATACGTTGACGCGCTCGGATGCCTTAATTTTTTTTTTTACGTTCCCGGCACCGCTTCACTCGATCATATGGGCTTTTATGGGTATCACTGGATTGCTTTTGAGACACTCTTTCCAACCGTGTACGATTTCTGCATAGGCCGAAATTGTGTTATGTTTTCTTAATTTTTTACATTAAAGGCATACAATTTCACCAAAACCATGCCACACAAATGTTCCTATGAACTCAATCGATTGATATTTACGAGAACTGACTATTGAAACTTAAACGAGCGTTGCAGCTTCTCCTAGTCAAAAGTTACACTACGCGGAAGTTATGAGACACGGCGAAACGAACTCAAAATTGCGGCGTCCCCCCTCCCCCTCGTCATACGTGATGGTGCGTAGTCCCCACTCGACGTAACATATTCTTTGATCCTGTGACAATCGAGTGGTGTAATTGAGTTTTGAATGTAGACGATTGATTCGGAGCTGCAATGCCAAACTGTATCCCACGATTTCGTTATCATAGGGGTTTTCTGGATTCACTCCCACAATGGTTGCAAATTATAAGACGTATTACCGTCAAAAATATTCATCACTTCCCACGATTAACATTTTCCGGAGATTATGCAGGGATTTAAATATACACTCTCATATTTAGACACTCGGGCAGGCTCACTTATGTCTCCCGTATACTCGAAATCTGAATCATTGGAAATTTCACTGTTTCAATCAGTCAAACGTATATGACTCATTCAACAGTCACTTCAGTGAATTTAACTGATCAGTCAGTGAAAAAATGTCAGATTTCCTTCGCTCATTAATTCAGTGATTTTTTTACTGATTCTTCAGTCATTTTTTCCACTATCTACTCAGTTGTTTATTTTCAGTTAAACAGCGTATAAAAATGGTCGTCAAACAACGTTTAAAATGGCCGCTAAACAGCATGTATCAAGTGAAATAACAACGAATAAACTAATAAAACCAATACAAAATATTTTATAAAATGTGTTTCGTCTAGTTTCACGTCACTTATTCAATCAGTGAAATTTTTTCACCGAAACAATTAGTGTTTTTTCACTTATTCTAAGTGGAGCCATTTTCACTGATTCGAGTAGTTGAAATTTCACTGCGAATCAGTGGTTTCGCACTGATTATAATTTAGTGTGTACAGCGCAGCAGCTGGTAGGCGCAATAAAGCGTCTCATTCACGTCCACTGCTCGGCGCGTCTATCCACTTGTGTATATGGCTATTGCTAGGGCCACTGATTTTTCGCGAATAAATCGGAGCACACAGTAGACTTCAGTACTGTACACACACCTCAGCTGTTGTATACGTTCATTGGCTGCTGGTGTCGTTTCTACATTGGACCGAGCCACTCAGAATTCCGTAACTCCGACACTGTACCTTCGTGATTCGTGTGCAAACAGCTGACCCGTACCACAACATTCTTTAGCCAATCAAAAAAGCTGAACGATCCCGCAGTTATTTGAACTGTACCTTGTATAGAAATATTTTCACGAAATATCACTCACCCTACCTATTGAGCTCTCCTTATCCTACCAGCGATCCCCACGTCTAGAGTTTCTTGGAACAGGAAACGAAGGAAAAAAGAGCAATTTAGAATCATCAATTGCATTGCTTCTTACACAGCCAATCATAATAAATGCAATCATTAATTGGTTCCTTCTGCCTGCCTCTTCAACTGCGTCGCAATGAATGTATCTGCAATCCTGGTTCTTTAACGAAGATATTAAAACGTACCCCTGTATGTTTACTTACGAAAAAACATCATACACCAGACCAGGACGGGATGATACTTTAATGTTACCGGCATTATGTTAATATTATTTTGGAGTCATCCAATATGCACTATCTACCAAAAAGTAATTGGGCACCTGTCCACAATGTTTGCTCGGTGGTTGTTACCCTGTTAGAATCTCGTAGGGCCACCTCTTGCGGCTATAGCACCAGCCACCCTGTGGGCATGCTCTCTACGAGTGTTTGCAGGACATCCGCGGGGATTCGTCGCCATCCCTCTTGCAACCATTCCATGAGTTGAACAATGGATTTTGGCCGCGCCTGACGAGCCCTCGCCCGGCAATCCAATTCGTCCGAAAGATGTTCTATAGGGTTGATGTCGGGGCTCCAATCGGCAAACATTGTTGTCGGCGTACCACTGCATATTAGCCCTTGAAACATGGCACCTGGCATTGTCGTCATGGAAGTAACACGGGTCCATTACGTAAAAACGCCACAATGTTGGGAGCATTTTATTATCCAAAATGTTTCAATAGGCCTCTGTGTTCATGCTACCACGGACAAACACCAGCGGTCCTACGCCGGAGGCCGTGAAACACAAGTCAACTGACGTACTGAATTACCTATCTTCACAGGTGCTCACTTAATTTTTGGTAGATAGTGTAGTTAAAAATGGCTTCATTAAGACTGCCTTATCTTACAACATTCTACGACAGGAGCCTTCAATGGACTTTGCAACTAACTTTCTATCAGTAAATGATAGTGTCGCCGCTGAAAGTCCCGTAGGTACACGCAGCACTACGAGGACACTGCCCCCCCCCCCAGTTCAGAGCCCTGCGCGTAGTGGCTATGGCGTAGTGGTTTATCACGGAAGGAGTTGACTGTTCTTAGAAATCAACGAACTCAGGACATATCCGACAGTTTTCTTCCGTAATTGGTTGCCATGCATGTTTGAAGCTATTATAACATTTCACTGGGCCAATGAGGAATCTGGTACTCCATAGCAGAACGTATGTTACTTTTCTGCAAGGAACTTAGCAGAGTGAAATAATTGAGCATCCGATCATAAAACGAAAATCTAGCTACAGTGTTATCGAAGATATCTCGGCTCAAAATATTTTCGTTGATGATCCAGTGTGTTTCTGTTAATTGTAAATATTTAATTTTCATTGAATTCATGTTTTAAACTCGATAAGTGAGTGGACATTGCTGTGACCCCGCTTTAAGCCAACAAGTCACGCATTTATTGAGGGGGTGACGTAGCCATTTAAGTTAATACTTTTATACAAAATCTACATCTATTGTCTCTTTCATTGGTACTATCAAGCAATTGTACTTTACATTGATTATCTTAATAACTTCTTGAGTGTCAAAATAATGAATTAAGATAAAGACAGTTCACAATAAAGTGAGTACTTTAGAAATCAAACTTAGAAAGAAAACCTGGCCCTGCATGCATATACTTTAACGGGCGCACTGAGTGACATTCGCCCAGTAAAATTGATAACTATTGATGGAAAGTAGTTCCATATCATAACGTCGAATAAAAAGTGTAGGGTAACCATCTGTGATAACTTAAAATCATTTCTTTAACAGTCTGTTTTTTTTTTAATTATCGTAGTGGACGACTTATTTAATTTGTAGGGTTTCAGATATACCTGTATTTTCCCATGTGGGATTGAAATTATTAAATAATTAGATAATATTTTATTACGGTTACAGATGTGACACTAATCATGTAAGAAAATTAAGTGGGATTTAAAAATAACTGTTAAAATGTTGCCTATGTCATGACTAGCTTGGTTTTTAAATATTAACTCCGAAAATTAAGTTAATGAGGAAAATACGTAAATCCAAGATAGCAAGGATACTTCCCCCCTTAACTTAAAAATATGAGTTAAAAGTGGAATGATTGTATTAGCATAACCTTCAATTATAAAGTTAGTAATTTCATCGATCCCTGCAGACTTGCCATTTTAAGTCCTTTTATGGTCCATAGGACCAAAATTTGGGTAATCACCGGAGTTTGTAGGTGCAAATTATTACCAAAACTACTATATTGAGAATTAATACTGTCAGTTGACTGAACATACACCTCACCGAAATGTTCTAACAAAAATATTGGCAAGAGATTCAATATCTTGAACCATAGAACTGTTAGATAAAAATGATATTTTCTCTCAGTAGCCTTTTTCATTACATATTTCCAAAAATTAGATGGGTTAATTTTAAATTTATCATTTATATTAGTTTGTCATATTTTTCTTATCTAGTTAAATTTTTTCTGTCACAACTCTCCTAAATTCGGAAAATTAGACTAAGTATAATCAGTTTTGTTTCTTTTATATGACGTAAATAGATTTTATTTCATGTTTTAAAGTCTGATTAGAGATTTTGAAAACTATACTGGATATCTACTTTCTGAAATTTTTACGTTAGGGATTAACTGGTTGATTAACATTTCAGAATTCCTAGTAAAGTTATCTACCATTTGGTTGGCATCTTGTATTTTATATATAGAATTCCAATCAAAGGCACTAAAAGCTAAAAATAATGATAAGTAGTCTCCTTTTTATAATTCCTATTATGTTATGAATAGTTTCTTTCTTTATAATTTTTATAATCAAATTTCCAAGAACAGCAAGCTGATACTAATTTTCCTCTACAGTAGGATGTTCAGACTTTACAACGTGATCTAAATCAAAATTAGATAATACGAGGTCCAGTAATTATGAATGTGGCTTAGTGAAATTAAACTGCTCCAAATTAAGAAAATTAATTTTTTCAATAACGATTTTCCCTTTTTGTTTATTAATGTCAAAATTACTCAAATCAATGCCAGGAATATTAAAATCACCGACTAAAATTATTTGATGAGTACAACTAGACAATTTAGAATCTAAGAAATTAAAACATTCATTAAAAGCACTGACAGATAATTGAAGAAGCAGATAAATATTTCAGATTAAAATTATTTGTGTAATATTACTAGAAATTACAACCTAAACAGACTCAATATTATCTTTCAGAAAACCTATTTTATGTACCCTGTGAGGAAATTTAAATGAATTAACTGCTGTAAGAACACCGCCTCCTCTAGCGGGGTTTGATAAAGTAGCATGGCGATCTTTACGAAATATGTAGTAATTTTCCGGAAAATAGTGAGCATCAACACAATTACTATTAAACCAGGTTTCAGTTAAACAAATGACAAAGTAGTAAACGCTATTAATATTTGAAAAAAAAAATAGATTTGGTTCGAAGACACCTTATATTTTGATAATAAAGAAAAAATCATCCTTCTCTGGAGACATACAGGATTATCAACGGCACATCCGTATGCCTCAACAGAAAGACTCTCCATTTATATATTAGATACTCTAGATGAAGTAAATTATGACTCCTCCAGCTGTCACGCTATTATTACTAATGACAATAGGCTGATCTTCATATGGTGTCGCTATGTATGCACTTATTGCGTCAAAAAATTGATCTTTTTGAAGCCTACCAAAAAATGGGCTAATCAATCTATAATAATAATATTTGTTGCATCTGTATATAGTGTAGCACCCCCTAATGAAAATAAAGATTTTATTCATCAGAAAACTTAATCGGTCACAGATTTAAAAAAAAATCTACCGGAAGTTTCGCCAATGTACCGGATGCTATGAGAAATCATGAGTATTTCTTAATTGTTGTTTATCAGTGTTTTTTGTTATGCTATACAGATTTTTCATTTAATTTATTAGAGTCTCGTTCCAACGCTTTTCATCTGTCAATCAGTCGCAGGTATAGCCTTTTCACGGTAAAGCGAGCACTTTTTAAGGCCCTTCTAAATTTTTCCTTTCAATTAAATTCTACCTTTCTGCCACTTTTTAATGTAAACATTGCAATATGACAAATAAACGCAGTGTATATATTTCATCACTCTCAAAAGTTTTCGTCTATAATTGATTGAAATAAAATATATTTATTATGGGTTAATGCCTTTTAGGAGGGCCTTAAAAATTGCTCACTTTACCGTGAACAGCCTATAGAAGAAAGGCCGGTTCAGTTTTGGTATACCGTTTCGGCGAGGCTCTTGCGTTCCTATCTTGGCTGGGTCTCTTGTGGCAAATTCAGCAGAGCACTAGATGGGGTACTCGCAACATTGAACGAGTCCTATTAAAGGCTGTTCACGATAAAGTGAGCACTTTTGAATTCAACCTTACAAAAAAGTTGCTGCCCCTACCTGTATACATTTTAACGGGCGCACTAGGTGACATGCGCACAGTAAAGTTGGCAGTGATGGTGAGGAAAGTAGTTCCATATATTAACGTCGAACAAAAAGTAACCATTTGTGATAACTTAAATTATTTCTCTCGCTTTCTGTATATATTTTTTTTAATTCGTCGAAGTGTAAAAATTAGCAGATTTGTACAATATTTACTCACAGTTCCACTTTACCGACGCATGAATAAAATGACGAGGCCTATAGCAATGTTAATTTTACATAAGGTGTAAGAACACACATCGTGTATACAAGTAGATCTTAAGCAGGGCTTTCAAAAGTGCTCGTTTTACCGTGAACAGCTTATAGTATTTGAAATTCTGAGAGAGGTATATTTTGCGAGTTTGCCAACCATCAAGATGTTTACAGTCCGATATCGTTAGTTCAGTGGCCGTAACCAGCAGCGACGAGCCAATTATATTTTCTGTCGTGTGGCGTTCGATTCTTCCGTTCTTCGTTTTGTTGTTGGCTTCTGGTTTCCCGTAGTTTATCAATCAGTGGAGTTCCACTCATGACACGAACACAAAAATATAAGTTGCTGTTTGGAGCCTGTTGCCAAATAACACGAAACTATCAGTGAAAATATTTTTTCCTGAGACACAGAACATATAAAAAAATATTTATTGTATATTCATTTAGATAACATTATTTAATTATGATAAGTATTTTTAAAATCCAAAGCATTATTTTTTACTTGCTTGATTCTTCCAAAGCATTTCGTTGATGATGTAATGGATAGACAAGTAGCTTTTAAACTCAATGTCATTTTAATATATAATAATATAATTCTGATTTCGTAGATTGCGTATACGAACTTTTGATATCAATATATTAATACTTCCGGTTCTTCTCATCGCATAAATGTTATTTTTAAGCCGCTCAGAAGTGAAGTAGCGCTGAGAGACAGAACAAAAAATTTGGAGTATAGTTCCTCTGTAGAGATGTTCTTAGGTTGAAGAAATTCAAAAATTTAGAAAAATATATATTTTTTCTCTTTTTAATGTCCGAATGGAAGTACAGTAGCTCGCAGTATCGCTTCTTCCCGACACGCGTGTTTATTTCGCCGCTGTGAGCGGTCCACTGAGGAGTCTGTTAATCTTGATCTGGGAGTTGGAGCAGCTGGTGCGATCTGGCGGGAGTCCTTCAGGCGAGGGGCTTGTCAGACGGACGGCGTCGGGGCGCCTGACCCCCCGTCACGTACGGCCGTCGCCTATAGATTTCGACGCTCCGCGTCAGCCACCCCCTCCCACTTCCTGCACACTTCCGACCCACCACTTCTCAAATCTTCAAAGACGACCTATTGATTAACCCGGTCCCCCGGCGGCGGTCATGCGCAATGCTTTTGTCGTCTCGGGCACGCACTTACTCTCACTCCCCTTCCCCTCCCATCAACCCCACCCCGGTTACCATCTCTCTCTTCTCTTCCTCTCCTCTCTCGCGAACACCTGCACTCTCACTCCCCACCAAATTCCTTCCCTCTCGAGCCCAAAACGCGTCACGAGTCGTCCGTGACGTGACCAGATTACGCACCTTTTCTCCCTCACCAGCGTCACGCGCGATAACCCCACCCTCCAACCACCCCAGACGTCAAGTGCTCCATTGGCGGGACCTGCGAATTGCCACCCACCCCCTACCTTCCACCCTAAAGGCTGTTTACGATAAAGTGAGCACTTTTGAAATCAACCTTAGAAAAAAAAACTGCCCATGTCTATATACGTCAACGGGCGCACTGCGTGACATTAGCACGGTAAAGTTGGTGACGATAGATGGAATGTAGTTTCACATCTTAACATCTGATAAAAAGTGTTAGGTAGCCATTTGTGATCATTCAAATTATTTAATTAGCTTTCGGTTTTTTTAATGCATCAGTGTGTAATTATTAGCAGATGTACAAAATGTCTACTTTCCTAATAATTTCACAGTTTCACTTGACCGGCGCATGAATAAAATGATGAGCCCATGATAATGTAAATTTTACTTAAGGCGGAAGAATACACAACGTGCATACAAGTAGATTTTAAGAAGGGCTTTCAAAAGTGCTCATTTTAACGTGAACAGCCTATATCAGCTCGATGACGCACACGCCTTTTACGAGTCCTGCGATCGCGCAGAGCGCTGCGGGAGTACACGGTACATTCCCTAGACGACTGCGATAAGCGATTGACCCCTTTCAAGCTGAACTGGTTCCCAACAAAATGGAACGATGGATATTTAGACACAGCGTGAAATAAGCGTTTCGTGTTACTTTTTTTTTTTTTTTTTTTTTTGGCCCACTGAGAAAGATCGTAGATTAGTAAAGTTTTTGAAGTCAATTTTTTGTGCCTTTGTAGTCACCCGCGTAAAGGAATTTTAAATTTCTTCACGGCTGTCACAAGTTATAATTATATAACGTAGTAAAGCAAATTATGCTTTTAAAGTAACCATTTGAGTCTCTTGTGAAGCCTAGTGCTGAAACATAAGAGATATGATAGATGAGTTTAATCAGTGATCAGTGTTAGCATGGTTTTTTGTCCAGATTAGTATAAGTACAGACACAGTCTTGTAGTAATACTGGCACTTTTTAAACCGCTGAAAACATTTCCGAACAAGCCCAAGTTATTTTGTACTAATAGTAGGCGAGTCATTAGTTTAAACGGGGACAGCTGAAGCGACAGAGCAATGAAGATGTTAACAAGTTGAAATAGCCCAATTGTTTTATAGAAATTTTGAAGCTATCTGTAGGTTTATTTGGTTTAAAATGTTCACTATGTTTTCCTTAAAAGCCGTAATTTTTTTTTTTAAATTAGTTTTACAATATGTGTATGGAATATGGAATATTCGTAATCCAAATAATTAGATTCAAGGTATTTAATTGAATGTCATATTAAAAAATGTTGTCGAGTGAAATGCTTATATTTATTTTACATTAAAATGGCACATATAAATTAATCATTGTGTAGAATTTCAGACACAGCAGGAGGTGTGCACTGTAAAAGACATGTGTAACTGGAACTGACTTATTCGTACATCATCACAAAATTTTGTTGATTCACAAAAGTGTATTTGTTAATATAGAACATTTGTTCAGTAGCAAGAGTAGCGTTTGTGTGAATAACGAAAAAAATTTGTATTGTTACAAAGTCATAGTAAACAGCCACGCGTCACTCAACACATCTGGGAATTCCACGCATTCCGAAAATAGCATACCTGGCTCGAGGAAGGTTGCACTTCTATAAAGGTTTGAAAAGATTGTGTTTCCCCAAGTTGCGGGTTTGCCACATTAATTTGTGACAGTTGTAAAACCCATAAAAATAGGGCGTTTATGCATACAATTAACTTATATTATTTTTCCTGTTGTTATTGCTACACATATTGTCATGCAAGATTTATGTAATATTTTTCACACATGTCACATATGATTTCAGCTGTCTATGTAAATTTAATTTATTTTTATTAATTTTATTTTTCTTAACACGTAGAATTTTTAAAACTTAGATGTATGGTGGCAATAATATTTATGTGTAATTTGTATAGACAAGCTCAATTTTCATTGTGTATTTATTTCTATTATATTTATTTTTGGTGTTATCTCAATTTTGTGTTTGTACTTATTATTGTATTATATCTCAGTTCCGAGATCACGTATTCTTTGGTTTTTCATCATTTAGGCCGTTTGAAGTGGTTCGTGTGGGCGGTCTTAATAGTTTTGATCCCCATTAGCCCACAGGTTTAAATCCTGATTGTTGATTGGCTGGCGCCTTAGGCCCCCTTAAACTAGTGCCAGCCGGCAGAGCTTAACGCTCTCTTCGCTTGCAGCCTCCAAAGACGTCAGACGTAGGGCAGGACCTCCCGCCTGAAGTTGACGGAAAGGTAGGATGTAAAATTAATTTTAGTGTGCGAAGACGTGTCCCTGAACCGACTTTTAAATGATTTTGTAACCAGCGATGGAACTTGAGTCAACGGTCGCCCATTTGCGAGGTTTAGTGGTCAGGAGATAGATAGTTTAAATACGTCGTCTACGTACGTATAGAGCTGAGCTCTACATATCTCCACCTTATTCCTGCTTCTTCCTGAGATAGCATCCTACCTTCAATCCAATTGGTGATTAAAAGATATGTCCTACACTGCGACATGACATTTTCATCTGGACGTAATTTTATTTACAGTTGAAATCAACTCGATGTCCGTTAGCGTCAGTACGCAAGCGAAGCCATTTTGACTTTTATAAGTACGTAACTTTCCAGCACACATATGCCCATTGCAAAACCTGTGATAAGAGTAGTTTCCACCAGAGCTAGACTGTTTGGTGAAAGCACAATTTATTTTAACGTAATATTTACTACAGAGGACAGTTTAATTAATTTGATTTTGAAACCAGTATATTCAGACTCTGTCAAGCTATCTCACGTAACCGTAAAAGGGTTCAAGTAGGCTAGGCATGACCACTTTTAGCGTTGTTAGGATAGCGTGTTATCTTTATAGCTTTTGTCATATTTCCAGCAGGGTTTTAATTATTTCTGATATTAAACAATTACAATAAAAATAAATTAAAGGTTAAATAAATGAAATATATTCACAGGGCGTATCTGTTTGTCTTTTTCTCTACTGTTGTGCCAAGTTAACCTGTTTCTTACGCAGTGTCTTACATATGTGTTTACTAAAGTTTTCAATTGTCTGCCTTATTGTGACGTACGTACACAAATGGTGTACTTGTCAAATGCTGGTTTCTAGAGGGTGATAATGGTAATAAACTTGTTCACCTACCGGCCCAGGACTGCACCGGGAAATTATAAGAGGCAGCCTAAGTAAGATCACATCCTTTCCCACTGATTTATTGCAAGTCAGCTGTGCAGCCTGGTCACTCATGTGTTATCTGTGTTGTTCCATTGTTTCGTATGTAAACTACAGTGTCCATGAGAGTGAGAAATATAAAAAAGAGCATTACAACAGCATAATATTTCATATTGGCTATCCCAACTAGGAGGCCTTGTGTGTGGTCTTCACAGCACCCTATACACTACATTTTATACTAACATCCTTACGTGGAGAGAAAATTAAATGCAATTTCTACACCATACACAGCAATATATTCACATTATTTCACATTACAGGCCGGGTTCAGTAAATTTGTGTGATTTTAGCTGCGATAGTACAAATAAGTACTTTAATTGTAAATATTTATAGAAATGTTTAGAATTATTTATTAATTCATATTTCGTATTCGATAATGTTTCTCTAGGCATCTAAATGTATGAATGTGTGTTGCCAAATAGGAGTACATTCCCGTGTTTTCTCATGGCTTCAACTAACGGTAGCATTAATATTCTCCCGTATGAACAAAATTAATCCCTTTTTTTCGTGGGACCAACATACTCCTCGTAATTAAGTGCCAAACTAATTTCAGTTCCGCTGTCTGCTCAATAAAAACATGCTGTTCTCGTTTGAAGGAAAAATACAGCATAGTACCATCTGTGGCGTAGTGGTTAGCGTCCCTGCTCTAATGTAGAGGTTGCAGGTTCGTTTCTTGTCAGTTTTCTGGAGATTTTCAAAGTCGTAGTTAGCTTGGGACATAAATGGCTAGGTCGCATAAAATGTGTTCTGTGCAATCCTAGCTGACAAATAGTTTTAATACCATTGAAAACTACCACGTATCATCAAAAGACAAATTACTTTGTAGAAGTCCAAATAGTAGCGTGTTATTTTGCAAGAAAACAATTGTAAAATTACTAAACATGTCGTTGTAATAGTACAGAATATCCGTTGGTAGTTTACAATACATTTTGTATAAATACTGCATATCTGGCAACTTTTCAAGCAGTTTCCTGCAAAGTTCACAGGGTAATTTTTGTAGTGTTACTTAACATTTTTTGGCAACAATTTTCCATTTTTTTTTGTAAAAGTACCAAAAAACATACTTTCCCTGCTGTTGGCTTTGCTGCTCAATCCAATTTATGCTCGTTCATTTTCTAATTAATAATAAAATTCCGTGTACAAAATTATTTATGTATTGTTCGCTTGTATAATGACAAAAGTGGATATTGGCTTGATTCCTGTGCATGTATTTTCATGTAATATTCTGTGTTCTCTGTTACGTAGAACCTAGCTCTGCAATTGCATATTTTTGTAACGATATTTTTTCTTAATTTGTTAGACCTGTTGCAGAAATCATTTAAAATAAAACTGTCTACTTCGAGCCAATCTTGTGTTTAATCACCGCAAGGACTACAGGGAAAATACAGTACTTTATGCGTTGAAGTCACATTGGCGACTTTTGTTATAAACATGCCAATGTTAGCTAGCTTAAAGATGCTCTTAATTACACTTAATTACTATAGTACCATATACTATGTTTACAGGATGCTCGTAAAATCCACTTGCAAACTTCTAGGACTTGTAGAGGGTACTGAATAAACAATCTTTTGAATAGGAACACGTGTCCGGAAACGTACCATTGCCGTGCTACAGCCATTTCAAGTCAAAGCGGCTCGTCGGTGTAGCGATGCAAGAACCACGTACAGAAGTTAACACGTAGTGCAAAATTGGCTCGACGGATAGATTGTACCCTTTGTAGGCGGTAAAGATGTAGTTGTTGCTCGTGCAGAACCTCCCAGACGATGGTGGGAGCAACACACATTGCACGCGGAACTGATCACGTAGGCCTACTCGTTGACGGGCTCTGTTCGACGTGATGCAGTACAGCCTCTTCCAGTTCGGGAGTGCGACGTCTCTTTGGAGCACCACAGTCGTTCCTGTCGGCGGTGAAGGTACCTAGTTCTCGGAGCTGTTGCGTAATTGTGGTGAAAAGGGCATGCGACGGCGTCGCATGTTGTGGATAACGCTCTTGATACAGCTGGCGAGCTTCTCTTCCATGACCTTCAGCTGCTCCATACACGAGGATCATGTCTGTGTATTCCACAAACGTGTACTCAATCATGTTAGCCGGAAACGCAAATGCGCGTGAATGGGGCTCAAGGCAGGACACTGCGGCAAAGTAGATGTCACGTGCCATCAGGTTATCGTGTGACGTAATGTAATGCCTACCCAGTTGCATACCAACACAGGAAAACACGTGGCATTGTTCTTTCCCTCAGTGGAAGTGAACGAGTGATACACCTGATATGAAATTATTGTAGCATGGAAGCGGTACATTTCCGAATATGGGTTCCATTCAAAAGATCGTCTGCTCAGTCCCCTCTACAAGTCCTAGAAGTTTGTAAGGGGAATTATCGAGCACCTGTATAAGACGTACACTATGTCGAATCTGTGCAATTTTCAGAAAGGCGTAGTAACATAATAATAGGTACAAATTAAAATTTCTGAAATGAGGTTAGGGATTGTTACTTATATATTAGCCTAAATGCTAAGTAGAAGTAATTGGTGGTTCGGGAATAAGAGCATAGGGGATTGGAGCCAGAGGCGAACGTGGCCATCTCGTAATTTCCATTTTTCTCCCCCCCCCCCCCCCCCTAGAATTTCCCGTTTTTCCCGTCAAATCCACCGATACCCCATTCGCAAATAACGATCCCCTTATTTGCCAGAACGCTACATCGTAAGGATTTGGGAGGATCCATGTTTTACCATTGAGCTTGGTGTCATACCCGTGACCTTGGATAACCTTGACCCCGTGCTCATGACAAACAAAAAGTAGCAAAATTCTACAAAAAAAATTTAAAGATATAAAAAACTTTAAAAATATAAAAAATGTACAAAAAAATTTATTTAAAAAGTTTATTTAAAAATTAATGAAAAATTAAAAATTAGAATGCTTTTTTTTTTAGGGATAGGGGGACTGAAGACGACCAGACACCATATTATGTAATCACATAACCACCATATTGAATCCAAGTAACCTTGAACTTGACCTTTAACTTTTACGCCGGTAATATTGAATAACATAGAACCTAAAAATCGAAAAAGTATTTTAACTATTCCCAGACAATGTTAAATAAAAAATAAATAAAAAAAATAAAAAAGTTAAATTTAAAAAGTTTATTTCAAAAATATAAATTTCGGGAGGCCCCGCCAATCACCATGTCCAGAAGACGATGATCCACTTCCAAACAATCACATTGTATTAACACACCTCTCTCTCTCTCTCTCTCTCTCTCTCACACACACACACACACACACACACACAACCACCCTCTCCCCTTCCAAATCATAAAAAATTTGAAAATCGTAAAAAAATCGTTAGTAAATTTCTAAAATCAGAGGAAAATTACATTGTATATCCACATCACCATACTGTATGTCAGTCATATTGACCTTGGCCATAGGTGACTTTTAACTCAAAACATCTAAAAAAATATATAAATTCGAAAAATCTAAAAAATTGAGGGAGAAATTGCATTAATTGACACCGACTGCCAATTTGGATTCCATTTTTCTTAATCACATTTCCATCTTGCTCAGTCATTCCTTCTCATCTGCGCTCCATCCACTATCTTTTATTTTATTCATGCTTTGTTATTCTATGACAGTCATATTAGATTTAATCACCACTACTTATGTTCTATCATTCCATGTCAGCTATCTAAAATTTTCATTTGTCTAAGCTACCAGGCGTGCTGTTATTAACACCTTTCTTTCGTACTTTGTCATGCAATGTCCATCATATTTGATTTCGTTGTTCTTAGTTATCTTTCTATGATTCTCTATTATTTCATATTGATGTAGTACCAGGCCATCATACTAAATTTTATTCATGCTCTGTCATTCCACCTAGATTTAGTAGCCTGCTGATTACTCTGTCCCCTCTAACCACCATACTGTATTTCATCACTTCCGCACTCTTTGATTATAGCCAAATCTTGACACTGAACTATCAAGATCTTCCATTTAGTACGTCATCTGTGTTTACTAGAAAAATAACTGTAGTTTATTAGAGCAGGAGACATGTATGTAGGAATTCTCTTCCCTGTAGGTCTGGCCAGGCTCGAATCGCCCTTCGCACTCCCCTTCTTCCATATCTCAGGGTAAAATTTCTAACACTTCAAAAGCATACTTTAAAGACTGTTGAATTCTACCTACTTATAATGTATTACAGTATTAATCCACTCTCCTTTTTTGTGCACTTCATCATATAACTTTGCTACCATATATAATTCATTGTGCACATCCAGTGATTGGGCTGCACAATAAATCTTGATGTACTAACTTTAAAATCATCATATTTTGCCCACATCTTTTCATTTATTTTCATTATCATGCGCACTTACAGTACTGGCTTATAGTGACTGATCTGAAAACCAAGGCTAACATATTCCAGATTTCAAGGAAGTAGGCATGATATGACAAGTACATCAAGGCCAGCGATAAATAAAACACTTTTAATTATTCATTGAAACATTTTTTTTTACATAAACCAGACTACAAACACAAAAAAAAAACACATTCATAACATTCTCCATACTATACATGCAATGTATTTTCAGTAACACGCTCATTTTTCATGTAATTAAAGTTATCCGCTTGTACGCAATTCGAGAAACTCTACCCTAGCAAGAATCCACCCAGAACCCTTAGTCATATATTCTACTTCACGACGTTTTTGTTTCAAGGCCTCTACAGATTTGGAATGCTATCACTGTTGTACAGTGCTTCATTTGGAGTCTTGAATGTCCATCGGCTGATTTCTTCATCCAATAGTTGACGGTTTTTATAGGTACTCTCCAACAAAACATTATATTTTATGGGGCTTTCTTCAACTTCTTCTGTTAATTGATCGTTTATCCTCTGCTTAATGTGGTCCAAGTATGGACATATGTCTTTCGCACCAACAAAATTATTTCCAATTACATAAACTTTTAAAATGCCCTTGAGGGCTGATTTTGTGTAGGTAGAATCCATTCTATGCCAGGAACTCTACATTTACAGTTCTTGATATGTCTCTTCATCTTATCACCTCGTTGAACAGACGATGTTGGTGATACAATTTAAAATTACTGACATGAAAAAGAAAGCATGAATAAAATACAAGATGGCGGATGGAGTGCAGATGAGAAGGAATGACTGCGTAAGATGGAAATGTGACCAAGCAAAATGTAATCCAAGATGGCAGTCGGTGTCAATAATGCAATTTCTCCCTCGATTTTTTTTTTTAGATTGTACTCTTCTATGTTTTGGGTAAAAGGTCACCTAGGTCCAAGGTCAATATAATTGACATCCAATATGGTGGTGTGGTTATACAATGTAATATTTCCCTGATTTTACAAATTTAATAGCGTTTTTTTGTGATTTTCGAAATGTTAATGATTTGGATGGAGAGGGGGTGGTTGTGAGAAATTGTTTGTGATTGTTTGGAAGCAGGTCAGTCGTCTGCTGGACATGGTGTTTAGTGGGGCCTCTGGAAATGTACAATTTTTAAATAAACTTTTTAATAATTTTTTTAAATTAATGTTTATAATTTTTTGTCCATTTTCTGACTTTTTTTGTTATAAAATTTTTGGATAGTTTTATAATATTTTTTAAGGTTATGGGCACGGTGTTGAGGTTATACAAGGTCACGGGCATGGGATGAAGGTCACGAGTTCTGTGCAAATGGGGGGATCGGTTGTTTTTTGAGAGAGAAATGGGAGATTTTGAAGGAAAAAAGGGAAATCTACATTTAATATTTAAATCTTATATTGTTCCTCTACACAACGTCTTATTGGAACCATACACCATCTCAATGTTCCTGGGGGAACCAAGCATTATTCTCACCAAACCTCTCCTCCTGGTGGCCGACAAAGAAAAATGGTTAAACCGGAAGCACTGATTTCTATCTTTTGTTAAAATTCCGTAAAAAGCAAACTAACAGACGGCTCTTTAGATCTTGTGGTACCACCGGGAACATTGCAAATTTTGTCACCGCCATACTGAGTCCGAAATGAAGCTGAAATACAACAAAACTACGGACATATACCCTTACCATGTCCGCGCAATTCCCTCTTTCTCGTGTCAAATTAACTAAGCATGGCGGTATATCCATTGTAGCCTGTTCACGGTAAAGTGAACACTTGTCGAGGCCGTCTCATTAGACATAATAACCTTTCATTGTGGCCTCAGACGTTCTGTTTTGAGCATGGTGAAATGTAGGACGCTGTGTTTATTCCTCGCCCGGCAGTATTCACATCAATAAGTGGCGAAGGATATAAATCGTCTGAAAGGAAAAATATCCAGGTTTTCAAAAGTGTTCACTTTACCGAGAACAGCCTATAGCAATCTTGCGCGGCCCAGTGCTCTCGAGTGTGTATGGGACTCAGGTTCGGGCGGCCGGTAGCCGGTATCGTTCTCCTCCTTATCCCCCCCCCCCCTCTTGGAGCAAAGGGCAGTTCTATACGACACTGCAGTATTTAGGTTCCAACACATTAAGAGATGTCAGCAAGGTATGATCATGGTCGAGTGAGAAGAGATTCCCATAGCCGAGAAGAGATTCCCATAGCCGCACAGCTGTAGAGCCAAGTGTTGGCGTGGCTAGGGCTCGTCGCGATTCTACGCCACGTCCACGAAACCATTCTCCTCTCCTCCTTCTTCATCCTGCTTCAGTTCTTCTTTCGTGCAGATGGCGCTATCTTCGTGGCACATAATTACCAATCAGAAGGACAATATACTCTCCATGATGCATTTTATTTTTAAACAGTGTACGGTATCTTGCGTGCGAGTGTACGATAGCTGGTTTTTCCCCAGAGTACGGCAGAGGTATTTTTCCCTACTCGCATTACTTGTTACTTTATTCTTTCTGTATTCCTTTTGGTTATGTAAAGTTCAATATTAATTACGAGTGCTGAATATACGTATTTCATTATTTGTTTGTAGTTTTGTTTAGTTATTTTTTTGTTGCACGTTACCATGCTTATGTGTTAATGTTAACGTAAAAGTCAATGACGTTTACTGTAATGGTTCTGTTATAATAAGATGGTTATGCGAAACTAGGGACTTGTTCATATAAGGATAATTAAGCAGCCTTTCGTAGGTTTACAAGTTGTAGCATTTCTGCATGGGACGGAACACAACGAAGGAAGAGGTAAATAGTAAACATCTTTGGACGCCATATTCGGTATGTGGGTGACACCAGTACACAAGCGAAGAAGTTTGGAAGAGGAACGTAGGAAAGAGCAATGAACCAATTCGGCTGTTTGTCAGTTCATTGTGACTACACAGATCGCCGGTACAGAGAAAACATTAAATGTGGAATTTCAGTAAATAACCGTACAAATATCCACCATTAAATGAAATTAATAAATTTTTTTCTGCATATTAACAGTGCAAAATGAACCTTGGTAAACATACAATATAACAATAACAGTCATGGAAATACTTTAATACTTATTTCTCTGGTATGGGTTTGAATGCATCAATTTCAATCTCATATATAGCACAATAGATGGGCAGAAAAATTCGATGGGTCTTTAATTTTAATGCATATGAACTTTTATTTGCAAACAGTAAATAATGGTACCTGTACATGCTTTGAAATAAAGCTAACGGGAAAGTAATTTTTATAATTAACACATAACATTTCTACAGGATACCATCCTAATGGAGCCACTAGAGATCGGCCACTTGAATTTATTAACACATGTTGTTAAGTATAATAAAACCATGAAATATCCCCAATGAATATTTAGAAATTAATTTCTAAAATTTGAATGTCCACCTTTATTACTAGGAGTTTTATAAGATGATAATTGAGGACCTGCACTACCTGGAATACTTCCTGCCGTATTACCGCCTCCAATAGACGTTGAACGTGGTTCAGATGTATTATATTCTGCACCAATATCTTCAGATACTGCACTATTTAATAACATATCGACATCCTCGTCAGGTATTATAGGTGGCAGTGCATCTATTTCATCTATGTTGTCATCAGGCTGAGCTTGACGGCCACCTACAGTAGTTTTCTTTGAAGCACGAGAAGGCTGAAGTCGACGTATAGGTTCGTGAACTTCTGCTTGAGTTGTAATTACTTCTGAACTTGGCGAGTTCAAAGAATGCAGATGCCAAGGTTTGTTACGTAAATTTCCTGCAATTTTTCTTTATTCAATGTCAGTTCGTTCACGAAGAGATAATCTTTTTACGCTGATCAGTTTGAGAAGTGGCACCACTACGTTTTGCTTGTTTATTTTGATTAGTGAATTTAATACTTGACCATTCACTTGAACGATCTTTAGGGAAAGAATATTTTTAATATGGTGCTGTCAAAAGAGATTCACTTTTGTCTTCTTTTTTTTCACTGTTTTACATCCCCCTTTTAATAAGCCCACTGATTTACAGTAATACGCCATTTTAAAATAGTAATATATTTGAGTAGGGTGGAACAGACCAAGATCATTACAAATAAATTTATATTAGTATGAGAAATACTGGTATAACCATTGAACTGCACTGAAAAACAGATTAGTGGTGACCAAAAATAAAATTTTTTTGTTGTCACAAAATTTTTTGTCAGTATAGATCTAACAAAAGTTTATGTGAATGAACTATTTTTTATGTGATCTCGGTATTTATTGGCAGCCACGAGGGACTTCTGCAGTCATCAACAAATCAGTGTGTTGGTAGGCAATAATGTGTTCGTTAGACGCAGAAAAAATGGCAGGATACTAGCAGCAATACTGATTAGTGAGGGCCAGAGAAGTGTATGCGGGTTGCGGGCTTTGGTAGGTCGGAGTGGTTCAACATCTCGTTGGCAGCAAAGGCCGGGGAAAGAATCAGTCAAGGCTTTTATCAACCAACAAACAGTGGCTTGAAGTGATTTAGAGAAACAATCGGAAACTGAGATCAGATGGTCGAACCCGGAATCGAGTGCAAGTTCAGTGTGATACAACTGCGCCACATCACTCCATCTTGCGGGTTTTGACTCGAACATTCATGTACCACAAATCTAATGAGTGGCGCACACATCAAGACCTGGACACTTCACCTCACGCAAAGTATATTTTTTCTGGAATTATGTATGTGTAACGTGTAAACCACCCCCAATTTATCAAGAATATCCTTCATCAATTCGTTCGTAACCTGACGCAAGGAGACGATCTCGGACAAATATGGTGTTGTGGCCAGACAAGAATATCCTAGCGCGCATACGCAGAATAACACGGGTATAGTTTTACAGGCGCAGCCAACGTGAGTGAAGAGATTTGGGCGGCTCTTAACAGCGAGGTCTTGAGAGCCGAAGAGGGTGATTGAAGTTAGTATGAGCACCGCCTGAATGAAGGAACGGAGGAAACGGGAGATCCCCGAGGAAACCCGCCGACCAACGGTATCGTCCGGCACAATTCCCACATGCGAAAATCCGGGAGTACACGGCCGGGGATTGAATCCGGTTCGCCTTGGTGGGACGCGAGCAGGCTAACCGCTCACCCACCGTGGCCTCCGCGCAGCAAAAGGTTTTACTCCGGGGCAACACGAGTACTAATGCTGGCAGCTACTGTAGCCATTTGGTGACAGACAGTAAATATATTTTCAGAAAAGAAATATGTCGATGTGCACAAAATGGCTCAAGTACTTATCAGTCTACGTTTAATAATACACCAGAATCTGCATTTTACTAGGAAAGAAGTGTTGCCATAGAAGGCATCAACCAAATAGCTTTTGTAAGATATTTTCTTTCTGCGTGTTTCGCAAAGTTGTACAAAATCTTACTGATATAAACATATTACCATTTGATTGAGGGGACATCCAGAAAAGAGTAGGAAGGTTTTCTATTGTGTGTAGTGAGACAAGCCCATTGATCGAATCGTTTTACAAACGTCTGTGAGCCGCGGACTAGAGGTTGTGCTATATTTAACATCACTCACATTTCGGGAATCGCTCGAGTAGGTAAAGGTTTGTCTCTATATCGCGTAGACGCGAGTGTCGCGATCTTAGATTATACTACCGATAGTTACCTTTAGTAGAATCAAAGATCGCGTAGACACGAGTCCAGTGATTTTTGCTTGTATTAATTGGACCTTCGTACTTGAGACTTAAAGGGGTCCCCCCGATCGGTCGATGTTGGCAGGCGATGAAGAAAATACGACGGGTACGGCGTATTCATGGTACGTTACGCCGACCGTGTAATTCTGTACACTTAATCAGTCAACTACATAAATATCTTTCAACCAAGAACAGTTTGGCACCTATTCTCTTTCATGTTATACACTTTTTACGCCATACCAATCTCTTCAAAAATCTTACATTTCACTTCCGGGTCACCGGATTTTCGCAAGTGGGAATCGTTCCGGACGATGCCGTTGGTTGGCGGGTTTTCTCGGGGATCTCCAGTTTCCCCCGCCCCTTCATTACGGCGCTGCTCCATATTAACTGCAATCACCCGCGTTGGCTCTCAAGACCCCGCTGTTAAGAGCTGCCCAAATCTCTTCACTTTCATTCATTTTACTTTGTAGCTTTTACGGAATTTGCGCCAACATTCAGTGATATTTTCAAAAATGGTATTTTTTCAATCGCTGTTACTGCTAGCAAAGAAGAAACTATCCATTAGTCCAAGTTTACACTTATTTGCCCTTTTCGAGCATCACGGGGACAAGGTGGTTTAGTGGTTAGACAACTCGCCTCCCACCAGACGAACCGTGTTCAATTCCCGGCGGGGGTTGCCCCCGGATTTTTGCATGACAGAAACGTACTGGACGATGCCGCTCGTCGGCGGGTTTTCTCAGGGATCTCCCGTTTCCCAAGTTCTTGCATTCTGGAGCAGCTCCATACTCACCTCACTTTACCTTCATTGGCTCTCAAGACCGCTATGTCAAGAGCCGCCCAAATCTCTTCACTCTTCAGTCACTCGAGCATCACTTTTAACCTCTGGCCGTCTCTCTCTTAGTATTGAAATAAACTCTACCGACTGACTTCTGTCGCCACTAAATTTGCCATTCAGCTCCGCGGCAGGGCTTTACGAGATGTGAAATGCCTGGTTAACATGTATGCCGATCACGCCGAACAGACAGAGTGGAAAATTAGAACAGCCAATCAGATTTCGTCTTCGTTTTCCACGTGATCGGCGGCAAGCAATGTTGAAAAAATATCGATATGTTGAAATTACGATATTATATCAACGATATATTGATATACATCGTTGATATATTTCAACGATATTTTATTCAAATCAATATATTTTTCCAGGTATCGGAAATAAATATTTTTAAAATACTTTTTAAAGGCTCTCATTTGAATACAAATATCGAATTTGAAAGTTACTATGCTTACTTTGGTAATATGCACAAAAAAAAGGCACCAAATATTTCTGAAATGCCTTGTGCCCTCGATGTGTAATATTCCAAGCAATTTTACATTTGTCAAGCTTTTTAATACAAAAAATATTGAATTCCGATGTAACGTTAATCGATATTTTTCTTTCGATCAATCGTTTAGTAGAACTATGCTTTAATAAATAGTCAATACGAATAATATAGATTATTTTTCACGATATAAACATTCCTTACCAGCACCGAAAATATGCCCTCAAAGGTCAAATGTATGCTTGTGAGAAGAGCAGACTTCATCAATATTTCCCACAGTTCCACTGTTTCACATATACTAAAAGTTTCATGAATTAAAGGCTGTTCACAGTAAAATGAGCACTTTTGAAAGCCTTGCTTAAGATCTATTTGTATGCACTTTGTGTACTCTTCAGGCTTATGAAAAATTAACATTGTCGTGGGCCTCATCACTTTTTTCGTGCGTTGGTCAAGTGAAACTCTGAAATTATTAGAAAAGAAAATTATTCTCAAATCAGCATTTTTTACACTTCGATACATTTTAAATAAACACAAACCGAATTAAATTATTTTCAAATGGTTACCAAACGCTTTTAATTCGACATTAAGATATGGAACTATTTTCCATTCATCGTTACCAACTTTACTGCGGACATGTCTCTCAGTGTGCCCGTCATAATATATGCAGGCAGGGGCAGTGACTTTTTTCTAAGGTTGATTTGATTTGTGCTCACTTTATAGTGAACAGACTATATCTACGTTTACGGATGTAATAGTTTAATATAGTTAGATGTATAAATTTAAATGAAACTGTGAAATCTAATGTTAATTTTACTCAACACATATATCAAATAATCATAATTTTGGAAATAAACAAAAGGGTAGCATTAAACTATATAATACTTTTTAAATGTGCAAATTAAAATAATGGAAGCGCTAAACTTTGTATTACATGTGGAAGTATAAAATAACGTACACTTCAAAAGCATTCGATAAAATTTCTAAACACGTCGAACTCACAGATGTAGAATAAATATTCTTTAAAACCATTTAATATAAACCCACGCTTTGAAATTACAAACCAGGGTGGCCGTTAATCATGTTTTCAACCAATTAACAAAACGAAAATGCTGGATATCTGCTTGCATGTGAACGGATATTTGGTCTGCCCGTTCTGTAAGCGCGGCAAGTGTGATTGGCGTATACAGTGATCAGGCAACCTTATGCATCGGCAAATGAGAAAGAGAGAAATAGACTCTGTGTATCGTGTCAGCATGGGCCTCACCAAGATATCTGCCAAAGGAGGATACAGGAATCAGAATATGTTTCCCTCAGAAGAGTGTGAGATTTCAAACTGGATTTTAGGCAAAATAAATGCAACAAATAACCGTGATGTGTCATATGAATAAATTAGTTAATCTGTAACAATATAAAATTTAGTAATTTAATACAACATAAACATAAAATAATGAGCAATTATGAAGCGTAAACAATGGGAATACTTGGTTTACTCTTTCAGCAGGGATTTGCATTTTCGGTATTTCGTCGGTAAAAACAATTTATTTGTTACGAAAATTGTTACTTCACTAATGCGAGAATGATTACGGATATTGGTTATTTATAAACGATTTTTGTGATGGATCTCTTGCATTTCAAAGAATAAAATCCAGTTTCCAGGGTGGGCAAATGCTTTCCCCTTGCCACCCCTCCTCTTATCCATCCGCTGACGTCACTGCTTGTATGTATGTGTGTGTGGGATGGGGTAGAGGAGGAATTAAATTTCACCCTCCAGACATGATAACGGCTTCCTGGAACTGCTACATCGTTCCGAAGGGTTGCTACCACCGCATATTCATCACGGTGGCGCACCGCGCTTTGCCGCTTTCCTGGAGAAAAGCGATTTCGGTGACGTCTCAGTGAAATTCCCACACTCTGCGTGTACCGAGCTACCCGCCTTCAGTCCGAGCTTCCAAGAAATGCCCCTGAATATAAACAGCCGGGAGACAACCAACCTGTATTATTACGCTTCAGGCCTGTCCAGAGGTTGGTTTCAAGGCTCGGAGCAAACAACAGTTCCCCAGGGCAGGGAATTCAACAGCTTCCCGTGGAAATTTAGACCTCGCTACGTCCTAAGCCAAGGGCGTGGCAAGGCCGGATTTGCATAAACACATAGCAAAACCAACAGAGAACCAAATGGAAAACGCCATGCAAAAGAACCATTTACTTGTACAATGTAAGGGTGAATTGACTAGTGTAAACGACTTACAACAGAAACAAAGAAATGGTTATTATTTTTCTTTTCATTTGTTACCAATAGTACATGAGGGAAAGCTAACATGAACTTCCCTGAACCTAAATTTCAAGTTAACTAAAATGTACACAATACTCTAGGTTACCTTCTCTTTCCAACAATAAAAGAGTAAAGTGCAATTATTGTTCATGTACATAAATTTGCTGTTACCGAGCTAGTAATTAGTTTTTTTATTTGTTTATACTAAAATATGGGTAGTAGTTATGCAAATAACTGGCCATTTAGAAATGACACAAGGCCACCACAAGATATACTGTGCAAGTTACCTCAAAATAAAATCGTCACAAAATGACGGAGTAAATACTGTCGTACCGACATTACTATACTGTCATGAGAAAATTATATCAGTTCCTACCCAAGAAAGCAAAGATAGTAAAAGATGTTCACGATAAAGTGAGCACTTTTGAAATCAACCTTAGAAAAAAGTCACTGCTCCTTACTGCATATATTTTAACGGGCGCCCTGAGTGACATGCGCCCGGTAAAGTTGCTAACGATGGGTGGGAAGTAGTTCCGTATCTTAACGTCGACTAAAACGGTTTAGGTAACAATTTCTGATAATTTAAATTATTTCCTTCGCTTTATGTTTTTTTAAATGCACAGAAGTTTAAAAATCAGCATATTTGTAAAATATTTACTTTTCCAACAATTTCACCATTTCACTTGACCGACGCATGGTTAACGTGATGAGAACCATGACAATGCTACTCTTACATAAGGCGGAAGATTACACAACGTGCATACCAGTACATCGTAAGCAGGGCTTTCAAGAGTGCTCATCTTACCGTGAATAGCCTGTAACAACTATTACTTTAACTGTTTTAAATCAATATTACTTGGATATTATAACTTCAAAATTTTATACAATATAGTTTTCATATACATCATCTGCTCGCGATCCCAAGTGGATAGAACAACCTGCTGAACAATTTCCAGCCTTAACTCTCGCGAGCATATACTATTTTTCAAAGAATTTCAGAAACTTCCTAAAGTTTTTCATTAGTTTACAACGTAAAGTTTTTCATTAGTTTACAAATGTTAAATACGACGAAGTCCCGAGTATTGACCACAATTGTCGTACCAGGCGTGACTTGATCACCAGAGGTTAACAACACAACCTCCATAAGACGTGGCTTGGTTACAAAAGTATAAGACCAAAACTTTCATAGTTATTGTCTAGTTTACAAATGTTTATAACCATAGCCCCCTTCATTAATAACTTGGTCACAAAACTTTCATAATGTTTTGCAAAATGAGTACAGTAAGTAACATTAATTTATTTCTACCCATTATAAAAACTCAGATAAGAGACCAACATTCCGCAATCATTTAAAAGACTTTGAAAATTCGACAATCATGGCCCTAGCCTAACGTCCAACTGCCACAAAGGTCCTACTTGCTTGAAGAGCCTATATTTGTGCTTTAAATCCAGAATACTACTTATCTTGTAGAAGAACGCCCGCTAAAGGCCGCTGACTGATCCCAAATGAATCATGTACAGAGATTAAATACACATTTCCGCCACATGGTGCATCCAATCACAGCAGTGATACTTAATTTTCCTCAGAAAATGTCGTTATTCCAAGAATTAAGTGGTATTTTTAATAATTCTTATAGGGGTCGTGAGATTCACGACCAATGGTGGTTGACGTAACCAAATAAGGTGAACCGACGCAGCGGTCCCCTTTCCCCTTTGAGAGTAACATAAAAGAAAAATAAACCACCAATAACATTGAAATACTCAATCACACTTCCGGCATGTCGACCAGGTTGCAGGAACTTGCGTAACCAAACGTCATTGATTTGCTATGCGCGCGCACAAGTAGAGAGCAGTCTGCAGCGCCTGCTGCCGATGGTGCTGCCACCAGGTGTAGAATCGTCGAAGCGCCTTACAGCTTCACAGTTGTCTGCCATGGCTGAGCGTTGCTGCACGTGGAAAACTATCTCGTACGTTGACACACGTTTCCGTTACCCCAGGTCTTCCAGTGTCTTTTTAAGGTCACGTAAACATGCCAAGAACATTGCAAGTTAGTTATTCAATAGATTTTAAGCCATTAATATTGTTTGTAACTCCAACACCAGCGTGTTAAACCTTCGTGCCTGCCGGGCACTGTGTCGTAAAACTGTCAGGTAACCAAAACACAGTAATTATTCGAATGGGTTATTATGGCGATCGTGGTCCAGCCCGCTAATTTAACAGTTTCTAATTAGATATCATTGTTGTTAATTCCAAGGGCGATTGGCGTGATCCAGCCCGTCACAAAATTTTACCAAAGACTGTTCACGGTAAAGTGAGCATTTTTGAAAGCCCTGCCTGTGATCCCGCCATGGGCTTGATCAATTTATTCATTCATCGGTCAAATGAAACTGTGAAATTATTTGAAAAGTAATAGTTTTACGTATTTGATAATTCCTACACTCATACACATCAACAATAAAAACAGAAAGCAATAGAAATTATTTCAATTTGCACAAGTGTTTACTTTACATTTTTTCTCCGACATAAACAACTATATGCAAATCAGAGCCGCGATATTTGTCAAAAGTTTATTTGAAAAGTGCTCCCTACTGAGT
Source organism: Dryococelus australis (assembly GCA_029891345.1). Taxonomy (NCBI): domain Eukaryota; kingdom Metazoa; phylum Arthropoda; class Insecta; order Phasmatodea; family Phasmatidae; genus Dryococelus; species Dryococelus australis. The sequence continues at coordinate 104,617,760 of CM056998.1, forward strand.
GGTAAATAAGAGAATTGGTAAAATAAAATAAATAATAGTTTTTGAAGGGTAATCAGTAAACAATGACAAACGCCTCGGGGTGATGAAAAACAGCGTAAACAAGATCCGCGTGTGTTCTGTTTCCTCAGAATCTTAAGTAGTGACTGTAGAGTTTTAACACAGCAATCTGTTCAAAAAAGTTACAACATTGTGACTATATTAAAAAAGATAAACTTTTTTACAGAAGAATAAATGTTAATAACACAGGGCTACTTAACAGCGATTTTTGATAACTTGAACAGTTTTAAATAACCACGTTTATATCTCAATAAAGCGTTTCACATTTATTAATGGTGTTCCGTTCGCGTGAATGCTGTTATGAAGTTGCCACTTTGTTAACTCCATGCCATACAAGAAGGAGGATAGAGACGTAGCTAAATGACAAGAGATAATATGGTAGAGCACTACTGTAAATGATTAGGTTTATCAGCTATGTTCAACACACAATAAGATATTACTATTCAATTACTTAATTGGGGGAGCTTAAAATGAATTTGCCGACCTCCCGTGACGCAGTCGGTTGGTGCGCTTCCGATCTGTGGTGCGGGAGGTTCTCGGTTCGAATCTCGGATATGGTATTGGTGTTAATTTAAGGTAGGTTATAAGTCAGTACGTAATCCGTTCCCTGCTAAGCTTTCAAGCATAAAACCGGGGGACGTTTAAAAGCCCTTTACGATACAATACAATATAATAAATTTATTATATAATTAACCTATTATGAAAGGGTTACCTCAACCACTAATATGACAAACCAACTGGAATGTCCCCCACCTTAAGCATGGTTACAGAAGCTGTTCTGGTAGGCGGCTATCGCCGATCGGACACACCCATTCTGCGTGATATTCTCTCGTTGCTGGCCGGATTAGGAAATACCCTGCCCCCAATGTGGGGCTGGCCTATATCGGTCGCGTTTACTCGCCGGTAGATGGGGTTTCTGCTGTTGGCTTTACGCAATGTGTTGTTCCACTCCCGCTCGTTTCCTGGTTCAGTGTCTAAAGGTGTGATCAGGCAGGGATGTTTACTTAAGGCCTGATCACAACGCAACAATGGGTAACGAAATATCGACATTAATTTTTGTCCTGAAAATGGAATTGCATAGAAATACTCCTCAACATTATAAAAATTAGATTTGACTGCTGACAATGAGAGCCATATGAAAACTATGAAGAGCCCTTAAGGACCCAACGCATTGTGATATCGATATCGTAGCACACTTCGTGCCATATGGCTGGCGTTTAGTCATTTACTTGCAATTAACTGAGAATGCAGATGATTTAATAGCACAGCAATAATGCAGAATTCGAGTGCCTTTAGAAGAGAGATGGACGGCTCTCGCACCAACCAACTACGTAATAACGATTCTGTTGCAGGCAGCTTGCAGAGGTGTGGTACAGTGTATTGAACCTAATTGGTTACTTGCAATAGTTTCAACTGCCTAGCACCCACCGTTTTCGTTTCAAATGCACATAGATTCCGCTGCCACGATACAGTGCCTCGTATGTAGGCACATTGTTTACAGTAGGTATTAACCTTGCCCGTCACCATCGCCTGTGCTGTGGCTATACATGCCGGTAGTACAGCCTGCAAACTAAGCGCTGTATCGCTGCCACGATACAGTACCTCGTATGTAGGCACATTGTTTACAGTAGGTATTAACCTTGCCCGACACCATCGCCTGTGCTGTGGCTATACACGCCGGTAGTACAGCCTGCAAACTAGGCGCTGTATCGCTGCCACGATACAGTACCTCGTATGTAGGCACATTGTTTACAGTAGGTATTAACTTTGCCCGACACCATCGCCTGTGCTGTGGCTATACACGCCGGTAGTACTGCCTGCAAACTAGGCGCTGTATCGCTGCAGTGGAATCTAGCGGAATCTTTGTGTGCGTTTTGAACGAAAACTGTGAGTCCTAAGCAGTTGCAACAATGGGACCATTTTTGTTTCTTAGGTCATACTGCTTAATAAACTAACATAAAACGTTCATAATTAATGACTGTTACGAGGTTGCCGGCAATAAGAAAGTGGCCACCCCTGTTATTATCGTAACGGGGTGTGTTATTACTGCCAATTTGCTTTTAGGTTGAAGATCTTGATAACATAAAACAATGTTCCGCTAAGTGTACTTTCATCTCGCCTGGTTTCCGATATTTCGCAAAAATACATTCCAAAATCTCCATTTTCGGGAAATTATTTCGCCCTTAATATTTAGTTAAGTTACAAAGTGTCTTGTATAGTTGCCACCTGATTTTGCATAAGGAATCACCTCACAATGTTGTTCGGTCGAATTCAGCCCTATCCTGTGTGTTTGTGTGTGCGTAAATAAAGAATTGCTGGTAAAATATTTTTTCTGCAGGCCACTCTGATGAGTGTGATGTGCAGTACATGGCCCACGGGCCTCTAACCGAATAGCCGTGCTTGTACAGCGACAGAATTCAAGTATTGTGTATACTAAACTTCACGTAGTACGGCATAACTTCAACAAGTCTCAAAGTGAACATGCACAACTGCTCGGTCATTCGATATAAACAAGACTATAGGCCGTTCACGGTAAAGTGAGCACTTTTTTAAGCTGTTTCATCAGACATAATAACCAATAAATACATTTCTTTGTGGCCTCAGACTTTTGGTTTTAGGTATGGTGAATGAATACATTGTGTTTATTACTCACATGCCAAGGTTTACATTAACATGTGGTGGAAGGATTTAAATTGGCCAAAAGAAAAAGGTAACTAGGGCTTCAAAACTGCTCACTTTACTGTGAGTGGCCTATAATAGACATGCATTAGTATAGAAGCCCACTCATATTACGAAATTCTTGACACACTTTTTTTTTAACAAATGCCGGTTTATTTTACTGTCTTTGACATAATAGAAATTAAACAAATCTGAGTGATACTGCCTGTATGGCATCTGTATTTGTTTTCACCTGAAATATAATACCATCTGTTATGAACACCTTATAATCTTAATATTTTTAAACTGTTTGTCAGATACTAGCTTATTTTAAATGACTCTGGACTTAAAACAGTTCTTAAGAAACAGCTAGTAAAAGATTTTGATTTAACACAACATGGCTTTGTGAATGCTTTTACCTCAGATGTTTCATGTATAGCTGCTGAAAGTGAGCAGGATTAACTGTAAGTTTTAAAATAAAAATAATAGTTAAGTATCTCGATGTAAGTCCGATAAGGAGGAACAAAAAGTGATTATCGAATTACATAGATTTATAAATCTTGCATTAACAAGCAGCTCTTGTGGAAATAGTATTCAGTATTGAACTATTTCGTTATGACACTCGAACCACACAAGGCACTATATTGGCAAATATTTCTTACATGAAATCTATTTTCACTACATTTTTTATTATATAAGGGTTTCCCACAAATTTGGCAGTATACATGGTTATCTTTATTTCCTTTGTTAGTAAATAAGGGAATTCATTCCTATCAGTAGAAACATCACTCGAACTGGCATGGCGTGTTTTCTTTTATTTCTGTTATCAACCAGGCTTCTGTGTAGCTGACTTAATAGGTTTGATACTCTAGAGAAAATTTTGGAGGCTGTGTTTTCAAAGAGTAAAGAGAAATTTCAGTGGTTGGAGGATTTTTTTAACGTTTCCGCAAATGTTTTGGAAATCAGTGGGAAGAAGAAATAAACGGAAATTTCTTTCGAAATGTCATAGATGTGTTTTATTTTTGTTATTTCTGACCATAAACTTCCTGTCACCAGTAACGTTTCACCGCGACTGTTCAATTATAAGTGTAGAATGATTAGTAATCATGTAATGGATTCTGGAGAGATAGCCTGGAGTGAAGGGAACTACGGTAATAAAACAAAAGCAGATTTTGATATATATACATATGTTCCGTTGCTAACAAATTTGTACATTTTGAATACTGCTCAGGATGGACGAACATTTACTGCGCGGACGTGCTGATTCCCAGGTGAATGAAAAACAAAGTCGGTTTCACGGAAAAAAAAATTATTTCTGCAAATGATATAAGCTCTCTCTGAATCAACATATCGCTGTTTCCGAAGATGCTGCTTACACATATACTTCCATAACCAAGAAGTATTCTGAAACCTCTCGTCAGTGATTTTGGGATTATTTCAAAGCCAACTCTCGACACTTTTGCACGGTAGTTTTTTAAGAGCAACCATAAATGATACATGCATTCTTTTTTACCGTGGATCACGCAGGCAAGGGAACACTATTGAAGTTGCTCGCTTGGGAGCTGTCAGTCAGATGGATGTTGCATGAAATGCTCAGTGCGCCCGTTAGAATACACGCAGACAGAGGCAGTGACTTTTTTCTAAGGTTTATTTCAAAAGTGCTCACTTTATCATGAATAGCCTTTAAGAACACATGTGAGTGTCTCCCTTATCGCTCGCTTGCTCCTGGCCCTCGAACGTGCTAAAAATCTCCAGGTACTCTACATTCCATTCACGGTTTCTACGGATGTTTTTAAATAAACCTTTGAAAATCACACCAGCAGTAATATATTAGCCTGTTTTTTAAACAATTTCTACACCGCAAGTATATAACACTGATTAACTTCCAAAGTATTATATATTTAAATAGATGAAAGATTACATTCGTATATTCTATAACTTGTAATTTTATTTATTATTCAATATGAATTATAAACAGTGAGGGCGGTGGTGTTTTGGCAACGGCTAGTAAGAAATAGTTCATAGTTAAAATACGGTCCGTGAGCTCTAGTGACGTGGTGTTTGTTTTTCGACCGAACAAAAAACTGTCGGCGGAGCAGAGCATGTCATGTCACCCCCTCTGTCTCTCTCTCTCTCTCTCTCTCTCTCTCTCTCTCCTCTCTCTCTCTCTCTCTCTCTCTCTCTCTCTCTCTCTCTCTCTCTCTCTCTCTCTGTCTCTCGCTCGGGAAGTTTCGCACCACTGGTAGCAGTAGAAGAATTATACATGCTTTCAATTTTAGCAGATTATGATTCTTGAATTTGTAATTCACAATTTAAAAAAACAATTTGATGTTTCAATAATTATAATATATTTAGTTGTGGTGGCGGGAGGGTACAAATCCGAAGTTAACAGAAGGGGCGAGGGGCGCATGACATGACGACATGGCGTATTTGTTTTCCTAAACAAAACGTTTATTTTTCATGCTGCGAAAAATACTTCAAATTGCCACTTCAAGTTTCTACAAGTTTTTTTTTTTTTTTTTTTTAACCTACCTAGGCAATTTACGATGTTATGATAAAGCTGTGTCTCCAGGGCAGTAATAAATATACAGTTACGTGTGTCGTTAACCGCTGCAGGCGGATGGGTGTAGCTGCTTCGTTGTTACTCTGGCCGGGTGTGTGTGTGTGTGATTGCAAATATTGGACGTGCGAAATTTATACGTTTTAACCGTGAACTATTTATTACGAAGTTATTTACACGTTTGTTTATTTATCACAACGTAACTTCACCATCGGTGTTTGAAACACAATTGTGTAACGTGCTTACGTTTTTTGGGATCTGAATGTTTGCCACAATCCCAACAAATTACTAAACCCAGCCAGATAAATTAAAATAAATAATGAAATAAACCTAGTAAAAACTAAGTATCTATGCAAATAAATATGGGAGGGATAAATTTATAGTAGGTTTATTTGTGTGCATGTTCACCATCTCTTTTAAATTTGTCGCTGCTACGTACAAAAAATTAGAGACACGATTTGCGTGTTTGAAATTACTCTCTTTTTCGTTGGACTAATTGCTTCTTCGTTTTAATATTTATTCCAACTAAGGCCATCCTTTTAACGAAATAATCCAAAAACACATAAATAACAAGAGGTTAAATACCACAGTTCATTCCCCACAGTTGTAACAGGGTTAACCACATTTTCGGAAAATATTAACATGTATTATACGTAACAAATATGTTCAACCAACGTAAAATAATAACCATAAGAACCATCGGCAATGCAAGCATTGTTAAAAAGTCATAAAACTTACCTGAATATAATTATAGGTCTAAATAGTGAATAATCGTAAGTAATGGTTTTTGAAATATAACAGTATTCTTTGAACAGCTGTAAACAATGGATTTAAAAGCTGAAATGTAGGATTCACATGTCAGTGTTTGTGTTTACGTGTAGCGGAAGGATACGTAATTAGTAACCGAAAGTGGACCCGTCAGTGGACTATACACCATCAATGGAATATACGCAGTGCCTTTAACAAGGCCGTGGTCAACCGAGGGAGGGCAGGGGTCATGTTTTCGCAGGCAATATGTTCTGCGTGCGAGCGAACGAGGGTTATCGCACCTGTGTCGCACAAGAGGCCGTTATACCGCATCATCAGTCATGGCGAACCCCTTCCGTCTCCTGCACCCCCCCCCCCCCCCCTTCTTCAAGCAACCCCAACCCCCACGTCAAACTTCCTCCGACTATCCGGGTCACCCCCTACCTTTCTTCTCGTTCATCTAGTTCACCCACGCAGCTGGTGGGGTGGCGTTCCCCACCGCTTCTCCCCCCACCCTTCCCATAGCCACCACCCTTATTTTCCTCTCCGGAGCGGAGTAATTATGTAGATGTATTCCCCTCCGACCCACTCCCCCTTCGCACCCCTTAAAGAACCCCGCGTGGATCGCTCCACGCCCAGAATAAGCCCAAAATAAATGCAGGCCGTGGCGTCGATTTGCGAGAGCCGAGAAGTCGAGAACACCCCCGCCCCCGCCTACTTGCGCTATAATATTAATTTGAATGAAGGCCATTGTGAATTAATGCGCTTTGCCCAACGAAATGCTGTGAGTGGGAAAAAAGGGGGGGGGGGGTTGAGGGAGACGTCAGCTCTTGCACGTAGAAGGGCTTTGACAATGGTTTATGCAGAGTGGAAGGCGGGGGAAGGAAAAGGCAGGTGCTTTTGTGTTCCTTTGTGGCGTCTGTGGGGGGTCGGTTCTATGAAGGTTACACGGTTGGAAAAGTTCCCGACTTATTACCATGGAAATTAATGTCGTCACACCACACACGTATAATGTCGGTTTCTTTGATGTGACGGGTGGTTGGGGGAAAAAAAGAAGGGGCTGGTGGTGGCGGGGGGTTGGGAGGAAAATCTTTGGGGTAATTAATTGCGGTAATGCATTTACAATTACCTGCTCTTGCCGGCTCTCCGAGTGGAAAAACCGACAGGGAATGTTTATTCAGAGCCTTGCTGTTTAGCACGGGTCGTTCTTGTTTTCGCTACAAAGGTTCGCCGGAGGATATTTATCATTCGAGAACTCATATAGGGGTTCGTCGACACGCATAAGGCGTAGGGACAGGTGTATTTGCGCGAAAATATTTAAAGACTAGTTGTACTCCAAAACACTTTTGTTCATATACACTTTCGCGGTTGGATGATTTTTAAACGTCACGTGTCTCAAGTATCTGTCAGCGAATAATGGACGTTCAGTATCGGAGTACTTTATTACGATTGTTCCATCCAAATAAGAACATGACTTCTCACGTAGACACGCGGCCAAGAACAAAAGACAGTTGAGGTAGTGGTCGTGGGGTATTTAAGTCTAGCATGGCCATAAATATGTTCGCGAAAACACCTGTACCTAATAAAGTGGGGCTTGTGATGTATTTATCCCGTGACGACATTGAAACAGGTTCGTTTCTGGAGGCGCATGTAACGTCAGAGTGTATCATTTTTACCAAATTCAAAGTTTGTATGATAGTTATGCTGCTATTTTGTGGATGGCGTAAGTACTACCAACATACTTATATATAAAGAAGCTTACACTGTAATGTTCGTAACGTACCAGCGTGTCCTCTTTCGACTGCTCGCCTCCCACCAAGGCGACCCGGGTTCCATCCCCGGCCGGATCACTCCAGATTTTCGCATGTGGGAATCGTGCCGGACGGTGCCGTTGGTCGGCGGGTTTTCTCGGGATCTCCCGTTTCCCCTGCTCTTTCATTCCAGCACCAATCCATACTCACCTCAATCATCCTCATTGGCCTCGTTGTTAAGAGCCGTCCAACTCTCTTCAATCACACTCCTTCGACTGCAACAAGACCTACCGTATCAAGTTTGCATGTTTCCTAATGATGCCATGAACTGTTTAACAAAGTGAGTTACAGATGTTTTCAATGCCAGGAATTTGTAAACAATATTGAATTAATTAGCTACTATTTTAATTTAGATTTTATCTTTGGTAGGAGACGTAAATATTGTATTTTCATAGTTATAATGATGGCCCCGACTGTTTATTTTTGAAAGTCATATTAATATGCTAAGACCTCACAGTAATGTAACTTGACGAATCGGAAATCTGAATAATTCTTGACACTCATGTAACAACGTAATATACTAATGGATATCAAAGAAAATTTTGTGAATTACATACCTTGTACGTTTGACATTCACAAACAGTTTTGTTAGATTTTAAAAAGGTCAGAGATTTGCTTTACTGTCAGGTACATTTTGATGACTATCAGCAGGACACTCTTGTTATTTTGAAAACCTATATAAAGTTTCCTTTGCCATATTCGAAAAGTGTTGTAGTAAAGAGAACACAAAACTAACAAAAATCAGAGCCAGGAAAAGGAAAGAGAATGTCGAGAGGTGGGTCAAATGTGAATGATTTAGGAAAATACGAATTAATGTAAGCTTCCTTATTCCTTCACCCTTCACGAATTAATTTTGAGGATTGAGGTCAACCTGTCTGTACGTTGAATGCTGTGACCATTGAAGGAGTGATGCTTATTTTTTCTAGAGGGAAACTTTTTAATATTCGTATTGAATAAAATTAATTAACACGTATACATTAAAACATTTTTTAAAAAAATTGTACCTAATTTTTAACGAAGTTCAAAATGACCAAGATTAAATTGGGATGACGACGCACAACAATAGCAGTCTAAGCAGGGTGGCAGAGGTGTGTGGCTAGACAACTCTCCTCTTACCACGACAAACCGTGTTTGAGCGCTGGGGAGGATGGTTCACAACTGGATGTTCACGTGTGGGTGTCGTGGCGAACCCTATAGTTGGCTGATTTATTTTCTCGGGATACGTCCGTTTCCCTCATTGTTTCATTCCGTTACCATTCCATCCTTAGTTCGTTTCACACGCATGAACACTAAAAATCTCAGCTGTTGAGTGCCGTTCAAAATTTATCACCCGCAATTTCAGATTGTGAATATGTACGTATGGGAAATGCCTCCGCGATTTCAAGAAGATCGCGTCAGTACTAATGACGAAGCATCATATATGGAAATTTAGAATAGCCGATTCGTTCCCACCAATTGACGCTCTGTGTCAGAACGTAGTGAAATATATACTGAGTGTATGAGACATTAGTAATGTAATGTAATGTGTGAATAAATCATGACAAAGGACGCTATGGTACTCTGCCAAGTTTAATTAACATTTTGATAATGATTCTAAATATTATGTGACACTGTCATGTAGTAGAGCAACAGTTTTCAGATTTTTAACCGAATACCATTCGAATTTTTTGAATTTTTCCCCGTCCTCGTGTAGTGCCAAGCCACTAGTTACCAAGCTCTGGATGTTAATAACAGATGCAAATTTAATAATACTTGAAATTTTTTTTATTCCTGTTTTTTTTTTGCTCCTATGTGCGATGTTTTTTTCCACCAAAGATTGGATAAAAGAGATATAAGATTACCGTGTTTAACGAACGTGCGATTATCCCAGCCCTTTGAATTATCTGTTTCCCTTGATGTACTCGCACGCCAAGTGCATGGTTTAATTTCAAAGATTCCGCCCTGCGATGATTGAAATACTGCGTCAATAAAGCGGCTGATAGGGACGTCAAGCAGCGTGATACAGATAAATTGATGAGACAGGCCTCCCCGATACACAAGCTACGCTCACACACATACACACAACGAGAAAAAAAAATGTCCGCACTTCCCGTGATCGGAAATTTTCCACTTGTGTTTTTTTTTTAATATTTTTTTGATCATGTAAATATTGAAACATGCAATTAAAAACCTATGTGCGGCACGATATCTCGCAGCAGAGCCCCAAACTCCAATTCGGATATTTTTTTTTGTTTTCGTAATTTTTATTGGTTCGTGGCAGGCACTTTACGCCCGACAGAATGATTTACTTCACGTACCTCGAGTTTATGGTGTCGTATGTGCAGGCTTTCTCAGCATTGTGCGTCAGTTTATTTCGCCTGCGTAATATGCAACTTGCATAGATGTGCGTGAAATTGCGGACTCCCAGGCGCTGTTTTGCTACCTTCAATTTTATATTTAGAAATATTAGATGAATGTTCCGAATATTTTGCTACTAGTATTTATTGTATGTATTACTCCATAGCGGCCATGGTTTGAATTTCAACATGCAGCTTATTTATATGCATACATATTTCTAAAAATGTTTATCAACCTGCAAAAAAATTTTTAATTTAAGTGGCTTAAATATTTCGTTTTAAAAACAGATTTCAGAACACCGAGAACGCTGGATGATTCCAAGGGATTACTCACTCGAATGATTCAATTTTGTATCGGTAATGTTTAACAGTTTTTTAACGCCGCTTTCATCACACAGTAAAACTGTGAAAAATTATAATTCTTAAAAATTTGCTGAAGTCTGTTTAACTAGGAAAATAAGCCCTCAGTATGTTTTCATACAAAAAATCCCAACTCCAAGTGATTTATCTCTCAGTAAGTTATTGCATCTTTGAAAATATGACAACCAGGCTTCTGGATGCAAGCTCCATTGTAGTAAATAAAAGTTTGTTTGAATGGCATCATGCAGATGTAAATATTTATCGTAAATTTTGCTTTATGCTTCCACGTTATTGAAAGCAGTTTTTTGTAACTTGCCACCAATATCTTAGCTTTCGGAATATGACGCTCGCTTCTATTTATTACTTGCTACAAACAAAATAAACCTCCCCCTTCCCCTTTCACCTTTTCCACGTCAGTAACCAACAATGAAAGACAAAATTAACAGCTCTGTACTCAGTAAACAGTATAAATAAGCGAAAACTGAGCATTTCTGTCGCAGATAAATATATAGTTTAGGCGTTGCAAAAAAAAACTAATTTTTTGTTCGGAACTATACAAATATCGGTGAACACTGTCGCTTATCGAGACTAATAAAAGTGTGTTTGTGAGCTGTTAAGAGTGGAATGGACCCCCGCTTTTTTTGTGAAATAGTTGTTCGTACGGATACGCGTATCTCGGTAAATAAATGTTCTGCAAATAATATTTTTTGTCAGAAAAGATCAAAAACAATTATCTATACCGCAATTTTTTTTAGTTTTGTCATATTAAGTGTATTCTTGGTGGAAAAAAATCGTGAAAATAGTTAAATATCACATTTTTAAAGCTTGCCTATGTAGTTTTCGTAACCGGCGAGAGAAAAGTTCAAAGATACAGGTGTAGTTTAATATGTAGGCTTTTATGGCTTGTAAAGAAGTACCACTGTTACATATTTAATTTGCACAGTGCAGCGTCAGGACGGAAACATTGCACGCCTTGCGCGTAGGAGCGATGGGGCACTAGGTGTGCGTGTTATTGTTGCCCGTATCGGGCCCTCGCTTCTTGACTGAAACTTGCAGTGGAGTGAAGATATTTTGGAAACTTTGAACATCAAAGTCTTGAGAGCCGACGAGGGTGAAGTGAGGTGAGTATTGAGCAACGCCGTAATGCCGGGACGGGGAAAACCCGCCAATCAGCGACATTGTCCAGCGCGATTCCCACAAGCTAAAATCCGAGGGCGACCCCACCGGGAATCGCACCCGGTTCGCCTACGTGGGAGGCGAGCAGCCTAACCACTACACCATCGCACCCCCGAAAACTTGCAACACGTGAGCGAATTCCCTCTCTGGACTCTTTCTTCTTCTGAATACAGTGGAGATATAGGCTGTTCACGGTAAAATAAAGTACTTTTGAAAGCCCTGCTAAAAATCTACTTGTATGCGCATTGTTTCTTCTTCTGCTCCATGTAAATTTAACAACGCCATGGGTCTCATCATATTATTGATGCGTCGGTGAAGTGAAACTGAAATTATTACAAACTTACATATTTGGCAAATCTGCTCATTTTTTATACTTCGATGCATTGAAATTAAAAATTTAAAGTGTAAGAAATAATTTAAGTTATTAAAAATGGCTACATGACACTTTTCAGTCGACGTTAAGATATGGAACAATTTTCTTTACTAGGCGCATGTCACTCAGTTCGTCCGTTAAAATATATGCAGGCAAGGTTAGTGACTTTTTCTAAGGTTGATTTCAAAAGTGCTCACTTTATCGTGAACAGCCTTTAATCAGAATCACTTGCTGTGCAGCTTGCCAGATATAGGACATTGTGACTATAAGGGCGAATCCCATCCACTAAAAACTACACCTTCGAAGATTGTGAAATCCTGAGGAAGTCTTCAGTAATCATTTTTCACATATTTAAAAGTGATTTATTTTGTGATTTACAGTGAACTAAAATACTCCAAGTCATTGTTCACTGGTACACATCGCGCGTTTTTGAATGTTTGCACGTTCTCTCTGATCAAGCTTCAATGCAAATAAGAAGTATTGAAATGCATTTAAAAAATTTCCCATCTTAAAATGTAAGTGTATTAGAAATAATTGGTCTAAACGGAAACAAAATATCCACATCACTGCCTTTAAAACGTGATTTCGACGGTTCTGCTGGAGAGCTCGTGAGCTAAATACTGCGCTGTTAAAATTTTCTGTATATTCAAGTTTTTAATTTTTTTTTTAATTTAATATTTTTTTTGTGAAATACACAGTTAATGTTCAGAAACGCGATCCTCAATAATGCAAATCTGAGCTGAGCCCCGTAAATACAAAATACGCAATGTCTTCGTACTTCCCATAGCGCCTGCTTTTAGGAAAGAACAGTGCCGATTGTACACGAAGCTTTCTTCGCTTCTGGGACCTAAAAAGTGTCGTTGCTGCGGGAACTATAATATCTATTCTATTTAGACGTATTCCTTAAAAATTCTTACATATGTAACAGCAAACATGGAACTCTAAAGCAAAGTTGTGAACTGGAAAAGTTATGTTTGTCACACTTTGTGAAATAGCATATTTACAACGAGCTTTGTCGCGAAAAGGTCGGAGGTGAGTGGTAAGCGCCATGGACTCTTAAAATTTTCGTTCGTGTTCGATTCTCCTTCCTGAATAAAATATTGTAACTCTTTTCCAGTTTTTTATATGCACGATTAAACATCCGCAATGGAAAACAATATTTTTTTCTTAGCCTCTTGTTTTAAACTGGAGGTATAGAAAAACCAGCAGATATAAGGAAGGGTTCCGTGAATTCACAGTAGGTCCGTTATTTCACGAAGAGTTCTGGAGTATATTTTACAAATTATTTCTGGTATATTCACGGAATTATTTTTGACAGTGGGGAAGTAGTAAATAACCAAATTCGTTGTGACTGCAATACCACTTATTTAAACCACTTATTAAATTCAGATGGCATACTGTTAGACACGTCAGTAAATTATATTGTAAAGGACTTATTAACGTCCCCCGGTGTTATGCCTTAAGGCTTACAAAATAACTTATGACCTAACTTAAACTAACACCCGTGCTTTGCCTAGGATTCGAACCCAGAACCTCCCGCAACCCAGACCATTGGCGTACCAACCGACTGCGCCACGGGAAGTCGTCTACTTTGTATACAGCGAAAGAAATTTTTCCTTTAGTTTTCTTGAGCGAATTCCGCGAGAAGTTTCCTTCAATCACCTTGCAGATATTGGAACACACTTCTGAAAATATTAAAATTGTTATAATTGAAATCAATGCTCTGGTTACCTCTGCAGTTTGCTTAATGTGTCACATTGAGGATATTGACGGTCATATGCCGTATGATGGATGGCGAGTGTTTCAGGTACTTTCCTCTGGTAGTTATTTAAGTTGTGAAACAATTAATAAAACTTCGTTGGGTGAAACGTACCTGAATAGAGGAGAAATTTTCTCCATCATCGTGAGCGATAATGTCTGCTTAGTACTTTCTCGCAGTGTATCAAAAATGGTTGAGTAGTTCCACAGTTTATTAACTGTAATTATATTAAGTACAAAGGTTTTATATAACAAATTTATTATATATAATTAAGCGTAGATTTCAAATGTATTGTAATTATAAACATTAAAACTAAAATTGCATTAAATTCAGGGAAATTGGCTGGTTTTACAGCAAGCATGTATGTGGCTAATCAAACATAAAACGTACCAAAGTTAGTTTTTCTTCTTTTTTGTGAAGCATTTATTAGTCTCTTATTTTTCCTCTTTACTGACAGGAATTCAATTACACAACATGGTCAAATGTATCCAGACATCCACTTGAAAATGATGAACACGTTTGGGCATCCCTCCACTGGGAACACTGGCAGTCAATACTGTGTTAGCCCACCCTTAGCACTTATGAAAGCCTGCAGGCAGGTCCACCAAAAGTAATTCCGGCCCTGAGAAATGCGTGCTGTGGGCCTCCTACCCCCTCGACGGGAAAAAATCGACAGTTTACAACAACATAAATAGTTGTCATCTATGCAAAAAATAATAATAAGTTTTGAGTGTCGAAATTATATTTTCACGTAATACTTAGTTTTATAGTTAAACATTTACGAGTCGGGCCTGGCCCGAGCCCCCTTGTGACGCAGGCTCCTGAGCATTGCCCTCCCCCCCCCCCCCGGCCTCATGACAAGCCTGGCCTGCACTCTCGCAGGCATGCTTTCAATCAGGTGGCGGGAGGTTTCATAGGAAATGGCAGTCCATTCCTTGCGGAGCGCCGAAATGAGAAGAGGTATCGAGTTGGGTCGGTGTGTTCGAACACGAAGTTGGCCTTCGAAAACATCCCACATACGTTTTTATTGCATTTAAATCAGGACACTTCGCAGGCCAGTGAGAGGTTGTCGTCGAAACACTCCCTCACACGTCCTGCAGTATGGATGGGTGTTCGGTCATGTTGAAAGATACCATGCTCATACCCGAACAGGTCTTAGACAGCAGACAACATGAAAGCGGTTTATATGCCAACGTAAACTTGTTCCTTATCAATGCCACGTAAAACAGCAAGGGGACAAAATTCCTTCAGGAGAGCATGACCGCGCTGTAACACACCACCCCCGAAATTCATAGTTGGCACTATACAGGCTTTAAGATGTTCACCAGGCATTCGCCCCACCCAAACCCTACCATCGTATCGCCAAATTATAAATCGTGATTCATTATTCCACTGATTTTCCACTGTCCTATTGTCCAGATCCAAAGTTCCTGGCACCATGCGAGACGGCGTTTGGCATTTGTTTGTGTTGACGGGTGGCTGGTGGACAGCTGCTCGGCCATGGTCAGACCCTTGCGAAGCCCTTGGACTCGAGGACGTAGCAAGGCTGGAATTACCCCAATCCCAGAAAAATCTGATCAAAACAATGGCACAAAATGCCACCAACTAAAATCTATTGAGCAGGGCAGGAGTATTATTATATGAAAAATTCAAACCAGTATGAAAACTCATGAAGTACGTAGAAAACTTGACTTGTATTATTTTCTTTGTTCCAACAAAACAGCGCATTATTTGGGGGGGAAAAAACACCATATCCAAAAAATCTCTTTAAAGATAAAATAATTTTGTTTGTATTTGTACATAAATACCTTTACATATATTCTCGAAAATTACCCACAGTATTTTCTGCCACATGTAGCTATATTTTAACACTTTCCAACTTATAGGGAAATTCAGGTACATTTAAATTCAGATTAACCGGCCATCCACATGCCACACTAAAGATACTTTCCGTTTGAATCATTTCACTTGGCTAACCTGTACATTTTTCGGGCCAAAGGCCATTAATTTAAAATTGCCATTCCATTTAAGTAGTATAAATATGCCGATTTAGGTACAGACGCAAAAAGGTGACTCAAAACGTTGTGCTTGGGAGCAGTTGCAAAAAAGTGACTCGAAAAGTTGCGTTTGAGCACAATCGCAAAAAAGTGACTCAAAAAGTTGCGTATGGGAGCAGTTGCAAAAAGTGGATTTAAAAGTTGCGTTTGAGCACAACCGCAAAAAAAAGTGACTTAAAAAATTTGAAAACGTTTAAAAATAAAATATTGTATATAATAAATGAGAACAAATAAAAATCATCTGATGTCTAATATGATGACGACCATGGCAATGAAAAAGGTTAACGCAACTGGTAATGTTTGGAAAGAATATAAGTTTAAGAAAGATATTTTTGTGAAGAGAAAGAAGAAGAAACCTCAAGAGAGGTATGTCAAGTGTGAAACTTGTAATCACTTTTACAAACCATCTCTCATAAGAAGTCACTTGAAAAGTAAAATTCATAAAGTACATACTCAGATTCAGTGTAGAAGAAATCGAAACAACATTTCAAAGTAGGAACAAGACTTATGCTGTAAAGAATGATGTGAATGCATACAAAACCGAAATCATTTCCTAAACGATGTAAAATAAACTGTCACGGGACTAATTAATAAACATTTAAAATCACTCAAAGTGAACATGGAAATATTCACTGAGAACAAAAGGGGAATTGGTGGGGAAATTGAATATGTAGAAAGCTCCTTTAAAACAAAGAACGAAATTATACTGAAATCGACTAATCTGGAAGAATATTATGCCAACAGCATATCAAAATCATAGCTGAGATGGGGGATTTCTAAGTAAAGGGATCTCAGTGGGTACTCAACAGAATATTTAAACTAGAAGTGCCAATAAATAAATATGTACCGTTCAAGGGCAGTTCTTATGTTGATCTCCCAGAAAAAATAAAAGCTAAGCAGGCGGTAATTAATGTTAAGAACAATGATCAAAAGTGTTTTTTGTGGTCTGTTCTATCTGCATCGCATCAAGTACAAAGAAACCCCCAAAGAGTGAATAAATACATAGCTTACGAACTTGAGTTTGACGATGGACTTAAAGGATTGGAATTCCCAATGAAATTGGATAGCATACCAACCTTTGAGAGAAGAAGTGGAATTTCTATAATGTATACGCATACGAAGAAAAAGATGGTGGTAAGAAATATATACTCTCCCCATTAAAAACAACAAAAAATAAGACGGATAAGCACATTAACCTACTCTATATCAAAGACGAAAAGAACGACCACTACTGCTGGATAAAAAGTCTTTCGAGACTTATCACATCACAAGTATCACATAATGGTCACTATATATATATGTATATATATATATATATATATATATATATATATATATATATATATATATATATATATATATATAATAGATGTTTGCAACATTTCTACTCTGTAAGTAAGCTAAAATATCACGAACAAGACTGCCGAGATCACGATGGTGTTAGAGTTGAACTACCATCCAAAGGAAAAAATTACATTAAGATTTAAAAAACAAAAATCATTTTTTGAGAGTCTTGTTTGTCATATATGCTAATTTTGAATGTTTTTTTTGACTAAAATTGAAACTTGCCAACCAAACCCCGACGAATTATACACGAAACCATACCAAAAACACGAGCCTATTAGCTTCTGTTACTATGTAAAATACGAACATGGATACTATAAAATACCAGTAACTTATGAAGGTTCCGATGCATCTAGTGTATTCGTTAAAATGCTAATGGAAGAAGCAAAGTCTATTGGTGATATGTATACATATGAAAAACCAATGCTTCTACTAACTCAGAAAGAACAAATTGTTTATGATACAGCTAACCATTGTTATATATGTGAAAAGTCTTTGAATGGTGATTCTGTGAGAGATCATGATCATCTTACGGGGGAAATTTAGGGGAGCTGCACATAGAGATTGTAACGTATCGTATAGAAATCCATGTTTTGTCCCAGTCTTTATACACAATCTATCTGGTTATGACACACATTTATTTGTAAGAGATCTTGGCATCGATGAAAATAAATTTGATCTAGTTCCCAACAACGAAGAAAAATTTTTTTCCTTTACGAAATATGAATGTGAAAGTGTAAATCTTAGATTTATTGACTCATTTAAATTTATGGCTAGTAGTATCGATAAAATCTCTAGCAACCTTTCCGGATGCCAATTCCGAGAAACGTGTAAGCATTTTTCCAATGAATTTCTTGACTTTGTTATAAGAAAAGGTGTTTATCCATATGACTACATGGACAGTGCTGAAAAATATTGTGAGACATTACTTCCATCCAAATATGCATTTTACAACAAACTCAATAAGTGTGACATTACAGACGAATATTACGAATTTGCGAGAAAGGTGTGGGAAAAATTCAACATAAAATCTCTAAGAGAGTACACAGAACTCTATAACAAATCTGATGTATTGATATTGTCTGATATAATGGAAAATTTTAGAGATGGATGTTTCAAAACATGTGAGCTAAATCCAGCATGGTATTTTACCGCCCAAGGGTTAGCATGGGATGCTATGCTCAAAAATACTAAAATAGAACTAGAATT
This sequence comes from Dryococelus australis, assembly GCA_029891345.1. Lineage (NCBI taxonomy): Eukaryota > Metazoa > Arthropoda > Insecta > Phasmatodea > Phasmatidae > Dryococelus > Dryococelus australis. The sequence goes on from CM056998.1 coordinate 104,636,207, forward strand.
ATTAACAGATTACGACATGATTTTGACGATAGAAAAAGGTGTTCGTGGTGGAATTTCACAATGTTGTAAGTGATATGCTACAGCAAATAATAAATATATGAATAATTATGATAGTACAAAGGAAATCTTTTATCTTACATATATGGATGCCAATAACTTATATGGATGGGCTATGAGTCAGTATTTACCCTATGGTGGGTTTAAGTGGAGAAATTCAAATATGGATGTAACAAAAATACGAGATGATTCTACAAAAGATTATATACTGGAAGTTGATTTGGAATACTCACATGAACTACATGATCTCCACAAAGATCTGCCATTGGCATCAGAGAATAAAATACCAGAATCTTCAAAAAAATCCCAAACTGTTGACTACTCTGTAAGATAAAGAAAAATGTGTATTACACTATATGAATCTTAAGCAATATCTAAGTCTCGGAATGAAGTTGAAAAAGATCCACAGATTTCTGGAGTTTGATCAATCAGATTGGTTCAAGTCCTATATTAATCTCAACACAAATATGCGAAAAAAGTCTACAAATTACTTTGAAAAGGATTTCTACAAATTAATGAACAATTCTGTTTTTGGAAAAACAATGGAAAATATTAGAAACAGAGTGGATATATGGTTGTGCACAAGTTCTAAGCAAATGGATAAACTACTGGCTAAACCAAACTTTAAAAATATAACTATATTTACTAACTCATTGGTTGCAGTTCATACGAATAAAACAAAACTGTGCTTTAACAAACCCACTTATGTTGAAATGAGCATACTTGATCTATCGAAAGTCTTAATGTACGATTTTCACTATAATATAATGAAATCAAATATGGGAAAAATATTTAACTGTGCTACCAAGGTACTGATTCATACATCTATTACATAAAAACACCAAACTTCTACAGTGACATGAAAGAAATGGTCGATCATTTTGATACTTCTGACTATAAAAAAGATAATCCATATGATATACCATTAGTTAACCAAAAGATTATTGGCAAAATGAAAGATGATTGTAATGGAAGAGTTTATTGGATTGAAATCGAAAATGTATGCAATAAATGTGGAAGATGGTGTAAAGAAAAGAGCAAAGGGTGTAAAAAACACTGTAGTGAGAAATGGGATTAATTTTGGTGATTACAAATAGTGTTTGTTTGGTAAAAAAAGTGTTGTACAAAAGCATGAATATTATTAAAAATAAGAAACATGAACTCTATACGATTGAGTTGAGAAGAAAAGCATTGTCCCGAAGATATTAAAAGATTTATTCTTAAAGATGGCATTAGTACACTACCATGGGGCACTACAAAATTGAAAAAGAGTAATACTATGAAATATGATATAACAGTAAATGTTTTGAATGGATAACCATCCATTAAAAACTAATAACCATACATGTTTGCGCACTATTGGACTTCGGTGATTCTTTCACTTTTAACATCATAAATTAGGTTTCTTTGGCTTACTAGTACCACATTACGAATAGTTGTAGCCAATATTGGCTTATTAAAATCAACTGTAAGTTTCAGAATAGTTCGGTCATTTATAATAGCAGTTTATATGTAAGAACAATCAATAACATACAATGGTCTTCTCCCAATAAATGACCCAGAGTTGAAGCACAGATCATTATTATGACAAGGAGTATCTAGTTTAGTCTTTGAATTTCTAAAATCAGTATAAGCAATATACATCTTATCGAAAATTTTATCATCAATGTTTAAATTCCAAATCTCTTTGGGAAACATTTCATTGCGTCCATTCTTTTATATATATATATATATATATATATATATATATATATATATATATATATATATATATATATATATATATATATATATTTGACAAAACAAGAGTCAAACATTGAACCTTATGTGAATTGCCCAGGATCTTCTTCTCTGTTTTGCTGAAAACAAACAATAACAAAGTCTGGCATATCGAATTGTATTGAATTGAACTGATCTTTCATATCAAACTGAAATGAGTTTGCCTTGGTAGGTTCAGTTTTTTTTCAAGAAATTGCCAATAATTAAAACCAATTGGAATTTTGGGGTGTTTGTTAATTTTGCTTTAATTTCATCTCCATAAATAGGATAGTATTCAACAATTGGCCACAGCATTTCCATTTTCTCAATAACAATTTTAGCAGCATCTGGTTCTATTATTTTCATCATCAGATCAATCTGTTTTCTTTGGGGGTCTTCTGTAAAAAGAAGCATCATCATTAGAATTTCGAATGAATGTGATCTTGTATCAACCTTTCCAGAATATTTCATTACAGTCTCTCATAAACCCAAACAAATATCTTAACTGATAGGTAAATTCTTTATTCTTATCTTTCCTAACATATTTACCTAGTTCTATCCCCGACATTTGGGAGTATGCTGATTCAGATTCCGAACCTAACAATGTATGCATCATTGTTGAAGTGATGCCACGGTTGACAATACTTTCGATAATACAACCATGTTTTAAGATCTCTATTCTTGAGAACTGGAATGGGAAAGAATTCTCACAAAGATCAATAGTAGAAGTTTTTTCATAATCTGCATTTGTATCTCTTTTAGTTAGTTTACTGTTGGTATACATCAACTTCATACGGATGTGAAAATGCATCACCAATAGGAATATCAACCTCATTGTGCCTGTTGTATTCATTCAAATTATTTTTTGTGTGGTCATTTGGCAGAAACGACTGACACTCATAAGTTTCAATTTTTTGTTGATCCATTTATTATATAGAAAAAAAATTTCTTAAACAACTACACTTTTCTTATCAACTCAAGAATTATGACTACTATCAAAACCTAACCATTTAATTAGCAGCTGATTTCCTTTTCTTCGCAAAACTTTTTCCACTATATAGTCTTTATCATATTTGGTCTTAAGCAGCTCTGGCTCATAAAAAATACGTTTAATATGTTCATTTTTTAAATCTTTTATTCTGTATGTCGCGGGTTTGTGCGCAATACTTCACACGCCTCAAATACTTCAGTGGACCAATTTGGTGTATATCCTTTTTCAAACAAATTCTTACTTTTACTTATACAAACTTTATCTCCTATTGCAAACTTTGGTTTAACCATTTTTCTTTCTCCTCCATACATATTGATAATAATAGAACTTTCATTCTTTGCACTTAAAATGGTGGGTTCCATTCGGATTGTACTGTGAACAGTGTTATTGTATTCACTTATTAATTTAGGTAATATAGTCACCCATTTATTGCTTCCCTACACAGTAAATATCTTCCACATTTTCTCCTTCAATTTTCTATTAAATCTTTCTACAGCAATAGCTTTCTTTTCACTGTGTGTTGAATAGTGTGTTATGTTGTTATTGGCCATTAATGTCTTAAATGGTTTATTGTAATTTCTTTCCCTTCATCTGTTTGTAAATGCATGGGTTTGCGATCATTCAAAAGAAGTTTTAAATACTAACGTAACATTTTCACCAGTTTTATCTTTGATTGGTATTGCCCATGCATATTTGGAAAAAACATCTATCACGGTTGACATATATTTAAACCCTTTGTTAATTCTGTGTATACCTTATAAAGATCCAGAATTCATCTCAACTAGATCAGCTTGCCAAAGATCATCGATGCCAAAAGATAGAACAGTTCTTCTGGGAAAGTTTTTTCGCATTGGTTTATGAATTTCCTTTGCAATGTCGTTTTTTATACCCCCGCCAGTGAATATCGAGTTATTGGTAACACAACATCTACAAGCACATTAAATTCTAACTTTGTTATTATTTGTAAGTTCATATGAACTTAGTATATTTTTCATATATTTGAGACAGTATACACTTAAGTTATCAATGTTCATTTTATTTATTTATATAATAAGTGAGACAACAAAAAATTATAAACAATATAGAGAAGAATATAGAGAGAAGACAGCAAATTGAAAAGTTTAAAACTTTTAGAAAACTTGGCCAAGATGAATATGATAAAAATAAAAAACACACTCAACCATTGATAAATGCGATAGAAGATTTGGGACAAACAATTGGACACAAAACAAATGAGAATAAGAACTTAATAAAATAACTGGTTCCATTTGCTGTTAAAAATTTAGACTACCAACAGACACCAACAGAAACATCTTTTGAAAGAAAACTGTTTGGTAAAACAGACACCGATAAACGCATTGATGATGACGATGAATGCTACGACGATGAATGCTATGACGATGGCGTTAAACACATTGACGATGACGAAGAACACTATGATGATGACAATGAACGCTATGACAAAGTGTTGGGGTGTTTGAAAACTGATATCTCACAGTTAACTAACAACAAAACAACATTTATTGATAAGAAAGTGGCCGATTTCTTAATTGACTGCAAAGACGATGTTTTTGGACTAAAGGCTGATAAAGGTAGATTGTATATTGGTGATAGAGAAGTAACATTCAACGATGACATATTTACTGTAAAAGGCCGAACATACACTAGAACTGATGGTTTGATGAAATTACTAACTAGTAAGAAAGTAACAGAAAGTGACTACACTGCAACCGACTATGAACACTATAGTTGTGTCCTAGCAGATACAAACCCAGTTTTTCAAAACAATGATCCAAACTTGGGAACACCAAAATCGAGTAAAAGGAATAAATGGAAAATTATTGTTAAACCTATTTGCGATTCGATTAAAAAGAAACGTCGCTCATCTAGAAAAGGGAAAGGTGTATAGAAGTATACAGATTATCCCAAATAATACATATATGGATGATGTTAGAATGCTTATTGATCGACTTCTCGTTATTTATGGCGAAGAGAATGCTGGAAATGATAACTATTATAATGAAAATGTTGGAATAATGAATATGCTCAACAGCAAGTTTAGTGACTTTGTTGTGAATAATCCAAAAGGTATACCATATCTGATATGAACGTTAAACACAAAACCACATACTTTTTGGGAGTCGGAGCATCACGGAAAAGGGTTACTCAATTACATAATAAATTCACTACTTTTTGAGTTGCATGCACCGGGTTATCAGTACTTATGTCCGGGTACCAGACTAAAAGAGAGAATTAAGCATGGCGAACCCATTAATCCACTAGATACGGTTGCAATGGAACATTATATAAATAATCATTATCATAAAGATCTAGCTGAAAGACATTTAGCTGTCAAAGACCTAGAAGAGAAAGCGTTCAAAACATTATGTTCAGATGCTGATTTCAATGAGAGATTGTGGGCTGGTGTTACTGGATCTGCGATGCATATTAAACGTAAGCTTGGCTGGGGAATTAAAATAAAATGAAAAAATATTTGTTATAATAAATGAAAGTAGAAAACATTGCATTTCAAGTTCCTAACTAAGAGATGAAGGGTTTGAATATTGATTCGTTCCTAACGAAAGATCAACTGTAACATAAAAACAAGAAACTAAAGGAGGACAAAGGGATGACTATCACAATTTCAGTTCCACAACTTAAGAAAATGTCCAAAGAAATGAAAACTGGAAATGGTTTTACAGTTCATAAGGGTGGATTTTTACCCTTAATTTTCGCAACATTAGGAGATCTAGGAGCGTTAGCTGGGGGTGCATCATCTATCGCGACATCAGTAATTAATGCTAAGAAGAAAAACCAAGAATTGGAAGAACAACGCAGACATAATTTAGCTATGGAGGAATACGGCAAGGGATTGAAGTAAGTTAAGTGGGGTAAGAATGTTAAAAAAAAAAAAAAAGTAACTCTACTCAGTAACTTTGATATTGATAAAATGGTTAAAAAATTAAACATTAAAATTCTCGAGGTGTATTTATGATCGATGAGCTACTTAACATGCCATTCTATAATGAATGTGGGATTGTTAATCTAGATGTTTCAACCAACTCTGGTACACAGTGGGTATGCTATTGGAAAAAAGCAAACAACAAATATTATTTTGATTCATTTGGCAGAAATCCACCCCGACAATTAATAGCATATCTCGGAAGTAATATTTTTGTAACGATAATAGAATTCAAAATTTCAATCAAGTAACTTGTGGTCATTTGTGTGTAATTGTGCTAAATCACTTTTCACATAATTTTTTATTTCAAAAAAAAATTTCACTATTAATGGATACATGTGGAAATGCATTAATGAGCTCTTGGATTGAAGATAAAATTAAAGAACACAAGGACAATGATACAACTACTGAGAAGATCATGCTAATGATTTTGTTTCCAACACACAGTTCAATGACTTTATAGCCACACTGACAAGAAATACAAGATCATTGGATAAAGCCTATCTTTCTTACTTGGAAGTATATAATAATATAGATTTTGAACAAAAAACATCCTATTGCATCGACAGATGCAGTCAATTTAGAGTACTATCAGAAAAACAGAATTAACATTATTCTTTTAGTTGGAAAATACACTCCAAAAGAAAAAGTATTTTACTTTGATAACCAAGCAGAATATTTTTTTTAAATGAGAGATGGGACTATAGTTGAAATAATAATAAAACCAGAAAAATATAAAAGTGTTATCAACTTATACCATCAATGGAAAAACATTGACATGTATAAAACTTTTGTAGTATACCCTGATGATATGATATATTTTAAAATACCAAAAGCACTCAATGTACCCGAAGGTACAATTGTGTTTACTGAAATAGTTATGGTATATGAATACATTAAAGAAGATCAGATTATGTTAGTTTTTAATGGAAACACTTCCATTAAAAACAAAACTTATTTACAATCTAAGAATTTAAGAAGTCTTTAATACAAATCCAAAATTTGCTCCATTTGAAACAATAAATATACACTGTAATATAGTAAATGGTATGATATTAAAACGTGATGTATATAATCATAGAGACACAAACATAATTACCAGCTTTAAAACAAGAACAACATTTGTATTTGGTGATACGATCTATTACGAACCAGCTTATCCATTATTTTTTCCAGTGCAAACAAATCAAGTTAATGAAATAATAGTTGAAATTAAGGATAAAAAAGGTAAGATAATTAACTTCGATTTGTCTCAAATAACAGTGGTATTAGAGATGAGACCATAGGTATTTTTTTGGGTTGGAAGTAGTCATATTCCATATATAATAACGTTAATAGTTTTTAAACTATTATAGTTTCAGTTGAATAATATTTCTATAGAAATTGCAATGAAGATTTACAAAAAGAATTCAATGTTTCGGCTACTTTAATATGTCCAATTTGGAGATGTGTATCTAAATTTTTAATTAGATTATATTTAAGTACATTGCCAAAGTCAGAGTGATAGTTGTGTTTTAATGATTGGATAACCATTAAAACTTTATAGAGATATGAGCACAGATAAAAATCAACTGATGTCTAATTATACGACGACGATCATTTACTCTTTAAAAAACCGAATAAAATGCATTTGTTTAGCACTACAATCCGCCATTCCATCATATGCAAAACTTATAGCTCCACAATTCACATCATTTAAAACTTTTTCTCTGAAAATCTGAACAAATCTGTCTGGTATGGTTACTTTAAAATTTCCAGAAGAAATTATCACTTTGTATCCATACCGAGTATCATTTATTTCGGCATGGTTTATGGGTTAGGACTGCCCAATTGTAAGTTCGGAAAGTTTCTTAAATTGTTTGGTTCCGTTTAATACATTTAGCAACTGATCCATCTTTAATATATAAAATATTTTATTTTTTACGTTTTCAAATGTTTTAAGTCACTTTTTTGCGATTGTGCTCAACCGCAACTTTGTACTCGTATTTTTACAGATGCACTCAAAAGCAAAATTTAACGCAACTTTTTTTCTAAAGACTACGATCTAACCAAACGCAACTTTTTGAGTCACTTTTTTGCGGTTATGCTCAAACGCAACTTTTTGAGTCACTTTTTTGCAACTGCTCCCAAGCGCAACTTTTTGAGCCACTTTTTTGCAACTGCTCCCAATCGCAACTTTTTGAGCCACTTTTTTGCGTTTGTGCCCAAATCGGCATTTCTATACCACTCATCTAGCAATTCAATTTGACATTTAACGTCACAATTTAATTTTCAATTTAATATCTCAAGTTTTCAGTGTATGGCAACAGTAGAAACATTTTAAAATATTAAAATTCCAGACCGTGTGGACATGCCTGACTGTCAAAATTTATACCTCACAAAGCATTATTTTAAAATGTTCCTCGCGTCCCGCTGACACAAAGCAACTGCTCACTAATGGCGAGCCTTAACTTCCGAGGGTAATTCTCTGTTTGAAAACCATCAGGTTCCTGCTCAAAAAAGGGACTGTTTGAAAGCATTCTAAAAACCATAAGTCATTTTCTTGTAAAATTACAGTTCGAAACGTATTTGTAAAATCATTTGTACTTTGAAAGTTTAAGCCCTTTCGGGCATCTATCGTTACATCAAATTAACATCATTTCCTATTCTCGCTTTAAGATTTTAACATTTTAAGGATGTATATTTACCACTACATAACTTATGTGGATGCTCCCTTGAGGCCGGACGTCTGACCCCGACAGAGCATTTGCAAACAGTATATATACTAAATCCACTCAATTAACTGTTAAAGGGGTGAACACAATTCAATCCCCAATAACAAACCAGTATTATTCTCCTTAAAATGAATCCGCCAATAGAGTTGTATTTGCCCAAATATGGAGACAACATAATTTTCACTTGGTAGTGGGGTGTTATAAAGTTCATTAAACTTTAGAGGGATCTTCAATGGAACGGCCTATCACTGCCGCTTTCTTCCAGAAAGTCCTGATATTGTAGACACTGTGTCACTCGTTGGCGGAAAGATCGTCTTTTTAAACTGCGTGCTAGCTAGTGCGTGCGTGACGTCACACCCGCCGGCCGGCGAATAAGGATCGCTAGTGCTCCACACGCCTGTGCACGCAGGAGCTGGAACTACTGCCCCCAGTGTTACCGGAGCCTTAGATCGAACCTGTTGCTCTGGCGCATAGCGTGAATTCATTATTAAAAAGTGCAGTGAACACGGGCTTCCAGCCGCGCCCTGCCACACCAGATTCAGCGTGCAGCAAACAGGTTTGCAAATATGTAATTTTAAGTATATTTCAAACCTCCAGTAGTTTTCCGTACGTGCAGAAAACGAACTTCAAACATTGTCGTGTTGGTCGGGTTGAACGGAGGCAGACAGGAGACAACAAAATCACGTAGTTTTAAATGCAGTTGTCTTAATGGAAACCAAACTTCCGCACCTCGCGCCGTACAGTCATGGTGCTTGGAGTAGATCCTGATGCAAGTTGGAATTCCTGTGTGATGGTGGCGATGGATGATCGACGGTTACGCTGTACGGCCCTCTTCAACACACGGCGCTCTCTGACGGTCAACATGAGGGCTTGGCCTGAATGCTGTTTGTTGAGTACGTGTAATTTCGCGTTTCCACTTCACTATAACATTGGAAAGAGTGGACCTAGGGATATTCAGGAGGGTGGAAACGTCACGCACAGACTTAAACACAAGTATCACCGGACCACCTGACCACGTTGAAAGTCCGTCAGTTCATCATACCATCACATTCTGCTTTTTCGTACTGTCTGCTAACTACTGCAATCGCTGACCTCGTGTTCCACTTGGTAGACAATACAGTACCGTGTCGCTCTTTATGTTAAACACACGTTTCGCCGTTGTGTATTATTGCACGAACCAATATAGAAATTACGAATATCGCCTTTTGGTAGATATGTAATTTATCTGTGCAAATAAATGTAGGTATAGGCTGTTCACGGTAAAATGAGCACTTTTGAAGCCCTGCTTAAGATATACTTGTATGCACATTACGTATTATTCCGCCTTGTGTAAAATTAACATTGCCACGCGCCTCATTACTTTATTCATGTGTCGGTCAAGTAGAACGGAAATTTTTAGGAAATTAAATATTATACAAATTTGCTCATTTTCACATTTAGGTGCATAAAATAACAGAAAGCGAAAGAGATCATTTAAGTTTTCACAAATGATTACCTAACACTTCTAATTTGACGTCAGGATATGGAACTATTTTTCATAAATTGTTACTAACTTTACTGGGCGAATGTAACTGAATATTTACCAGCTGAGCGGCTATTCCTGTGTGTTATCGGAAACACATTTTAGGAAGTGAATTGTATCACAGTAACTAATGACACAGCTTTACTGTAGAGGTAACAAAAACAGATATATCGTTGTTTGAATACACATCCATAACTTTTAACAGGGCTTACAATAGTGCAAAGTTTTCAACGCTGACTTTTTGAACATACGACAATTTTTCACGGCACCCGGTTTTTTTCAGTTGGAAAGAACAATAACTAACTATATCAATTAATAAGAACGTGTCGCCATACTGCCTATCTTGGAGCGCGTAAAAAAGCGGGAGAAATAATGGTGTTTCTAGTTCGCTAAGAGATAAACTTCTTTAATTTAAAATCCGAATTTCTACGCCGTATAAGTAATGCCCATACCCTATTACTTCCACTCTCCCTGTCACGTGAAATATTGGACGCGTGATCCGACTTTGAAATTCTTCAATAAACGCTTTCCCATAAAATAATGATTTCTGCGTACAGTACGCCCCCCAGTCTACGGGCGCTAAAATGCGCTAACCAAGAGAGGTAAATAAATATAGACCTCCGATCTATATTTCTTGCAGAGTGGTGAGAATTTTAGCAACAAATAGGCTTTTCCTGTTATCACAGATACCTGGGCTAAAACTAATTTCCGAAGGAAGTAAACTGGACATGAGATGTGACTTATTAAATGTTTTCCGGAAGCATAAGTTACAGCACAACTTCCAGTACCAGAAAACATACTTTCACACCAGCATGTATTTCACTACCCTACTGCAATCAGGTCTCAGATTTTGCCTAAATCCCTGGTCCTTCCACTTAATTTGCCAGTACTACATATCTGCGTACTGTTGATACACCTGCAGCTACACCTGTGTATTCGCCTGCAGATTCCAATGCTTCTGCAGCATCGGATGTGTCCGTGGAAGGGTCCATTTTACATGACATGTTTATATCGCGACATTTGTTAATTCGCATCGGTTTCGTGTTTCCTGAGGTATGAAACGTTCAAAGCTAGTTGTCAGCCGTTAATGTCATTGCAATGTAATGTTGCTGCAGCATTAGAAATTTGCAGATATTTTGTGTAATTGTTAAATTGCAATTTTCTAATGCAATAAAACATTTCTGCTACCCACACTACTATGATTTGTTTCCGTATCATGAAAATAGTAATGGCTCGGAGAATCGACAGAAATGTTATCTTGTAATTCAATAGCACGTGTTTAGATATCATCTTTTGTAAATCGGGATACTACAACCTAACGGAATGTTGCAACTTGGTGGATGGTACAGACACTAAGAGTGGGGAATTTCGAAGTGCTCCCCATTCCTGCAGTATATTCATGATATATTTTGGTCCATCAGCACGTCATTTCGCATCACTACATTTATAAAATACATATAAAGCACATTGAAATGTGTTTTATACCGTTACTTTGGTATATTTACAAAGACAATTAGTTATTAGTAACGGAATGCCTTAATGTAATTGCAAGCCTTGCTTCCGCAGAAATAATTCTTCTTGTGTTGGCACTCTATCGTTGTATGTGATTTTGAAGAACAGATAACAGCTCGTCGAACGTCGTCTTCAACATTCGAAAATAATGAAATAATTTCATGCCATCATCTTTCAAATCTTCGTACAGCGTGTAAAACTGCCCTTTTACTACACGGCTGCTCACCAAGGGGTGTACACAAAGCTGACCATAATGTTTCCGCATCCTCCTCTTGACGAGAAGTGCCAGTTAAAGTGTATCACTATCTGAATCCATGTTGCGACTGTCCTCGCATCTGTGGCTCGGTAGTCGCCCCACAGTATGTCGCCGAAACTTGCCACTCTGTAATTCCACTAGTCGTAAGCGTCAGCCACTCTGTGACGCCACTAATCGCGAGCATCAGCCACTCTCTGATGCCACTAGCCGCGAGCGTCAAACACTCTTTGACACCACTAGTCGCGAGCGTCCGCCACTCTGTTATGCCACTAGTCGCGAGCGTCAGCCACTCTGTGACACCACTAGTCGCGAGCATCAGCCACTCTGTGATGCCACTAATCGCCAGTGTCAGCCACTTTGTAACGCCACAGAGTGGTTCGTATGCTACGGGCTTAAATGCCATTTTGAGTGCAAATACAGCCGAAAAGAAGTGCTCATTGGTTGCACTCGCGTGACACTTTTACTTTTTTAACTTTCGGTGACCGAGCGAGTTGGCACAGTGGTAAACAATTGAACTCGCGTTCGGGAGGGTGCGGGTTCGACCCCCGGTCCGGCCATCCTGATTTCGGTTTTTCATGGTATCCCTAAATCACTCGAGGCGAATACTGTGATGGTTCCTTAGACATTACATGGCCGATTCCTTCTCTAAGCAGTTTGTTCCGTCTGTAATTGACTCGCTTGTCGACGAGAGGTAAAGCCCTGCCAACTGTAATGATCCCATATGGAGGGCATTCAAACTAAGATGGGGAAGCTAACTCAAAGGAAGGACACTGTATCAAACTACCATGTTAATGTATTCAAACCACTTCACAGAACGTTTACATTATGTTTTACATTAATTACTTCGTGGAAGCTTTACGCTAGTAAGTTATTATTAGCATTTAGTTAATTAAGCCACGTGCTAATCTTTATATAAAGTCTGTAAGGCACTGTGTGGAACTATACAGAACTTGTTGTAACACCGTCACCTTAATGTTGCCGAAGGCTGGTTCTTCAGCTCGCTACGCGGTGCGGCGGTCAGGACATCCTTCGTCATCCCATCTTGACCCGACAGCGGATCGCTGTCGTAAGACCACGCTCATTGCTCCGCCGGCCTTAAATTACGCCACGTGTTTCCCAAACACGGTGTGTATTATTAAAACTTCCGCGGCTCGTAGCCTGCTTCGCCGTGGCGCTACGCTTCCGTTACACTACGTACCTAAAGTGCACTAAGAGCGCACTCTATGCAGCCAATTTCGTAAAACGCCATGCGTATGGATCAACAAATTTCGCGGAACTCGTTTGAGGGAAAGTTGAACTTCAACCACATCTACATTTCCTGTCTCTATCGGACAACAGTCTTTTAGGCATGCCTCAGATCTCTTTCGACCGACAACGGATCTGCAAGGGAATATACAGAATGATTCGCAATTAGGTCGACAAACTTTGAGAGGTGATATTTCATGAAAAAGTAAAAGGAAAACATATTTGACACTTTATACTTAAACCAAATATTAAGGGAGGTATGATCCCTTAAAAACCGATGTTTTAAACCGTATTTGTGCAAAATGTCGGTAACAAATGTAAAATAAAATTACAACTCTCTGAATATTATTGTATATTATCAGGACCTTTAAAGTAAGAGCCGATATTTTGCACAAATACAGCTTAAAATCGCGTTTTTTTAAGGGCTCATAGCTCCCTCAATATTCGGTTTAGGTATAAAGTGTCGAATGTATTTCCTTTTTCCCGTTCATGAAGAATGGTCTCCCGAAGTTTGTCGGTCTAATTGAGAATCATCCTGTATAGTACCTAATCCCATGCTACATGGTCCGACGTTAGAATGGAGCATCAGCAAATGAACCATTGTCTGAGGATCGACTGCACGACGGATTGTGTAGCCTACAGCTCGTTGCCGAGTGAACCCTTAATTTCCGGGTCTCCCGCCGCAGCGTTAGAACGACGTCTTTGTCACATGGCTGCAGCGACTCCTCTCGCAGTCCGTATTTCGTCCCGGCTTCCCACGTCGCTGTTTCGAAATGCCCGCGCTCCCGGGGAATGCAAATTGCGAGCTGCATTCGCCTCGCACGAGACAAAAGAGCCAATTACAGCTGCCTTACAGCGACGGTAATTTCCTATTGCCACCCCCCCCCCCCCCCCCTCCATCTTTTCTCGTCGCGCAAATGTTCCGAAACAGGGTGGCGACAATGTCCGAGCTGTGTCGCTGCGTCGTACCAGCGACGAGGGCGACAGAATAATTGACGAGTTCAGCGGCATGGCACATTTGAACAAGGACCTACATAGATTCGGATATGTAGTTTATGTATCAGCAGTAATTGCGACGAGAATGAATGACTGCGCGTGAACTATTGCGTCGGACATGCACGAATGCAGAGTTTGTTCTATGTCGCAGAAATAAAAGAAACGACACAAAAGAGCTCTCACAAGAAATGCCAACATCAGTTATTACGAAAATATATTTATATAACACACAGGCAATACTGAACAAAGAGTGAAGTCATCAATTATAAACCAATGCTACAAAACAACAGAACAAGTATTAGAATTGAAGAACGAGGTCACATAGATTTAAAAAAAAACCCTTTTTAGTTAAAAAGAGCTCATAAAAATGTATCCAGAACCCCCAGTAAACTCTGTGTAAAATTAGGGACACATTGGTTTCGAAAAACGGACTTTCCGGAAATTTCATAGAAATCTTGGATAATTCACTCAATTTCACCGTGAAATCACTAGTTAGTTTCCGATTATTTCATTTGTAAAAGAGATAACTTAAAAATATTTTAACTTTTGTTATGCCAGTGTTTTACTGTGCATAAAAATACATTTTAAAAAGTTCAATTATTTTTAACATGAGCAAGATTTGAACCGGGATAAGAAAACCGAGGAAATACTTCTGCGAGAAGTCATCTACACGCACCTTGTAACAACATCTGGTACCGCTTGGGTATCATTTTTTAAATAGTTTCTATTAAAGTTTGTGTATTTTAAGTGTTATGTTAACTGTTACAGTCGCCTGATGTTACTTTCTGATGTTTGAAGTGGATGTAAGAAGCATGGATAACTTAACTGCCGCGGAAACTTTAATTTTCTCGTTTCAGTGGCAAAACAGCTTCGTTTAAACTCGGAATTGTTCGTTCCTGAACCCCCAAGCTATAGAAAATACGGAGACGTTCCGTATTTCGTATTTGCGGAGTTCAGTTCCGTTTCGCAATTACGAACTGCGTTTCCGTATATTTACTACACATTTCCGTAAAAACGTCCGTAAATATACCGGCATTTTAAACAGTGCAGTTGAACATGCAATCCGACAATACACAGACAACAGAAACACAGAACCAGGAAAAGAAAGACATTTTCATAAAAAGTGGATGACACAACACAGACAACATCACACTTTCCTGTCTGTGTGAATGTATGTGCATGTGTGTGTGCCACACTTTCAATTTTTGAACGGTTCAAGCAGAAGTCCACCAAACTTGGTACACATACAGGTGGTGTCTAAATTCCCATTACACATTGTAAGGGCTTGTAGTGGGGACCAAGACGGTTACGTTTTGCATAGGAACTTATGTGCGGAAACGTACCGTTTCTCTTATCGACTAACAAAACACCGTCACATCACATGTTGACCTCCCCCACGTCTGCAGCACATTGTAAGCTGTTTTTCTTCAGGATCCACTTACAAGAAGGGCTCGATGTGATGACCAGCGACGTCTACACAAACACGGTACCTACGTACCATGTTCTAGTACACACGCTCACCAATACCTGGACGTCCTAGATCCGCCGCAGCCATAACCAGCTCCAGCAGTTCTTCCTCTGATTCCAGAAAGTTCTGGTAAATCAAGCTCTTCGTATGGCCCTACAGGAAGTAGTCTAGCAGAGTAAAGCCAGGCGAACGTGCAGGCCAAGCAATCGGGCCACCTTGACCTATCCACTGTTGGCCAAAACGTTGATCGAGATGACGTCGGACCGCAAGAGAAAAATGAGGCGATGCTCCATCGTGCTGGAACCACATGTTTTGACACACATGCCGTGGTACACCTTCCAAAAACCCAGGCAGTACGTATTCAAGGAAAATCGACACTCTCACGGGTGCCCGATTGATTGGCCTGCACGTTCACCCGACGTGACTCCGCTAGACTACTTTCTGTGGGGCCACATGAAGGGCGTGATTTACGAGACCTCTGTAGAATCAGAGGAGGGACCTGCTGGCGCGGATTATGGCTGCGGCGAATCTTGGACGTTCAGGTATTGGTGATCGTGTATGCCAAAACATGGTACGTAGGTACCGTGTTTGTGTATATGTCGCTGGTCGTCACATCGAGCCCGTCTTCTAAGTGGACCCAGAAGATAAAGAACGTACAGTATGTTGCAGATGTGGAAGATGTCAACATGTGATGTGATGTGTTATGTTTGTCGCGGGGAAACGGTATGTTTCAGCACATAAGTTCATATGCATAACGTAACCATATTGGTCCCCACTACGTGCCCTTACAATGTGTGATGGAAATTTAGGCACATGCTGTATAATACTTAGGAAGGACACCTAACGTGTATCGTTTCCGACCACGTCAGGTACTTACTTTCAAAACAGCGGCATTTTAAAACTGTGGGTGATGTCATCTCGGGAACCATTCAGCTGATTTAAACCAAGTCATTTTGGAAAATAACACCAATTTAAAAAATTTATGTTTTACATTATCTCTTGAAAACTATTCAATTAATTCTCATCTAATTTGGCATGTAAGTAATATTATGGCAGACCACGTAAACATAAACGATTGAACTTCATTAGTTACTTAATTTAGAAATGACGGGCATACAAATCTTTTAAGTTTATTTAGTATGTCTGACATGCCATTTAACGAATTTCGACCAAAATTCTTACTGAAAGTATCTATTACAAGCATAATATATATCGACAAATAATCACTTTTGTAGGGCATTTTGCAAGATAGCATCATACGAATAAATAAAGTTATGTCATAACTCGGTAAATAATTAACCATATCCTACCAAATTTGGCATACAAGAAGTACTTATGCAGATGATGTTAAGTGACATGTCTTAACACGTCAAACCCTTAACTTCAAAATGGTGGACATGTAGCTATTATAGCTTAGAATACTATATCGTCGAAACTGTGAAATGAATTCCAACATAACGTTGTATACTGGCAGTAGATATTACAACTATCAACTGTATCTACATGGACCATCTTATGTTCACCATTTTGTAGGATAGCGCCATACGAATGAAATTAAGTTTTTATGTCATATCTCAGGAAAGAATCGAGATATTCCTTCCCAATTTGGCAAACAAATAGTAATGTAGCAGGTGGGGTAAAATGGTATATTTTATGTAGGTCCGGCAGTTATTTTCAAAATGGTGGCTACATAAATATTTTAGCTCAGAACATTTTACTAACGAAACAGATTCCCACTTAACTTTGCATGCTGGCAGTGCGTATAACAGCCATCAAATTGGTCAATGCAGAGCCCCATTTATATGCAATTTTATAAGGTAGTCCAACCAAAAATAAATAATGATTTTATATCGTACCTCGGGAAACTCATTCTTATGAAATTTGGCGAAGATGTACTGTGGTAGGTCATAGTAATAAATGTATCTTTTGAAGTAGGGCACACTTATTTTCGGAATGGTGACTATAAAATCATTTTAGTTTTGTGGGCGATATATCCGAAACTACGTAATATATGTTAACTTAACTTTGTATATTGGCAGTATACAATAATCGAAATTGCTACTACAATACTTTTTTGTCCTCCATTTACGAAGAACACCACATGAAAATTATGGAGACCTTATGCCATTTCTCGAGAACCAATCAAACTGTTCCCACCAAATGTTACGCAGGAACATTTCATATAAATCTGTACCAAATTGTTCACACCAAAAATGCTACAGAAAGCCATGTTAACTTTCATGATTTAAATGGATCAGACAACGATATTCAAAATGGCAGCTTCATAAATCATTTCGGTATGTTTGACATATATGTTGAACAATCTAACCAAATTCAATTAAATTTTGTATGTAGACAGTATACATTAGAAGCATCGTATATAGAGCCTCTTTTTCTGAAAATTTTGCGCAATAGTATCAAATAATAAAATTGAATTTTTATCTAATATCTCAGAGACCAAACAAACAGATTTCCATCAAATTCTTCACAGAAGTAGTGTTACGGTAGGTCATGTAAACTTACATGTTTTATGTGGCTCAGTCACTTATTTTCAAAATAAAGCCCCTGCAAATATTTTAGGTTATTAAAACCTGTCATTCTAAACTTTAGACTGATTAAATCCGAAGTTCACTCTCCAAATCGGACCTCCATATTGCAGTGGATGGCACACTAGCTTATAGTACGACGTTTTCTAGATTCAAGTCCCGGGTAAGGCATGTGTGTGTGTTTGTAATTGTCTCACTAATGTTGCATAAGTTACTGGTTTCATTTCTAAAGCTATTGTTTCAAAAGAGAAGTCAAGTCCTTCCTACCAACTCAGCTTTCAAGAAATTATTTTAAAATTAATTGCCACCATGTTGAGGAAAGCAGGCTCAATAGTTATATTTGTAACTTCTCGTTAGTATTGAATTAATTAAATCTGCACCGTCTGCATAAATTACTGACTGTTATTCACATTATCGTTTAAACCGCTAAACTTCTCTATGGTGGGTGTATGTTTTAAAGTCAGTTCTGCAAATTCTTATGTGACATATAACATAGTTTTGCAATGAAGCATGTTCGAAATAATAGTGTAGTAATTGCTCAAAGTGAATTATAGGAGGTGTGTAAACCGTGTGGTAAATTAGTGAACGTTTTGAATATAGGAGCTAGTCTGATAGCGCTCTAGATGTATAGGTGAGGAAACACATACATCAGCACGTACAAGAAGAAAGGGATGAAGGGCTAAAGGTGTCATCATTGAAACCGATGATAGTAGGAAGTTACTGGGAAAAAGTTCTCAAGGGAAAAGGGTTATATTCTGAGTTTTAATTGACTATATCATTACTTGTGACTCAGTGTGCAATGCACATAAGCAGCAGTGTGGCTGAAAGAAAGCGATGAATATGACGTAAACAGCTGTGTTGTGCAAGCAACCAATGGGGCGGGCCGGAAATACATGGAATGTGTGGAACTAAGCAATACAAAGTCTGTAAGAAAACAGAAAATTATTGGCAGCTGCGTTAAATACTAACAGAGTGCCTAAGTGAATTTTTTTTACCAATGGTCGTATGAGGAAAATTTGAAAAATATGAAACGTAATTTTGATATACTCTTTTTTTTTTCCAGCACATTGAACGGTTCTTTTGATTCGTTGCAAGTCGAATATTCACATACTCAAGAAACAGTAGTTCATAACTCTTTGATGGTTCCTATAATACTTGTCTACAAAGTGCCATGTACCCAACTCTCGTCTTAAAAAGCATTCAGGATTATGAATGTACCAGTCGATAGTTTGGGGAGAAAGGGGTTGCCTTAAAGGAACCAAAGTAAATCAGAACATGTCAGTCGAATGTACCTCTCCGCTTATGAGAAGAACACGCTGTGGGGACATGACAAACCACGCCATGTCGGTTAGGAAGCATTCCTGGGGTTAGTTACAGAATATGTGAAAATTACCAATATAATACAGGTTACAGTGCAGTACGTACTAAGGAAAACTTTGCCCCCTCCTCGCCCCCTATAGCGGTTCACTTCCGGTAGGCAACGCCCCAACTCCTCAATGTCGAAGTCCATGCATTGTTTCGTTGCTCAGTATGAGGAAGAAAGTATTCAAATACTGAGTGCGATTCCTTTAATGAAACCTCAAGTTGACTGTATAGAAATGAATGGTGAGCGCGTATGCCTTATATTATTTTCTTACAATGAGTTGTGATTATAAATTTTATCATTTTCCCCCATTGACCTGATCGACACTGAACGGTATGAGTAACACACTTTAACTACGCATTTTTATGAAAGTTATCCTTACTACTATATAAATCCGAAAGTGTGTTTGTCCTTATTTCACGTCAAAACTGATCAACGGATCGACGTGATTTTTTGCACAGAGATAGTTTGAGGTCAAGAGAGTGACATAGTCTACTTTTTATTCTGAGAAAATATCTCATTCCTTCAGAATTTTTTTTATTGTAAATAAGTACTGGATTAAGCTTTTCTTAGGATTGATTATTGCATAAAAAATCATTGTTAAAAAAAGTTTCATTTCTCTTTCTTTTTTGTCTATGGATATATCAAGTGGCGCCGCAGTAGCTCAGTGGCTAGAGCAACACATAAGGGGGCCGCAGTAGCTCAGTGGATAGAGAACCCATTAAGAGGGCCGCAGAAGCTCAGTGGTTCGAGCACCCAATAGTGGGGACGCAGTAGCTCAGTGGGTTGAGAACCAAATAGTGGGGTCATAGAAATTCAGTGGGTAGAGAAAAAAATAGTGGGGCCACAGTAGCTCAGTGGATAAAGATTCAAATAGTGGGACCGCTTCACTGTTGATAAGTAAAACTTAGATGCTGAAATTAAGAGGAATTTTACTCCTGATTCGCTTCAAGGTTGGTCGAACTGTATGCGCTTAAGATCGCTAAACGTTGGATTCCTGCCTTAATATGCGCCGTTTATATTAAAAAATAATTAGGTAGTCTTTGTTTTCAAGGGTATCAAATCATCTCCTTTATCCTTCCGACATACCAGAGTGTTGTTAACAAGTTCAGTAAAATAAGGGATGTTCAAGGTTGATTCAGCAGTTTTGCTATCACAGTTTTAAAAATTTCACTGCCCATACCTGCATATATATTTTAACGGACACGCTTACTGACATTCGCTCAGTAAAGTTGGTAACGATGGAGGGAAAGTAAGGCCTTATTTTAACGTGGAATCAAAAGCGCTATATAAACATTTCTGAATACAATAATGGTATATTTTACCATATATTATTTATTACACACACACATGTAATAATTAGCACATTTGTGAAATATTTACTTGTCTAGTAATTTTACGATTTAATTTGATCGACGAGTGAATACAGTGATGAGGCCCGTGGCAATGTTAATTTTCCATATGGCGGGAGAATACATGACGTGCATATAAAAAGATCTTAAGCAGGGGTTTCGAAAGTGCTCAGTTTACCGTGAACAGGCACGGTGCTTGCAGGATGACAAGAAACCGCCTGAAACTAATGCTTCAGCAGACCTCAATTTGCTCCCAAGCAGACACTTACTCGGGTACTGAAGTGGAACGACGTAGCGTGGGAAGGTGGCCCGGGGAAGGTCCAGTTCGCTGCACGGTTCACCAACACCGTGTGAAACTAAACGAAGACTTCCTTGTAGGTCATCTTTACTTCGCACATCACCGCGCCACGAGAAGACGTCCTCGTGTAAACGGCAGGCTCGCGATGGTGGCAATACCGCGGGAGGTATTACACATCGGTGATCCTACATTCTGTTATAAATATTGTAATTGTAATTGTAAAGGGCTTTTTAACGTCTCCCTGTTTTATGATTGAAAGTTTAGCAGGGGACGGCTTATAGAATAATTTGTAGCTTAAATTAAATCAACACCCATGCCTTACCCGGGATTCGAACCCAGAGCCTCCCGCACCTCAGATTGGTGGTGCACCAACAGACTGCGCCACAATCATATTAATAAATTAAGCTTATAGATGAATGATAGATGGTAGAGCATATTGTTAATGAGGGGTTTTAATCATGTAATGTGACACAGAAAATACTACACTGTAATATTTACTGTAACTGGGAGCTACTTTAAATAATTCTAAGTTAATATTACATTAAAAAAAGTTATGAGCGCTGAGTTCTGCAATTCAGTGTTAAACTGTCGCCACCTGAAACATGATGCCGGATGCTGTATCTAGTTGTACGGATAACATCGGGCGGACACACACCCATGGCTGCGATCTTCCATGTCGTCTGGCCGGTCGGGGAAAGATGCAGCGCCGCTCGTGGGGCCGACCTATATCGGTGCGTTGTTTAACGTCTGGACATAGCTGGACTCTTTCCTTTGTTGGCGGAGGGGGTTATAATTGCTGGCCATTGTCGCACTGCTTTGACGCAATCCCTGACGTCCGGGTTTTACTCTGAAGGTGTGAGGCCGGGTTCAGAGTGGGTTGTTACTCTAAAGTCCATTCATAACAACTAGTTTGTGCGGAATTAAGGTTAACGGGACACTTTTCAAATTTACCTTTGAAAAAAAATTCTTTACTACCTTATGAAACGTTTGAACCTTGTTGGGATTTTATTTGTACATTATATTATTTATTATTTAAACTTTAACGTTTAAACTGACTAGAAATTTAAAAAGTAATATTGACAGCGGATTATTGAAATATATTCTGTTCTTATGATCTTACAAACTGGTGGGATTGAAACAGCTTTTTTTATGTTGAAAGAGGATTGCTGAATAAACAACATATTTTTATATCGATTCTGCCGTGTCGTTTAAAGCTTGGATTGTGACGTATTGTTTTGGACCTAATTGACAGTCATATTGGCAGTGGCTTATGTTTACATAATTACGTGTATGCTTTGCTAACGTGCATATGCTTTTACCATAATTATTATTATGACATTTTAAGTTGAAAGTTAGGGTTGTATGTAAATTATTTTATGTCACATGTATATTCTAAAAGAAGCGTATTTTTATTTAATGTTTTCACAGTGTTGTGAAATTTCAATAATGTATATGTATCACGTAAGTTGACAGACGAGCGTGACGTCACTTGCTGAGGGGGCTATTTGAATGTGCGTTAGAGGTAAGCCCTATAGCTGTAATATTATTTTGAAATCGGAATTTCGAGGGGAAATGTTATTATTGTAAACGAACTTGTGCGACATATTGAATGTGATCCGTCGTTTAACTGGGCAGCCAGGGCTGCTGGCCCAGAGTTTTAAACCCGTTAAATATGTGGTGTTTTGATTGCATCGACGTGCGGAATTGTACTCATTTGGTGGATTAATTCTGCAGTCTCACAGTTACCCTCAGTAAAGGATTTTCTTGACTGTACCTAAATATTATGAGCTAAGCCCGGGAAGAGTTCAAACTAATTTTGTGTGACATTTTAATTGGAACTGAACTTTGTGAGATAAAACTATAGCTTTGCAATGATAATTACACGCAACTGCCGGGTGCCTAATTGCTTAATATGATTATTGTTTTGCTACAAGTTATAATCACCTACGCTGCATTTAATAGCATTTTAATTTTTTCTTAATTTTGAAACCTCTTGATTAATGAAAATTGTTGGCCTTTAAATGCATCTTAAACCAATGGGAATTTGCTTCTTTGGCCGGTAGTCTTGAGATCCTTATTTTTTAATGTGTCAGTGTTTTGTTTATATGTATCAAGTGACTTTGCACTTAATTAATCGCAAGGAACTTCAAGTTACAAGGGTGAGATTATATATATATATATATATATATATATATATGTGTGTGTGTGTGTGTGTGCGTGTGTGTTTCTCTCTTTCACAAACACGCTCACACTATTTGCATATTTATTTATACATTAGTCTGCCAATTCCACCCATACATATCAGTGACTTCCCATACTTGGGGCCATTCGCATATTTACCACAGCGGGGTTTCCATTAATTTCAGTGGCTCCCAACTTAAGCGCATTTGCACATTTCCACGATTAGTTTCAGGTTACTAGTCAGAATTTACCTGTAATGGCAATTTTTACATACGCAAGTATACGCGTTTAGCCTAGTAGGAACAGTAAACATCGCGGTGTTTTAAGAAGATTTCGCTAGCTATGAACCCATTATAGTAACAACCTCTGGTACTTGTTTAGGTGTTTGAACCATTCGTAAATAATTTGTTTAACCATCTACTGCCAATATTAAATAATGCTGTTTAAAAAATAAAGTATGTAAACACGGTGAGATTGAATTACTGAACACAAAGTAATTTTTCTTTCAATTATATTTTGGTTTGCTAGAAATTGTTATACGGCTGGAACGTTACACTGGATGCTTAAGACCTAAATGCTAGGCTCTATTTTTTCCTTTACAAGAAAATGTCACAGAAGTATAATACAAACAAATAAAACATGGACAATAGAACTGACATATGACTTCCGAGTCACAGCGGGAAGTAGACGGTCAAAACTTCTATAAATGCGTAATTTTTCCTAGTAACACTCCCTCAAACATTAAAATATACACAGCGAAAAAAATATAACAAAATTAATTGCAGGGAATGTAACTTTTATCATGAAAAAGCGTTATGTGACAGCCCATAATGACATATTCACAGCCACAGCTAAATATTTTAGCGCGCGTTTCTGGTAAAGCACTGGCAAGCTTAACTCGCAATTGGAAAGGTCGTTGGTTTTACCCTGGGCGAATACATAGGAAATTGTTTTCCCCAAGTACATATTTTTCCAATACTATTCCAGGAAAATACTGATGCAATTTCTTAATATGAGCGTTTCCAGTTTCTCGTCCATTAAGTTCCCTCTTGGTTTACATAACAAATACAGAAAGATTATTATTTATTTACCAATAAATAATTGTGTTAGCATGACAGAATTATTCTGAGCTCTGTTGAATCATGTGGTGGGATAAATCGCAATCGCCGAGGTTCCCCCTTCCCCCTCGCCAACCCATGTGTGTTGATTTTGGTACTGGGGTGTTGAAGTGTGAAGGGTAGGCTGATTGTAGGGAGAAAGTAGTATAGGCACCGTGATTAACTGAGGAGCAATGTGTATCAGCTCACATACATCAGGTCCATCTCCTTTAACTTGAAACTCAACTTGTACTTTAACTCCAGTCTTGCGGTTTGACAAATGTGAATATTTCCACAATTAACAAGGATGGTGTTACATCAACAGAGATAACGAGAGCACTGGAAGTTGTAAAAAAAAAAAAGAAATCCTTGTACTAAGTTGACAGATGTGCTCCTGTTTTCCGGAGAATGTCGTACTTAAGTAAAATTGCACAGAAATGCTCTGTGGGAAAAATTTAGACTCGTGTAAGATAACTTTAGATTTACTAGTTATTATTTATTTAACAGTGACTACAATGTACGTGATTTTTAATGACTCTGATGGGTGATGGGTGAGCATATTATTTCCGTGTAGACATTCCAGAACTGGACGTCTGCGAGTTGGTTCTGCAATATCGCCGCCGCGGTTTCCGTCGTCAGAAAGCTCTAATGAAAGTCGCGCACAACTCGTACGGTTTAATTTCCAACGACCGCCTGAACTCCGCCGTAGCACCTTTCACGTCCTCTTCCTCCCCCGCAAGTCTCACGATCCAATAATTTAAAACTCGCTTTAATTAAACTTCACGCGTCCGCACTGCGCACGCCTAAGGGTCGTGCTCGAGCACGAGTGCAGCTCCGGCCGCCATTCACGCAGAAAAGTGGGTCAAAGCTTTGCTTGACTTACACCCCCGCAGATACTGCTAAGGGCCGGTCGCACCAACATCGCCCCCGATCCGAGATCGAATGATCCTAGTTCCGAACCAGAATCCAGTTTGTTCTTTATTCCAATGTAAAAGTGTTGCACCAACGAAATTTCACAATTCTGGATCTCCGATTCGTCGTTCTTGGAGAGATCGATATTAAGTATGAGACAAATTTTGCTATTGGTTCGTAATATATAACTTCATGGATGCCGCGTATTTTTCATAATAGATAGAACTAGATATGCGATCTTTTATCTTTTTTAAGGGAATTATTGTTGTATGAATTTTACCGAATAATATTCAAGTACGTATAGTGTTGTTTTAATTTCCCAAGAAAACAATCGAACGTAGTTCTATCTGTTGGCATATTTTCTAACTACATTTGTCGACGATGGCTGCTGATCTCGGATCGAGATTTCAAACCGCCAATTTCAGTGATTCGAAATGAACTTAATCTCGATCTCTAGTCCAGCTCTGAACTCGAATGGTGCAACAGTTTTCAGTGTCGTTCTTAGATACGATCTCAGATCGAGTTTCGAACCACAATAATGTAACCGGCCGTCAGTTAGGTGGAGGGGGAAAGGGATGGCCCCTTTATAGCTAAAAGGCATGCAGATTTCGCCTGATTATGTGTGCTTGTTTTAAAACGTGTGCAAAGCAGAGGACATTCTCCACTACGCAAAGAAGAGTTTGCGCACCGCATTACCGGTATTGTGTTCATATGTTTTGCTCTCCTTATCCCTCCTATTTAAACTGCCGGCCGTAGAATTATACGCTGTTCACGATAAAGTGAGCACTTTTTAAGTACCTGCTGAATTTTTCCTGTTGACAGATTTCTATGTTGCTATGACTTTTTTTAATATAAGCATTGCCTTGTGACAAACAAACGCAGTGTATACTTTTCTTCACTCTCAAACGCTAATTTCTGGAACTGTAATAAATGATATTTATTATTGGTTTAGTGTCGGTTAGAGGGCTACCGATACCAATAATAAAGTAATTAATAATAGGGACAAACGAATTCTGAACAAAATCGTTTACGTAACTGAATGTATTGTCATATTTTAAGTAACATGTGTAATTTATTAATAAATATTACTGACACTTTTCATATTTTAATTTAGTTATAGCTTTTGCAGCATTGAATTTATACATTCTCTTCAAGAAATTGTGGTGTGTGTATGTGTGTAAATTGGCAATCCGAAGGTCGGTCGGAACCAAGGATTGGAGGCCGCGTCGCGACCAATGAAACTTGGCAGGGGAAGATAATGCTGTGGTTTGCCGTTGCCTTCCACGGGATGGATGAGATAAAAGAGATGTGAGTGGAGCAGAGCCGGAATGGAAATGGCAGGGGAAACTGGAGATCTAGGGGGAAAATCCGCCGACCAACGGCATCGACCGGCACGATTCCCCACTCGCGAAAATCTGGGAGCGACCCGGCCAAGGATTATACCATGTCCGTCTCGGTGGGATGCGAGCATGCTAACCGCTCTGCCACCGCGGCCCCTATTAGATATGAAAGTACTTTTCATAAACTGAAATTTAGTTTGATTTATATTGGAAATAAACAGCACACATATTATTTAACACATCAATTACAGAAAAGTACTTTAATGTTTAATGGAACGGGGTACAAAATACATTTTGTTGGGTGGTCCCAACTATAAAAAATTTGCCATCGTCTGCTACGTTCCTAGATAAATGTTAGTTCGTCGCTAGCTGAGCGCTAATGTAACGCGTGCGTATTTTTCTACTTGTGCGGTATAGACCCCTTCAAAATTGCCATAGGATATTCCAGTAAACTGAGGATTTTTGGAAGCCCTGCTTAACATATATGTACTTTCATGCACAATGTATATGATTTCACCGTAGATAAAAGTAGTATGATTTAGAGAATACTTACACAAGGGAATGGGCAGAAGCGCCAAGCGCCGATCGCCGCCATATTGAATTTCCCTTTCTTGTTTTTTTCTAAATTTCCCTTTTTTCCTTCAAATAAGACATTTTTCGCTTAAAAATTTCCTTTTCACGCTTAAAATTTCCCTTATTTCCCTTATAATCCCCCCCCCCCTTTTTTTCCTCAAAAAGCACCGAGCCCCTCACTTGAAAAGAACGAGCACCACCCCCTTTTTTTAATGCAAAAACGAGCCATTGTAAGCATTTGGGGGCCTCGTCGTTTTTTACCTGTGAACTTGCCATTAACCCTTTACCTTGACCTCGTGACCATGAATTTGAATGACCTTGAAACCAAAAAAATCGAAAAGATCCCAAAAGATCATAAAAATTTTAACAATTTACAAAAAATTTTAAAAACTTGAAAAAACTGAAGAAAAAAAATATTTTTTTAAATAAATTATTTAAAGGTGTACACAAAGGAGGTTCGACTACAGGTGGACCGACTAAGCTCCCGACACGACCTGTCCTCGCCAGATAGGCCATTGTCCATCTCGTCCGCCATGTTGGATGTCGGTGACCTAGGTCTTGACCTTTGATCCTTAACACTGGTGACCTTTGACCGAGAAAACCCAAAAATGCCAAAAAAAATTGAAAAAGTTCTAAAAAAAATTATAAAGCCAAGGTAGGCCTAAAAGTTACACTGACAAAACCCGACTACCACCTTGGATCCAGGTGACCTTGACCATGATCTAAGACCTTGACCTTGAATTACTGTAAACCCAAAAAAAGTCGCAAAATAGTTTTAAAAATTCCCAAAAAAACTGATTAAAAAAATTGCAAAAATTATTTTAAAAATATAAAAATTCTACTTATAACTTATTAAAAATTTATATGAAAATAAAATATCGAATATTTTGACTTAGATGGGAAGAGGGCTGGAACCGACCTGCCTCCATGATATGGTGTCACTCAACCATCATATTGAATCCAAGTGACCTTGACCTTTGACCTTTACACCAAGACCCTGTATAACCTCAGCCCAAAAAATCACAAAAGTCTCCAAAACAATAGAAAATGTAATCATTCATATATTATAAATAGTCATCAAAATTATTACTAAGAAACTTTATTTAAAAACTTCTGGCATTTCAGTTGGTTTCTTCAGCACCACGTCCAGCAGGTGACTGACCCACACCAGTGTTTCTCATTGGTTAATTATTCGGTCCCCCCTTCCCGCTACCAATGTTTCTTATTGATTGATTGTTTGTGCTCGCTTCGCCCCCTCCCCCCTCCAAGTATTTTTTTTTTGGCTGATTACTAACGCTCGTTCGAAACGACACCAATTTTTCTCATTTGTTAATTAGTCAACAGGCAATCGCCCCCCTTACCTATGCTCATTCTGCCGAATGCACTCAACCCACCATATAAATTATTCCGTTTTTTATCATTCGTTTTCATTTTCATCACATCCGTGATCCTGGTGTATTAATTATCGGTTTCGCCACCAGACGAGTTGCCGATTTAGCCACCATGTAAGTTGTTGTCAACCTTGATCTTGGCCCCAGATGACCTTTAACCAAAAACATCTAGAAAAAATTCACAAAACCGAAAAAATTCCATAAATCGAGAAAGAAATAACATTATTGACACCGACTACCATTTTGTATTTTATTTTGTTTAGTCACCTTTACATTATGCGCAATCATTCCTTTCCATCTATGCTCCATCCGTCAACTTGTATTTTATCCATAATTTGTTATTCGATTTCAGCCATCTCAGTTTCCATCATCATCACCATCTACATAACATCGTCACCATGTTTCCAACGTACTCATTCTTTGTCATTCTATATCAGCCATCTATGATTTCATTTGTTTAAGCTACCGTACAAGCTGGCGTTCAAGCATTTACTCATGCTCTGTCATGCCATGTTTACCACCTTTGATTCAAATTTGTTTCTTAGTTACCTTCCTTTGATTTCCTATAATTCCTGCTTGATTAAGAAAAGGCCACTATATTAGATTTTATTCATCCACTACCATTCCAACTCTATTTAGTAACCTGCTGATTACTCGGTCCCACAAAACCACAATATTGGATTACATCGCTTCTGCAATCATTAAGTATAAAATATGATCGTGTCCTTTGACCATCAACATCTTTCGTTAGTTCGTCGTTCATGTTTACTAGAAAAATTGCTGCGGTGTATTAGAACAGGACCAGGCATATAATAATTTATGTGGGACCTCTCTTCGCCATATACTGCACTGAAGCAGGTCTGGGAAGGTTCGACTCAGTCTTCACCCTCCCCTTCCTCCATGTCTCGGGGTCAAATTTCTAACACTTGAACAGTTTATTTCCAAGACTGCTACATCCAACCCGCTTAGAATATATTACGGTATTAATCTGTTCTTTATTTTTGTGCGCTTCAGCACATATCTTTGCTACATTAGCAATGCTTATGCGTATTCAGTGATTGGCCTTTACAAGAAATCTTTTAGTATTAACTTTCAAATCACCATATTTTTTCCGGATCATTTCATTTATTTTTATTATCTTGCTCTCTTACAGTATCGGCTTGCAGTGAATGATCTGAAAACCACGGCGAACATATCCCCTATATCAGGGAAAGAAGCGTGCTGGGATAAGGTACATCAGCACTAGCGAGAAATATAACACTTTTGTATATTCATTGAAAACATTACTATGTACATTATACTAAAAACATAAAAAATTGAATCCTAAAATTCTCCATACTATATAGTCTGCAGTGTCTCCCTAGTAAATGCTCACTTTTCACGAAATTAATATAATCTTCTTATACGGAGCTCGAGACAGTCTATGCTAGCAAGCACCCACCCAAAACCCTAATCCTTATATTCTTCTTCTTCGCGATAAAGTTTTTCATTCAAGGCATGTACAGCCTCTGGAATGCTATCAACATTGTGCAATGCTTCATTCGCAGTTTTGACTGCCCGCCGGCTGATTTCTTCATCCAAAGGCTGAGGCTTTTCGTAGATACACTCCAGCCAAACATTGTATTTTATACCGTCTTCAACTTCTCCTGTTAGTTGATTTATGATTCTTTGCTTAATCTGGTCCAGGTATGTACATGTGTCTTTCATACCAACAAAGTTATTTACAATTACATAATCTTTCTGGGATTCTTTAGTTTTTTTGTTTCAAGGTCATTAAAGATCACGGGTACAGGGTCAAGGTCATGGGTTAAGGTCACAGATAAAAATAGAGCCTCCCAAATGCTTTCAATGACTTGTGTTTGCAAAAAGAAGGGGCTCGTTCTTTGCAAATGAGGGACTCGGTGCTTTTGAGGAAAAAACAGGACATTTTAAAAGAAAAAAGGAAATATTAAGCGGAAGATGGCCAATTTCAAGGGGAAAAAAGGGACATTTTGAGAGAAAAAAGGGAAAGAGGAAAATTTAATATGGCGGCGGTCGGTGCATGGCGCCTTCTACGCATTTCCTTGCGCCAGACTTCTCTAAATCATACTACTGGTAAAGTTAATACTTTAATCATGCATTGGTCAAGCGACACTGAGTAATTATGAAATAAGTAAATATTTTACAAATTTGCTTATTCTGACACTTACTTGCATTAAAAAACAATGCGAAAGAAATAGTATCAGTATTCACTTTCAATTCAACGTTAAGACATAGGGATATTTTCCCTCCGTTGTTACCAACATTACTAGGCACATACAAACCAGTGGGCCCATTGGAATATCTGCAGGCAGGGACAGTGACATCTTTCACACGTTTATTTCGAAAGTGCTTAATTAACAGTAAACATGATTTTTTTTTTAATAATAGACTGCTATTACTCAAAATCGATAATCATATACATAGCGAAGCGCGAATCTGGGACTTACACTTACTCTGTACTTCGTTACAGACGTTACGAGCAGCACCAGTAAAAGCCTACAGTCTGCACGTTAGTTTAGTGCTTTGTGCGTAGGGGCGATGGAGCACTCTAGACGCGTGTTAGTGACGACCTTATTGCCCCCATTACGTCTGTGCATGAAACGTGGAGAGATGTCGTTAGGTAGCCAGGCGCCTTCAAACAGAATTAGGCTGATTCAGGTCACTGACTCGTGATGCTATTTGTTGAAACGCTTTCCTAAAAATGCAAAATAATAGGATTCACAGTGGTCGGTGGTTATATAGGCTGGGCCAGGTATCGAACCCGGGTCCTACCGAATATGAGTCCAGTGAGTCACCATTGCGCCATCTGGCTCAACGTCAGCGTTTAGGGTATCTTATTGACTTCTTTAGTGTAAATTAAATCTTAAGGATTTGCTTACAATATATCAATAGATTGCATATTGCTTATGATAATAATGGTGTGACGACTATCCCTGCACATCGAACGAAAGCTAAACCGAAGGTGCCATACGAAGTTGAGAAAAAGTTGGCCGTTTGGGACGTCTTACCTTCGCTGCGACGGGGGTGGTTTGACGAGCTCCACACCTCACGTCCGCTGGGCGGGTCTGCTGGTCTGCAAGTATGGGCGCCGCGGGACTGCTGCCGTCCACTAAACCAAGACTGCTTTCCCCTCCCTCGTACGTCACCTTGACCACGTGACGCCACCCAGCCAGTCACATACCACCAAGGTGCCCTTCCAGGACTTCCGAATATCGACGGAGTGAAGATCATTTTGTGATGTTCTCGATGATTTCAAATAAAATATAAATACATGTGTCTCATTAAGGTTCGGGGAGACAACACAGGGTTTTCACTTGGGCAGGAACTGATGTTCCGTCTATATTTTAAGGGAGGCCCTTGCTGCCATTTTAATTAAGTATGTTTTAAAGAAAAATATTAAATGTAACCTGAATATAGCTGGAAAGAGATGTAATTTTGTAAAAATGTAAATTTTGGGGGAAATTTTAAACATAATTATTTTTTATACTAACTTTTAATACCAAATGTAATCAGTGGGAAAATTGGAAATATTTTATATAAAGTCTACTTATTGTGATATTGGGGGGAAAACTACTATTCAACTGATTTGAAGTTATAATATAAACGCAAGGCAACAAATATTTTCAAACCTTTTTACTGGAACAAACCCAAATCCTTTTTCTGACGTCAATGAGGAGCTCTCAGCTGTTTTCCACCTTAAAACACCTACATTCAGGAAGCAGTTGAGCCAAAGACCTCATCCTGTATGTGTTGGCAAACACCGTCACATACAAGATAGAGAAATCTGCGCCACTCTGCTTCCTCAATGCAGAGAAGTTAAAAGGGAAAATAAAATTAGAATTTTTTTATAGTTGCGAAATCGTACAAACTCCGTTGGGTTTGTTCCAGTGGTCGTGAGAGTGACTTTTATTAGTAGTGGTGCGTCAACCCGTCCACAAAATTACTTCTACAGGTATCCATACATTGTGGACCCCGCGAATGTCTAAGGAAACTCTTTAAAAAAAACCTGACGGATGCAGGGGTGTCGTTCAAGCCGGACGACAACATTGAGACTCTGCGCCAGCAAATGCGGGACTTGGTGAGGAAAGGTGACGTGGCTGCCCAACAAGCGGGTGCGTCCGACGCAGTTAGCGTCTTAAAAAAATATAAAACATCTGCCGCCTCGTTTGGTGGATAGTATCGAGACAGTGCACAGTCTGAATTAGCAGTAAATCTCTTCGTGCAAATGGCTAGAATCGCGTATTTAAATATTTGTGAGATGGTGCTTTTGTATGCCTCTGTAATGTTTAAAGTGCGAGAGCCTTTGCAAAATGTAGTAGTGCAGGCGATAAATGAACGTATGCCATTTAGTGAGTTTAGTAGTCAGCGAGACTATTAGATGGGTTGAAGTGTTAGGTTTGCCGTGTGCGGAAGTGGATTTGGTGTAAACACTGTTTTTAATATGTTGCCGGAAAATAGTAAATATTTTACATTTGCTTCAAAACCGAAAACGTTAAATTAATTATTATCTTTAGTAATTCAAGTGGAATTAACTATTGGCGATTGTAAACAAAGAGAGCCTAAAGTAGTAACATATAAACGGCAATGCCGAATCTGTTCTCGTACAAATCATCCGACGGCTAAATGCTTTTATAAAACGCAAAAAGGCGAAGGAAATTCCGTGCAGGAAAATGTAAAACAAAAATGTCAAATTTGTTTTAGAAATAATCATCCAACGGAAAAATGTTTCTATAAGAAATCGGATAGTGGTGGGAAAGAAAAGCCGCTTGAAAACGGCGGCCAGTCAGACATAAAAGTAAATTCAGAAAATGTTGCGAAGTCTGGAGGTCGAAAAACCGTAAAAGATATTATTTGTTTCAGATGCGGTAATCCTGGGTATTTTCAATTTAATTGTCAGTTAAAAAGAAAACCTGCAGGAATAGCCGCAATGACAAACACACATCAATTTAACAAAATTGGTCTACTGTACGTGCAGCTTGTGATTGCAAACTTAACGATGTCAGGCTTGGTTGACTGGGGTGCTTCAGCAACCCTTATAAGGCAAGAGATTTTGAATAAAATCATGCGGGACGCGCCGCTTGGAACTGTGCAGTTAAAACGGTGCAAGTCTGTGGTATTTTCCTTAGCCGACGGAAGTTTGATAAAGTCAAACATAATAGCAGTAAAGAAAGTAAAAATAGAAAAATTTTCATAGAAAGTAGCGTTCCGTGTTTTTGAACATCTGTCACATGACGTGATTTTAGGTATCGATTTTTTTTTTTGGGTAGTAGGCGCCCATGCGTTGACGTAGCAAAGAAGGAATTACGGTTTAGTTTCCCCCCATAAACGGTAGTAAATTTGCAAGTAAAACCTTCTCACTTCCGTAAAATTCAGTTTCTTCAGCTTATTGAAGAGGTTGTGAAAGCATCAGAACAGCTTTAAATGGAATATAAATATGTGCTTATATCAACGTTAGTGCATTCTAAAGAGATTCCAGTATAATTAAAAATGAAAGATAATGAGCCCATAGTGTGCGTGCCGTATCGTGTGTCCACACCCAATATTAAAAGATTTAAAATTTTGATCACAGAACTGCAAGAGCAGGGAATTGTAGAAATTTCCACAAGTCCGTATTTTCCAATTCCCAAGAAAACACCGGGACAGCTCAGAGTTATCTGTGATTACAGAAAAATAAAAAAAAAATTTGTACGTTGATTCCTATCCGGTACCCGTCATGGAAACGGTATTTCAACATTTTCAAAAGGCAAAAGTATTTCACTATTTTGGATTTAAATTCGGCATACTTACAGTGTGAGCTACATCCCAATAGTAGGGCACCGTTAGCGTATTGTGCACCGTGGGGTTTGTATCAGTGGACTCGTTTACCGACGGGAGTAAATTCCGGACCCCGGTGTATGTCTAGAGTGTTAACTCACGTATTAGGAAAATATCTGTATTCGCGTTCATAGATGACGTGTGCATATACAGTAATACGTTAGAGGAACATTTTCAACACTTGCGGCTAGTATAAGACGCGTTGCGTAATGCCGGGCTGGCGGTAAGTCCGGGGGAAAAAATGGATTATTAAAAATGTGAAGAATAACTAACATAAAAAAATTTATTTTAAACATATACATAAATGTATTGACTTTTAAGACTGTATACAAAAGCTGACTAATTGTAACTGCTAGAATAATTCATCTACAGTTATTATAAAAGCATTATAATTAGACTCTTAATTGAATTAATACACATCTGTAAAAATATTTAAAAAAAGGTCGGTATGTAATAGCGGAGCTTAAACTGAAAATACGAGGAATCCTAAGAAAAAAATTGTCGACAAAACAGGAACGTGACAATTTTGTCGACAGGATGCGCAGTTTGAAACGAAGTGCTCATTACCCCGTGATTGGCGCTAAACGTGTTCGCCAAGGGATAGGGAGGGACATTTGGAAAGTTTTTATTGCTCTCGGCCGCCTTCCTCTCATGCAATCGCCTGACACCCTCTCGACCGTTATTGTAAATTACGTGTCCTTTCGGTGCACTTTTAACTAAGCTAACTACCACGAGAGTTGTTATCGTCAAGTGCTACAAGCGACTGTCAACCACTTGAAGTGACGATTAAATCACGCTTCGCCTTTAAAACTCAATGTATAACGCGTATGTGACCTTTATTGAAAATAGTTTCTGGTAATTTCACAAGCACGGCATTTACCAAGAGCAGTATTTTTCATGACCTTATTGAGCCAGTATTCGATTTTTTCATTATCGTTTGCAGTTTCAAGGGAAAATAACATTTCCAACAGCTAAATGCTAATCGAACGTCGAAAAATGTCATCGTCACAAAGCTCGCGCAGGGTACGGTTGGCCTTTGAATACTGAATTTGAGTAATACTATAGAAAGGTCGCAGCTATTAAAATGTTTCACCGCCTTTTCTGGAGCTAGTTCGCCGGTTTAACAATAATACACGATCTTGGCCCTAAAGCTCCTTTCACACTGTCAAATTTATCCGTCAAACTGCTTCCAATAAGATTGGTCAAATAAATTGGACAGTTATGACGTCATTGAAACGTTATAAACACCGCCGTATTTGTCTGATAAAGTTGGGTAGCTTAAGTTACCATCAGACATTTGAAAATTTGAGAATTTCTAAAGTTTATTTGATGTTTGACTGTCTCAATCAATCAGAATAGTGCATAACAAAGATGGACGTCAATAAACTTAAAATAACGAAAAATTGCTGGAAACGAAGTGAGTTATGAAGATAATTTATTTATGTAGAAGCTTTCTGTGCATGAATGTTATTTTTAATGACTATTACACACAATATTACGAACTCAGTGGCATAAATTTAACTGTGCAGGAAACATATATAAAAAAATAAAACTTAAATTAATGAAGAAACGAAAATAAATTACAATATTACTTACATTTATTCCTGTAATGGACCACATAGAAAAACAGAGGCAATATTTCACTATGAAAATAATTTTTAAATAATATTTCAAATAAGATTCTTTCAAAAAAAGTTGACGGTGTGACATATTTTCAAACACATTTAAGATTATTTGATAAAATTTTGTTGGAAGAAATATTTGATGGCCGTATTTTGTCCTCAAATTGTACTGTCGAATATAGTTTAAGGTGAAATTTTGACAGTGTGACATTGGCTTTAGGGGATTTGAATGAACATTGGGAATGTTCTAAAAATAAGTTTCACGTGAGAGAAAATTCTCGCGTTTCAAAACGTTTTTCGTCCGATACGATTCGGCGCAACGCCCACGAAACACAGATGTTCTGTATCTAAATAATCCCATACTGATTGGCCTGGTCAAAGAGAAAACTGCTTCCCACGAATAAAAAGATAGCTCCTTCCATGCACGTAGTAAATAGATGCCGAACCTGCATATATGTAGAACTTTTCGTCGACAAACATGCATTCCTATTCATGTAGTGGAATATCGAAATCGCATAAGAGACGCAGTAGGTTCGACAGCGGATGATTATATTCGTGGAGGTGTATATTCGAACTAGTTTTCCAACACAAATTAAATCTAATGCTAGTGTAGTTTTCTCAGTACTATAAACCATCAAGATTCGTCGCCTATTTTATTAGGATCCCCATAGCCTATCAGTATGAAAGGAAAGAGTCTGCATTGACTTAATAAACATGTAAAAGTAATTCCTCTCTCATACTACACGTATTTTTTTTTAAGTTGCCTTAAAACTAAATCGTCCTGTAAAGGGGTGTACACAAATCGTGTACTATTGTAGTAATTTATATTGACTTGATTAGAAAAAACAACCGTCGAAAGTAAAAACTACAAATAAACGAACAACTGTTTCCATTTAGATCGAATACAGCAAACGGTAGGACGGGGTTCCAGTAACATCGCTATTTTTGTCAATTGAGTTCCGGGATCCTGTTGCTTAAGGGTCCCGTCTACCTGCATCGGTTTTCTCATTTTATTGGCAGAGAAGTACGGGAACTATAAGGGTTACACTTGCGCGCTCTATGCCGTTGTCGTACAGTGTTCTCGTAGTGCTGCGTGTACCAATGGGGCTTTCAGCGGTGACCGTATAATTTTACTCATGAAACGTCTGTAGCAAATTTCAATACAGGCAGTCTAAAAAAATCCGTTATTAATTATATTAGATGACTTCAAAATAACATTTACAGCATGCGTGGTAACATTAAAGTGTCATTCCGTAAACACTGCAGCCCTTCCAATGCCCTACGCTGTAGGGCAACACAAGGTCAGCCACATCTATCAGAAACAACGTCAAACAACGTTCAGCAGAGAAACAAGCTTATGAGAACAGAAATGTTGCATTAATTACACAAGAACACACGCAAGAGCTCGTTGAAACTTCTAAATATTTTAATTTTTCCAAAAGTACACTACCTTATTATATAAACATATTAAATACACGGCAAAACTACAAAACAAATGCTAAATATACATTTCCTTTCATTCTACATATATAATTCTGGTGGTGTACAATATAACTCTAATTCGTGTGTACGTCCTCAAAATATTCTCATTATTAACTTTTTACTGGGAGTATTTAAAAATCAATGTCACACTAAAGACCCAAATAGTAAAATTATATTAAAATTTTACTTTTCTTCGTAGCTACCACCATTTATAAATACTGGTATGAAAAGGGCTAACGACATTTTTAGTACAGCCTAACATTATTTTAAAATTTTATGTCTATAGAGAATTTTCTAACCAGATAATTATGACATAAAATAATTTTTGTCCACGCGACATTCTGGAAACCTGTTTCCTTAATTACTGTGGTATCCAAAATATTTCTTTAAAGTTATTTTGACTTTAAAAGAGACATATTTTAAAACCACGTAACATTCCTAGTTAATTTAATTTAACTATAGGCACTTGAAAGTTACTTTGATCTCTTTCAACATTTAGTTTACTTAACATTTTTTAACAAAGCTGCCATTATTTTCATTTGATATCTTACGAACAGCCTGAAAGGAATTTTTACTTTGGAAATCCAATATTCCAATACGGGAAATATTTTGAAAATTCTAAGACCAGCAAACGTCTTATTTCTACATGTTTGGTCGTAAGGACCAAATACTTATCTCATTGCCTAACCCCTGCAGTCATCTCACCCAGAGGCAGAGGCTGCAGGGGTATAAATACCAAAAAATCCTAAGGCCGTGCCCCTACCACTAGCGGGGAATAACGAAATCATTTCAAGTTAAACCAATGACAAATTAGTCTCCCATAAGGAGGTTCCGGAACACAACATCAGTTCTGTGAAAAATATGCCAGTAGCGCGGCGTTTTCTGTTTAAACTTGCGTGCCAACACCACACGCCAAGTGACACCAGCGCTACTGGCGGAAAGGAGCCAAAACACGGCTCAGCTGACAGTGTGTCGTGGCTCGTCGGGTCGGCCGTGTTTGCTCACTACACGTTTCAATGTCCGAGAAACTTCACGTTTTCGCTCGCCGACCTTACGCCAGTGTCCAGAATCATAAAGGTAAGGAAGACGTCTACATTATTCATTGCAGATTGACGTCTTTTGTAGGGATTATGCGTGAAATAAGTCTTCGATCAAAATTCTTCGTCGTACAGCAGGCAGGCAGACGATGGTGACGTAGTTGGTGCTTGCCGAGGTTGGTTCGCTGAGATTGGTGACCGATATTTTTCCATGCAAAATGAGACCACCTGTCTGAACATACTGGGGGAGCGTTTAATAGTTTCGTCAAAAACCCAGGATTTCAGAAACTCTGTAGAGCAGTTCAAGTGCCAGGCAGCCGCAACACTTAATTCTCAGGCATACTACCTGTTTTTTGTGTAAACCCCGTAAGGTTGAAGTAAAGCAACTGCCTGTGGAGCACTGCACCCGACTATAGAATGTGAATTTGCAAGAAAATCGTCTTCAAGAAAGATCGTCATAATATTAACTGTGATCATGTGTAATAAAATCATTGAAATAATGCATCATATCAATTTTATAATTAACTTTCTTTACGTCAGTTTCACCCATAAATGTGACAAATGGATGCGCATAAAAATTATTTATAAAAATTATTTTCTACATAATTATTACAATTTTCTTACATACAAGTATAGTAAACATTATGACGATATTCCATGACGAAGATTTTCTTGCAAATTTTGCTTTCTGAAGCATCCAAAATGGAAATGTGCTTAAGTTTTGTTAAAAATACAGAATATTGTAACAAAATTGTTTTTATATTTAAAAAGTATATTTTAGTCAAATATTTTATAATGTTGCAAAACATATACATTCTTCTTTCATACGCAGCATAAATCGCACCTTTCTGACCATTTTTATGGTGTCTGTAGTACTTTGTTATGAGTTATTCGCATTGTATAGTCGGGTGCAGTGCTCCATAGGCAGTTACTTTAATTCAACCTTAACCTTGTGCCAACTGGATGAGCCGTGCAGCAAGATCCGGCTCCAGCCTCCCTTCTGTGACCAAGGCAACGGCCGGGAAATTATCTCCAGCGCGCTGACTGTTGAATAAATTATGAGTAGAGGCGGGCGTAGCGCTGGGACGAGCTGTATCATCCGCCGTAGCAGTGCGCCAAGGCAGCCGCAGGGCATAGGCACTGCGATTGGTTTTGCCGTCCCGCGGCGAGGAGAGAAGAAGAGATTGCCACGGATACCAACCCAGTACTTCATCACGCAGCTACCGGCCAAAAAAAAAACATCACGGCGCCACAAAACACTCGCCAGGAAGCCTTGCTTGGCGCCGCCTTTCAGAGCCCACTGCGTAGTATCCTGCTGAATGTACGTGTTACACTACCGTGTCTTTAATTACTAAAAGCTGTTCACTATAAAACGAGCACTTTTGAAATCAACCCTAGCTCCATATATTTATAACTGGCGAACTGAGGGGCATGCTCCCAGTTAAGTTGGTAACGATAAATGGAAAGTAGTTCCATGTCTTAACGTCGAATACGAAGCGTCAGGTAAATATTTGTGATAACTAAAATTATTTATTTCACTTTCTGTATTTTTTAATGCATCGAAGTGTAAAAATGAGCAGATTTGCAAAACATTTTCTTTTGTAATTATACTAAGGTAATGAATGGTAAAGACTTGTTCGCGGTAAAAAAAAAAAAAAAGCACTTCTGAAACAAACGTTTGAAAAAAAACACTGTTCACAACTACACATATGCTACAGAACATAATGATATGAAGGTTACTAATCATAGTT
Source organism: Dryococelus australis (assembly GCA_029891345.1). Lineage (NCBI taxonomy): Eukaryota > Metazoa > Arthropoda > Insecta > Phasmatodea > Phasmatidae > Dryococelus > Dryococelus australis. The sequence continues at coordinate 104,676,468 of CM056998.1, forward strand.
GGCAGACAATTAATAAAATCAGTCCTTTCGATTTGACGTACGTTGTATTGCGGTAGTGGTATTCAAATTAATAGCCACTGAAGTTAGTGATTCTTGTTTTGTAGGCATAATATACGCCATTCGCGGTTGCTTCCAATGTTTCTCAGCACCGTTAAAGTTCTCTTTCCAGGATATTCCACCGCCTCGTGCAAACAAAGCCTAGAAAATTACACCAGAGTGCCAACACTCCGCATTCGTGCGCACTCACTGTAATAAAATGTTGCATAAGAACTAATTCTTACGAGGCGTTACCAACACCCCTATTCTCTCTCTGCCTTTATTCATATGAATTAAAGATATGGTGATTTATAGATAAGACAAAAGTTAATGTTCAATTTAGCAAAAAATAATGCACTTTTATGATAATACAAATATAAAACGCTTGTGATACATAGCATATTTAGAAAACAGCCAAGTTATGATTCTAAATGTGTGAATAAACTGCGAATAGACTATAAAAACAATACTGCCATAACAGTAACAAATTTACATCCCTAATAATTCAATGGTATCACTTGGGTGATAAATGAATAAAAAGATAAGGCCCATTGCAGTGTTAATTTTGCATATGGCAGAAGGGTAAGAATTGAGAAGATAAGTATATACCATGAAGGGTTTTCAGAATTTCTCAATCATTCATAAACAGCATACATGTAGACACACTTAGAAAATCTTTTAACCTGTCATTTATAATTATTTAGATTGATTATAAGTATTCTGCTGTTTGGTGTCGTCAAAATTATTAAACAATATCGATTAATGTTATAAACATGTCAGTGGCTAAGAGGTTTACTTTTCCAAATTCTCTAAATACTCCTCGCCACAGTCGCAACAGTGATAACAGAGCCACCAGTTATTATCAACACATGATTATTCACACCCAAGGCAGTGGTTAATCAGTAACATTCCTAGAATTAAAAGTTAACTTTCGCCTCTAAAGACTTTTCTTCATCTCGGCGACTCACGTGCACATAGTTTTATCATATGGAAAATCCCAGAGCGAAAAATTTCCCAATTCGCTGAAGCTGGACTCGAACCTGAAAACTTGTAAAAACAACTCAGCATCTGGCAGTCCACTTACAACAGGCAAAGGGACACAATTCTGTGTTTAGCGTGCCATAGCTATTGTGGATCATGTGTGGATTGTGTGAAAGCTGTTGTGCAATTCGTCTGGCAGAATTTATTGTCATACATTTCATGTCTCATTCTTCAGTCCCATTTTACTGTGTCTTCACTAAATTATTTAGTTGCAGGTTTTCTAATACTTAAAAAACACGTATTTACCGTTTTCAGAATTATTTCCCCTTTTTTTCCGTATTTACATTTTTACCAACGGAAACTTTTTCTGGCTATTGCCCATCCTTCCTTTTATTTATTTCTACCCTTCTTCCTTTCTTTTATTTTTTTTATTTATTCGTAAGATTGTATGAAGAATTTTGCACACGTCGCAAATAAAATCCCATTTTTATGAGCGGCCCTTTTCATTTCTGCTTCGATATTCAGAGTTCGGCAAGAGATAATTCTCAGTAAACAGAATGGCTGGTGACATCTTCGATTATTATTTTCGCTCTCTTTAGTTATTATATTCTTCTCGGCATTTTCCTACCCCATGTCTTCTCCCAATCTTGTCTCACATGTTTCATTCTCATACTTAGCCTATTACAATTAGATTTGAAGATAGATTATTGTCTTTAGAATTAGAGAGCTCTATCCGTGTGGGCTCAACGTTTATGAAATCGTCTTCTGATATCAATCTAGATTGAAGGGGTGGATAAAAGTGTTTCCGAAAGTGGCTGCAGAATTTATGCTATTGTAACGACTTTAAAAATACCGAAAAAAACCAAACAACCTCTTACATCCGTGTAGAATGCATGCAGTGTTCATAATTTACGATAGAGAAAAATTGTAAATAACGTAGCTGAGGCGGCAAGTGCACGCAAAACGTTAAATGGTACGTTCACTTACCCGTCTCTAATTGTGGATTGTAAGATTCATATTTTAATGGCCGTTTACAAATTATTTTGTTACCAGACTATCAGCGTTGTTACCCATGACAACCGCAGCTTACAAAACAACAAGAGTAAAAGAAACTTATATTAATTTTAAGAACTCGCAGTTTTACTATAGCCTGCACAACAAAGCATAATTCCTTACGTATGTTGATCGCAGACACTTCGTTAGATGCAATGCTTAGCACTCACACTAGTGCTTGCTTAACTGTCTCTGACACTAGTTTACTTCCTGTTACGTAGTATTACAAAGGAGAGATAAAAAGTATGGGGGTACATTTTAAGGCGAATCCGCACGATCAAGGTTACGCCCACCAGACAGCGCAGATTGCAGTAACAGCCAATTAGATCGTTGCACGCCATTTCTTCGCTATCCGCATAGTCTGCGCCTAAAAAAGTTAAGTCGAGCTCAACTTTTTTCTTCTTGACAAACCTATATTACCCATAATTAGATTAATGGTGTCCAAGGCGACCATAATGGCTACCATCGATGATAGTGCTTTGAGGTTATCAGACTTATAAACCGTGCGAGGAAAATACGATCTGTGTACGATTCATCAGAAGATCTTTACAGGCATAATGGAAAATCAAGAAAACTTGATGTGATTCAAGTTATTGCTGGTGGATGAGTTGTGACCTGCCAAGGTGTGGCTCCTAGAACAGGTATTTGGGCCCAGACAAAGGGTCGCATGGCACTTGTGAGCAAGACATGGACCGAGGCGAACGTGTTGTTCAGCCGCGCGTAGTGAGTTGTAAATAAAGTGTTTATACATGTGAAAATCCTCTGGTGTTATCACGCCTGTAAGTAGGAGTACAGTTAAATAATTATTAAATTCAGCAACACAAAAACTTGTCCTCCAAGCCGCGTGCCATATTAGGCCGAGATTCCTAGAGTTATCATTCTTGTCAAGATGCAATGAATTGATCTGGAATGTTCTTATAAATTTCTGGGGTGATTTCTATACCATTTAGGAAAAGGAAAGCCACCTCTACCTGAAAGCTGCAAAATCTCGCCGTGTATTGTCAAAGCTTCTTCAACACTTTGTACACCAGATATAAAATCATCCACTCTTTAAAAGTCAGGCGCACAATTTCTGATGCCTTGCGGTAGGTTTTCATTTCTTCAGTGACAAGTTGCTGCAAACATCTTGCCGCTAGGACAGATGTACTAACAGTACTATATGTATCAGTTTTGAGCATGTACTCTGATTGGAGATGGGCCCTTTCTCCATAAGATTCTCTGAACACTAAAATCTCGTGACTCAAGCTTCATTTGTTGATGCATCATAGATATGTCTGCTACAAACATATTTGATAATTGTGAAACGACAGCAAAATGGATCGTAAACCCTGCTGGAGTGTTAGCCCAATCAAAAGTTCTTCATTCAACGAGGCGCCACTGCTTGACTTTGCAGATGCCTCGATTACCACTTTCATCGTAGTCGTTGCGCTTGAATCATTGAAGACTGGGTGATGTGACACGTAATATGTGATTTCCCTATTATAATATGTAGCATCAGCTAGCTGTATGTGTCTCAATGCCTCATATTCAACCATTAAAACGGAACACACCCATTTTATTTCCTGTTGCCTATTTAGTCTTCTAGCTAGCTGATAAAACCTTTAAGTTGTCATTTGACAGAATCTTCCAAATTTTGTTAAATCTAGTCGAAATGGCAATCGAACTATGAATCGTCTCGACTCATCTCCTGAAAATGTTTCACTGGGATGTCTTTTGCATTGCATTTTTTCCTGGGTTTTAGGAGTCTCATCAAGTTCTTCGATTTCCCAAAATCTTGAAATTATCCAGATTGTGTTAATCAGTTCTCACAAAGAAGCACCTCTTTATTGAGTCATTAGAGTTTCATTAGTGTCTGGCTAATGGAATCTTCCTGAAATTGACCATCCAAATTCAGCATTTCGCAAAATGGGATAGCCTGATCTACTCTCTAAGAAATAACTTGCAAATTTTTCATATCAATGTATATGTATAGTAAGAAAGCTCATATGGTAAAGTTATTTCCATGATATCGTTCCTACGTGTACTCAGGAAACAGTCAAATGCATAGGGAAAACACCAAAATAGTATTGCAGTGATACTAATTGTTCCTACATTTGCAGTTAGATATGTGTAATATTTCCATTTACTGTATACGTTAAAAACTTCCAATATAGTTTAGGAAGTTAATCATAATTTTTACTTTAGTGTACTCATCTTCCCTAGGTAAAAAATGTTGAAGAATATTCATGCCCGAAACAAGAGATCAATGTTTCCTGGTTGATTGAGTGTTGTATGCCAGCTATGTGTCAGTTGGGATATTCCAGCAGCGGCAGTCCACATGTCTACTGGGAAGAAAGCTATAAATCTTAGCTGGAACCAGACATTCAATAGAAATATTTTAATTTGTTACACAGGAGTGCATTGTTGTCTTGTAACAGTGTTCGGTTTCTGTAGTTACCTCACCTATATGCTCTATTGGTGTTATGTTTTGTTGTTTCTTTGATCCTAGACGTTGCACATGCGCTTCTGTAATGAAATGAGATTGTGAACCTGAGTCCAGAAGAACCCTACATATTTGTAACTGTCCACTGCTCTCTCGTGTTTTCACCCAATCAGTGGGGCATAGTATGTTCATCTGTAGTTTAATTTTGAGTGGGCAATAAGTGGATGTTGACGGTGGTGATTGTGGGTCGTTACACTTAAGTTTCTCGATGACATCACAATATTATCTTGATTGGGTGGCTGCAGCTGGTTTTAACGATTGCCCTTACAGTGTGGTCCCTGGTCACTATGTGTCATGGTGAAGCAAGGTATGGTGTTTCTCTGAACACACGCTACAGGTACCTTATCTACGTTGCCTAAAGGAGTGACCACACTGTAAGCAATTCAAGCAGAGATTATTATTTTTAAGAAAATCAATGCGTTGTTGAATGCTGGCCTTCATAAATTTTTCGCACTTGGGTAATGCTGATGCTCCTTGAAAAACTCGCATTGACTGCTACTGACTGCATAAGATTGTATTTTTTGACATGCTTGGTATGTAAAATTTCAGGTTTATAGTGTGTGTAGGTGGGATTTCAGTTCTTGCGCGCGTGTGTGTGTGTTCTGCCAAGGTCTGCCAAAGCATGTGGGCCCAAACAAGTGATCGCATGTTACTTGTGCTATACAACACGGGCGTGTTGTATAGCCGCATGCTATAAAACATTATTGTAAATGAAGTGCTTAGACATGTTCAAATCCTGTAATCGTATCGCACCTATATGTGCCAGTACAGTTAAGTAATTATTCTGAGCAGCAGCAACTTAAACAGGTGTGAAATCTAAACATCACGGCTCAAATGACTTTAAAAGGAACAAGGAAACTATCTCACCTTCCGGCAACTTGTGGGTTAAACCAGACAATGCTTGAAAATATGGGTGCGCGGATAACACAAAATATTGGTGGATTGTTTCTAGGTTCCACTGGAATGCAGTCAGCTCGCTCTGCCTTGTCGACGTGATTTGCGAACGTGTGAATCCACCTTTATCGCCTGGGCACACTTAACTTTTATTGTCTTCGTCAGTTATATTACACTCTGAAGTTATTAGAAAAATGACATACTGTTACGCCAATTATTACTCAACAAGAAATACAAATTATGAATAATAATAATAATAAATTCGATGGACACTCGTTTAAAAATCCCACTTTCGTACCATTCAGATATTAAAAAATAATAACCTTTACAAATAGCCTTACATTATCGTAATCACTCGAGTTGCATTACATTACTTGGTTTGCATACTGGGAATTTTTCAAAAGGTGATGTTATCCGAAAAACAGTTACGTTTAAAAAAGTTTTGTATTTTTAGACAAATTACTAAAATGAGGTTAGCTGATTTCCATTACCTGTGAATGTCTCCGATATATGTTCGCAAATAACTTGCGGATCAGTGAAAACCACGTGTTCAAACCATGACTTAAACGTATTTGAAAGTTTAGTTTCCAAATAGACTCTAGTTTTTCCTTTAACGAAAATATTATTTAGAGTACCTTGAAATCATCCATGCTGTGCTATTTTGTAAAACACACATTTGTGTAAACAGCGTGCTAACCTTACTCCAAGGAACGTGTTTTTCACGATATTACTGGCGAAAAAGCAGCTCAATTTTGGAACTAGGAATCTTTATACTCTAAAGGTTTTGTGCGCTCTCTACTCCACATTTGCTTTACGCTTCTAACGAAACATCTGTCTCAGTGTACTCGTCGTAAAACGCTTGTTTCCGGAGCGGTTACTTATTTCATGTGATTGCGAATCCCTGTCTTTCTATCCAAATGCTATTAACAATAACTTCTTTCTCAATCGCGACTACACCAAGATGTAATTACAAATAAATATCAAACAAATTTTAAAAAGGCTCATTTTAAAATATTTTAAATGCCACAATATTATACAAATATAATGGCAGCGATACTGGGTGTAAAATAAATTATGAAATAACGAAATATTAACATGTGAATGAAAACATCATCCAGTAAGTACATACACATGATATAGATAAAATCACTCCGTGTAATTAGAGATACAAATCGGTGAGACTCACTGTAAAAAATTGTGTAATTTTACACGAATGTACGTGGGAGCACAATCTGCAGACATGTTCGTGTATTTTTACATGTACATGAGTACGTGTACTTTTACTGTATATCACATGTATATTTACAAATACAATACCAGTGTAATTTTACTATACTTGATATTTTTTTTGCTAATAATCATGTTCAATCACAAGTACTCTGTACGTGGAATTTTACATTTTATTTTATTTTTAGCTATATCAAGCCACATAAAGTAAATTTACACGAACTTTGTTAGTGTAATGTTATCATACCTGTCAGTTTCTTTTGCTAATCATCACATAAAATCACATGTACTCTATACATGTTATTTTACTATACTTGCTACTAATTTTCTACCACACATTGTAAATTAACACAATCATTGTTATGGTAATTTTACTACACCATGATGTTACTGTTTAACGTTTATTATACCCAATTACGTGTACACTATAGGTGTAATGTAACCACACCAGTCTGTAATTTTTACATATTATCATATTAACAAACATCCACTCCGTGCATGTGATTTGACTATCTAAATTATAGATTTCCTGCCACATACTGTAATTTTACCACTGTGTATGTGTATTTTCTCCCTAAAAAAAAAAGTAAAATCGCATATTAACTGCAATATAAATTACAAAAAATTGGTAGTTTATAACAGAGTTAAAAAAAGTTATCTCAAATGTGGATAACGTTTGACTTCTGATACAGAATAGGTATTTATATACAAAAGCAAGCATTGTTGCCAGTGGGAGTTTGGGATCTCCTTTTGAACACACAAAAGGAGCTCGAGGTAGTTCTACTCCCTACCGCTAGATCGCATGTTTTAAGCAAATACTTGTAGTTATATTTAAATTCACAGGAACATTAATGCAAAATTACAAATGCTCTACTCGTTTTAGGAAATTACACATAAAAATGTAAAGTAACCTTATATTTGTATGTGTAAATATTCGCTCATATACTTTCGAATTTGTAATTTTACACCCTTGTTAATGTCAATATACCAGTACATTTTTGTGGTTTTTTCAGTAATATTGCATGTACTACCTAGTGAGTGAAATATAAAAAGATGCATTTTTACACTGATGTACGTGTTTTAATACAACATTGGTATGGTTGTTAAACCCCACAGACTTGGGGTTTTAGTGCCTTGCATTAGTGTATCTTTACACATATTTTTGCATGTGTAATTTTACACCCTTTTAAATGTCAATATACAAATACATTTCTATTTTTTACAGTAATATTGTACTCCTTTTTGAATTAAAAAGAAAAATATGTGATTTTACACCGATGTACATGTTTCAATACAACATCGGCGTAGTTGTAGTAAAAATATATAGATTTGGGTATTAATATTTCATGTTCGTAGATTATTACACGTACATTCAAATTTGTAAATTTACCCCCCCCCCCTTAATTGTTAATATACAAATACAATTGTGTTTTTATAGTATCATTGTACTATGTTACGAAAAAAGTTGTAAATTGCTGTAAATTTACACGTATTGTACTTGTTTTTACAAATTAAACACAGCAAATGTAAAATTACCAAAAAGTTGCACATGTATTTTTACACTTTTTTACAGTGTACAAATCACTATCTGCGCCCTGTACCAGCCCTTAGATTCGTAGTGATAGCAAGTTAGTTTTTGTAGGGATATTGTCAATTTGGTTTACAAGGTATAACGTCTTGTTTTGGTAGCAGACGTTTATGATTGTGTTTATTTTTTCAAAAAGCGAAGTAATTTGCCAGACCCTCATTTTGCTTTATTTTCATATCGTGTATGGAAATATTATTTGTTGAAAGATCTTTGCTGTTTACTGTTGAAATAGTGATTTATCTACTTGGAGAATTCATTCTCTGTGAAAACATTATTATTGTGTTTCGTTTTATATCTGAAATTGTAAGTCTTGTATGTAGTAAAATAGTTGAAAATTTTGAGTTATTAAATATAATTAAGATATTTAAAAGTAGTGGTTATGAAAGTTAAGAAAGTCTGACTCTAATTAAACAGAAAACTACAACATGGTAGCAGAGATTCGTGGCTATTAAGTGGGTAGAAAGAAAGAAGCAAACAACATGGCGGAAAATAGAGATGACTTTTTTATTCAAACGTTTGATACAACAAACTACGTTAAATGGGAGTTCATATTTAATATGTTTTTGGAAATAAAAAAACTGCTACAGTGTCACGCAATATGATGTTAAGCCTCAAGGTATATAAAGATTGGTATAAAATGGAAATTAAAGCCGAAATTACACAGTTAACAGTGTTAACAACTCTCAAATGGAAATAATAATTTCATAAATCACTGAAAAAGATATGGTTTAAAAGTATGATGAACGTATCTGGCGAAAAGTAGTACAAATAAGTAATTGTGCAAAAAATCTTGTAGAATAAAAAATGAAGGAAACTGATAATCCTGTAGATTTATTTAATGCATTCGAAAAAACTATGCTATCAGTTGAAAAATGCAAGCGACGATACGAACAAGGAATACAAATTACAGTATATGTTACTATCGTTGCCAGAAAGTTTCTCACTCTGACTGATGCATTAACAGAAAAGGAAGTCAGTTGAATATGTCAAGTCTAAATTCAAGTAGCGATGAAAATAATTTACAAACTTTCAATTCACGCAAAGCAAGGAGTGCAAATATACAATAAATATCCAAGCAAAACCGATTTATTTACGGTGATAAGACTATTATATGTTTTATATATAATCAGCCAGATCATATTCAAAGAAAATTGTCCAAACACAAACTGTAGAAAACACAATAAATCATAACCAAGTATAACAAGTCATATGTTAAGTCATTCTCACAAATGTTAAGACATTAATAATGAATTCATCAAACAAGAGTGAAGTAAGCAGTGAAAGTGTCACTTGGCTGTTGGCTAGTGGGTATTCAGAACATATAATAAATGGTAATAAATATTTCTGTGAGTACAAAACCTTAGAATGTCCTGTTGAAGGCGATGGCTTCTCTCTAATAGCTGATAAAATTGGTAATATTATAATGATTTTCAATGTTAAAGGAACACTCATCAGAACTAAAATTAATTATTTTTATGATTTACCAAATATTCGACAGAATTTATTGAGTGCTTCGCGCATTGCCAGTAGCAACAATTTTATAACATTCAATAACGATAACGTTGAAATGTATAACTCAATAAATGATTTGATTGCTGTTGCGTTTAAAAAAATAAATTGAGCTGGCAGGTAAAGTAGGATACCGAAATAATGTAAAGGCATACACAAGTGGCATTCAGATGTCAAATAAGGAAAAATGGCGTAGAATTCTTGGTCATACTAATATTTCAATTACCTAAAAGAATTTCGTGAAAATGAGTCACAAGATGGTTTACCTAATAAAATTGAAAATATTTATATACAATGCGAAATATTCTTGACAAATTTAATGTCTAACTTGCCATTTGAATATAACAGACATAGGAAAAATGCAATATTGGAAACTGTACACACATATATCCATGGCCCAATTAATTCCACTGAATATATGTAAAGGTCAAAAATTTTCCGTAACATTTATTGACTATTATAGAAGAATTACTTGGCATTTTGCATCAAAAACAAAAGTGAAATTTTCGACTATTTTATACTCTATAAAAATTTAGTACAAAATCAGGCTGGCAAAAAGATGAAAGGAATTCGTTATGATAATCGAAGGAAATATATCAACAAATATTTTTACAGTTTCGTGAAAGAAGAAGGTATATATTTAAAACCAGTACCAGCATACATTCACGAATTAAATGGTGTTTGCGGAAAGATACAACAAAACTATCATGGATCACGTCAGTTTTTTATATCAGAATCAAAGATTAACAAGTGGTATTGGCCTGAATGCATGTATACTGATGTTTATTTAGGGAACAAAATACTGACAAATACGAATATCAGAAAAACACAATACGAAATATTTTTCAACAAGAAACCAACTGCTTTAAATCTCAGAATATATGGAAGTACAGTTTTTGTGAGAATTCATGAAGAGTGTAGAATATACAAGCTACATCCAAAAGCTGTAAAGGGTATATATACTCATTTGATACACCGATATGGGTTACAAAACACTGGTAGATGATAAATTTATTGTGTGTCATGTGAATTTTGTTGGAAAAAAACAGCAAAATTCGTAATGTTCACTAATTATGAAAAGAAGAGTAACGAAACAAGAAGTAATGAGACAAAGGCAAAAATGGATGAAGAAAATAATGCTGAGATTGAGGAGGTGAGTAAAATTGATATTCAACCGAGGGAAAGAATATTACCAAGGAGATTTGACAATCATGTCGTATATGCGAACTTATGCGATGCTTTACGTATTAGTTATGAAGAATAAGCTTTAAACTTTTCAGAGTCTGAAAAATGACTAAAAGCAATCAATAAGAGCTTAATAGTTTAATGGAAAACGAAACCTAGCAGATAGTTAATGTAACCACAGATAAGAAAATAATATAAGTAAAAGTGATTTTTAAAATTAAGTCGGATGGAAAATACAAAGTACGAGTTGTGGCAAAGGGATTTCAGCAAACAAATAATGAAAATGAAAAAACATAGTCACCAGTTGACAAAATGACAACATTGAAGATGTTATTATTTATTGCATGTATTAAGAGCTGGCAAATTTAACAGATGGTTTTTTGAAATCCTGTACGTAGATGACTTATTTGTTTGCGGAGATAATCTTATGGCCATAAAGGAAATAAAAGAATTGCTGAGCAGACGCTTTCGCATGGAATATTTACGGAAATTAAAACAGTATTTGTAAATATGCATAGAATATTGCCCGGATGATAATAAAATGTAGTCAAGAACAACACATTAAAAGTCTTGCTGAAAAATGAAATGTTTAATATTCGAAGAAAATCGATACACCCATGGAATCCAATTTTAAACTGGAACCAGCTAATAGAGAGAATGATAATTCGATGCACAGAAATTTTATCGGAACTTTATTATACATACATTGCAAATGGCCCTCGACCAGATATATCTTCTTCTGTAAATGATCTAAGTCGCTTTCAAAATAGTTATAGCGAACACTTTATAAGTATGCACTACGTGTACGTAAATATTTATATCGTACTCGCTCGTTGAAGTTAAATTATAATGCAAGCTTTGATAACATTATGGAGGCTTACATGGATGCTGAGTGGGCAGCACATATTAATAGAAATTCAACCGCATGGATTTTGATTCGTGTTTTTGGAAACGCTGTAATATGAAAATCACGAAAACAGAAGATCGTTTCCGGAGCGTCTACATGCTGAATAGTACGTTGTTGCCAATGGTGTCAAGGTAGTTGTACTAACTCAAGAAATTATAACGTTATTGATATATCAGTGAACAATCTTGTCGTAACGGTCCCATATGAGGGCCGTCCGATTTAAGTGGGGTAGCGTACTCATGAGGAAGAACTCAATATTATTTTACTATGTCAATACAGGTGGTGTCTAAATTCCCATTACACATTGTAAGGGCTTTTAGTGGGGACCAAGACGGTTACGTTTTGAATAGGAACTTATGTGCGGAAACATACCGTTTTCCCGCGAAGAACAAAACCCACCGCATCACATGTTGACCTCTCCCATATCTGCAACATACTGTACGTTGCTTATCTCCTGGGTCCACTTACATGAAGAGTTCGATGTGACGACCAGCGACGTATATACAAACACGGTACCTACGCACCATGTTTTGGTAAACACGATAACCAAAACCTGGAAGTCCAAGATCCGCCGCAGCCATAATTCGCGCCAGCAGGCCCCCCTCTCTTCCACAGGGGTATGGTAAATCACGCCCTTCATGTGGCCCCACAGGAAGTAGTCTAGCGGAGTCATGTCGGGTGAATGTGCAGGTCGAGGTGGATAGGGCGAGGTGGATAGGTCGAGGTGGCCCGATTGCTTGGCCTGCACGTTCGCCCGACTTGACTCCCCTAGACTTCTTCCTGTGGGGCCACATGGAGGGCTTGATTTACCAGATCTCTGTGGAATCAGAGGAAGAACTGCTGGTGCGAATTATGGCTGCGGCGGATTTTGGACTTCCGGTATTGGTGATCGTGTATACCAGAACATGGTACGTATAATCCATTCCCCATTGGAAGCAACTTTCTCGGAGCCCTGCTAAATATCTACTTGCAGGCCCGTTTCGTATCCTTCCGCCAAATGTAAGCAAAAATTACCATGTGACTTTCATGTAGCATCTGTCAAAATCAATGTTTACACTCCATTGTGTGTGTACATATGTTCGTATACTTTCGGTATACCTAAAAATAAACATTGAAATGTGACTTCAACTTTTATACCTTACAAAAGTGTTGTTTACTGTTTACAACTTTTCAAAGAATTCTGTCATATTCCAAAAACCATTCCGTATGAATAACAGTTTAGGCTTCTAATATTATTTAGGTCAGCTTTATGACGTTTTAAAAATGCCTGAATTGAGGACAGTTCTTACGGTTATTTTATATTAACATATTTGTTTTCCACGAAATAGCTCAGTACATGTAATTCACGTTAGTATTTTGCCGCGACTGTGTTTAACACTGTTACAACTGCGAGGTAAAGGACTGTACTAATTATCCTTTTGTTATTGATGTCTGTTGGGTAATTTCTTTAAAAGGACTTCCTCAGTTGGAATAAATGTTATAACGAAGTCAACCAGTCAAACGAAAAAGACACGTTAAATTTAAGCACGCAAATCGTGTTGCTCATTTTTGTCATACAAACTTTAAAAGATAGCGGTGAACATGCATAGAAATAAGCCTACGGTAACATTTATTCCGCTCATATTACTATGTATTTCTACTTACTGTTTGTTAGGTTTATTGAAATTTATCGGGCTGGGCTTAGTATTTTCCTTCTGGGATTGTGGCAAATTACGTTACACGACTGTGTTTCAAACCCCTTAGGGCAAAGGTACAAAGTTGTAATAAATAAACAGACGTGGATGTAAATTAATAACTTCGTAATAAAAACAGTTCACACTTAAAACGTATAAATAGTGCTAATCAGATATTTGAAATCACGTACACACATGACCAGCGTATCGACCACGATGCACAAAGGCACGCCATTTCACAGACGCAATGATTAACGAAACACACGTCACAGTATATTTATTACTGCCGTGGAAACACAGATTTACCACATCACCGTAACTTGTCTAGGTAGGTTTAAAAAACACAACGTCTTCAAACGTGATGTATTCATTTGAAGTATTTTTCGGAGTAAGAATAATTTACGTTTTGTTTGACAAAAAGCAACACGCCATGTCATGGCTTGCCACGTCTGCGAACTTCACTAGGTAACTGCCCCGGCATCATATCTAAATATATTAAAATACGTATTCAAACATTAAAATCTCTTTTCAGTTGTAAATTGCAAACTCAAAAATCATTATGTTGCTGTAATAAGTGTGAATATGCTACAATTATAAACATATATAATTTCTATGCTTACTACCGAAGTGAAATTTCCAGAGTGTGAAAGAGACAAAGAAAGAGAAAGAGAGCAACAAGCCTCGCCAGCAGATAGTTTTTTAATTGCTTTCTCACTCGATATAACAATACCGTACCATTACGGCCTACTCGTGATATTTTCTGCTGTCATTTTAAACTGTAAAAATAAGATATTTTTCCATCGGGACTACTTAAATACCTTTAATATTTCGATAGGATACCGTTTAATTTACAAATTTTACCTATACAAAAAACGAGGTTAAAATAATATTTTAACTGTGAACTATTTCTTACCGGTCGTTGCCAACACGTCGCTGCACTCGCTATTGTTAATTCATATTTAAAAAATAAATAAATATTACAAGTTATACCAGATATTAAGGTAAAGGTTCATTTATTCAGTAATGCAGTACTCTAAAGTTAACCACAGTGTTATATATTTGTGGAATACAGGTTATTGAAAAAATAGGTGACATGTTATGCTTAGAGCGTTTTTTCAATGGTTGATTTTCATAAGTCGCTTCCAATCGGGAATGGACTATAGGTACCGTGTTTGTGTAGATGGAGCCCTTATTCTAAGTGGACCCAGTAGATAAACAAAGTACAGTATGTTGCAGACGTGGGAGAGGTCAACATGTGATGTGGTGGTGTTTTGTTTGTAATAGGAATCTAGACACACTCCGCATATTGAAATAGATAAATAGTCAGCTGTTACATTATGTTATATATTACGTTATATTAATTACTTTAATTACCTCGGGGTAGCTCTACTAGTGTTATATGATTTACTATTTGGTTGCAATAGCTAAGCATTTATGTGTAAGTTGATAAAACCTCGCGCTAAACTCTAGGCAGTCTAAAAGGCTTTATGGAACTGCGTTGAACTATTGTAACGTATTCACCTTTGTGTTGCCGAAGGCTGATCCTCCACATCGCTACTGCGGTCGAAACTCCCGTCGACCCCCATCTTGACCCGTCGACGGCACGCTATGGAAGACCTCGTCCGTGGTTCCATCGACCCTAATGTTGCTTCCGTGTTTTACGAACAGGCGCGTATTATTACAACGCCCGCGGCTCGTGTCCAGATTGCCACGGTGCTAGGCTGCTCTGAGTCCGTTACACTGTGATAATTTATGAAGATAATACTGGTGCTATTGTTTTGACTAAAAACGGAAAATTTTGCAAGAATTCCAAGTACATTGATATTAGTTATTTTGTGAATGACTATGAAAAAGAAAAGTTTTATAAATGTGATAAAGATTTCCACCGATATTCATTTAGATGATATTTTAACCAAGTCACTGAACAAAATAAAATTTCAGAAGTTTAGATCTCTTGTGGGCATTACAGAATTTAATAACGTGACAAAGATACCAAATCAAGGAGGTATGTTGAAATAGTGGTTTATGTACTAAGAA
This sequence comes from Dryococelus australis, assembly GCA_029891345.1. Taxonomy (NCBI): domain Eukaryota; kingdom Metazoa; phylum Arthropoda; class Insecta; order Phasmatodea; family Phasmatidae; genus Dryococelus; species Dryococelus australis. Next base: position 104,692,040 of record CM056998.1, read on the forward strand.
AATACACTGTCTATGGAAATATTATAATTGTGTTTTGTTTCGTATATGAATATTTGAGTCTTTTACAGTAAAACAAGTTGAAAAATTGTGATTTAATAAGTATAAGTAGGATGTTTAAAATCAGTGTGTATGAATGTCTGAATCTGACTTAACAGAAAAATACAACATTTATGATGGTTTGCAGTGTACTTAATACAATTTATATTTTAAACTGTTGCTTAGGTTCATGTAATGTTTTCACGCGAGACAGTGAAAATTGATCCTAGCGATAACAATTTAATATATTATAAATTTCGTGTTAATACAGGTATTGGTTATGAACAGCTTGTGTATCATGCATATACATGATAAGTGTGAATTCGACCAACAAACTTAGTGCGGAGATAACTTATGCAAAATTAGGTAGAGAATAGATTTAAGAATGTGGCCAAAAGTGCATGTAAATGGAGGTACGAGCATATCAAAATGGGTTTTGAGAGTGGGTTTCATTAAAATTATCAGAAACTGCTTGAGATAAAACAGTGTTCTGGATCATGTTTCGTTGACAGAAGGCCTCATACCCCACCTTGTTACGTTGGTAATCATAATTTCCCTTCATCAAGAAATTGCGTTTACTAGATCCCTATCGCATGGCATTTCGTGTAACGTTATATCGTAGTTTGTTTATTATTTATGAAAGAGCACGCGTATATTCACAAAAAAAATGTTAGTGTAATAACCTCACAGGCGTTCAGTAAGGGCATTCCTCTCCCTCCGATACTTCGGTCGCTGTTTTCAGGAGAACGGTCCGCCGGAGGGTGTGCTACTATGGGAACCTGTTTTGTTGATTTACACAAGCTCTATTATAAACAACCGTCAAACTACGATATAACTTTACGGTTACGAAATGTCATGCGATCGAAATCTAGCAACCCCAGTTTCTTGATGAAGGGGATTGTAATTACCAACGTAACGTGGTGGGATATGAGGTCTTCTATTGAACAACCCGTACCCAGAACGTTGTTGTTTTGTCTCAAGCAGTTTCTCATATTTAAAAAAAAAATCTATTCTCAAAATCCATTTCCATTTGCTCGTAAATGGTACATCCCTTAAAATGCACTTTCGGCCACATTCTCAAATCTATACGTGGCCTAATTTTTCTAAAGGAATCTCCCTACTAAGTTTTTCGGTTGAATTCACTCTCACTTTCTATATAAATAAAGTTTGCATGTGGGAAATGTAGCTGTCGTTGCTATTGGACGATGGGTTTTCGCCCGTCCTAGCATTTTACCACTCCATCTTCATTTCACCGTCACTAGCTCTTTTAAGCACCGATCTAAACCTCTCAACAATTCAGACATCAACCTTGCCGCACAACCTCATCATTTTTGGAACATTTCCATTAGTTCTTGAAGCCACTCGGTGACCCGGACGTTCCTGGCATTCCACTTTCTCCCGACCTTCACTTAATCATTTATGTCATCCTCGTTTAACAGTTTCGAACACCCCATCGGTTTTGTTTTTCAATTTCATAAAGAAATTTCGTGTTCATGCGTTGCTCGATTTTTACGCTAACCATGATGCCGGCAAGATTACACAACAGGTTTCTCTTTCACCAAATCCCAGTGGTAAACTAGACCACATAGAAAGACAGGTCTAGGGTTATTTACTTCGGAAGTATTACGAACACATATTCTACATATGTATCTATCCCCTCCAAGCGTACACCTCAGCTTAAAGAAAAAAATAAAATGAAGTGGTTAGAGATGGAAAGTTTGTTTAAATATTTATCTGTTTCTCGCAAAATTGGTTATATAAGGGGAGAGATAACGTATTATGACATGATTGTCAAAAGGATTTCAACGTTAAATGGTAATTTCCAGAATTCTCATTTGGAAAAAAGGTTGTATGCCTAGCGTATATAATTTAAAACAATACAGTGTAACAAGACCAACCTATCATTTCAATTTCCAATTCTTAATGTAAACAATTACACCACCCCTACAACTGCCGCACTGCTATTCAGCTTATCGTGCGGATATTGTATCCGGACTACATGTAACCCTCAGAGGAGACCAGTTCCATTATTAACTTCCATCACTCTTGTTAATATATAGACAGCAATCAGTTCGATTGCTGGCATAGTGAACTGTAGATAGAAATGCCAACCGAATTGCTTGTTGTAGTCTTGTTTGAGACAGTGTTTGTAAGTACAGAACACACTTGCTACAACTGGCAACAACTGTGAAGACGATTCCTTCAATAGAAAAATTCAAAACTGGTTGGGATTTCTATGCGAGAATTGTAACAGAATAACCTGACAGAACGTCCTGTTCATATAACTGAAGATTACTTGCTGATAGTCTGAAATCCGATTATAATATAATTTTGTTGTCATTACTCGGCTGTCCGTGGCAAGTGTTTATAATGATAGATAGGGCGTAGGGAATTCCTTAGTACAATTTTACAAGACGGTATTGATTGATTTGTGTTGCTGATATCACCTGTTTGGTTCAGAAATTAAAAGTTGTAAAATAGCCAATTAAGTGAAATTGTTACAGTTGAATACATTTTGGGAAGTGCTTATTTATGCTTTATACATGCCAAAATGTTGTTACTACTTTTAAACATACGCTGGGAGAAAAAAAATGGCTGATAAATATAAATGCCAAGTATCGTACTTTATGATTCGTAAGTTTGTAATTTTAGTTAAATACAAAATCACTCGTCACCAATTCTGAAGTATGTCAAAATTTTTGTATACAGATCCGTATTATACAAAAAAAACTGTTTATACATTCTGACGTTTCAAAACCAAACTTTTATGATCATGTAAAGGCAAACCTTTCTTTCTTATTCTGTAGGTTGTTTTGTTTGGTTTTTGTTAACCGATTGTAGTTAGACCGAATTCACCTATGTCATTCTCCATCATGATCCCAGGTCAATGTTTACGCCTTTTAATTTATTCTTCGAGACAGAGGTCGCTAAGGCAATTTCGGATCCGTTAGTTTTCGAGTTAGAACCCCGGGTAAACCAGGACATGTATGTCATACATAGCTGTTATTTCAGGTTCGTTTATTATGCAAGCCGTTCCTGACTAATTTCCGAGCATTAAGTGGCGACGTTATAAATTAATGCCAACAAAGTGCACTAGGTTTAGTCCCTAATTAGCTGCTATAGTTAGATGGATTTTATATTATTTATCGTTGCCAATAATGGCACTAATTACATTTAAGACACTGCACAGCAAACACAGTACAACGTATAGGAATTGCACGTGAGTCATTTCTGTGAAAATAATAGATTCCGTGGATATTTAAAATCACATGAAAAATTCACTGTTTTGTTGTTTTCAACACCCAGACAACAAAAACTGACTCACATACAGAAATGAAGTATTTTCTATTGTAAAAGCAAGTCAAGAGTTATTTCAATATATCCAAACAAGAAGTTACCGATAACTAATAACATGGGTGCTAAAAAATTTTTGTAAAATTATTAAAAGCTTAGATGGCAGGTAGGCGTTACCGTCTCATTGACAGCAATATTATTAGAGATGAAACCAAAAACATGTGAAACAGTACCAAAATAATTAAAATACACACTTACCCGGGATTCTAATTGAGAAAAACTCGTAAAATTAAGCTAGCGTGCAATAATTTGCATCATGGATGTACGATTCGAATGATCAACTTCGTATGTAATCAGTCTAATGTTTTGAATGATAGGGTTCATTAACCTGAAATATTTACATGGTCACCATTTTTAAAATAAGTGTTTGAGCCAGTATAAGTACATACGTTTACAAGGCCTACCACGATTCCACTTGTGCGAAAAATTTGGTGGAGATCGGTTGTTTGGTCTTCAAGATATGCCACAAAAATTTAATTTTATTTTTTTTAGAACAGGGTAACTTATAAAAACTGCTTAAAATGAGTTTCTGTATATGATGTTTCTAATAGATAATATCAGCGTAAAAAATTTGATTTAATTTGCTTAAAATTGTTATGGCCGCAATTTCGAAAATCAATGTCCGGTCCTATTTAAATCATGTAACTTTCCATGGCCTTTTGTAGATGTGCAAAATTGGGCGAAAATTAGAATAGTTTTCCTGAAAATATTGCAAAATGTTCCATTTACTCACCTGACACTATTTTGCAAAACATTCGGCAAAAGAGTATTTCCTTATTAATAAATATTGCTTCTAATCAACACTGTTAGCGTACAGTTATTTATATAACCCCCATTAAAACATACCTGCCGCACATAACAAATGTTAATTTACATACTCTGCTTTACTAATATTTTGTGCAATTTTTGTATGGATCGTTTGATAGATCTTCAAGATAGGGCATAAAACCTCAATTTTTCATGTGACGATCTTCATAAATGGAGGACAAAACTTTTAGCGCATTCGATGACTGTGATAGATAAAATAAACAAGGTTAAATTTAAATCTGTTACATAGTTTCGAATATATAGCACACTAAGTTAAAATGTTTATATAGGTGCCACTCGGAAAATAAGAGACTTACACAAACACACAAATTATAATGGCCTACCAGAGTACAATCTCTCCGCCAAATTTTAAATAAATCGGTTGATTGTTTCCCGAGATACAATATGAAAAATGTATTATTTCTAGTGGGATTATCAAACAAAATGTTTACTATATGCTATTTACGGTAAACTGAGCACTTTTCAAAGCCCTGCTTAGTATCTAATTGTATGCACGCTGTGTGTTCTTCCGCCTTATGTAAAATTAACATTGCCATGGGAGTCAACACTATATTCGTGCGTCGGTCAAGTGAAACAGTAATTTTAATGAGAAAAGTAAATATTTTAAAAATCTGTTCATTTTTACACTTCGACGCATTAAAAAAAACAAACAGCGAAAGAAATAATTTGCGTTATCACAAATGGTTACCCAATACTTTTTATTCGACGATAAGACATGGAGCTACTTTCCATCCATCGTTGCCAACTTAACTGAGTACATGCCGGTGAGGGTACTTGTTAAAATATACGCGGGGTGGGGGTGACAATTCTCAAATGTTGATTTCAAAAGTGCTCACTTTACCGTGAACGACCTTTACAGGGAATCAGGGGGCTGAGTAGCATTACAAATAAAAGGTCTTTTGGTAACAGCTGAGGATAAACAATGTGAAAACTCTAGAAATAAACGTGCGTTGTAAAAATTCAATTCTTTCCCTGATTTTTAATATCTCCGTTTAATGTCGATATTGCATACGGAGAACAGCACTGACTTTGAACCCATAACTCAAACCGATACACCTAAATGTCGCTTAACCATGATTCGAATCAACAAACTCATTGTGCGTCTTCGTCTAAGTTTTCGTAAAAGTGTATGAACACCATGCCGTTCTGCGAGTACCAATACATGATCCCACATTGCAAGTAATATTATAAACAAACACTAAAAATAAATATGCGAATAAGTATTTGAATTTTTATTACCAAATGTCACTGGCGTGTGTTTTGTAAATTTAATCTTGTTGACACTCTATATAGTATTTTTATTACAAGCTTTTATTTAACTTGCATTTTACGTATGTACGGTGTCTGTCGGACCAGATTCATGCCTCTATGAACTGAACTGGTGTGCAGTCTGCCTACAACGCATTACTGTTCGTCAGGTTGCAGCACAAAGTTTGGAAGGGGCCACCAGTGTATAACTGAATATTTTTGTCTTTTTAATCTCACGAATATATAAATTAGTGTACAAATAGTCTACATATATAATAATAACACAAAAATGTTGACACTTAAAATATAAAAATTAATTGATTATAAAAAAATATTTCAAACAAACCTTTTATTTATAAATGCACTAAAAGAGAAAAATAATTATAGTAGTTACAGAATCAGTAGAACGTGTAAGACGTGGTCGAAACAATTGAACAGTTCCGTGATCTTATTTGTTATGGGAGCAACAACTAAACTTCAATACAAGCATCGGAATATTCTGTTAGTTTATTACTGCTGTATAGTTGTTAGCAGAACAATCAATTTATTACTGAAGATTCTTATAAGTAGCAGAAACAAAAATAATTACAGAGGGAAAAAGTTCTTAGTGAAGAAACAACCACAATTAGGATTACATCGACCACAATAATCAGTTCTGTTAGTATTACTTTTTATGTTAGCAATATTTTTATGACACTGACAGCCCACTTGTTTGCTTTCCCTACATGAACAAAACTTTAGATCCTACAGCCAATTTTTTTTCTAGGTGGCCGCATTCGAAAAGGGGCAGTTTTCTCCTCGGCTGCTGCCACAGCCAGAACACATTCAGCAGTCCGGCGCGCCATTTATAAATGGTCTCCTATAGAGCTAAATACACATGTGGCTTGTGGTTATGAAAGGTGTGTCGAACGAAGACTCAGAGGCTCTATCACACAAGTGAAGAAAACGTATGTCTTCACTAAATTGAGGTTTTTGGACATTCGCCATTGCGATTCAGATGTCTGTCATGGAATAAACATGACTCAGCACGAATAAAACACTTAAATAAGTCAAGCAATCTATCGACGAGAAAATAAATATTTGTATACAAGACTGGAAAATTACAAGAGGGAATAGATTTTAAAAAAGTAAAAAGTAAAGCAACTTATATATATATATATATATATATATATATATATATATATATATATATATGTGTGTGTGTGTGTGTGTGTGTGTGTGTGTCTGTGTGTATGTGTGTGCGTGTGTGCGCGCGTGTGTGTGTGATGCGTGAGTGTATGTATATATGACCAAAAGATAACACACAGAAAATAACCCAGCCTAGAAACCTGCTTACCTGCTTGAAAAAGTTAGGACAACGTTGACAAAATAGGTAAGAACAAAATATGACAACTGTCCTGCTTTATTTGACTCGTTTCATTCATGGAATTTTCTGCCTTTGTGCATATATATCCTTGGCGTTTCTTTGTTGTGTTGTCCTATTTTGTTCTTACTTATTCTGTCAGTGTGATCATAAATTTTTCAATCATGTTTCTAGCTTGTGTTGGTTTTTATGTATCATCTGTTGGTCATGTACATGCACATTTTTTTTTTTTTTTTTCGTAATTAGTTGCTGTTGTGTTTTTTTTTTTTTTTTACTCTATTCCCTCTTGGAATTTTCCAGTGTTGTATACATATATTTATCTTCTCGTCGATGGGTAGCTTGTCTTATTTAAGTATTTTATCCATGCTCAGTACTGTTTTTTCCATCAAAGACATCTGCATTGCAATGGCGAATGTCCAAAAAATCTCCACCTAGTCATTCACGCCCATTGCACTATTCATTCAAATATCACATCAAATGTATGTCTTGTTCGGTAAGTAATTATAATGTGAAATAATTTGGTATGTTCATCGAATGATTATTCCAATGGATGAAAATTACTGAATTGTGTATTAGTATGGAAATTTGTCACTGCAGAACTTTATTTGTCGTAGAAAAGACAGAGTATTGCTTTAAAATATACAGACAAAAAAGCCCGCATTAGATGATACCAAATGATGAATCGTCAGCAATAATCACAGTTCTTATCAGCAGTACGGTCAGTTGGTTGTGTGTTGGTGAAAATTTCGCAGTAGGGAGTTGAGTCTTTCGTTTTCTCGCTACTTTTTTTCCCGCTTAGCTCTCTAGCCTCGCGCGTCACAGGCCCCAGGAGAGATGGAGATGGATACTGCGCACAAGAGACAGCGAGAAAGAGAGAGGACGGAGGCACTTTCCCGGAGGCAAACAAAAACAAACAAGTTCCCTTGTCGCGAGCCCTCAAGGCTACTTTGTTGAACCGCCAGTCGTGGTACATTTGTGGTATTGCTTCATTACAGCTGTGCCACAAACACATTCTGTACGCTACACATGAAACGTTCGTACATTTTTAGGTTTGAAATGTAAACTAAAAAGAGTCCCTTAAGAATGCCTAGAGAACGTTTAATTCTTTGACAGTTCGTTTGCTGTAAAATCTCGTAAAAGGCGCGCTTTTGTCTTCCGCAGACTTAAAAAAAATTACACCATTTCGTAGACACACCTGTGTATTGTGTCCAGGCCTTGAGCGGTCAATAGCCATCTGAGTTCTCATCATGGTGAGCATAATCGGCTTGGTAGGTGAACGTAAGGTCATCTCTTGGGACTCCGTCAATTAATTAACCACGTATTAAATTCTGGTATTCTGGCAAGGACAGGCAGATCTCGCTTAGCTTGTAATCTATTCATTTGAGAACATGATCCTCGGGTAAGTGTGAAGAGGGAGCAAATGTCTTATAGGGATCAATTTTATGTCACTTGCATCGTTCTATTTAATGTAACTAATGATATAATAAATGTTTTTTGTGTTAGAGAATTCCAAGTTCATTCGCCATCTTGCTTATAACCCCCACGTACGTCATCATACACTGTCTAACCTCACTGAAGTAGTAAACCCAGAGTACAGTATTAATTGTGTGTAAACATAAAGGAAAGTACGTAGGTATAGGGACGAACGCTACAGCGTGTTCAGCCATTCTTAAATACAAATACATTTGATGTATATTGTTGTGGTTGGCCTAGCCAGCGATTAGCGTTGCTACCTTATACATATTAGGACCGGTGACTCGACCAAGTCCTGCTGACCTAAGGCTCGCCAAACCTTTGGGGTGGGGGTGTAGCTACTAAACAATTATAGAAGGTTACCAATTTATATAAAAGGGGGCTTTTTATTCAGTTCAGCTTTTATTACAATAACAATTAATCAACAACAGCAACGTTAATCATAACGGAGCGCTATCAAAATAAAGTTAATTATTATGAGTATATTTATATTTAAATTATTATTAAACCCACGCCTTCTGAAGTTATTCTAATTGGAAAGTTGCCACCTGAGCTTGGTATCGGAGACTGTCTCTTGCTATTCGACTCTCGACGGCGCCACACCCAATGCAATATTAATATCATTTTAATCAAAAGAAACTATATTGTAAGTGACTATACTTTGAAATAAAAATTTAGCGAAAATTTTTGTTTGGTTGTAGTTTTCTTAGTTGGTACTTACTAGCTATTTTAGCACTTAAAGTAAATGTTTAGCGTCTATCAAAATATTTTTGCCACATTTCATTTTATTTACGAACATAGCAAAAATCTCCTGGCTTCAATTTCCTCACAAATTGCTTAAAAAAAACTGTTAACACATTCGCTGAAACTGGTCATATGATTCGCATTAACAGTGACTGTTAAAAACAGTATTATACGGAACGACAACTATTGCAACCTGCCAAGTATTTTTCTTTTCATATTTCTGGACTGCCAAGAAGTTACTTTGTTATGTTGATTTTTAGGCTCGTATCTAAAGCGTTTTGTCCATTCATATGGCAGAATCAACGTTCTGCTGATATTATTTTATTATTAAATACTATTATAGTCTTTTCGCGGCTAATTTAGTAGCTTAGGCCCTAAATTTCTGCTCATTTATATCCTTCGACGTATGTAAAATTAACATTGACATGGGCCCATGACTTACTACATGAGTCGATAAAGTATAGCTGTGAAATGATTGTGAGTTCCAAACATCACCAGAAATGCATGTTTGTTGGTTCCAAAATAATCACTTGTGTAACTAATAGTATTACGGACTTCCCCGCCATTTTATCAGAGTCTTGCAATTTGGAGGAAGCTCTCCACTAAGCTATGGCTCGCAGTTGGCAGAATTTGTTTACATTCTTCCTATAGCACGGAGAATATTTGAAGTTTATCTGTTGGTCCTGTGGGTCTGGCACACATACGACGCTACACCTTATCCCAAATTTATATGTTGCCTTAAAGTCAAGGATTCGAGTGGGTCAGGTAACCTTTTCCAACTGCTTTATCTTCAAAGCACGATGCAGTTGGCCTTGCTTCAGTAGACAGGATAGCTATTTTGCTGATACAGGAGAGACGTCATATACAAAACTGTTGTTACAGTATAGGAAGCATGTTATTATTCAAAACGCCGTGGTACATGGTAATAGTTTTTCGGTCCATTCGTAAAAAACTAATAGCCGAAGCCCAAATCAAGTGGAACAGCCTTAGATCATTACACTACGGTCGTCAAATTTCATCGGTGTCACCAAACACTTGGACAAATCTCGTTCGTCGTCATCCACCAGATCCACTTAACGCCCATTAAGACTTCCTCCACTGCTCCACAGCTCAATGATGGTGCTACTTCCGCCACTCCAAATAACGTCGGCTACTGTGCACGTGATGAGTGACTTCCTGACACCCGCATGACCTTGACAGCCAACTGCTGTCACCTCTTGTCGGAGTCTCCTCTTATCACTGATCGCTGTACTACAGCTGCTACGAAAATCTTCTGGAAGGTTTAAAATGGATACCTGAAGATTGGTTCACACTACATACTTCAGCGTTCGCGGTCTCGGATTAGTTAGTTCCTTGTTCTTACCAGAGTGGTGCTTTGGCCGAGTGTTTTCGTGGTATTTCCACTTTCCAATGACAGCGATAAACGTGGGACAGGGGCACGTTTGCTGAGAAGCCCCTATGACTTTTTCTACAACAATGTTTCATTAGGATGCACAAAACTCTCTTTGTTGACTCATTATGAGACCAAACAGTTTTATGGTGTTTCAGAGTTTTAGGGTGGAGAGATCTGGGTGGCTCTTAACAACGAGGTATTAAGAGCCGATCAGAATTTGTGCTTTAGCGTATAGCTAACTGGTAGGCAAGTTCATCGAGGGTGAAAAGATGTCCGTAGAATTTTTGCCACATAGTGTTGTGACTGCTATGATAATTCTTATTCTTATGTGCATAAAACAAGTATACATTATTATTAAGTGAGTAACCAAATGTAAAAGCGTTAAACTCCAGGACAAAACATTTTTGATAATAGAGAACTGCTAATAAGAACTGGCATAACCAACACAGAATTTTAAAAGCATTTTAAATAAATCTGAAAAAAAAATGTCCTCCGTTCCTTTCCAAAACTGAGTAGTTTAGGATGTTTTTATATGCTTGTATATAAGAATCATTTGTTCGCATCACAGATTTTGGGTATTCTAATTTCTTTTGAACTGAAATGCTTTTACTATTTCTTCCTAGTCAGCACAATATTCTTTGCATTCTATAACTGAAAGTTCCAATTTACTCATTGTATTAAACATTTCCACCAAATAATTCCAGTCTGAGAAGTTATTGCCGGAGTTTTCGAATACTAAAATGTGTACAATGACAAAATATGTAGTTGTTGGGACCATCTAGAAGGTGAAAATATCAAGAGCCAGCTGACAGGTTGTAGGTGCCGTCTAAATATTGTTAACATAGATAGTATTACCAACAGAAATTTTCGTTGCATTCCTGTCTGTGATCGTATTTGCTACTGTACATATGATCTACAGCAAAACAGTGTCTTCCTACTACAAAACAGATAGTACATCCAGTCGAACAACTTCAATAATATTTGTATTGCTCCCGCAGCAACTAGGATTGTAATAATCTAACAGAATAGTCTGTTGTTGCTACCCTCAAAAACAGATTAGAGTAATATCCAGTACTAGCAACAGAACATTCTGTTAGGTAAATTAGGTAATGGCAATTATGGGGAAAAAATCCAAATATTTTCGAAGTTATTCTGTTGGACTGTCTGTTTAGTAGTAGAAACTCAGTGCTCCTCTGTAGCAACCATATTTACAGTAGTAAATAAAACCACAGGTAGGAAAACAACAAACAGTTATGTTGGTATTACTATCTATGCTAACAATATTCTGATGGAACCTAGGCCTACAGCCCATCAGATGGCCGTCCCTATTTTAACAGTCTAGATGTTTCCTACAATCATATGTTTTTCCCCAGTGTAGGCTATTCGCGGTAACCTGGGTATACATTTGAAAGCCTTGCTTAATGTATACTTGCGTCCACATTGTAGATTCTTACACAAAAGTAAAATCAGCATTTTTACGGGCGTGATCACTTTATCAATACGTTGGTCAAGTGAAACTATTTAATTATTAGAAAAATTTATGTTTTACAAATTTACAAATTCTTACATTTATATTCGTTTGAAACAAACCGCAGAAGAGATAATTTCAGTATCCACATATGTTTATATGATGATTTTAATTTAACGTCACCACGTGGAACTACTTTCTCTCCGTCGTTAAAGGCTATCCACGATAAAGTGAGCACTTTTGAAATTAAATTTAGAAAAATATTACTGCTCCTACGTAGCATATATTTTAACGAGCTCACTGAATGACATGCGCCCCATAAAGTTGATAGTGCTGGAGGGGAAATAGTTCCATATCCTGACGTCGAATAAAACGTGCTTAATGACAATTTGTAATAACTTAAATTTTTTTTTTTTCTGTTTCTTCGTGATGCATCAAAATGTAAAAATGGGCAGATTTGCAAAATATTTACTTTTCTAATAATTTCATAGTTTCACTTGACCGGCTTATGAATCAAGTGATGAGGCCCGTGACAATGTTAATTTTAAATAAGGTGGAAGAACACATGACGTGCATACGGATATATCTTAAGCAGGGCTTTCAAAAGTGCTCATTTTTCCGTGAACAGCCTATACCAACTTTACTGGGCGCACGCCTGTCTGCGGGATCGTTAAAATACATTTAGGTGGGGGCAGTGACATTTTTAAAAGGTTTTTTCAAAAGCCTGTAGTTCAATGTCTTGTCTCTTTACTACAACGGCGACTTTCGAATTAATGTTTCCCTTAATCAAGTTTGTTTTTTTCTTTCGTGGACGTAAAAGTAAAAACTGGGTTAGTGTAGACACATTTTCATTTCTATCAGTTTCGTAACGTCAATTGACTTTGACGTTCATGTGCACAGTTTTGTTTTATGTCACTTCCCTGTTCCGCTTCCTACGTTTATAAAGCAAGTGTTCTAGGCAAATGTGGCAACTCGATACTCCAAGGATAAAGTATTTACTTCTGCGGTAAGAAAAGTCTATAACTTTTTTTGTGAAGTGGCAAGTCTAGAAAAAATAGATTTTTGCTGTAATTCAACGTACTTAACGGACATATGAAAGCTAATAATCCACATAATGTGCCGATCTGGCAACTGCGTGTGTATGCAATTTAAGTGTCTTACATTAATTAAAATTCTTAAAGATACTTAACACTTCATTTGAGTGTATCTAATTACATTGCGACATTTTGTTGCAGTTCTGGAGCTTTAATATTTGCGTGCATTATTTATGTGACTCTTCAGTAAGCTAAATACTCCGTATTGGGTCAAGTGAATAAAAATAAGTAAATACTCAGCGGTTAGAAAATTTTCACAGAAACCAGTGAACATACGAATAACGTGAGGACAATAATGAATTTAGAAAATAAGGGATGAATAGACTGGTTATGCCGATTCGGGAATAATGTATTTTAAATGGAGCATAAGGGAACAGGGAATTAGGCGCACAGATCCGGCTGGCCGCCATGTTGTGATGTCACCCGACCACCATATTGAATCTACTTGACCTTGACCCATGACTTTGACCCCATGCCCGTAACATTAAATGACCTTGAACCCAAAAAATCTTTGAAAATCCCCAAAAAATATAAACACTTTAAAAACTTACAGAAATTGCCAAAAAAAAATGTTAAAAAGCATTTTAAAAATTTATAAAAAAATCGGAAATTATTATTAAACAATTCATTTTGAAAGCTTACATATCCGGAGGTACCTCCACTATCACCCACACCAGCGTGTTTCTTAGTTTAATTAATTGGCAGGCCTCGTATGCAGATATCTTGGTTCTTTTTGTTTGTCATTTGTTTTTATTTTCAACACCTACGTGCCACTAATGTATTAAATACCGACATTTTCACCAGGCGAGCTGGTAATTTAACTACCAGGTGGCAGCCATATTTGTTTATGTTTTAACGTATAGGTAGTGCTGTTTACACCCTCCATATTACATTATATTTTAAACACATATAGGGCGTTAATTTCTTGATTTCACCACCAGACGAACTGTCAGCATCCACCCTCTCTGTCGATCCAACCGCCAGGTGAGCTGTCAACAATCATATAATCTTAAACCGCATAGGAATATATGTAATTTTCATCATGTTAAAAAAATAATTTTTCCAATTAATTAGCTGTATACCTACGTGCATGATGCGGGACTTTGACTACCTGAACAATTTTTAAAACCTATGTTTTTACTAGAAATGTTATGTTTGTTCAATTATAAAAATTATTTTCATTTGATTATAAATAAGTAGGTGACGTAGTCAATGGGGTTCTAGGTACCGCAGTCGAAAAGTTCGATGGCTCCATTGAAGATTTCATAGGCGTCACAGATGAAGAAGTCGATGGTACTGTACCATCTGTAGATGATCTTGCTGCACTGGTGGCAGTAGATGCTGGTAGTGCTGTAAGTGCCTCAGCTGAAGAAGTCGATGGCGCTGGTAAAACAGGAGACATCTCATTCGAAGGCAGTATTCACTTTACTTTGACGTAACTGGCCATGGATTGCCTGGCGTAGAAGCTAGCCAAGAAGATCCACCTTTCACGTTAGCCGTTGTCAAACTAAGCCTCTCACCTGACACCCCCCCCCCCCCCAAATAATAATGTTTGCGTATGCAAGTTCTATGACGTCATATTGACACTGAACCAATCATATTACTCCATTAAGACATTTTACAGACATCAACCAGCGAATCGCCGACTTACCACGCACGTGATTGTAGATGGCCAATCACATGCGGGCAGGTAGGCAGGCTTTAGGTGCATATAATTATTATATATACGAACCATACAAATAGAGCAGTCCGTCAGAACCGGTGGAAACTGCTCCTGTAGAAGACATTTACTCGCAAGCACGACCCGGCTACGAGGAAGCCAACCCGGTGTATGGACCTCGATGAAGTTTCGAATAAATTTGTCAAAAGTTTCTGAAAAAAAAAAAATTCTTCGAGTGCATGCGAGCTTAATTTTTACAACAAAAAAATTGTGTGGAGTGTATTGCAATATTCAGGTATTTAGTTTGCAAAACTATTCCATCATTAACCAGATTGTCGTCTCGTACGTTTTTACCACCGTATCCATGGAAGCACCTCGACCACACCACTTAAGCTCCCACCCCCTCTCTACTAGTCTTTCCAAGAGCACGTTTTCCAAACACTCTGTCACCTGTAGCATTCTATTTAATTTATTTTAATTTAATGCATGCAATATTTTTTAATTTTTACTTCTCCGTCGCAAGGGTTTTTACGTCTCTCTTCGTGGTTTTCCCTTACTCTCCATAGTTAAGACTAGCTCTAAGTACACTTATGAAGGTAGTCATGGCCCCAAAATGCAGGCCGTGGCTGCCCAATACCTCTTTAACGCGATGCAAGACTCCTTGTATGATTTTCCTTCCTAGTAGGCGTAAGGGGTTAGCCCTGAGACGCGATAAAACCCCGCCCTACCTTCGGGTCTTAACTTCAAAAAACATTTAGAATAAGGTAGTTTAGAAAAAACAAAGTACCGCACAACTCAACATGTGTGCCGTCAGCAATCGTCCGAGATGCGCGGGCTAAGGTGGGACGAGGGACATATTCCGCACGACAGAGTTCCCAACGAATTGGATGAAGCCATAATTCCTTATTGCCCTGTGTATGTGCTTCGAAGTCGATCTTGTATATTATGCATTGGGTGGAAATTATCGACGCCCGAAATCAGTGACCTAATTTAGTTTGATGTCACCAGTTATTCGCCGCCGATTAACCTCGTCGAGACATATAGGAAAAGAATTCACGAGTCAAAAAATGAGAGAATATTGCAGCTAGTGCATTACCGAGACCATGAGATCTTGGAGTTATCTCAATCCCTTTCGAATGAAAAAAAAAAAAATTAATTCTGTGTACCAATTTTTTCAAAATAAATGCTGGCTCAAACTTCTCCTTTGTTTCTTTTTTTCCGCATAAAAATGTAATGTGAAATTTTATTTCAATACCAGTGAAACCAAGGATACTATGTGAAGTAAGCAAAAAACGAAAATTCCTCACTCACACATACGTCAAACACACAGAGCCCGAGATATCCTAACTGTAGATCTGACTGGTAGACGCATTAAAAACTATTAAGAGAAAAGCGGACTTAAAGAAGTGGAGACGAGTCTCATTACGGAAGTAAACGAGAGACACGTGCTGTCGTGATCTGAGCTCGCGCACACGTCCAGCCGTGCTGCACCAGGTGTTGAACTGGACTTTGTCCTAGTGCAGTGTCAGCAGGAGTGGTTAGTCGAGACCGCTGGGAGCCTGTCGCTCCAGTAGCATGTTTTATTTCTCACACAAGCCCACTTTACTTCATAGGATAATAAACACAGACGATATCTGCACACACAAGTCAACATCAGTGATGACCCATGTTCAGGGGGACCCGGCATCGATTCTCGACGCGTCCGGCGAATTAATTTTTTTAATAATCACTCGAGGTGAATGTCGGGATGGTTTCTTGGCTGAGTCCTTACTCGCTCCCGTTTGCCCTGACAACGCACTCCGTCTCAAAAGGGTGTAAACCTTACTTTTTTATTAATTTTAGCTTGCATACCACCTAAAAAAAATTCAATGTCACGCTACTATTTTACGCTAGTCAAATAGGCGAACATGAACGAGAAATATAAATATATCCAAGTCTAGTATGGCAGGATAGACAGAACACCAAACTAAAAGAGATTGTATATATATATTTATTTATGTATATTTATGTATATATTTATTTATTTATATAATTTATTTAATTATTTATTTATTTATATAATTTATTTAATTATTTATTTATTTATTTATTTATATTCTTTATTTATTTATATTATTAAATTATTTATTTATATTATTTTTTCCGCATATCAAAGCCGAGAAAAATGTTTCAAATTTAATAACATTGAAAAAAAACTGGATGAAGGAAATGCGCATTTTCACAGTACGCCACTGAACGAATAATTAATCTTCTCAGGACCTCGTATGTAAGCAAGACTCTATCGTACGAGAAAAAAAAAGATAAAATGTGTAATGCTAATTTAAAAAATCGACCACCTGAAACCGCGAGAGAGTACATAATTCCTTTTCACAGGCTGCGGAAAAACATCTGTAAAATTCTATAAAGCCCTCTATTCAACGTCCATTTCATATGACAAATTACTTAAAAAGCTTGCCTGCCATACTACGTAATAAAAAATTCCCTACAGCCAGAACAGAAGTATTTTTCAAGGGTTCGTCGTCAGCTTACGACATTACGAGGGATGTGTTAATTCGTTCGCGTATTTGTATTAAACCCCTGTAAATTTTATTATTTTAACAAAAATAAAAATCCACATCTGCACATCTCCTGCTGTTATTAATCGGCACAATCTCTATAACATTATATTTAATCGCCATATTGAGCTTACCGCTACTAATATTTACAATTTTGCCTAGGTGCAATTTTCAACACAGTGCAAACTCGAGTCTATTCCCGTCCGTTAGTGTGCATGTGAGAAAACTTCAACAGGACTGTTCACCATTAATTTGCACAACCATAAGAGCAATAAATTTGCTGAGGGAAAATTACACCATGCCTATCCTACTTCGGCCACATAGTTTTGCATGCCTTAATACACGGATCAGTTGGAAATATTTCTGGTTTGCCTATCCACCACGCGTGCTTTGACATCACTAGTAATTGCCAGATACATCATTTTTACAAGTAAAAAAGTCATTAGTGTTGAATTCGAAGAACGGGAAGAAAAAATGTGTTTTAGCAGCTCATAAAAACATTGTCATCGCCATATTGCCAGCAACGCTTAACGTACAGGCCATTACCAAAAATGTGCCTTGATATAATGCCAGCAGAAATCATGAACCTTATGAAAACCCTACAAGAGAAAAATCAGTTTAAAAAAACCGTTAAAGTGGGTGAATGATTGTCCACTTAGGCCATAATGAGGGAATTCTTGCATCTAGAAAAATAGGTCACTTTTTTCAAGCTGACAGGATCATTTGCTGTGTTATTGGTTGTTGTGAAAGACGGCACGTATCCCAGACCCGCAACAGCTTACCAGCTGCTAGTTCTATTCGTGCAACCGAGGAAAGTTTGATAATGTCCAGCACTTCATGTCACATTTTTCCCTTTATCCGCTTAGGTATTCAATATCCCAGGCCAAATTTCGATGGTAGTGTGACCAGGAATAACTTCTATATAAATGTTTGTGAGGCGAAATGCATACATATGTATATAGGACCCAGCGACGGTGGGGTGACCTTCGTGCTGCTACGAAACATAACGAGGCACTGCCATTATAAAACACCGTACGTGCATTCAGGAGGATCCAGGTGCAGTTCTCAGCCCAGACATCCTGATTTCAGTTTTTTCCATTTTTTTTTTTTTTCAAAATCACTCCAGGAATATGGTTCGATGGTTCTTTAGCGTAGGCCATGTTCAATTCCTTTCTCGGATACTGATTGTGTGTGCTACCTGGTTGGAAACAAAATCCAACATTTTTTCAAAGACAAATGGCGAAGTGTGGTGGATGCCCGCCGTGGTGCTACGCACTATTACTACAAAGTGCAAATACAATAATTACAAAAAGTTTCTGTTCGGTACAGTATACCCAGGAAGTGATTAAATATTCCGAGGGACCTGGCTATATATATATTTTTAAAGCGTTCAAATAAAGTATCCACATTTCAGCTTTGGAAGTAGGATCACACACACCACAATCAGCACCACATGCACCACAATAAGCACTACACACCCCAATCAGCACCCCATGCACCCCAATCAGCACCACACGCACCACAATCGACAATATATGCACTACAATCAGCACCACACTCACCACAATCAGTAACACATGCACCACAATCAGCATCACATGCACCACAATCAGCACCACATGCACCACAATCAGTAACACATGCACCACAATCAGCACCCCAGGCTCCACAATCATCACCCCAGGCTCCACAAGTAGCACCACACACACTACAATCAGCACCACACAGCAAATCCACACAGTAATTCACACAGCAATCCACCCAGCAATCCACACAGCAATTCACACAGCAATATAAACCATTTCATATGCAAATCCACACTAATCCACTCAAATCCACACCAATCCACACTGCATGCTCCTGCTCATCCAATGTGTGATGTAAAACAAGCAGAAGAAAATAGTTTACATAATGGTAGGAGCCAATACACATTGCATACCTCCCGAAAAATCACAGTCCTTTTATACGAAATTATTTCAGAAAATAGTTAGAGTTTTATCGGGCATAAGTTTATCTCTGTGACCGATTCGTGTTCAGGTAGAAACTACATAAAAACGACTCCGGGTACGCAAAGACTACCTGTCAAATTTTAATATATAAATAGATAACCCTTTATGTGAAGTAATGTGAGGACAAAATATATTTCCGCATTTTAAAAGAATATATTCCTGGACAGGGCTGCTGTGACAAACTAAGCGGCTAGCGAGTTGGTCACAAGATATTTCAACTCGTCTGGGAGGGTCCTTCCCGGGCTTACCATGATGTACATTGTTTACGTATTAAAGCTATTTTTTTTTCCAGTGACAACTTGCGTGTGAAGTTTTATTTTTTCCCGGGGATTGTTACAAAATGGATATTTGTCTAAGGGGCTAAACATGAAAAAATGAATTTTTACTATATGGTGTTATTTTGAAACTGTGGCTGATGTACGGTACTGGAATATTTTAACTTACCAGTGCGCTCTAGTGGACAGTACTAAAAATAAATTGGACAGTAGATGTAATATGGTGATGAAGGAGGTTGGAAAGGAGCGGAAGCCTGCATGCCAATTAACCAATGAGAAACATTGTTGGGGGTGGTGGTGGAAAAGTAAGTTTTTAAAATAAGTTGATTAATAATAATGTCTAAAAATATTTTATAAATTTTTGACACATTTAAAAAACTTAGAATTTGTTGTAGATTTTATATATTTTTTCGGAATTTTTTATAAATATTTTGGTTCCATTCAAAGATACAGGCATGGGGTCAAGGTAAAGGTCAGCCAGATCCAATATGGTGGTCAGGTGACGTCACAATATGGTGGCCGGCGCCTGGCACCTACTTCTATGTTCCCTTGTGCTCCATTTAAAATACATTATGCCCGAATCGGATTAATCATTCTACTGATCTGAATGCAGCAGGCAATAAACCAATCAAGTTAAAGCACTGGAAAAGGGATTTCTCGAAAATAGTCAATATCACAGATAATCCTGTTTTATGTGAAGTTCTTGGAAGGGTTGCAGAATGAATAGTTGGAATTATTGTTGAAATGGATACCTCAGGAGTTAACATTACTCATAAAGCACAAAAATTCCAAAAGCAGAACATAATCCCATAAAATAAAAGTACCGAAAAGAACTGCAGTATGCATTTGAGGAAACTTGAAATACTGTATTTATCTATTTTTCGACAGACTCGGTGGATTTTTCTTAAACAAATATTGCAATTAATAAATCATAAAAAATTATCTTTCAGCGACCAATATACAGTACTTAAACGGCACTAGTAGAAGCTGGTCATCATGTTGTATTTTGAAAACATTCAATGAAAGTGTGCCCTATATTCTTTATGTATAACGTATTCTATTCCTTACAGGAATCGATAATAATAAATAGAAACAAATAAATGTACAGTTAAAAAAAGTAAACAAAACGATAGAAAAACTTACAAAAATACGTGCGTATCTGACGTATGTTTGTAGAGTTCGTGCGTGTGGACATTATATTGCACTGCGTATGTGACATCATCCTTATGGCTCTGCAGAATGGAACACAAAGCAACGGCATTAAAGACGAGCTATTAAAAAGTCCTAACGTCAGGAAATTTTCACAAACCACTATCGTTATTCAATAAAATGAAATTGTGCATATTTTTTATTGTTCTAGCCGCTACCGTTAGAAATTGAAGCTTTTAATTTACAGAGTATATACAGCACATCTCTGAAAGTTGGTATAAATATAGCTTAAAATCACATTGCCGGGTTAATTTTGACATTTATCGGAAGGATGCACTTCTCGGTAGTTGTGCATAAATGCAGGAGGTGGAAAGGGCAGAGGAGCGAATGGCTGTCTGTTCGACGGTAGCGCGCAGGGGCAATATGAAGTACATTGATGCTTACTTCCAACTTTTCTGAAACCCTGCTAAAGTTTTACGTCCAGGGTGTTCCTCCGCTAATGAAAACAAAGCTTAACCACTTGAACTGCGCGCCACATTCGTTCAAATTCAGTGTAAAGCCTGTTGGCGATTAAGTGAGCACTTTTGAATTTAACCTTAGAAAAAAGTCACTGGCTCTGCCTGCATATATTTTAACGGGCGCACCGAGTGACATGCGCCCAGCAAAGTTGGAAACGAAGGAGGGGAAGTAGTTCCATATATTAACGTAAAATAAAAAATGTTTGGATATAATTTCTGATAACTTAAATTATTTATTTCCCTTCCTGCTTTTTTAATGAATAAAAGTATAAAAACGAACTCTTTTTTCTTTCCTAATAATTTCACAGTTTCACTTGACCGACGCATGGTTAAAGTGCTGAGGCCCGTGGCAATGCTAATTTTATATAAGGCGGAGGAATACACAACGTGCAGTAGATCTTAAGCAGGGCTTTCAAAAGTGCTCATTTTACCGTGAACAGTCTATATTGGTATTTTGCATAACGACTATTTCTTACAGGGAATTGCCAAATACGCACTAATTTTATCACAGTTTTTAGAGTACATATAATATTAAATTGTATATATAAAATATAAGTGAAAGTTCAACTGAATGAATAAAATGTATTTTTACGTTGACAGAAGTATAACTGGCTTGTGATACATTGCTGATCTAGAAAACAACCAAACACGTTATACGTAGAGTGATTTTTCAAAGGTTGGTTTCCAAAAGTGTGAAGAAAACATGAGTAGGCTCTACCGTCACAGAATACTTACGCCTACAGAGGTGAAACATATACTTGCATCGCAAAATCCAGCCGTACTCGCCAGCAAAATGGCGTCACTGTCCGGTAACACGTCGGAACTCCATTTGCCGATCAGCGCCCGGTAAGTTACTCGCCAGCCGATAACACATCCAATAGTTGATACTCTCGCAGCACGCAGTAAGCCAATCAGACGCGAGGACCGTTCCACGGCCTCGCATAGCCGATCAACGAATGGGTTCAGATGAATTATAAAAATTTCTTTAAGCATTTGCTTACAGATAAGTTTTCTAACCTAGAATCCAAACCATGCCGTTTTCGCTAGACGTATTGGCATAAAAGCAGTTCAATGTTGAGACACCGAGATTGGTTGTGCGCAGCCAGCGAGATCGGTCTACCTCATTTTTAGTCTATGCGCTGGAAATGGCGAAACTAATTGGAGCCGACCTCCATTGATGCCAATGAAGTCATCGTTATGGACAAGCCGCCGGCGCGGCGAAGTGATTGGAGAACCAACCCGCCGTGGAAGGGACGCACAACCTCGTCATTGGAAGACGCCAAGCCCCAGTTCTCGTTATGACATCGTACAAACTCCCCTCCGCCTCTCCT
This sequence comes from Dryococelus australis, assembly GCA_029891345.1. Lineage (NCBI taxonomy): Eukaryota > Metazoa > Arthropoda > Insecta > Phasmatodea > Phasmatidae > Dryococelus > Dryococelus australis. The sequence continues at coordinate 104,714,538 of CM056998.1, forward strand.
CTATGGGACCGTCTTTCCGGGGGAAACACCTGCCGATTGTCCGGACGTAAGGCGACCGGGTTGAAAGGGCCACGCGGTTACAGCTGAAGGTACGAAACTGCGATTTCTTCTGTATAATCCTGAACAAAAGCGGTCGTGTTGCAGTTTGGGGAAAAGTAAGTGAACTTCTTGTAGTTGTAACAAAACACACGACGACTTCTGACGAAATAATTTGACTATGATGTGGTTTTACTGACCAAAAATCAAAGTAAGGTCAGTTCAAAATGCACGTTTTATTGATCTATGACACAGTTATTGTAATGTGTTTAATTGCCTTTCAGTAAACCATTTTATTGTTCATTGAATTTCTTCAGTCAAATATATGTTTTGGGAACAGCAAGTAGACATGTATGTGTTTGCCGATACTGATGATTCAAACAAACCTTGCTTGGTGTAGCACGTAATGCTAGGGTAATTTCATTAAAAGCTAAATCTTCCTGTATCTTCCCGTTGTCCTGTTTGTGCGGTATTTCTCCTTTGTGTAGCCACTGCCTCCCCCCCCCCCCCCCCCACTTTCCTTGATACTCTGTATCTCTTGCAATTTTTTTTCATTTCGCTTAAGCATACACTTTGTTTTTACTACACAATAACTCATCCAATTAGTTCGTCCTAGCGGTTTATGTGAAACTTCTCTCTACTTCTAATCTTCCCTTCACTCCACATTAATTAAGTTATTATCCCATTTAGTGCTTGAGGTCATTCTTCAAAAAATAATCTGAGAGCTGTTAAATTATATTTCGAATTATTATTTGATATTCAGAAATTAATAGTAATCATATTTTAAATACAGTAAATTATTTTCTAGTTTAAAAATATTTTTGGGGTCAACAGGTTTTTAATTTTTCTAAAAGTTTTTCTGTGACATGATGGTTTCCTTTTATGCAAGTGGAATAAGGAAGGTACGTATAAATGGGCACTCCCGCAGCAAATAATAGAATATTTACAAATACAATAGGTAAACAGAGTTTCTTTGTATAGTTCTGTCACAGTTACTAAAAAAAAATACAAAAACCGACACGGCACTTCCTGAACGTACACCGAAAGAAAATTTTCACAGTTTACATGTATAGTAAGAAAGCGCGAATGGTAACGTCCCCCCCCCCCCAACCCAGTAACATACATGGTAGCATTCCTACTGTTGCTTAAGAAAGAGTCAATCCGTAGATCAGATTATAGCTTTGTACAGCAGCAGTGGTCAACATTTCCTTGTTTGCTGCCTGATGTGATATTTTCATACTATGTATGGGTTAAAAACGTCTATCACAGTTTAGAAAGAGGTTTTTACTTACAGTAAATGGAGGTTTTCTTGAGTTCCCTCTGTATATGTTGTATTAGCTAACACACTGTGATGCTGATACTGTATTGATGCAAGACGCCTGAGGGGTGAGTCCGAGTTCGTGAGGGATGAAAGTCTTAGTAAAAATAAAATTAATAATACAATTACTAATTAATTCACACATCTATTATTTAAAACATTAAATTATCCATTTCAAATCCTACTCTTTTTATTTCTCAGTGAGCGCAATATTTAATGTCTGTCTCAAGTCTAATTAAAGTCCTTCATAATGTGTCTGGTTATAATCCATTATCTCACACTCATCATCAACACATGTTCAGTCTATCTGTCGCCATCATTTGAAATGTCTTACACTCAGGAAACAAGTTCAATAGTTCCGCCCGCCATCTGTGCGATGCTCACAGTCACTGACTTTACCCCGGCTGGTCGCTTCGGTCGCCATTCGTTGCTCTCCTGGCTCGTCACCTATCGCTTAAAGCCACGCAATCGCCCGAACTCCCGACCCTCATAAACTGCCGATTCGGAGGCCCATCGAGCTTAAATAATCCCAATCCCCCTTATCTGTAAGGTTCGCCGCACTTCGAGTCACGCTGGTGGACACTAGGTCGTTAAACCAGAACATTCTTCCAGATAAACGCATAAATTCAATTGAGCCAAGGTCAGGAGCGCGCGCGTTGTAAAAGCCTTATCGGGGCGGCACGCGGCAACTGGGCTTTGTAATCGCCGCCCGCTGCTCTTAGAAGATGAACCAAAACATTCCTTCAGATAACTGCAGAAATTCAATCCCCTAAAGGTCAGGACCGCGGGCAAATGATAGGCTTTACGCGGCTGCACGCTACCGCTGACCTTTGCAAATGCCGCTTCTTTTTAACATTAGATTACTACTCTCCCCTCGACACAAAGCTATGCATGGCAGCGACCACGTAACGGTATTAATTAATTTTTCTCTCGTACCTTACATTTGGCGGTTTTATTTTATCTTTCGTCTGCGTGGTTTCAGAAATGTTTTTGGTTGATAACAAGCGATAGAGAGAGAGAGAGAGAGAGAGAGAGAGAGAGAGAGGAGTGTGTGTGTGTGTGTATGCTGCAGCTACAGGAAAATATTCGGTGTTATCTATATTTTAGTGCATTTAGCATGGCATGGCTAGTCAGACTTGCGGCATGTTGCAAATCATCGCAGGGTATTTGGATATTAACGTGATTGGCAAATGTTTGTGAAGGGTCGCATTAGAGAACTGCGGGAGTATTCCCCCAATAGGGATATGCTCCTAATAGGGATAAACCACGAGCAGTGCAGCCAGCCGGCATCCAAGTCACAACCTCCCGGATGCAAGGCAGGCAGGCGCGCTACTGCACGACCCAAACCAATGATCGGTGGTACAGAATAAACCACCACGACATATTGTTTCCGTTCACTTGCCTTGACCCCGTTCACTCTACAATGAAATATGACTTTAAAATAAAATTGTAATAAGCTGTTCCTGACGAGGAAAAGTGCTCGTAGTAATGGAATTTACATTGCGACCGCGTAGCTGGTGTTTGAACTTGGCTGCATTCTTTAAAATTTAAAGTTATCTTTATTTTTGGCATAAATACATAGTCCATTCGTGATGAACCATGGAAATGCTACTTCCGACTCTTTCGAAGGTTAAAAATGTTGGCTATATATCTATATAATCTAGTCACATACATTCATTAAACTTAACTACATGTTTCCGTCAATAAAATTGTAGGGTCGTGGTTTAGTTCCATAGTTACATGCATCATGACGAAAAGCTAACACGCCGGTTGAGTGCATTGTTTACAGTAGCGATGTGGAACTTAATGGGCGTGTTAATGTTTCACCTGTGGCTCTCTTTCTTTTGCGAATCAAATTTGGAAAATAGCTTAAAGTAGGCGAAGTCCTTGAGTCAGAGAGTTCCTTGGTTTCTGTAATTATCGTTGAGATTGCAGCGATTCCACTGAAGCAACTTTCACTAATTCGTAGGAGTTTTGACAGTTGCAGCTCTGTAGTACTGACCGCCACTGTCCGTGGCGAGATCATGCGCAAATGTGCAGGTGTCCGATCTCTTCGTTTAAATACAACAGGCGGGGAAATGTGATGATTCGTTTCAGTTCTTCACCTGGCAATGATAACCCTGTGAAAAGTGGCACCTTGCACCACCTCTTTTCAGAAACCATGATGAGGGTAATTCATTATTTAATAAAAGCTATTCACGATAAAGTGAACACTTTTGAAACCAACCTTAGAAAAGAGTAACTGACAATGTATACATATATTTCAATGGGTGCACTGAGTGGCATGTGTCCAGTAAAGTTGGTAACGATAGATGGAATGTAGTTCCATAGCTTAACGTCGAATAAAAAGTGTTAGGTGTCCATTTGTTATAACTTAAATTATTATTTCTTTTTTTGCTTTCTGTTTTTTAATGCGTCGGTCAAATGAAACTGTGAAATTATTAGAAAAAGAAAAATTTTACCAATCTGCTTATTTTTACACTTCGATGCATTAAAAAAAATTAATGAAAGAAACAATTTAATTTGACACAAATGGTTCCCAAACTCTTTATATTCGACGTTAAGAAACAGAACTACTTTCCATCCTCCGTTACCAACTTTACTGAGTGCATGTCACTCAGTGCGCCCGTTACAATATATGCAGGTAGGGGCAGTGACTTTTTTCTAAGGTTGATTTCAAAAGTGCTCACGTTATCATGAACAACCTTTAATGTTCTATACTTGGTTAAGCTTTGTTTGCAGAAGGCGGTGGAACATCCTGAAAGTATGCCTGTATCAGGGCTTCAAAAATGTTGGAAAGAACCATGAATGAAACGTATTTAGGTATTCCTCCTTTAAATGATTACCTACTAAGTTTCCTGAAATTTTAAGCATATCTACATGTCTTTATATATTATATGTTAATGGATATGTTTAAAGTTGATAAAATATTTTACCACCAAAATTTTAACTAAATAAAATGATCTTAAAAAATCTGATAAATCTGTCACAGTACTTAATGGTAGACAGTTGCTAGGTTACATGCAAAAATTTGTGTTTTACTAACATATTTCACATGTTCCAGTGAACACAAGAACTTATATCTGCGAGGTGGAGCTCATTATGATCTTCATGCACCTCTCTTACGTTTCTTCAGGTACAAAGTATTTTAGATAGTCTCAGATAGAGCATAGAATTGGGAGGATGAAGGCAAGTGCTCAGGCATTTTTGATAGATGGTAGCTCGTGAGCATGGTTTAAGTCTTTTTCATCAGTGGCAATATTAACTTCACATTTGGTCGATTTCATTACCGACCAAAGGAGCCGTCAGGTATTTCGGTTAGAACGACGCAGTGACGAGGCATGACAGAGATCATCTACAGTTCTGTAATCCTAATAAATTTTGTATTATCATATAGGTACCCAATCTGTGGTATGAAGTTCATTTCAATCAGATGTATCCTTCTTGGTTTATTTTTTTCACAAATTTTAGTCTAATTTCATTGCATGATACAAAATTATCCCAAAATTAAGCATAGGGTAATTTTAGCTACCCCTTCATGGTTTCGTATGTAACACCATTTTAGTGAATCACCTCTCTATCTTTTCTTACGATTGTTTTATTCCCATTTGCCTGCTTTCATGAATATTTATAAGAATTTTCCCACTACTCCGAGTAACTTATTGATTTTGCATAAGTTTGACGAAAATTGGAGTGTTTATCATTTTCGAGTAACTAACTGTGGAAAACATTTCGCTCACTCCTCGCCATTCGAGCATTGCTTAAATTTTATTGTAGGCCTATTAACACAGAAGCACATGAGCTGTCATAATCTCGAGTATTGACCTTCTAAGTGGAGAAGTGGAGAGATTTGGCTGGCTCTTGGGATCAAGGTTTTGAGAGCCGATGAAGGTGAAGTGAGGTGAGTATGGAGCAGCACCGGATGTAAGGGCGAGGGAAACAGATGATCTCCGAGCAAACCTGCCTACCAGCGGAAACGTCCGGCACGATTCCTTTGACCTTACGAAAATGTTCCGAAAATCATTTCGGTATTCGAACTGCGGGCATGGGAATTCGCCATTATATATTTAGCTTTATTTATTTATATTATATATTTAACTAATATCTAGACTTTATTCTTTCTTTAAACACTTTTATTGATTCGAATACTATCCCTGATTTTTTCGCTGAAGTGTACTCACTTATTGCCCGGAGCCAGTCAATGACCTTCTAGATATACCGTGGTCTTGGAATTTGATCCTAACTTCTGCTCTGAACTTGAACACAGTAATATTTAGCACTACATTTTCGTCAAAGTTATGAAAAATTTTTTAAAATAAAAAATAATTAAACGAGTTAAAAAGGAAACTAAAATTATTTCATTTTTAATGAATAATATGCTTTTAAACAATTTAATCACCTTCCCTTCGCATGGAAGAGGTTCCTAGGTTTAACTTTGTACAATGTAGTATTTACACTTTCGTTCTTGCCTCTTGTCCATCCATACTCCTTTTCACCCTTCTTTCTCTCTGCGTGGTTCTCTGTTTAATTTTGCTCACCTTGTTCGGCAACCATACCACAAACGTGGTGAACTACATCTCTACTACTCACAGATGCTCATTTATTCAAGCTCGCTATTTAGTCGCAGTAGTACGCTTCACCACAGCCAGTAAACAACTAACATATTTTGGGTCAGAAACTCACTTGTAGATAACACTCCCCTTCTTCGTTCCGATCATTCGGGTTGTAACTTGCATGCAGTCGAGTGCCTTCAGAGTACTTGCTTGTGATTGGATGTTTGTCACGTAACGCCACAATTCTTGCTAATGAATGGTGGATATATCGGGCTCTGCAAGTACACAGGATGGTGAAGGATACCGATCTCTTAATTGTTCGTTTGATGAGATAAACTGAGACTGATAAACTGAGACTGAGATAAACTTTAGTTGCCGTAACAAAATATGTTGTTGAGAAAACAAAATGTGAAAAGCAACACAATTACTTTTATTCGTCTAACAAAATATATGGTTGAACAAATAAAAACTCTATGTTGGACCAAAAAAAAAACGAAACTATCAACAAATAAATATGTAGTTGAATCAACTGTAAATATTTTTTGGTCACTCATTCGACTACCTTCGTCCGAAAATACAGCTCGAGAGTTTGTTTGCATTTTTTGTGACGGTTAGGAAAGTAATCGTGTTTGTTAGTGCATCTAGTGATACCTAACAATCGTATAAACACATTAATAAAGCGATGTGACGAGAAACTGACAAGTAATGCTGTAAAACTTGAAATATTTGGTTGCACACGTTACGCAATATTTGCAATATACTGTATATAATTAAAAGCTTTCCGGTGTCATCAGTTGTCACATTAGCTGAGATTACTAAAGCGTAGCGCTCGGACGCATATGATCTAGGTTCGAAACTCTCTCGAACTTATAAGATATTTTTATATCGGCCCAAACTGTTTAATGTACGTGTAGCCAAACAAATCTGTAGTTGTACCAACTGATTGTTACCGTTTGGGGCAACCAAATGAGAAAAACAAAATAATTTGGTTTCAGCAACAAAACATTCATTGCCTCTATACAAACAAATAATTTTGTTGTACCAAACAATTATTCTTTGATTCAACGAAACATTTTTTTTTGTGTAGGTGGCAGACATCGTCTTATCTTCCCTCGACTCCTTAGTTTTCAGTTTTGTACGCTATATTATTTTGTATAGTGTAGGGTTCGTCTCTTTTATCAGAATAAAAAGGCTATTAGGTATGCTCATTCTGCTACTAATGTTTTTCCCAAAATAATGACAAACTTTTTATACCAGCGGTTCATTAGAGTGTACTCTTCATGATGTATTTAATCAGCTACGTACAATACAGGACTTTCGTAGTTTTCAATTAAACTACAGTTAAAAGTACTTTGTCGATTTCTGTTCTTTATAAAACTCAATTGAAGTGGCCTTCCGTTATTTTCATAAAGGCGTGTGGAATGAATCTCCCATCATGTTACGAGTATCGGTAAGGTGTTTGTCTCGAGGGCAGGTGTGGAACGTCAGTATTGTAAATTATTCCAGTGGTGCTTCGAGTTAGTTCTAGGAAGAGCTTACGAGCGAGGTATCGCAGTGGTAAAGTACTGTACTCGAATTCGAAAGGAGCTGGGTTCTCTCTGGAACCATGGTTCCGTCTCTAATGACCGCAATATACACGTAGAATTAAATCATCAGTATATCTTAAAGAACCCTGCAGAGAGTCATGTATGTATTTTTGTACCATTTATCCATGATTATATGGTGTAGGTTCAATTCATGAATTTAGTGTATAATTCCAATACCCACATATGTTCCTTAGCGCATTTGATGAAATGTGCAATTTTCGTCCTCTCAAAGATCAAAATGAAGAGTTACGACTGATATTTCATCATCCTCTTCGGCGGTATAGTGGAATTTGGAGGTTATCGTTTTAGTGAAAACTGTATATATTTGGTTGTGTCGTCAACATCTTTAGCAAATTCAGCGATGCCGTCACCTGCGCCATTCACTGCCCGTCAAATGCTATTTCACTGGCAAAATCAACGCCCAAACACCCACGTGGCTTCTGTAATAACGTCTGTGTTCGTTCAGGATAAACGGAAGACATGAAGATTGAGGCGGCTTAAAAAAAAAAAAAAAAAAAAAAAACCCACAGATCAGAAGACGTATTAATTCGAAAAACATTCTGAGTAGTTCACATGAAACATTGACTCTATTAAGCATGTCGTGTCAAACTCCTGTATGCTATTCACGGTAAAATGAGCACTTTCGAAAGCCCTGCTTAAGATCTACTTGTATCCACATTGTGCATTCTTCCGCCTTATGAAAGATTAACATTGTCACGGGGCTTATCACTTTATTCACGTGTCGATCAAGTGAAACTGTGAAATTATTATTAAAAAATATTTTTACAAATTTGCTCATTTTTACACTTCTAAGCATTAAAAAAAACAGAACGAGAAAGAAATAATTTAAATTATCTTAAATGATTACCTTACACTTTCTATTCGACGTTAAGATACAGAACTACTTCCCATCCATCGTTACCAACTTCACTGGGCGTACGTCTCTCAGGGCGCCCGTTAAAATATATATGCAGGTACGGGCAGTGACTTTTTTCGCAGGTGGATTTCTAAAGTACTCACTTTATATTGAACTACCTTTATTGGAATTAGAGCAAGGCAGGGGATGCATAGCAGTCATAGAAAATTAACACCAGAGAGGAAGTTCAATTAAAAAGGATAAGCAACGTATTTATTTAACCAATCTAAAATAGGTAATCACTAATAGAGGAGATCACGATATAAGGCCAACGGAAGGACGGAAGAAAGGTAAGGTAATATATTTAAGTAGAGTGACCACAACCTAATGAGGAACTCACCCGGTCTCGCACTCTGGACCCTCTGCCCAGATGGAAGATCGCCCCCGGCTCCTCGTCTGGCCGCTGTTGACACCCCTGAACACTGTGACGATCACAGTCCAGTCCACACATCGCGCCCCTCCGCGTGTGTGTGTTGTTTTCGTAATGATTTCTCATTGGCTCTCGTTGTGCACTGGAGACAGTGTCTGCTTACAGTTTGTTAAATCTAGGGAAGAATGTCCTGATGTCTGATGGACCCACATTTTTTTGTTCTCTGCATTTTGTTATTGATGTTTGGAGATTCCATTCCGGCTCGCTGTTATAGGTTTTTCAGTTTTGTAGTAAACCAGCTTGTGTCCTCCTTCCCAAGTATTGTCGTGACAAGTTGTGCAAGATGGGGTCATGTATAACAATGTGCAAACCTGACAAGTTAAAAATCTTTGAACCTGTCAAAAATACTTTTTATGTTATCGCCATTTTCGCATCTTAACGTCAGGTAGTAAACTACTGTAGAACCTAGAGTTGTATATGTATATTCAACCAACGTAGTGTGGGTGACTGCCACGGTCTATAATTATAATGGTGTCCAAGACAGTTAACAGAAATCGGTTCGCCAAAGTCCAAAATGCATTTCGGCGCAACCCAGTGACATGTGATGCAGATAATGTTACCAGTTCTGTGAAGGACATTTGAAGTTATATGACTAGCATAAATAAAAATATGTGCTTAGCCAAATTCATGCAGAATATCTGCTGGAAGAGGTTACAGGTATAAGAAAGAGACTTCCGGACAGTTATTTTTCCTGTGTTCACAGCGCGCGAAGTGAGATAAATAGTGGAAAAAAGTACACGGAAGTTTTGTCACGAAAATAATTAATTTGTTTACAAATGGCACAGTTAAACATTGACTGCCGGACGGGACTATCCAGATGGTATGCAGGCTTATGTGTTCCCTGGATGAACTCAATAGTCTATGGGACGGTTCGTAAGTGGGAATCGTGCCGGACGATGCAGCTGGTCGGCGGGTTTTCTCGGGAATCTTCCATTTCTCCCGCCCCTTCATTCCGGCGCTGCTCTATTCTCACATCACTTCACCCTCATCGGCTCTCAATACCTCGCTTTTTCGTGACAGTCCTTCATTTAAAATGATGGTGCAGCGGTGGTGCAGTGGCGGCGCAGTGATTAGCGCACTCGCCTCCCACCAAGGCGACACGGGTTCGATCACCGACGGGTTCGCTCCCAGATTTTTGCACGTGGGAATCGTGCTGAACGATGCCACTTGCCAGCGGGACTTCTCGGGGACCTCCCGTTTCCCCCGTCCTTACATTCCAGCGCCGCTCCACCCTAGTGTCTCACTTCATGTTCAGGGACGACGGGCACCTACGGGTCCCAGCTGGAAAGCCCGTCACTCGGAGGGTGTTGCCTCGCCCTGGGTCTACCCCCATACGCATTTATTTATTATTTAAAATGAAACTAGGCAGCGGGTATAATTTCTCTGGCAGATAAAAAAAAAAAAAAAACTACTTCATATAACTGTGTTATAAGCTATTCGCGGTATATTTACACTTTTTTTTAATCAAATGTTTGTTAAATCACCCCATGTACGAAGTGTTTCCCCCCCCCCCCCCTTAATACGTCGTGTATCACAAACGTTTTATACTTCTGTAAACATGTATCATATTTTAGATTAAATCTAGCTTTTATTTATATTTTATCTATAAATTATAACATTTCAGTTGTAATTTATATGAACCAACACAGGGAGAAAATAGATGTGTTGGTAATGCCTAGCAAGGAATAGTTCTTATGCAAATAATTATTAAAAGTAGTGCCAACGGTGGGTTGTCCCTTTGTTGTTATTTTCTAGTCTTGTTTGCACGAGGCGCAGGAATAGTTAAGTATGTAGGTAGTTTGGCTTAACGTCTCGTCAACAGAGAAGTCATTAGAAGCGATGCAATTTGCGCAGGGAGGAAGGATTGGGGAAGGAATGAGAGCCATCCCAGTATTCGCCTGGAGTGATTTCGAAAACCTATAGAAGGCCGAAATCAGGATAGCCGGACCGGGAATCGAACCCTGGTTCTCCCGAGTGCGAGTTCAGTGAGTTACCACTGCGCCACCTCCCTCACTGAGGAATAGCTAGAAAGTTGAACATAAGCAGGTCATGTGACACGAGGTATCCTGATCGGGATGGGAGTTACAACGCTTCCGCTGACAAGGCGTCGTCGTCGGCGTCGTTTGACGCTCCTTCCTGGAGGGGGCGTCAATACGCACGGGCTCTTCCCCCCCCCCCTTTTCCCAAATCCCAGCACCCCTCGCTAGCTATTTCTGGAGTCTGAGATATCCACCGCCCCTCCCTTGTCTTCCCTGCACCCCCTCCTTCCAGGAAAGACCTTGTAATAAATCCTCCCTCGTCACGTGGCATCTCGCCCCCTCGGGGGACGGGGTTGCGCCTGCGCGGTGCGCACCCCGCCACCCTCGTGACGTCAATGGCTACCCCTCCCTCTACCGACACCACACCCAGCGCCTCCTACCCCTCGGGCAACGAGTAGAAGGCGCGTTCGCGTCACGATCTACCGCCTCTCCCCTCCTTTGGTCGCTCTTCAGAAAACTAATTGAGACCACCCCTCCTGCCCTGCCCTACCCCATGCCACTCGCCTCGCACTCCACAATCACACGGGTTACACTAATGGACGCATCTGCGGAACCACCCCCCTGAGTCGACGCCGTTTCAAGGGCACGAGAGTGTAGCTCTCGAGGCTCGGTGAGTCGTAGCGAAACAAGACGATAGAATGAAGGGGGGAGGGAACATCTTCTGGGGAAATTCATCGGGAGCTAGGGGGAATCCTCATGAATGGCGTTGGCCTCGCATCATTCACTTTGAAGCTGTGGCAGGGAGGGCTTTAAAGGCGAGGTGGCACTGCGGAGAACGCACTTCCTGCTAAGGTCGAGTTCATTTTTTTTTTTTTTGGTAGTGAGCCAATTCATGTCCTGGTGTCGCAAGCGATTTATAAATAAAGCATTTTATAGTCACGTAAGCTTTTAGACTAACACGGTGCCTTATGGATAGTGTTTTATCTATATAATGTGATCACGTTTAGGCACCCTAAATGAAATCTTTCAAGCAGTAGTTTAGCAAAGACTTTGAGATACCGTGAAACCAGTGTAAGACACGCTCGTGGTTGAACACAATGTTTTGCTACCTTCACCACGCATAACACAACAAAAAAAATGTAAATGAGAACAAGCCAAGGTCAGTTGTCAAATATATGTAAATAGTACATAGACAAATCGGCAGAAGGGATGTCATAACGCAAACAAAACGCAAAACGCCATTATCAGTAACCAGACAAACGAATGGCAATGATAGTACATTGAAAGAATCTCTGGAATTCACAAAGAATACAACATAGGCGATCGCAGCATAAGGATTCCTTCAACGACAACAGTCGCCACGTTTCAGGGACATGGATGTTTCCTTCTTGAAGCACATGTACAGACTGAAGCACACGTGTGATGTTTGTCTTCAAGGAGTTTTCCATAGCTTGTTTTATATTTATTTTTGTGTTCATCATTTGTTATTTCCGTGAATATTTTATGTCACTGGCTGTGTCTTATACAACATATGACAAAGAACCACATTTTTCCAAAATAATAATTCATCGTGTAATAAAAACGTCATTATAACGCAGGTCTTACTGTTGAAACTAATTTAACGAGCAACTAGTGTCCTGGAAGATCAAACAATACTGTGTTCATGTTAAAATACATACAAAGAGGCCCAAGGTATATTTTTACACGCTGATCATAATGAGTTTAAATAACCGCGAGCTGGTGTGACTATTTAGCTGAGGGCTGTTCGCGAGGAAATGAGCCCTTTTTAAATCAACAGTTGAAAAATCTCACTGCCCGTACCTGCATATATTTTATTGGGCAAAATGACTGGCATACGCCCAGTAAAGTTGGTAACATCTGAGGGAAAGTAGTTCCATTTCTTCAATTCCAAGAATAATTTTAGATAAACATTTGGGAATACTGAAATTATTTCATTTTCTTTGGTTTCTTTTAAGTTTTCAGTGTAGGAATAAGTAAATTTGTAAGCATTTGCATTTCATATAATTTCACAGTTTCACTGTACAGGCGCATGAATAAAGTGGTCAGGCCCATGGCAATATTAAACTTACATATGGCGGATGGATACAATGTAATCAGAGTAGATAACAATCACGGGCTTTTGGAAGTGTTCAGTTTACTGTGAACTGCCTATTCTAAAATATTGGAAATAGAATTTACTAGTCAAACGGATTTCACACGAATCGGCGCAATTGTGCCGTTTGCAATTTGTTAGTCGGTGGTTATTTTTGCTAGAAGCCTGTTCTCGTCGGCGCTTCTTTCGTTGGGCGTTTTCTGTTTCCTGAGACTTCTCCAAGACGTATCACGTGAGCTACTGTGAGATTTCAGGTAACGGCAGGCCCATGCTGAGTGGGAGAAAAGAAGTTAAACAGTAGAGTTCTCTTTTCCCAGAGACTGTTTTAGCGAAGGCTCCAGAAGGTGTAAATTGGAAGAAATTTCCGTGATTTTTATGGCTAACTGAAGTACCTACATACCAATGCCGCCGATTATCTTATTTTCCAAAACACGCGCAGCTATTTTATATCGCAGTTAAAAACAAAGTTAAAGATGTTAATTACGGCATGACTGTAAAATTATCGAATTACTGATCGGAGGGTGGGGACGGAAACACTATTTACACCATACCTCGAGAAATTTCTCTAACAACCTATATGATGCCGAAGAAACGTTCCAACCTTTTGCCAGACCAGTCTGCGAAAATGTTTCCCGTCTCCATAATTCTCATCGGCTACTATAAAAATTATTTGCAAACGATGTCAGTTCGTTAATGTAATAGGTGCAAAATTATGAGTTTAAACATTTTAGTTTGTTAATGTTCGGAATGAACAGAAAATTAATTGGCCGGAGAAAATAATGTGGTTGGTGACATGGCTGAGTATTTGCACGTGTCTCGTGAACGTATAATATACAGCTTGCTGCATGCGTGGTTTTATTTTTAAGGTGTTCTTGATCTACGTTTCCCCGTCATGCGTGCTGATAATGAAACCTCCATCGTGTTCTCATTCTTCAGGAAGGTAGGAACATTTTAGTTGAACCCAACTGCCCCGCCTGAGAGACAGAACTAACTTTCCGTCCGATACATCACTTAATCACTTTTGGCTATAACCTTCATGAAGGGCTCGAAGTAGAAGTGTGGAGATACATTCACTTAGTGGAGACACCTCCAACTAACCCAACTGTTGCAAGACTCACTTCTCGAGGCTGCCACACTTGCACGTCTTCAGTCGCCTCCTGCATCACCACAGACACCCTCGCGCACTGAGAAATAAACATATGGTCGTGTGAATCGTACAGACTGTTCAAAAAGGAACAGCTATCATATCAGTTGTACGTACCATCTAAATATTGTCAACGCACAAAACTGTTTGTTGTATTCCTGAGACTGTACATGTGGTTGCTATAAGTTATTCACAGTAAAATATTTTTGAAAGTCCTGCTTAAAATCTACTTGCATGCACGTTGTATATACTTCCGCCTTATGTAAGATTAATACTGTCATGGGCCTCATCACTTTATTCATGCGCCGGTCAAATGAAACTGTGGAATTATAGAAAAGTAGATATTTAACTAATCTGATCATTCTTGCATTTCGATGCATTAAAATAAAAACAGAGAGTTAAATAAATAATTTAAGTAATGGCAAATGGATACCTTACAATTTTTATTTGACGTTAAGATAAGAAACTACTTCCCATCCCTCGTTGCCAACTTAACCGGGCGCATGTCACTCAGGGCACCCGTTAAAATATACGCAGGAAGAGACAATGACTTTTTTCTAAGGTTTATTTCAAAAGTGCTCACTTTATCGTGAACAGACTTTACAGCAGAGCACTCTGTTCCTACTGCAAAACAGATAGTAGTACCTCCAACAGAACAACTTCAACAATATTGGGACTGTTCCCACAACAATCTAGGATTGTAATAACCTAACAGAATATTTTGTTGCTGCTACCCTCAAACCCAATAACCGAACTGTTTAGTACCAGTAATAGATCTTTCTTTTACATGGTTACAATTCTCATCGTAGTGGGAACAATCTAAATATTGTTGAAACTGTTCAGTTGGAGGTATTATCTGTTTTTTATTAGGAAAGAAGTGCTCTGCTGTAGTAACCGCTTGTTCAGTACTAAACACAAACACAGACAGGAATACAACAAGCAGTTCTGTTGCTGTTACTATCTATGTTAACAATATTTCGACGATACAGAACAGAACAGAACATATTAAAATGGCGCCAGTACCCAGCCGAAGGTCATAACGGGTCTCAGTTACTTGAATTTAAAATAAATGTATAATATAGTCGAAACATAAAATTTGTTGCGTTATAACATTTAAAACAAATTCTAATTTTAAAACAGAGGCTTAAAATTATTTTGTTAAGATTTAAAAGAAAACGTTACGTTATAATTTTAAAATGTCAAAAGTTAAAATTCCTCTGCCTCACCCTTGCACCCTTGCCACGCCATCCTCTCCTGAGACAAAGGGACCGACGGTGGTTGTAGTTTTGTGAGGTTTCCGTGGTGTGTTTGATGTCTGTGTAGGTGTTGTGTTGGTGTCAGTTTAATGTTGTTTGTGTAGGTGTTGTATAGTGTAAGTGTCGCTTCTTCAGTTTATTTCTTCTTGTGTATATCTGTATTATCGATGACTGTGTGGGTAGTTCGACATCAATATACTGAATATTATTGTTTGTATTGATACCTGGTGTATTTAGACGATACATACAACAGCTTAGCTGGCTCCTGCAACATTATATTTTTTCTCACAGCACTGTAGTACTATCCTCGCCTCTAATGAGTATCCAGGACAGTACCGAGTCTGTGTCGCCACACTCTGCTGCATCGTATCAATGGGTGGGCGATCCTCAAGATCTTCTGCAACATGCGGGTGTCAACCACTGCCTGCACAAGGCCAACCTCAGTGGATCGGTCACCTATAGTTAGGTCTGCCAATCGTCTCGTGCTCTTAATTAAGTTTCCACGGCTATTGTAGGTTTTACACTTGAGTGACTACTACCACACCCAGCAGAAACACGACGTTCATTTGAAACTCAATACATGTATACATATAAATGTTATTCTCGCCTAACGCTCCTTGTGGAGTTTTCGAATCGTTGCCTAAATTTACTGAGAATTTTGTCGCGCTAGACGTTCTGATGGAGCTTCGTGGTAAAAAACAAAAAATCCGTTTCCTTATTACCAAATGGTGCTCTGCGAAGAATAATGAAACTGTAAGCCTGGTTGGTAAATTAATCATTTATATAAAACATGGTTTTTGTTTAGTCAGTAAGCACGCTAATTTTGTAACTTGCGATATTACGATGTGATGCTCAAACTGAAAAGTTCTTTTTTCATGTGTACCCACCTCACAGCTGAGTAATTTCACTTACTACGCAGGATGCTCAAAATAGATTATTACACTTGTATAGTATTTTTTGGTTCCCTTCCTCCTTTTTTTTTTTTTTTTTTTTAATTTTTGCAGGAAACGCGCCTGTGCTATTGACAAGACTCAGCGCGGAAACTAAATAAATAAAATGAATTATGGATGACTTCATGAATAAATGAGAGTCAAGGCGGCGGTGTAATGCTTAGTGTGAAATGTATTCAGGAACAAAGAATTGCGTCAGATGAAATCCTCATGAAGGCGGCTCCGGAGGGGGCATGTTGTAGTGGGCCGGGTAGAATATCACAGGTGAGTGCCCTCTGAATAAATTACGAGTTAGAGAAGCGAGATATGAATATGTGAAATATATACGATGAAGAAGAGAGACACAAGAAGTCTTCCAGTATGAAACGCAGCTGCGTCCCTTTGCACATGTCAACAAACGACATAGCGTCCAAAAATTAGCATTACAAACTCGAAACTTAATGGGTAAAAAAAAGTATGAATTTACTAATAGAATTCATTATTTTTTCCTACGAAATATCGTCCTGTATTATCACTGGTATATTGTCAGGGTTTAATACAGAGCATACAATTAAGTTTGTTTTCAGGTATGCTAATCAGCTACGAATATGTTTCGAGACACAAACATAGATTTATTTTGCATATATTTTGATGAATCTTAATTTTTCAATCCCTCATAAATTAATTGTCATTGCAGTAAAATCGCGTAATAATAATATTGTAAACCACACACACACACACACTTATATTTTATTTATTCTATGGTGATTTCAACATTGTTGTGAGATTTGATATGCCATAACTTAAATATTCAAATTATGAACTTCTATGTTAATTTTATTTTTCAGTATTTGTTTTTCAATTTTTAAAGTATATATATATATTTTTTGGTTTATTATTTTAACTGTGTTTAATACTTTTATTCAGATTATTTTAATTTTTTCTTCCGAAAGTAGCTCTCCAATTTTAGGTTAACTAACTAGATACTTGCCGGAAGTCGATGTTTCTGGGGAGAGACCTTTGAATGGACGATCGGCGAGATTTTCGCTCGGATTTAATCTTATCCCCAACGCTAACGTAATGCTAGGATGAGAGTTAGTTCCCAGAAGTTCTACTTGAGGTTTCTGAGCCAGCCACGTTTAAGAAGAGTTGAGAGCGAGACGCCATTCAGCGAAGCGCCGGCGCCATGTCACAGGCTTGGAGATTGGCCTATACCTAGGTGAAGCGATCGCCATTATGAAGTTTGAGGCGCACATCAGTGATATCAGATGTTATGTTTGGAGACACCAAAGCGTCTAGTATATTTGATGAAAGTTTTGAAAAAAATGTTAAAGTGCAATTACATGTTAATTAGGGTATAAACAAGTGGTGAAGTTTTACCGCTCAGTTATTCGCCAGAGTATAAGTCAAAGAACCTCAGATATTTTATTTCAAATACTTTTGATTTCTATATTAAGAGTCGTTAAGTACTATGAGATTTAGTAAGAAGAAAGTATAATTTTTACTTAATCGTTGAGAAGTGAGAACACATTTGCATTTATCTTGGAATGGAGCTCGATTTACTGCTGACAATTTAAAGACACGTGAGGAGAACTACTTCTGTAATTAAATTTTTGTTCAAGTCTCGATTTAAAGCAGCATTAATATTTTCTTTATTTTTTTTATTACGTACTGTGAGGATTGTGGTATTTTCTAGGCTCATGCAGTCATAGTTGCAGTAAAGTTAATACATTTCACACATAACTAAACCTCAATTTTTAAGTTGTTTCCACACATTTAATAGTTTTTATCCGCAGATAAATGAATTCAGTTATCTATCAATATCTTTCTTTTTCAATTTTTGGTATTAATAAAAGATTATATCTTTGCCTACGTTTTTCTTTTAGTAGTTTGCAAGTGTATTGTGCATGACTGCAGTTAATGTAAACATTACAGAGTTCCTGAGTCATCCAGACGGCAAGAGCAAGGTAAAAGAAGCCTTGAGGTATAAAGATGTAAACACATTCTGTGTATCTCACTATCTCACCCGGGACGTCATTCTTACTCAAATCTCACACACATTACTTTACATGCATAATTTGCCTATAAGTTACACGTTATTATACTCCCAGTGTCTATAAACTTGTCATACCAAGCCCTAATTGTCTCTACGTCTGGTGGCACCCTATCAAACGCACGTCGGAAATTTCTTTGGACAGCAATTGGTGACGATGTTTCTGCATGCCACGCCAAGCATTGGGCTCGCTTGTGAAGTAGTCATTTTTTAAATAATTACTCAACACTTGAAACAAAATTAAAGTACTAACAGACAAAATTACACAAACAACTTTTTGAGTTGCTTTACAGGATGGTGCAAACCATAAAATTCTATATTTAATAGTTGTTTTTATATTGTACTTTGATATCATAGAGGTTTCATGTGGACACTTTGTACTATACATAAATTACGGGTTCACTCCTGCAATATAATAAACGTACAACTCAAGAAAAATTTCGCATGTCCAATGATCCGCAGGCTGATCCTTCTAAGTATTGTAATTGATAAATATTTTAAATATCTATGTAGCTAAATACTGAATATATATTTTTATACAAAGTATACATTTTACAAGAAAACGTTTTAACCTTAGCTAAGCTAAAATAGCGTTGCATTCCAAGAAACCTCTCGATATTACCCTGCGTTACGTTGGAAGTTAAAAAAAAAAAAAATACTTTCCCATAGAGGAGTGACAAGGCGTGTGGGAAAGAGGCGGCTTGCACACACGCACTAAGTCAGATGACGACAGTGTCCTATACTCCAGTCAGTGTGCCAGTTCTGCCCAGTGAATGAGAGAGTGAGCCAGCGATATGGGAACATAATGGCCACACTGTTCGCAACTATAGCAAATACACTTCCTGTGTGTTTGTCTATATTCAAGCCACCTTTATCTTCCCGCTTTATGAATAAAACATTAGAAAAACGCCCCTTGTAAGACACGTATGATTCTTTCTTAAATAAATCATGTATGACAAGTATTTATACTATGTTAGCATAACGATACCTTATTTTTTGAGTTAACTAACACTTTCATTTATATTTTTGTATAAGTTATGTTTATTATTTAACGTCAATGAGTCGAAAACACGGAGAAAGCAGGCATGTTCGTAATGGTCGTAAATGCTAGTAGGAAATACTTATTATGTAAAATAATATTAAAGTGAGTTTTTATGTTATTTGTAAAGTTGTCTTTTCTTACTGCCATATTTAGATTTTCAGGAAGGCAGTATTGGAAACGAGTTGCCGTTATGTATAGAAATACTAATTGTTTATTGTCTATCCTTAGCAAAAGTACAGTTTTTGGGTTTCTTTTCATATTTTTTCCTGTACTTGTTTCCTTTTTTGTTTACATGTGGCGGAGCAACAGTCGGGGGTAAGTGACCGAACAGTATAACTTTATCTGGGCTCCTGGAAATCTCTAAGTAGCTGAAGAATAGACCATGACGGTGATGAGATAAGCTGAATACTAATTACTTCAGCAGAAGATTGTGTGCCAGCATAACGAAGTGATCAGGGGCTTACAGTAGGAAAACTACTTTCTCAGTTGTTAGTGGTTTTTCTGGTGGTTTTTGGTTCGTTCTTTAGAAATCTAGAGGTTTTTGAAAGAGTTGATTATTTTCTTTTGCATTCTTGCAGTGTTGCTGTACCGTAGACGTATTTCAAGTACTACCTGTCTACTGCACAGTATCATTTTAATACTGTTGCAAATTGCCTAAGGCGTATCAAAACTATTTTATTTACAGTGGTATAAAAATACACAGAGTTATCATTTACAAAAGACAACTTCCATTCCTTAATACTAACAGTTGTAGTTATTAGTGAACGCAATTTTATACTAATATCACATATAATTAACGCCATTATAACCTACTAGCTACAGTCACGTAATATTCACGTATATGTAACACATATACAATCAAAATGTTCATTACCATAGATTTTCATTATTCCAAATGTTGCCACTCACGCATCCAGTCCCACTTTCCCGCATTTCCGCCGGCCAGTCTCTCTCTCTCGCTCTCGCTCTCGCTCTCGCTCTCGCTCTCGCTCTCGCTCTCGCTCTCGCAGTTTATTTTTCTGAACATTTTCGTTACTTAAAAATATAGTGATTTGTTTTAGCTTTTTGGTGGTTTTTTTTACTGGTATCTAGTGAGAAAAGGAAGTGAAGACCTGGCAACACTGGACTGGGGACCTTTGATCAAACTACAGATCAGTGCGCAATTGGGAAGATTTTAGAGAGAGATGGAATACTTTCAATGATATTTTATTTTCTTTTTTTGTTTTTGTGTTAACGCGCATGTACTCTACTATGCATTTTGCGGAAGATACGAATATAATTCATGCACTAAGAAGAGTGAAATAGTACATTTTGAGGATCGCCGAAGTATTTGTGTTGTACATAAAGCTACAGTTATGCCTAGGCTACAACTGACATATCATATTTATAACACATTCGCAGTTACAACGGCTTACATACACATCACAACACACACACGGTGGCCTTGCTAGAACTGATACATATTACTATGATAATATTCGTTTGTTTATATGCCTGCATTTAGCACTGTAAAAATTAAGTTTTTTGTAGTTGGTAACGTTTTTACGCCGAGAATAAAACATTTTTTATACAGTTGAGGCGTTTTTTAAATACGAAATTACTTTTGTTTCAATTTTTCTGGTTACGTCATTTTAGAATGTTCTGTAAAGGTTTGTGATTTTGATGTCTAGAAACAAAGAAAAAAAATATATTTTTCCGGGAGTGCAGTCAAAAGAGACTCTCTCTTGTTTCATAAGCAACTTTCTCATTTAACGTTTAAAACCATTCGGGGATTCTGATTGGCTGAACACCAACACACAGCAATAGTAACAAGCAGAAGTGAACTAGGTCGAACTCTTCCTGTTATAGTACAAGAGCCAGTGAGAGATCGACTTACACCCATCTGATAACCAGATGAGACATTTTTTTTTTAATTTTTTTAATTAATGAACACACCTATGATAGCTTGCCTATTGCAAAGCTGTCATGACTATTTTTAATTAAATTAATTTTAATTACTTTTTTTTTCATCACCTTCTCTCTATTGATAACCAACCAAATTTAGTCCCAAATGTGGATTTTCTATATGGAGAATATGCCAAGGTAGGCTTGCTTACTTATTTCCGGTCATAGCTACCTGGCAAGCAGGTATGAACAGGTAAATCAATATAGGTAACTACACCGAGCTGATAACCAATCGAAATTGGTATCAAAATAAATATTATTTAATAACAAATTTAATGGTATAGGCTTGCCTGCGAAAAATCGGTCATAGAATATTATTGCCGTGCGTTAAAGTTTTACAATCGGAGCAATTAAACATGTGCGAGAGAGAGAGAGAGAGAGAGAGAGAGAGAGAGAGTAGAGCACCCGAAGTCTGTGCGATAGAAGAGGATACAACATAGCAGCTGTGCGAGACGTGTCCGTTGAATGTACCCGAGTGCGCATGCTCTTTTACATGCGATTAAGGGAGACAACGTTTATTTACTGTCAAAAATGAATTTGGAGTCGCGAATAATAAACTTTATTTCGAATATAATCATCACATTAATATAAAATAAATTTATTGATAGGTATATAATAATCATTAATGCAGAAATTAACAGACATCAGACAAATTTAAAAAAAAAAATTAATAAAAAAATTATTGTGAGAAATTTTTTTTTAGAAATTTTGTCACATTTCGAAATTTCGAGAAGATACAGGCATAATTTTTTTTTAAACATGTTTAGGTTATAATTTATTTTTCATATTAATCTAAAATATTTTTAGAAGTCTACTAATTTCAGAATAATTAATTAAATAAATACATAAAAAACTATGCATACAGAATTATTTAAAGTGAATATTAAGTTCGAAAGTGTAAGTAGAGTAAAAGGAAAATAATTAATTAACACAGAAAAATTATATTTCATACATTATGATATAAAAAACGTTTATTACAAAACTAAATAGAATACATAGGAAAATCACATTATAAAATTCTTAATCATTACTCATTATCTGAATCACCTGATTCTACTTCGTGATTATCAGGCTCTAATAATTCTTCTTCACTTGAATTTTCCATCACTTGCACGATGTCATCTATCTTCAGAGGAGTTTGGTCTCCAACAAATCCAATTGGTTTCAAATAATTATTTTCTAAAACCCAACCGCAATTTTCGGGTACATTCAACGGACACGTCTCGCACAGCTGCTATGTTGTATCCTCTTCTATCGCACAGACTTCGGGCGCTCTACTCTCTCTCACTCTCTCTCTCTCTCTCTCTCTCTCTCTCTCTCTCTCTCTCTCTCTCTCTCTCCCTCCTCTCTCTCTCTCTCTCTCTCGCACATATTTAATTGCTCCGATTTTAAAACTTTAACGCACGGCAATAATATTCTATGACCGATTTTTCGCAGGCAAGCCTATACCATTATATTTGTTATTAAATATCCTTTATTTTGATACCAATTTCGATTGGTTATCAGCTCGGTGTAGTTACCTATATTGATTTACCTGTTCATACCTGCTTGCCAGGTAGCTATGACCGGAAATAAGTAAACAAGCCTACCTTGGCATATTCTTCATATAGAAAATTAACATTTGGGACTAAATTTGGTTGGTTATCAATAGAGAGAAGGTGATGAAAAAAAATTAATTAAAATTAATTTAATTAAAAATAGTCATGACAGCTTTGCAACAGGCAAGCTATCATAGGTGTGTTCATTAATTAATAAAATTTCAAAAAAAAATGTCTCATCTGGTTATCAGATGGGTGTATGTCGATCTCTCACTGGCTCTTAGACTAGTATAGACTGTTCACAGTTATAGTCTATGCCACAACAGTCAGAATTGTAATAACCTAACACAATGTTCTGTTGCTAGCACTGAACAGTTCTATAACCGGGTCTGAGGGTAGTAGCAACAGAACATTAGGTTATGTTATTACAATCCTAGTTGTTGTGGGAACAATTAAAATATTATTGAAGTTGTTCTATTGAAGGTACTAAGTGTTTTGTAGTAGGAATGAAGTGCTCTACTTTGGTATCCAAGTGTACAGTAGCAAATACAATCACACACAGGAATACAACAAGCAGTACTGTTGGTATTACTATCTACGTTTACTATATTTAGATGTTACCTTCAAGCCATTAGATTGCTCTCCCTATTTTAAGATTCTAGACGGTTCCTACAACCATATTTTCATTTTCAGTGCACAAATACGGGATGTTATCCCTTTACTGTAGTTTTCGAGAATTATATAAGCTTTGTTTACATGAGGCGGAGGAGTATCCTGAACTCAAAACTTTATCAGAGCTTCAGAAAAGTTTTAAGTAACCATCAATGGATTATAATTTAGTACTTTCAGAGGTCCTGATTAGGATATATTTTCCTTCTCGTTTTTGGGGCCACGGTGGCTGAGCGGTTAGCTCACTCGCCCTTCACCAAGGAGAACCGGGCTCAATCCCCGGTCGGGCCACTCCCGGATTTTCGCGTGTGGGAATCGTGCCCGGACGATGCCACCAGCTGGCGGGTATTCTCGGGGATCTCCCGCCTCCCCCGCCACTTCATTCCGGCGCTGCTCCATACTCCTCTCAGTCACCCTCATCTCATCACTCACTTCACTCATCTTTATCGTTTTGTATTCTTTCCGCTAAATGGAACATTTACATTTGCCGAGGACACGATCTTCATATCTACGCGGTCGTCAAGCCTTACTGCGGAATTGTCGGGAACGTAAAATGTATTACTAAGATCTTAGTTCTTCACTTTGTGCATACAACAGAAACTATGTGAAACAAATCCATTGTCCACGAATTTAAAAAATGGTAATTTATTAAACGACGTTAACACATGGAACTGCTTTGTCTTCCTCGTTGTCAACTTATCAGTTGATGTGTCCGTAGAAATATAGACATATACGGTTAGAAGTAGCTAGAGAATTTTCTTGCAGGTTGAGTCAAAATAGTGCTCAGTTCACCGCGATTAGCCTACGTTTAAGGACGTGCTTATAGCTTTACGCGATTGTAGAGTGTCGTGTTGATTTACGTAACGGTTTAATAGAGCGTATATTACCGCATTATGTTCGTGAAATGCTTGTGTCAGTTGCGTCCGGTCCCTAAGAGATTAATAACTTAATTGTCCAAAACTGAATTGTTTCTATGCGTGATTTAGATAGTTTAGAAAGTATATTTGTTTCTTTTTAAAATTCAATTTAAAACTAGAGATTCAATCCTACAATGAACAGGAATATGCACAGAGATATGCCGTAGTAGATTCACAGTTACTCCCAAACTTTTCTGAAGCCCTGCTAAAGTTTTACTTCCAGGATATTCCTCCGCTTCATGCTAACAAAGCTTAACCAAGTCTAGAAAATTAAAGCAAAAGAATTGCGCAACGTATTCGTGCGCAATCGCTGCAATATATTTTGCATAAGAACTATTACTTACCAGGTATTACCCACACGTTTATTTTTTCTGTTTTTTTTTTCATATTGATTATAAGTAAAATAATGTAACTGATAGATAACATATAATTAAAACTGTAATTTATTTGAAAATATTATACTTAAATGTTAACAGAAGTATAAACAGATTGTGATACGTGACATAATTAGGAAACAAAGACATGCCTCACACCTGTGTTTTTTTCAAAGGTTTAATTAAAATGGTGTGAATGAAGCGCGAATAGACTATTATACTCTATTCACGGTTTCATCACAATTTTCAATCAATATTTGAAAAATCTCCACTGTGTATGATGTGTTCGCGGTTGTTTCTCAAATACGTCATATAACACAAGCGTTTTATACTTGTGTTAACATAAAATATGTTATTTTTTGTTAAATTGAACTTTAAACATCTTACATTTTACCTATAATTATACTATTAATTACAATCAGTATGAATAAAAACAGTGAGAAAATAAGTGTGTTGATAGCACCTAATACCAATTAGTTGTAATGCAAAATGTTATTACAATGAGCGCTTACGTATGCGGTGCGTTGTCCCTTTGTTGTAATATTCTGCACTCGGTTAAGCTTTGCTTGCATGAGGCACAGAAATGTCCTAGAAGTATAACTTAAGCAGTGCTTCAGAAAATTTGGAAGTAACCTGAATGGACCATAGAAACCATAGAATAAAGATGAAGCAGACCCTTATTTTTATTTTGCGCATGTACCCAACATTGACATACTCTAATCAAAACACAACTATCAAAGTCACACGGTCAACAGTGATGAACGTGTTTGTTTATATCTTAATTTTTAAATGACAAGCACTATTAATATTAATAAAATACTTTTACCAGTTAAAATTTAGTCAAATAGCATTACAAATTGGTTAGAATAAGTATAAATAGATCTCTAAGCACTTGTTTATCTTTCAGTTTTCTAACCTAAAATCCGAAGCATGCCGTTTCCGCTAGTCGTGTTGGCAGGTGAGCAGTTCACTGTTCGTACACGGAAACTGGTTGTGTGCAGCCGGCGAGATCGGTCTACCTCATCTTTAGTGTATGGTAGAAACAGTGTGGTATAGTCTGTTCACGGTAAAGTGAGCACTTTTAAGGCCCTAGTTACATTTTCCTTTCAGCCATTTCATATATTTTAACAAACTATTTAAAATAAATAGTGCCGCGTAAGTAATATACACAGTGTGAATATTCCACCATACTCGGAAATCAACGCATAAGGTTTGAATAAAAAATATTTATTGACTGTTATTCCAAACGAAAGGGCATTCAAAAGTGCTCACTTTACCGTGAATGGGATATACCTGATGGAAACGGGCGCCGGCCCATCCTGGGAGATGGCAGGCAGCAAGCTTGAGTGAATGACGTTAAGTAGCGAAGGGTAAGCGGTAATGAGCCGGTGGACCGCAAGGGCGACTCGGTCCGCCGATGATCGAAGACCCTTTCTCACAGCGAGAGGAGGTATAGTGCAGTCTCGAGCCATTCGGCAGTAGCTACCATCCTATTTCACGGTTTTATTGAACGGAAGCATTGAATATATATTTATCTATTTTTATCTCATTTCCTAAATTAATATCCGAACCTACCTATCAAACCTAATAAAAACGAACACATTCATTTAAATTATCTTTTACATCTGAAATTAAAATGCGTAACCCAAAAAAAAAAAAACGGACACGAGTTTACGAACGTGACATTTTTTAATGAGAAAACTCCACGAGGAAAATCAACACGTTCTCAAATAAAAGGGTTTCTTTCTTTCTTATTTTTTACATCGGTGCTTCGCACTTCATTCTGTGCCTTAATAGGCGTGGGTTCAGATAGGGTGGAAAAGGGGTTGAAAAGTGCCGGGGGTTGCTTGACCACGGACTTGCCATTTCCTCAGCCGTGACGTGAATGAATGAAGTTGGTCTCCTGCGGCCTCCACCATCGAGCTATTCAACGTCTTTCGCCTGGGCGCAATCAGAATCCGGTGTAGGGGTGTTGGGGGGGGGGGGGGGGGTAATTCCTAGCGACATGCATTTCGCATGACGTCTGACCTGCTGAGGCTTTTGTGCCTCTTGGTCTCCTGCGGGGTGAAGGGGAGGAAGGGCGAGCAGGAAACGCGGTCTTCGAGAGAAGGCAGCCGTGATCAATCACCTCGACCAGTGCCTTGCGTGCTGCGTGTTACACTAGAAAACTTTTCACTGTCGCGTATGTGCGCGTTCGAAACGCTCTATCGCGTCCCACACAGTAAGTATACGTACGTGGTTATTTGAGCATAACGTCTCGTCGACAGCGAGGTCATTATAAACGGTTTAAGTTACACAGGGAAGAGGGATTCGGGAATGAATGGGAAGGAATCAGCCATAGCCTTTGTTTAGAGACCCATAACAGCATTCGCTTGGAGTGATTTCGGAAAACCATGGGAAACCGAAATCAGGATGGTTGGACCGGAAATCGAACCCGGGTCCTCCCAAGTGAGAGTCGAGTGAGTTACCACAGTCTCTGCTTGTTACAAATAATTATTTGAAAACTTGTTGCCCAAGATCTTCTTGTAACAATGCAAATATAATATTGCATATTTACGAAACATTAGCCTACCCCGTGGCACAGTCGGTTGGTACGCCGCGCGCCGATCTGGGGTGTGGGATGTTCTTGGTTCAGATCCTAGCTAAGGCATGGATGTTAGTTGAAGTTAGGTCACAAGTTAGTTTATAAGCCTCCCTTGATAAGCCTTCAGGCATTACACCAGGGGATATTAATAAGCCCTTTAGAATTTAATCATATACAACACATTATTTTAGAAAACATACAAAATTGTTTATGTAGATCAACAGTTATAAAAAACATGAAGTCTACGTCACTTGCTAGTTAGTACTCAATATTAGTTTCATCCATTCCCCGCTAAGATTTTGAGAAATTTAGTGTACGTCATTTGCAGTACAAGAATATCTTTAGAACCTTGCCAATAAGATCTAACTTCTCTGCCCATTTTGTATCGTTCCATCATATGTAAAACCAGCTTTCCCCTCGCGACTTTATCGGTGTGGAGTTAGTTTTTTCTTTACAATTTTTTTTTTAAATAGTATGTATAGCTTCCTAATTATTTATCTCCAAGAATACTTTTACGGAGTTTCTACTTAATATAACGGTTTACCTACGGGTTTACTTATAAGAAACTGTAAAACATATGTTTAGTTATTTATTTATATTTTACAGTACTTTCATGAAGTTTCGAGTTAATAGGGCCACCTAATATTTCTTTCCCATAAAAACTTCGAACCCTCACCCCCTATATCGCCCCTTTAAGAGTTGAAAATTTTGAAGAAAAAATATCTTCTTAGTGGTTGCCCGCATATATAATGAGGTGTTTCCTCCAAATGTCATATTTCTAGGACCAATGGTTGAGTCAGTGAAGCGAAGTGAAGTGAAGAGAGTTGGACGTCTCTTGACATCGAGGTCTTGAGAGTCGATGAGGATAAATTGAGGTGAGTACGGAGCAACGCTGGAATGAAAGGGTGGAGCGGAATACCCTCCACTTCGCAGACGCGAACAGCAAGGTCCAGTACAAACACCTGTCGGTGACTCATCTGCTGAGCATGCGGTCAACCTCAACACCTTAGTGACCGCGCCACGCCAGATATACCTGGAGGCGGCTCAAAATACTGTTACTGCTCGCGCAGGGCTACCACCACACACACAGGATGTCTCGCCGCTACACATTCCATTGATCTCTGCTTCATGGGTGGACAGCATGGACGTGGAGGGCGTAAACAATGCAACCACACGACGGGAGCGTATGTAACAACTGCGGATGAAAATATATCCGTAAGAGAAAAGCGACCTTACGAACGCGAAGCACGGGCCTCAAGAGTAAGTCCTACTCCCAAAGCGAAGGTGTTATCGGAGAGTGAACAATCACAGCTACAGGACAGGAAGGAATCTTTGGAACTAGCAAAGGCCGTTATAAATAAAATGTGCGCCTCTAGCCAAGAACGTCCTGATAACCCAACAATGCGACCGGCACATGTGTGCATCCCCACCTGTATGCCCTATTACCGGTCCCCATTTTTCTTTGTCCACTTTTCCTTTTTGTCTACCTTTCCATTTCCTTCTCTCTGATACTATCACTACATTTCTGAGGTACACATGATAGAGTTATTGATAATTTTAACTTTAAATATTTGTGCAGTCTCAGCCAGTGCGCGATTGGCGGTGCTAGAGACACTGATTCGAACACAGGCAGTTGACATTGCATTCTTGCAAGAAGTAGCGATTCAAGATTTTATAGGGTTTCATACCTTCAATGTGTATACAATCGTTGGAGACCGGGGACGGGGGGCAGCGATTATTACACGTGCGGGGCTGGAACTTGAAGAACTGCGCTACCACCCGTCAGGCCGAGTGATGTCAGGAAGAATAAACGATGTGTCGCAAGTCAATGTTTATGCTCCCTCCGGCTCCCAAGCGAGATATGAAAGAAATCAATTTTTCTCCGTGGATTTGATTCCGTTTTTCCATCCACCCTGTAACCAGTTCATACTCGGTGGAGATTTCCAACTGCATATTCACCCCCATGATCATTAGGGTGGCATTTATCCTACTAATGCTACCCTATCTACTTTAATAACTCGCTTAGACTTGTGTGATGTTGCATCTAACTTCCAAGGAATTCATTACACCTATGCGACTTCACAGAGTCGGTCTAGGATTGACCGATTCTACGTGAAAAAACAGCATATACATAAGGTGCATCGATATGACGTTCTTCCGATAGCTTTCAGCTATCACTCTGCAGTGATATTTACGTATGAAAAGTTTGCGAATGTAACACGGTTTGGCAGAGGGACATGGCGTCTAAATATGTCTTTATTAGACAGCTCAGAAGTAAAAGAGGACTTCCTAGCTAATTGGGTACGTTGGCATAACAAAAAATACCAGTTCCCCTCTGTGGCGATGTGGTAGGATGTGTGTGTGTAAAACCGAACGTCATGAGGCTTTTTAAAGGCATGCGTACCGATTGGCAGGAGAACGTAGGGGAACACGTGCATTTTACAAACGTATGCTACACGAATTTCACCTGCAGGCAAACAATGGTGCATACGTAACTCCACGTATTAGAGACACGGAACAGAAGCTTATGCATTTATTGAGTGAACAATTTAAAAATCGTCATATTATGATAAATGATAAAAGTCTATTAGCAGAAGAGAAATTTAGCATGTTTAGTATCATTAAGGAACAACAGGAAATACGACGCATGGTTATCAACCAGCGTACTGACAGTGATGGCGCTATTGTTCAGGACCGGCCGGAAATAGTGCAAACTCTTTGCAGTTACTTTGCAAATTTATACTCGAAACAAGACACGGACGATGCTATACTTCCATCGGTTTTGCAGGGTTGTGAAAACAGAGTTAGCTGTGACAACAAGACGGGCATGGAGGCGCCATGTTTAGATGCGGAAGTTAATACAATAATACAGCAATTGCCATCAAAAAAATCTCCTGGTATTCACGGTATTCGATACGAATTTTACTAAACTTATTGGAATATTATTGGTACCGACTTCTGCGAAGTTGTTCGCAATGTGCTTGAAAGAGGGGAGTTATGCAAGTCTCATAAAGAAGGGATAATTGTTCTTATACACAAAATATCCCGTCCACTTAAACCCGCGGATTATAGGCCAATTACACTTTTATGTGCCAATTATAAAATAATTGCTCGGTTTTGTGCGACCAGATTAACCAAGGGATTCTCAGATATTATTGGTCCCGGCCAGACATGTACTGTTCCAGGACGTTCCATTTTACAATGCGTTCTTACCCTAAGGGACATTCAATTACTTTCGTCAGTACAACACAGTAAAATGGCCATCTTAAGTATTGATATGGATAAGGCATTCGATAGAGTCGATCATAAATTTTTACTTCATGTTATGCATCATTTCGATTTTCCAGCCAATGCAGTACAGTGGGTGCGGATGGTGTGTACCGGAATTTGGTCACGGCTGTTGGTTAACGGATTCCTTACCCCACCAATTAAGATCGAGAGTTCAGTTCGACAAGGATGCCCGCTATCCATGATTTTATTTACTATTGCCATTGAACCTCTGTGCAGAATGCTCAGTGCCCGCTTACAAGGATTCTCTGTAGCGAACCTGTTCTTTAAATTAAATGCCTATGCTGATGACATCACATGTGTCGTTCGTCCAGATCGGGAAATTACAGAGATGGTAGAATGCCTGGACCTTTTTCGCAGTGTCTCTAATCTGCGAGCGAATGCTAACAAAATTGCCATGCTGGAGCTCAGCGCGACCAGCGAGCCATTTAACGACTTTTTTCCTTTTCGGAGGGCCGAAACTGTAAAAATATTGGGCATATACTTCCAAGCAGACTCCACTCTTATGTTGCGTTGTAATTGGAACATGACAATAAATAAACTCCGTGCTCGTCAAATAGAAATGAATTATCGTCGTACAAATATTATACAGAGGGTTACTTTAGTAAATGTATTCTTACTTGCGAAGCTGTGGTATATGTCACATATATTCCCACTACCACGTCAACAAAGTGCACAAATACCGCATGTTGGCCGCATGTTGTGGAAATCTTATATATTTAAATTATCTAAGCCGCAACTTTATCTTTCCTTGCAAGACGGAGGACTGAGTCTAATTAATCACGTTTGGAAGTGTGAGGCCTTATATCAGTCTTAAGCAATTGCGACAATTTGGCGGCCAGAGGACATTTACGCAGCATTACAGAAAATAATATGGTCTGAAGTTAGACGCATGCCACTTCAATACCGATAGGCAAAGGAAGCACTCGCAACTCTAGTAGAACACTTACCGGAAGGGATAGTAGCATCAGCGAGATATTTGTACATTCGGACTTCCAAAACGTCGGCAGTCATACCATCTGTTGTGAATCGCTCCCCAAACAACCGCTGGAAGCGCCCATGGAAAATACTTGCCGATCCTAACCTTTCCTTGGATCTTTGAGCTGCAGCATTCGGCTTCTACAATAATATCGTGACAACTCAGCAGCGTAAATACAGCATTCACCTGACAGCTGACCCTACATGCCCCCTGTGTGGCAACACCGATACGGCCCTTCATAGGGTAATTTCTTGTGTTTATGCAGCTCCCATCTGGCAGTGGTGTCGCGTACGAGTATGAAAAATAATTCGCGACGAACGTGGGGATGTCAGCGACACGCACATGCTTCATTGCGATTTCTTCGCCTTCCCCTCAGTTCGACGAAGAGCTGCGGCCTGGTATATACTTCATGCGATCGGTTTTTTTGGTGGACCATTCGACATCGGAGACAGTTCAAGACTTTGTCCAGCTTCTTCGTCAAGATAGGTGGGACATGGCGCGGCGTGGCACATTGCGTCAGTGGTACGGCAATTATTAATGTTCATTCTGACGTTCACGCCTACAGGAAGTGTGTGTATATTACCGAGGTTGGGTGTACGGCGTGCGCTGCCCACACCTCGGTCCTTACAAGTGTACAATTTAATGTTCCCGTAGTAATCGTCGATAGGTGGTAGTGTTATAAGTCAGTGTCACGTGTCGGGGTGTACGCCGCGCGGTGCCCCTCCCGTTAAATATTTTTTTATGTGTTCATCGACTTTGTCAGTAAAACCAGTTCACCAAATGTTCATATCGTTTTGTGCCTCTATGCAAGAATTGTGTAGATATTTTATTGAGCAATTTGTTATTGTTTATATTGCGGGTTGAACGTGTACTGTATAATAGGTTAAGGGTAAACGCCTCTATATATCGTTTGTGATAGTAAATCTATTTTTTAAAAATGGATAACGCATCGGCCAAACGTGATAGAGGACAAAGGTTCGCGCCCATACACCAGCAAATATCGAGGATTTTAGTGTTGAGGTTTCAGTTACTATTTGTCAGAAGTTATAGATAGTGAAATAATCAACAGTACTGATATTCCGGGGCAATTTTTAATGTAATTTTATTATACATAATATTTAATTTTACCTTACTTGAATTGGATTTTTCCCTCACTTTTGTGGGGTTCTTTCCCGTACAATTAGGGAATTTACTTTACTTGTTTTGTAAATTTACCCTATATTTAAGGGGTAATTTTGCCTGGCATGTAGAGGTAACTAACTACCCTTACATGTAAGGGAATTTTACCTCAAAATGTTTTTACATTGAAGAACTATGTGAAAAAAAGGCTCTGAGTAGTTACTTTTAACTAGTTTGGCCTTAATTAATTTCGTAAAGAACGGCAAAGCTACCGAGCAGATAAGTGAACACTTCATGTGAAATGGCGAGGCAATTCCTTTTACGTGGGCACACTAATTCGCTAATTGGCTGCGGGAGGCTCAGTCAAAGTGCCTTGTGGCCATAGTCCATTCACGGTTGCTCCACTTTTTTCTAGAGCACTGCTAAATTTCTACTTCTAAAATATTCCTCCGCCCCGTACAAATTAAGCTTAACCACGTCTAGAAAATTACACCAAAGAGACAACGCGCCGCATTCGTGCGCACTCAGTGTATAGGCTGTTCACGGTAAAACGAGCACTTTTGAAAGCCCTGCTTAAGATCTTCTTGTATACACGTCGTGTATTATTCCGCCTTATGTAAAATTAACATTACCATGGTCCTCATAACCTTATTCATATGTCGGTCTGGTAAAACGGAATGGTTAGAAAAGAAAACATGTTTCAAATCTGGTGATGCATTAAAAAAAACGGAAAGTGAAAGAAAAATTAAAGCTATCACAAATGGTTACCTAACACTTTTCATACGCAGTTAAGATATAGAACTACTTTCCTTCCATCATTACCAACTTTTTCTGGGTGCGTGTCACTCAGTGCGCACGTTAAATTATTTGCAGGCAGGGGCAGTGATTTTCTCTAAGGTTTATTTCAAAAGTGCTCACTTTATCGTGAACAGCCTTTAATAGTATTTTACGTAAGAATTATTTCTTACTAATCACTACCAACAAACCTATTTTCTCACTAATACCATTCGTATTAATTGTAAACGAAATATTATAATTTACCAGGGAAATGTAATTTAAAGTTGATCTTAACAGCAGATAAGGTATTCTATAGACCCTATAAAACGTTTGCGAAACTTGGAATATTTAATAAACGATGAAAAATGTCATACATGGAATAATTTTTCAAAGGTTTGATTCAAAAAGTGTGAATAAACCGCGAATGTACTATAACAGGCTACTGCGTAATGGTAAATTTTCCCTATTATAGCCTATTCACGGTAAACTGAACACTTTTAAAAACGACCTTTGAAAAATATCACTGCCGCTACCTGCATATATTTTAACGGGAAAACCGACTGGCATACACCGAGTAAAGTTGCTAACGACGAAAGGAAAGTAGTTCTGTGTCTTATCGTTGAATAAAAAGTGTTAGGAAAGCATTTGTGACCATTTAATGATATTTTATTTCTGTTTTTCAAAGATTAGTAAATTTGTAAGATATTTTTCTTTCTAATCATTTTTGATATTTCCTCAACCGACACATTCTTGAGATATTAACATGGTAATGTTATTTGTTCATATGGCGGAAGAATACACATTGTTCATAAAAGTAAATATTGAGCAGGGCTTTCAAAAGTGCTCAGTTTACCGTGGACAGCATATAGTCAGGCTGCCGGCTGGCTAATGGGTTACCAAGCGCTGATTGGCGAACGGCGTTCTGCCTGTTGTTGACCAGTGACGCCATCTTGCTGGCGTGTGTGGACTGAGTTAATGGAATAAGGGACTATTCCACGTCTGTGGTAAAGCCTTATCATTGTGGAGAAGGAGAAGGCGCATACTACGAAATTTCGTGAAAATTAAATCCCACGATGATGTCTGTCTGTTAACTCTTCAATCACTTACCATATTATCCCGAGTATACTTGTGTACGAATGACGTGTTGCGAGATAGGTTAAATCATTGTTGTTTCTGTACAAGAGCAGACGAGTGAACCAATATAATCAGCACCATGTTCCTCGCTAATGCTATTTATTGGCTCTCAGCACACCAACTTATTATTATTGGTTCTTGCCGGTGCCGTCAGCCAATCGAAATTATTTTCATAGGTTCCATCGTATAGGTTATTACAAGAAACTTATACGTACTTCTCATGCCAAAGACCTTCTTTTTTGCGACACCTGGCTCGGAAAATTAATGCGTAATTAAGGGGTTAAAGGACAATTGAAAATTAAATAAAAACGCCCTTTTTTAATTAGGTATTTGCTTATTCCTTTACGTACTGTCTATTAACATAGCAAACGTACGTCTAAATAACGTTAGAATTGTGTACGGCGTGATTCATTTATATAACATAAGCACTGTTTCTTGCAGTCAGTAAAAAAAATTTACTTAAACGTAAACGCTGACGTAATGGCCCTTTTAATTTGTATGTTTTTAAGTATTCACGGATTTTGTTTTAAGTCACTGTCACTGTTACTTAAGACGAAGCTCTATGATGTGGTTTGTCTTTGGACACGTTATTTATATGCATAGGTGACGATGCTGCGCGTCCAACAACCAAACTCGAGCGTTAGTGAGGGAGTAATGGTTGTCGACGAAATTGTCAATGAAATACAGTGATGGGGTGGAGGTAGTCGAACTATAGTGAGTAAATTGAGCTTACTGAATTTATTCTAGTGTGAGGGTGGTCACGGTATGGGGGAAGTAGGGTAGGATGTGGGTAACATTTAAGCGAATAACCAGGTAAGGTATTGATAATTATTGGGGTAGGGGGTTGAATTGAACCGATTAATCAGTCGAACTATCGTTTTTAAATTAAATGTGTTATTGGCAGGAGTGAGGGGTAGGTTATGGGTTTGTGGTAGAGAGAGGGGATGTAGTCGGACAGGGAAGGAGGTGGAAAAGTTGGATAGTGGGTTTCTAGAATAGGTTGATGGTGATGGGGTTCGAGCTATGGCGAGTAAATGGTGAGGGAGGTGTAGAGTAGATTGGCACGATGATGGTGTGGGTTGAAGGGGATGGAATAGTGAGTGAGTGGGTGAGTGAAGAGGTTAGGGCACCTCTTAAAACACCGAGGTCTTGAGATGCCGATGAATTTGAAATGAAGTGAGTGTGGAGCAGCGCCGGAATGAAGGGGCGGGGGAAACTGAACATCCCCGAGAAAACCCCTAACCAGATGCATCGTCCGGCGCGATTCCCCCTTGCGGAAATCCGGAGTGAACCGGCCGGGATTTAACACTGGTCGCCTTGTTGGGAGGAAAGCAATCTAACCTCTCAGCCACCTCAGGCCCTGGAGTGAGGAAGGGAGAGGGGAGTGAAAGTGTTTTACAAAAAGTAAACAATTTACTTTGGGGGGTCAGCAGATTTATCGACTATATATTGTCAACGATTAACTGGTACAGATTAAAAGGGTAGCCGACTAATCATTCATCTGCTTATCGTCGTATCAGAGAATGGCTGTGCTCTGCTACCTTTACGAGAATCGAAATCTCAGGGTCAGACACAGCCAACATGGTGTTTAGCATAATTTATGTAATTTTTTGGCACGCGACAGTATCCCTAAAGTCACTAGGGCCAAAAATTTATTTACGCTCACATCTGGCAGTGGCCAACGCCCCCCATCCCCTTCCAAGATTTTTTACAATTTTTCTCGATTTTTCAAGTTCAAATTCACTGGAGTGAAGATTAACGTAAAACATGGCTGTCGGGGTCAGTAATATAAATAAATGTGACCGCTGACCCATCTGATCAGCTGAGCCTGGCTCGGAGCATTCATTCCCCGAGGAGACTCGAATCCGCTTTGCTCATTTGAGGACTCGATCAGTGGCCGGCCGCGACCCCGGCTGTGACGTCAACCACGATGGCAGGCGAATCCTCAATCCTGCACATCCTTAGTCCTGAATCCTGATTCTTCCGCTAAAGTAGCCATACATATACGGGCTATTTGACTATAATTACATTTCACACAAAAACCTTACATAAATGAATGTTAATTTTATTTTGTATCTTCAAATTTTGGCTTTCGAACTGAAAATGCGTGTACAGAAATATACGAGTTCGGTGATTAATAATTTGTTCCTCGCGTGCTAATGATTAACATAAGTAATTGTCACACGCATTGTTTGTACCTAGTCAGTCACATTCCAAGCACGAGTACTGAGAAAATGAAATAATACATCTACAGTAAATACAAACTCGGATTATAATTTTTCCACTGCATTGCATCTAGATATTGCTTGTTTTGTTGTTTTTTTTTTTTTTTTTACACATTCCGTTTATCGCTTTACGTTGGTGTGGAATTATATGTTTTTTCGTCTCCTCTGCTGTGTAAAATAGCATGTCCCTTGTTAAAGACTGTCCACGATAAAGTGATCACTATTGAAATCAACCTTAGAAAGAAGTCACTGCCCCTGCCTGCACATATTTTAACGGACGCGCCGAGTGATATGCACCCAGTAAAGTTGGTAATGATTGATGGAAAGTAGTTCCACATTTTAAAGTCGAATAAAATGTGCTAGGTAACCACTTGTGATGGTCTTAAATTATTTCTTTCGCTTCCTGTTTTTTAATGCACGGAAGTGTAAAAATTACCAGTTTTTGTACAATAACTACTTTTATAATAATTCCACAGTTTCACTTGACCGACGCATGAATAAAGTGATGATGCCCTTGACAACATTAATTTTACATAAGGCGGAAGAATACACAACACGCTTACAATTAAATCTTAAGCTCATTTTTCCGTGAACAACAATTACACAGATGTGTATAACTGAATGCAAGATAATTTAACTATCGTGTAGGGCTGGCAGTACATCGGCCAAGGATCATTCATTACTCACTGGCAGGAAGCAAGGTCTTGCTATGTTCGGAGTTTCACCCAGGGTCAAGAGGAATCGACGTCGACAAGGTACGAACAAGCATATCTTCTCTGAGTATAGGAAGGCAGAGGAAGGAGTCGTACTCTGGCGAACGGCCAAAAGCACGGTAGGAACTCCTCCAGCCCCAGACTGGCTTGAACACACAGAGCAACGCGACAGAGCCGCGAATAGTCTTCCAATACGGCGACAGGTACAAAACCTCTAACCACGTCGTCTGTAATCAGCTGCGACGATCAGCGTACCGGGTCGAACTGACCACCTCGTACGTCACCAGGCACGCTTCGTATTTCATAGAGTGTTTGACGGGGACCATACTATGTTTATAACATCATAATGTGACAATGCGGACGCAACTCCATAGTCAAGCATTGGTTTGGCACATGTAGTTCTCAAGATTACTTTTCATAAAAGCTGAATATCATACCGATGCTAACAGAATCTAAAATTGCCGTCGGACGCTATGATTAATTTGCAGTTCATATTGCCGTGATCGAATTATCCTTGACGAGACATGTCTAAAAAATATAGTACATAACATATTTTGAAAAATCTTTATCGCGTGGAGAATGGGCGAGTAAACATATGTTGGGTCATCTTATTCTAATAACTTTTGAAAATATACAGACTAAGAATCATAGTACTTGACGTACTTCAAGGCATTCTTAATATAAGCTTATAAAATCCAATATGTAGTACATACTGCGCGAGTAATCAACAGTTTTAAAGTTAAATTCAAATTAGTCTTGCAAAGACATATCCGACGATAGGCTACTTCATGTGGTATAACTGTATATATAAGTTTTGAAAGTAGAGAAAAATATTGCCATGACTTATATTTATTAACATAACCAAATAGTTCTCTCTGTTGCTGTAATTTACCGCATTGGTGGTCCTATGCGACAAGTTAACCCTTTCGTGCCCATTGTAGACAATCGTCAACATATTGCACAGGAAGCTTATATTTAACCAGCACTGTGCTCTGCTCGACTGAATCAAAGTCCGGGAAATTTTTAAGTGCCCCCAAATACTCGGTGCAAGACCAAGTGCCTATCTCACCCAATGAAGTTAAGAGTCCCAGCACATACATAAACTTATGTAGTCTCACGCATGGTGGAGGGAAAACTAGTTCCATATATTAACGTTGAATAAAAAGTACTAGGTACCCATTTGTGATATCTTAAATTATTTCTCTCGGTTCATTTTTTTTTTAATACATCTAAGAGTAAAAATATGTAGATTTGTAAAATATTTATTTTTCTAATAATTCCACAGTTTCACTTGAACGACACATGAATAAAGTGATGAGGCCCATGGCAATGTTAATTCTACACAAGGCGGAAGAACACACAACAGGCATACAAGTAGATCCTAAGCTGGGCTTTCAAAACTGCTCATTTTACCGTGAACAGTTTATACGAAGTAGAGTTTCCTCCTGTGGTCGTCAAGGCATCTCTCCTCAAGGCGGTCTCCCTGCTATGCACTCCTCGGCGCACACCCCTCCCCCCCCTTCCAATTCAAGCCACGACCCCCACGCCATAACAAACTGCGTCCGGTCAGCGATTCTCGAAAAATCTACCATGCATTACATCACATCCCGTCATAGATAGTTAATCACATTGTATTACATGAATTATGTATGGAACAACCAATATCGTTTAAATGATCAAGAACTTTTCGTGGTAGCGAAACAAAACTCCTAGACTTCCTCAGGCAGCAACCCGCACAGCTACTCCAGTTGGCAAGTAGTAGAACATTCAGGCGAAGCACTATTTAGTCTTATTTCTTCGTTCAGCAGCACAGTAGCCAAGGCGTTATACAAATACTCGTAGCCCAATTCACAGGCTGTGAACACGATAAACACATATACAGCTATGGCAGATCAAGGTTTTATTACGCCTAAGAACAGGGAAACCTGAAGTATTGGAGACAGAAAGAAAATCAACAGACGGGACGAGAACACTCCGTCACAAATTGTAGTCAATTTTTTAGTAACAAAAGATACTAAAACAAGGGATTCCTGATATAAATAGTTTGCCTATTTTGCACTATATGTCTACCATTATATTCAAATCTTAAATAGCAAGATATTTTGTTATGAAAATTTAATTCAGCAGAAGAAATTTTCTACCCGATTTTATATAAATCGGCGGAGTAGTTAATGAGATATGATGTTTAACGATAAATCATAGCTATTTATGTTTTTGCATTTTTATAATCAGATTCACGTCAGTATTACATAATGAAAGCAAATATTTCAGAGATGTATAATGAGCTCATTATATAAATTTTTTGTAACAAAAGCACCTGGGTACCAATGCTTCTAGTTTATTATTTAAAAGATGCAAAGAAGGGAGTGTTATGAGTACATCGAATGGAATTTCAATATTTACTTTCTTAAATTTGTTGTCATTTTACCAAGAAACGCTGCATCATTTTTAACACAACGTTAATATTTGATTGGGCTGTGTCAATGGCCTCAGATTAACATTATTAAATGTTCTGGCTTATCAGTGGACTCAGTTGCTTCATCGTCATTGATTATAAACAACGGAGTATGTAAACATACGCGATATGGTGTGACGTTACGTGGTTTTAAGGTTAATTCTACTTATATTAGGACCAGATCAATATCCGCCGCTAGGTGCTCTGGTGTTCCACAGAGGTACATTCAAAAAATTATATATATTTTAATGTAAAATTTAATGTTTGACTCGAATTGTGGTACATATTTGCGGCAACCAATTTTTTAAGCCTTAACTTAATTATGTAATTATTATTCACGCCATCCAATGGTGTTTACAAGAACATACAGTGAAAATAAAACTGTGATTGACAGTGGAAGTTCGTAAGCAAACTAATCGCAATGGGAAATCGTTACGAATTTAAGTGCGGAAAAAATATAGCTCTCATCGAAAGGAACTTTATACTTCCCTCCTTTCGCATAAGGAAACTGTGCAGGATAGTTCTTAAAATTATATTTTCAACCATTTCACTGTTACGTTTTTTCGATTCAGTTGTGATATTTAAATGAAGTAATTGTGTAAGCCTACGTTTTGCTAAATCCAATTTACGAAAGAATATTTAACCATTTGTAATTTTATTTGGTCACATTTTCACACTAGTGCGAAGGACAAAGATTATTCTTTGGGCTATGTAAATTCTAACACAATACAACTATGAAGATTTTATATACATATATTTACTGTATGAAAATTGCAATTACCCCATTTACTGGCATACAAAATGGAAAGATCAGGTACCTGCCGGCGAAAAATCTCAGTTGCCAAAATAAAAGCATTGAGCTTCCCGACCTGAGTAGAATAAAACTTTGTCGTGTTTTCGTAGCTGTATAGTTATTGGCGGTTTTCCTACGCTGTTAAAGTTGAGTCGACGACTTTCGAACCTAAAGTCTCTGTCACACTATCAACTTATTCCGTCAAACAGTTTCCAATAAGTTTGGTAAAACAAAGTTGGACAGATATGACGTCAATGAAACGGCATAAACGCCGCTATATTTGTCTGAGAAAGTTGGATGGCTTGAGTTCCCATCAAACATTTGAAGATTGGACCGGTTCTAAAATTTCTTTGATGTTTGACGGTCTCAGCCAATCATAATCGTACACGACAGAAAATGTAAGTCAAGAAACTTTAAAATAACGAATAATTGCTGGAAACGAAGTAATTAATGAATATAATTAATTTATGTAGAAGCTGTCTGGGCATGAATACTATTTTAAGTCAATATTGCACATTATATTACGAAGAGGCATCAAATATCATTGTGCAGGAAACATCTCTGATAAATAAAACCTGAATTTAGTAAAGAAGCGAAAATAAATTACAACTTCCCTTACATTTCTGAAATAAATAAAAAAAAAACAAAAGCAATATCTCACTATTAACATAATTTCTTAATAATAATTCAAATTAGATTTTTCAGTAAGAAAATTTGACGGATTAACACTTTTTCAACTACATTCAAGATTATTTGATAAAAAGTTGTTGGAAGGAAAAACTTTTGCCGTATTTTGTCTTCAAATTTTATTGTCAAATATAGTTGTAGGCGAAAATTTGACATTGTGATAGGGGCTTAAGAACGGGTATGTTCATGCGCCACCGTGCTTGACTGGCAAGACCAGTTTTCATATTCTGCGCATGTCTGGTACATATATTAACTCGCCCATCTCCAAAACAACTGTCAAAGCCACGTGGGCAACAATTATACACGTCTTTGTTGAAGTTTAAATTTTCAACAAACCCACACTTTTTTTTACGGAGAGAATAATTTCTTC
Source organism: Dryococelus australis (assembly GCA_029891345.1). NCBI lineage: Eukaryota > Metazoa > Arthropoda > Insecta > Phasmatodea > Phasmatidae > Dryococelus > Dryococelus australis. The sequence goes on from CM056998.1 coordinate 104,756,459, forward strand.
TAAAGACTGTTTACGATAAAGTGGGTACTTATGAAATCAACCTTAGAAAAAAGGCACTGCTCCTTTTCGCATATATTTTAACGGGCGCAATGGGTGACATGTATCCAGTAAAGTTGGTAACGAAGGAGGGAAAATAGTTCCATATCTTAACGTCAAATAAAAAGTGTTAGGTAACCATTTGTGAATACTTAAAATATTTATTTTGCTTTCTGTTCTTCTTAAAGCATCGGAATGAAAAAATTAGCAGATCTGTAAAATACTTAGTTTTATAATAATTGTATAGTTTCACTTGGTCGATGCACGAATAAAGTGATGAGGCCCATGCCAATGTTACTTTGACATAAGACGGACGGCTATAAAAGTGTATATAAGTAGATGTTAGGCAAGCCTTTCAAGATTGCTCATTTAACCGTGAACAGCCTATACTTTAATGAAGTGCATAAACTACTAAAAGCACTTATTTACGTGTAGCCCTTTCACAGTTACTTGCAAATTTTTCGAAGCCTTGCAAAAGTTCTACTTCTAGGATATTCCTTCGCCTCATGCAAATAAAGCTGAACAGTGTCAAAAAATTATATTAAAGGGACAACGCACCACATTCGCGCGCATCCACTGTAATAATATTATACATTAGGACTATTTCTTACTAGGCATTATCAACACACCAATTTTCCCCTGTTTTTAATCATCTTAATTATGAGTAAAATACAATAATTTATGAATAAAATGTAGGAAAAATTTAAATTTAATTAAAAGTTATGTACTCTTATTTTAACATAAGTATAAAACGGCTGGGATAGGTGACATATTTGGGAAATAACCAAACACGTCATATATGGGGTGGTTTTCCAAAGGTTTGATACAAAAAGTGCGAATAAACCGCGAATATACTATAAACTGTGTTCTAACCCAAATGATATCCACGTGGTTTTGACACTGCTGCTGGAAAAAGTGCAGTCCAGTGTTTGAGCACGGAAACTGGTTACTGCAGTGGTGTGTGCAGTCTACCTCCATTTTCACCCTTCACTCTACGGTTCAAGCCCAGCGGACTGCACTGGACTCGGTTCCTACAAAGTGATATTCCATATCCATCCCAGGAATGTGCCGAATCATTTCCTCATTTCCTGTCCTCCCAATCCCTCACAGCATAGATTGAAAACCTGGTAAGCTTTTGTGTATGAAAGGAAGTATATTTATGTTCAGCGAACATTTCAGTCAATCAGAAGCTACTGACTGGGGAGTATAGTTGAATAAATTGAAATCCAGTCCCTAATGGTACTATAATTATTTGGTAATCAATAGCTCTCATCGTTAAATCAGTCAACTTCATCCACTTTGTTAACCACCAAGGTATTCTTGATTACAACGGAGCATTTTTTTTTTTCACCTCTCCGTAGTGATATTTCACCAGTTTGAGGAGATTATCACTGTTTCAGCTTCAAAGTGTGTAATGGATCATACGTGGGTTTGGGCATTGAAGTAGTAACTTCAAACCTACAGTTTTATTGGCGGAAAATATTTTGCATATGTTATTACAGTCGATTGCACACTGTCCACGTAACATTTTTTTTGAAAGTGTGTACTTTGAAGGCAGTAGGCCTATCCAACAATGTTGGGGCCGCGGTGGCTGAGCGGTTAGCCTGCTGAGCGGTTAGTCTGCTCACCTCCCACCAAAGCGAACCGGGTTCAATCCCCGGCCAGGTCATCGGATTTTCGCATGTGGGAATCGTGCCGGACGTTGCCGCTGGTCGGCGGGTTTTTCTCGGGGATCTCCCGTTTCCCCGCCACTCCATACCCATCTCAGCCACCCTCCTCAACGCTCCAAACCTCGCTTTTATTAAATGCCGCCCAGATCTCTTCACTCGCTCACTCCAACAATGTTGAAGTGTTTCGTAATAATGTTGTAACAAAATGACGAAATGTCTTCTGGAGTTTTGGATAAAATCGTATATCTATACAGAGTCCATGTTCGAAGAGTGTATTTCAGACATAATTAAAAGCACTTTACAGTTGGAAATTCAGACAGTTTAATACTATGGATGTGCGTAAAGTGAAGTGCGCAGAGGTATGCACTGCAAAGCTGAGTGGTACAAACTCTGTCTCCCCCAGACCGTAGCCTATTATCCTTTACGCGTGTTACGCTTTACGACGTAGATGTAATGAAGCAAGAAGTATTTCCTTCGTTGTTTCCGCGACGCTCGTTGGCTTGTGCACCTCGTGAGAGTTGTATGAGAAGTCGTCTGCTAGCGATAGAATAGCTAAGAACTACTTTTTCCCTTCCGCAGCAGTAAAAGAGACTATTAGAGGGCTATAAATGTTTGTTGCAGCCTGGCCGGTCGTAGTAGTGCAAGCCATTTCGCTCGTATCATAGCGCCAGCCCGGTGTTAAGTGCTCATACCGTACCCACTACTGCTGTCTAGAGACAGGGGAAATTGGCGAGTTCAATGACCTGCGAGACAGCCACAGTCATGTGGGCACTCGGCCCGATGTAATTTTTTTAATTGGTGGCGGCCATTGTGAGTGGCCACCTTACTCTCCGGTTGAGTTTCGTATAATGCAGTCAAGCTTTTTATTCGCCTAAAGTATCCCTGTCCGCGGCAAGTAAGCTGGGGGAGTGTTGTGATGGCAAGCAACCCATTCAGACCCGATGTACACAATTGTGTACATTACGCACGTATAGGTCATTTTTGGTCTGCGCTGCATACTGCAAAGCTCAATGGCCAATTATCTTACTTGTGGGTAAATTATTTGTAAAAAAATCTTACTGGTCTACGTTATAATTGGTTAATTTGACTGTAGCCGAACATAGAGCCTACAGCTCATTGGCTGTGACAATGAAACAAGTTATGTTGTCGACAGAAGTACAGCTTGCATCATAAAATGTTTTGATTACAATACCTGAAACAGTAAATTAAAGTGGATTTGAAAGGGTTAAATTCTTTTAGTATGGATCTACCTAGCCCAATACGTCGTTTAGCTAGACAGTCATTTGTCCTGACGGAAATTTTGGTTATGGGTGTTTTCGCCTGATATCTCATGACCTAACAGGCGTTAAATTTACCAGGTATTCAGTCTGCCAATATATTAGTACCGGCGTTTTGCCTGAAATGAGTTTTATCAAAATAAATATGAGAGACGTGCAGATTATCAGACATTTAGCCAATGTGGCGTTTTATTGCAAAAGCATGATGCGGACAAGAGCATTCAGCAGATATTTTATTCAGCCTAACAGGTGTTCTATCTTTCATTCATTTTATTCTATATGTGTTTCGCCTCACACTGTATGTGACTAAATTTTAGTTTATAACTACAGTTTTGGATTATTTAAATAATTGCACACGGTTGTTAAAGTCGCGCCTTTCGCCAGATCTATAAGCAAGTTTTTTCCAGTATCTAGTCTCTACGCAATATCTGACTGGAGACGAACCTGCAGAAGCTACTAGGGCCAATAACAATGGCTCGCCTGGTCCAGGGCGAGGGCACCGTATACAGTACATCGCACCCCAGTCAGCAGCCGGGTGCTCCGAAACCAAATGGACCCACGTCCCTGCATTTGTGTAGTTTAACATGTTTACATAGCGTTGGTTCACAGAATAAGATAGGAACGACCACCAAAATAAAAGTCTCGAAAGGAAATGAACCTAATACGTAAAACCCTCTTAAGAAGGTTTCTATTAAGAACTGCTTGGTAAGCCTTAAAAAGTTTTCAATTTGTTTATTACAAGTACATAATTTTACCCTGTTAAGAAGTTTTCCTGCCTAATAAGCACACATTTTTCAGCATTTTTCTGAAACTTCTTAACAGGGTTTCACTGTAGTTACAACATAACCATAGCGAAACTGCCAAAAAGTTAATAAAAGAATACAAAGAAATTTTGACTATTAACGCTATGAACAGAAAAAATTAATTACAATATTGGAATAATATTTTGTATTGTATTATTTGATATTGAGATTTTTGTATTTGTTATCCTATAGTGGAAGCTACTGTTTTCGTGGGAAGATATTTGCACCATCTTCACTGCCTAACAAGTGATTCGGTCACCATGTGGTTAAGCGTTTGTTTGCGGGAATGAGGCACATGGCCTGTGAAGCTCTAAGGGTGACGCTGGCCTGCGTGCGCAATGGAGTAACGCCTCTAAGCACAAAACAGTGAAATGGCGTGCACTCTTTTCGTCGTTCTGTATGCTGCAGCGGGAATCGAGTGATGATTCGATAACTTTGTTTGCGGAAAGTCTGTTGTAAATTGCAGTGCAGTTGTCTTTCCTATTTTCGCTTGTGTCTGGTTAACATCAGATGACAGCAGTCTGGAAAAGCTGTTTTTAGCCACTTTGCTGAGAGGTTCCAAAATGGTGTTTCTAATGTGAATGCTTTCATTTTCATTTCAAATGCTATGTATGCTGGCTTATTCTTACTGACGGGTCAAACGCTGACGCAATAAGAAAAGAAAGACGAAATATGAAGTGACGGTAGTAGTTTGGCAGTATGTCTGGCTCGCATTCGGAAGGTTGTAGGTTCGATGATTAATAGTTGCATTGAGAGTGGGGTTCTCCCAGTTAATTTCACAGGCAAATGCTTGAGTGTTTTTTTTACCAAGAACATTCCTAATTCGCCAACCATCGCATTAAATTTTCCGTTTACTTCACGTACGCAGAAAATACATAAATATAATTACTGCCAGTCCCGTGTTCAAGTATTTAACATACATATTTTAAATATGTCAGTATTGCAAATATATTTCATATATCAAATATTTCATTTTATTCTGAATGTATGCAAAAAATTCAGACATTATAATTGAGGATGGTCAGAAATAACCACCAATACACTAAGTTTACTTTCTGTGTATAACATGAAAGCAAATTGCGTTTTATGCTATCTTTGCAATGGCTGCAAAAACCTCTGTCATTGATCGTGTAGTGTAAGCTGAGAAAAAATTAACTACAGATAAATAACAAACCATAATGAAAATTAGTTTTCAACATTGGAAGTTGAGAAGTGCTACAGGGGTTAAATGGACTGTGATTTTTTTTTTCAAACGACCGTTGATATTAACTCACTGGACATACTAATTGTGAAGGTAATCAAGCCTGCGCAATGGCATCCAGAAATGTAATGTATTGAAACCATCAAGCCAGATAACGTAATCTCGATGTCATAAAGCAGTTAGGACGTGATATTCATCAATAAAATCCCTCTTGATATAAAAAATATATATCAAAATGCCAACTAACATTTTTGTTACGTTGTAAAGATAGACGAAAGGGGGGGTGTAAATCACGAAGTAACGTGATGTATAATAATCTTCTTCCTCTACGAATAAAGGTGAAAATAAAACGTCTAATAAAAACGTACGTACACCATCAGAGATTGAATTAACTTGATGGAAACGGTAAAATGTTTATGCGGCGGGTGAATCATTACAGTCCAATATACGTGGGTCTGAATTTTGCTATTATTTATTTTAGAGCACCATTTTATTTAAAGTCCCCGTCACAATTTGTTGCCTTTGAACGGCCGCCACACTGTTTACTACGTTTTCGTTAACATTGCATGTTAATGTTTAGCTACTCAACGCCGTTAATTTACTATTTTCTTGAGTACAAAGCTTTCGTAATTATTATTTTTTTATCTTGCAGAAGCTCTTTTTACTTGTATGTAAAAAAAGTCTTACTGAAAAGTGAATGTCCTAGTATGGGTTTTTCTGCGTCGCATGCGAGATGATACCCCGAAAATTGCGGTGGCAGCGAACCACCACTGCTCTGGCCTTTTCGTCAAACGAGCGCGACGCCTTAGCGTGCACAGCCGAGCAAGTTACGCTATTTCTGTGCATGGGATTTACGCGGTTAATTGAGAACTTTTGAATGCCCTCCTTTCTGCACCCTTTTGTTTCTTCCGCTGAGCGTAAGATTAGCATTGTCATTAACCGTGTCACTGTATTCGATGCTGAAACGCCAGTTATTACTGTCATGTGATTAGAACAAATATAGAATATATTCAGCATCCACGAGCTTAAATACGGCGTTAAGATGTCCAAAGACGTCCATTTACTTTTTTTTTCCTGCTAACTTATTCGGGAGAGTACCAGAAAGTATGCTCGTTAAATTGCCTACAGTTCCACCTCCAATAGCATAATCAGCTTGGGTCATGTTTGAATCAAACTTATCACGACAAGCCTGTTAGCTTTAATCAAGCTTGCTGTGAAAGTCAACAAGTTTGCTTCGAGTCGGAATCAAGCTAATTAGTCTCCACAAGTCAGTCCTTTAGCAAGCATAATTAGTTATATTTGCTGCAAGCTTGCGTTGCCAACCTACAAGCATAATTCAAACCACCTGCAAGCTTGTCATTAGCAAGTTTATGTCTTTCATGAGAAAATTTGGCTTGAAACAATCTTGAATCATACATGATATGACAAGTTTGCTCAGCAAGGCAAAGTCAAGTCAAATTGCAAGATTGCCGCGAGCTTGCATGATATATGGGACCCAGGGACTATTTTGTTAAGTTGATTTTAAAAGTGCTGAATCGACCGGCCAAACCATTTATAGTTGCTTATCATACACAAGACAACAAATTATATTTTTTTATGTCTTCCATGATATTTGGGACAGTAGTATTAAATGTCTTGTATCATCATCTAAAATAGTTTGTTAGCAAACCACCAAACCATATCAACAATTTTGATACATATTTAAATTTTGCCGTCTAAAGATGTTTTAAACTGTGCGTCAAAACTGAAAATAAGTGTTTATACCTGACCATAAGTCATGGAAGGTGAGGAGAGAAAGTGGTGTCTAAATAAGAGGAAACCGTTCGACGTTTCGTTTCCTTATACTGTGAGCAAATTTCCATACAACGTTTCGTTGTTTTGAAGGCCTTGTAGAGGGGCGGCTTGCAAGCAAAGACTATACAAACCCATATTTGCTGCGTTCCGGTACTTGCAGATTGCACTGGTTTGTTATTCGCCAGCTGTTGTTCCGTCACTGCTGACGAGCATTGACGATCACTGGTTCTCGTTTACTAGCGCCACTGGGTGACGCCCTGCGCGAGGCTATTATAATTACGGAAAGTTGTTTGAAAGATTCTTGCAGTGGGGATGAATGATTAAGTGAAATATTTCTAACATACTACATTGTTACACTATGTTGTCACAGAATATCAAGTATGAGACATGAAACAAACGCGAAAAATGAGCCAAGAGCCGCTGTAGTCAAAATACATAACATGTGGAAAACTTGAATTAGAAAAGAAGCAGAACTATATCATAAAACGAATGCGAAACAACGATCTCACGAGGAAAATATCATGTAAGAACCACTCTTAGGTGTGCGGCCAATCAGAACAGAGCTTGACTGCCATTGGCTGTGCAAGAAGAAAGGGTCTGTGCAATATACTGGCAAACTTATGATTCCAGCTATCATTTAGCGGATGGTAATACCGCCCTGGTAACCTGGCGATCCTCTGTACGCCGGGGCCCCGGTGGCTGAGCGATTAGCACGCTCGGCTGCCACCAAGGCGAACCGGGTTCAATCCCTGGATTTTCGCAAGTGGTAATCGTCCCGGACGATGCCGTTGGTCGGCGGGTTTTCTCGGGGATTTCCCGTTTGCCCCGCCCCTTCATTCCGGCGCCGTTCCATATTCCCTTTAATCGCCCTCGTCAGCTCTCAAGATCTCCCTGTTAAGAGCCACCCACATATCTTCACCTCACCTCTGATCGCCGTGTTTCAACAGGATTGGGCGTGTTTAATAGTATGGGTTACCGTCCTGGAAACACCACATAGCCGAAGGCACGCATAACACTAAGGAGGCCCATTAAGGGTCATCAAAAAGGTTACAGGCTGTTCACGGAAAATGAGCACTTTTGAAAGTCCTGCTTAAGATCTACTTGTCTGCACGTTGTGTATTCTTCCGCCTTATATAAATTCAACTTTACCATGGACCCCATCACTTTATTCATGCGTCGGTCAACTGAAACTGTGAAATTGTTAGAAAAGTAAACACTATATAAATCTGCTAGTTTTTACACACTGAGGCGTTAAAAAAAACATAACGCGTAAGATATAATTTAAATTATCTCAAATGGTTACCTAAAACTTTTTATTCGACGTTAACATATGGAACTATTTTCAATCCATCGTTACCATCTTTACCGGGCGCATGTCACTCAGTGCTCCCGGTAAAATATATGCAGGCAGGAGCAGTGACATTTTTCTAATGTTGATTTCAAAAGTGCTCTCTTTATCGTGAACAGCCTTTAGGCATGGAGGTGGGGTCGTGTCGATCAGGAACTCCATTTAATAACCTGCCCCAGACTGGGACGCCAGGCAATTACTGCCTTAATTTTTTTTACCCACTTACGGGGGTCCGAAGCCTCCGACGGCAATCATTAGTTATAAGCTCAAGTATTCACTTTTAGTTCGCCTGAAGACCGGAGCAGATATCAGCTCTCGAAACGTCGCGACAAGTTTGTCTAAGAAAACCTACTGTTTTTTTTCCGTGTCGCCATCGTCGTGTTGTCAGGGGCCGAGACGGCACCCTCTTGTCGCATACAGTTTCATCAACGTTAGGAGCTATGAACCTTCTATACTTGTTTATTAAAGCAGTATGGCCTAATAAACAAAAATTACCCTGTTGTTGCAACTAGCCATGGCCCATCGTTTTCGTGTAAAACGCAACAGATCTTCGGCTGTACCAGCACAGTGGTACCAAGCACATAGGCAATACTAGCTACATGCGTGCATGGTATACTGTTGTGCCCACTGTAAAGGCGATGGTGGAGGAATTCTTTAACGCCTACTGTAAACAGCATGTACCACACATTAATAGGCTTGCAGTACTGAAGCTGTATGTATGTTTATGGCGACAGTCATTATGTGATTCCCTGCAAGAAGCGTTGGTTTTGCCTACGCTCCTGGAACTGTTTCACGGTCGTCGAAAGTTCCGTGTGCCTTTTACAAGAAAACGGTCTGGCCTGGGCAGTTGCAACAAGAGAACCACTTTTTAAATTATGTGTTATTACTAAATAAACTAGCATCGATTCCTGACGGTGCAAAATTTGCTTCCTAGAAGAGGTTGGCTACCCCTGTTATTTTCATTACAATGGGTTGAAGTTCCCGAAATCATAAACCATTGTTCGAAGAATTGTATTTTAATATCACCTCGTTTCCTATGTTTTCCAAAAGTGCAGTTTTAAATCTCGATTTTCAAGGGCTTATATCTCCCGTAATATTCAATTTAAGTAAAAATAGCCCTGTATGTTTCCCATTCGATTTTTCATTAGTAATCACATCACGAAATTAGTTGGTTGAATTCCGCCCATTCTGTATATCTGAAGTAGAGCCCTTCTCACCACTCTCGTGTTTTTCTACAATGAAGCAGCACCAGATACAGCAACTTGAGAAGTTTATCTAATCACTGAAATTATTTGAGTGGTTACCAGCAGCACGCACATTTCCCGGCTACTGTGTAGAGCTGGCGTCATGTTTGACGACACATGAGAGAGAAAGAGGAGGCAGCTGGCACCCAACGTTGCCTTTTTGTGCGTTTAGATTGCTGATAACGCTCGCTCAAGGCAGGTAAGCGCCACGCAGTTCTGCACGTGAGACATTTGACAGCAACTTGCTGCCTAGAAGACGTCGGGTAGCCCAAGCACCACGTAAGAATTTCGTCCCTACCGAGCCAAGGCTCCCACCGACGTATTCACTTTTCATTTTTTTGTAGGCGCATACGGAAGATGGTAACGAAATTCCTGTCATGCTAGGGTAAAGTAATTTCCATAGTAGCATAGCCCTAAATATACTCAGATTTAGTCCTCAAAGTGTCAACGCTTGCAAAGCAAACAGAAGACAGTTTCACATTTAAAAAAAACGCGTTTAATGAAACTATAGTACACAACAATACTTTTACGTAAGTACATACCAACTTAACAGGGTTTGACAAATCAAGTTTTGGATATGTTGTATGTTACGCAAAGTCATTGTGCCACTAATAACTAACTAGTAATTGACACTTGCAAATTAAAGTTCCTGTTGCAGATTTCGTATACTAGAAATGGTGCAGACAGCATACTCTATGGGCCAAAACGTGAACTGCTGAGCCCATTATGTCAGAATTTTAAATGTTTTCTTAGTTGGAAGTCAAATTTCAGCATCTAGGGAATTCCATAAGCCTTACGGCCCTGCCTATTAAGTGGGCAGCCGAAAGCTTCTAATGGGGATTCAATATCAAACGCAATTCCTTCTCATTACGTCCATTTTAAAGATATGTATTTCAAACGAAAACATTTTGAGGCGTCTTTCTCAGAAAATATTGCTATATAAAGTTGTTTCTGGAAAAAAAAAAAAAAAAAGGTATTTATTATTTTTCTGTTGGATGTAAATTTCAGTATTACATTTTAGAAAACATATGTTAAAACAATTTTCAAGATATCTTAACATAACATTCCTTAAGAGATTTTACATATAATACAATTTTATTAGAAATAGTTATCCTTAAAACTGATAGAATGAGAAATAATTTCGTTTCATATTGATTCCCCATTCATTTGAAGTTCGCGGCTGCCGGGCCACTGAAAAGTCGAACGTACTGATATACGAAATGTCCTTCAGAAGAACATAGCTACTGTTCTAACCCAACTGGAGTACCAGCTGCTGTTTCATCATTCGGTTCTGGTTCATTCTTCTCATTACTTTTCTTCTCATGTTTATCCTTGTCTTCCTTCTCTTCTTTTTTCTTTCTTTCCTTCTTTATTCTTTGTTATCTTCCTTTTTCTCTTCTCCGTTACCACCTTTTTATTCATCCACTTCCATATTTTCGTCACTGTATTTATTCTCAGCTTCACGAAGACGTGCCCTAGCAGCGATGCTGAGTACAGCAGTCGTGACTTTCTCAACGTCCTCCTGTTTCTTATCTTCCAGTTGAGGAAAGTACGCATACATGGACATACTAGCTTTTTCCCTGAATTCTATTCCTATTTTCGCCATTTTTAATTGCGCATTGATGGCATATTTCGGTAAAACAGTGATATAGGCGGTTCGCGGTAAAATGAACACTTTTGAAAGCCCTTCTCAAGATCTACTTGTACGCACGTTGTTTATTCTGCCGCGTTATGTAAAATTAGCATTACTATGGGACTCATCGCTTTATTCATGCGTCGATCAGGTGAAACTGTGAAATTATAGGGAAATTAAATATTCTACAAATCTGGTCATTTTAATACTTAGATGCATTAGAAAAAAACCGAAATCGAAATAAATAATTTAATTTATCACCATTGGTGACCTAACACATTTTATTCGACTTTGAGATATGGAACTACTTTCCATCAATAGTTACCAACTTTATTGGGCGCATGTCACTCAGTACGCCTGTTAAAATACATGACGTTAGTAGCAGTGACTTTTTTCTCTGGTTGATTTCAAAAGTGCTCACTTTAGCGTGAACAGCCTTTAACACTCTCTTAATTTGTCTGTGGCTGGATGGAGCGTTTACCTTGGTTTCACTGGAAGTGTTTGATTTCAACATTGATAGATAAAGTGTTCGATAGCGAGCGAACTACGCCAAAGTTTAGGTCCGTATATTTCCACGCGCCGCACGGAGTTGTTTCGCCCTTGGCTATGTTCGCTTCACTCGTCACCAAGGTGGCATGCTGCCCCTCGCCCTGGGCTCGCGTACCATTCCTTGCGTTCCTCGACCCAAAGTTTCTTTCGCTCCGTTCTGTTTCCTCCTTCGCCCTTCCACGCTGCTAGTGAGGGTCCGTGTGCGCCGAGGTGTATCCTAAATAGCATAGCAACTAATTAGGAAGGCTTATTCTAAATAATTACTTTCCCTTCTCGTTCGTAGCCCCTTTCCCATCCTTCTCTTTCGCCGACCACTTTCAATATTAAATTATATTTGCGTGGCAGTGTAATTTCTCTGTAAGTTATGGTTATTTGAAGCCCTTTCCCAGCGGGATTATTTTTTTAACGCATTAGACTATACATAGCGTGTCAAAATATATCCCGTTGGAAGTAAGGGCGGAGACGAATTATCTACCCAAGAGGAGTGGAGTCACTGAGGGTTTGTTTGGAGATTCCAACATAATTTTTATTCTGTAAGACAATCAGAAATTTTAACTTCACCAAAAGTGGGGTCAACGAACTGCTTCTGACAGGCGAATCAGTGGACTGCTTTGGGAACCAGTTACTTAGAGTAATAAAAATTTAGTAAAAACCAGTATTAACTACGGTTGTGTCGGTGGAATCCAGGCATTACAATAATGAGTGACTAAGTTCACTGATTTCAGTGAATCAGTATTCACTTATTATTAATCAATCCGTTTTTCAGGATGTATCCTCTTTAAGCCAGATGCTACACTTTACAATTTAGCTTTAGATAGGTTGTTTCTAATTCCTTCCAGGCTAATCGATCTTGTGCAATGTTCTTCCAGTTCACATCTGCTACTTTTCGAGTGTCTCTGTCCCAGAGATCTGGAGGTCTTCCTCTGGATCTTTCCAGGTCTCTTGGTATCCAATCCATCACCATCGTTGTCCATCTGTCATCACTTCTTCGAGCAATATGTCCAACCTACTGCCACTTTAGAGTCTTCACTCTTTCTAGGATGTCACTGACTTTAGTTACTGATCGAATGTAGTCAGCTCTCTTCCTGTCTCTTCTTTTAAACCCAAGCATTTCACTCATTAGTTGTCAGTATAACTTAATTAGAAAACTTATTTTATAATTCCAGGGTGTTCTACTAGCATGGGTAAGGAAACCATTTATTTACTTCCACATCTGAGAAGTTTACTGTGATGATGAACGCCCGTAGTTTTTCTGTAAAAAAATTTTTTGCTATGACGAAAAATATAGTCTATTCACGGTTTATTCGCTTTTTGAAATCAAACTTTTGAAAAAAAAACACCCCACGTATGACTAGTTTGGTTGCTTCCTAATTGTTCCGTGTATCATAACTATATTATAATTGTGTTAACACAAAAGTAACTTATCTTTGGTTAAATTGAAGTTTACTTATATTTTTTCTATAAATTATAACATTTCATTTATAATTAATACGAATAAAAATAGATAGAATATAGGTGTGTTCATAATGCCTAGTAATAAGTAGTTCTTATGCGAAATATTATTACACTGAGTGTGCACGAAGGCGGTGCGTTGTCCCTTTGATGCCATTTCCTACACCTAGTTAAGCTATGTTTGCATGAAGCGGAGGAATTGCCTAAAAGTAGGACTTTAGCAGGGATTCACAACATTCGGATGTAACCGTGAATGCACTATAGTATGTAAACCAAAAGTGGTAAAATAAAATACCTTGAAAAATATCCTAGCTTAAGGTATTTTCGGGATAAATCACTGCATTTTGCAGCTTGACGAAAAAATTATTTTTATTAGAGTTGCGGGATTTCTGCCATGCATTACGACTAAGCTAGATTTTTGAAGGTGTCGGAACATATTTGAATGTGTGCAGAAAACTCACATTCCAAAACCTTAGCCCATATTCTTATAGTCTATTCACGGTAAAGAGAGCACTTTTGAAAGCCCTCTCATATTGAATATTTGTCAATAAATATGTCTCATTTTAGCCATTGACGTTAACTTCCTGGTACGGTGGATGATACACACTGTGTTTATTACTTACATGGTAATATTTATTTAAAAAGCTGGTTAAAGTCTAAAAATGGCTGAAAGAAAACGTTACTGGGACCTCAAAATTGCTCACTCTACCGTGAACAGCCTGTAGTTGTGTGTACTTGATTCCATGCTGCCTTTAAGAGAAGTCCAGTAACAGAAGCAACACAAAAGTTCGAGTGTTTTAACCGGAATAATCAATTTTATATATTTTATGTTGTTATATTTCAATGGAGAAATTTGAGACGAGAATTTTACCATGGATATGGGATCGAGATTTGTGCCAATGCAAACTGACAACGTACACAGGGATGGTGCAGAATTCATGCGACAAATTTCATGAAATTATTCCATATGCAAAATCAAGTGAGAAATAAACAGACAACATAAAAGTAAACTCTCGTTAATATCACTCACATAATGAAAATAACTGTGGTAGCCTCCTTACTGTTTCATACAGTATTTTTGCCGTGGTCATTTATGAACGTTTGAAGACGATTTATTGAGCAGTATGGCCTTATTAGCGAAAATTTCCGTCTTGTTGCAACTGCCCAAGATTAGCCGTTTTTTTTTTTTTTTTTTTTAAGCGCACAAAACTTTCGTTGGCAACGATACAGCTCCAGATGCGTAAGCAACACAGGTATATCCTGCAGAGAATCACATACCAACTGTTGCGAAAACAAACAGGCAGCTTCAATATTGTGGGCTTATTTATGTATGGTACATGTTGTTTACGTAGCAGGCACTGTATTGCTGTAGCCAAAGCTTTCTGAGGGTTTTACACACAAACGGTGAGTTCTGGGCAGTTGCAACCAGAAGATAGTTTTTATTAATCAGGTCATACTACGCTCAAAAAACTAGTATCAGACGTTCATTATTTATAACGTTAATAAAGCTGAAAGTTGAATGCGATTAGAGGGTACCGACCTCCCACCCTCCTTATTTTCATTACGTTAAAAGTTATTAATAACAGCTTGTTCTTACGTTGGGGATCCCGGTAACAGAAACAAAGTATCGCAGGATTTTTTTTTTTTTTAGTTAGGTTTATGATATTTCGCAAAACTACAGTTTGAAACCTTGATTTTCAAGGGCTCAAGGCTCCCTTGATATTCAGTTTACGTGGAAAGTGTCTCGTATATTTCCCACTTGATTTTGCATAAAATATCACCTCACGAAGTTTGCTGGTAGAGTTGAGTCCCACCCTCTATATGTCACTATTTAATTCAAGGCTTGTACGTTAACCAGGATCAGCAACAAGGTAACGACGGAAAGTTATCCACCCTAAAAGGGGGGAGGGTAAGTTTACCACTGTCCTGAGAAGGAGCCGTCGTTTGGAGGTCTGTCAGTCGCCGATTGCGCCCTCTACTTGGTTCGAAACCCCGTTCAGTCTTCTCGGCCTGCTTCGGATGTGTTGTCGCCGAGGTGTTGTCACGTGGTAGCCCGTGGGATTTGTTTACTTTGAAATCTTTTTTATTTGTTCAACCAACCGACAGATATATTAAAATCTAACAAACTATTTTGTTTGTAAGTCTCTGAAGAAATAGTTTCTAAATGATCTATGTTTAAAAATTATTTGTTATATTGCCATGGAATTTGTGAATTCCTTTGCAGTAATTTGTGTAATGATATATTTTTAATTGCTGGAGCGTATCGGCAAATTACCCCGTGGAGTGTAGGTTAGCATGCTGAACTGTCAACTCGGAGGTGTTAAGTTCGAATCTTGCACTCGGCAAGCAAAAGATTTCCGTATCATATAATGTGTTCAGAAGTAAATGAAATGAATATATGTAAAGAGTAAATTACAATTACTACAAATTTAAATCGAAATGTTAAGGGTTATTTCATGGTTATACTGATTATTTCTGGACATCACGCCGCTGCAGGCTCGGCATCATAACGATATCCAGCCGTCACAGGCCCTGCATCGTAACGTCTACCAGCCTAGACACGCCCTGCATCGTAACGACATCCAGCCGTCGCAGACCCGGCATCGTAAGGACATCCAGCCATCGCAGGCCCGAGACTGTCGGTTAGCCACCTGTCCACATTTACATCGAGCCGATTTCGGAATATTACATCGGGCCAGTATCAACTGGCCGGAGTTTGTCGGCTAGCTTTTACCGGCCTGATTATGGCCCGTACTTTTCGTGTATTTTGGGAAGCGTTTAGTAACATAAAAATATACCTAACTTCATAATTAAATGCAGATTCGGTTTATTTAACTGCTTTGCAAATCTAAAAGCCGAACCAAGTTACAAAAAGAAACATAATTTGTTCTGCATTAATTAAATACTTTTGTTTAAATTATCTAGTTTATCGCGGTTTACAATTATCCGTCATTTTACATATGCTACCGAAGTAAGACTCAGGGGAAGCCTAAGAACGAGTGAAAGTCAGGCGTCGTAAAAATGAGTACGCTGCCGCTGACTATCTGTGGAACCATTTTCGCTATTTCAGTTTTATATTTTACAGTCCTATTCATAAACGAGAAATGTTAAGTATATAATAGTTTCCACTGCTAGTGAAAGCCATTTCTATCGTCGACTTAATTATATAGAAGTCAGGCCCCGAATAATATATTTTTTTGTTGGTTAAGAACACCAAGACGCTTTAGATTAACGATTAACTCATCAGTTAACCGTAAAACTGTTTTCCCCCAGACCATTAGAAAGAGTATTGCAAAATTGCCTAGCTCCTGTACTTTAAAACCGGATGTGTGTCAAATCACAGACTCCCAGTTAATAACAACTCCTTTAATCAGTGATAATGACCCACCGTGTAAAATCACCGATTGTTTCAATGAAACAAGTAAAATAACATATCTGGTATATAGGTCAATTTAGTGGACTCACAATGCTTGATTGTTTTGTGTATTCTTAACAAGGTGTATGATAAAGCAGTAACAAAACCTAATACAACTAGAGGCTCTGTTCCTTCATCTGTACATTAATTATCACTGATTCATTATGTGATTTCTCTCTGTAAATGGTGAATTTTAATTCATAGGAATGTTATTATTAGTTATTGAAACATCTTCACTAGTTAAATTAATGGATATTATCAGTATAACTTATTGACTTAGTTACTTGTACAGCCTTTTAACTTGTTTTATAAAAACCCAGTTTTAAAAACTGTTTAAACCTCTAAAACATGCATAATGAAAGTTTTAAGCTACGCGTATTATCTGTAATTTGCCATGTATTTTCTGGTATTTACATTTCGTAACTATACTGGGTCTAAATGTGAATAGCAAATCTGCTTAACAAATATTTATAATCATTACGTAACATATTTGTACCCGTAGCATTTCAACATATCTCGTAATAGCAAACTTAAACATTATTTTTATACAATAGAGTTATCTAATTTTTTTTTCTGATTAGTCCCGAATCTGTACGAGTGAGGACATTGTTTTCATGCCGAAAATATTTTTTTTTCGATAATTTTAAATTATATAAGCTAAGTGTAACGTGCAGGAAAGTTATAAGAGAGTTCTAATCCCCAGTAAAAAACATTTATGAACATTTTGCGTTGAACCACTTAGGAAACATGATTACTGATATTCCCAAATGACTTGAAATATTTAAACGGTATTTGAATTTAATACAAAAATTGTCACAGAATTATATATCATATACAGGGTGGTCTTCCTAAGGTGGACACCCCCAGAATTTCCGGAACGGTTGCAGATCACGAAATGCGTTTTTCACTACATGAAATTACGTATGGAGGCAAGTAATTTGCCGCAAAGTGACTATTTGTAACACATGTATGGACCACGTTTTAATATTCCCCTGGAAACATACATTTATTTCAACAATATCTGAAAGTACGTGCAATGAGGAATTTAGTGGTCTAGCATACGCAATGGAAAGTAACACAGAATGGCCAAGAAATAATGAGCAGATATGATTGAGTTAGGTGGACCGGCAGCATGGGACAGTGGACCTGTACTCACAGCTGTAAGCAAGCAAACCGCTCCGTGACTTATCCTGGAGGGACCGCTTCCTAATAGCAGCGCAGCACCAGTCCCACTAATATGTTATGGTAAGTAGTGTTACACTGTGTGGTTATACGTGCGCAATGAAGTTCACCATTGAGGAAAAACTGGACGATCTACTTATTTACGGTGAGTGTGGCAGAAAGGCCAAGAAAACCCTCCAAGTGTATGGTGAAAGGCATCCTGAGCGGACGCCCATCTCACGGCAAACGATACGAAGAATTGACACACGTCTCTTGTCACGAGGTGATTAAATTCCACAACACGAGTGCGTCGAAAGACTGGTTCGGGTAAGACGTATCAACACGCTGTGTTGGCACGTGTTGATTCAAACCCCCATATGGTTACGAGAGAACTTTCCTGGTTCGTAGGATTAAGTAAAACAAGTGTGTTACGGTTACAGCGCTAAAGGAAATTCCATCCATATTACGTGGCTCTTCATGAAGGTTATTTCCAGCAACATGTTCAGTTTTGTAGGCTTGTTCCGATGTCTGTAAGGGCTGACAGCACTTTTCTTAAGATCGTACTATTTACCGATGAAGCGACCTTCGCGAACCAAGGGCGCGTAAATTTACGAAATATGCACTACTGGGCGACGGAGAATCCGCGTTGGGTCCGGCACGGGGAGCACCAGCTACAGTATAAAGTGAACGTATGGTGTGGAATTGTTGGACACTACGTCATAGAGCCATACTTCATTCAAGTGACAAGACCGGCTGTACGTATGCCCATTTCCTCAGAGATAACTTACCGGCACTTCTGGAAGACATACTTACCGCCCGACATACGTCGTGATATGTGGTTTTAGCATGATGGTTGTCCTGCGCATTTTACTTTGGTGGTGAGGCAAGTGTTAAATGAAACGTTTCCAAACCGGTAATTAGAATATTATGGTGTTGTAAGATGGCCAGCTCGCTCCCCCGACCTCCTGTGGGGAACACTGAAAGATGGGGCGAAGAACACGGTCCCTAGGACGCCATAAGACATGCAGGAACACATTGTTCCAGCTTGCATAGGCATTACGCAAGAAAAACTTCAGTCCGCTTGCAACATGTGCGTTTACAGCTGTGTATTGCTTTCGATGGTAAACACGTCGAGCACATGCTGTGAAAAGACCTAACGTAAAGCGTTTCAACCATAACTATGCTCTTTTTTACTATGTATGCGGATGCGATTGCACTTCTCCTCAGGTTGGTTTGTTCTATTTTTTGTGCCGCTGTACGCACTCTTTATTTAGTACAGTTAATGACTAGGAAACAATTTTCCTGAATTACGTTGGTATCTGAATAATATGTCATGTATTGATATCAGACTTGCACTCACATTGCCCGACTTCCCTCCGCTGTGGTGCTACCCTTGGTACAATATCGCATTCCGTGCCCTTTCCCCATTAAGGTAATAAGGAAGCGGTCCCCCCAGGATGAGTCACGGCGCGTGCTGCTTGCTTACAGCTGTAAGTACAGCAAGTTATAATAATTATTATTATAAATTCGTGTGTGGGTGAACTAGGGCGAGGTTACACCTCCGAGTGACGGGCTTTCCAAACCTGCCGCCAAGCGGCATCGTCCAGCACGATTCTCACATGCGAAAATCCAGGAGAGAGCCAGCCGGGTATCGAACCTGGATCGTCTTGGTGAGAGGCGAGCGCGCTACCCACTGCGCCACCGCTGCCCCATGCTAATCATAAATAATCTGCTGATCATAAACAATCTTATTAAAAGAGAATGCAATACTACGCAATGCTAAAATATAGGAACTGTTGTGTTTAACCTTAGTGCCTTTTTTTTTATTAATCACTTTTATTAATTCACACAGTATTTTCCTCATGCACTCTACATGAATTGAAATTTGTTAGTTCCAATTTTTACATGTATAATAATTACAACATTTAACCATTTAAAAGTTATTTTTCTTATTGATTCACTTCTATGTTCAGGCATAAAAATTCTGTTATTGAAACACTAATAATTCACTTCTGCGTTCAGTTCTAAAAATTATGTTATTGAAAGACTAATTAATATTGTATAATTAGCGTTCCACGTCTGAAAGGTGTATTGCACAACACAAAATAAAACTACACTGTCGACCAAAAAGTAATTGGGCACCCGTGAAAAATAGGTAATTCAGTACGTCGGTTGACTTGTGTGGCCACCATATGATGCAGGCCAGTGTAGAACCAGTTGACAAGGAGACCGCACAAGGTACACAGCTATCGGACTTCGATAAGGGCGTGATTGTGGGCTGCCATCTCAGTGGGATGTCTAGCCGGGCGATTGTACGGAAGGTAAACAGGCCCAAATCAACGGTCGCATTCGTCCTGCGTAAGTGGAAGGTCGATGGGCCTTGTGCCAATAGTGCACGTTCTGGGCGCCCTCCAATCTTGACCGACAGAAATCGCAGAACCCTGAAACGTAAAATTGTCACAAATAGGGCACAGCCCATGGCTACCATCCGACAGGAGTTTCATGCAGCAACAGGAGTATTGGTTTACATTGAAACATTGCGTACAGAGGCCCACCAACTTGGATATTTCGGTAGAGCAGCTGCACATAAGCCCCATATCAAGACAAGTAATAAAGCTCGGCGACTCAGGTGGTGTTCGGACCGTCGCAAATGGACACTGGAGCAGTGGAAATCGGTTCTGTGGAATGATGACTCGAGGTTTACATGATTCCGGTCCGATGGACGTGTATGGGTGTGGCGTCTACCCGGGAAACGGCTTCTGCCGGAGTGCATAGTGCCAACTAGGAAATTCGGTGGTGGTGGAGTGATGGTGTGGAGCTGTTTCACGGCCTTCGGCGTAGAACCGATGGTGTTTGTCCGTGCTAGCATGAACACAGAAGCCTATTGTAACATTCTGGATAGTAAAATGCTCCCAACATTGTGGCGTTTTTACGGAATGGACCTTGTTACTTCCAGGATGACAATGCCAGGTGCCATGTTTCAAAGACTACTATGCAGTGGTACGCCGACAACAAAGTTCGCCGATTGGACTGGCCCGCCCAGAACCCCGACCTCAACCCTATAGAACATATTTGGGACGAATTGGATCGCCGGATGAGAGCTCGTCAGGTGCTGCCAAACATCCATAGCTCAACTCATGGAATGGTTGCAAGAGGAATGGCGAAAAATCCCCGTGGATGTCCTGCAAACACTCATAGAGAGCGTGCAAGACAGGGTGGCTGCTGTTATAGACGCAAGAGGTGGCCCTACGAGATTCTAACGGGGTGACAACCACCGAGCAAACATTGTGGACAGGTACCCAATTACATTTTGGTAGATAGTGTACATTCGACAGAATATTATAGAAAAAAGAAAGATATATTTCTTTTACGAAACATGTATGTGAAAGTGTAAATCTTAGATTTATTGACTTATTTAAATTTATGGCTAGTAGTATCGATACACTCTCTAGCAACCTTTCCGGAAGCCAATTCTGAGAAACGTGTAAGCATTTTTCCAATGAACTTCTTGACTTTGTTACAAGAAAAGGTGTTTACCCATATGACTACATGGATAGTGCTGAAAAATTTTGTGAGACATCACTTTCATCTAAAGATGCATTTTACAACGAACTCAATAAATGTGGCATTATAGACGAATATTACGAATTTGCGAGAAAGGTGTGGGAAAAATTCGACATAAAATCTCTAAGAGAGTACACAGAACTCTATAACAAATCTGATGTATTGATATTGACCAATATAACGGAAAATTTTAGAGATGTATGTTTCAAATCATATAAGCTAGATCCAGCATGGTATTTCACATCCCCAGGGTTAGCATGGGATGCTATGCTCAAAAATACTAAAATATAACTAGAATTATTAACAGATTACAACATGATTTCGATGATAGAAAAAGGTGTCCGTGGTGGAATTTCACAATGTTGTAAGCGATATGCTAAAGCAAATAATAAATATATGAGTGCTTATGGTAGTACAAAGGAAATCTTTTATCTTACATATCTGGACGCCAATAACTTACAAGAATGGGCTATGAGCCAGTATTTACCCTATGGTGGGTTTAAGTGGGGAAATACAAATATAGATGTAACAAAAATAGAAGATTATTCTAGCAAAGGTAATATATTGAAAGTTGACTTTGAATATCCACATTAACTACACGATCTTCACACAGATCTGCCATTGGCACCAGAGAATAAAATACCAGAAGGTTCGAAAAATCCCAAACTCTTGACTAAACTGGGTGGTAAAGAAAAATGTGTATTACACTATGTAAATCTTAAGCAATATCTATCTCTCGGAATGGAGTTGAAAAAGATCCATAGAGTTCTGGAGTTTGATCAATCGGATTGGCTCAAGTCCTATATTGATCTAAACACAAATATGCGAACAAAGTCTACAAATGACTTTGAAAAAGATTTCTACAAATTAATGAACAATTCCGTTTTTGGAAAAACAATGGGAAACATTAGAAACAGAGTGTATATGCGGTTGTGCACAAGTTCCCAGCAAATGTATAAACTAGTGGCTAAACCAAACTTTAAAGATAGAACTATATTTACTAACTCCTTGGTTACAGTTCATATGATAAAAACAATACTGTGCTTTAACAAACCAATTTATGTTGGAATGAGTATACTTGATACATCGAAAGTCTTAATGTACGATTTTCACTATAATATAATGAAACCAAAGTATGGGAATTTCTACAGTGACATGAAAGAAATGGTCGATCATTTTGATACTTCTGACTATAAAAAAGATCATCCATATGGTATACTGTTGGTTAACAAAAAGATTATTGGCAAAATGAAATATGATGTAATGGAAAAATAGTCGAAGAATTTATTGGATTGAAATCGAAAATGTATGCAATAAATGTGGAAGGTGCTGTAAAGGAAATAGCAAAGGGCGTGAAAAACACTGTAGTCAGAAATGAGATTAGTTTTGGTGACTACAAAAAGTGTTTGTTTGGTAAAAAAGTGTTGTACAAAAGTATGAATCTTATTAAAAGTAAAAAAAACATGAACTCTATACGATTGAGTTGAGAAAAAACATTAAGTCCCGAAGATGATAAAAGATTTATTCTTAAAGATGGCATCAATACACTACCATGGCGACACTACAAAATTGAAAAAGAGTCATACTATGAAAGAGCAGTTGCCCATGACGAAGCGCGAGTCAGCTTATCGCTGATATCATGCGTGAGCTTAAAGGAAAGCATAACAAAATGCAAACCCTCATCGACATCATAAACAACAAGCATATCTACGGTGGTAAAAAGGTGTATCGACGAAGGAGGCAATCCATGGTTCAAGGCTAAAGACGTTGCGAACATACTCGAGTATGCAAATCCGCAAGAAGCAATCAGGGAACATGTTAAAGAAAAGCATAGGCAATCATACGCGGATATAGGGAGGAGTGAATCGCTCCACCCTTTGAATATGCAGCCACACACCGTATTTATCAATGAACCAGGCTTGTACACATTGGTCATGAAATCAAAGATGGCAGCAGCTGAAAAATTCCAGGATTGGGTGTATGAAGAAGTGCTACCGTCCATATGCAAATACAGCGAATACAAGTTAGAGCAAATGTACAAACCGCTACTGGAAGACTTGAATAAGAACCTTACAGTGGCTAAAGATGTTATCTACTAAGACGGCAATCCATGGTTCAAAACGAAATACGTTGCATATATATATATATATCAATCTGAAAAAAGCGTCGCGAATAAATGTAACGGGAAAGTATAAGAAGCAGTTGTCATAATTAACAGGGGTCCCTCGAGAGCCCCATCATAAGAATGCGCATCCTCGGACAGTTTTCTCAGATCCCATTTAAAACACTCCTATAGCGCTATTGAAGAAAAATTATATAACAGTAAATGTTTTTAATGGATAACCATCCATTAAATACTAATAACCATATGTGTTTGCACACTATTGGCCTTCGGTGATTTTTTACTTTTAACATCATAAATTATGTTTCTTTGGCTTACTAGTACCACATTACAAATAGTTGTAGCTGATATTGGCTAATTAAAATCAACTGTAATTTTCAGATTAGTTGGATCTTTTACAATAGCGATTTTTCTGTAAGAACAATCAATAACATAGAATGGTCTTCTCCCAATAAATGACCCAGAGTTGAAGCAAAGCACGGTTCATTATTACAATAAGGGGTATCTAGTTTAGTCTTTGAATTTCTAAAATCCGTGTAAGCAATATACATCTTATCGAAAATGTTATCATCAATGTTTAAATTCCGATTCTCTTTGGGAAACACTTCATTCCATCCATTCCTAATATAATTTTTTTTGACAAAACAAGAGTCAAACATTGAACTGTGTGGGAATTGCCCAGGATCTTCTTTTTTGTTTTGCTGAAAACCAACAATGATAAAGTCTGTCATATCGAATTGTATTGAATTGAACTGATCTTTTATATCAAACTTAAATGAGCTTGCATTAGTAGGTACTGGTTTTTCAAGTCATAGTCAATAATTAAAACCAATTGGAATTTTGTTGTGTTTGTATAATTTTGATTTAATTTCGTCTCCATAAACAGGATCGTATTCAACAATTGGCCACAGAATTTCCATTTTCTCAATAACAATTTTAGCAGCATCTGGTCTACTATTTTCATCATCAGAACCATCTGTTTTCTTTGGGGGTCTTCTGTAAAAAGAAGCATCATCATTAGAATTTCGAATGAATGTGATCTTGTACTAACCTTTCCAGAATATTTCATAACAGTCTCTCATAAACCCAAACAAATATCCTAATGTATAGGTAAATTCGTTACACTTATCTTTCCTAAGATATTTGCCTAATTCTATCACCGACATTTGTAAGTATGCTGATTCAGATTCCGAACCTAGCAATGTATGCATCATTGTTGAAGTGATGCCAGGGTTGTCAATACTTTCTATTATACAACCATGCTTAGAGATCTCTATTCTTGAGAACTGGAATGGGAAGAAATTCTCACAAAGATCAGTAGTTGAAGTTTTTTCATAATCTGCATTTGTATCTCTTTTAGTTAGCTTACACTGTCGGTATTCATAAGCTTCATTCGGATGTGAAAATGCATCGCCAATAGGAATATAAAACTTAATGTGCTTGTTGTATTCATTCAAATTATGTTTTGTTTGGTCATTTGGCAGAAACAACTGATGGTCATAACTTTCAATTCTTTGTTGATCCATTTATTATATAGAAAAAAAAAATTCTCAAACAATACACTTTTCTTATCAACCCAAGAATTATGACTACTATCAAAACCTAACCATTTAATTAGCAGCTTATTTCCTTTTCTTCGCAAAACTTTTTCCACTAAGTTGTCTTTATCATATTGGGTCTTAGGCAGCTCTGGCTCATAAAAAATACCTTTAATAAGTTCATTTTTTAAATCTTTTATTCTATATGTTGTGGGGTTTGTGTGCAATGCTTCACACACCTCAAATACTTCAGTGGACCAATTTGGTCTATATCCTTTTTCAAACAAATTTTTACTTTTACATATACAAACTTTATCTTCTATTGCAAACTTTGGTTTAGCCATTTTTCTTTCTCCTCCATACATGTTGATTAGAAAAGAACTTCCATTCTTTGCATTTGCATTGGTGGGTTTCATTCCGATTGTGCTGTGAACAGTGTTATTGTATTCACTTATTAATTTAGGTAATATAGTCACCCATTTATAGTTTCCCTGCACAGTAAATATCTTCCACATTTTCTCCTTCAATATCCTATTAAATCTTTCTACAACACTAACTTTCTTTTCACTGTATGTTGAATAGTGTGTTATGTTGTTATTGGCCATTAATGTCTTAAATGATTAATTCTAAAATTCTTTCCCTTTGTCTGTTTGTAAATGCATGGGTTTGCGATCATTCAAAATAGTTTTAAATGCTAACGTAACATTTTCACCAGTTTTATCTTTGAATGGTATTGCCCATGCATATTTGGAAAAAACATCTATCACGGTTGACTTATATTTAAACCCTTTCTTAATTCTAGGTATACCTTTTAAAGATCCAGAATTCATCTCAACTAAATCAGCTTGCCAAAGATCATCGATACCAATAAATAGAACGATTCTTCTGAGAAAGTTTTTTCGTATTGGTTTGTGAATTTCATTTACAATATCGTTTTTTATACTCCCACCAGTGAATATCGAGTTATTGGTAACACATCTACAAACACATTTAATTCTTACATGGTTTTTATTTCTAAGTTCATATGAACATAGTGTATTTTTCATACATTTGAGACAGCATACATTTAAGTTATCATTGTTCATTTCATTTATTTATATAATAAATGAGACAAAAAAAATTTAAATAATATAGAGAAGACTATAGAGACAAGAAGTCGGCTAATTGAAAAGTTTAAAACTTTTAGAAAATTTGGCCAAGATGAATATGATAAAAATAAAAAATACGAACAACCATTATTAGATATGATAGAATATTTGGGGAAAAATATTGGACACGTAACAAATGAGAATAAGAACTTAATAAAAGAACTTGTTCCATTTGTTGTTAAGAATTTAGACTACTCACAGACACCAACAGAAACATCTTTTGAAAGAAAACTGTTTGGTAAAACAGGCGCCGATGAACGCTATGACGATAGCATTAAACAAATTGGCGATGACAATGAACGCTTTGATGATGGCGTTCAATGCATTGATGACGACGATGAATGCTATAACGATTAACGCTATGGCGATGAACGCTATGACGATGGCGTTAAACGCATTGACGATTACTATGAATGATATGACGACGAATGCTATTACGAAGAGTTGGGGCATTTGAAAACTGATATCTCACAGTTAACTAACTACAAAACAACATTTATTGATAAGAAAGTGGCCGATTTCTTAATTGACTGCAAAGACGATGTTTTTGGACTAAAGGCTGATAAAGGTAGATTGAATGTTGGTGATAGAAAAGTTACATTCAACGATGACAAATTTACTGTAAAAGGCCGAACATACACTGGAACTGATGGTTTGATGAAATTTCTAACTAATAAGAAAGTAACAGAAAGTGACTACACTGCAACAGACTATGAACACTATAGTCATATCCTAGCAGATACAAACACAGTTTTTCAAAACAATGATCCAAACTTGGGATCGCCAAAATCGAGTAAAAGGAATAAATGGAAAATTATTATTAAACCTATTTACGATTCGATGAAAAAGAAACGTCCCTCATATATAAAAGGGAAAGGTATATAGAAGTATACAGACTATCCCAAATAATGCATATATGGATGATGTTAGGATGCTTATTGATTGACTTCTCGTTATTTATGGCGAAGAGAATGCTGGAAATGATAACTATTACAACGAAAATGTTGGAATAATGAATATGCTCAACAGCAAGTTTAGTGACTTTGTTGTGAATAATCCAAAAGGTATACCATATCTGATACGAGTGTTAAATACAATACCACATACGTTTTGGGAGTTGGAGCATCACGGAAAAGGGTTACTCAATGACATAATAAATTCACTACCTTTTGAGTTGCATGCACCCGGTTATCAGTACTTAGGCCCGGGTACCATACTAAAAGAGAGAATTGAGCATGATGATAAACCCATTAATCCACTAGATGCGGCTGCAATGTAACATGAGATAAATAAACATCATCATAAAGATCTAGCTGAAAGACATGTAGCTGACAAAGAACTAGAAAAGAAAGCGTTCAAAAGATTGTTGAGTTAAGATGCTGGCCTCAATGAGAGATTATGGGCTCGTGTTACTGGATCTGCGATGCATATTAAACGTAGGCTTTGTAGGGGAATTAAAATGAAATGATAAAATATTTGTTATAATAAATGACAGTAAAAAACATTATATATCAAGTTCCTAACGATGAGTTGAAGGGTTTGAATATTGATTCTTTTCTAACAAAAGACCAACTGAATCATAAAAACAAGAAATTAAAGGAGGACAAAGGGATGACTATCACAATTTCAGTTCCACAGCTTAATAAAATGTCCAAAGAAATGAAACCTGGAATTGGTTTTACAGTTCATAAGGGTGGATTTTACCCTTAATTTCTGCAGCATTGGGAGCTCTAGGGGCGTTAGCTGGCGGTGCATCATCTATCGCGACATCAGTAATTAATGCTAAGAAGAAAAACCAAGATTTGGACGAACAACGCAGACATAATTTAGCTATGGAGGAATATGGCAAGGGATTGAAGAAAGTTAAGTGGGGTAAGAATGTTAAAAAGAAGTAACTCCTCTCAGTAACTTTGATATTGATCAAGTGGTTAAAAAATTAAACAATATAAATTTTTGGGGTTTATTTATGATCGATGAGCTACTTAACACAACACTCGATAATGAATGTGGGATTGTTAATCTAGATGTTTCAACAAACTCTGGTACACACTGGGTATGCTATTGGAAAAAAGCAAACAACCAATATTATTTTGACTCATTTGGCGGAAATCCGCTGCGTCAATTAATATCATATCTCGGAAGTAATATTTTTATAACGAATACAGAATTGAAAATTTCAATCAAGTAAATTGTGGTCATTTGTGTGTAATTGTGCTAAATCACTTGAAACATAATTTTAAATTACCAAAAATTATTTCTTTATTAATAAACAATGGATATGTGTTGAAATGCATTTATGAGCTCTTGGGTTGAAGATAAAATTAAAGAACTCACGAACAATGATACAACTACTGAGAAGATCAATCCTAATGATTTTGTTTCCGACACAAAGTTCAACGACTTTATAGTCACACTGACAAGAAATAAAAGATCATTGGATAAAGCCTATCTTACTTACTCGGAAGCAGATAATAATAAAGATTTTGAACAAAAAAGACAAAGACATGTGGGAGATCCCATTGCACCGATGGATGCAATCAATTTAGAGTACTATCAGAAAAATCAGAATTAACATTGTTCGTTTTGTTGAAAGATACCGTTCAAAAGAAAAAGTATTTTACTTTGGTAATCAAAGAGAATATATTTTTTTATGAGAGATGGAAACAATAGTTGAAATAATAATAAGACCAGAAAAATATAAAAGTGTTACCAACTTGAACGGAAAAATATTGACATGTATAAAACTTTTTAAGTATACTCTGATGATATATGTTTAAAATACCAAAAGCCCTCAATGTACCCGAAGGTACAATTTTGTTTATTGAAGTAGTTATGGTATATGAATACATTAAAAAAGTTCAGATTATGTTAGTTTTTAATGGAAACGCTTCCATTAAAAACAAAACTTTCTTATAATCTAAGAATTTAAGAAATCTTTAATTTTAATTTGGTACTTACCATTATTTATCTTACGAGTCATATCTATTGTAACAAAACCATATCATTATTCCAACATTTTGAACAAGTCTCCCTAAATTTCTCAAAAGACATATCACTACCAACAAAATCACTATTAATATGTTTAAGATTTGTATCGTCTTGTCTGAATATGCAAAGAGAATTGGCATTGTCTCTTATAAGCTGCTTAGGTACTTTTGAGTATGTCTGGGATAAATAGAAACAATCAATATCTTTGTGTCTACCGCGATTAAAGTAATCCCTTACCATATTTTGATTTTCAAGTATGATATCATCGAAAACAACTACTGACTCTTTATGACATTCATTTACATTAACCATTTATTCATTTGATGGAAAGAAGTATGCTATTGGTTCATTAAATAATTTTGATGCTACATCTATATATTTTTTCAAATTGATATATTTTGGTTGGTCCAGACTTTTTGAACATACATAGAGAGTACCAAAGTCCAACCATCCCTGAGCATATATAAAATTGTCTATCATAAGTGTAGTTTTCCCACACTAACTAGGACCCACTATCAAACATCTCATATTATTAAGTAATAATTCACCATGACGTTTTGTCGATACAGTCTTGTCTGATATTCATATTTTAATATCCCAGTGAACATATTTCATATTTTTCTTGCTCATTTATTAATAGATTATTTAAATAATATAATAAATGAGTAAAGCATTCAAACTAACAGATAACAAATCAGTGTTGAAGAAGAGACTACATTACCCTTTACAGATAGAGGGGCACTCATTGGCTTTAGTTTAGTTCTATACTACTTATCTAACGCATAACAGTATCTCTGGGAGAAATAAGCTATATTTTGTGGGTCAGGATGATATGGAATCAGCAATTGATATTCCATTTGGTCAATATAGCTTAAAAGATCTTGAAAAAACTATAAAAAAAACAATTTTTTTCATTTAGTGTAGATTCAATGGGTGGGAAAGAAAATGATATATCTTTCGAACTGGATAAAATAACAAACAGAGTGAAAGTAAAATGTACACTTAAATTACAGTTTGGAAAACGGGGTTCAATAGGAAAACTGTTGGGTTTCGTAGAAAATAAAACTCTTAATGCAAATGTGAATCAATATGGCAACACAATTCCAAAATTTGCTCCATTACGAACCAGCTTATCCATTATTTTTTCCAGTGCAAACAAATCAAATTAATGAAATAATAGTTGAAATTAATGATGAAAAAAGTAAGATAATTAACTTTGATTTGTCCGAAAGAACAGTGTTATTAGAGATGAGACCATAGATATTTTTTGGGTTGGAAGTAGTCACATTCCATTTATAATAACTTTAATAGTTTTTAAACTATTAAAGTTTCAGGTTATAAAGTTGAATAATATTTCTATAGAAATTGCAATGAAGCGTTAGAAAATTAATTCAATGTTTCGGCTACTTTAATATGTCCAATTTGGAGATGTGTATCTAAATTTTTAATTGGACCAAGGTTAAGTACATTGCCGAAGTCAGAGTGATAATTGTGTTTTAATGATTGGATAACCATTAAAACTTTATAGAGATATGATCACAGATAAAAATTAACTGATGTCTAATTGTACGACGACGATCATTTACTCTTTAAAAACCCGAATAGAATGCATTTGTTTTGCACCACAATCCACCATTCCATCATATGCAAAACTTATAGCTCCACAATTCACATCATTTAAAACTTTTTCACTGAAAATCTGAACATATCTGTCTGGTAAGGTTACTTTAAAATTTCAAGAAGTAATTGCCACTTTGTATCCATACCATGTACCATTTATTTCAACATGGTCTATGGGATAGGACTGTCCAAATGTAAGACCGGAAAGTTTCTTAAAATGTTTGGTTCCGTTTAATACATTTAGCAACCAATCCATCTTTATTATATACAACATTATATTTTTAAGTATTCAAATTTTTTGATTCACTTTTTTTTTTTGCAACTGCGCCCAACCGGAAATTTTTACACGTATTTTTGCAGATGCACTCAAACGCAAAGTTTAACAAAACTTTTTTTTCTAATAACTACGATCTAACCAAATGCAAAGTTTAACACAACTTTTTTTTCTAAAGACTACGATCTAACCAAACGCAACTTTTTGAGTCCCTTTTTTGCGGTTGCTCCCAAACGCAACTTTTTGAGCCACTTTTTTGCAGTTGCGTTCGAATCGTCATTTGATATTTTGGATCAGAAAAACAACGGTAATTTTTTCTGATGGTTTTCTGATGGTTCGAGCAT
The DNA here is from genome assembly GCA_029891345.1 of Dryococelus australis. Classification (NCBI taxonomy): domain Eukaryota; kingdom Metazoa; phylum Arthropoda; class Insecta; order Phasmatodea; family Phasmatidae; genus Dryococelus; species Dryococelus australis. The sequence goes on from CM056998.1 coordinate 104,787,640, forward strand.
TTAATTTACCGTTGGTTTTCTGATAACTGGGGGCCGCGCTCGAATCGGGATTTTTATACAACTTAAGTTAGTCCGTAAGCCGTCCCCTGCTAAGCTTTCAAGCATAAAACCGGGAGACATCAAAAAGCTATTTACATTACTTTTTTTTTTTGTAGAAAATCCGTTTCCAATGTGCAACTCTTCCTTAAAACAAATAAATATGGTAATTACAGAATTAGCATAGCAAAGTTTACCAATGTTCAGCCAGTATATACGTTTCGTAAGTATAATGTGAAGTTTAAAAGTAAAGCTCAATAATTTTAAAGTGTAGGTGTAATAATTCTTCCCACTAAAATGTCATATACAGAAGATATTTAGCACAGAGAAAGGTTGCATTATTTAACTGTTTACAAAAGGGAAAGTCTTCAGTCAGGCTAGTCTTTTACATGTGGTAGACAGCAAACTTTATAGAGGCCATTTCTGAGATTCATGAATATGAACGGCCAATAATATAAAGGACAATGAGCGTTGTAGCAGCGAAGAGAGCGAGCGTAGCAGCGATACGAGTACATTTTCAGACGTGAAATTAGCAGATAAATTTACGTGCGAATGAAAGGGTTAAATGCACACCATTAAGGGGTGTGCTACACCTCAGGCCGTCGTATTTCTCCCCGGCTCTAAGTGAAGAGCAAACAACGAGCAGCTCATGACCGGATGATGAAGGGTGGAGGGGTGGAAGGGGGGAGTCAGGCTTCTTCCGCCCCCGCGCGCCGAGAACGGGGGAGAGAATATATGATCCCGGGCGAATAAAGCCATCCGTGTGCAGACCAAACATGCCTCCACTGCAGTGCGGCTCGTTTCGCAGTTTGCTCAACGGCTACTCCCGCCATTATTCATATCCGTGGGCCCCCGTCGGATTTCAGAGCGGCCGTCGTTACCATGCCCCCCCCCCCCCCTTCCCTTCACCACGTGCAACCATTACCACGCGGTAGGCACTAAGTCACACACTGCCATAGCGACTTGGGCACGCTGCGACTCAGGGCACATCTCTCTCTTTATTCCATACTGCCCTCACACTCGTCAACGGAGCCGCGGTGGTGTAGTGGTTAGACTACTAGGCTTCCACCTAGACGAACCGGGTTCGATTTCCGGCGGGGCCGCTCCCCGATCTTCGCATTGAGAATCGTGCCTGATGATGTCACCGGTCGGCGAGTTGGTCACTGGCAGCTAATCTTATGGTACAGATGCGGAGTCGGGAGTTGGTGTCTGCGCCCAATCTTTATTTTTTCTACTTCCCTTTCCTTCCCGCAACTGGGTGGAAACATCGGTAGTGGTTTGCCTAACATATCGAACGTAAGGAGGACCTAGAACGCCGCCGTATTTCCTTGTTTCGAGAAATACTCTCACGACACATCCGTTGCAACTCGAATGTGGTAACCGAGTATATTTCACACTTAGAGATTAAGTGTGGTCTACTGCAGGGATGCCCATATTTCGAAATGAATCCAGTATCCGTTTAGCTTTCCCAGCGATTGCGGAGCCCTCTCGTAGATCTGTTGGGTATTATACTTCATATATATATATATATGCATTATAGCTCTTTTCTCCCTAATGTCTGCACGCAGCGCCGTACAGTCGGTGTAAAATTTTCTAACCTCACAACCATCGCTAAGTTAACCCGTTCAGTCCCGTATTCATTCACGAACTCGTGTTGTAGACGTGTAATTTTTAAAATGTAAATCCATACATGGGTCAAGCGTGCTTGTAACGACCAGTAAACAACGTGACTGCGTGCTCTGAAATATTATCATCAGCGATTCATAAACCAGAGGTGCAGGAAGTTTTCACAGATCAGATCACTCGCAAGGAAGGCACTCAAAACACAGGAGTCTTATTGCTCTATGTGCATATAGTACCAGTCATACTTCACGCGCAACTTGTCCTCGGTCATGACAGAACGGATTAAAGTTTGCTTTTGACATGTTAAGGTTACGCTTAGAAAGGGTGCAATACAACTACGGGCGATAGTGTTTCTAAGCTACAGTGTACTCCGAACCACTTGATATAGTCTATTCGCAGTATCTTGTCACTTTTCGAATCAAACCTTTACAAAAAATCACACCATGCATGATGTGATTGGCTGTTTCCTAAATATGTCACGTATCACAAGTGTTTTATACTTCTGGTAAGATAAAAATATCCGTTTTTGGTTCAATTTACCTTTTGCTTTTATTTTATCTATACATAACATCATTTCATTTGTAATTAATATTAATAGAAACAGAAAGTTGGTGTGTTGGTAATATAATGATTATGTGAAGTCTGGGCCATCGGCGGAGCTCGGAGCTGTTCATACTGTCATTCTGGTCCCCCGACGACCATTTGTGTCTCAAAATTTCCCATTTTCCCTTAAAATTTCCCTTTTTCCATTAAAAAAATTCTCGTTTTTCTCTCAAAAAAGCACTGAGCCTCCCACTTGCAAAAACGAGTAGTAAAAGCGATTTTCGATCCATCGGAAGGTTTTTGGAGGCTCGCTTCTCGAGAACAGAGCACTGGTGGCCTTATTGGTTTTATAGGACTCATATAGATACACAGGGTCCAGGGTCCGGAGTCAGACCTGACCATCACCCATCTTGGTTCTGTCAGCCATCTTGTCCGCCATGTTAACATCGGTGACCTTGTTTTTGACCTTTGACTTTGACCCCAGTTACCTTTGACCTTGAATCCAGAACATTATCAAGATTCCAAAAAATTTTTAAAAATTCCAAAAAATCCCCAAATATTTATTTTAAAAATTGTTAAAATTGTATTTTAAAAATTATAAAATTAATTTTCTAGATGTTTGTGCTTAGAGGGGACGAGGGACTGGAACCAACTAGCCACCCAGTTATGATGTCACCCAACCGCCATGTTGTACATAGGTGACCTTAACCTTGATCCTATAACCGTGCCCTTGGATGACCTTGGGAACAAAAATTCGAGAAAAAATTGTAAAAATTGAATAAATTCATAAAAGTCAGCGAGCATATTATATTACTGACCATTATCGCCATCTTATGTCCAGATGTCCTTGACCTTTGGTACCTTGACGCTGGTGACCTTTGACCTTGATCCCAATAATTCGTCAAAAATTAAAAAAAGCCTAAGAATTTATATAGAAATATTATTAGTATTTTTCGAAATTATTTTTAAAACTTGCATTTTTTGAGATCCCCCACAGCACCACGTCCATAAGACGACTGACCCCTCTATACAATCACATTGAATTAACGTTCCACTCCTCTACCCACACACATTTGTTCATCCTGACGTATGCACTCCACCCACTATATTGGTTTTTTGGTATTTCATTTGTTTACATTTTCAACACCTAGGGGGCACTGGTGACTCCGACAAACATTTTAGATGTGGATGACCTTCACCTCGATCTCACATATGTGATCTTGACCTCATGGCCATGGCCTTAAATAACCTTGCACCCACAAAGAGTTTCTAAGAACTTCCATAAAATCAAAAAAATTCCCAAAAAATATATTAAAATATTTAAAATTAATTAAAGACTTTTTTCATCAATCTTTCGATCAATCATGCAATTCTTCGATCAATCAGCACCGCACACAGCACCGCAATCAGCACCTCAATCCCAATCCTTGAATCAATCCCAATCCTTCGATCAATCCCCATCCTTTGATCAATCCCCATCCTTTGATCAATCCCCATCCTTCGATTAATCGCAATCCATCTAGTAATTTGAATCCTTCGATAAATCCCAATCCTTGGCTCAATCCCGATCCTTCGATCTTTTCAATCTCAATTCTTCGATCGATCCTTCGATAAAACCTTTGATTTGTCCCCCAACTATTATAGAAATTGCATTCGTTCGCCAACGATCTCCAAATTTGTATATGTCAGCAGAATTAATGTTTTGAATGCAGTCAACCATACATGAATTTTTATATTAAGATCTTTATTATCATTTTATATGCAGATATTTCCGTTAATATTCGAGTACTGATAACACCACTTTAAAGTTGTGAGGGATAGAACTCAAGTATGAAGACAAAACATTTATTTTATAATAATTTATTATTATTTCGTAATTACAACTTCAGAAAAAAACATCGTGCGACATATTTCGGTTCCTTCAGTTTGATTGTATTTGTAGCAGGAGTTGTTTGCTCATCAGTATTTAAAGCCGACGAGCGTTTACTTTGAAGTTCGTAGACTTCACGCGAAAGTCATCCAAGTGTACATTCTGCACAAACCGACTCTACTACACTCATACCGTCTTTAGCATTAACTGCCTCATTATAATTGTCTGAGGAAACAGAACCCATCGATACAGCACGAGGTATTGCCGGCAACACTTGCTGTCTTCCAGTGACCGAATCTTCGCAAATCTCGGTACGTTCCTTCAATGTATCGCCTTGCACAAACTGCATGGGACCAATGTCGTAATGCTTCTTTGCGCGTAAAGGGCTCTTCCTACAGGTCGTTCTCTCATGCCGACGAGCATTTTGACCACAGGTGAAAACTCTATCACAGAATCGGCACTGGCGACAACCAGTCAACGATGATGCAGGTCGCAGCTCCATGATCGTTGAGGTCAAAGTCAAGCCTTCGTATTCATCAATTCATCTTTGTGGTATGACGAGAGAGCTCTTCCAAATCGATGTTCACCTCACGGTTTCAAGCTGTCAGAACGCCAACTGTCATTATTTTGTTCTGTATAATCGTGGTTCTTTTTACAACAAAGAGTCTAGCTTGTGTCCACAAAAGGACTTCCACCATAAAATTTATATGAGAAAATATGGGAGTACTCTGAGAGAACCTATATACTCGTTCGCCCCAGAATAAAACACGGTAATAATGCTGTATACACAAATATAAACATATAGCATTATTTTTAATTAATTTAATCATATTTATGTATAGCTATATAAGCTAAATATGTAAATGAAAATTATTTCAAATTGATTGTATGCATAATTATGTATATGCCTAAATATGGGAATATAAAATTACTTTAAATTTCTAAATTTATATATACATGTGCCTACAAACATATTTAAATAACATATTGTTATGTAAGGTTAAAGTTCACTGGGGTAAAGGTCAAAGGTAAACGTCATCAACACCTAACATGGCGGACAAGATGGCTGAGAGTACCAAGATGGCTGATGGTCAGGTCTAACTCTGGATCCTGGACCCTGTGTATCGATTTGGCATACCCTATGCCTATAAAACCAATATGGCCGCCACTGCTCTGCCCTCGAGAAGCGACCCTCCCAAAACCTTCCAATGGATCGAAAATTACCTTTGCTGCTCGTTTTTTGCAAGTGGGAGACTCGGTGCTTTTTTTTTTTTAAGGGAAAACGGACTTTTTAGAGAAAAAAAAGAAACTTTGAGGGAAAAATGTCCACCGGGGGATCGGAATAACAGAGCGTGAACAGCTCCGAGTTCCGCTGCCGAACGCCAATGCCCCAGACTCCCCATAATCATTGTAATGGTGATATCTAGTAACATATAGTTATTATGCAAAATATAGTTGAACTGAACGTGCCGGAATATGCGTTGCGTTGTGATTTTGGTGTACATTTCAAGAATTAGTTAAGGTTTGTTTGCATGAGGTAGAGGAATAGCTTGAAATCACTGCCCACAAATTCCTTGTTGTGTTCAGTGCTGGCCATAAATACCGCCCACGTAAATGTCGACAACCATGGACGCAAGTGTCTAACATCAATGTGTAATCAGCTCGTGTAAATAGAGCAAGAGTTGCAATATAACACGAGAGAACGTATTCTGCTCACGAACCTAAGGTATGTTCTACTTGCAGGCGTTGGCTGTGTTCATTGGGAGAAGCAGTTCTAGTTTTCGTGGAGTTGCGGTTGGCGGGGGCTGCGACAGAAAAGGTTTAATAAGCTCCTCCCGCTATACCGGCACCGGATTGCGGATCCTTTTCTTTCTTTCTTTTTTTTTTTTTTTTTGCTCGTCGCTCCTCGAATAACCCTCAAATGAACCGACAGAAAAACCAAGCTGCGACACGGACGGCCAGAACTAGCTTCGCTTGACTCCCGAGTCTTTTATCTCATTCTCCTCTGGGCCGCGAGGAGGGCGGCTAAAAATAGCAGCCTGGAGGAACCCTCCTCCTCTGGCTGGGTCTGGGTCTCCTGGGGCTGATCACCAATTACCTTGGCGACGCACCGTGGGCGGGCGCCGGCCCGACAAAGAGGGGCTGGACGTTTCGTCGGTTGCCTAGAGGTAGTTCGCCGAGGGGTGGGGAGAGGGAGACAGCCGACGAGTAGTTCCGGAAATAGCCGGGCTCCCGCAGCCGTTAAGGCCCTTACACAGTTGAAAACTTTAACATTCGACTTTACGATTTGACAATTCCGACATGTTGTTTCTTATGGAGATTGACACAATGGAATTGTCAAAGGCAAAGTCAAGCACTCTTGACTTTACGATTTCGAAAAGTTTAAATTTTAAACTCAAAGTCAAGCAGCCATTTTGCCGAGAACCTAAGAGAGGTTATGTGAAAAGTGTGTTATTTTATTGTAGGGTGATTTTAATCTCGGTATATTAAACAAATCTCGTCTTAAATTAAATAAATGGCAGAAAATATATAATGTGAAGAGGAAATGTATGAATTGGCATATTTTAATAAAGTAAGCAAATTAGTTTTTTGTTTTGAAATAAACTTTTAATATAAATCTAAGTCTTTTTAAAAACAAGTTCCGTAAAATGCATTCCTGGATAATACCATAATTATTTTCATAACAAGATACACATTTTTACGAAGCTCGCAAAACCGATGTTCAATTGTCTGAACTCTGATTTTACAATTGCAATGTCTATTGATGGTTTCGTCAGAGGAAAAGAAACGTAAAGACAAATGCTAAGGTTTTATATTGTGTAAGTAGCTTTACTCGAAGCGCTAGAGCGAGCCACCCCCAGCTCGCTATCACCGAGTCTCCTAGAACAATATAGTCCATTGACGGTTACTTACAACTTTTCTGAAGCCCTGATAAATATCTACTTCCAGGATATTCCTCCGCCTCATGCAAACATCGCTTAACCGAGTCTAGAAAATTGCACCAAAGGGACAGCGCACCGCATTCGTACGCACTCACTGTAATAGTATTTTGCATGAGAACTCTTTCTTATAGGCTGTTTACGGTAAAGTGAGCACTTTTTATGACCTAGTTACTTTTTATTTTAAGCCATGTTTATCGTCTTTAAATAAATATGTTCGTGTGAGTAATAAGCATAGTGTGTATATGCCATCGCACAAATTGGAAGTTAACATCTAAGGCTGAAATAAAATATGTTTATTGACTGTTATTCCAAATGAGAGGGCTTCCAAAGTGCTCACTTTACTGTGAATAGCCTATACTAGGGATTACCAACACACCTATTTTCTCACTGTTTTACTCATATTAATAATAAATGAAATATTATATTTTATGAATAAAAATAAGCAAAAGTTCAATTTAAAAAAAATAGGAGATTTGTATGTTAACACGAGTATAAAATGCTCGCGATACATAGCATTTTTAGGAACCAATTAAGCACGTTATACATGGAGGTGATTTTTCAAAGGTTTGAATCAAAAAGTGCGAAGAAACCACTAATAGACTATACCTTCGAGAATGCTGCACTTTTGAGGTTAGCTGTAGTATATTCGCTGTTTATTCACAGTTTTTGAATCAAACCTTTGGAAAACCATACTGTATATGACTTGTTTGGTTGTTTTCTTATTGTGTTATGTTTCACAGAGCGTTTTATACTTGTGTCGACATTAAAGTATGTTTATTTTTTGGTTAAATTGAAATTATATTTTTAATTTATTTATAAATTATATTTATAATTTATTTACAAATCATGTTTTATTTATAATTAGAATCAAATTAAATGGCGAGAAAGTAAGTGTGCTGTGAGAAATAGTTCTTATGCAAAATGTTATTAAAGTGGGTGAACTTGAGTGTGGTCCGTTGTCCTAGTGGTGTAATTTTCTACACTCGGGTAACCTATGATTGCATGTGGCGGATTTATATCCTGAAAGTAGAACTTATCAGAGCTATAGAAACGTAGGACGTAACGGTTAATAAACTACAACCGAAAGTGCTTACCTAAGATCCTTTTTTTGCGCGATAGAATATCGACTACAATAATTTCTATTATTGTTACTGAATCCAACAAAAGATTTCATATACAGTTCAAATAACATTCGTAACAGGTTATTCACGGTAATTCAGCACTTTTGATAGCCATTTCATTTGGAATAATAATCAATAAGTATGTTTTACTTTAGCCGTAGACGTCAACTTCCGAGTGCGGTGGAATATATACACTGTGTTTATTACTTACATGGAAATATTTATTTAAAAAGGTGTTTACAGGATGAAAATTGTCCGAAAGGAAAAAAATAACGAGGCCCTCAAAAGTGCTCAATTTACCGTGAACAGCCTATAACTGAGGTAACAGAATGAATTTCATTTCACGTGTTTTTTTTTTTTGTCGAAAGTGACAAAACTATGAGCAAACAGTTCACGAAAATAAGAAGTTAATCACTAAAGACTATCATTTCTTACTTTGTAAAATATAATATTTAGAATTTTAGTTCACGTTTAAATACACCCCCGCTGTTTGATGATTAACGTAATTAGATGCAAACTAGAAATTGAAATCAACAAAATTAACACCTTGCCTCAGAAATTTGTACATAATGTACAAGTTATTCTATACCGTAAAATCTGGTAAATAAGCACGTCGTTGTATTATATGCAAATAAATTACGTTTCATGCGATAGTGCGTGCTAACGTTCTACGATGGTATTGCGTCCTTTTCATGTGGCATGTGCGATCCCAATGACATATAAGTGCTAATTCCAAGCTTCTTTGACCAACATCTCTTAATGTATCGGTACTTGAAACAACAAAGTCTTTGCATGAAATCTCTGGAATTATTCAACCGATTGCCGCAAAATTTCACATACGAGCAATGCTATCTTAAGACACTCCCGCCATATATGATCTCAATAGTTCAGATTCCTAATATCAAAACTGGGGATATTTTATAAATATATGTGTGTATTTGTGCCTTAATACACTAACTGATAACTTATTTAGTGGGCCTTGCTGAAATTCAAATTCAACATTACTGTATGTTTCAGAAAGTTTAACTTATTCCCATACTGAAAGAAAAGACTTTCTGAGCCGACAATACATCTGCTTGTACAGTATATGGCCAAACAAATGTATAAGGTTAATTCATACAAAATTGTGTTTCAGAGGCAGATCTTGGTAACCCCACCAAAAGGTTTGGTCAGTTCAAGTGTATATTTTGTTAGCTGAATAAGATCAGTTTTTTGCATTTCAGAATTTGTTTAGCCAACAAAATATTTTGTTAAAGAATCTACTTATTTGTTCGGCCGTGCACAAACAAGTGTTTTGTAGGCTCAAACATTACTTTCTATCAGTGCACTACATTTTGCATTTAACAGATGGTGGTGTTCTTGTAGTGTCATATGGCATACATATATATGGCATAATCAACCATTTCGCACCCACTTTAATTTACGGCTGAATGTGTTGCAAACAAGAAATATAGCAGTAAGTGCTGTATTTAAGCCGGCACAACACTTGTTTGTGTCACAACCAGTGAGCAGTACGCTTCGTGTTCCGCTGCAAAGGCTAATCACGATAAAGTGAGCACTTTTGAAATAAACATTAGCAAAAAGTCACTGTCCCTGCCTGCATATATTTTATCGGGCGTACTGAGTGATATGCGTCCAGTGAAGTTGGTAACACGGGATGGAAAGTAGTTCCTTATCTTAGTGTCGAATAAAAAAGTGTTAAATAACCATTTGTGATAACTTTATTTCTTCGGTTTCTGTTTTTTTATGCGTCTGCGAGTAAAAAGGAGCATATTTGTAAATTATTTACTTTTCTAATAATTTCGCAGTTTCACTTTTCACTTGACCGACTTAAGAATAAAGTGATGAGACCCATGGCTATGTAAGTTTACATAAGGCAGTATAATACACATGTAAAGTGCATTCAAGTATATATTAAGCAGAGTTTTCAAAAGTGCTATTTTTTACTATTAAACCCCTATATAGGCTATTCACTGTAAAATGAGCATTCTTGGAATGCATGTTCAAGATCTACTTGTATGAACGTTGTGTATCCTTCCGCGTTATGGAAAATTAACATTGCCACGGGCCTCAAAACTTTATTCATGCGTGAGTCAGGTGAAATTGTGCACTTATTAAAAAAGTAAATTTGTTACAACTCTGGTCATTTTTACACTTCGATGCATTAAATAAAACAGAAAGCAAAAGAAATAGTTTAAGTTGGACGTTAAGAATTTAAGAATTGGAACTACTTTCCATTCATCGTTGGCAACTTTGCTGGGTGTATGTCACTCAGTGCGTCCATTGAAATATATGCATCATGGGCAGTGACATTTTGCTAAGGTTCATTTCTAAAGTGCTCACGTGATCGTGAACAGCCTTTAGTAACATGAACCATTAGTATCCTGGAACAGTGGCAAAGATAAAGATTCAGTTAGTCACAGGGAAGATCATTACGCATTGTGCTTACAATGTAGAGTATGGGCCAGAAATGACCCTGTTGTGGGTTATGCGCACAATTATGTTTAGGGATATGAATTGCTTAGAGTAATTTAAATCAATTTTGGTATGCTTAAATAACTGCTGTGTGCTTCAGTTGTCTGCAGTTTGTGGATAGGACTGCCAACATATCTCAGGAACTACTCAATTCTGGTTAAAATTTGCTTCTGCTTAGACACTTTGTAACACATGACTGTTATGCACGTAGTTGAATACCTCATCAAAACTTTCAGCAAGTATGTGTAATGCACGCTGATTATTTGTTTCGGAGAATTCTTTATTTCTTGATTACTGTTGCGGACGCTGCAGCGTGTAAAAAATACTCTTACGTGTATGGCGGACTAACGAACACAATAAATTGCGAGTCTGTTAATGTTGTACAAACTTCATATGAAAACTTTTGATCTTCTCATCCTCCAATCGCTTGAAACATCCAGCCTAATATTGAGTTTTTGTTTGGTGTAATAAGCAAATACTAATAGAACACAGGCGTAGTGGCTCTGAATACAAAAATATTTGAAATGACTAGTTCTACAGTTTTGTTTATATTAGATACGGTGGTCTATTCTTAACGTAAGTGAAGGGAATAGAATGACTTGTAAACTAAAAAATATATATATATCTCAGCCTGCAGTCGAAACTACCTTTAAATTCACATCTTAGCCCTAACTTGAACACAGAACTGTGGGGTCGGGTATTTATTGTCATATAACAACACCAGCTACAGAAGTTACCAACGTGGTGAAACTTGTATAAATGAAAATCCCAGGCTTAGAAAATTTAGTGAAATTTTTCCATAGGCACGAAAAAAAAAGTGTAACGATGCGTCATTTTTTTTAACCTGTAACAGCCATACAAAATTATGCGAGAAGTTTTATTGGCTGTTGTATGTAAATGAGGTGCATTGATATTGTAGTTGTTTAAACTCTATCTCATTACCAAAATACGCGAGGTTCATTCCCTTTGCGTTACATTCATCACCATTTTAATGCCCGTTCCCACCCGGTTCATTACCATTCTTCGATCACAGTGCGTTTCCTACGAGCATCCGAATTCGTTTCACAGTCCGATGCTCAAACAGCTGAGCGCCTGCTAAACGTATATATAGACTATTTTCAAAGCAGATACGTGTATGGCATTGCCGATGATGCAGGGGCGCGGGGCGCTTTTAACTGAAGATACTTTTTATGTACAGCATTTGACATACTCCCACAAAATGTGTATGGGCTGTTCACGGTAAAGTGAGCACTTTTTAAGGCCGTTCTAAATTTTCCCTTTCATCCTATTTCCACCTTCCTGCTGCTTTTTAATATAAGCATTGCAATGTGACCAATAAACACAGTTTATACATTTCACCAACCTCGAAATGTAATGCCTGAAGCTGCAATAAGATATATTTATTAGTGGTTAATGCCTGTTGGAAGGTCCATAAAGCGTGCTCACTTTACCGTGAACAGTCTATAGGTCCACTGAAGCGAAATTATGTGACATTTCCTTTGATGTATGTTCCATTTGCTGAAGAGCCGTTTTATGCTCTGGAGGTGGAACTCACGCCTGACTGGAAACGTCATTATTTGGGAGGTTCTGTAATGATTCGCCTCCGGACATTGATTGGTTAACGAAGTTCTGCTGTATTTCTGGCAAGTTTGGCCAGTTTTATGATTCGTCTGGAAGGAATTCTTAATGCACGGAGATATTTAATTTCGTTTTTTTTTTTTTTTTTTTTAATTCCAGCCTGTTACTGTGTTGAAATATTGCTTTTACCGCCCTGTAACGGCCGTTTATACTGCAAATGTGTTGACTAGAAACAAAGGTGACCAAATATTAATGACATGGTACTTTCACCACTGGATATAAATAATTCCTGTGAGTGTAAATAAATATGTTTTTTTTAACGTAAAATTTGATGTAACTGGTCACTGCTCACTAACACCCAAACCTTGATATTGTTAGTAGCACAAAAGCTTATGTCTTTCCTTTATTATGCAATATATAATAAAAAAATCTTAAAATAATTTTTTTTTTAAACAAGACATGCCTGTACTATAACACAGCTTTTAAATTAATGTTTTATAAAATCTTGATATTGAACGTTTTGTACATTTTTCAATTTGTTCATACCTGTTTAAGCGAATTCTAAATTTGAAATTTTCTTCTCAATTCTATCTTGGTCTGTAATCTAACATACAATTACCCTAAAAGTTCGGATCATACCAGCAGCTGCTAGAAATCAGAAATTAATAACCTTTTGTAAAGAATGCTATATCTATATAATTACCATTTATGACTCGGACGTCTGCAAGTATTTTCATTGGTGTATTAATATGAGTATTTGTTAGTATTTGTTAGCGTGACATATTTTGTAACTCTTGTAACTCATTGTGTTGTGTGATCACCTTTGATAGTCCGGCACCAAATTGAACCATTCTTAAAGTCAAATTTCTTATTTTTGGTTTACGTATAAGCCTTCCGGCAAATGTAAAAAACATGCAGTGTAGAAATTAAGTTGAGTCAAACATAAATTAACATATCGTTGTTTGTTGAACATATGAAATGCCAAATGGTAAATTATTTTTAAAGATAAAACGGATTAATTATTTCAAACTTTAAATTATGGAGATATTTTATTTATGACAAACGTTTTGTTTACTATTTATAATCACCGTATTAATCGCTATATATATATATATATATATATATATATATATATATATATATATATATATATATATATATATATATATATATATATATAAAAGTGGTCAAATAGTTAAAAGTGTAAAAAATGACACGTATTTGGAAACTTCACGCTATAAATAAATATTTCCTCCCCTCCTATCCATATTTTAGAATTCGATTCAGTAGTTTATTTTAAAAAAAATTAGTTCTTTTATATATACTAATATATATATATATATATATATATATTATATATAATATATATATATTATATATATATTTATATATTATTTTTAAAAAATCAGTTCTTTTATATATACTAATATATATATATATATATATATATATATATATATATATATATATATATATTAGTATATATAAAAGAACTAATTTTTTTTTAAATAAACTACTGAATCGAATTCTAAAATATGGATAGGAGGGGAGGAAATATTTATTTATAGCGTGAAGTTTCCAAATACGTGTCATTTTTTACACTTTTAACTATTTGACCACTTTTTTGACACGCCCTAAAATACTCTGAGTGACGAACATACCAGCGACAAAAGAAACACTCAGTCCCGTTAGTAAAATAAATATTTGATTGCTTTATTAAACTTATTATATTAGCTCGAGAATTCATATTTATGTTAAATATAGCCCAGTATGACGCCTCAGTGGCCATCACGGAGCTCATCAGATATTATTTATTAAAAAGGCCAATTAATTATATATAAATAGGATTAATGTTTTTAGGTTAGAAATTTTTCGGCCCATTTATGACGTGGTAATATATGTACTTTCTTTTATTTCCAGGTGAGTGCAGAAATTCCTCCAAACCAGCGGTGTAAGATACCACAGGATGCCTCCTTTACTGGTGGACAATGAAAATGAAACTGTGCGTATTCCCAAAGCATTGTTTATGTGGTGTTTATTAATATAGAATATAAAATAATTTTTTTTCTTGAAATAAATATTTTTATGTTTTAAATGGAGTGTGTTGAAAGTGTACGTAAATTTCGTTCAAGCACACTGGTTTTTATTGGTTATCCTGCTCGCTTTGGACCTCAAGCTCAAACCCTGGCTACAGGAGGATTTTTGTCATCTGAGAAGTGCAGCAAACCATGAGCACAGCTGAGGTGACAAATTTTTCAGGTATCCGTGTTTCTCCCTTCCTGCCTTCATTATGAAAACCTCCCTCCTTCCCTCTATTAGAGTTGGGCCACACGGACAAGCACTTATCAGGCTGGTCATGCGTCACTCGCATGGTAGGAAGACCAAACTGGTGCTCGTTTGTGACCAACCACCACCACCGACTCAATAACAAGTGGGTTCGGATCCCTCTGTCATCAGCGACGTCCCGTCGTGTTCAGCCTGTTTGTGCATAGCCGTGTGGTGTAAAGACCAGATGGATTTTTTTTTCTCCATACTGGCTCGGAATGGAAGGTCTTTCCCTAGGTAACTAGGTCCGCCTTGTGCTAACCTTCCGCGGAGAAAAATAAAACTGCATGAACAAAGCGGGATCATTTGATTCTCAAATCCTGGCGGTTTACAAATCTGCACCTCTTATTCACACGTTTGTCGTAAACATGGCTACGAGGTCGCAAAATATTTTACAATTGTAATAGAATAAACAGTTTTTCTAAGTAAAAAAATTAGTTCTTTTTCCAGGAGTTTAACACCAGCGACAAACAAAACATACAAAGTTGTGTTTTCACTGTGTAATATCTTGAGTGTGTGCATAATTAAGTTGTGGCTGGATACGCTTACACTGAGCGCTACACGTTCACAACAAGATAAAACTTCAAAGATCTGTACTTTTTTTTAATTTTTGTGATTTGCCAGTTTACTGACATCCTACCTAGACAATTTCTGACCAGTGACGAATATTTATCACTTGAGTTCCTATACTCTGTGTGGTAAAGTCAGAGATGATAATAGCACCTAACAGAAGTCTCAGGCTCTTTTCCAAGATTGTGAAGTATAGCTTGGTGGCAAATATTTACGACAAACAACCGGGTGTAACAGAACCATATGACACGCCGAGGAAATGAGTAATTTAAGCTTGCCGCAATGCGTGACATACAAGTTTAAAAATTCTCTGTTCGACTTCAAAAACAGAATAAAATACAAATAAACAAACGCTGGGGATAATTCCACAATGAATAGTGCAGTTATTCTGGCGCTTTGAGACACTGACTTTTAATAAACTCTCTACAAAATATCCCTCAGAAAGCCAAGTCAAAAGTGATATTTTTAATGTAACAGATCTTATCAATGTAATATATTATTATAAATTACTCCATGTAATGAGTAGACAGTAAAAATAAATTACTGTTTTTAAAGGCAACCGCATATGAACTTCTGATATAGGTAACAGTATAAACGACTGCGATATATACAGTATACAGTCTATACATAATCGAAACAGGCAGCTTTTTTTCAGTCTGTAGTGTTAAGTTGATTTGTAAAAATACTTTTGTACTTTTCATGACTTCAAGCGTTTTATAGTTATCATTTATTTACACCATATTTGTATATTTTAAAGTCCAGGAGAGCAATATACAGTGAAAACGGGCAATAGTGAATAACAACGTTGGATTTAATTTTCTATCGGTTTTTTTCAGTTCTAAAACAATTAAATGATAGCTCCCGTAATCTCTAACTACCTCTGTTATTAAGTGTATTTTCACTAAGCGACATAAATTCACATCGTCGATGACATGCCATATTTTAACTGTCTTTATTTACCTTTTCTACCGTGAAACTTTTCCTTCAGCTGCGTCGTGCATACCTGGAGCTATCATGCACGTTGTGTGTGTGTGTGTGTGTGAGAGAGAGAGAGAGCGAGAGGGAGAGAGAGGGTGAGCGAGTAAAAAAAAAAGGGGGGGGTAAAGGAACGCTTACGATAACACAGGCACGCCCATCAAATATCTCATCCTTTCTGTTCTCACAGCAATGAACTGTTGAAAAGTCATGAGCCGTGCAGCTATGGGGCATTAAGCAGGGGTATAATGTGCTCCGTGTCCCCATAAGCGTCTTCAAAATCCCTGTGTCTGCATGTGCCTCCAGAAAATAACCGTGTAGTAATTTTCAAACTCGAAAACAACACTTTTGAAAAATACAGAGAACATGGAACTTCTCAGTAGCCTGGTATTTGAACACTGGTCGTACCCGGATGTTACTCAAAAATGCAAAACTGTTTTTATGTAGTTCGCATTTGTTTTTGCTGCCTCTGCTAGAACTTATAAATAATTTTTGTTCCAGTTGTCATGTTATCTGATGCATAATGTTAATAAATTAATGCTCAGCTGTAATTATAATTATTTAACCATCTTACTGAGTAAAAGGCTTCCAGTGAAATAATGACTGTTAATTCAGGCGTCAAAATAATTTAATGCACTGACAAAAAACTTGCCCCTGCAGAACGAAATATTAGAAATGAAACACAGCAAAGTGCGTGGTACTGTAATTTATTTTACAAAAACTGTGCCCTCATATTTATTTTAATTCTGATTGTTTAGTTGGAGTAGCTGTGAACTGTAAACATATGTTCTCTTTTTGTGTTCAGTGCCTTTGTGCGTGTTATTTGAGATGGTACAGACGTTATTTTATAAGGAACTCTAGAAAACGTATTACTGTAAGTAGAAACCCTATCATTTCGTTTTTAGCATACTTCCGGAAAGAAAGAAAGGCGTACGAGATCACTTTCCTGACTGTCTGTGTGTGTATGTGTGGTGTGTGTGTTGTGTGTGTGTTGTGTGTGTGTGTGTGTTGGGGTGTGTGTCCGTCACCTCTATTTCAGTTATTGAACGCGTGAACCAAATTTCACCAAACTCGGTACCTACACATATAATAATGAATAAGGACACCTTAATTTTATAGTTTTCGACCACGTAGGACATTTACTTTCAAAATGGCGGCAATTTAAAAATATTGGGTGATACGTCATATCTCAGGAACCATTCGAGATATTTAAACCAAATTTTCTCTGCTGGCAGACCATTGTGTCAGCATTAAATTTTGAGGTGGATATTTTTATTGGTCGGGCCATTTTGGCAAATACACTAATTTATAAAATAAATAGTTTACATTATATCTCGAAAACTATTCAACCATTTCTCACTGAAATTGCCATGTAAGTAATACTATGGTAGGCCATGTAAACGTAAGTGATTGAACTTGATTAGTTACTTAGTTTCAAAATGGCGGCAATACAAAATGTTTTGCTTATTTACTATATCTGCCATACCTTTCAACCAATTACGACCAATTTGTGTATACTGAAAGTATATATTACATGTATCATATATACCAACAAATACCCACTATCAGTGACCTATCAGTCATTTTGTGTTATTTACTGCGACATGCATTGTGTTTCACCGGATACTTAGATTAAATATGGCATGTAATTTTATAAATAGACTAATTTTGTTGCGTATGAATTATAATGCACTTTTCTTTTGAGACCTTCAAGCAACCTTCAAGCAAATTACAAAACCACAGACCTAGCAACATCCTACTCACACGTTGACCGTCAATGTTGTGAAGTTGTTAGAATTTCAAATGTGTAATTACTACGCAATTATTACGCCAAAATTATTAACCAAGGTAAACAAATTTCAATGGCCACATATATACATATTGAACACACTTTAAGTAATATGTTAAGACGTACATAGAATTATTTTCAAATTTCCAATAACACACTGTCATTGTTACTATATATATAGCTCTATTTTGACGTTTGACCGTTCGCGGTTGAGATTTTCTTGAAAGCACTGCTTACGATCTACTTTTCTCCTCTTTTATATACTTCCACCATATTTTACATTTACATTGTCAGGGGCCTAATGACTTTATTCTTTCTTCATTAAAGCCAAAACGCGAAATTGTCACGAACCCAATTGTGTTAATAGCAAGCCAGTTCAACACGCAAGGGGAAAAAAACACGCCAACTAGATCCGCCGTTAATGTATTTAAACAACGCTTTTACAGCACAAAGGCAACACGGAAATATTTGACTTAATTAGCTGCCAACGTAACTGGGAACCAGTATGCCAGTTAGCACACATGCAGTCAACGGGCATTTTTTTTCTTCAAAAGTTGATTTCAAAATTGCTTACTTTGCCGTGAACAGCCAGTAAAATAAGTGCACCTAGAGGACAATATAATTTTAGGTATTGATTTCGAAAACGCTTGATTAAAATAGCGTTGATCCTACATTGGGTCACTGTTTTGGCATCTTCATTTGAGTCAGGCCTTTGGCCTTCCGTAGTAGCTAAAGGCCGTCTATGATAAAGTAAGCACTTTTGAAATCAACCTCTGAAAAGTGTCACTGCCCACACCTGCAGATATTTTAACGGGTACACGGTGTGGCATGCGGCCTGTGAGGTTGGTACCGACAGAGGGGAAGTAGTCCGATGTCTTGACGGTGATTTAAAAGCTTCAGGTTAACATTTGCGAATATGGAAATTATTTCTTTAGTTTCCTGATTTCTAAATGCATACAAATGTATTAATGGTAATCACATGTGTAATGTATTTATTTTCCCTATTATTTCGCAGCTTCACTCGACCGACGCATGAATAAAGTGATGAAGCCAGTGGCAATGTTAATTTTACGTACTGTAGAAGAATACACGACGTGCCTACAAGGGATTCCGAAAGTGCCCAGTTTATTGTGCTGCACAGCCTTTATCAACACGAACGCATCAGATAAGGACCTCAATGCACTAGGTGATAGAGAGGGTTTGCAGACGAAATAGCTGACTCGACGTGATATGGCCATGCGAGAATCCACGCCCCTGTGAGCCCATTGAGTCCGCTGGACACGACCAGGTAGGCCACCGTCCCTTCCCTCAGTCCGCACACCAATCACAGGTGGTAAGGAAGGTCCTTTGATCACGTGTGACGTGCGGTCGTATTACGGTGTACGTCAGCTATAGCAGGTCGCCGCTCGCGGCGTATAGCCGTTCTCGCTGATTGCTGCAGCGACATGCTACCGCCACGTGATTATGGCATTAGCGTCGCAGAGACCATTAATACCCGGTTGCACCAACATCTTTCCCGATCCGAGATCAAATGATCCTAGTTCCGAACCAGGATCCAGTTTGATCTTGGTTCCAATGTAAAAGTGTTGCACCTACGAAATTTCATGATTCTGGATCTACGATTCGTCGATCTTGATTCCAAAGTGAGAGATCGAGATTAAGTATAAGACAAATTTTGCTATTGGTTCGTAATATATGACGTCATGGAAGTAGGTGTATTTTTCCCTATAGATAAAACTATATGTGTGATGTTTTATCTATTTTAATTGAATTATTGTTGTACGAATTTTACTGAATAATATTCAAGTGCGTATAATGTTGTTTAAATTTCCCAAGAAAACAATCGAACGTAGTTCTATCTGTTAGCGTAATTTCAAACTACATTTGTCGACGATAGCTGCTGATCTCGAATCGAGATTTCGAACCGCCAATTTCGGCAGTTCGAAATGAACTTCATCTCGATCTCCAGTCAACTCTGGACTCTAATGGTGCAACAGTTTTCTGTGTTGATCTTAGATCCGAACTCGGATCGAGTTTCAAGTCACGTTGGTGCAACTGGGCATAGCCTCCGGTTATTGATCGCCTCTACGCAAGAGGCGTTAATTTGCACGCTTTTTGTCGGCAACGTGGCCCTAATGTTCCTAATATGTCATTGTGTGATAATAAAGAAAAAGTTCTTCGCGTTATAGTACCCCTTTAAAATACTTCCGAAATAAATATTTTCATGGCAACATGCGTTTGTAGCCTTTTTCACTTTTAAGAAATACAAATTAAAGAAGAGAAGAGGATATATATTACTGCGATCTTACATTTTTTGAATAATCACGACAGCCTTGCATTCGAGATCGTCTTTTACGTTGTTTGTTTTCTAAGCATAGTATAAAGTTTGGTAAATTTTCTAACGTTTACATTGTTTGACTTTTTTTGCTATCCTTACCTCCATATATGACCAAGCATGTTTATCGCTTAATTCTGCGCATTTATCAGTTAAAAATAAACAAAGGCGGTGTATCTCTAACAATTAAATAAATTTTGTGAAGTTGTCAACTATTGGTTTTCTGTACTGCATCGAAATTTCCATAAACTTTTCGGAATGGAAATTCGGGGGGAAAAAAAAGGGGGGGGGGTGTTTGGGGTCAAATAATTCTCTAAAGGAGGATCAGGCCTCGCCATATTGGATTTACGAAATTTTCGTCGAAACTTGCGGTACGGATTTTATATTCTATTTTGGGCATCGACAAGGCATAGGGCATTGCCTTGTGCATGTTCTAAAACATGTATTGATATACGCTTGTTGCCAGGATCATTTCAGTAACCGCCGCAAGATAAAATTACTTGTTTCTTACCAGCAGTCACTAGTCAAAAATTAATGAGCGTGGTAGAGTGGCAACCGTTTGATAAAACTTTGGAAACTATTATTTATGCCATGTCGTACCAAAAATTTCGTAAGATTTTCTTGTATGGAAATTATGGCAAAAAAAAACTATACTAAGCAGAGAGGCTCCGAAATTCAAAATACTTTTCAAATAAAATATTTTCATCCAATGGATTCATTCGCCAAGTAACTGCCTACGTTAGCCCTGCCTTCCCCTTAGGAGCGTACTTACAATTACCAGTGAAGTTCTGATCAGTGGGGGTGAGTTCATCTCAGTGTTTTACCATCTATTTCCAGACAAGCGACAGCGTGGCTTGGTGATTGTTAACATTTCCATTCTCCTGCCATCAGATTATAATCTTAAATAGTCAGGTTGCGTAAAATAACTGCTATGGAATTGAACATGTCAAGTTCAAATGCATTAATTTCCGTGTCCCCGGAACTCAATACTGGAATTCAAAGATGGTACAACCTGACACGTTAAATCGTTCGTACTTTCACAGTTTTGGGAAACTTCTGCTCTGAAGACGTAGACCGGGTGTCAGAATTTTGGCATTTCTAACGCGATTATCAGTAATTCTTCGGATTCGTGTATTTGTATTCGACATTGCACTTCAAACGAACAATTGTTGAAGAAATTTCTTGTTATGCCGTATATAAAAAATATATAAATGAATTCGAAGATAACTGATAATAATCGCGTTAGAAATACCTAAATGCCAAGACCCTGTCTACGTCTTCAGAGCAGAAGTTTCCGAAAATGGTGAAAGAAAAAATGACTTAACGTGTAAGATCGTATCATCTTTGAGTTCCATGGTTGAGTTCCAGGGCCACTAAAATTAGTGAATTTTAACTTGACATGTTTAATTTCATAGTGGTTCTGTTGAAACAGCTTTCCAATATGCTTAGGTCTATAAAACATTCTAATAACATGTTATAAAGGCGTGCAGTTCACAAAAGGTAACAAGTTAGAATAAACTTTTCTGTATGCTTTCGTTTCTCCATTACCAACAATAAAAACCGAATAATGTTATTTTTTTTAATATACAGATACGTGGATATGATAATATGATAATTGACAATTGCGTTGGAAATACTTAAATGGAGAGACTGAACCTAGGCATTTATATTTCAACAAACCTTACGACGTTTTAGGTATGTACGTTATCTAAACACCTAAACTTGATAAAATATGAATTTCGACATTCGTCAGATTATTTTATTTATTTTTTTATTTCTTTACTTTTTGCAAACAGAACATTTTCACACACACACACACACACACACACACACACACACACACACACACACACACACGGCAGTTTTTTTGCATATCCAAAATTTAAAATGAGATGACCGGGAAAACTTTCATTTCGTAATTTTCAATCAATCATCTCCGGAGTTCAGGAAACGTAAAATAATACAAAAAAAATGTTTATTTGGTGTTGCATACAAAATCGTGTCTAGCAGAGTATTTTTTCATTATAAAATCCCGAACGTGATTTGTGAAGAGCTTCTCACGTCATCCATTACGTTACGCGAGCTTTGAATTAGTTTCCGCCAACCTACACGATCATCTTGGAGTAGGTACGAATTATTAGTTCTAGTGTAGAGTATCCGCCAGTTAAAAACAAAACCTCTAGATAAAAGAAACAACTTGTTATGTCTAAGTTAGTATGCTGTGTCACGTACAAAGCAGAGTAAAATACAACATAGGCCTGCTGCTGTGTTACGACAAAATACTGTGACGGGACGGGCAGCATCAGCTATTCTGCGTCGGCCACGAAGCCATAGCTCTTGGGGTGGGCGAGTCCATTGGGTTACAGGGCGGGGAGGGCGGTCCAATATAGAGCCCGCGCGTCCACAGCGGTAAGTGGTTTTACTCCTCCCACGTGCGAAGCATGGCTGACATTGATTTTTCCCTTATATCCTCGTGAAAACAAAAAAATGTCGCATCGTAAATATCACAACGGAAGATGTAGTTCCATCTTACCTGGTATCTGTGTAAGTTGTGTTTATGTCGTCAGTGTTGCAGAGATTCACGCGAAAATTTAAGAATGCTACAAAACTGATCATCGCTTGGAAGAAAATTATAAAAGTACCGCCTACGTTTACAAGCAGAGTTAATCTAAAACGCATATTTAATTTTTGTGCTCCTACTAATACTGGTAGGCTGATCATGGTAATAGGCTGATAACAGTAAAATGAGCACTTTTAAAAGCCCTGCTTAAGATCTACTTGTATGCACGTTGTGTATTTCTCCGCATTAAGTAAAAGTAACATTGCCATGGGCCTCATCACTTTATTCGTGCATCGGTCAAGTGAAACTGTGAAATTATTAGGAAAGGAATTACTTTAAAAATCTGCTAATTTTTACACTACTGTGCATTAAAAAAAAGACACAGAAAGCGAAAGAAATAATTCTAAGTAATCACACATGGTTACCTAACATATCCCTCAGTGCGCCCATTAAAATATATTCATGCAAGGGCAGTGACTTTTTTCTAAGGTTCATTTCTAAAGTGCTCACTTTATCGTGAACAGCTTATAAAAGTAATGAAGATTGTGGTTTACACCATAATCCAACTCAGGCTCACTTTTCAAAACGGCATTCCATAGCTTTTTAGTGATTCGAACCTGTGGTCTAGATGTTTGAAAGCGGCACTGTAGCGAACCTTGGTCACTTACATCAAACAAAAGCCTTGTAGTGAGATTTTTTTCTTTCCCTGGAAGAGCAAGTGCTGAAATTTTTAATGCAGATACGAGATAATATTTGAAGCACACTATAGCCCACGTCTGAGATTCATCCCGCTGCGAAGACGGGACAGTTTGGATGGGAAGTGAAATCGAACGGCCGGATTGACCCTGAGAGAAACGAATGAGCTACATGTTAGAATTTCTCGGCGGGACTAGCAGATGTGATTACAAAATACTTAGCTACTAGAGTCTGGCACTGAACCAAGGTTTGTAACCGTCTTCCGTAACAGTGTCCTCGTTCTTTTTTGTCAGTTTAAACACCCCAAGCTTCCGTTATTCACGTCGTTTAATCTCCATCCCTCCCACCCTCTCCCGGGCCTAGCAAATTATACCTACAATAAACAACACCATATTTTATCCTTTTTTTTTTTCCCTCCCCTAACATGGCCGTATGATTAATGATTTTGGAGGGAATTCTCGAAATTTAATTGGTTTACTATCATTTTAAAAAGTTTTGAAGTAACAGTTTAAATTATTTCTTTCTTTATACTGCATTTTTTTTTTCAACCAAACGCCTTCTAAGATGTGTAGAGGAAAGTTTGTGTGTTATATCTTAAACTTACCTGCATTCCACAATATATTTAGTAAAAACCAGTGCTCAAATGCGAAATAAATGAGGAATAATGTTTTTTTTTTTTAATTCGCATGCTATAGAAACGCACATAATATACAAAGATTTTTCAATATACCTATGGTCGTGAACCCGCCTGTTGAAACCACGTGATTAGTGATACAATGCCTACTTTAATAGCAGGAAAGAAATGGTACGAGCGAAGCTGTTGTTTTTTTTTCTGTGTCCCCGCCATATTTGTAGATAAGTTACTTCTTCAGACTATATTTTATTCCCTTAACACAAGACCTTGTCATCTATGCTTTTGAGAGCTAAAAAAATTGCAGATTCATTAGTTACATCTACAACTCGTTTTTCCATTCCAGCAGAGGACTGGTACAGGCTGTTCACGGTAAAATGAGCACATTTGAAAGACCTACTTGTGTTCTACTTATATGCACATTTTTTATTCTTCTACCTTATGAGAAATTAACACTGCCATGGGCCTTATCACTTTATTCATGCGTGGGCCAAGTGCAACTTAAAAAATTAGGAAAGTAAATGCTATACAAATTAACTAATTTTTATACTTTGATCCATTAAACAAACAGAAAACAAAATACATAATTTTAAGTTATCGCAAATTGTTACCTAATACTTTTTATTCAAGTAATTTTTCTAATAATTTTACAGTTTCACTTGACCGACGCATGAATAAAGTGCTGAGGCTCGTGGTAATGTTAATTTTACATATGGCGGAAGAAGACACAACGTGCATACAAGTAAATCTTAAGCAGGGCATTCAAAAGTGTTCATTTTACCGTGAACATCATATATTAGAATATATGCATGCACAGGCAGTGACTTTTTCATAAGGTTCATTTCTATAGTGCTCACTTTATCTTGAATAGCCTTTATACAACGTCATCATCGGCATATCGCTCTCAGTGTCTTTGTTCTCATCCAGAGGCGGTTGGCATCGCCACACGACGCCTCCTCTCCGCAAGCTACGTGTCCTGCAGGAATACCAACTGCTTTAACCGCCCCGGGCGAATACGCACTGCAGTTGTACTACCGCTGATGAGGACGTTAAATATGTATCCGCCTTAAATGCGGCGGGCTATTATTCACGGCGCTCGGAGAGCGGGTACACCGGTGCACAGTGCCAGGTCGACAGCAAACCGCCCTAACACCGCGATAATTAGTTTCCCCCTCGTTTCCCCTCACCCGAGGCGAGTCTTTACGTGACCTCCCGACCCCGAGCAGTTGTCCTCACAGCCCGCTCGCGGGAAGAGCAAGCAAAATATTCCAAATGGAAATTAAAAGCTCTTTCCTTCCTTTATTTTCCGCTGCTATCACTTGACTGGAAAACAAGGGTTGGGGGGGGGGGGGGGATATTGCATTTAATTTCCTCGTCGCGGAAACTCTCTCCGGGGTTTAAAATACTCTTCGCTGCGGGATGTTTAAAGGTGCCGTTCTCCATTACGCATTTTCACGCATCCGTTTCCTCGAATGATAGGAGAGCTAAAGGAGGCCATGACACGTAGGTAAGATGTCTCATCGCCTGCATCTACGCGCAAGGCATTGAACTGGCAGTGGCACGCTCATTTTACACCACAAAAAATATAAACGCATGCTGCAAGACCTATACAGTTTTTTGTATTTTTTAACTTATTACTGGTACCTCAAAAGGGTGACAAATTTAACCATTCATTATTTTTAATACACATTACAAAAGGTAACATAAAAATATAGACCATCCTTCGAAAATGAAAAGAATCTTACGAGGAATAATCACATGCAGAATATTTATTTTTTTGCTCGACGGCGTACTGCGAATAGTTTATCACCCTCCTTTGAATGTTACAATCAAGGACAGCGACATGGATGCAGCTATCGGTTCCTCTCTCCCCACTAGTTCTCCGACTTGCATCATTTTGCTCCTTATATATATATATATATATATTTTATATATATATATATATACATTCTGCGGAGATAACGGAGAAGATAAAGCGAAAAATATTTGTATTTACATTGTAAAAATTTTACTATTGGACCAAATTAGAAAAAATTCTGATAGAAATTTGTTGAAAGAAAAAGGCCCAATATGTTGGAATTTAAATTATTTCGACTTTAAATCAAAATAAACTTAACTATATTTTTCGTTTAATTTATCAAGTTCATTTAAAACATTTCCCATTGATCGGCTGGTAAAAAAAACGTTTGTGTATGAAGCATTGTACAATCCACCGCACAAGTTGCAAGATTCTAAAGTTTGCAATTTCAGCAGCGATTATAAAGCCTCTTAAAAGTGTTTCGTAAGGAGACATCACTCCAAAATATTGAACGGTTTTTGAATAAAAAGTTTTTTAGTTGAATATGTACGTACATTTGGCCGCCACGGTAGGAAGGGCCTTAAGGTGACAGCCATTCGGCTCTTCCAAAAGTGCAACAGTAATTTTGAACAATCCCACAGGTTATGCAGTAAGGATTCCGATGACAATTTTTCAGCGACAAGCACAATATTTAGTTTCACTAATTTTTTTATGTCGCACCGAAGGTGAAACCGTATGAATGCATTCCGAGTAGTCTAATATTCTGTTACAAATTAAATCATCACTGATGTACGTTTTCGCAAATACGGGATGGTTACATTCCAAGCATATAATAGAGTTTTTAGTTAAGTATTCTGATGTTCTCGTATTCAAACTCAATGACATGCTAGCACATACGTATGATGAATTAATAATAAATTTATCTAATCTGTATACCTTTTGTTAGCACTTGAATATTCCTCATGTGAAAAAAAAATAGACGTACCTAACGAAAAAAAAAGAAGCATTTATTTGTGGTTACGACACTGTGGCTATTGCAGGAATTCATATGTAGCAGCGGAAGTCACATACATGCCAAACTGCGCTCTGGCACAAACATCCGCAACTAATAGTGGAGTAAAAGTCCACACTGCGTGTTTAATGGAGATATTTGAGCTACCCTAGTGAATTCCCAGCACGCACATTTTAAAATGTTTAAAATACATATGTCCGTTCTGCAGTTGACCTACAGTAATGTGATTACTGCTTCCGTTACTGTTAAATGAAAATATGAGTGTTAGCTTTAACATACAATCTCCTTAAAATTCCCATTTTATCTTTTAAAATTGGACACTCTGCTCTCAGTGTTTGCACAAGATTTGTCTTCAATTATAGTTAGTCCAAGGGCGCTCCAAGAGGAAAAGTGTGTTGATGCATTAGCCCCTCAATAGTTGAAATGAAAATTGGTATACCATTTCATATAATTTATATATATCACGTCATCCGAAATTCTTCCTTCTGCTGTCACAGACTTTGCAGAAAATCGTAAATGTTGCAACAAATAATGTAACGATGATGGAGTAGAATGTTCAGGAGAGGACGAAGAAATTGAGCAAAGAGATACCGGATTTTATAACAATTCAAGATATTCCTAGTTCAGTTTCTACAGTGAAGGCGAGAAAGTTTAGATTAGAAGTGAAACCAGAAGGCTTGACTGACTCTGAGATAAACGAATGAGCTACGTGTTCGAATTTTCTCGGAGGGACTAGCACGTGTTACTTTGGTATTACTTTCACAACACACCGATTTATTCAATGTTTTTTAATCTGAAGTTGAGAAAGACTACATTTTATTTGAATAATGTTGATTTGGTCACGAGTTAATCAAAGTTTTAAAAATTCTTTTTTTGCCTATCTATGCCACTTTTTCATTGCATTAAATTTTATTTTTCGGTTACTTGTCAAATTTTATTAGTTGTTTAATTTAATAATTGAAAGATTTTTTTTTTGTTGTTGTTGGACTTATCGTATTTAAAAAAGAATTTGCACCAGATCAAGCTGATGTCTAACAAAATTTTAGTCAGAATGTGAATTTAGTAGTTCAATTTGTTGAAATAAAAAAATGTTTTCATATTTTATTAAAGGCGAAATAGGATTTTATAATGGTAAAATAAGAGCACATAAAAAATATGTTTTCTATAAGATTCTTTTTACAAGCCCTTGCTTTAGTTATAATAAAATCTTATCTTTATATATTTATCTTGATTTAATATAATAAATTCTTGTAGATAACATACATAATTATAATATGCTGGTAATGCTAAATTTTACATATGCTTTTTAGAGAACTGCGCTTACAATACATGGTAATTGCATGATTAAAGCTAAAACATACTGATTATTATTGACCCAGAAGATACCCGAGAAAGAATATTATTTCTCTAACGCCGGAGATGATTGATAAGGAAGTTTTTCCAAACCTTAGAATTAAGATGTAATGTAGGAGTCTATCAAAACTTCCGCAATATCACAAATTACCATTTATTGGCGGGACTGAATAAATCCTGGGTTTCTAATTCACAAGTATGCTAGAGTAAAATTCAGATGTAATTATCTTTGTGTATTTTGTTTATGAAATTACAGTGAATTTGTATTGTAATTAGTTTTCATTAATAGTAAAATGCATGATTTCTGTAGTTATGATTCAGTGTCTTTTTTTAAGTATAATAGAAGTCCGCTTGATAACATTATACAATGTTTTCAGGGTATGCATTTTGATCTGAGGACTGATTAAATATCTAATGTGTTATAATAAGGTTTATACTGTACACATATTGCACGCTTATATATGATCAAGAAATACATATATTAATTTACACTGTAACTTCAACTTTACTCAGATAATAGTAGGTGTGGAAATTCAAACCAAGCTTGAATTTTAACAAAATACCTCTTACAATGAATAATATGAAAAGTTGAAGTATGTATACACTACTAATAATAAATTATTAGGTAAAATAATTAGATTATAAGTTAATTATATTTGTCGGTAGTTATTTATTATCTATTAAATTCTAATAGTATACCGTATAATTTATGTTCATGCTTGATTACCTAAAGCTCGTGTGGAGGCCCCCATTCCTAGTTCAATAATTCTGACTAATGTGTAATTGAAGTTAAGAGGGTATGGTTTGTTTAGTTTTTTTTTGTTTGTTAGTAATTCTGGTTGAAGATATAATTTTATTTGAGTTGGCATTATATCGTTAGGGGGTTTATTTACTATATTAGTTTCTATACATAAAAAAAATTTAAGAAATTTTATATTTATTCTTCTGTATTCATATAGATTTAGTATTAGATATACCATTGTGTACTAAACATGTATGAACAACAGAAGAATAATCAAACTTTTGTTTCTCCGGTAACACGTGAAACCTCAAGTGACTCTGAGGTAAATCAGATAGATTGTTCAGGTGCTAAAATACCAAATTAACTATGAGAAAAATTTCAATTTCAAAAGCGGCCTGAGTAACTGAAACGTAAAAGAGGCAAACGTTCCAAGATAATATCAGGTTCATCCTTCAAGAATTGATTGCTGCGAAATTTCAAAGTAAAGCAGAACAAAATTAATTTTAAAGGAGGACGAACTAAGAAGCAATTTGGTTTGAAAAAATAAAGAAGGGCATGCAGCAGAACCAACAAAGAAATAATGCCCATTCTGTGAGATGTATATTAACCCCCCTTCCCCCAATGAAGACTGCATCCAACGTACTGCATGTGAAGCAGGGGTGCATAAACACTGTATTGCCTATGAGGAGACGCTGAACTTTGTGTGAGATTTGTGCTAGCAACTTTCCAACATTAGGAATGCTTGTTAATTGTCTTTTGCGATGTATCTATAGCCTATAAATTATACAGTATGTGCTTTATTTCATGGCACATATTAGACTTCTGTGCATATTATGTAAGATTCTTTTAAACGCTATTCACGATCAAGTAGGCACTTTTGAAAGCCCTCTCATTTGGAATAATAGTCAATAAATATACTATGTTTTACCCTTAGACACTAACTTCCGAGTGCGGTCGATATTATTATCTTTTAACACTGTGCTTATTACTTACATGGCAATATTTATTTTAAAAAGTGGCAGATAAACAAATAGTGACTAAAAGGAAAAAGTCACTAGGGCCTCAAAAGTGCTCACTATACCGTGAACAGCCTTTATCACGTACGATTATATTTGTCATTATACTTCCATTGCATCTACATTTTTGGGTGTATAAGATTTCAAATCTGTATAGGTCCAACAAAAATGTGTATTTTTTTTTCGTTTTGTACTGTAAGTAAACAGTTAAGAATTCGTCTGTATTTCATAATAAACACCAGTAATATATATATATATATATATATATTTTTTTTCCCTTAATTAAGAATACTGTTTGTTTATACAGCATTTATGGCCTACATTTGCGATATTTTACAACTTACAGAGTGCAAAAAATGTATAAAACACGTATTTAATTAAATTTCACTTGACACTGTTGGTAAATATAGTGTTAATCGATATTATTTCAGAGGATGTATATTGCATTTATTTGTCCTCGCACATTAATATTTTTCCCCACTAGTATCAAATATAGTTTTTTTTTTTTTTTTTCATTCCTTCAAATATTTATAATTTATACAATTATGCATTTGTTTTTTCACGTTGCAGAAGTTGCCAGGACTACATTAATATGTGTGCACTGCAGACATGCCTTATCCTCCTATTCTTAGTGACAAAGTACGCACTTCAAAGCTGAAGTACGTACCCTTGTCACATGATACTCTATTCTGCATTAATAATGCGTGATCTCTTGCATTTCTGCTGCCACATGCATACAGTTTGTGGTTTACTAAACAGGTATTAATTGCACAGGTGCCGGTACTAACACAGCTTTGGACTGTGGAACCTGCGTAAACAAACGGTCGCTGGTCGGTTAGTGTTTGAAAAAAAAAAAGTTATTAAATACATGCAAAGTATGTGTTCCTATTATTCATCTTTCGCATTTCAATTTAAGTGATATTATAAACGCTATTTCGAAAGTTGTGTGCTTCAAATTATCATGACATGGTTAAATAATTTTCCAACTTTGCAGACCTAACTTTATGCGTTGAATTTAAGTGTATGGTCCGTAGAATAATTAATTTGTTGCTTAAATGAAATTGCAATGTCTTTCTCTTTCATAAACTGCCCTTCTCCAAAATGTATGTCTTCATTATCTGGACTCTTTGGTAACGGTAACCATAGTTTTCATCACTGCGTGGTTACCAGGGACAACAACGCTCCGCTTTGATTGGTACTAACAATTAATGGATAGAGGATGTATTGAAATCACTGTTGCCCAATCAATAAAACGGTTCTCGACGTAGAAACAACTAAAACAAGCACTCAACATGGGTCAGAACCCGTCTCGCAGTTTACTTTGTGATAGCTAATTCGGATTGCAGTAACATTTCTGAGAATTAGCAACCAGGCATCTCATCTCCGCTGCCTGCTGCGCTCTGGTGATCGGTGTATTGCCTGTCTCGCAGGCGTAACGTGCAGCAATATTCTCCTATCCGATACAAGTTGTCAATTCAGACGTTGAAATTTCTCACAAAAGACTGCCACAGTTTCTTACCCATGTTAATTAGGTTTTTTGTTCGTATGTATACATCGGTAACCAATTCACGGCTTCAGCGACACTGATTTTGTTACATTCTTCATAATCGTAATAATAAGAAATAATAAATTTATTCTTAAATTTACGTCAGCCATAATGAAAATTACTCGCAGTAACAGCACCTTCAATGCTGACGTTTTATAACAAACTGTATACAGCTTGCATTAAGTTTTCGCAGTTTGTTGATTTCGATATAAATTAGCCCCCCCCCCCCCCCTTGTTAAGAACTCGTTTTTATTTAAAACTAATGATAATTGTAAGTGTCTAGGAATTGTTCCTCTGGATAAACCAATTTCCACGACTTTAAAAAAGAAAAGGAAAATAACTAATCTAAAATTGATAAAATTAGTGTTTCCTTCAATTGTGAGGCATACAAAATAAATTCTTCCTGACATAAAATCTAAACAGATGCAAATACATCATATATTTTGTATACGTTTGACGAATTTAAAAAATATTTTCGAAATTGTACGTATTAAATTTTTTTATTGTCAGGTTTGGTCACACATGTTTGCCACTCCACCTGGTTCTGAAAAAAGAAAATATTTATAACACTGAGTTGGTGCTGTTTTTAGACCGGGATCTGTTCTTCCTGCTAGAAGCTTTGTGGTGTTTCATGACTCGTGAATATGGTCTGTGTCGTCGAATGAAGAAGTCATAATTTCATTTCTGTGTTTCCGAGTTGGCTTGTATTCGTGTATCGCGGAGTTACTATACGGCAAGTTTGAAATCTTTTGAAGAATAATATTAAAACTTCTCGTATGAACCACGGCTAGGGTTTTTTTAAGTCGCTCCATCAAGAAGGATGAGTACACCATAAAAATTTTTTTTAGTAAACACAGCTTTCTTACACCCTTATCAGGTTATTGATATATCAAAAATAAATTGTATTAAAATATATAAAATAACAATGGGTCCTTGAACATCCTTAATCCACCAGGGTGGTGCAACTTGTCCAGCAGTGGGTTGTTTCGCCACGCAATCGTACCATTCAACACGAAGCTGTTCGTGACCAGCTGATGACCTAACTGCCAAGGGCAGTTGTATCTAGTGCGCTATCTCTTGGGGTGAATGAGAATAAAAACACTTTATAACACTTTTTGCTTGTCTGCCGGAGTAAAGAGCACCCAAACACAGGTACATTTACTTCCGTAACCGATACGGTCTAATTTTCCTTTTAACACCTCATCGAGGTGAATATTTCTCTTCCTCGGGCATGATCCCTTCTAAGTGATAACCAGGGCCGGCAAAATTCCTGGATACGCGAATTACATCTTGTAATAGTCCGCATTTGCTGTCGTGTGTGTGTGTATATAAATCGTCCTGAATATAATATGTAATAATGTAATAATTTCTTATTTATATACGGCAAATGAGAGTAAAATAAGTGGGCGTTTTTTTTAAACTTTACTACGATCTATGTCAACAAGGGATTTTGCAGTATTAAAACTGTGGTATTATGAAGTAGTGGACCATTCAATCTTTTTTAAACACTTGTATGTGTACATATCGCATTGTAAGTGTTTGATTATTAAATATGTGTCACGAAATGCAAGGTTCATTTGTCCGCCGTACGCCCAATAAAGCAAATAAAATATTTCACTAGTCTTCCACTGTCAAGCGATGGATATGCTCTTCCTTCCGACTCAAAAACTAGAAGGACTTAATTATTTGAGTTTCGGTTGTCTTGCATCCATAGTGCGATATATATATATATATATATATATATATATATATATATATATATACATATATGTGTATATATATATATATATATATATATATATATATACATATATGTGTGCGTACATATATACAATTTAAATATAATACAGCTGTCAACTTAATTTTTAAAAGGTACAGTTCTTGCTTGGTATCAATATGACATTGCTCTCAACGTTATAGTGAGTGTCTTAATTATTATAAGAACGGGGTGAAATATCGAGCAGCCGCTTCCGGCACCAGTGGTCCAAGGCGCCATGGAGGGCTTTCATCCCTCCACAACTCCTCTCTTTTTGCTTAATTTCTGAAGGAAATAAAGGCTTATGAGATAACTTTCCTGTCTGTATGTATGTGCATGTGTGAGTCTGAGAGTGTGTCTGTACATATGAGTGTCTCCCCGTAAAAACTTTTGAACGCAACGGGAGAATCTAATTTCACCAAACACGGTACACATATAGTACTTAGTAAGGACATCTGACCTGTAGAGCTTTTGACCACATTGAGAGATTTCTCTCAAAACGGCGGCCATTTTAATTGTATACTTATATGATATATTAAGGGAATTATTATGCCGTTAAAAAGCAGATTTTGTGTTAGTTGGCAGTGCATTATGTAAGCGTTGAATGTATAGATGGATATTGTTGTTGGTTCACCATTTTGGAAGATAGCATCACATGAAAAAATGAAGCCTTTGCGATACAACTCGAAAGCTACACAATTAAATATCGCCAAATTTGGCGAGTAAAATAATGTAATGGTAGGTCATATAAATGAATGCAATTTAAATCGATTAGTCACCTACTTCAAAAAGGCAGTCATGCAAATATTTTATGCTCATTTAGTATATCTACCATTCCGTTTAACCAACTTTGAACAAATTTTGCATTCTGAAAGTATCTATTACAAATTTCATATATGCCAACACGTAACCACTGTTGTCCATATTTTGTAATATATTGCCACACGAGTAAATTATGTTCTCATGTCATATCTCGGGAAACAATTGACCGATTCCTATCAAATTTGGCGAACAAGTTGTACTGCGGCAGGTGATGTACCCTGGTATGTTTTAAATAGTCCAGACAGGTATTTTCAAATTGCGGCCGTGTAACAGTTTAAGATAAGTACGTAATATCGTCGAAACCATGTAATTAATTCCAAATTAACGTTGTATTCTGGCAGTAAAAATTAAAACCACAAACAATTGTCCACACGAAGACGTTTTAGTCCGTCATTTTGTAAGTTAACATCGCATGATAAATTAAAACTTTTATTTCATGTCTCCTGAGAAAACCAGCAGATTCCCACCATATTTGGCAAACAATTAGCATTACGGCAGGCCGTGTAAAATGTAATGTACACAGGCAGAACTGCATAATTAAAGGGCAACGACCTGGGAGAAATCCATAGCAATAAAATTAACATCAAACATTAGCCAACTAGCAATTAATTTGCATACCGCCAACCATCGTCGAAGTTGCTGGAATTCCGCACCAACAGAATTCCAATTACCTGTATAGCCCTCCTCACAATCAGGTTCTGTGCAGCCCCCTGCATAGTTACACGGCACTATAAAACACACCGGAAGACATAGGAACCAACTATGTATTTATTTAAAGCAATGAAAGACTTCCAATTTTAAGCAATAATTTAATGTGGAAAAATATAAAAATAAATTGCCTGAAAAGTTTCATTCCTTGGTAGTGTTAAAAATGCAAAGGATATGCACACAACAGCTTGACTGGGTCTATAAAGATATCTCTCATTATGCCTGCTACAAATGCCAATTAAGTTAATAGAGTATTTGAAAGTAACAAAAAAAATTATCTGGACATCTTGAATGTTGTACACACTTAAAGTTTTGCAGAGTAGGTTTAATTCAGTTCATAATAAAAGTCGTTAATGTTCTCACACTTGGCCGTTACAATAAATTACGTGCCTGCAAATTACATATTTAAAATGCTCCTGGCTAGCACAGTTTATGGCGGTAAAGCAATCACATACTTATTTAAATCTCAGGCACTTTGTGACCACTGAAAAGTGTCGGGAAATGATGCTGCTTAGTTTAGATTTTATTAAACATGCTCACGTACGTGTAACGGTTACTGTACATTAAGGTGGGATCATACCTTATATAAATGTAGAGTTTCTGAAACTTATTTTCCATGTAGCCCTTTTCTGACGGTAGTGCTGTGTACCGTTGGCTTATCACTCAAATTGTAACCTACTTCTTTGGGTCTGATTAACCTTAAAAATGTAATTTGTACTTGAAATGTATAACTAAGGCCTCACTGGCCTGCTGCCATTGTGACCCACTTAATTCAAGATGGAGTATGGAACATTACGTCACCGTCCATTATAGGCAGCGGTTAAATATTCAAATTAACACAGAGTACATAGGGCTTAACCTAGGGTAGTTTCCAATGCCGTGACAATTCAAAAGGTGTGCCTAAATGTTGCCAACTTGCACACAATTAACAAGGTGCTTAAAACGTAATAAAACAAAATAAAATAATGACAATTCACATATGGAAAATTAATATTTCAGCTGCTGCGTTTACTTTAATATTAAGTCGAATTAAGGTAGTAAAATTATCATATAGCAATATTACATGTGAAAACTGTGACAATCATAATATTTGTTTACAAAATAAACGTGCGTGTACTCTTATGATAGATATGCATGCTAACTTAAAATATGTTTAAATGCAAATCGCAAGCGTTAAACAATCAGACTTACACTCCTTTTCAATTTTTGAACGTGTGAACCGAATCGCACCAAACTTTGTACACCTATAATGCTAAGTAAAGACACCTGGCTTTTACAGTTTTTGACCACGTCGAGCAGTTACTTTCAAAATGGAGGCAATTTTAAAATGGAGTGATATGTCATAGCTCTATAACAATTCAGCCGATTTAAACCATATTTTGTATACTTGCGGAGCAATAAGTAAGCATTAACTTTTGAGATTAATATTGTTGTCAATTAGCCATTTTTGAAAATAGCACCAAGCTAAAAAAAACAAACATTTAAAAATTATATATGGAAAACTATGAAACCAATTCTCACAATTTGGCAAGTACGCAATACTGTGATACGCCAAGTAAACGTTAGTGATTGTATTTGTTTTGCTACTTATTTTCGAAATTTAAATAAATTTGATCGAATTTTTACACTGAAAGCATCTGTTACAAACTTCATATACACCAGCACATAACCATTTTTGTCGTCTGTTGATCGCGACACGCGGATATATAGTGTGTCATATCTCGGGAAACAACTGACATATTCTTGCCAAATTTGGCAAACAAATAATTCTTCAACAGGTGGTGTAAACTGGTATGTTTCAAGTAGGTGAGGTACTTATTTTCAAAATGGTGACTATGTAAATATTTTAGCTAAGTATATTTTATCAAGGAAACAAATTCCAATTTAATTTTGTGTGCTGGCAATGCCTATTACAACCATCAAATATGTATATGTAGAGCCTAATTTCTCTGCAATTTTGAATGATAGCCCCATAAATAAAAAATAAAAGTTTTTATCTCATATCTCGGGAAACAATAAACCCATTCTTACAAAATTTGGCGAAAATGTTGTACTGTGGTAGGCCACATTAATATATGTATTTGATAAGGATGACACGCTTTTTTAATGACGGCTATAAAATATATTTTAGTTTTTTATGCTAT
The DNA here is from genome assembly GCA_029891345.1 of Dryococelus australis. NCBI lineage: Eukaryota > Metazoa > Arthropoda > Insecta > Phasmatodea > Phasmatidae > Dryococelus > Dryococelus australis. Next base: position 104,824,606 of record CM056998.1, read on the forward strand.
ATCTGCGAAGCCATGAAATCTATTTTAAGTTAACTGTTTATATTAGCAGTATACAATAATCGAATGTGCTACTACAATCCTTTTTTGTCATTCATTTATGAAGATCAACACATGAAAATTATGGAGGTTTTATCTCATATCCAGAGGACCAATCAGACGATTCCCACGTAGAGTTGCACTGGAACATTTCAACTAATTTGTACCTAATTGTGCACACCATAAATGCTACAGAAGTGCATATAACTTTCATGATTCAAATGGGTCAAACAACGATGTTCAAAATGGTGGCTCCATAAATAATTTAGGTATGTTTGCCACCTATATTAAACAAATTAACCAAATTCCACCAAAATTTGTATGAAATTTATATACATTAGATGCATTTCTATAGGGCCTCTTTTTTTGGAAATTCTGTACAATAGCATCAAATAATAAACCGAAATTTTTTATGCCATATCTCAGAGACCATAAACCGATTTCCACCTAATTATTCACACAAGTAGCTCTTTGATAGGCCATGTAAACTCGCATGTTTTTTTAGGCCCAGTCACTTTTTTTCAAAATTACGGCCCTCCAAGTATTTTAGATTAGTAAACACTAACTTTAGAAGCAGCCTGATTAAATCTGAAGTTGATTCACCGAACCCGACCTCCCATAATGCAGTGCATTGCACGCTAGTTTATTTTAAGAGGTTTTATGGGTTCAGATCTCGGGTAAGGCACGTGTGTATTTGTAATTGTCTTACTAATATTTTATACATTTATTGTTTCATATCTAATGTTATTGCTTTTAAAGAGAAGTCAAGTCCTGCCTACCAACTCAGATTTTAAGAACTTATTAAAATAATTAATTGCATCCATGTTGAGGAAAGTATGCGTATTAGTAATAGCAGCAACTTCTTGTTATTTTTTCCCACAGCCACCTGCACGAAGGGAGTTTTGAGATAAATCTAATAACAGTTAAGAGTGGTATTTTCTTTTTTAAATGGCAACAAACGCTATGGTATTGTAAAAGTAGAAACCACTGTAGAAGTTATTTAACTTAATGAAATGCATATTTAGTAAAAACGCACCTACTCGACAGTCCCTAGATTTAGAGGCCAATAATTTACAAATGGAGTGGAATGTCACACCGCCCATAGTGGCACAGTGAGGCTAGTTTCCCGTCCATAAGCTAAGCGTTTATTTTTGGACGGAAGACAACTAACGTGAGTCCCAGTGAACTGTTCACATTCAGGTACAAAATTATACTCTACTAGGATATGGAAACTTAGCAATTAAAACCATGAACAATTTATTAAATCAGTCTTTAGTCCTTAATAACTAATCCCCTTCTACATTATTTCTTAGCTTCTCAGTTGTTTCAAATTATCTATTTTATTTATATAAAATCCTTAATAATTCACTGTAAAGTTCTGACCAACGCTAGATTCTAATTATCTGATAAGTCAAACAAGGATATTGAATCTGAACTCTTTTCTGACCCAAGCTAACACCCAGACGGAATTGCACTTATATGCCTTTCGTGGTAAAAAGAGCACTTTTGAAGCCCTGGTTACTTTTTATTTCGGCCATGTTTTATTCTTTGGCCACCTTTTTAAATAAATATTGCAATGTAAGTAATAAACACAGTGTGCATATTTCACTGCACTCGGAAGTTAACGTCTAAGGCTAAAATAAAATATATTATTGACCATAATTCCAAATGAGATGGCTTTCAAAAGTGCTCACTTTACCGTGAATAGCCTGTACCACTGATTTCTTATGTCTCGGCAGGAAGTCTATCGGTCGCAAGGCGCGTGAGCACACGCAGTAGCTGCAGCTCGCAGAGGTGGCTCTCCAGCCAAGGACCCCCAGCGTCTCAGCGACGACACCCAGCTCTGGCCCGGACCTTTTATAAAGGCTGTTCACGATAAAGTGGGCACTTTTGAAATGAACCTCAGGTAAAATTCACTGCCCCCGAACGCAAATATTTTAATGGGCGCACTGAGAGACATTTGTCCAGTAAAGTTGGTAACGATGGATGGAAAATAGTTTCATATCTTAACGTCGAATAAAAAGTGTTGGGTAACCATTTGTGATCACTTAAATTATTTCTTTCCTTTTCTGTTTTTTTTTTATGCAACGAAGTGTGAAAATTTGCAGACTTGTATAATATTTACTTGCCTAAAAATTTCATAGTTTCATTTGACCGACGCATGAATAAAGTGATGAGGCCCATGGCAATGTTAATTTTACATAAGGCGGAAGAATACATAACGTCCACACAAGTAGATCTTAGGCAGGGCTTTCAAAAGTGCATCAATTTACCGTGAGCAGCCTATATGAGGCGATGTCCTCGATGTGGCAGCTCTGTTAACTCGCCCTCTCTAAACACGCACACAACGTCACCTTTTGGTGGCTCTACCATACGTGAAATTCAACGAATTCGCTGTATTTATACACTATAAATTGGAATCGGTGTGAAATCACTGATTCGCAGTGAAATTCAACTACTCTAATCGGTAAAAATGGCTCTACTTCGAATCAGTGGAAGACCACTGATCGTTTCAGTGAAAAAATTTCACTGATTGAATTAGTGACGTGAAACAAATTCACTGATTGAATAAGTGACGGCCGACTGCAGTGGCGAATTAAATATTGCTTTTACTGGAGGTTGTCAAATAATTACGTGTAATAAACATATTTACGATAGTTAACTATTTATATTGTGCAATTTACCGTAGTTTAAAAAAAGAAAGAGAGTTTCGTGGGTTGTCAGTATTGAGCTCGCGCACCCTTCGGCTCTAGGCCGTTGTCTTACCATTTGAGCTACCACGCCAACTATGGGAAGAAAATATATGTCTTATAGTTCCGCTTCGAAAATCGTGCAGTTTGAAGTTGTATGCTCATACTTTTCGTGTTTGGTTTGATTGGTACCGTTAAGATTGTTAAAACGAATAATATATATGAGTGCAATCTCCTTACCACATTAAATACAGTTTAAACGTTCAAACAGAGCGCCGTGACGATTACATGGAATCAAAGCAAAAGACGTGAAAACGGAATGAAAGGCTGTGTGTTTATATTACCTCGTAAAATGGCGTTTTGAAAGACGAAACATACTTTATAAAGTATTTTCTATTAGTTTTATACTTTTATTCGTTGTTACTCACTTGATACACGTTGTTTAACGCCCATTTTTAAACGATGTTCGACGGCCAATTTTACACGCAGTTTCACTTATACGTCAGTCAACAATTATTAGAGACGGGGCAAGTTGCTCAGATGTTTCACTGGTCCATCAGTCAAAAAATAAACCACTGAGAAAGCAGTGGAAAAAATGACTGACGAATCAGTGGGAAATGTCACTGAATCAATCAGTGAAGGAAATATGGAATTTTTTTCACTGATTCATCAGTTAAATTCACTGAAGTGACTGTTGTATCAGTCACATACGTTTGACTGATTGAAACAGTGCAATTTTCCCTGATTCATATTTAGAGTGTATGGCAATCCGCAATCCGATTGCAACAGTTACTCATTGATAGACGTGTTCTTGGTTAAGTAAACAATTTTGAAAGTCGAATTTAGGATTTACTTCATTTCTAATTTTGTAGCTTACAGACATGCGTAAATCTGGATTTCCATGGGCTAAATGAATTTTTTAATGTGTCAGCTAAGTGATATAGTGAAATTGTTGGCAACCTAAATATGTTACTAATATAAAGATTTCAAGACCAGTTGTACTGCAAAACACTTTTATTAATATGCACTTTCGTGGTTGGATGATTTTATATGTCACAGACCTCAAGTGATTGTCCACGAATCATGGACGTTCAGTGTTGGAGTACTTTTATTACGATTGGTCCAGTCAAATAGGGGCATGTCTTCTCATCTAGACACGCGGCCAATAACCAAAGGAAGTTGTGGTTGTGGGATATTGAAGTCTAACATGGCCTAAAATATTTTCGCGAGGAACACCTGTCCCTACCATTTCGTATTCTAGTTTGTATAAAGTAAAAATAGACAAACCCAATTTCCCGTAATACAAATACAACTCTCGCAATAAAACTTCAGGACTAGAAACTCCTTTACTTTATTTGCTGTCGACTCAACTGGCAACTTGCGTGCCAGTGTGTATGGTAAACTATATATGCGGATAAGGCAGCTGTTTCTCTTTCAAATCGCAAGTGGGAACTGTGGCGGACGGTGCCGCTGTTCGGAGTGTTTTCTCGGGGTTCTCTTATATCGCCCCGCTCTCGCCTTCCGGCACTGCTCCATACTCGTCTCGTTTCACATTCGTCGGCTCTCAAGACCTCGTTTATAATAGCCGCCCAAATCTCTCAACTCAACTCTTTTTCAAACGTGCTCACTTCCCCGTGAACGGCCTACACATATGTGACTAAAGTGTATGAGTTAAGAGATTTAGGTGGCTTTTAATATCGAGGGAATGAGAGCCGAAGTGGGGTGGAGGAAACGGGATATCCCCAAGAAAATCCGCCGACCAGTGGCATTGTCCAGTACGATTCCCACTTGTGAAAATCCGGAGTGAACCAGCTGGGGATTGAACCCGGTTCGCCACGGTGGGAGGCGAGCATTCTAACCACTCAGCCACCGTGGCTCCAGACTGAAGTAGTTTGTCTCCAAAATGACCCGTAAAATCTCCGGTCCTTACTCATAGCTCGGCATAGCCAGCAGGACATTAGTTGAATAATGTGTTTAGGGTACATTTGTTATGAACTTACGTTAAAAATCATTACATAGTTCTACTAACTTTTTGTAGTGTATAATTTAACTATATATATAGTTTCTAGATGTATTGTTTTTGTCCAAACGAGTCACCAATCTCAGGTGGTCCCGACTCCTGAGAGTTGCAAACGGTTCGTAGGGACGCACGGACGCTAAAAATGTGATACATATTTATTTTACTGGATAATCAAAATTTAAGCTACTTTGCTTTCCTTCAACATACACACTATTGGGATGTTTGTGGAGGTGCAGTGTGTAGAAATGTACTTTTGCTATTTAAGAAAGTCGCAAGAGACACATGCACAAAAAATTTTTAAGGCATTCGCTAAACTCGATTGTACTTTTCAAGAACTCCAAGTGCTTCCCGCCACAACACATTCTCTACTTTTTACTTGAACAGGAACAAGTTTGTTTGGTTTTTTAACTTGTTATTGATTTTTTTTTGCCCTGAACACGTATTTTTGGTTAACCATAAAAACTCGAGATATCTTTCCTACTGTATATACCTATTAATCGTTTTTATGCAAAGCTCGCTTGTGCAAAGATGCCGTTAAAAACAAAAAAAAAACTCTAATACGCGTGCGTACAGAAATGTAACTACGCCTGTATGAAGAAATTTAAACATTACATGAACGTTGTAAACAATACAAGTATTTAGGAATGTTGTACATTCTGCGGAATGAAAGTGTGTACCACGCGTGAAAGACCGGTTGACTGGTCAAACAGATTACACAGACAAGAATGATTTCTGTACAGTATCGACACATCTAGCACAGGTGCGCATCTGAAAATTCGCACTTACTTGTTGGTGGATGCTCATGTAATTCTCGCCATTTATTACACACGAGAAATATATTTATACAAGTAACAAAATGAGAAATTAGTATTTATGGGAAGCAAAATTTTATTGCAGTTCAATGTTATAAATTAGAAATGTCACATATTAGGAGTGTAAAAATTTGCGAAGCAATAATAATTACCTTCTTAATCCTTTTGATACAGATTTGACTTTCATTTTTCTGAGGCATTTTATAAATATTCTCGTACTGGGATGTTGCCAAATTTAAGTTTTTAACGAGCCCAATGGAGGGAGAGATTTATGTCTACAAATATTTCATGCAATTTTTGTTACTTTACCTCTAACGGAAGTTGGGAGAAAAAAAAACAGATTTTTTCATATTCCTGAGAAATGGGTTTCGTTGGCTGGATCTGATGAAGTCTCAAAAAGTTACAGTCTTGTTAAAATGTTTATAAGAGTTGTTATATTTTATATACGGGTGCCACAAAATTCAAGACTGCAGATATATGTTAAACGTAGACATTTGTAGGGCATGAATTTGTTAAGAGCAACAGCGTTTTAACATTAATGCTCTTTTTTTCTTCTGCGGGGAATAGTTGCGTTCAAATTTTGGCAGTGATCAATTTAGAAATCCCTGGAAAAGTTTTTTTTAACTTGAAATACAACTTATTTTTTTAAATAAGTGATGTTTTGATAAATATTGAATCCGTGATATGGGTAGGTATGAAATATTAATGTAGAAACATTATTACTAAAGCTGAAAATGCCGTTCCGACAAATTTTCGGCAGTGATACCATTTTTTCTGGCCTGTGTCGCTGGACTTTGCGGAATAAACCGCTGTTTGACCTCTGAACTTTCATAAGTACTCTGTGACTGTGAAATAAACAGGCGGGAAGTGTGTTGGTGCGTGCACGGCAAATATAGCAGACAAGAACAGCGTGATAGGATCCATTCAGGGTTACTTCAGACTTTTCTCAAACCCTGCTAATGTTCTACTTCCAGGATATTACTCCGCCTCGTGCAAACTAAGCTTCACGAATCTATAAAATTACACTAGAAGACAACACACTTAATTCATGCGCACTCAGTTGTAATGATATTTTGCATGAGAACTATTTCTTTCTAGGCGCTACCAACACGCATATTTTCTCACGGTTTTTACTCTTATTTATTGTAAAGGAAATATTGTAATTTATTAATAAAATACAAGTAAAACTTCAGTTTAACTAAACATAAGATACTTTTATGTTAACAGAGGTTTACAATGCTTATGAAACATGGCATATTTAGGTAATAACAAAACACGTCATACATGGGGTGATTTTTCAAATATTTGATTCAAAAAGTGTGAATAAACGGTGATTAGACTATTAACACGAAGTTAGGTACCTCTAGGAAGGGACAATTACGCGAATTGTTCACTCTAAATCGGAATCAGTAAATATCTACCGATTTCCAGTTGAAACTAGCCCATCCTGAATCTGTAAGGAAAAAAAAACTAATATTCGTATAGTTTTATTCCACTTATTCAAGCCTAAGAAATGCTGTTATTTAGATTTTATTACTAAATAAGCACCTGCATTTGAAAAAACATGGCATTCCGACATGAAATAAATTCAGTATAATGTTATTCTGATGCAAACATAAATATTTCCTATAAAAAAACCTGTATACGTGGTTAGGATTGAACCCCCTGTCCGAAACATAAGATACTCGCTTACCTCCATACGTCTAACCAACTCCCTTATTTACCCACAGTACAAACAGCTCTAGTACTTTTAAGTGTACATGAACATGTAATGGCAAGCAGCAATAAGCTTTGTGACGTGAAAAAATAAGTATACATATTCTGCATACGTAGGCTAAATGTTTTTTCGAGGTTTAAAAACTAATCTAAGTTTTTTTTCAGATTCTAAGTTTAGAAATTAAATAGAGTAATTTCAGTTTACAAGATTATCGTTTTTCTCTATTATCCGCTATTTTAAAACGTAATGAATACTTAGAGAACCAAACTGTTATATTTAGTGACAGATTGATTACTAATAATTGTACTAATCCCAAAGTGAAATTACTCAATAAGTAACAAGGATTTTCGCTCACAAATATGTCGTTCTCTGCATCCGAGTGGTCAATAATGGAAATAAGACAACTACTATAACAGATTGGATTGGTTCCAACATTTCACTCTTCAATTAGTAGAATATTATTATTACTCAGTCTGTCACTTAAAAATTGCTGTTTTATTCTGCAAAGTCTCGCTGCTTTGGAAAATAGCTGCTGCTAGTAAATAGTAACAACTTTGTAAATTGAAATCACTACTTATAACTTTGAAAGCATAGAATCCGAAATAAATATAACTAAGATTAACTTTCAAATCTTGCAAAGACATTTACGTGCGCACATTATGTGCATATTTCGAGATAATTAATATATTATATTTACAGTACATCACGAAATTTTTAGTCGTTTCCCTATTATAATTTTGGGCATACTACACGAAATACTACAGCGCTTTATATAGCGGTGAAGTAGGTGCAGTGACGTGACGAGTCTGTCTATAAGTAGGAATATATTTTACATTTTGGACGAAGGTTCTATTCTGACCACATTCTGACGCCTGCCGGACATTAGTAAGTTTTTTTTTTTTCAAAACCGGGTGACTTCACGTTTATCACTTTATCCTACGTCTTACCTCTTCTATTATTTAATTATGCTGGTCGTAGCTACGATCGTCCTATTTCTCTACCCTTCCCTGTTTGCCTAGCGTACTGCGCACGCCATCACTAGTTGTCTAGTAAATTACTTAGTGAGTTTGAATAAATGGTGTTTCGACGGAACGAAAAGTTACTCCCAACTTTCCCGAAGTCCTTCTAAACTTATTCTTCGAGGACATTCCTCCGCCTCGTGCAAAAAAAAAAAAAACACAAACTATAAGTCTATGAAACCACACCAAAGAGACCACGTACTGTATTTGTGCACACGCGCTCTGTTTGATAATTGCATGGGAACCATTTCTTAAGCTGGGCTCACAACCATCCGTAGCTCCCGTCAGTTGCCCGTCCGTCAGTCAGTCATCCGTTTTGTTTTCGTCCGTCGGTTGAAAGCGACTTACAACAATCCGTCTTTCGTCAATCCTTCTGTCCGGCGAAATTTCAGCGTGACAACTTAACATAGCAATTTTTTTTTTCGTAGAAGGTGTGTTTTCGTTGGAAATACACTTTCAAGGGAGAAGCATTTTGGGAAAATAATATTTTTACGTGATGAAAGGTTATACTGGATTACTGTTTACATTTAAAATTCCTGAATTTACCACGAACATAAATAAACACATATCCGCCGCCTTGCATTTTATTTCAAATTGTGTATTCGCGTCTACGGAATGCCGTCAAAAGGCGCTGGCCTATCCATCGGTACGTCGAAAGTTAAAGTTTGAGATATATTTGACGGATTGACGGATAGAAAACAAAGTTACCCTGCAATTGGTTGAAGATAACGTGACCGCCAGACGGATGTGACGAATGGTTGTGAGTCCACCCTTACTGGGCATTACTAACGGACATTTGTGTCTGTGTTTTTATTCGTATTAATTATGAACGAAATATTATAAGTTAAGGTTCGATTTAACCAAAATAGGTACTTTTACGTTAACAGAATTATAAATAGCTTGTGGTACGTTATATAATTATGAAAGAACAGAACACATCATACATAGGGTGATTTTTCGAATGTTTTATTTTAAAATATGAAGATGCCAAACTATAGCATTGATAGTCCAGTAATTAATTTGGCAGATACAACCTTTTATGTTTTATATTCCTCTCACAATCAGCACTTACCCAAGGCAGCACTCTATTTCTTTTTAGAACAGTCGCCACTGTTCCGGAAAAAAAAATCTTTTTTTTTGTAAAGAAAATTGACTGCCCTGTAATATAGATAAAAAGATAGAGGGGGGGAATATAGTAACGTTCATTTTCTTCAAAAGTCCGTCCGTTATTGATTGTTCAACAGCTTAAAACATTTCGCAATTTTTTTTTACGAAATGCATGCGTGTATATTACATACCTACATATATGTATTTACATATATTATATACATATATTTAATACATAAATGAGCATATATTTTTCTCTTTTCTCAGAGAAACTTGTAGGACAGTAGTATCGTAGTTAAGAGGAAAAAAAGTCCCTTATTATCATTGCAACATAGTTCAAGTACTAAGTACAGATTTGTGCAGCATATGGGGGAATATGTATGCCAATGCTGGGCTTGCAATTTCTTGCTTATATTCACTGTACAATATAATGATACGTAGCCATTGCATCAAGCTCTGGTACTGTAAAGTTGATATCTCATCACGAAGCTAACTCGCAGTCTTATGTGTACAAAATACACTCGTAGGTGACCATTAATTTAAGTATTGTACTTTTTACGTCATGTAAGACATGTAAATCTTTTTCATGTTTTGCTGCCAAATAAATCTATAGATTCACCATCTAGTGTTTACGTAAAAATACAGTGTATACGTCATAGTTGAGATTGAAAGCGTATTAAATTAACGGGCTAACCACTGAAGCACAAACTCAAGTTTGCACCGACAACAAATGATTAGAGCCTCGATTATTTCGCGGATTGATATGGCAGCAGAATAGACTTTAAAACCCTCTACACACTCGAGATACTGTCGTTGGCTTATTGGTTGCTGTGATCAAGTGAGGCATTTGTACAGCACTGTTAAACACTCACCCACACTATTGCTTCCTGCTTGCTACTGGCTCACAAGTTGAACAGGGCGTGTCTAGATAATTACTGTCCAATCAGAGTAGAAGTAGAAAATAACAAGTGTTTGAAGTCTACCACGGTAAGGGCTGTTCACGATAAAGTGAGCACTTCAGAAGTCAAACTTGGAAAAAAGTCACTGGCCCTGCATGCATGCATTTTAATGGGCGCACTGAGTGACATTAGTCCAGTAAAGTTGGTAACGATGAATGGAAAGTAGTTCCACATCTTAACGTCAAATAAAAAGTGTCAGGTAACCATTTGTGATAACTTAAAATTATGTATTCCGCTTTCAGTTTTTTTTTCTTCAATGCACCGAAGTGTAAAAATGAACATATTTGTAAAGTATTTACTTTCTTAATAATTTCATACTTTAATTTGACCGACGTATGAATAAAGTGATAAGGCCCATGGCAATGTTAATTTTACACAAGGTGCAGCAATACGTAACATGCATACAAGTATATCATAAGCAGAGCTTTCAAGAGTGCTCATTTTATCGTGAACAGCGTATACCTAACGAATTCGCGAAATACTGGAGGCTCTACAAATGATTCCAGCGATCGTGTGTGTGTATGTATGTGTGAGTGAGTGAGTGTGTGTGTGGCGCTATCCCCATTGACGGTGCGTGCGCGCGGCTGCGCAGGACAGCCACTGAGCATGCGCGGGAGCCTGGGAGAAGTTATCGGTGTGTGAAGGGGGGGGGGTGGAAAGGGGCGAGGAAGACGCGTGCCGCCCGTCGTCCCACGGGCGTCAGTCTGTGTGTGAGCGCCGTGGCTTGCACGTCGGGTGTAGGACTCGACGACGTTACACCGCCCACGCCGACTGACGCCATCATCTACACTTGTATTTTTTTTTTCTCTGACGACACCTGCGAATCTCTTGGCTCCCATCGAAGGACACCTGACTCCTTGTCCCCCCACGACTGCAGCTCACGTGGCAACAGCGGCTGATGTGAGAGAGGCACGTCCCCAGGTCAGAATCACGTGAGTCCTCCCGAGATGTCCGTCCTGTTGGTCGTCCGTCGCAGATCCGCCGTCGGCCATGCGAGCCGCGTGTGACAAAGGTAACGGTGAAGACAGCTCGAGCGGTAAGTACCTACACTTTCCTGCCGACTTTAGTTTACATTGCCTGTTAGACTAGTTCTTCCGGTGACAGGGGCCCGCCTTCTCGTATCTGGGGTCGCTAAGGGTGACAGCGACACTAGCGCAAAGTGCCCCATCACCCCAAACGCCGTGAATTGACGTTGCACTTAAGCAGAGTTTAACATCGGGCTTTCAAGAGGTCGCGTCACCTTTTATTGTGAAATTTTGGCATTGATGTAACTACTCTGAAAATAAACATTTACAAAATACAAAGAAAAAAATTGTTAACACTGAATATTTAACAGGGTCTATGTTAACATAACTTCGTTCTTCTGGAACAATATTTTTCCTCGTGTAAAATTTAGATAGGTTGCTAACTGTCCTGCAATACTCAAATTTATATTTATATATGTTAATTTATTACATAAATTTATAAAAATAGTAAAATTCGCTATTTGGAAATGAGTAGTGAATAGTGCACAATCAAAATTTGTCATCGAAATTCGGCATTAATCACACGGAAACACAATTTGAAAAATCCAGTTACTATAGACTTGGTACTCACTGGTTATGTCATCGAAGTTAACATGAACCTGTGCATTTTACTAATTTGCCTGTCATTACCTCATCGTGAAATAAACAACTATAATACTCTGTATTACAAGGTGAAGACGATTTTTATTGTTATGGTGGCACACCCTTTTGTACACTGGCTCGATCGTTTTGAAGAACGACCCTGAAAACAGTAGTTTTCTTGATGTTGGTGCACAATTTCTAAATTTATGTACCACTGACTGTTTTCGTCGGCCATTTTTTCCCTTCAAAATCATGTGTGCTTCATTATTGAAGTGAGGAATGAAAGCACCCAAGGGATTTGGAAATTTTCTTAAATGACATGCGTAAAAATATCCCACTCGTTACTGATAACAATCTAAGTAGCTACTGCAAATTTATACGAGAAAGCGGGCTCCTTAAAGATAATATGCTCTATCGTTAAATAGTTTAGTTTCTTTGGGTAAAAAATAAATGTTCGAACATGTACGAAACACAAAATAATCGAATAAAATTGTTTGAAGGAGGATTTATTATTTTAGGTTATCCAAAAGCATACTTTTTTTTAATTGAGAGATAAGTATTCATAATATATCAGAGAGCAGTTGTAGGGCCTATATAGACTATATTTTGGAGTGGCAAAAAATCATTTTGATTCCACCACCAGTCTCTTTTATTAGTCTACATATAAACTGTAAGGATGGGTTATTAGATAAATTCTTATGATCTGCAAAAACATCGGCACGTGATACATACTTGAAGTTCTCAACGTTTATCACCACTATGGAAATAGTTTTTCAAAATTTCGAATAAAATTCTCTTGAAATCACGTTTATGCACGCGTAATGCACTGTATATTGGCGATGAACTAATAATTACGATATGGCAACTAGGTCTGTAGCGTGATGGTGGTGGTAACTCAGTGTAAAGGCTGTTCACGATAAAGTGGGCACTTTTGTAATCAACCTTAGAACAAAGTCACTGCGTATATTTTAACGGGGCGCACTAAGTGCCTTGCGCCCAGTAAAGTTGGTGACTACGGAGGAGAAAATAGTCCCACATATTAACGTCGAATATAAAATGTTAGGTAACCATTTGTGATAACTTAAATTATTTATATCGCTTTCTGATTTTTTAATGCGTTGAAGTGAAAAATTTACAAGATTTTAAAAATATTTACTTTTCAAATAATTTTACAGTTTCACTTTACCGATGCATGAAGTAAGCGATGAAGCAGGGCTTTGAAAATTGCTCATTTTACCGTGAACAGCCTATACTGAAATTCCCGAGAAGTTAATTCCTGGTTATGTTGGTAGCTGGGTATTTGAAAACGAAGCGATGATTTCAGGGCCCACGTGGTGTCTGGCTGTTTTCGCCTTGACTTCGTTAGATATTCGATTATTAATTTCCCGACATCCAGTGTTTATTTATAATATAAAGTTTGCCTAGCGGGTTGCCTGCCGACTGTGTTTCAAGTGACGCCAAGCGATTCCAGAAGTGACGTGGAATCGCGAAACGTGAGTAACGACAGACTACAGCCCAGACAGTGTGAATGACTTCGTTGTGAATGTTTCTTGCTTTCCCTTCAAGGCCGCCATTATACCCGTTTGAGCGGAAGTACTACAAGCTTGACTCAACTACAGCGTTCTGGTGCGATTTTCTTCTAAACTTATGCAGCGCCAAAAATCTGATTTTAGCAGTCATATTTCTGTACCTATAACCCTAGCAGAGTTATAATATAGAAAAAGAAATCATATAGGTTTTTGATATAGTTCATTCACGGTAAAAAAAAAAAAAAGCACTTCTGACAGTCCTCGCATTTGGAATAATATACAGTAAATATATTTTATTTAAGCCATAGTTGTTAACTTCCGAGTGCGGTGGCATATACACACCGTGTCTATTAATTACAAGTCAGTACTTATTTTAAAATGTGGTTAAAGGATAAAAATGGCTGAAAGGTAAAAGCAATTAAATCCTCAAAAGTGCTCACTTTACCGTGAACAGCCTATACCATATAAATAATGTTAACATATAGTAGGTATTACCAACATAACAGTCTCAAGATTATATCACCTAGTAAATTTACAGGATGTATCTAAATTAGACAGACAAACTGTGGCAGTCGGTTAATTACAAAAAAAGAAAGCATATATATATATATATGTTTGTGTGTATGTGTGTGTGTTCTATAGTCTAAAGGGGAGCGCAAGGGCGGTACAAATATTTGAAGTTGGGCCTGAATCACTAGTTTATTACAGATCTTGGAGTAAATATTCAAGATGGAACACTGGATGTCTGGATAATGTGTGACAGGACAAATATATGTAAATAACACAACACCTGTCTGTCGCTGTCGTCACATTATTTCGGGGGCCGAGGTGGCTGAGTGGTTAGCCTGCTCGCCTCCCACCAAGGTGAATCGGGCTCAATCCCCGGCCGGGTCACCGGATTTTGGTAAGTGAGAATCATGCCGGACGATGTCGTTGGTGGGCGGTGCTTTCTTCGGTATCTCCCGCTTCTCCCGCCCTTTTATTCCGGCGCTGCTCCAAACTCACCTCAATCACCCTCATTGGCTTTCAAGACCTCGCTGTTATGTGCCCCCCAAATCTCGTCACATCACATTTCGTTAGTTCCCTTGTTTCGACTTACTCTCCATGACGCTGTAGCAAACTTGGGATTTTAAATATGGATCATTAATATTTAATATTAATATTTGTAATGAACTAGTGCTTCATATCCACCTTCAAAAATAAGTACCGCTTCCACGATTCGTATATAAGTTCTCGTCTTTTTTTCCGTGATTAACATTCTGCCAAAGTTTAATATCACTATATTTACAGTGTGGTTAAGAGCCCCGCCCGTCTGGAACTATATTGTAGGTATGAAGTGCTTGAGGAAGAGAGCGATAAGGGCTATACGGGCACGTGCGTCTTGTCGTCTCTGGACCCAACGTACCGAACTTGCGTGCAGTCGTGCAGCTTGGTGCTTTAAGCGGTACACCTGTAATTTTATCACGAAAGGTTGTTCACTATAAAGTGAGCACTTTTGAAATCATTTGAAATCAGCCTTAGAAAAATGTCACTGCTCCTACCTGCATATATGTTAACGAGTACACTCAGTGACATGCGCCTAGTAAAGATTAGATGATAATCTGTGATAACTTGAAATTATTTCTTTCGCTTCCTGTTCTTTTTAATGTACAGAAGTGTAAAAATTAGCAGATTTGTAAACAATTACCTTTTCTAATAATTTTACAGTTTCGCTTGACCGACGCATGAAGAAAGCGGTGAGGCCCATAACAATGACAATTTTACATAAGGCTGGAGAACACACAACGTGCCTACAAGTAAATCTTAAGCAGATCTTTCAGAAGTGCTCATTTCACCGTGAACAGCCTAAGTAATTAAAGCAAATGAATGACATACGTGCCGAACCACGATTTCTTAACCTATTTCTCACGCAAAAATGTCGCGTTAAGAACGCCAGCTCCAGTCGTTTTCTTACTCCGATCAGCCACCCGGCAGAAAACGGGATTAGTAAAACGAAATATTTATAAACAATTAACTATCTTGTTCCAAAACAGTTTCATAACACAAAGAACAAACTGGTATTCGTGATCACTTCTGTAACTGTACTACCCAGCATAATTTTTCTGTAGATTTTCCATAGACGGCAAATTCGTAAAACTATGCGCGCGAATCGGTGCCACAGGTAGGCGGGTTTTGTATAATTCATAAACAGTAACATATATTACGATTATGTGCGAAATGCTCTTGGTCTTAGCTGTCATGTGTGTTGCGTCATTTGGAGCACATGGTGGATGCTTAACTTTCGACTAGATGTCGGCTTCAACGCAAAGAAAGATAAAAGAATTCTGAGTTAAATTATTTTTTTATTTTTCTAACTTCGAAATTAACACTGTAGGCACTTGACGCCAAATACTGCATGTTCGTATCTTATTGATTTAATTTAGGTTAGGCATGCCCCAAAAATATACCTGAACAATAAAAGTATTCAGTTAATAATAATTTAGTAATGGCATGAATTAATTAGCAGCAAATATTTACTGCTGTGGTATGTTCTGTGATATTTTCTGCGCAGTTTATGAACTTTATAATTAAATCAAGTTATAGGTATAAGTGAAAGCTCGAGTTCACTTAATTTGTCATTAATTGTTCTCTTATTTACAACAATGGATTGTTATTTATTTAATAAAATTGTGCAGAGTTGTTGAACAGAAAATCTGCATGACCATTACAAGTATGTGTCTTTACAGTAAAATGTTTGCGTCTAAAACAATTAATGTATTTTTGATAAATATATTAATGTGGCCACAGTTAGTTTCAAACCAGTACCCGCAACCTAAAATACACTTCGTTTTGTTGTCAAATGTTTTTTTTTTTTCATTAAGTTATTTTGCCCAAATCTGTTTGTTTCATTAACAGCGCATACGCATACATTAAAATCACATCACTGTTTTTTTTTTTCATCTCAGCTTTGAAATTGCTGCAATTTGTGACTCTTTGGTTAGGTTTTTTGAACATAATGAAGAGATCCTTTGGAAGAGTAGATCTGCAAAGCCTGCGGATGACCATTACGGCTCGTGTAATTCTGTACGGAATAAAATATTTCCTGAGGATCTCCCTTTAATTTTCCTTCGTGAACTTTTTGATGCATGGGGCTTTAATTCATTCCATGCTGATTTGAAATAGCAATTCTCAAAGTGAAAAGATAGTTATTTGCATTTTCTCTGTACGTTTAATATCGCTTTCAATCTCGTTCTGGATTTTACCCTTCCGCTGTGCTTAGTGATAACAGTAGATGGTGTTTCACGCCTTCAAACACTTCATAATTATATCAAGGTCGTTTATTTGGTTTAACGTTGTCGCTAACAGATTCATTTCTAACTTAAAAACGCCGGATATCATCCATGAGCGCATTTATGGCACTGCGGTGCGTAGATCATATCAATAATACATACTTGGCGACATTAAGTTATTATTAGAACACCGATTACTTCACGGATTGATTTGCCAGCAGGCTATACTTGAAAGTGCTCTACACACTCGAGACACTATCGTTTGCTTATTGGTTGCTGCGATCAAGTGGTGAGACCTTTGTACAGTATTGCTCAACACTCACTCACACAACTGCTTCCTGGTTACTACTGGCTCACAGTTAAACGGGGCGTGTCTAAATAACTACGGTCCAATCACAGCAGTAGTAGAATAGGACAAGTGTTTGAAGTCTACCTTGGTACCGAACGCATTCGCGAAATACTCGGGGCTCTAGATATTATGTTTAGTGCACATTAAATGAAACATAACAAAATGCTTGATAATGTACCGGGAAAAATAATGTGCTCGCACATTAACATAAGTATTTTATGCAATGTTTCTATCGCTTAATTTAGTTAAATTAACTTATATACTTGCAGCTCGTGTGTACTGCGAACATGCATTGTCACTCTCTGCAAGGGTATTTGAGTGTGACCGTAATTTCTTTGTAGACAGCGAATTATTTTACTGCTCATCTTTTTGTTCATATTTTTTTTACTTGGGTTATTCTTTCTTTCACGCGATGGGAAAGATTAATTTGGTTATATTTAAGGTGCAACTGCCAAATAAAGTGTCTTTAAATAGGTAGTCATTCGGTCCGCTGTATTTCTCGCCAACAGGCCAGATTTCATGTTTGAGTACGTACTCGAGAAACAGTCAACAGTTCCATAGATGCTATTTCTGTGAGACTCCAGACGCTACTTCGGTCTGTGATTTAACATACAGATCTCTTCCAGACGAGTGATAAATGTTTGCTATTGGCTGGAAGAGTTAAATAAAGCACATTCTTACCGCACGCACACGCACGCACACTGACACACGTACGTGAAATAAACGCTCAGTTGTTTGAAGTCTAGCCCACCATGAAGATGTTACGCGAGTTTCTAGCCATAAGAAGAGCAGAATAATTATGTGTGGTTTCTAAAGAACACCTTGTTAAAAAATACCGGAACTTGCCAAACAGTTTATAGTGCCGGCAAAACTACTTCGAATAGGCAACAGGCACGTTTTTTCTAATAGCCCGTTTAAAACTACACAATTGTTTTTGCTAACTCCGTGAAGAAACATTTTTCCAGAGTGACGTAATTCTGCCGACCTGTATCTTCCGCCATAAATCTTTGTACGTCACTACGGTGCAAGACATATATAAATACATAAATAAATGCATTAAGATGCCAAGAATAGTTGCTCGCAGAACTGTCAGAAACATTTATCTACGCTTAGCAAAATTGTTTCTTGAACGAATCCAAGTTTGTTTAGCGCAACCAAATAAATCGTTTGAATGTATTTTGTTGTTGAAATAAAATTATTTGGTTGCACCTAACTAATATCTGGTTGGTACAACTGAACGTCAAACAGTTTCCATTAACGTAAAAAAATTGGAAGTCCGACAAAAATTCGAATCTTGATCGTTTAAGCTCAAGCACTACTCCCTAATTAATTCGGGTTAAGTGGCTACTGGTAAAATGGAATCTTTCAATAAATATATACATTCCAAATACTGTACAAAGTGCGTGAATAAATATTTCAAGTTTTATAGTTTTACTTTTCAGTTTTCTGATGAACTTGTTTTATTACGATGTTTGTATTATTATTAAGAGGGGGGTGGACCCGCGCGTCCAAGGTCAAGAAGCGAGGGAGCGATACGGGCGACACTAACACGCACGCCTAGCGCCTCATCGCTCCTACGCGCAAGGCGTGCAGTTTTTTCGTCATGGTGCTGTACTGTGTAAATTAGATCTGTAACAGTGGGACTTTTTTACACACCATAAAAGCCCATAGATTAAAATACGCCCGTATCTTCTCTTGCCCGTTACGGAAACTGCATAGGCAAGCTTTAAAAATGCGATATTTGACCATTTTCACGATCTTTTTTCTCCAAGAATACATTTAATATGATAAAACTAAAAAAAAAAATAGCAGCACAGTTAATTGTTTTTTACCTTTTCTGAGTAAGAGTTGTTTTTGCAGAACATTTATTTACCGAGATAAGTGTAATCGCGCAAACAACTATTTCACAGAAAACGCGCGGGTCAATTCCACTCTTAAAGTATTAATAAATGCACTAGCGAACACTGCTACTATCCCAATTGTCATAGAAAATGCAAACCAACTTTCTAGCTGTATTTTCGAAGGAAGATAATCAAATTTGTTGCCAAACAAATACGTAAATTTGATTCAAATAAATACTTTGTCGACAGTCTAGTTTATTTCGTCCCAACACAGAGGTTTTGTTTATAGAAGAGTGTTTTTTTTTCTCCTAAAAGAACAAAATTAATTTCGTTGTTTTCTAAATTTTGTTTACTCAACTAAATATTTTGTTGGAGTAACTAAATACATAAATAAACAAATAAATAAATATATTTTTTTTTTGTCTGGGACGAACCTTTCCTCCGGTGTAGGATTGCCATTTCTTAGTTTCTCTGTGTTGACTTTCCAAATCTTGTGGACTCCAATTGAATTATTAGTAGTTAATTAACATCCCGTGTCTTTTTAAAAAAAACTTATAACCAAATTAAGTTTTGGACGCCCGACAAAATATGCCGTTTGTGCCTGGTTCCATCGTGACGTCGAGCTCATATACTAGCTCGCTGGTCGCCGTATTTACGTTGGCTGTGACGCATGTTTCAGGCGAGTGGTTTCACAGTTACAAAGAACGGAAGTAACAATTATGCTCGCCAAGTAATCGCTAATGTTGTATTGTAACTTAATTACTGTAAAGAAAACATATAGCACAAAATATATTGAGTGCGTTAAGTAAGGCTCTAAACACTTTTTATTTTTGAACACAGCTTTTATGGATATATGAACATTAGATTTAACTTTCAGTATGTAATCACGAAAATCACGAGTGATTTTGCATAATAAACACCAAGAGCGTAGAAAGTATATTCGTCCAGTGAAGGTCCATCTTCAAAAAAAAAAATTTACGATGCACCCATGGCTCCTACACTCACTCCCATTACAGAGTTAATGAGGCCTTGGTAGCCGAGTTTTAATTTCAAAAATGTATTACATTTCTATTGATAGGATACAGAATGTAATTTTACAGATACATAACAACATTAATAATATACCGCTGGTACTTTTATTACATCTTCTCAACCTTACGAAGCAATCAACTATCTGTTGCTCTGATACTACGTTATAATTACTATTGAGTTACATTTTATAAATTCGTTTACAAATAACATTTTCTAAATTTAAAAAAGTGAACAAGTTACCCTTAAATATTTTACCTCAAAAATTGTATTTTTAAATTGAACATAGAAATTTAATAAAATATTACATTTTTTTATAAATAAAATTTAAGAAACCGTGTTAATTAAAAATAATAATAACAACTCCTTGAGCGTATGGCTACCACAATTCTTGTGATCGTGTTGGCAGATGGTGAAAATGTTTTAACTTCCAACAGTATTGCACTCCTCATAGACTGCAATGTTTTGCAATGCTCGCCTTATCTCGAATGCTTACCAAAAGGTATGGCTAATATTGAACTAGAATTGAAAATATAAACAGCTCAAATATGAGATGATACACTGAAGGAAAAAAAAAACAGTTTTGTGGTCACCAACAAATTTTGTTGGTGACCACGAAAATCTCTCGTCAATATGGACAACACAAAATATTTTGTGGCAGCAACTAAACTAATTTGTCAATACAATTTGTGTTTACTTTATATTGTGCATGGAAAAGTAATTTAAGATAAACTAAAATTTTAAAAAACTATTCCGTGGTGCGAGATAAAACTCGAGAACTGTGCGTTACCAGTTATATACATACTGTGTGTATGTAATGACAGCGAAGTCATAACAGTCAAGCCAGTGCCTCAACCTTGATCGGTGAAGGAAGAGGCTGGAGCCTGTAGGATGGACCCTTTCCGGTATTCACCTGGAGGGATTTATGAAGACCTTAGAGAACCGAAATCAGGATGGCCGGATTGGGAATCGAACCAGGATCCTCCCTAATCCCCACCTCGCTCCTTACTCCGAAATAATTTACATATCATTGTAGAAATAAAACAGAACAATTTTTTATCAGTAAAGGAGAGTACCTATTGCTGTCACTACAATATAATTTTTATGTCGTAGAAACTTGGAGATTATTTCTAAGCGGAATGTATTGTAATGACCAAAGTAATTTTTTTTGAGCAGCTTGTAGTCAAAGTCAGCAATTTATCGCAAACATAATTTATGCTTAACTGTAGAAACTGGATTATGTACTTCCGACGCGAATAAACTGTTCTTATGTTAACCACGAGCGTTTAGTAGGAAAACCAGTGTTGAAAGAAACGTTGAAATGTAGATATCTACATTTTTCAATGATACCGAACAATAAATTGCTTATGCTTCGCTGTTAATCAACCACTTTGTTCAGGATGTGAAGTATGTTAAAGTAAATAAACGGAAATTGCGGTTCTTTAATTTGAGAGCAGCTAACATATTTAATTTAGTTATTTTTCGCTTGTACTGTATTTTTACATAATTCCTTTCTTGATTGTGTATACATACGAGAACTTTCGAAAATACCTGAATGTTTATCAACGTAAGCTAGCGATTATCAGAAAATTATTGGCTGACTTGTATAATAAACATAATTTTTCTGATATAGCAACTTGGCCATAGAACATATTTGCAAGATGATTGCATTAGTGAAGAACTGTGAGGATATGAAGTATAAAAATAATCTGATTAATATTATTCACTCAAGCAGATATAACTTTTAAAATACCTATTCATAAATTTTTTTGTGAAAATGTCTTACCTATATGTAATACGGTATCTAAAAGTCCAATTGATTATTCCTGAAAACTTGTTTTACTTCTATTTGTCAGCAAACATCAGTAAAATTGGCGAGTTGACGTGATCGTATGCTAGCTTCAAAACGAATATGCGTTCTTGTAATTTCTTTCTTTGGTTCATGGTTTATTTGTCGCTCATCGGACGAAATAAATCTGACTTGCTGAGCAGGTTTCACAAACCCTAAAATACGCGGGTGTGAAGTACTATGAATTCTAACCTAACTTCCACTTACTAGCAAAATCCTCCCCGACATCTTCATTATTATGTGCTAGATTCTGTGTCACGCTGCCATGATTGGTTGCACGGTAGCGTAATGTATTTGCATGATGAGATATCATTTAAAATAGTAATATCATATAAGGTTACACTCATAAAATTATATGTTCGCTTTGAATCTGCTCGGGTGCTCGAGAAGGGAAATGGTTCCTGGCAAAGTAGCCAACGAGCAAATAACTTCTGCCCGAGTGTGTAAAGAACGGCGAATACTAACATGGCGCCGGGTTACTGGGCAAAATGACAGCGGTATCTTGCCATTTCTTGCCTCGTTATGGAACTGCCGGTCCTTACGAGCGAACGTATGATGCTCCCAGGTCGCGGCTGCCTAGATTAAAGTGATATTTCGTCAGCTGTCATCACCATGTTCTCGTACCTAGGTGGTTCTAGGGCGCGTGCTGTCGCTTGCGATAGTCCCGTACTGACTATCTGCAGTTCTAGGAGCGGAAGCCTTTAAGATGGGTTTACGATTAAAGACTGAAGAATTAAGAATTGTACTTAATGACTCGATAAGCGTACGGAAAATGAACAATAAGAATATTTGCAGTTTATGGTTGAATTAGCAACTGTTAAGTCTAGCCGATCAGAATCGTAAGAGACGAAAGCAAACCGACATAACCTTAAAATATGGACTAGAGTGGAGATTATTTACATATATTTGATTATTTGTGGTTATTGCTTGTGTAATCGTTTTGAAAAAAAAAAAACTCCTGATATCTTATAGAAAGGGAAGCAGATGCCAACACTGGGCATTTACGTCAATAAATCTGAAAATGTTAACTAAAGCGAATCAATAACCTCTTCCGAGAAAGAAAACATGACCATAACAGTTCTTTAAATTAGGAGTATACTGCCTCTCCATTAAAATAGTTACTTTCTTACGATTTTACAATATGACATAACCTAAATACAAGCTGTAAATACAGTTTCCCGAAAACAAATGTCACTGGGCTCTGATTGGCTACTTCGTCTTGACATGTACCTAAGATATAAAATATAACGATCTCTTAAGTCACGGCAAGACCCGCACACGACAGTCATAAACCAGTACCCCTGAATACATTGAATCATATCTTAAGCACACGACGCACTTATTCTGTTAAGTCAATAGTAAACCCACCTTCAGACAGACTCGTCGCCTGCACTTATGCAACGTCACAAAACAAAGTTGATTGGCATTTAACATTTGTGAGGTCTGCGTTCATTTACTGGCATCCATGACAAGCTAAAGGTGAGTTTCCCGTAACGACCACTACAGGCAAACCACTTGTGATAGTTACAATTTTTCAATTTATCGCCGTCCTGCCGGTCTATTTTACTATAAGCTTACTGAGCCTTTGGAGGGGCGAGATAACGGTGTTTCAGTTAAGTCTCGTTACTTAAGTAACAGGACTTACAAGTCGGTGTGGTCATTTAAGTACAGACACAAAAGAATTATTACTTTCATCAACTACGAAATTGACTACCATAGAATATAATAATTTTTTTATCGGAATTTAGCATCTTTTGACTCAAAAAATGGACACACGTTACATACGCCTACTTGGTGCAGTAGCGCCAACGAGATAATTTGTATTGGTGCATTATACAAAGAGTAGTTCATTGCAAAGTTGCACTATGTCAGCAGCGAACCGTTGATTTGCCTATTACGTGAAGGTATCACGTTTAGATGTTCAGGATTTGGTGACACCGTCAGGGTTCTTTTTAATAATTCTTCTGGAAATAAGATTTGAAAACAAGAATGTACATTTGTAGCTATTTGAAACTACTAATAAATACAAACAGTATAATCGGCCGACACGACTGAGTAAATATACAATAAAGTTTGCAAATACCTACACAGAAACATGGACTCTAAATACGCTGTGACCGTAGACCCTACTATTTCGCCTCACGTTTTACCTGTAATCTATACTGGCAATCATATATACGCTATTCCAAGCCGTTCTCTCCCTACTTGACCGTTTACACGCTAGAGAAATGAACTGTTCGTAACTTGCTCAAATGCCTTTAGGCTGTTTCAAACAAGCCACAGTGCGATATAAAATGTTTACTGAATAAAAGGTTTTGTTGAATGAAAAAAAAGTTTGTTTGACACAGCCAAAGTAATGGTTTGTATAGGGACAGTAAGGTATTTTGTCGTTGAAAATAAACTATTTTCTTGTTCGTATTTGGTTGCCCCAAATTATAAGACCTAACTAAGTCTGGAAAATTACACCAAAAGACAATGTACAGAATTCGTGCGCACTTAGTGTAACAGTATTTTGCAAAGGAACTATTTATTCGGGCGCCACGGTGGCTGAGCGGTTAGCCTGCTCGCCTCCCACCAAGGCTATCCAGGTTCAATCCCCGGCCGGATCACACCGGATTTTCTCATGTGGGAATCGTGCCAGACGATACCGTTGGCCAGTGGGTTTTCTCGGGGATCTCCTGTGTTCCCCGTCCTTTCATTCCGGCGCCGCACCATACTCACCTCAAACATCTTCATCAGTTTTCTAGATCTCGACGTTAAGAGCCGTCCAAATCTCTTCACTAACTAATTTATTACTAAGAAATACCAACATCCTTTTTGTTCTTCACTGTTTTTCATTAAAATTAATTATAAATGAAACATAATTTATAGATAGAAAATGAATAACATTTCAATTCAACAGGAGAAAAACTAACTTTTGTGAACACGAGTATAAAACGCTTGTGATGGCATATGTTGGAAATAATGAAACACGTCATACATGGGTAGATTTTTCAGAGGTTCGATTCAAAAAGGATGAGTAAACAGCGAAAAGACTATATACAAGAAACACTTATCATTTCACATAAAAATTCTGCAACATGCCATGCGTTATAATCCTTAAAGGTTCACTTGAATCATTGGACCTCCAGTCGTCCGGAACGTCTGGCAAGACACACAACAGACAGTAAACACACAGAACGTGGAAAAATCAATGTCGTGAGCCTAGTCGAACAGTAGCCAATGAAAAACACTGGCAAACTCACAAAGAATTGATCTCTTTCGAAAAACAGTTGGTACAACAAACAGAGCACTTTCATAATGAATATAATAAGTCTTCTAAAGTACAATCCTCAAGAATATTAGTAGTTTGTAGTTATTTCACATAGTTATTCGATTATGCTTATAGTTTTATAACATTAAATTATGGATAAAAAATACATATATCTACTAAATAAATGCCACCTGACATTTTACAGAGTTTTGGTTACACAAATAAGCAAAAATAAATAAATATACCCTTATCAACAATTTTAAAAAAATCGAATTTAAACCTTATTTTATAACAAAAGTAAGGTCGAATAAAATTCATGGAGAATTAGACTTACAATATGCAAAACCCATTTTCTATACTTAAAACCTTGGAAAAGGGAAATATGTAGCACATTTCTCTCTGTGTTTCAAAATAACCGTCCTCATTTCTCCTGCGTTTTTGTCAGTCGTTTGTCTTTCTTTTATTGTTTTGATCGAGTGCAGTCTTATTTGTGATTTAAGTGTGCAATCACACAAAAACTAGGCAAAATGAGATGTTTTTATTTCGGAAAACATTAGAACCTTTAAAATGCCCATGATTTTACAATTCTGCAATCGCTCCCAAACGAAATGACTATTGTAGGTCAAAATCTACGACTCGTGTAAAAGTAAAATATCAAGTTATAATATATTGCCAGAAGTAGTCATATGAAGTGTTTTCATCAATGAAAAATATCGCGGGAACATTTCATAGTGAATAAGCTATTATTATTTCCGTCAGTACCAAATTAATTTAACATTTTTCTGAGTGTTTTTTTTTTTAATTGCGATGGTTCTTTCTTCAGATCTGCGGTATGTCGTTTCGGTCATTGCAGTTTTTATTCCACGAAACATCTTTTTTTTTTGTCCAACACTAGTTTGTATGCCATAACAGTTACTGATTGACTTTCTCCATTGAAGTTTTAGTAAGAAATTTTCAAAATCACAAATGATAATCACAATGAAAATGACTAGAAAACCATGGTATATATAAATGTTTTAATTCACGCACATTACCCTATTTTAGTTCCGGCAAGTTTACTAAATAAAAATATGATGGTTAACCTGTGAAATTCATTATCTAGAAAAAAAAAATTCTGTGTACATCGACGAGCGAGTATTTGTGCAAGACAAGAGGTATTCTGACATATTGCAGTACCAAAAAAAATGTAACTCCTTCAGCTTGACTGAAAATATTAGTCTCGAACACTGGAAATAGGTTACAGGGTTTACAAATTCTTCTCCGTATTATGCTATAGAGTGGATAGGATTATTGTGACCTTCATGTCGTTTAAATGTCCATAATAACACCCCTTGCCTGTGTTATCTTTGATTCTCGCAATATTCTGAAAGATAATATATTTTAGTAGTAAATAAGCAAGTCATTATAGCATGATTCCCACTACTTGCCTCTTTGCTTGGTGTCTCTAAAGGAAAGCATAATACTGAAGCATAACTAACAATTCCGTTATTACAATTCATTTTTAGATTAAAGGCTTAATATATTATATATATATATATATATATATATATATATATATATATATATATATATATCCAAGTCTCTTCACTCACTCACTCACTATATTGGAGCCTGTCCTCCTGTTGTGTGCTCGAAACAGTGTCCGTAAGGGTCACTATCACAGAAAAGGTTTTCCCAGCACGAAGACTCTGGCGGAGGCGAGATCGGGAATTTCGCTCTGGCCGAACCCGCAGTAGATCCGCGAGCGACGGCCAACCTTATCAGCCGGGCACAACTGCCGCAGGGGGAACAATGGTGCGCGCTGTTGACGGGGACCTGCAGGCGGCCGATGAACGACGGCGGAACGACATTCTGGCGAGAATGAATGCGGCGCCTCATCTGTGGCCCATTGATTTCTCCCTCGCGAGCTCTTGCTGCGTCGCGGTGCCAGCTGTTATCGCGCCGCAGAATAGCTGGCTACACAGAGGCGTAATAGCGGAGAGGTTCTCATTGGCGTGGCTGCATAAGGCTGCTGCGTCTAAAGCCGATGGTTACACGATACCTGCAGCCGTACTTGGTACTTGTACAAGCTTATGTAGGCTGTTCACGGTGAAATAAGCACTTTTGAAAGCCCTGCTTCAGATCTACTTGTACGCACGTTGTGTATTCTTGCGCCTTATGTAAAATTAACTTAGCAAGTGGCCTCTTCACTTTATTCGTGCGTCGGGTTAAGTGAAACTGTAAAATTACTAGAAAAGTAAATATTTAAAAGATCTGCTCAAAAATACACACGAAGCGAAAGAAGTAAATT
The DNA here is from genome assembly GCA_029891345.1 of Dryococelus australis. Classification (NCBI taxonomy): domain Eukaryota; kingdom Metazoa; phylum Arthropoda; class Insecta; order Phasmatodea; family Phasmatidae; genus Dryococelus; species Dryococelus australis. Next base: position 104,851,982 of record CM056998.1, read on the forward strand.
AAGCTATCACAAATGGTTACCTAACACTTATAATTATACGTTGAGATAAGGAACTACTTTCCATCCATCGTTACCAACTTTACTGGGGGTATGTCACTTAGTGCTCCCGTTGTAATATATGTAGGCAAGGGTAGTGACTTTTTTCCAAGGTTGATTTGAAAAGTCCTCACTTTGCCGGGAACAGCCTTTACAAGGCCTGGTGCACGAGCTCGTATACCAGACGTTGTATGAGCAGCCATGAGAGATTATTACTACACGATGGAAGTTCACGTACTAGCGTTTGACACACGCAGTGTGTGGTTTGTAGTAAATATGAACCTCATTCGTTGATCTTCTAACAGTCAGTAACTTGCGTATGCCTGTAAAGAACGGCTAGCACAAGTTAATATTGCTGTATTGCTGTTTATTGCTTATAGGCTGTTCACGGTAAACTGAGCACTTTTGTGACCCTAGTTACTGTTCCCTTCTAATCATATTTAATCCTGTAACAACATTTTTTTTAAATGAGTATTGCCATGCGAGTAATAAACCAAGTGTGTACATTCCACCGCACTAAGAAATTCACGTCTAAGGCTAAAATATAATATATTTCTTGGCTCTGATTCCAAATGAGAGGGCTTTCAAAAGTGCTCATTTTACCGTGAACAGCCTATACTAGTATACGCTCTAAATTTGAATCAGAGGGAAACCACTGATTCGCAGTAAAATTCAATTACTCTAATCAGTTGAAATGTCTTCACTTAGAATCAGTGGAAAACCACTGATTGTTTCAGTGAAAAAATTTCACTGATTGAATAAGTGACGGCCGAATGCAGTGACGAATTAAATATTGATTTTATTGAATGTAGGTAAATGATTACGCGAAATAAACATGTTTACAACAGTTTGCTATTTATATTGTGCAGTTTATCGTAATAAAAAAAAAAGTTTCGCAGGTGGCCGGGATTAAACACGCATCGTACCACTCTAAGCCGTTGCCTTGCCATTTTTTTTTTGCCTTCGTAGTTGTCGTTGTTGTTGAGCTGAAATGAGACCGGCTTGTTGACGAATTCCCAGTCCGACAAGCGAACTGAAAATCTGCCGCGTCGGAGGCACGGTGGCGCGAACCCGCGTCACCACGACTGTAAGTCGGCCACCCTACCCCTGCGCTATGGAGGTAAGTTAACCAATTGAGCTACCACGCCAAGTTGAAATTACGAGAGGAAAATACATGTCTTATAGTTCCGCTGCGAAATCGTGTAGTTTAAAGTTGTAAGCTCATACTTTTCGTGTTTTGTTAGATTGATACCGTTAGGATTGTTAAAACGAATAGTTAGGGCCACCCGTTTTTCGCGGAAATATTTACGCAACGGCTAGACTTGAATGTTCTATGGCATACATGGAGTTTTCCTTTGGTTATTGGCCACGTATCTTCGTCGGAAGACAGTTCCTTACCTGGCTGGGCCAATCCGAATTAGGTAACTCCGACACTTGAGTGTCCGTGATTCGCGGGCAGACACTTGCAACGCGTGACAGTTAAAATCGTCCAATCACGAAAGTGTATCTGAGTTCTAGTGTTTTGAATTACAAGAAGTCTCGAAATCTTTACGCGAAAAACAGGTGGCCCTACGAATAGTGCACTCTCTTCACCAAATTAAATGCAGTTTAAACGTTCAAACAGAGCTATGTGACGATTACATGGAATCGAAATTAAAGACGTAAAAATGGAATGAAAGGCTGTGTGTTCATATTACCTCATAAAATGGCGTTTTGAACGACGAAACACATTTTAGAAAGTATTTTGTATTAGTTTTATTCGTTTATTCGTTGTTACTTCACTTAATACACTTTGCTTAGCGACCATTTTTAAACGATGTTCGACGGCCAATTTTACACGCAGTTTCACTTATACATCAGTCAACAATTATTAGAGACGGGGCAAGTAGCTCAGATGTTTCACTGGTCCATCAGTCAAAAAATAAACCACTGAGAAAGCAGTGGAAAAAATGACTGACGAATCAGTGGGAAATGTCACTGAATCAATCAGTGAAGGAAATATAGCATTTTTTTTCACTGATTCATCAGCTAAATTCACTCAAGTGACTGTTGTATCAGTCGGATACCTTTCACTGATTGAAACAGTAGAATTCTCACTGATTCAGATTTAAAGTGTAGTTACATTCATTCTCTTCAAAATTATGTGAAGTCAAGAGAGTGTGAGGGTGTTATTTTTAATTTTGACGAAAATTACTAACCGTTTGAAAAATATGTTTTTTTTCTTTACCTACCAAGTTATTATATGTGTGTGAAATTCAGTAATAACGAAATTTAGGGCCTGACGAAGTTTCGAACTCACGCCCAAAAGTTAATTTTTCTGACAGGCACTACAACTTTATCACTAATTCCGAGTTGTAATGCGAAATTATAAGGTATCTACTTATTTGGCAGGTCCTAAAAATACCTTCAAGAGAATAATAAGCCCACATCATAAATATAGCATCATATCATTTAGAAGTATGCCAAAAATTAAACTGGCTTATTTTTATGGCAACAGTCACAGAAAAAAATTATAATAGGGACTCAAATGTGCATTTCTGCCATCAATCTAGACGTCACATTTGTGTATATAATTGAACTGGTTTCTTATATTCGTTGGTCGCTGTCTAGGTGTGAAGCCGACCCCCTTCTGACATAACTGTACATGACTCGTGCACACCATTACGAAGTGTTTATTCATTGGCGTAGAGCTAGACAAAGCGTGTCAAATAAAATATTATCCAATGATAAACGTAACACAAATATACGAGTGCTCAAAGTACATCGTTTCACCAAATAATAACGCGAAATTTTTCAAGTCTTCTTTTATAGGTTATTGAAATTGCTTATTTTACATCGCTAGAGAAAGTTCTTCGCCGTTTTATAGCCGAAAAAACACCACAAATTTTTTTGTCAAGATGTGACGTAATTTACGACACCGGAGTGTATGTTAATTCGGGCTGCTGGGTGTGGTACGAGACCGTGTGCTCTCGCGTGTAAAGATGGCCGATTAATTTCAGCTATATCTGTGGTGAAGTCTTTGAAATATCTGTGACTAAGATATCACTTAATGACAGGTTCACCATAGACTAAAGCTGAGGTAGACAGCTTACTCGTCTTCTGCACATGTATCCAACATTCCCTACCCCAAAGGAACACAACTGTCAAAGTCACATGGTCAACAGTGATGAACGTGTTAGATTATATATTAATTTTTAAATGACAAGCCCATTAAACTAATAAAATACTTTAACAATTTTGAATTTATTCAAAATCCATTACAGACTGGTTAAGGAAAGTATAAAAACATCTCAGAAGCACTTGTTTACTAAACAGTGTTCTAACCTCAAATCCAATTCACGCCATGCTAGCCGTATTGTCAGGTGAGCAGTTCAATGTTGGGACACAGAGATTGGTTGTGCGCAGGCAGCGAGTTCGGTCTACCTCATCTTTAGTCTATTAGGTTCACAGCTTTTGAAACGACCTGTGACAAGTGAAGTAGCTTTTTCTGTCACAGTTTATTTCAGCTGCCTGTGACATGCCGCAGCGTCACAGCTAGCCTTGCGTGTCTACTAAGATATGGCGGCTGAGTACTAAACAGACAATGATTAACCATCTGTTTAAAACGGTAATAAATATATTCACGTGAATTCCTGTAGTTTTGCTTATGTTACGTTAGCTCCGACCCACTGTATTTTTGTAGTTAATATACACAACTTTGGATGCTAATAAATACAATACAATATATTTTTTATAAATGCTTGTATGTTACTAGGGGCCCAACCCGTGACCTTTTATTTTAGTATTGTCACGTGCCTAGAATAGTTACCATGTTACAAATTTTAGTTATCATAAAAAGACTGAAAAAAACATAATGCATGCGCGCGCGCGCGCACACACACACACACACACACACACACATATATATATAGACACACACACACATTTGTTACTGTGACAAATTCGCACAGATATACGTCAGCGATATTTCTGTGTAAGAGGAACAGTTATCACAGATACTTGAAAACATCGGTTAGGCTCATCTCTGCTCGCGAGTGTCATGAACACAGTTTCACGTCAGCCTAACGAGGGGAGCGCAAACTTCCGTAACGACGCGGAATCCATCACGCTCCATCGGCGCCAGCTGCGCGGGAGGCCTTCGAGAGCTGCGCCCAGAGGCTAATTAGCCAATTACCGCGAGGTATCGCGCTCCTTGGGGGGGGGGAGGGGAGAGCTCCTCCCTCGACGCGATTGGCCGCGGAGCGAGCCGTAGTGACGTCACGTCACGTGCAGCCGCACCCCTACGCCCGCATGGGGAACGTTTTACATGTCACTGCTCCACAAACTTGCCTAAAGCCCTTGCGATTGCGCGGCTGTATAGTCGCGGTTTTTTCTTAACGTGTATATGTCTGTAGATTTGCAACCATAGTGGAAGGCAATCCAGAAAATCTGATGATAACAAAATCGGGGAGATAGAGTTTGGTATTTCAGCTCTGCATTTATCGCCTACATTGAAAACTCAATCACACCACTCGATTCCCAAAGGATCAAAGAATATGTTACGTTAAGTGAGGACTGCGAATCATCGCGCAAAAGGGGATGGGGGAGGGGAAAACGCCGCAATTTTTAGTTCGTTTCGTATAACTTTTGACTAGGAGAAACTACGACACTCGTTAAGGTTTCAATCGTCAGCTCTCGTCAAGATAAATCGATTGCGAGTATAAAAACATTTGTGTGACGTGGTTATGGTGAAATTGTATGAGTTTGATGTAAAAAATTAAGAAATCTTAACACAATGTTGGCCTATACTCGTCAAAAAGCCAAGTCGAAATACATAAATCATATACGGTTGGAAAGAGCATCTCAAAAACAATCCAGTGATATCCATAAAACCCCATATGATCGAGTGAAGCGGTGCCGGGAACGTAAAAAAATAACATCAAGGCGTCCGAGCACGTCAACGTAGACGTATTGACGCAAAACAAGCGGCCGTGTCCCCAACACAGCCACACCCCTTTTTTTCAGTTGCCGGGGCGATGGCGTGGTTGAGAGCACAAACCAAGGAAGATAGAATAGCAGCTCCCTGGTACAATGAACGCTCTTATTCTCTTTGGGAATCAGGCACTAATGACTGAGGACATTTACAGGCAATCTAACTACTTGAATGTAGCAACGAAAAAAATAATGTAAAATATTTATCCGAAAATTTTAATGATATAGTATAGTATTCCTGAAGTTATACTTGGAGTCCAAATTCATTGCAACTGTATGTAATATTAAATCTGTCCAGTCCTGAATTCATGTAAAGTGCTGCAATCGTTAACATCTTTGATGTGCGCTGTGTTTGTGCCGGGAGTGTCATCTCGTAGCCAACGAACAGCATGCTGCGTGTTCGCTGATGTCATTATTTACCACTCGCAAATGAGAAACGTAGAAACTTCAACAAATCAGGTTGTTTCATACAAGAAAAACGCCGAAACACCGGCAACTGATCCCTTGTGTACAGTGCCGACCATAAATATCCTACATTTGCAACATGTACTCGATCGTAGACACGAGGACTGAACGGGTTAAAAAGTTTGGTCTAGTATTATTTCTGAGTTCGAGTGTTGCAATCGCATAATTTTTGGTATGTCTGTACTTGCGTTCAGCATTTTTTCTCGAAACCGGTGAAACAAAGTGCGGATCACTTGATATTGGCACTAACCATATACGTCCAAGAGGTGTAAAAAATCTCACAAATCAGTATAGGGAAATGCGAAATTCGCGTTATTTTTTTTGGCGTCAGGCTGAACTTCACAGTTCTATATGCACTAGAGCCGACGTCGTTTTCCCTTTGGCTTGCAGCATAAATGTGAATGCACTCCTTTTCTGACTGAACAGCACGTGATTGGGGCACACAATCGTGAAGCGTTTATTTGCTGGTGCAGAAGTACCCAGGGCGTGTCACGTAAAGCATGGTCCAATGAAAAACATATTGCAAAGCTACACGTGTTTCAAGTTTAACTTGTCCCCAAATAATAACGCGTATTTTTTCATGTATCTACAGATAAACAGAGAGGAGCACTCTCAAAGTATCGAACAGTGATTATTTGCTGGGTAAAATATTGCTCATAAACATCACCCATGTAGGGGACAGGTGTTTTTCGCGAAAATATTTTGAATACCGGTTGTACTCCAAAACAGTTTAGTTCATATGAACTTTCGTAGGTGAATTATTTTTAATGTTACGTGCTTCAAGTGTACTGTCCGCGAATCATGGACTTTCAGCATCGTAGTACTTTATTATGATTGGCCTAGTCAAATAGGAACATTTCTTCTCACGTAGACACTTGGCCAATAACCCAAGGAAGTCGCAGTTGTGGACGTAAGATATTGAAGTCTAGCATGGTCATAAATATTTTCGAGAAAAACACCTGTCCTCATATGTTAAGCTACACGTCCTTCGTTCTGGCAAAAAAAGAAATAACAGGCTAATCTCACAAATGCTCACCGAACACGAACCCTAAATCGCTAGCATATTGCAATGCGTTTTAAATTAATTTTTTCTCTGGAAATTGATAAAATTATGCTCGAGCTACGGTGATTTTTTTTAAGATAAACATTAATATGAAGTAAAATATCCAGAGATATGACTGACAGAAAAGTAGTTGAACACTATTTCTGAAACGATAGTGAGAAACGTAGTCTGCCTTTATAGATCAGCAACTGAACAGTACAATGCCATCTCTTGATTAAAGTCCCATGACACGACCTACCGTTGCGGTTGGTTGATACGGCTATAAATTTAGTTCAGTTGATACAGACTGCTTTTTTTTTTTTTTGACACCTGATATGTAACGTGACCTGCCATTTCGTGTTATATTTTGCCATTAGACACGAAGTGCGGAATCTCGAGTGATGTTTTAAATTTGCTCCAATTGCTCTTAAACAGGTTGGTTTAAAAACTGGCTAATCACATCTGTGAAGAAGAGTACAAAGATAATTTCTTCTTTGTATTTTTAAAGAGGATTCTGTGGGAGCTAATTTTTAAAGGTATTTTTATTGTAACACTACAAATACATTACAGTAAATTTTACTAGTCCTTAGTGTAGAATGTGGGAAACTAAAGTCGAATTTCAACACGTGCTGTACACTTCAGATTTATTGAAAATGTTGAGCTACATAAAAAATCCTGTCCGTATTTTAAAATAACGAGTTGTAAACATACCATATTTCTGCTGTAGAAATAAAAGAAAATCTTTGTCGGGTAGCTTCCAAATAGTTATTTATAGGGGCAGTGATATTTCGAGAAAATATTTCTAGACAATATACAGTTCAAATCACTGTGGGGTCGTTCCGTATTTTTGATTGGCTAACGCTTGTTTTGGTCCGTGTTAGCTGTTTGCACTCGAATCACGAAGGTACTGTGTCGGTATTACGGAATCCTGAGTGGCTCGGTCAAATACGGAAACGACATCAGCAGCCAATGGATGTTTGACAGCAGCCGAGGTGTGTGTATAGTATATTGAAGTCTACTGTGTGCTTCGAATTATTCGCGGAAAATAAGTGGCCCTAGTTATGTATAACTAGGGACCTGCAAAATTCGCGTTGTTATATGGCACCAGGCTAAACTTCACAGTACTGTATACACTCGAGTCGGCGTCGTTTCCCCCCAGTGGCTGCTGCATAGATATGAAGTCGCTCCCTTTTTGACTGAACTGCATGTGATTGGCGCACGCCGTTGTAAAGTGTTCGTTTATTGGCGCAGAGTTACCCACGGCGTGTTAAATGAAGTACGGTTTAATGGTTAACATATTGTAAAGATACATGTGTTTCATGTTCAACGTGTCCTAAAATAATAACGTGAATTTTGCAGGTCTCTATTTATAACAGGTAACGAAATATTTTATTGTGTACAGACAGGCGTTCATCGAAATTTATCAGGATTGAACTAAGAATCTATGACGTTGAAGACTTCGAAAAAAAAACAGTTGATATTGCCTATCTGGAGTATGTGGATACTTTTAATATATTGCATTTATTAGTTTCTCAAAAAAAACTGAAAAAAACTTCAACGGCACTGATCAGCAAAAACCACAAGTAGAATTTTCCTCTTAGTCTAACATTCGATTGGTTTGAATTTAATCCGTTATTTCTCCCGTGGCATTCGTCCTTTCGAGAAGCCTTTTCATACTCTTTATTAAGGTGTTTTTTTTATTCGTTTAATTCTCCAGGGCATAGCTACTAGAAGAAGTAGCACGAAACTGTAAAAGTATTTCATATTCAGCCTTTCACGAAATGAAACCGCGAATTTTCCTGAAGTCATAAAAATACGTAGGTAAGGTAAGGTATAGGCTGTTCATGGTAAAGTGAGAACTTTTGAAGCCCTAGTAACTTTCTTCTGTCGGTGATTTCTTATTCTTTAATCACCTTTTTACATAAATATTGCCATGCAAGTAATAAACACAGTGAATACATTCCACCGCACTCGGAAGTTCACGTCTAAGACTAAAATAAAATATATTTATATTCCAAATGAGAGGGTTTTCAAAAGTGCTCACTTTACTGGGAATAGCCTTACAGTGGCGTGCTCTTGCGTGGCTTTCATTTTGAAATAAGCTTGTTTTCTCTTTGATCGACTGCGCCGTACATTAGAAAAGGGACCTCTTCACTAATTTTTTTACAGCACACTGTAAAATATTCCTTTTCGGATGTGCGAGCGTCTGGCAAACTCTTCTCTACAAAGTAATTAAATGTAATTGCGACTTTCCGCCCCGCCCCCCTCCTTCAATCACTCGCCGGTTGTCCAGTTCTACACCGGAGAGGTTCGTATCCGTGTGATTATTTTTGGTTGATGTGTGGATTTTCGTAAAAAAAAAAAAAATGCTGAAGGAGCAGTTTTATTCAATATATTTCGTAGTCTTTAAGTCTTCATATATTTGTGTACCTACTGCACTGTAGATGTATGTATCTAGCATTTATTTTAGACACATAAATTTAATCAGACAGGTTATTGGTACTGTCTGAATAATATTAATATAACGGTTGTCGTTGTTCCAACTGATTGCATTTCGAACTATAATATAATTTCTGCGGGGAATCACTCTCTTTCTACCTCAAAGCAAATAATTTAGTCCTTTCAACAGAACAATTCCAGCTAAACTGAATTGATAGCAATAATAATAACTTTACTAAAATACAAAATATTCTGACGCTAGTACTAAAGATTAATTCAATCTATCCCGAAATCCTCACTATAAGGAATTATTCGGAAATTGACCATACCAGTGTATTCGCGTAAAGGATGTTCACGATAAAGTGAGCACATTTGAAATCAATCTTAGAAAAAAGTCACTGCTGCTACCTGTTTATGTTGTAACGGGCGCACCGAGTGGCATGCGCCCATTAAAGTTCGTAACAATGGATGGGGAGTAGTTCCATGCCTTAACGTTGAATAAAAAGTGCTAGGCAACCATTTCTGATAACTTTAACATTTTCTTGCCCTTTCTGCGTTACTTAATGTACCGAAGAGTAAAAATGAGCATATTTGTTAAATATTTACTTTTCTAATAATTTCCCAGTTTCACTTCATCGACGCATGAATAAAGTGATGAGGCCCATAACAATGTTAATCTTACATAAGGCGGGATAATACACAACGTACATGCAAGTTGATCTTAAGCAGGACTTTCGTAAGTGCTCAGTTTACCGTGAATAGCCTATAATGAGAAAGCGGAAATAGGAATTATTTCCCCTTTACATTAATTGTAGCGTTCCTACATTTGCTCAGGAAACAGTTAAATGCGTAGGGAAGTTCCCAACTTTATATAGTAACGACGCTAAACATTCCTATATCTGCATCTTGATGTGTGGTATTATTTCCATGCAGTGTATAGGTGGGGTAGCCTGTTTTTCACGAAAAGGTTTACGCTGAGATTAAACTTCAATATCATATGTGCACACTCGCAGTCTTCATTTGACTATTAGTCGCTTTTCTATGTGTGAAGACAATCTGTTATATGGGTGAGCCAATCAGAATTATGTTTCTCCGATACTGACTGTCTGTGAATCGCGGGCAAACACATGCGATGTGTAACAATTTAAATGATCCAATCATGAAAATGGTTCTGAACTAAACTGTGTTAGAACACAACTTGTCCTGAAATCTTTTCGGAAAAAAATAGGTGCCCCTATGTATATGTTAAATCTTCCATTACGGTTTATGAAGTTTACCATAATTTTTTACCGTGTAAGTACACGGCTATTCTTTAATCCGCGAATATTTCTCAATTAGGCCACCACATTTGTAAAACTTTCACTGTTCGAGTTGAATGACGGAATGTAATTTCATTGCTGTAGAACTGAATATTCTTCAGACTTCTGCAATGAGCCAAGGCGAATCCCTCGGAAGCGCCCTTCTTGTAGATTTTCTGTAGATAACTTTCAAATCATCTGTCGTCTATATCGTAAGTTTAATGGGAAAAAAATTGCAACTAGTCATACGAATGAACGCAGACAGCAAATAATGTCCGTTTATCAACACCATCGGCAAATGTCTGTTCGATCAGAGAAAAATGGGAGTGTGTAGCTAAACAGGTTGTCGTCTAGTCTATTTCCGAACTTTGCGAAATAAGAGGATCCCTGACAATACGAACCAACAAATTGTAAACTAAGTTATTGTCCGTTACTAAGGTGAATTTACAAGCCCGGATTTTACGTATATGGTTTTACTCGGCTTTCAGTCATGTCATAAATATTATTTTTCTATGCAACTCTGCTGATGCAGAGGGCACAAGGACTGAAATACTTGTCAGGAAACTGGCCTAGGCCTCGAGGTGACTTCAGCTTACATTCAGAACTCTTTCGCAGAATTTAAAAAAATAAAATGCTGAAGATCCTGGAAGTACAGGTAGCGGTTCTCGAAACGATTCTGATACATTTCCAGTTGTTACTTCTAGTATTTGCTTCTATTGTGTAAAAAAGTGTGTGTAAGACTCCACAAAAAAAAATAGTGATAATGACCCCGCAGGCGTGGCAACTAACGGAGAGAAAATTCCCGCAAGGCTGTAATCAGCGCGAGAAATTTCTCAACGTGCGTTACGGGAATTGCTCTTTGCGCATTTAAAGAGCGAAAATGGATAATCGAGGAGGAGACTGGGAGGGGGTTAGGGGGATGTAAACTCGCCTCGTCGCGGAGTTATCGCTTCGCCTCGCCACTAGCCGCAAATCATATTTTATCGCATGCGCGCCTGGTGAAAGAGTCGGGAATAAAGAGTGGGGGGGGGGGGGGGCTCAGTGTGTGGCGTGAAAACTCGTGACCCCCGGCAGTTGGGCGTCCCTTACGCGTTTTCACGGCCTCCCAGACGCCGCACGCCAGCCTTCGAGATGTGCGAGCAACGCCTCGCCGATAAGGTCCACCTCCTCACGTGCGTCAAACGTGCTGACGCCGTTAACAACCGCCGCACCTGCGCTTGCCAAGTAAATATAAGTTCACGGTTAAAAGAGTGCATTTGAAATCAACCTTTGAGAAATGTCTCTGGCCCTACCTTCATCTATATAAACGAGTACCTACGCTGACATGCGTGCACCCAGTAAAGTTGGTAACGACGGTCTCAGCGTCGAATCAAAATAATCAGCGACTCATCTGTGGATACTGAAATGATATAGTTTCCTTTCTGATTTCTTTGTGTATATAAGTGTGAGAATGAGCAGATACGTAAAATATTAGGTGAGTGAAGAGATTTGAACGGCTCTTAACGTCGAGGTATTGTGAGCCGAAGAGGGTGATTGATATGAGTCCGGCACGATTCCCACATACGAAAATCCGGAGTGGCCCGGCCGGGGATTGAACTCGGATCGCCTTGGTGGGAGGCGAACAGAGTAATATATTAACTTTTTGTAATAATTCAACAATTTCATTTGACCGAATTACGAAGAAAGATATCAGGCCCGTGGTAGTATTAAATTTACATACGGTGTGAGTATACACATTTTTCATACAAGTAGTTCTTAACCCTTTTGTGCCCATTGTATACAATCGTCAGTGTGTTGCACAGATAGCTTATATTTGACCGGCGCTGTACTCTGCGAGGCTGTGTCTAATGAGCTTCCCAGGGGGTACCCGATTCCTAACTATGCTACTGCGCTACGTTATGACTAGAGATCTGCAAAATTCGCGTTATTATTTGAGGACATGTTAAACTTAAAACACTTTTCTTTGCAATACATGTGTCATTGGACCATTATTTATTTGACACGCCCCGGGTAACTCTGCGCCAATATATGAACACTTCACAATTGTGTGCCCCAATCACGTGCAGTTCACTCAGAAAGGGTGTGGCTGAACACTTATCCAACGACCAATGGAGAAACGACGCCGGCTCGAATATATAGTGCTATGTATTTTACTTTTGATGCCAATAAATAACTCAAATTTCGCAGGTCCTTAGTTATGACTAGTCCACAAGACTGTTCACCGAACACGAATACTACAGCTTATTGGTTAGGACAACGAAGCAAGTCATTTGCCAGTTTAAGTACAGCTGGCATCAAATATTTCTAATTTGCAATATCAGAAATTATAGGTTAATATGGAAATGAAGGGTTTGAGCCGAACTTTCAAAAGTGCGCTGTTTGCCGTAAACAGCCCTTACGTGAAATATCAGCCCACTAACTAGAGGCCATAGTAACTAAACACACTTGGCAGAAAATCATGGTTGAAGGTTGATTCACATTCACGTTGATCTCGACAGAGCGGACAGAATCTATGTTTGTTCATGTAAGCAGTTTGCTCGTTCGGTTGCAGACTGTTTACTGCCACGCTAATGCGTTCGTTATTATAAAGCCTACATTACGCGATACCTACAGCCGTACTTCGTTCTTGTACTAGCTTCTACAAGGCCTGGTGCACGAGCCGGTATACCAGCCACTATATGAGTCGCCATGGAAGAGTCATATTACACGACAGCAGTTTGCGTACTAGGATTTTATCACCCTCGGTGGGTGCGCAGTGTGTGGTTTGTAGTAAATATGAACCCCATTCGTAGAACTGCTACCAGTTAGTAACTTGCGTAGGCCAATGAAAAAACTAGCTAGCACCTCTTAATATTGCTATTTTACTTTTCGCCTTTTACATAAATTGATTGCTTACTAGTATAGTTTCATTCATTTTTTTTTTAACGACGTGAAGTTACTAGAGTACGAGTGTTATTTTTAATTTTGGCGAAAATTATTGACCGGTTGCAATTTTTTTGTTTCTTTACGTACCGGGATATTATACGCATGTAAAATTTAATGATAAAAACATTTGTGTCCGACGGAGTTTCGGACTCGCGCCCGGGAGTTGCATACTAGTCAGGGGCGTTGCAACTTTGCCACTGTACCACCAGTTCACATGCCAGAAGATAAGTGTATATAGGTAAATATATATAATTTTTGAATTAACTTTTTTTATATAGTATGTAATGTGTTAAGTATTTAGAACGGTTTTAATCAGTGATTAAATTTGCCATCGTCAATATTATTCGTCATTGTATTTTCAATCTATTTGAAAGAGTTTCAACCTCACGGTTGTATAATCAAGATGGAGGCGTCCTTTTCGTTATCTTCATCAACTCGTTTCAAGTAGTAGCCATGGAGAGCCATAGTAGCCAGGTACGAAAACTGGTATGTGACCTGCCACGAAAAATAGGACGTGTCCAATTACCAAACCTGGTAAGAAATCTGGCCGTACAAGGCGAGAAATGATATGACGGGTCCCATGCTGGGAGGTATAACGGCCGCAATGGCGGACCTTGCCCAAGCTTTTACGGAATCTGGTATCGTGTAATACCGCCTTAAGAAATACGATCCCGTCACGCCGCGTGATGATACAGCGCCCCGAACGGTAACCTTGGGGCTATGTAAAGGGCGTTCGTGTAATACGAGAGGGTTCTGTGGTGGCCAAAGCTGGCAATACTGTTTGTCGTAGCCACTGTTTGTCGTATGCGCTTCGTCCGATATCCACGCATTTTCAATGAAACCAGGGTGGTTTTTGATCTATCCAATAATTTTTTCACAGGACTACCGCTGCACCACATGGTCCGTAGGTTTCAACTCCTGTGCAGTTTATATTTTGTGTGGATGAAAGTTTAATTAATGGTAGCAGTGGCACGTGGTGAATTATTGCAAGGTAAGGAGGTGGCGTTACCTCTGTGATGTACCCTGTTGATTGCTAGTTTACACATCCGCCACTAAGACGTAGTTCGACAGACAACGCCACAGGACGTGTTTATTGCGTCCCTTGCCTCTTCGCTTGTGAGTGGTCGAAATACATTCAGTTTCGCTAGGCTCCACAGTGGTAATTGTTACACACCTGCAAAATTCGCGTTATTATTTGGTACCATGATAGACTTCGCTGACCTATTCCAACATGAGAACCATTCGTATATTCATTGGTTGTTGCAAACTGTGTGTCCTTATTAACCTGCGTGGTCTCTCCATTGCAGATTGGTTGTTCAACCGTTGAGCGGTAACTTCTGGTTGAAAGTGTCGATGGGCTGTCCCCACGCCAGTTTTCAGCCAATGGCATAAGAGAAGCAAGCATACGACGTATTAGGAGTTTAGTCTGCAGCTACAAAATAACGCCAATTTTGCAGGTCCCTAGTTATCGGTTCCTGCTGCGTGAATCGAGAACATACAGTAGTGAGGAAACACCAGCTTACCTTGCAACAGTTCACTACACGCCTCTGCCGGGTGGAGTATTCGGTGGACAGTTGTCCAGCTGAGGTGCAGAGATGATGCTAGTTTGTTTCCGTGCAGAACGCTCCTCGCTAACGAAGTCCAAACGTCTTCGGTATTCTCTGGAGTTCATTGAGTTTGTGGAGCTCCCTACGGGTTTCTTATTGAAAGCTGAACCCGTCTTCTCGAAATTCGCAATCAATGTTTTGAGACGATCTTGACGTCGTAAGTTGTAGTCACGCAGAGATTCCCTGTAAGGAGCTGTTAACTGCCTCAGTTTTTGTAAAACGCCTTCACAGAAAATGAGCGTTGTGAACCGCTCTACGGATCCATGATTACTAGATGACAAGATTGTCTCTGCTTCGCTGTCACTGTCATGAGGTGCTGCCAACTGTCCATGGCTACCACTTCGCATTTCAAACCTCCTCGATTTCCTGGTCCACCTTGTATTTTTATTGGCCCCGATATTGACAAAACTTTACACCGATAATTTTACAATTCCAAACAAATATTATTGTTCGGTGCAACACCTTAAATGAAATTTTTTTTAGATGCGAGGAAGGGTTTTCAATAAAATATCGCGTTTTAAATCAGTGTTCGCGCATATATTCGTACCTCTGTAAATTAATGTTCTGGGAATGCCACTTTTTTTCTTATAAAAAGTAAAGGCAAATTATCTACAGCTATCACTAGAGCCCCGATTATTTCGCGAATTGATTTGACAGTAGGCTAGACTTGACAGTACTCTACACACTCGATACACTATCGTTTGCTTATTGGTTGCTGCGATCAAGTGAGGCCTTTGTACAGCACTGCTCAACACTCGCTGATACTATTGCTTCCTACTTACTACTGGCTCACAGTTAAACGGGGCGTGTCTAAATAACTACGGTCCTATCACAGTAGTAGTAGAAAAGAACAAGTGTTTGAAGTCTACCTCGGTACCGAATGAATTCGCGAAATACTCGGGGCTCTAGCTATCACGTTTTACTTTCATCCTATTAAATGTACTTAAAACGACAAAAAAAATGTGAACAATTTTTAAAGATTGCATTTTTATGGCTGTACTCTGCAGTTTCCTTAAGGAAAATGAGAGAAGTACGAAGCTGTAGGTGTAGTTCAGTACACTGGCTTACATCGTGTGAAATACACTCCAAGAAATTATCCGTAAATTTACCACATCAATGTATACGTACAATGAAAAAGGGTGAATGGTAAATTTGTTATTACATACACCCATGGTAGCATTCCTTCATTGGCTGAAGAATGTTACAAATACTTGGGAAATTTTCCAACTTTGTATAGTATCAATGCTAAACATTCCTCTGCAGCCTTATATGTGGTATCATTTCCACACAATGTATAGGGTATATGTTTAAAATTTCCATTACAGTTTAGGAATTTTATAACAAAAATTTTTACGGTGTAGTTTTCTGCTGTTACGGATACAATTTGCGAGAATTTCAGCATCCCGGGAGTGTATATTGCTGTGTTGAGTGAGCCCATCACATTGCTTCCTTCTTATAACCAGATGCGATCTCAAGGCGTTTAAAATTATTTATTGTAAATTCCCCTTGAGCAGAACTATGGCTAATTATTTACGTTAGCAATATCGTTACTTCCGCGAAGTTTCTCGGCCGTGTTTTCACATTAAAATATGTCTTTCTCGAGGAAGAATTAAAAGTAAAAAAGGAGAGTGGGCGAAGAACAATTTCTTACCAATTATAAACTCCTTAACTTCTTAGAACTTCCTGTTTTTATTTGTTCCGTATCCAGTGGCGTATGAACTCGGGAACAGCGAGTGCGAAAGACGGGCACAATATTATCTTCGGTTTTATTTTCTGTCTCTTACGCCCCACGGGGTCACAGTTACATCTGTCGGATTTCGGCTTCCAGTTTCCATCCCTTCTCGATTGTTCCAGATTCCATCGGGGATTTCACAGGCTGTTCTTGTTTTATTTCTCATCGCAGCGTCATACGTCCCAGGGAAATATGTCACATGTCCCTATCTGTAAAATCTTTCATACGTCGCTCATTGCACAGAAATTCGTAGAGCATAATTTTATCTTCAATATGTAGGGGCAGTGATATTTCGCGAAAAGATTTCTAAACAAGTTACGGTTCAAATCAATGTGGGGTAGTTCAGTATTTTTGATTGGCTAACGCATGTTGTAGTCCGTGTTAGCTGTTTGCACTCGAATCACGAAGGTACAGTGTCGGAGTTACGGAATCCTGAGTGGCTCGGTCCAATGTAGAAACGACACCAGCAGCCAATGCAGGTATGACAACAGCCGAGGTGTGTGTACAGTACTGAAGTCTACTGTGTGCTCCGATTTATTCGCGAAAAATCAGTGGCTCTAGCAATATATATTGTAATTTTCGGGTTTGCTCACATGTTGATTATACATTACGTTATCATGAAGACGATCTTCACTATTCAGGCTTTAACTTTGTTCTCATGGCTAATGTGTATTAAAAATTAACGTATTTACACGAAAATGAACTTTAGTTTACCTTTCACTGAAAATGCGAAAATTTTAAGTCCCCGCCCATAAACACGGGAAAACGAAAATTTCGCCAGTTCATTTGACGGTGAGGCTTTCAAGTCATAATTCTCTGTACTCTTCAAGTCATTACTCCATTGCCGGAAAACTCCCACGTCAAACTGTACTTGAATCACTCATATAAATTATAAGTGTTTCTTACAGGCTCAGAAGTTGTTGAAGGCATGTCAAAACACACAACCCAATCTCACACGACATTTCTGAGTTGTTACCTGCAGTTTACATATTTTGGATTGGCTTATGTTTCAAGTGCATTTCTTTATTTTTACTGTAGTAAACTACTTGTTTATTACGGTAGGCAATTCTGTTCGAAAATATATTACGAAAATGTATGTACAACTTATCCCTAATGTGATATAATAAGGGAGTTATGCGCCCCCGAAATTTGAGTTTTAAAATGCGTTTAGTTGAAAATTTCAGAAACCTCTAGTGATAAAGTAAGAAATCTCTGAATAGTGTTTTGTATAAAGGAGATCTTATACCTCTAAAAACGTGGTCGTTAATATCATCCTCCTTCCTTTTGAAAATGGCTGTTGGCACCCTATGTTTGCATCAAGCTTTTTAACACTATGTTCTACGCAATTTTTAAAGACAATCTATGAATCAGCACTTCTAAATAATCAAGAAAGGTCGTCTTGTCAGACCACTCTCAGATTAACCGTTTGTGAGATTATTCTAGTTGAACATTCAAAACAGAACGTGTGTGGCATGCCAGGTAGGCAATTTAAATTACGAATTTTTCCGTTAATCACTTGACGAGAAAAGTGGTACTTGCATTTTAGTCTTACATTTTCGTCAAGAATGCAATGACGAAGTTTATCCCCGTGTTTTAGAAACACGTTGTATAACCCGCGTTTATTGGTGCAGACTGAAAAAATTTGCGATTGCAATAATATTTAGACTAGACTTCATATTCGTTTGTATACTCAAGCATATGTGAAGTATTCAGTAATTTCTTGCTTCTGCAGCGAGAGGCCGTGATTGGGGCTGCGTTTGGTTACTTGTTTATTACCGGCTCACACAGTACTGGAGGTGGTGTCGAATAGGGCGTGGTCCAATTGGGTAAGTAACGCAAACATACAAATATTTGAATTCTAGCTTATTCGTAAATGAATCAGCAAATTTTTAATGTGTCTATACAGTTTTTTTTTCTTCAGAAATTAGTGTCATCATTTTTGCGGTCCGTGTTAGTGTAGTGGTTAGTGGTTATGGGCTATTAGCGGCTGTTTGAGCACTATTGAAATACATATGTGAAATATTTCACTGTTCCTACCAGCATGTTTTTAATAGCCACGATAAATATCATGCGTCCAGTGACATTTGTAATGATGGAGGGTAAGTGCTTCCGTATCTTAACGTTGAATTAAAGGTGTTAAGTAAGAATTTGTTATTGCTGGAATTATTTCTTTTGCGTTATTTTCTTATGTGCGTACATAAGTAAAGGAATTAACGCATTTGTAAAATATTTAATTTAATAATAATTTCGCAGTATTGACTAACGCATGAATAAAGTGATAAGGCCCACGGCAATGTTAACTTGGCGTATGGTGTAAGATTACACAAAAGTGCATGTAAGTATATCTTAATCAGGGCTTTCAAAAGTGCCGAGTTTACTGTGAACAGCCTTCTGTTCTACTTTGGGGTTTATCACTACTGTTAAGATTATCAATGTAGTAAGTTAGAAAAACCTTTAGTATATCGTTTAAATCATTTATTGATCAGCTCAAGTACACCAATATTTAATCTCACATTAATTTAATTAACTCAATATTCATATCAATTAATTTAATTAACTCAATATTCAGATCAATTAATTTAATTAACTCAATATTCAGATCGATTAATTCAATATTAACTAAACATTAATTCACCGTCTGATGGACGGCTCCGATCCTCAAGCTTTGTTGGCTTAAGCGGGGACTACGGTAACACTCTACTACCCAGGCTAATCAGATCGGCTCACCACTGTATTAACCACACTTATTCTCGAGGCGACCAGGCCCTCTCCGCGAGGAAGGTCAATAGACGTAGGCGCCTCTCGTCTCTATTGATGGCGCGGTGGCGTCTCGGCTCCAGATCCTCGTCGTCAGCAGGTGGCGATGTCGGATACCTATGGAGGCGTCTCTGCAGCGGTGGCGTCTCGACGGTGGCAGGCCTTGCTCGATCTTTCAGAGCCGTGACCCGCTCTGACCCCCTTTTCACCGGCCTTGGGCAGCCTGCTCCAGCCGCTCGGAATTATGACAATACGACCCTTACTCTTGGCCATAACACTATGCATCACGTGGCTTCCACCACGGCGAACCGGACCCCGACACCCAGTGACATAGAACCCGGTTTTTTTGCTTGTGGGAAAACCTGACCAATGTAGTCGTGGGTCGGTAGACCTTCTCGGAGTGTTCCTGTTTCCCTTACCACGGTATTCGGTCGCTGCTCCAGCCGCAACTGCCAGCGAAATAGCGTCGCCCGCCAGCGAAGTGTTTCCACATCGTTTTGCCGGTTAACGCTTGGGCCTTGCTTCCGATTGGCTAAAGCCTGCTGCGAAAGTTTTACCATTGGCTGGGCTGTCGGCGATTGGTGAACGGTTTTCCAGCACGTTGCCGGATAGAGATGCCATTCTGCTGGTGTGTGTAGTTGCAGTTCGCTGTGTAAGCGTCTGTTTCACACCTGTAAGGGCTGTTCACGATAAAGTGAGCACTTTTGAGATCCGCATTTGAAAAAAAAACTCACTACCCCTGCCTGCATATGTTTTAACGGGTGCGCTGAGTGGCATGCACCCAGTAAAGTTGGTAACGATGGATGAAAAATAGTTCCGTATCTTAACGTCGAGTAAAAAGTGTAAGGTAACCATTTGTCATAACTTGAATTATATCTTTCGCTTCCTGTTTTTTTTTAATGTATCGAATTGTAAAAATATGCAGATTTTTAAAATATTAATTTCTTAATAATTTTTTTACGCTTTCACTTGACCGACGCACGAATAAATTGATGTGTCCCATGGAAATGACAATTTTACATAAGGTGGAAGAACACACAACGTGCATACAAATAGATCTTAAGCAGGGCTTTCAAAAGTGCTCATTTTACCGTGAATAGCCTATACACGTACATACTCTGTGGTTCTATGTAGGAGAGTACGCTTAGCAATACAGATTAGTGAGAGTGCGAAATTTTCCTGTACTTCGTATATCAGCAAAATAAAGTTTTAGCGAGTTTAGTGGCCGGTACATTCAAAAGAGAATCGTTTGCTTATTGTCTATTTTTACACGGACAAAAAGAATACTCTGGACTGGGTTGCTTGTCAGATGGGTCTTATTTTTGCTTAATGAACCAAAGTCTTTCACGGTGCGTCGTATGCACCACAGTCCAATGAAAACAATACCTTGCACGAGTCAGACCAGACCAGCGTGCCACACGGGGCCGCGGTGGCTGAGCGGTTAGCCTGCTCGCCTCCCACCAAGGCGATCCGGGTTCAATCCCCGGCTGGGATACTTGCGGATTTTCGCATGTGGCAATCGTGCCGGATGATGCCATTGGTCGGTGGGCTTTTTCGGGGATCTCCCGTTTCCCCCCTCCCCTTCATTCCGGCGCCGCTCCATACTCACCTCAATCACCCTCATCGGTTCTCATGACCGCGCTTTTAAGAGCCGCCCAAATCTCTTCACTCACTTTACCAGCGTGTCACTAGAGGAATTCGCGAAAATTTTCCGTCTGGATAATTTTTCGTTGGTCGCGGGAGTTCGAACGATGCAAGTGAAGTTCCATAAATAAAATTTGTTTTCTGCGGCGTCTAAAATGATACATTAACCTGCGACCGAAAGTGTCAATTTAAATATTTTCCAAGCATTTCCCCTCATTGCGCGTCGATCTGCACATTGAAATCCTGCGCGCGTATTTCGTTTTTTTTTCCCCTGTCTCACTCTCTCCCTTCCTGAGGGATTTCTTTCCCCTGCTTCTATCTCTCTCTCTATCTCTTCTTGAAAGCACTTAATTTTGCACGTGCCCTTTGTGCCGTCGCCACTTCGCGTTCGCAGCCCTCCTCCTCCTCTTCCTGATCCTCCTCCTCCACCACCTCCACCTCCACCTTAAATCGCAGGACACCAACGTTTCACTCCTGCAGCTCTCCAAGGTAGATTTTATCGCTTATTTCATTTTATTGAAAACAAATCAGACACTAAACCGAGAGTTCCGTTTTTGTTTTCTAACGTAAACTGTGAGTATAAAGGATGAGTGCATTTAACCCGTTCGGTCAAACATTACTTCTGAGTACCAGTGTTGCAATCACGTAATTTTTTTGGGTATACTCCATGCACGGTTACTTCGCACTTTTCTGAACCCCTGCTAAAGTTCCACTTCCAGAATAATCCTCCACCTAATACAAACAAAGCTTAGAAACTTACACAAGACAGCCAACGTACCGCATTCGTGCGCATTCGCTGTAATAATATTTCGCATAATAACTAAGCCTATTTCTCACAGGGCATTGCCTACACACGTTTTTTCTCTCTTTCTTTATTCATATTAGTAGGGATGGGAAAATTCCGCTCGTTCAATGAGCTGTATAGGCCAGAATCCACATCCTGTGTACACTCGAACCACATATGTTTGTCTATTTGCTGCTGCCCCAGAGAGTAGCCAGTGTTAATTCTACACCCGGCGGTATGTCACACGCCACTTGTTTCCTTGCAAGTGTGCTATTGGCCCAGAGTCGTCCAGGGCGTGTCTAAATGAACTGTGGTCCAATAGCAAAGATGACTTCAGTGTGCACGTGTTGGACGTCTGTCTTGTCCTGAAATGAATTCGAGAAAATTTTCCTATCCCTACATTTTAGTAGAGACCTGCAAAATTCGCGTTATTATGAACTTGAAATATATTTACCTTTGCTATAAGTTTGTCATTGGACCATACTTTATTTGACACGTGCTGGGTAACTCTTCGTCAATAAACAAACACTTCACAACTGTGCGCCCCAATCACGTGCAGTTCAGGCAGAAAGGGCGTGACTTCACAGATAGGCAGCAGACAGTGAAGAAATGACGCCTGTTAGAGTATATACAATTCAGTGAACTTTAGCCTGATGCCAAATAATAACGCGAATTTCGCAGGTCGCTGCAAATAAGTTATAAATGAAATATTGTCATTTATAAATAAAATATAAATAAAAAATCATTTATTCAAAAATACTATAATGTATGTGTAAACGCAAGTATAAAACGCTTGTCATACATGGCATGTTTAGGAAACAATGAAACACGTCAAACATGGGTTGTTTTTTCAAAAGATTTTATTCAAAAATTTTGAAGAAACCGCGAATCGACTATACTGCGTGACGTCACTATGTGAATAGACGAGTTACCTTCCCCCCCCCCCCCCGGTGGGGTTTGTAGGTGTAGAAGAGCGCACGCGTTGGCCGTAAGGGCGTTAAGTCAAGTAAGAAGGCCCCACAGGACGCAGGCAACCTGGCATAACAACGTCGCAGTCTGCGAGAGCACGCCGTAACTCACCGACGCTAACGAGCCCATGTTTGCCCAGCCAACCCCCCCCCCCCCCACACACACACACACACCATACCACCAGCCGCCACTAGTATATCCGGGTCACTGGGTATTTTTAGAGACAGCACAGGCAATCAATTGTTCGAATTAATTTCCACTACCGGCCGTGTTTTATAGCTTTGTGCGCGGGGCTGCGTTCTTTTTTATTTTACCGTGCCCGTGACGTTTGCGTGATAAACTATTCATTGTTCTTTTATTAATTTTTATTTGGACCTGAGAGATCGATCGCACAGGTAGTGAGCGATTTATCCCCTTCCCCAGCACACCACCCATAAATTTTTTAGTACATTAGTGAAATAAACAGTTTTTTATTCCAGGTTCCCATGTGTGATGGAATATTAACTCTACGCCTCAAAAATTTTGGTCTCCCACTTTACCATGATCTCCTAATCTGATAGTGGGTAAAATATTTGTTTTACGCTTCGTGTACTTATGAAAACATTCCTTAACCCTTTCAGACACACTTTAATTTACTGTTTCAGGCGTTGCAAACAAAAAATATATGATACGTGCTGTACTTCAGTCGATACAATACTTACTCGTTGTGGGCTATATGCTCGACTACAGTTATATGAACTAATTATAACCTAGACCATAAGACGGTTTGCTAGACCATAAGACGGTTTGCTAGACTATAAGACGGTTTGCTAGACTATAAGACGGTTTGCTAGACTATAAGACGGTTTGCGAATCATTTACCCACAGGTATGATTATTGGTCATTGAGATCCGCAATGTGCAGTACAGACGAAAATTACCTACATGTGCGTTATGTACACAATTGTGTACACTGGGTCTGAATGGGTTAAATACTCTGCGGACTTACTGTGTGGTGTCCGTGAGTCGGTTAAATAGCGCTGGGTGATCGTTATAAACAAAAATTTGTTAAACTGACTATAATTTTATAGCCATGTGTATAAAATTAAATTAAACAAGTAGGAGCGAATGTAAGTGGCTATCAATGTAAAACTGCACTTTTATAAACATTTTAATATTTTGAGGGTATAGCTCGCGTGATTAACTTTCAAAGATCTCTTAGTTCTTGAAGGCAAATGTCACAATGATATCTCCGCACATGTTTAACAGGATATTACCGGAAGACTACATCCCAGTAAGAATAATTTTCCTGGTAAACACATCATACTCCTAGAAAAACGTGTATTTGGTTGTGAGTACGTTTGCCTAAGAAAGGCTATTTTATTGAGGCAATATCAAACTGACATCTAATTGGCTGATAAGTTGCCAATAATGAACGTTGTACTGTAGAGTGTGGAGTGGTGAGAACCATAAAGGCGATTCGATACTAGCTTGACCCAAACGCCTGCAAATGAATGCAGATCTCCAAGTATAATACATAGCAATATTTTATTAGTTCAAGTTTCAGAAATAACTAACCTGACTTCCACAGCTGAGCTTACTGCCACTCCTCCGCACCAACGAACACCCTTCTCGGTGCTCTATCATTGTCTGTAGGTTTTTACTTGGCCAATAATTTCACCAACAGGGGTGTGCATTTCACATTAAAGAGACGTCGTTTATCGAACGTTGGTTTACTTTTATCTGCAGTTCCAAACATAAACCTGCTTTATGTGCCTACATCAAGTGTATGGACAAGTTTACTGGACGAACAGAAACTCCACGTCAGATGGTATGAGACATACTTGCCATGCTCCTGCAACAAGATCTGAAATGAAAAAAAAAAAAACGTAAAATTTGTACTCCGACCAACATGAGAACTCATTTATCAGGGTTTGAAGCAAACGAGTTCAGACACAATATTTGATTCCAATTGAAAAATATTTTTTATTTGCAATCAAAAACACATAGCTGTCTTACTGCCATTTTTTTTCCATTTACCATCAAGTTAATTTAGAAAAATAACGGAAAATAAAAAAAAACTGCGTGAACTTCATGCATAACATCAAAGCTTAATGTTTTATCGTTCAAATAAAAATGTTATTTTAAGTTCAAACCAACAATGGAGTTAACATATCACTTATAGAAAGTGAAGATTGAAATTACACAGTTCTATTAAAACTTTTTTTTGTTGTTTTACAGTGTACCCCTATTGTTACAAAAAGTAGGGCGACGAGCTTACTTCGCGAGCAAAATATAAGCTACCAACGAGAGCACTGTAAAAAATGCATTCGCTCGCTGTCGTTCAAGCCAAGAGAAGTGAAGCAGTTGAAAAACCAAAACAAAATCACTGAAGGAAAAGAGGCATGGTAAGAAAATGAATCAAAGTGAACTGGCAACGATATGGCAATACTGTGTAATACATTAAGGTTTATTTTCGTTATAAGTAGATCCGCGAGTATTTCGCAAATTAAGGTGGTGGCGAGTTAGATTTTCAAACGCTTGGTCTTTTCTCTTTACATTGTGATTGGACGACCGTTCAACTGTGAGCCAGTAGTAAGCAGGAAGCAGTAGTGTGAGTTAGCATTGAACCATCCTCTTCAAAGGCCTCAAGCAGGATTTACAACAACCCGTTGCTTTCGTCTGACCGTCATCCGTCCCTACATCACATGATCAACAGCCGATCAGAGGTGGCCATTAATTCTATCCGTCCATCCGTTCGTCAAATCCTTTGCAAGCTTTAACTTTTGACGGGCGAACGGATGAAATTACAGCCTTCTAAACTTGTTACTCGTTCATCCCGAGTTCTTTACAAGGCTGTGTAGTGTACGCAGTGATTTGTTTTGGCAGTCTTTTGTTTTCATAGGTTTGTTTTTGTAACTGTAAAAAGAAATCAAGTTACATTTTTCCTGTAGATTAATTGATGATTAGGATTGGAAACAAGAGCTCATTTTGTGTAATAGTAAAATTAATAAAGTCAGGCTTTATATGCCATTTAAAATTTTTTTGCATCGATTAATTTCCGTTATATACGTGTATGTGCGTTTTGGGAAATTAAAAACTCACTACCGCCAAAAATGTTTACTTTTTATGGAGAATTTTTTCCTATTTGTAAACATTTTTTTTTATTAGTTTGCAGCAATGAACATACTGCGGACGTTCGAAGTTAGGTTGTAAATCGCTCGGCTGGGAGACGGACGAATGTGTGGGGGACGGGTGGATGACTGACGGACGCGACCCGCTATTGTAAATACTGCCTCACTTGATCGCAGAAACCAATAAGCAAATGATAGTGTCTCAAGTGTACAGAGGAATTTGGTGTCTAGTCCGTTGCCAAATCAGTACGCAAAATACTCGGGGCTCTAGTTACAATATGCCAACTGCATGTGAAGCCACAAAATTCTTAAGTCAAACGACCTTGTGTAACGAGAACTCCAGCCGCACACGCCAAAAAAATGGTGTCACTGACCAACAAAATACCGGAAACCCATTCGCCAATCAATGCGTGGCAGCTTGCCCGCCAGCCAACCCAGAATCCAATATGAGTGGAGAGTGGAGAGATTTTGGACGGCTCTTAACGAGGTCTTGTGAGCCGATGAGGGTGATTGAGGTGAATATGGAGCAGCACCGGAATGAAATAGGAGAGAGGAATGGGAGAACCCCGAGAAAACCCGCCGACCAACGGCATCATCCTGCACGATTCCCACATGCGAAAATCCGGAGTGACCCAGCCGGGGATTGAACACGAATCGCCTTGGTGGGAGGTGAGCAGACTAACCGCTCAACCACCATAGTCCCCCCCCCCCCCCAGGCCAATAGGGGATCCTTCGCAGCACGCAACAGGCATTCAAATGGCTCACACCCAGAGTCTCGCACACGGGGTACGTCCGCATAAGAGGAAGCGCTACTCCATTTCACTTCTGTGCACGCACCCATTCTGTAATGAAGGTGCGCCTCCGTTTGGCAGGACCCGTGAGAAATCTGCTTCTCAGATACTAACTTATGTGGTAAGTCAGCACACAAGTTAGACGTATTGTTAGAGATAGGAGAAATTCGCGAATTAATTTCAGGACAAGATATATTTAAAACGCGTGTACACTGGAGTCGCCTTTGCAATTCGATCACAGATTATTAGACACATCCTGTACGGCTCTGAGCCAATAGCTGACTTGAAAGGAAACAAGGAGCTAATCCTGTACTATCAGGCGTAGGCAGCAGCCAGTGAACAACCGCCTGAGGATCGACTGTACAAATGATTGTGGATTATAGCCTACAGGTAACTGAACTCGCGGAAATCTCCTATCCCTAAGTATTATCATTGTTAGGGACAGGAAAGTTTTGCCAAGAAATTTTTTGGGGCGAGGTAGACTCCTAACACGTGTATATTTTAGTCACGTTTCCTATTGGATGAGTTTATAACATAAGCCCTCGAGGACATTGAAAACCTTCACGGAAAAAGGTGCCAACAACCAAACCGCGCTGGCAACCCGGTGACCTTGTGATCGCCGTGGTTTGACAGTTTCGGGCGTGCTCAGTACTTGGGTGGGTGACCGCCAGTGACCGCCACGTAGCCGTTAGCACACGTGCACAACTAGGCAGGCTCATACCGTGGATAGGCAGGAGGTTGAGGTCGTGCTGAGTACTTGGGTGGGTGACCGCCAGTGACCGCCACGTAGCCGTTAGCTCACGTGCACAACTAGGCAGGCTCATACCGTGGATAGGCAGGAGGTTGAGGTCGTGCTGAGTACTTGGGTGGGTGACCGCCAGTGACCGCCACGTAGCCGTTAGAACACGTGCACAACTAGGCAGGCTCATACCGTGGATAGGCAGGAGGTTGAGGTCGTGCTGAGTACTTGGGTGGGTGACCGCCAGTGACCGCCACGTAGCCGTTAGAACACGTGCACAACTAGGCAGGCTCATACCGTGGATAGGCAGGAGGTTGAGGTCGTTTCTACCAGATGATACACGTGCCCAGTTATTCATAGAAAAATAACCATCAACTCCCGTCCTAGTATCGTCGTGTTACAAAAGTAAAAAAACGCTAATGTTTTAAAAACATTGTTTCTACAATGTACTTTTGCGATATATCATTAGATACAAGGTGTTTTTGAACAAAATTTCGAAATTCCAACCACATCATCTATGGACTAAAATATAATCTACTAATCATAATGACAAAATGTTTGTAAATTACAGCTAGTATTTTTAAATTTTAAATTAAGTTAGCAAAACACCGCCTGCAGTCCACAACTTCACGTACCTACGTGCTAAAGAAGTTGCATGGCAGTAAGGCAAACGAAACTGGCGCGTCATTGGGCGACCGCTTGTACACAGGCCACCATGAAAACACGTGAAGAACCTATGTTTCAAATACTGCTGCTGTTTGTGTGTTTTTGGAAATAAAATGCAGTCACTTCTGGCAGCCTTTTCTTCTCAAATGCTAATCCCCCATTTACGGAGTTTTATGTGAAGTTGGTACCTGCATGGCATATCAGTTCTGTTCGCCTACGTGGTATGCAATTTGCTGTGCATGCAAGTACGTACAGCTGCGGACTACTTGCATTGTTTTGCCTAAATTCTAATGAAATGTTTTAAAATATGAACTTTACAAACATGTTGTTAAATAAAGTCTCTTCACAATAAAGTGTTTTCTTTTGAAAACAATCTCAGAAAAAAGTGACTGTTCCTGCCTGCATATATTTAAACGGGAGCGCTGAGTGACAGACGCCCAGTTAAGTTGGTAACGATGGGTGGAAAATAGTTCCATATCTTAACGTTGAATGGAAAGTGTTAGCTAACCTTTTGTGATGACTTTATTTATTTCGTTTTCGGTTTCTTTTATGCATCGACGTATAAAAATGAGCAGATTTGTAAAATATTTCCTTTTACAATAATTTCACAGTTTCGCTTGACCGACGCATGAATAAAGTAATGAGGCCCATGACAATGTTAATTTTACATAAGGCGTAAGAATACAAAACGAGCACACATGTAGATCTTAAAGCAGGGCTTTCAAAAGTGCTCATTCTACCGTGAACAATCTATACTAGGATTTATCGTTTATATTTTCTCATCGATGCTGTGGTTTTCATTTCGATATGTTATTCAAAAACACCTTATGTAATGCTACGTCACAAAAGAAGACAGTGTTCGTCGCTTTATTTTTTCATCGTTGGCTTTTTTTCATATTCTTCTCTCTCTCTCTCTCTCTCTCTCTCTCTCTCTCTCTCTCTCTCTCTCTCTCTCTCTCTCTCTCTCTCTCTCTCCTCTCTCCTCTCTCTCTCTCTCTCTCTCTCTCTCTCTCTCTCTCTCTCTCTCTCTCTCTCTCTCCTCTCTCTCTCTCTCTCTCTCTCTCTCTCTCTGTGTGTGTGTGCGCGTGCGTGCGTGCGTGCGTGCGTGAGTGTGAGCCGAATATAGAGAGGTGGTGAGATATTTCTCAATTTTGCTGGACTACTGAGAATTACGGTATTCAAGTCGCTTGTACGAAGTCAAACCACGTCACAAAAGCGTCATCCAGTTATACAGAGAGCAAGACTCCGCAGTGATTTGGACGATATGTTGGCATTAGCACGCGACCCTAACCGCGCATTCTTATGAATTAGAAAGACATTCATGCTCATCAACCCTCATATGTCCTCATGTACAGCAGTATTCATCTGTCCTCTCTAACACGCCCTCTGTTCTTGAGAATGCCTTCGTGTTAATGAATGTTTAAGAAACGTGAGAGTTTCTGCGCCGCATGCATATGGTCCATAGTTTGTCGACAAGAAATAATTTTCTGTCGGACTTCGCATCATCACGCAAATACGAAACTATCAAGTGGAAAATTATAAGAGACACAAATTTCGCCGGGGCCGCGGTTGTGTAGTGGTTAGACTACTCGCCTCTATTAAGACCAACCCGGTTCGATTCCCTGCGGGGTCTCGCTCCTGGATTTACGCATGTGAGAATCACGCTGGACAATACCGGTGTAGGCGAATTTCCTCGGAGATCTCCCGTTTCCCCCGGCCTTTCATTCCGGAGCTGCTTCATACCCGCCTCGCTTCACTCTCGTCGGCTCTCAAAACCTTTAACTTACTCTTACGTTGCTTTAATGACCGGATCAGAGATATTTATACGCGCTAGTTCACAGTAAGCCAGTAACAGTCAGGGAGCGACCGTGTGAACAATCCACGTGCAATACTATACGGTTTTCACGGTAGACTGAGCACCTTTGATATCCCTACTCAAGATCTAATAGCATGCACATTATGTATTGCCATGGATCTGATAACATTATTCATGCATCGGTTAATATTTTATAAGTGTTCTAATTCTTACACTTACGTGCATTAAAGAGACAGAAGGCGAAATAAATAGTTTCAGTATGCTCTTATGTTTACGTAACACGTTTGGTTAAACGTTAAAACATGCACTACTTTCTTTCCTCCGTTACCAGCTTCACTGGGCATTTGTCACTCAATGTCTTTTTAATTATATGCAAACAGAGGTAGTGACACCTTTCATAGGTTGATTTAAGAAGTGCTAAAATAGCCGTGAACAGCCCATAAAGAAATATTTCTACCGAGGCAACAGCAAGTAAACAGCAGACTTTGCTTGAGAATAAAAAAAAACAGTAAGTAACGAATACCATCACGTCGACTGACGAATACGCAAAATTTCGACTTTTCCGTTACAAACGAGAGTTCGGTAATTAATATCATTCTATATTGTTTTCAGTTATGTTACAGAATATCAGACTTTTTCTGAGGTACTCATTACAAAATCCTTAAAAATAAAAAATCCAATCACGGGTGACGCACTCTGGAGTGTCTTGTCACTGCAGCAATTTTTTTTTTTACTTTATTGAAATTAGAAATGATACATTTTAACTCTCCCTTTCAAAATCTTGCTTTACAATTATTCATCTTCAGCCACTCGCCTGCTTCTTACGAACTAATTACTAACATATAATTAAGATCCGAACTGAAAACATAACCATATATTATTAATTATGTGAAAATAGTTAAGGGATCATAATTTACAATATGAATACATTACACAATTTTAAATGGTGGAAACTGCAAAATGAATTAGTATTAAATTTAACTTGAATTTTAAATTTTGCACAAAAACATCACTATAAAGATATTATTGAAAATTAACTTGCCCGTGAGGGTCTTAATAATGCCCATAGGAGTGTTTCTAGTTGAACTAAGTACTAACTATGTACTATATACATATATACATTGACATGTATACTGTAGTAACAGCAGCAGCTTGAATATACAGTATAATTAACTTGCCCGTGAGGGTCTTTCTAATGCCCATAGGAGTGTTTCTAGTTGAACTAAGTACTAACTATGTACTATATACATATATACATTGACATGTATACTGTAGTAACAACAGCAGCTTGAATATACAGTATAATTAATTCGTATAAACTTCCAGTGTGTAATGAAAATCTTTATTTTTTTATACAATGGTCAATCTGCTGAGGAGAAACGAAGAATGGTAAAACTGATTTTTTAAACAAAGATAAAATTACTTGCTGAATTAGTAGTACCTGGAACAGGCTATTGACCCAGTAAACTTCCATTACGCAATAATGAAGGTGAGTCAATGAATGGATTTATAATGGTAAATTCAAAGAGGGAAAGCTATTCACAAACGTGGCGTAAAATGAACACAGAGTTTGTCCTCCAGCACGTACAATACTTTGATGGTAAAAAATAATGCTAAATCGTGGGTTCCCTGCTAACAGCTCTCTTATTATTTCACTGACAGTAAATTACCTCTTTAATACTCCCGACACTGCGAAATTATGTAACCAAATTATAGCCAAAGGCCCAGAAATTTCACATGTTTTTTTTTATGACTAGACTAAACTTGAAAGTTATGTGTCTACACACCAGGTACTTAAAATTGTTCACTGGCAGGTGCCTTCGTGACCAACACTTGTCCGGCGTGTAGTTTGTTCGTTATTTGCTCTGTCTGTCCTTAGACGTGCATTACTGGTTCATAGAATGCAGGGCGTATCAAGAAAATACGGTACCAACCAAAGCAGTGAAATTAAAGTACGAGTCCTTCCTAGCCACCGCTTGAACTCGCGGGATCCCGAGTCTCTAATCATACCCATGCAACAAGCCACAGTTGGCAGACTGTAGTTTTACTGCTGGCACTGCTGGATGACTGGGGGCACTGAATACTTATGGGTTTACACAAATGGCCCTGCCATGGCTGAGTGTTGGCAACAAGACACTTGGCATGCCATCAATGGCGCGTTAATGGGATGCTGATGGAAATGAAACTGATGGATGAGAGTGGGTATACTGCTAATGACCCACATATGGCTTGCCGACTGTATTCCAGCAATGACCACAAATTACCTAATTTTTATGGCGCCCACTCTTCGCACATAGATATTCTTTAAACTACACACACACACACACGTACATGTATATTTGTGTGTATTTAATATAATTATAGATCATATGATACAATGAGTAGATAATTTGTAAATACATAGTGCTGAAAATATATATGGCAAAATGCTGTAAATACAGTATTAGATGTGACTTCATGACTGGTACTGAATAATTTGTCATATGTAATAATTTAAATGTACGACTGTATATAATTAAAATGAGAAGTTACAAACACAATATCGAACAACCTTTAGAAAATAAACATTTCATGGCTTTTGTTGTTTTACATCACTAAAATATTCACATATGCCAACTGCATTTCGAACCAGATTAATAAAATCCAGATGACATCCATACTGCGGAAAATTATATTAACGACAAGGTTTTTTTTTAATATCGCGATTTAGGTGGGAAGTTTTCTCTCGACGACAGTATTTTTGTGTTTATCTGCGTCTTTTTAAATCAGATTTTTCGCATGGTGAATTTTAAGGCTATGAAATAACTGGTGTAATTTATACTATATTAGTGATTGTTGATCATTTAAGTCCAAGTATATTCTAAATTAGTTCATTTAATCGTAAGAATATACAGTGGTGTAATGGTTAGCATGCTAGACTATCATTACAAGGGTCGTAAGTTCGCGCCTCCTCCACTCCTCTGGTGAGCATAAGATTTTCAAGTTGTGTAATATGTTTAATAGTGAAAAAAATGAAATTTAAGAACAATGAAAAGTTGAGAATGATGCAAATATTAATTTTTACGATATAGTGTTCGACATATGGTAGAAGCATGGCTAGTCGTCAGTAGGCCATCTGGTGGTTGTGAAATAGTACATTTATGGGACATTGCTGTTGTAATCATAGGGGCTATGCTTCGGCCATTTGTGTTCATCACGCCTGGGCTAGCTATGGGCAGAGTATGGATAGTTAGTGGTGCCATTTCAGGATCATCAATGGTGCTGGGTGCATTCCAGCTGTTGGAAAACTTTTGGCCGGCTTGGTATCCGACTGTAAACCATAAATGGGCCATATGTGTTTTGCTACATGGGTAGCTTACAACAGGCTTCATGCAAAACTTGTATATCTGCCTGTTAAGAGCTGAACATTTCCGTTTCCATTGCAGCT
Source organism: Dryococelus australis (assembly GCA_029891345.1). Taxonomy (NCBI): domain Eukaryota; kingdom Metazoa; phylum Arthropoda; class Insecta; order Phasmatodea; family Phasmatidae; genus Dryococelus; species Dryococelus australis. The sequence continues at coordinate 104,885,202 of CM056998.1, forward strand.
TGTTTCTGTAAAACCTATATGAAGTCAGAAATACGACATGTACAGAATTTGTTTATCTAATAACTAGAGACAAGAAAATTGAGCGTTTTAAGCTACCTGTATGCTATACTCCATGGTACTATGTGTTTTCAAGCCTCTTTTGATTGGCTGCTACCCCAGTGTGTTGCCAGTTTTACCTCAGATCAAGCTGTACGTGATACGGTGCTTGTTTCCGGTGTTATTGGCCCAGGGTTCACCTGAACGTGTCTAAGAAATTGTAATCCAATTGCAAATGTAACATAAATGTACGTGTGCTTTAAGCCCAGATTTTTCTAAAAGGAATTCGCGATATTCTACAGTCCTTAGTAATAACGATTAAATGATTTGGGCATTATATACAACCAAATATTTCTACAGCCAGTGATTTTTCTTGAAACAGAGTGGAGGATGGTTTTCGAAACGCCGTGTAGACACTTGCTGGTTTTCTTTCAGTATCATTATTGGCTGCTGTGGCCATAAGTTTCTATCCGCCTGTCCGAACAGACCACTTAGGACTCGGTTACTGCAAGGAAGAACGTCAGTGATTCGCATACCCGTTACTCTTACGTGCCGGAAAATAAGTCGCCCACTAGTAAGTATGTCTGCACACATTTACTGGCATTCGGGATGAGTTATACGTGAGTCAAGTGCCGCCAGCACTTTAGGATCACAGGTTTTATTGGTTTTTGTATTAGTTTTTGCGTTTTGCCACTCACGACCATCCTGCTGGTTCACGTGACGTCGGGCACGTCTGCTATCCACAACAACGTTCCTTACTGGCTGGTCGTCGGCCAATGGGATTGCAAGTTGATTTTGCCATAATCAATTGTCCTTTGCAGAGTAAAAATATTTGCAGTCAAACACGTCCTTTTGAGTCGGTATAAGAAAGTATTGTTTTTTTAGTCCGGAAAATTGTTATTGCTGGGCTAAAATGTTATTGCATGCTTCGGTTACGTACAAGTGGAACAAAGAAGAATCTATATCCGTACGAGTTTCGTTAAGACACAAAAAAAATATAAAATTGTGTTGCACGAGTTACACTCGGGCGTAGTCTTCAGGGTGTTAAGTGAAGTCGTAGCGTTTCGTGTTACTTATTCTTTCGAATTCTTTTCAGTGAATGTTGATGAAAAATCTTATATTTCGTTAGACGGCATATTAGACTTGAAACTGTAGAGTGAGTGCTGGGTAGGGTGTTGTATATTCCAGCTTTGAAGTGACCAAAATTCCAATTCCCAACCCAACATAACATGGAACTGCTTTACTTGCTTGTGGAATGGTCACGACCAAGTGTCTGGAACTAAGTTTAACATTCCCTTTACAGAGCAATGCATGTCTCTCGAAGTCAAAACTTGAACTGGCCAAGTTTTAATGCAAATTATGTAAAATCGTGAGTCTTGAATAAATTATGAGCAAAGGTCCGCGACACTTTTCGACAAGTGATTTTCACTGTTCTGTGGGTAGATCGTGAACTAGAGTTGGAAAGTCAGCACAAGATGAAAATAAATTTACCACATCTTAACCACTGCTGTAAACCTGGGCGCAGTTAAATCTTGCAGACCCGCTTTAATTTAGGGTTAGAGCTACTGCAAAAACTATTTTTTTATGCTTGATGTACTTATATTGAGTTCGATGATATTGGTGTGAACCAATCATAGACTAAAGATGAAGTAGACCGATCTCGCTGGCTGTGCACAACCAATATCTGTGTCCCAACATTGAACTGCTTTTCTGTCGACACGTCTAGCGAAAACGGCATGGTTTGGATTTCAGGTTAGAAAACTGATTTGTAAACAAATGCTTTGAAAAGTATGTATACCTACTACATCTAACCAGCCTGTAATGAATTTTGATTAAACTCAAATTGGTAACAGTATGTTATTCATGATGTGACGGTGGGTCCGTCACGGGTTTGTAATCAGTTGTGAAAATCTCGTATATTTGTTACATCATAACCGCATGAACCGTGGTGGCAGGACTAGTCCGCCGAGCGTGTGTGTGCTGCAAGTTGCGGGATGACCAGGGATCAGTCTTCACGAGCGCTGACCTGCTATCATTGGTCGGCGTTTTCTCGCGCTGGCCGAAAATAATGTCTTAATTGTAGATGGAGCGCAGATCGCATAAATAGGCGGCTCTGAGGTCTCTGGGAAGGGGTAGGCTCGAGGAGGGGATGTGGAGCAGTATAAATACGGGTGCACTGGCTAGGCACGAGGTCTTCGTCAGCCCGCCGAGTGCGGGCCTCTAGCTGGCGAGTGGAATCCGCCCTAGAGCAGAAGAGAAGTTGATAGCAGTGTTAGAGTTAAGTATTGGTGTCTTCGGAGATGGTAGTTGTGGGACTTAGAAAATTTTCTCTTCAAGTAATATTCGTATGTCGAGACTTTGAAAATTGCGTGTCTGTTGAGGTAGAGAACTTAGTTAGTATCGGGGTCAGGTGTGCTTGGACTTGGAAAATTTCGCTTCAAGTAGTGCTCGTACGTCGAGACTTTGAAACTTTCGTGTTAGCGGCAGTCGAGGACTTAGAAATATTCGGGGCCAAGCGTGAGTGAACTTATAAAAATTTTGGCACTTATAAAAATTCTGCCCAGAAATGATTCGCGGACTTATAAAAGTTGCACTTGGTAGGGTGATGACACTTTGTGGTCCTGCATAATTGCAGAAAAGAACTTGGGGAAGATGAGTCGGCGGGACTCTACAAAAGACTGTAGTACGCCGCATGGACTTGAAATTAATTTGCTTGGCCATGGACCATTGTGAAATTTTGTGGAAGGAACCTTACATAGTTTTGCGCTCTTAAAGGGTCGTATGGACAAAGCAAATTCAAGTGAGGATTGGAAGCAGGCCGTGTCCTGGAGAAGGGACGTTTTGTTTAAGCATAGATCCAGTGACCGTGTGAGTGGACATTGAACGTGAGCGAATGTGTTTATACGGATATATGCAAGACTTGGTCCAATTGTGGAGCACACCTGAAAATTGGTAGTTTTGCCCCTAGTGAAATGAAGTGTTTGCCGGGAATGATGCGACCTGAGGGCGGAACTAGGCAGTAGTGTTTTCTGCTATCCTGTACGGCGGCTTCGTGAAAGTAAGATTGGAGTTCGTGCCCAGCGATTCCGTGAAAGTGGTTGTAGATCGTCTGCTTACTTCGCGAGGGGAACTTAGGAAGAGGAGCCAGTGCCGCAAGCTCAACAGGTCGTTCGAAGTGGAGCGTTTAGGAAGTTTATGGTAAGACTTCCCCAGACCAGATACTATTACCTCGTTACCTCGGTGTTTTGTGGTGTTTTCGAGAGTTCTAATAAATACGATAACTAAGAAAACAAAGGTAAAATTCGGTCAGGAAGAGGAGGCTACTATTATTGTAATGTTACTGAAAAAATAACCAGTTTTAATGTATGGTATTTTGTGTTGCGAGTTCAATGTATTCTCCCGGGGAGAGCGAGTTTTAGTATTGCGTGAGAATTTTGTAACGCTCGTTTAAAATGTATTTTTAAATGCTTTTAGGCGTGTTATTGCTGAGTTTATTGTAAGTGGTTGGTGCACATTGGAAATTAATTGAAGTTAGGACATAGGCGTGATCTTTGATTTGGCCGATGATTGTTAATTGATTTAAAGTTGTCAAAATACACTTTTATAGTGGCTTGGAAAGAAGTTCGTGAAAGAATATTGTACTCGTGGTTCTGAAGACTAAATATCATTGTGAAAATGTCTTGTACTAATATCATGAATACCAAAGTAAATAATTTGGGAAAACGAAATGGTTTTGGCGGTGTTCTGAATGCTGGTAGTGCTTGTGAACCTTTTTTCCAAACGACACACAAATTTTGAGCCTAGCACAAGCTGCCTACTATAGCAACAAATTTCTGAACCTTTTTTCTGATGATGTGTTTTGAGATAATTAATGAGACCCCATCCTTCTCCTTTTTCCTGGGTATAAGCTAGGACAGACAGGGAGAGTTGGGGTAGTGGTTGGGCCACCAATGTCGTGACATGGGGGGGGGGGGGTTCAATATAATAGCGCCTGTTATTTAAAAACTAAGATATAAACAAACACTTTCACCACTGTTGACCATGTGACTTGAAAGCTGGATTTACAATAACCCGACAGTCCAACAAAACAGCCCCAACACCGACGAAAATTTTTCATTAGCGAATTAGGAGTAAGGTCTCCCCCCCCCCCCCCCTCAACAAAATCACAGCTCCGACAGCCCGACAAAAGTAGATTCTATTTATACTTTCGTCATGCGTTGAACCAGTCAGACTCGCTTGGCAGCAGAAAAAAAAACCTGAACATAACCTTACAAAACTAAAGTTCGTTCGGATTTCACTACCGTGGTAAATTTCACTCTTAAAATATTGTATGTACTTGTGCATCTTGGTTAACTTGTAACAGAAAGCTGTTAAAATGGCGAAAGTAAATATTCGTGAAAAGATAACTGCTCCAAAATCCAAAAATATTTTGTTTACGAAGCTATCAAAACAAAATAGTGTAATATAATTTGTAATTTATTTGCATTCCACAGCAAGTTACTGGCCATTCTAGGCTTTTCCGAAAGTCACGCAACACTTGTCAGATGAAAACTTTCGTGGTATTGTAAACACTGAATTGATTTTGGTGGCGGAAATGGTCGGACTGAAAAGTGTTGAACTGTCGGGACGAGCCCGTTGTGGCATTGTAAATCCAGCATAACAGTCGTGTTCCTTTGGTGTAGGTCAATGTTCGGTACATACGCAGAAGACGAACAAGCTGCCTACCTCATCTTTAGTCTGTGGAACCAATCATAACTTAGAGAAGTAGCACGGTTTACGAATCAGTTGCATTGTTGAAGCGCTTTCGTTACTGCGCAACACATGACTTGTTGCCTCAAAGAATTTTTTTTTTTTAATATGAACCATTGTGAAGTATGCTTGCCACAAACATGGTGCTTGATTTTTATAGTAATCTCTATGACAACCTTGCACTGTTGTTAAGTCCAGCAGACGTCTTTGTAGTAATATCAGTTGCGCTGTACAGAAAACTTGTTCTCTGAAAGCAAACTGCGATTAGTAAATACGAGAAATAAACATATCTTTCAAAAATATATTCACTAAAAAAATGTTTCGACGACTCTAAGACACGAACCCGCACCCCTCCCCTCCCCCTAATCACCCCCACCCGTGGTACTAGTCTAAAGCTCTTCACTAAACGACCACTATGCCTTATTATCTTTTGGCTACATTTAAAAGTTTCTCTGTAGAAAGTAGTAACATGAGCAGAATATAATATATAATGACACCACTTGGGATAAATTGAGGTTAGTGATTTGAAGAAGCACTACACTTCAAAAATGACATTAAACATTTGCGGAAGAAATGTATATACATTTGCTCAATTGCGGTTCATTTCGTAACTACAGAATATATCGGTTTATGAATGTTTGCGTCGGTACAACAGTTGCGATCTGAAAATTACAATCAACTACAGTAAAGCTTTAACATCATTAAAACGTTACTTTTGGTACAAAGTAATATTTCTTTACTGCGAGCAAAAGTATTACAAACAATATTTATTTATTTGCTGTAAAGAAAGGTAATATTTCCATTAAACGAAAACGTATAAGGAAAACACTTATTAACATTATACCTAAGTTTCTGTAACATTGCCTTTGATTTAAAGCAATAATGTGTTACGTTAAACAAAACAGCCTCTAAGGAAAGGGTTTTCTTTGCCGTACAGAAAAATTTGTAAGGATTTTTTTTTAGTGTGTTATGATGGTCAGTCACTTAGTCTCGCAGCGTACACTGTCGGTCATGTATAACCTTACTGTCCAAATCTGACGTATGCTGGAAGACTCCGAGTCAAAAATAAACTTGCATTCAACAAAGGAGCAATTAATCTCGTGAAGCCCAATCAACAGTAACATATATTTCTTACAGCGGCAGCAGTCAATCAGAAAAGCATAGGCATGAGTGCACTGACGGCTGTCAAACCTTTCCTACGAAGTCACTGAATCCTTGGAAATCCCCATTCCCATGCAATAGCTATAACCATAGACTAAAGATTAGGTAGTCTGTTTATTCGTCTTCTGCGCATATACCCAACATTGCCCTGCGACAAAGAAACACAACTGTCAAAGTCACATGGTCAACAGTGATGAACGTGTTTGTTTATATCTTAATTTTTTTAATGACCATCACTGTTTTATTAATAAAATACTTCTACCAATTTGACTTTAATCAAACTGCATTGTAAATTGGTTAGAGGAAGTATAAAAACATATCAAAGCACTTGTTTACATGTCGGTTTACTAATCTAAAATCCAAACTATGCCGTTTTTGCTAGACGTGTTGGCAGATAAGCAGTTCAATGTTGGGACACGGAGATTGGTTGTGCGCAGTCAGAGGGCTAAGTCTACTTCATATTTAGTATATGGCTATAACTGTGTTTATTGAACGAGAGTTACACAATTGCGATTTTTAGCGTTTTGACCAAAATTGGTGCAAGTCAAATAAAGGTCATACAAATGTCTGTATCATTTCATTCATCTCAGCTGCTATTCGTGCTAAAACGAGATAATGCAAAACTACGTCCTATTTGTTCTGTAATGTATGTTCGTTTGCAATCACCATATCAAATTATAATGCGAACGGTTGGTAGTAGAATTACGAAGGGGAAAAAATACATTGTTATTTTTAAGCCTTGCCGTTCAAATGTATTCGTGTGCGGTCGCCTGTCTGTAAAAATAACGAAAAACAACAAAGCATAGAATGGAGAGACTTATTATGCTTGCAATGTGCTCGATTTTTTTTTTGTAAATAACGAACGTTTAGGTGCAGCCGGCGCACTTGTAGCCGGCAGCTTCGGCAATTGTTTATATTCTGGGCGCATTCAAAAGAGAAGGCGGAACTCGTTTCGTAACCACGCATTGTTCCCGGCACGAAGTTCCGCTTCGATGCTAGCGCCATTGTTTTGGAGGAAGCCTTTTAGCAATGCGGATTGTTCGAATTCGTCGGCTCCATGCGGCGCGGCCGCTAGCTGGAAACGACGGGCGGACATGTAGCGATTGGTAATTTAGTACACTAAGCACTATGCTGGAGTGTATCTCGGACTGTGGTAGCCTAATAAATGTATCTATTCTTAAAGGCGCAACACACACAGTTTTATTTATACATATAAATTTACATAGACTATTCACTGCGCTGTGACCTGTTCTGTGGATGAATCAGGCCGCGCAAGGAAGGGGAATATCGTATATCTAGATGATAAAGCATTCTTTCAGTTTCGCTACATTTTTAGACACATCTAGATTTACAAGTAGCAATAATAATAGCGCTGGGCTATTACAATACTTTACTCTTTACTTTATGGCGGCAATCATCAATAATCTTTAAGACGTTAACTTTAATTACAACGCATATAGTTATAGAGTGCTCCTGACTTGAGGAGTCTTAAATACTTATTCCGAGGACCCTTATCCTGCATAACCTCAGGCGCCCTACTGGGATTATATTTACCCTTAACTGTCTTGGCTGCGTCGTTTGTCGAGACCCCCTCGACAGTGGCAGTGCTGGGCGTCGAAGTGGGGACCACTGTCCTGTGGTCCTCAGTGCTAGCATCTCGCTGGTCCCTCTGGAGCAAGATGGCCTCGAGCCACCGTCGTCCCAACCTTATATACTACCCCGCCTAGCCTCATGACCTTCCTCGACGGGGAGAGTGTTTTCAAAACAGCGGGGCTAGCTCATCGTGACTGCACCGTCCCAGGTGCCCGAGCGTCGCTTGCCAGCCCCAGTTAACACAGCTTGCAGCAATTGTAAAGTGAGCACTTTTTAAAGCCCTTGTAAAGTTTTCTTTCTGGTCAATTTTTACCTTTCCGCCACTTTTTAAAATCAACATTGCCATGTGACCAATAAATACGGTGTATACTTTCGCCAACCTCAAAAGTTAATTGTCTGAGGCTGCAATAAAACATATTCATTAGTGGCTAATGCCATTTGGAAGGGCCTTTAAAAGTGCTCACTTTACTGTGAACAGCCTATATATATATATGTATATGAATAGGTGTGTGTGTGTATATATATATGTATATATGTGTGTGTATACATATGTATGTATATGAATACGTATATATGTATTTATATGTATGTTTATATATATGTGTAATTGTGATTGTAATAATGAGTGAGTGAAGAGATTTATGCGGCTCTTAACATCGGTGTCTTGATTTAGCCAATGAGAGTTAACCGAGGAGAGTATGGAGCTGCGCCGGAATGCAAATGTGGGGGAAACGGAGACCCCCGATAAAACCCGCCGACCAGCAGCATCGTCCGGCACGATTCCCGCATGTGAAAATCCGGGGGGCCACTTTGCCGGAAATCGAACCCTTGTTGCCTTAGTGAGAGGTGAGTAGTCTAACCACTACACCACCGCGGCCCGTGTAAAAATAAGAATTATTAAAATAGTTATCGTAAATAGTTTTTCTTGTAACGTGACCTAATGAATATGAGTTCTTGTAAATATTCTTGCATATACCTGAACTGGTGTTCCTGCAGTTCTGAGAATTGCGATCTCTTTCCTAAGTCTGCCTTGATGGTCAGGAAATTTGCATTTGCCTCCAAGTGATAACGGGCCTTCAGCTCATCATTCATTAACACTACACCAGTTATTCACTTTTTTTACAAATAATCTCGGGGCTCGATATTTAAATTGTTTTGGTGAAAAATATTAGCTTACAAATTGTGTGCTAGTTATTCCTATTAATTGGAAGTATGAAATATAATTTATCCTTTAAGCATACACTCTAAATCTGAAACAGTATAAATTGAGCCAAAATATCGAAACCCAATAAAAATGACTCCACTTGGAATCAGTTGCAGTTACTAAGTTCTTACAGTGTCTGAATTTTACTTACTTAAATGTCGCTTCGTGCGTGGAGTTTTACAGTGCCCGCTGCCTTAGATGGCTTGTGGTGTCTGTTGGGGGGAGCGTAACATTCCAAGAATTCGAGCAAACAATTAGTGTACCTATGAAATGAAACATCAGTCGTAAGTTCAACAGTCATTCCACCTGAAAATATTACTACTCTAACGCAAGTGTAATAAGGTACTCTGTTCCCTTGCCGCCCATTAAGCTGGCTGCACCGAAATGGGGGATACCAAGTTTTAAATTTGGCAGAGCGGTTCTAATGCTCAATACACATTTATTTTTTTTATTTTTTTATTTTTTTATTGAAGCACTAAGTATTCTTACGTATCTAAACGATTCCTGTTGGCTTGCCTCTGTATTATTTTGCTCGACTTTAAATAGGCGAATACCGGCTGAGTAGTCACTCCGTGATTTTTGCAGATGGGAAACGTGACGGAGGATGCTGCTGATCAGGGTGTTTTCTCGGGGTCTCCCAGTTTCCCCCGCCCTTGCATTCCGGCGCTGCTCCATACACTCAACTCGTTCCACTTCCATCGACTCTCAGCACTAAAGAATAAATTTTGTGGTGGCCAAAAAACATTTGTTTGCGACCACAAAAAAATATTTTCTCCATATAGACACAACAAAAGAGTTTGCGGTGACATCGAAATTCTTTTATAATTCTAGTAATTAGTGGAAACTACAAAATGACGTTTGTGGTCAGCAATAAATTCAGTATGTTTGTAGGCAATAATGAGTACGTTAGTCGCAGCGAAAATGTTACGATGATAGCAGGAATACTGATTAGTGAGGTTCACAAAAGTTTTTTTTTTTTTTTTTTCGGTTTGTGGACGTTTGTAGGTATGTATGGTCTAACAGCAACTAAACTATACATTCAAATTCGTCATGTGTAGGATTCAAACTTGGACCCCTCAACTGCGAGCTGTGTGTAGCATGTATACAACATAAATCTAATATGTAATGCGCACAAGGCTTGCACACTTCACCTCATGAAAAATTAATTTTCTGGAATCATTCACGTTCAGTATTTATTTACTTGGAATAAAGGAATGATATAATCTGTTCATAAGTCTTTAAGAATATCTTGCATACATTAGTTCGTAACCTGATGCAAATAATCGAGCACAGACAAATATGGCGTCATGGCCAGTATTCCCCGCGTCTCATAACTTCCGCGTAGTATAATTTTTGACTAGGAGAAGCTACGACGCTCGTGTAGGTTTCAATTTACAGCTCTCGTCAAGATAAATCGATTGCGTGTATAAAAACATTTTGTGTAGTGTGTTTATGGTGAAATTGTATGCGTTTGATGTAAAAATTTAAGAAAACTTAACACAATTTCAGCCTATACTCGTCAAAAAGCCAAGTCGAAATATAAAATCGTATACGGTTGGAAAGAGCCTCTCAGAAGTAATCCAGTGATACCCATAAAACCCCATATGATGGAGTGGAGCGGTGCCGGGAACGTAAAATAAACATCAAGGCGTCCGAGCGCGTCAACGTAGGCGTATTCACGCAAAACAAACGGCCGTCTCTCCAACACAGCCACACCCAATTACCAGGGCTTACAGTGTTAAACTACCCCAAACTATCGATAGAGGCCAGTCCATTTAGCCCTCGTATCCATGATCGTGGACATACCGCAGGTCAAGGATCTTACAGTCTGGTACCGTGAGACGGCGTTCTTAGATGTTACTGGCTAGTAAAGCTATTTTGCTGACGTGTACCGCTCGAGTTTGTGGTATCAGCGGCTGTTTCAGTTTTGAATTCTTTACTCGGTGACCTTGTTCACTGTTTTCAAAAAGCATGTTTGACACAACCATACCGAAATATTGCTGGACTGCAACACTGGAAAGCTCGCAATTCGGTAACCGAAGGGGCTAGCCACGCTGGTAGTAAACCAAGCACGCTGACTTCAAAGCGAACTCATTATATGATATACATGAACCAATAACCGCCTTAAAGTAGTGAAGTACAAGAGGCGGTGTAAACAAATAAGATGTGATGAAACGACCGTTTCGGAAGAGCGATTCATGATTGATATTCCATCTCGGAGACATATTGCGAGCAGACACCAACGCGCCTTGCAACCAAAGAACCAACTTCGTCGTCATATGTTACCCCTGAAGTTTCATCAATTCTCCCTTTATTGTGTGGTTGCGTTTCAGTCATCGAGGAAAACGCTCTCCCCGGATGTGTGTAATTTTTTCACTACCTTTCATTTAGTATTACATTCAATAATATTCCCATGGTCGCCAAGGCGAGGTATTGTAATATGAAGCATTTTTCCCCCTTTACATTCCCCCATAATTTTTGTTGGCACGATTATGAATAAAATTAACTTCTCGCCACTTCTTGTACAAGCGAGTGTCAGCGTACAGCTATTATAGTTATACAGTGCCAATATTGTTAGCGAAACTCGCCTCTACTTTTCGTAATCTTTCTTTATTCTGTGATAATTATCAGTAACTTATAATTAACGGAAAATGGTTGTAATTTCCCATCTCGCATAACTGAACCTCCAATAGCCACTTTCTTCATAATTATAACAGGCAAATTAACTTTATCTCCCTCATCCCATCCTGTAAACGCGGTGCGTAATTGGTAAAATTGTGGTCTTGTTATGTGTAGTGACGTGCAGAACTCGAGTAATCAGTACTTACCAGTAACCCTAAATCCTCTACACCAGTTTGCTTTATCGCTATACTACATAGTTGTCGACAAACTCCATAGTCAATTCACGATTACTTCAGCCTTTTCTGAAGCCCTGCTAAAGTTCTACTTCCAGAATATTCCTCCGCCTAGTGCAAACTAAGCCTGGAAAATTACACCAGAGGGACGGCGCACCGAATTCGTGCACAAGTGTAACAGTATTTTGTACGAGGACTGTTTCTTACTAGGCGTTACCAACTTACTTATTTTCTCCATTTTGTATTAAATTTTTTTTATAAATTAAACGTTGCAATTTATAGATAAAATGTGAATAACATTTCCGTTTAACAGGGAAAAAAGTAACTTTTATGAACACAAGTATAAAAAGTTTGTCATATGTGGCATATTTAGGAAATAACTAAACATGTCATAATTGGGGAGATTTTTCAAAAGGTTTGATTCTAAAAGGCCAAAGAAACCGTGAATGGACTATAGCCGATATCATTAATTCTCAGACATTTGCTACTTTGATCGCCTCCCTCCCCATGTATTTAGTGCCCCGATTCGCTCGTGCAATTTATAGCTCTTGATTACTTCGGGGCGTGTCATAAAACCCTGTAGCCCAGTCGCAAGAGTAATAAGAACGTACAGGTGCTCAAAGTCCACCTTACAACCACATTAAGTCTGGATATTCTAGACTCTTGTAACGGATGGGGGAAATTTTTTCATTTAGTCTGAGACTTGGACGCTAGACTTCCAATTTCTGTGCGTGCTCGGGTCAGTGCCGCTTCTTTATTGCCTCTTGTCTTTCTGAGACGCTATTTACTCTTTATTGGGCTGTATGTGATACCAGCTATTTTTTTTTTAGGTGGTTCGTTATTGTCTGAGAATCCTCCACAGGATACGCAGGATAAACAGTGCGGGTCGCGGGAGTATCATGAACTAACAAGCGCTGCCGACAAATTTATCCGCCAGTTATCCCCGTCTCCGTAAGCGATTGCTGCAGACACGCCCGCAAGGCGACACACAAAGCATGCCGTAGTCGGTGAGCTTCCGCGACCTTTAGTCTCTCGCGCTAAAAGTAATACCCATTCACCTGAATTTGCCGTCGCGGTAACAACTCGCCTGCCGTCTGCCCGGGTTCTCGAGATGATCTGATGATTTGCCAAGGGGGTATGGAGAACACGGCAGAGCTCATATCACCCGCTTATCTGCCTCTCTTGAAGCACTCGAGTCGTCTGCACCACGACCGACGGGTATTATTGCTTCCATGCGCTGGCGTCTTAAGTAGGCTCCCGACCGGAGAAGGTAAGGCAGGCCAATATTGTTGCACGGGTCCGACAGCGAGCGCCGTGCGCCCCGATGGACTGGACGTCCGTTCAATTACATTATGGAAATTGATATCGTCGTTCCCTTCTTCCTCGACGTCCCCTTCTTCCTCGGCGTCCCCCCCTCCCCACCACAACCACCCCCTCCCCACCGAAGTACCCCCTCGACGATCCGTGACGTCCAACAAGTTGGCCATCCTCACGGTCGAGTAAACGAACCCGAGGCAGAGACAGACAGACAGAGAGAGAGAGAGAGAGAGAGAGAGATAGAGAGAGAAGTCTTCGAGTGGTCGCAGAACAGTTCTCCAGCAGATAACGCGTCGGGCACCGCGGTGGTGTAGTGGTTAGACTACTTCCCTCGAACCAAGGCTAACCGGGTTCGATTCCCGACGGAGTAGCAACCCCTCCCCCGCCATTTTCTCTTGTGGGAATCGTGCCGGACGATGCCGCTGGTACGCTAGTTTTCTCGAGGATATCCCGTTTTCCCCGCCATTTCATTCCGGCACTGCCCCATACTCACCTCGCTTCACCCTCATCGTCTCTCAAGATATCGATGTTAAGAGCAGCCCGAATATCTTCACTCACTCACTCGCTCGTAGTGCGTCAGACCGGAAGGCTTCAAGATGAAAACATATCTTTCATGGTTGTGATTGGCGTATAGTCAGTGATGCAAATTTTGAGACGACTTTCACCAAATGATAATACATTCTTCACACGAATGTATGCAATCCGTATACCCCTCCTAGTAATATAGATGGAGGAACAGGAAATTTTCACGAATTGAATCACCTTTAAGCTAGCCTCGTGAGTCCTCTTCGCACTTGTTCCAGAGTTATTTTGTTGATTGGTTGCCGCCACAATGAGTAGCTATTTCTACCGCAGATCAGGAGAAACAGCATTAGGTCCTTGTTGTCTTGCAGGCTTGTTACCGACTCACACTCTTCCAGGGCGTATTTTATAAATTACTACTTGCAAAAGTAACTGAAACGTACAAGAATTTCAAGAGATATGTGTGTTAAACACAAAACCAATTTTTCCAGTCCTTGGACAGTACAGAATTATAAGAGCATATTTTTATCCACATACAGGCTCTTCACGATAAAATGAGAACTTTTGAAAGCCTTGCTTAAGATGTCCTTGTATGCCCTTTGTGTACTTTTTCAGTCTTATGTAAAATTGACATTGCCATGAGCCTCATCACTTTATTCATGCGTCGGTCATGTGAAACTGTGATATTATTGGAAAATAAAATATTTTACTAATCTGGTAATTTTTTTATCTTCGATGCATTAAAAAATCAGAAAGCGAAGGAAATAATTTAAGTTATCACAAATGGGTTACCTAACACTTTTTTTTACGGTAATATATGGAACTACTTTCCATCAATCGTTACCATCTTTACTCTGGGTGCATGTCACTCAGTTCGTCCGTTAGAATATATGGCATTAGTAGCAGTGACTTTTTTCTTAGGTTGATTTCAAAAGTGCTCACTTTATCGTGAACAGCCCTTAGCTTGTTCGTGGGTAAGCCGATCGTGTACTTGAAGCTATTAGATTATTCGAGGCCCAGAAGCAAGGGAGTGATAAACGCCACATTGCCACGCGCATCAAACGCGTAATCGCCTCTACGCACAAGGCTCTGAACTGGCTTGCACCGTTCCCGTCGTGTTGCGTGTAAAGGCTGTTCACGATTAAGTGAGTACATTTGAAATCAACTTCAGATAAATGTCACTGCTCCTGCCTGCACATATTTTAACGGTCGCACCGAGTGGCATACGCCCAGCAAAATTGATAGCGATGGATGGAAAGTAGTTCTATATCTTAACGTCTAATAAAAAGTGTTAAGTAACCATGTGTGTTAACTTCAATTATTTCTTCCACTTTTTGTTTTTCTTAATGCATCGAAGTGTAAAATTAACTATATTTGTAAGATATTTACTTTTATAATAATTTTACATTTTCTCTTGACCGACGTATGAATAAAGTGACCAGGCTAATGCAAATGTTAATGTTACATAAGGTGGATGATTACACAACACAACGTACATACAAGTAGATCTCAAGCAGGGATTTCAAAAGTGCTCGTTTTACAGTGAACAATACCTATCGGACTTTAAGCGGTGGCCCTATAAATACATTGGTGGAAAGTCTGTAACAAAATTCGATACAGACTTCTGTAAGCTGTTCACGGTAAACTAAGGACTTTTGAAAGTCCTGCTTAAAATCTATTCGTATGAATATTCTGTAGTCTTCCGCCATATGTAATATTAACATTGACATGGGCCAGATCACTTTATTCATAATTCGGCCAAGTGAATCTCCGAAATTATCATACAGGTAAGTGGTTTACAAGTTCGCTTATTCTTACACTTACATGCATTAAATAACCGAAAGGAAAATAAATAATTTCAGTATTCACTAATGCTTTCAATTAAACTTTAAGACAGGGAAGTACTTTCCCGTTACTACCAACTGTACTGCCCGTATGCCAGCCAGTGTTTCCGTTAAAATGCATGCACATACCGGCAGTGGTATTTTTCAAAGGTTAATTTCAGAAGTGTATATGTACTTAACCGTGAACAGGTTGTACGTGTTTTAGATACAGTAGTCTGAATAAGTTCTTTTCGCTGATGCTGGAGGGCTGCAAAATAATATTTACTTCATTCGCTATACCTTGAAAATATTATTTCGTCCTCGTATACGACGTGATTTCTTTTCGTGGGGAAACAAATTGTGTGCATGTTAATTAGTTTCGTCAAAAACAAAACCGTATTTTAAACGTACTAAAACGCGGGTGAAGCACCGGTAAGACGACAGCCCATGAGTACTTAGGAAAAAAACCCTTAATTTCGCCTTTCTACTCACTATATATCCTTTACCTAGATACAAAACTCAACCTTTAATTGGACTTATTGATTAGTATATTAGCGGCGCTTAGCTCATATATGTAATTTTTTTTAACATCTCTTATTCTATTACGTTAATTTCCAATATATTGTGCATGAAATAAAATTACTTCTATTTACTGTGAACGGCAGGTATTTGGCCAAATCTCAGGAGGGAGAAGCGGGGTGCTATCATCTGTCTCACAAATATAAGTTATTGTAGTGGTGCGTCCTAAATGATGCTGTTATCTAAGTGTTGAGACAGCATGGTTGCGGGACGGCGCATATATTGCCGGGCCGTAATATTTATTGTTGTCGCTCAGCTGCAGACCTGGTCCATGACAGATTACAGACTATAGCGAGCGTACGGGAAATCGTATCCCCAGATGTGTGCCGTAAATCTGCGACAACTTAAGTACTGCATGTCTAGTAAGACGCTCAGACGTATGACGACTTATCGTGACTCCAGCCATCGTTCAGGTAACACTGTATCGTGTTACTCACAGGTTCTTTTTTTTTTTTTTTTTTTTTTTTTCAAAGGTTTGATTTGAGTGACTGAAGAGAATTGAGTGACTCCTAACACAGAGGTCTTGAGAGCCGATGATGGTGATTAAGGTGAGTATGGAGCAGCGCCGGAAAGAAAAGGCGAGGGAAACGGGAGATCCCCGAGAAAACCCCCAACCCGCGGTATCGTCCGGCACGATTCCCACATGCGAAAATCCCGGGTGCGACCTCGCCGGGAATCGAACCCGGTTCGCCTAGACGGGAGGCGAGTAGGCCAGACACTACACCACCACAGCATCTCCCTTTTGATTTGAAAAGTGTTGACTGGACCCTGAACGAGTGACGCAAAAGTTTCCGAGCGTGTGTTTTCCTCTGCCGTCGCCGTCGTCTATCGAACGAAAACACATCTCCAGCAAGGTTATCCAGGCGAGTTTGTGAGTTCCCAAGGGTTTGATGAGGGGGCGACCTCTTGAAGCACTTAACCGCGCGTTCCATCTTCGTCTGTCGCGCCGAGATCTGGCAAGAAGGCAAGTTTCCGAACTGGCCGGGGTTGGGGGGGGGGGGGGTCACGCGACTTCAAATTCCGTCAAGACTTCTTGGGAGACGCACGCCCCGCGTTCTTTTCGCCTTCTCGGCCGCTTACTGTATATCTCCACGTCTTCAACTTCCCTCCTGCCCTTCCTTCCTCATAACATTCCCAAGTCTTTCGAAATTCAAACAGCCCTGGCGTGGAGACTTTGTCCCCCCCCCCCCCCCCCCTTTTTCGAGGACAGAGTGTTTGCCCAGTATAAGCGTCCCGGACTTGTGACTAGTAGCCTCTGTTTACTGTCTCCTTTACCACGACGCGGCGTCGTGGTACTTGCGAAAAGCTGAATTCATAAGACACCGATGTTTGACGTTAATACGTCTTTAAATATGCAACCATAGTTGGAGGCAATCCAGAAAATCCGGTGATAACAAAATCTGGGGATACAGTTTGGCATTGCAGCTCCGAATATATCGTCTACATTCAAAATTCAATTACACCACTCGATTGCCAAAGAATCGAAGAATATGTTACGTTGAGTGAGGACTACGAAGCGTCGTGCTTGGCGGGAGGAAGAGGGAGGGGGCAATTTTGAGTTCGTTTCGCCGCGTCTCATAACTTCCGCGTAGTATAACTTTTGACTAGGAGAAGCTGCGACGCTCGTTTAAGTTTCAATCGACAGTCCTCATCAAGATCAATCGATTGCGTGTATAAAAACATTTGTGTCGCGTGGTTATGGCTAAACTGTATGCGTTTAATGTAAAAAATTAAGACAACTTAACACAATGTCATCCTATGCACGTCAAAAAGCCAAGTCGAAATACAGAAATCGTATAGGTTGGAAAGAGCATCTCAAACGCAATCCAATGATGCTCATAAAACCCCATATGATCTAGTGAAGCGGTGACAGGAACGTAAAAAAAAAAAAATCAAGGCTTCCGAGCGCGTCAACGTAGACGTATTCGCGTAAAACAAACGACCGTGCCCCCAACACAGCCACACCCCAATATTTGCCCAGCGAATAGATTTTGCGTTGTGCTAGGTTTCAACCCTCGCAAAGTTTCATCGCTCACGTGTGACTGTTTGGCGTCTACACGCTGCCCACTAGGTGCACCTGAATTCCGCGCAAAGCGTTCCTGTCTCGCTGTATTTAAAAACACTTCCACGACTGCATGGATTCAACTAATGCGTGCCGTAGGTCATGCTCACCAATTACAGACTTCCAAATTATATCTGATTGGCCTAGTCAAATACTACAATATCTTCTCACAAACACACGTGGAAAATAACTCGATGAAAAGTGCAGGTGTGCAGTTAGGATACTGAAACCTAGTCAGCTAGAACTTTTGTAGCGAAAACCAGGTGTTTTTAACCATCACGAATTTACAGGACTGACAATTATGTGATTCCGTGTCAAACATATCGCTGAATTCTTGAGCCAAGATGTGCGTATGCGCATAAAATAATGATTATAAAGTGTATTCCTTTTCAAACACTTTGAGATCTTTATGCTTGCTCGCTACAATGACCCGGACAGTCGTGTATACTCTATTCGAGTTATCTTCACGCTGTTTGAATCGAACCTTCAAAACATCACCCCATCTATACTATGCCATGTTTGATTGTTTCCTAATTATGTCATGTATCGCATGCGTTTTATTCTTGTGTTAGATAAAAGTACCTTATTTTGATTAAATTAAACTTTTAATTATATTTTATATATAAATTATAATATTTCATTTATTTTTAATATAAATAAAAATTAGAAAACTTGTGTGTCGGTAATGCTTGGAAATAAATTGTTCTTATGTATAATATTATTACAGTGAATGAGCACGAATGCTGTGCGCTGTCCCTTTGGTGTGATTCCCTAGACTTTGGTAAGCTTTGTTTGCATGCGGCGGAGGGATAGAACTTTAGCAGGGCTTCAGAAAAGTTAGAAGTAACAGTGAATGGACTAAACTTATAAACTAAAATTATTCCACGCCTTTGTTACGTCCGAGGCAAAAGAAGGGGGTTTCTTTCTATCGAACCGCTCCCACCTCCCCAAATCAATAATTCAGATTGTTAATCACGAGCTAAAGTTATGTTCCAGGTACGAAAACTACCAATTTTTTGGTACCTTACCACAGCGTTTTATTTTACGACTAGGTGAGACTTCAGAGCAATGCGAATACTCGAAGAGCAGTCAACTTTACATTGGTTAGCACTTATTGTATGTTAGGTGCCGTTTCACTTTTAGCCTTGGCCATACAGAATTCCAATAATCGAATGATAATATCCTCTGAGCCATATTATTTTACAATTTTCCATCCACAGAAGTGAAACAAACTTACAGTGATCTTTTTTTTTTACGGATATTATATTTTTGCTTCATATTAGACGACTGATTCAGGTATCTGTTTTAAGTTATTTGTTTTAAATTAGAGAGTTCGTTTTATTTTTTTAGATGGTTTTTTAATAGGTTATACTGGTTGAAACTAATTTGTGCTTGTTTTTTGTGAAATGTTTTAATAATTTATTTTCTGTAATCGACGTAGTCAATTGTAAATGTCCAGTTTAATTCTGGGTACAAAGCGTTCAAATGTTGGCGACGTAGTTTTCCAATTTATTTCAGTTGTGTGACTGGGCCTTCGTTTATTTACACACCTTAGAGAACTTTGATCCACAGGCAAGTAATGATATCTCGAGTCTCCGAGTTTCTTACCTACAGATGAGAGAGCGAGAAAAGCATATAACGGAAGTGATTAACAAATGAACAAATTAGTTACATTTTTTAAAAGTACAAGACAATAGATTTACGGGAACTAAAAATAATTGTGGCGTTACCGTAAAACATTCGGCAGTGGTATTGTGACAAAATATTGTCCTTTCTCTTCAGAGAAGAGTTAATCGATTACTTGCCTGAGCCACTCGGCACTTGACTTAATTGCATTTCTAACAAATTAAATAAATAAAATTGCTACGCATTTCTTGTACGACTGTACCAGGACCACAGATAACTAAACATGGCTATGGAGGACACCTAACCAGTTATATACCAGCAACCAACAACAAAGTATGGACGAAAACACGTGCAACACAGCAATAAATAAAGTATAGGCTATTCACGGTTTATATGAGCACTTTTGAAAGCCCTGCTTAAGATCTACTTGTATGCCCGTTGTGTATTGTTCCACCTTATGCAAAAATTAACATTGTCGTGGGCCTCATAACTTTATCCATGCGTCGGTCAAGTGAAACTGTGAAATTATTAGAAAAGCAAATATTTAAGAAATCAGCTCATTTTTACATTTCGATGCACAAAAAAAACAGAAAGCGAAAGAAATAAGTTAAGTTATCAGAAATGGTTGCCCAACTCTTTTTATTCAACTTTGATAGACGGAACTACTGCCCATCCATCGTTGCTAACTTTACTGGGCACATGTAACTCAATTGAACTATATGCAGGTAGGGGCAGTGACTTTTTTTCTAAGGTTGATTTCAAAAGTGCTCACTTTATCGCGAACAGTCTTTAGCTGTTAATTACGACGGCAGGTTATGAGCAAACGACGCCAGACCTTGGATGCAAAATACAAAATAATTCAGAAGTCATTATAATTGCGAATGTTCTATTGTAGTAGCACTTTAATGATATTCGTCATAATTTAATGAAATTATTATACGTCAGAATATAGCTTGAATTTTAATTAGTCATTCCAAATAATATCAATAGTTATTCATAGACGTAGTACACACACAGGTACATTCCAAAGAGGTTTCATTTTCAAAAAGATGTCTTTTTCTCAGGTAACTTGAGCAATCCTTTTTATGATCATTGGACATTCAACGAAATAAAACTTACTTATTAGTATTTAAATAAACATATGCCTATGTACTTTTTGAATTTTCATTTTTATGAATGAAGCTACCGTAAGTCGCGAGATATCTCATAGACAAGTCATGCTTGTTTAGTACTCCTTCAACTGTAACAAGTTCTAATGTAAAAATTTTAATTTTCCTTTAAATATTTAAAAAAAACTTCACAGCTTACTGTACTTGAAACAAAATTTTAGATTATAACTGAACATCTTATCATCTCTCGTGCAAGTTGAATTATTAGTTTAAGACGGATTTCCTTTACCTTTGTTAGATTTCAGTTCCTGTGCAGTAAGCATCTAGCAGTATGAACCAGTCTATCTTCTAAATACCTTGCCGAAATGTACTTCCATATTAAAGACTCTACAGAGAAAAATTCCAGAAATAAATTATAATATAATTACAGTCTTATTTATTTGTGTACGAAGCGGAAAGTTGCCGATATTAAATGAGCGTCCCTTGAGAATTAAAATCATAATAAAACTTCTTCTTTCAGTTGGTTCCTGGTATTCAATGGTGTGCAATTTCAACATATTGTGTTTTGGATCGTTATTGAGCTCTACATGCACTAATGAGTTCAAAAACGAATTTTTAATTAAACAAAACTTTAGGGCAATTTAAATTAAAGTTGTTTTATTGCACGCATCAAAATGATGTCGATTCCTCGATATATTCAGACATTTTGCATATTGTAAAATAATTTCAAACAGGGGTTAATCAAAATCATGGAAGGTTTTTTATTTGATTTTACCGATTGTTGAAAAATGTCACCCTCCAATTACCAGTTGATTAATATTGTAATACTTCAGTTGAAAACAACATTACGCCATTAAAAAAGTAATTCCTTATACTAGTGTTCAAAAGGAAATGCATTTAATACTAGTATTGCCGATACAATAATAAAATAATAAGTAAAAATAATGTTAAACACGACTCTTTTGAATAGGTAGATATTGATGGTATTGTGATAATATAATCCTTTCACGGTTAATTTCACCATTTTGAATAATTGCTGAAGTTCTACTTCCAGGATATCCTTCCGCCTCGTGTAAACAAAGCTTGACAGAGTCTAGAAAATCACACTAAAGGGACAACGTACCGCACTTATGCACACTCTGTTATATAATGACATTTTGCGTAAGAACTGTTTCACGCCAGGCATTAACAACACGCCTAATTTCTCAGTTTTATATTCATATTAAGTATAAATGAAATAGATCAAATGTATGTAAAAGTTCAGTTTAACAAAAACCAAGGTACTTTTATGTTGACATAAATATTGAACGTTCGTGATACATGCCATATTTAGGTATAGACTGTTCACGGTAAAATGAGCACTTTTGAAAGCCCGACTTAAGATCTACTTGTATACACGTTCTGTATTATTCCGCCTCATGTAAAATTAACATTGCGTGGGCCTCAACACTTTATTTATGCATCGGTCGAATGAAACTGTAAAATTATTAGAAAAGTAAATACTTTTAAAAAATCTGCCCATTTTAACACTTCGAAGAATTAAAACACCATAAAGCGAAAGAAGTAAATTCAGTTATCACAAATGGTTACCTAACACTTTTATTTAGACGTTGAGATATGGAACTGCTTTCCATCCATAGTTACCAACTTTACTGGGCATATGTCACTCCGTGGGCCCATTAAAATATATGCTTGCAAGAGCAGTGACTTTTTGTAAGGTTCGTTTCTTAGGTGCTCACTTTATCGTGAACAACCAAACACCTTTAGAAAAGGCGAATAGACGGGTGAAGAAACGTGATGTTTAAAGGAAAACTGGAACTGAGATGGAGGCCGGCGCGACCTTTCCGTTCGTGAAGAGTCAATAAATTCAGTTATAGTTGAGGCGCAGCAGTGGAGAAGGGAAGTTGAAACGCGCTGAAGTAGATGACGGGTGAAGTCGCGCTGCGGTAAAAGCGGGGCGCGCACCCCGATAACGAGATGAGCGGCCTCGTAGGGGCGCACTTGACTCGGCGGCCCCGGGATAGTAGGGGCGGGGTGGTTATGCGAGCCGCCGCGCCGGCCCGGGGAGCCAAACAGCTATCGACAGGTGAATGGGGCCCGCCATGGTCGTCTGGCTTACCCCACATCCCCTGGCTCTACAACGCCAACCAAGCGCCTGGGGAGAGCTGAAATAAACACGTTATGGACGCCACCCCCCTCCCCACCACGGGTTACTGCTGGAGAAAGGGTAGACCATTCAGTTTGGGGTGAGAGCACAATACGCTGTCGAATATAAGGACGCAGTTCGCGGGCGTGGGTGTTGATAGGTAGTGAAGGTAAAAAGGAGAAAGAAAAAAATTCTACGAGAATACTCGAGAAGGTGGCCTACTTCTCGATCCTCTTTATCTTCTCCGGCTGTTGCCACTGGCTGTTTAAATTTGCCTGTGACGCCCCCGGGCGTTGCAGTTGGTGACCACACTATTTTCTTCGGCCACGTGGAAAAATTAACATTGCTATAGGTTTTTCATGGTAAAATGAACACTTCTGGGAGCCCTGTTTAAGATCTACTTGTATGCATGTTGTGTATTCCTCCACATTATGTAAAATTAACATTGCCATTGACGTCATCACTTTATTCACGCGTCGATCAGGTGAAACTGGGGAAGCATCAGAAAAGTAAATATATTACAAATCTGGTAATTTTATACACTTCGATAATGTAAATAAATAAACAGAAAGTTAAATGAAATTAATTCTATACCACAATGGTTACCTAACACTGTTTATTTGGCGTTAAATATGAAACTATTTTCCATCCATCATTTCCAACTTTAATGGGCGCATGTCACTCAGTGTGCCAGTTATAGGCTTATGCAGATAGGAGCAGTGACTTTTTTCTATGGTTGATTTCAAAACTGCTCACTTTATTGTAAATACCTTTTATCAACCTTTTCACATGCTGTGTGTCTCTCGAATAACAACGTGGAATTGTTAAGAAACAAATAGGTTTCCCATTAAGCCAGATAAATTACAGTAATGTGAATAAAATACTCGAAGTATATGTGCCCACCAATCTAGACGTTACACATTAACTGAAGTGTTAAGGTGTAAATGTTTTTTGTAATAATCCAGTGCCAACTTTACTGTATATAAGCCACTCAGTTTGTAGAGTCAAACACGTGTTGTTTAAGGCGCCACGGTATCGTAGTGGTTACACTACTCGCCTCACACCTAGGCGAGCCGGGTTCTATTCCTGGCGGGGTCACTCCCAGATTTTCGCATGTGGTACTCTTGCTGGACGATGCCGCTGGTCAACGGGTTTTCTCTGAGATCTCCCCTTTCCACCGCCCTTACTCACCTCAATCCATCCTCATTGGTGGCTCTCAATGCATCGATGTTAACAGCCGCCCAAATATATCCACTCCCCTCCACATGTAGTTCAGAGCAAAATTATTTTTAAAAGTATATGGCATGGTGTGCTTATGAAAACGAATCGGGCAGAGGAACTAACTCGTGCCATCCACGACTACAGGATGGAAATTCCGTGGATTCAGTGGCATATATGCTAGACTCTTCAGTCTTATGCCTGCCCGAGTATCAGCTATTTACTCATAGACTAGGGATAGGAAAATGTCGCGTGTTGAATTACCTGTAGGATATAATCCAAAATCCTTTGTACAGTCGATCCTCAGATGGTTGTCCACTGGCTGTTACCCACACCTGACAGTACCGGATTAGCTTTTTGTTTCCTTACAAGACTGCTATTGGCTTTGAGTTGTACAGGGCGTGTCTAATAATCTGTGATCCAATTGAAAATATGACTCCAGTGTACACACATTTTAAATCTATGTCGTCCTGAAATTAATTCGCCAATTTTTCCTATGTCTGTCATTGACTGTTGCCATAGTCGGAGGCCAGCTTTGCCACTAATCAAGTAGCATGGTTTTCGGTTCTCATTTTCTTGCCCATTTCCTACTGGCTCAGAGTTGTCCAGGACCTTTCTTAAACATGGCGATCCAATAGAGAAAGAAAATGAATGAAACACGATTTTGAAGTCCTGGCATTTATTTGCCAAATTTTCTACACCCAAGTTGTGACACTTTTGCTTGAGCAGATTGCGCAGATTTGTGGGAATCATTCCCATGAAAGGTAGAGCACTGAAGCTGGTGCAGAGTCCAGGGTCCGGCTCTCTGACTCTGTCCGTCATTTTGGATTCTGGGCTTCCTGCTCTGTCATTACGGTCATGCGTCCGCCATCTTGGATTCCACAATGGTGTTAACCAGTATTCCACCATCTTTGTAGCCACCATCTTGAACTGCCATATTTGTGGCAAGTACACAGCAATCATGTTACTCACATTCGTTCTACTGCCGTCTTGGTAATCAGTACATAATTTTTTCATGTTCTTGCATTCCAAAGGTTTTCTCCTAGTGCTCCCAATTTATCTCTTTTGCATTCTTTTTCTCTTTCTCTCCCGTTCATGCATCATTTGTTTACATCGGCTGTTACTGGAGGTCACCATCTTTGTTACTGGAAGCCTCCATATTGGTTTTTCGTTTGTCATATGTTTGCCCCATTAGTTCTAGCCGCTAGGGATGCTGCTTTTTTATAACTCAAAATACCATCTGGGATAGTGAGGGATCGAACTGACCCAAGCCTTAGACCACTCAGCTATCGTGACATGCACTGAGACAAGAGTTTATAAGTAGTATTCAGCTTGGAGATGAATAAATATCATCTTGCCTCTCATCAAAGACATTACATTTTTAATTCCTATGTAATTTTTAATTTTTTTAAGTATTTATTTATTATATTATATTGAATTTAATTTTTTTTTAAGTTTTTATTTTACTGTATTATTTTTATTGTATTTTTCTATTAAATTTTAAGTAAATATTTAAGTTTTTGAATTTCCATTAACATATAATATTTTTTTACTATCCCTGACTTAAGTATTTTATTTACATGTAGGGGCTAATTTTTCATCTTTACTCGACATCCACTTGACCTATCACCACACTTAGTCAACATCATGAAAGGTGTACCTACAAAATAAAACACAGCAAACTTTTTTACACAAAATCTATTGTACACATAATAAAATATATATAATCAGCAAAAAACTACTATTTTTATTAATCTACAGTGTTCACTGCTCGATGTCGGCCTTGTCGAACCAGGAATCATAGCGGGCAGGGCAACCCCACCATTTGACATAGGCCCTTCCATTATGCCATTTCAGCACCTTTTCCACCAAATACACAACTGGAAACTTCGTCGGCTGGATCTCCTCAGTATTAAAACCACCATGGATAGGTACGTTGTTCAGATCTTCGAGATAGTAGGTCCTAGGAGCATAGTTACATATATGTCGCACACAAAACATTTTGGGGCTCCAATTCACTGTGAACCCTTTCTCGAAGACACCTTTCTGTTTGGAGATGCACACCACGTCACCAATCTTGGCTTTAGGCGGCATGGGTCCTTCCTCTTCGGAATAGCATACACTGTCCGAACCAGGGAGTCGTCTCCGTCATCTTCGGGCTTCATGCGAATGGTCAAGTGCACTGTAGAATTATACTCACGAACGAGTTTCGGCAGTAGCTCAAGCCACTTATAGCTACCATTTGCTGGCGAAAGTCTTCCACTTTTTGCCCTTCAGAGTCATGTTGAACCTCTCGACAATTGAAGCTTTGAGATTACTGTATATGGAATAATGATTTATTTTATGTTTCTTCATCAAGGCCTTGAACTTTGCATTGTAGAATTCCTTGCCCCAAGTCTGTTTGCAAATTGACCGTGATGAGTCCTTCACTCAACACATCTGTGATGGCCTTGGTGACATCATGAGCATACTTCGACTTGACCTGCCTGGCCCGGGCGAATTTTCTATAGGCATTGATGACTGTCAACATGTATTTGTAACCTTTGTTGACTTGAGCATACGGTATAGTCTCGATGAGGTCGGCCTGAAACAGATTGTTCATCTCGCAATTCATGATCTTGCTACTGCAGTAGTTGTGCCTGGCAGCAGCATGCAGTTCATTGGAGATACCCGATCGATTCATTGTATGTAGCCAGCCTCCTTAAGTTCTTCTATGATTGAAACTATCTCGTTGGTGTGAAAGTAATTTCCAACACTTTGCGAAGCAAGCAGTAGCTGCAGGCTATCTACCAGTCCGTTCGGATTGTCCCAAAACACATAGTCAATGTTCTTGCCATTGTCTATCTTCTTCAGACCTTCACTGCTTTTCAGTGCTAGGCTTCTGTAGAGATCTGCAAGAATGTCGATTTTTTCGTGATGTTTGTCCTTATAAACACCATTCTCAGGATCATTATCTTCATAAAGTGCATGCGTGAATTCGAGCAAAGTCTTGAATTCCAGCAGGTCAGATTCTGTAATACCCCGGGGATCCATGCAAAACAGTAATTCATATAGCCCGGGTGTTCCACGTGTCTTGTAATTGCCAACATGGATGCTCCCACCTGGTAGAAACTCTATTTCATCAGCACTGAGGACCCATTTATCATCATGCCTGTATACACCGTACATTGTATCATTATTACAAGATGTGAATGATGGTAGGTACTGTCGAACTAGAGTATTAGATTTTAGGGCTTTCTTCGTACTTTCTTCTTGTGTAGCAAATTCGCATCCGATCCATCGTCCTGATCTGACTGTATTTAATCATGTATTCGCTTCTTCATAGGCTCAGCAGTATCATCGACTTCAGTATCCATGGTTACAGGTGCTCCATAGCTCTCCCTGAGTACATCGAAACAATGAGTAATGGGCTCAAAAATTTCTTCATTTATATGGTCACGTGAGATTTTGGCTTTCTTGGCGAGCAAATACTTGCAGCGAATAGGCTGAGTCACCCGATGTAGTTCGCTGGCAATGTCTGACATCGTACTGGATAAAGATTCTCACTGTTGCTCTCTTTTATACGATTAGTCATGAGTCTCTGCCAAAATACTTTCGATCTTGCCCAGGTGTTCGCAGCAGACATCGAATATGTTCCTGCTGTAATTTTGAATATCCGTGTTCGTGGCGAGGTGAGAAATCGAGGTAGCGAATATATGATCTGCAGAATCTTTAAGCACTTTTACTGTCTCTTCATTTTGTGCAGATGCCACAGTCAATCTGTCGGTAATTTGTCTTTGAACACTCGTTATGTGCTCGTCCATGGCCACCATATCACGAACGATCTCGCTCTTCACACAATCCAACATACTGCATAATTTCAAGAGGAGGCCATCGCCAGTTTCGAGGATGAAATGTTTAATAGCAGTATCTTCAGAGTGTTCAGGTTCGCGAACATTTCGAATTATTCTTCTAACAGCATCATAAGTTCTATCCTTTCTTGGTATGAGACAACCTCCATCTTCGTCTTTGTCAAGCCGCAGCTTGAGGCTACTCTGCCCGAATTTCGATATGCTGTAACTCATTCTCGACGGTCAACGATGAACTGATCAAATCCACATTGGTACCTGTCATTATATAGAGGTCAGTCTTTTAAAATCACCAAAAATCCATACTTGTCTTTCCAGCACAGGGAATGCATATCTTTGAATTCTGTTAACATCATGTCCGTATTGACGTGGTCGTCATACACATGCTGCAAGTTCATATCGTCAATGCGAAACAGCACCAACACATTAGGATTATCGCGAAGCATGTTTGGGTATGCACGAATAAGACTGTCCAAGGTACACACAGTTCACACATGGATGTCATCCCATGCTAAAGTACTCTTGAATACAAGTTTGCTTCTTGCAGGTGATGTCATCAGAGATAAATATCTAGTTAAGCAGTGCTTTGTTCGAAAGTACGATGGCTTCATTATCACTGCAAAGGAAATAGCCCATGCTTTCCATGACCTACAGTACTCGTGCCATCGCCGATATTTCGGTTGCTGGAGCGATTTTGAGTACAGGTACACGTTCCCGAACCAAAGACCATTGGGTTCTTCCAGCAGGCTGAGTAGTACGCACGTCTTGCCACAACCCGATGGTCCCACGATGATGCACTTCTGCACCTCACTGTATTCGGAAATAGGCTTCCATGCCATGATTCGTGGGAGATAGCTTCATCTTCAGCATGAATGTGTATGGGTAGGGTAACATCTTGCTTGACGATCTGTAAACTGTTTTCATTTGGAGCAGGTGGAGGTGGAGGTGCCGAAACAATGCTGAATATTTTAGAATGTCTCTATAAAGCATCACTCTGTGTAAACAGCTTCTGGCAGAATTTGCAATTCAAAATCACACTCGAACTTTTCTATCTGCAGGTCGTTAATTTATGTCGTCATAAATTCCACACATTTGTGAATGCTTTACCACAGAAGCGACAAAGTAGTTGCATCAGTGACATTTACGTCTGTACTGTTCCAAGTCTAGAATAATACTGAAACAAAAAGTATAAAAGGACTGTATTTATACTTTTCTTGCTCAGTTCATCATGATGTCTCGACGAGGTAAGACCATAGCTGGAAGCGGTGTCGTCGATACCCTTATCAACAGTCTACTGTTCGAGTTGCACATTCCTGGATACAAGTTCTGTGGGCCGGGAACCAAGCTAGCCAAAAGGCTGTTAAGCGGCGATATGGGCATCAAAACGCTGGACGAGACGTGTAAGTAACACGACATCGCCTATTCCCAGCATAAGGACCTGCAAGTCAGGCACCAGGCAGACAAGATACTTGTACAGAAGGCGGACAAAATAATAAAATCATCAGACACCGGACTCGGAGAAAAAATAGCAGCATGGGGAGTTTCCAATGTGATGAAGGCTAAAGTGAATATGGGCATTGGAGCAAAGAGCAAGCGGAAGGTGTAAGTGAAATGAAAAGTCGTGAATATGGGAAGAAAAGCATGCTAGTCCAAGAAAACATCTACTGACGGATTTTTCCCATTGCTTTTGCCTGCACTCGGAGCTGTAGAGGGTCTAATCGGAGCCACCAGTGGTATCATCCGAGCCGTCAACACAGTATCGAACGAACGGAAGCAGTGGTCCAAGGCCCAAAGACATAATACAAACATGGAAACTATTGCTATAGGTAAAATGGCCAAGGCCTCTACCCAGTAGGAGGTGGGAGTATACAAAAGAAAAGCAGCAGGAGGACCCAAAGATCGAATCTCTACCGAAATGGTCACTCCCGAACATGGATTTGGAACTGTTTGCATGCAAACTGAAGTTACCTAATTTTAAGAGAGTGTTGACGAGAGATGCTTTACCCCCTAAACCAAAATGTAATGAGTGCACCATAATTAATCTGGACACGAAGACCGACCCTAGCACCCACTGGGTAGCATATGTAAAAAAAGGGTAAACATGCAGACTATTATAAAAGTTTTGGAAATTTGCATCCTCCGCCCTAACTGCAACTGTACCTGAAAAATTGCAAAAAACTGATTATGGATGCACCTAATCTACAATATTGAGCCCTGGTACTTTCAAGAGATTGGCCCCACTCATGGTATTCGATGTGAGTAAACAGGATGAGCATATTACCTCCAATGTAATCGACTGCAGGATCGATTTCACTACACATGGAAATATTCCTGACAACAAATACATATTCAGCCTGATACTTCACTACTGGCTTGTATCGTACAGTTGCCGAGACAAGACCGTCCAAATACTGTCATGAGCACAGCTGAGAACATATAAATATAATTGTTCACACGCTAGAACTTTTAAGCCGACTTCGAGAATAGAAAGCAGCAAGATGTACTGTAATCTGCAAGGCTTCCAGAGCCAGAGCGGCTACATGCTCAAGGAAATCGCAGTGTAATATGATGACAATGCTAAGATGTGCAGTACGAGTATGGCTATCCTTTGCTGCGCAAGCTGACGAAATGTTATGACGACCAGCACCGACACGTCTGCGGCAGGTCAGAACCTGCCTGGACATGTGCGTGGAGGAATACACAGCTGCTACACAAATAGTGTGCCTTGTACTTGGACCGTGAATCTGCTGCCTTCGATTAGACACGAAAGCAGATTAATAAAAATAATTGTTTTCTGCTGATTATGTATATTTTATTATGTGTACAATAAATTTGGTGTAATAAGGTTTAATGTGTTTTATTTTGTAGCTACACCATTCATGATGTTGACTAGAGTGTGGTGGTTAGGTTAAGTGGATGTCGAGTAAAGATGAGAAATTAGCCCCTACATGAAAATAAAATACTTAAGTCAGGAATAGTCAGAAAATATTATATGTAAATGAAAATTTAAAGACTTAAAATATATACTTAAAATTTAATAGAAAAATACAATTAAAATAATATAATAAAAATAAATACTTTCACAATTATTAAAATATAAAATTAAAAATTATATAAAAAATAAATACTTAAAAAACTTAAAATGAAAAAAACAATAAAAATTACATAGTAAATAAAAATGTAATGTCTTTGATGAGAGGCAAGATAATATTTATTGATCTCCAAGCTATATGCTACTTATAAACTCTTGTTCCAGCGCATGTCGCGATAGCCGAGTGGTCTAAAGGGTAAGTCTGACGACCCAGCGTCCAGCAGTTCGATCCAGCAACTATTCCAAATTGTATTTTGAATTATAAAAAAGCAGCGCTCCTAGCGGCCAATGTCAGAACTAATGGGGAAAACATAAGACAAACGAAAAACCAAGATGGTGGCCACCAGTAACAAATATGGGGGCATCCAGTAACAAATATGGCGGCATCGAGTAACAAATATGACGGCCTCTAGTAACAGCCAATGTAAACAAATGATGAACGAATGGGAGAGAAAGGAAAGAAAGAGAGAAAGAGAAAGAAAGAATGCAAAAGATTAAAAAGTGGGAGCACGCGGAGAAAACCCTCGGAATGCAAGAGCATGAAAAAACATACTGGTTACCAAGACGGCGGTCGAATGAAGATGAGTAACAATATGACGGCGTACTGGCTATAAAAAAGGTGGTCCAAATTGGCGGCATACTGGCTAACACCATAGCTGAATCAAAATGGCGGATGCATGGCCTGAATGACAGAGCAGAAAGTCCAATATATATAACATAATCAGAAAAATATCGAAAGTTGAAAATATTCTGCGTTGTACGATGAACATCGCCAGCCCATTACAGTCTAACGTGAAAGCAATCTACGTCAACTGCAAAGCACGGCTGTACTCCATTCACGATAACTTTCAACTTTTCTTAAGCCTTGACAAGGTTCTACTACCAGTATATTCACCCGCATCATGCAAACAAAGCTTAACCGAGTCTGGATATTTATACCAAAGAGACTGCACATCGTATTCGAACGCACTCAGTGTAATAATATTATGCATAAGAACTATTTCTTACTAAGTATTGCCAACACACCTGTTTTCTCGCTTGTTTTATTCATACTAACTATTAATGAAATATAATTCATAGATAAATTATTAGTTAAAGTTTAATTTAACCAAAAATAGCATAACCGAAGTATATAAAACAATAATGATACATGGTATATTTACGAAATATCCAAACACGTTATAGCTAGTGTGATTTTCAAAAGGTTGAATTCGAAAAGTGTGAAGAAAACTCGAATACACTATAGTCTTCGTGTCCATAACTTGCACTGTGTTACCGCCGAGTGTATTATTTGCCGTGTTTAAGCGCGTGTCTTCAGCTTTGTCCAACTCTTCCTAGGGTGGACATTGTAGCGTCGCGGTGTGGTTGCTGATGAATTGAATACATCCAATACTTATTCGTATAGGCTGTTCAAAGTAAAGTAGGCATTTTTTGGCATTTACATAGTTACTTTTCTTTTCAGCGATTTTTTTAATCCTTTTAAATACCTTTTGAAATAAATATTTCCATGCAAGTAATAAACACAGTGTGTATTCCGCCGCACTATAGTCTATTCGCGGCTTCTTCACCCTTTTGAATCAAACATTTGAAAAATCACCCCACTTATGACGTGTTTAGTTATTTCCTTAATATGCCATGTATCACAATCGTTTTATACTAGTGTTATCATAATATACCCTTTTTTGTTCAATTGAAATGATATTCGTATTTTATTTATATATTATAATAAGTACTTCATCTATAAATAATGTCAATAAAAATATTGTGAAAACATGTGTGTTGGTAATGCCTAGTAAGAAATGGTTCTCATGCGATATATTATTACAAGCGAGCGTGCACGAATGCGGTGGGTTGTCCTTTGCTGTAGTTTTCCATACTCAGCTAAGCTTAGTTCGCATTAGGTGGAGGAATATCCTGGAGGTAGGTCTTTAGCAGTGCTTCAGAAAAGTGTGAAGTAACCGTAAATGGAGAACTGGCTCTTACATATTTACTGGCGGCATTAAATTTACGTAGAAAGAAGCGCACAAGCATCTTCGAGCACTTACTTACACACACAAGCAGTGTCCTAGCCTCTGTTTCTATTCACATAATGTTTGACTCTACCAGTTAAAAAAAAATATAGCAGTTCAATGTTGGAACGTGGAGAATGCCTATGCGCAGCGTGCGTATGCACTCTACCCCGCTTTCCCAAGAGGAGGTTCGGCAACACCGAGGGCTCGATCTTCTCGACGCCCTCAGAGAGCACGGCAACCAGCAAATCTGTCTGAATATCGCTGTTGAAATGTTTAATCAAGTACGATAATCTGCAGTTAAGGCCATTAGTACATAAAAGCAGTATATTTATATAATGTGTATCGTAACTTGTTTCGCAGCGTATGTTTCAAAATTTTTGCCACTTCAAGACGTAAATAACAACTTTTAACACCTTCTTATGTTGTTAGAAATTCACTGTCATCGTTATTCTCGGAGCACTGTTTTCGTTTTCTTATCTGCAACCAGTGCTCCGAGAATAATGACTGCAATGAATATGTAACAACGTAAGAAGGTGCCAAAAGTTATTATTTATGTCTCGAGGAGTCAAAAATTTTCGAAAAATCCACTGTGAAACAAGATATGGCACAGATTATATATATATATATATATGCTGCTTTCATGCACCAATGGATTTAATATACGGAAACGAGAGTCCTGTTATTTAGGGTGTGAAAACGCTAATGATCGCCATACATAGAACTTTTCAAGGGCGATGGAAAGGGGTTTGGCAAGAGCAGCATTTGTCGTTCTTCTCCTTCCCGAGTTTTACTTGGGAGCGCCAAATATTTCGCTAGGGAGCACCACAAGAAAATAATGTATAGTAAGAGCATACTGTATGTGTATTTGCAAAAATGAATAACAATAACAATGGAATAGGAAACAGTTTGGGTATAAGTACTGTGTTTTTTATTTCACAACTAAATTCTGGGAAGGGGTGCTTTTTCAAACACTAGGGGGCGCCAAGTTGTCTACAAAACCTTGTCGTCCCACTCTCCTCCTCAAACCCAGAAAAATTCCAGAGCCTTGTTACTTCTCCCATATTTCCTCTAGTTTCGAGTTGCGGGAATTAAGGTTTCCGAGTCCACGCGAATAATTCTTCGCCGCTGTGTAACGAATCTTAAGGTTTCATAAAATTCTTAGAAAGTATGTTGCTGAGCAAAATAAGAGTCCGTAATTCTACGAAGCGTTATTGAGGCTTATTAATATTTTTTTCCATGATTTCGCGGATTATTTTAACAGTGAATATGCTATGTGCTGTACCTCTCACTTGCCAAGATGTAGTCAACCAAGGACAGCCCTGGAATTCATGGTAATTTCAGTCGCTTTGCTGTCGCGAGTTTTATTCTTTCCTGAGAGCAGTGGTGAATAATTTGCGGTGCATCCTAATTATCTTTATCCCCGCTTTTTCCCCAGTAAGAGGATTTTCTTCCTCAGAATTAAATTTTCCGCTAATGTTACAAACTGTGCTTATAGCACTAATAATGTAAAGTGCATCATTTCTCTAACTTTTGAGAACCAATAAAATATTTTTGAAGTGGAAATAAAATTTTTCTTTGAACTTCCAAATTCTACTGATTTCTGTTTCCTAAATAAAATTTGCTCCTTTGCATCATTAACTTATGTTTTAAGATCTATACCTGAAGTGGATTTGAAGTTATCAGGAAAATTTTCCAATTACTTGGCGCTAAAAGAAACACTGACTAAGAATATTTATGAGGAGAATTGAAGTAACCTCACAATTGTAATTACATACGCTGTAAATGTAGAGGCAAGAAGAATCAGGCATTTTAAATGGAAGGTTAGACTAACAACCATCTATATTATAGGTGCTGGAATTGTATCAGTGGCAGCAGAATTTGTATGTGTATGGGGTGTGGCAGGTAGGGGGGTTGGGCGGGGATCTCTTTATTCTTGGACACATACAATGGAGGCAGCAACGGACAGATGTCACGCTCCATTTGGCTTAGCACTCCAGGTTTATTTCACCATTGCAGGCATTTATATGGCAAAGTTCTCTCCCAAACAACTGCCACGCATGTGAAAACAAAGCAAACATAAGTGTATACTCTATTCACGGTTACTTCGCACTTTTCTGAAGCCCTGCTGAAGTTCTACTTCCAAGATATTCCTCCGCCTCTTGCAAACTAAGCTTATTTAAGTCTAGAAAATTACACCAAAGGACAACGCACCGAATTCGTGCGCACTCAGCTGTAATAATATTTTGCATGAGAACTATTTCGTACTGGGTACAACTAACATACATGTGTTCTCGTTGTTTTTTTCTTCTACTTCTTATAAATGAATTATTATAATTTACAAATAAAATACAAGTAAAACTTAAATTTAACGAAAAATAAGATAGGTACTTAGACGTTAACAGAGATATAAAACGCTTGTGATACACGGCATAGTTAGTATATGGCCAAACACGCTATACATGGGATGATTTTTCAAAGGTTTGATTCAAAAAGTGTGAGGAAATCACGAATAGACTATAGCAGATTTGTATAATTTGGCTACTTTAGCCCTAGCGCAACAGCATGCTTGAGAATACAGCAGTGAAAAGCCAATTTTACCAAGAACTCCAACCAAACACGCCAACAAAATGGCGTTATTGGCCAGCAAAACATTTGTTGCTTCGAACGAAATATTTGTTGGTACCTATAGGGCAAAAATATATTTAGTTGCTTCAACACAATATTTCGTTGAGTAAACAAAACTTGAAAAGCAACCAAATTAATTTCGTTCAAGTAACAAAATACACGCTTGAACAAACCAAACCTTTCTGTTGGACCAAATATAATTAGACTGTAAACAAAATATATAGTGAATTAACACTATTTATTTGTTTGCCACAAATTTGATTTTCTTCGTTCGTAAATACAGCTCTCAAAGTGGAGAGATTTGGGAGGCTCTTTAACAGCGAGGTCTTGAGAGTCGATAAGGATGATTGAGCTGAGTATGGAGCAGCGCCGGAATGAAAGAGCGGGGGAAACGGGAGATCCCCGAGAAAAAACGTGCCGATCAGCGCCATCATCCGGTACGATTCCCACTAGTGAAAATCCGGGAGTCACCCGGCCGGGGATTGAACCCGGTTCGCCTTGGTTGAAGGTGAGCAAGCTAATCGCTCAGCCACCGCAACTCCAGATCACAAAGTGTTTGTGGTTTTTGTGACAACTAGGATTATAAAAATATATGCTAATGCATTTATTGGTGCTTAATAATTTCATAAACAACTCTATAAAACAAGTCCAACATGAAACAAATAAGTAAAGCTGTAAAATGTGAAATATTTATTTGCGCACATTTATCAATATTTGAAATGTGTGTAGTGTAGAATGCCATTCGCTAATCAGCGCCTTGTAACCTACCGCTAGCCAGCAGCCCAGTCAATAGGGAACCCTCCAATGTCTGCAATATGTGATAGCCAGTCATACATAAAAATGGTTCGCAGAGCCTCGCTTAGCTTAGACCCACGTTTGTCGGGCCGCGACTATATTTGCAAACCCAAGATAACGGCCGGAAACAAGATAGCTGAAGGAAACAAGATGGCGAACGGAAACAAGATGGCGTCCGGAAACAAGATGGTGGATCCAAGATGGCGGTTGTACACAAAATGGTGGATGTGACGTCATCCAAGATGGCGGCCGATATTCAGATCCTCAGCCCCCAGCCCTTGCCCGCGGCGGGTTCGCTTTGCCAGTTAAAAGATGGATACGTCCACATCAAAGTAGCCGCCATGAAATTTCGTATCTCTGTACTTATCTACTGTGAACCACCTCCGACTATTTAGTTTTTCTTTATTTGGTTATCTTTGTCGTTTCGTTTTTTTTTTTTTTTTTTTACTGGTTGTCCGTCTGGAGTTGTCAAACTGTGGTTCAGTAGTCCCAAGAGTGCCCTTAAAAGCATGAAGTTTGACCGCCACCAAATGATGTCACAGGTTTTTCTAGATTCCAAAATTTGATTACCATCGTTTGAAGGAAAAAAACACCACTGTGCTCTTCTATGACAGGAGAAAGTTTTATTTTAGCACTTAGAACTCTGCTCGAGTGAAACTCAAGCTACAGTACAAAAGGAACGTTTCTCTGACCCTTGGAACAGAATTCGCATAGACGTAGTTGAATTTTTTTGTTAATTCTTGTCAGGATCATAGAATAACTTTTACATTAACACTAATTACTGTAAATTAAAGTAATAATAATTTTATAAAATATGAAATGAACGATATAGTTGTCTTACCTCTTGCATATGAATGTATATTTAACTGGGAGTTTACCAACTCGGGACTCCATTTGGCTGACGTAAGAAATTTTAATCAATGGCGTAAGCGTGTCAAATGGGGTGTGAACCAGTAAGAGGGTAGTAAGTGGGAAAAAAGAGACCAACAGGAGTATCGTTTCTAGAATACTAGATATACATGACACATTTCTATAGCTTGTCTTGAATGCTAGTAAATGTTTACAGAGTATAAATTGTTAATATTTTTGTTATTTAGCTGGAGTCTTAATAGTTCATCTTGTAAGATAACTATAGATATTATGGTTAGAATATATCGTACGTAAGCTGTGTGAGTTCACATAGCGACACTCGCAAGATGTATGTCAATATATGACTAAACATCAATTAGCAAGATGATATCGAGATATTATTAAGTTTCGAAGGGATATTTAAATAGACATAACGCGGGGTTTCCTGTATCAAAATTGTTTCAGAACTTCAAACGCAAAGCACACAGAATAGTTAGTAACATTTGGTGCGCCTTATCGTATTTATATCTTGTATGTTTACTGGTGAGGGGTGAAGAATAGCGCATAAGATTTTTTTTCAGAACCTATCTCATATGACATAGAAAAAAATTCCATTGTTCAGTATCAGTAAAAGCTGCCCCCCCCCCCCCCCCCCCACAATTACCTAGTTTATGACATTGTTGTTCTAGTGCTAGTTCTTATAACGAAAACTCCAGCGACATACATCAGAAAAATGACGTCACTCACCAGCAGCAACTAGAAACGCTGTTCGCCTTTGAGCGCTAATATAGTCTGTTCGCTGTTTCTTAACACGTTTCGAATCAAACTTAAAAAAAAAAAACCCCATGTATGACGTGTTTGGTTGTTTACTATCGTAAGCGTTTTATACCTCTGTCAACATAAGTGTCTTATTTTTCGTTACATTGAAAATTTACCATTGTTTTATTTATAAATTATAACGAATATTTATAAAAAAAATTGCGGGAAAACATGCGTATTGGTAGCGCCTAGTACGAATTAGTTCTCATACAAAATATCATTACAACTGAGTACGCACGAATTCGGTGTGTTGTCCTTTGACGATATTTTCTAGACATATTTAAGCTTAGTTTGTACGAGGCGGAGGGCTATACTGGAAGTAGAACTTCAGCAGGGCTTCAGAAAAGTGTGGAGTAACCGTGATGGATTGTAACTTACTTGCCAGTCGGTGGACCGGACAAAGCGGAATATCTCATAGCGCGCTGTATCCAATCAGACTCAAGGCCCGTTCCAGAGCTTAGCGTAGCCAATCATTCGCCAACATTCCGCCAATCTATCTCACTCCCGAATAGTTACCTGTTCTGTGGCTATGTCTCTGATAGCAGTGCATTTTATAATCAGAAGAAACAGGGTAATACCATATTCTAAAGATGAGGTAAGCCGATCTCGCTGGCTGCTCACAGCCAATCTTCATGTCCCAAAATTAAACTGTTTTTCTGCTAATACGATTAGCAAAAATGGAGTGAATTGGATTTGAGGTTAGAGCACTGTTTAGTAAACAAGAGCACTAAGATGTTTCAACAGTTCCTCTAACTAATTTGTAATGCAGTTTGTTTACATTCAGATTGGCGAAAGTATTTTATTCATATAAAAGTGCTTGTCTTTCGAAAACTAAAATATAAACAAACACGTTCATCTGTGTTGACAATGTGACTTTGAAAGCTGTGTTCCTTTGGGGTAGGTCAATGTTGGGTACATGCGCAGAAGACGAAAAAGCTGTCTACTCCATCATTAGTTTATGGGTAATACTGTGAAAGTAGTTGTAATTATTATTTTTAGTTTTAGTACTCATAAATACGTAGAAATAAAAGTGAATGATTGTCCAGTTTAAATAGGTTAACACAAATTACGTGGCTAGTCTGATCATGTTTAAAGATGAATTTTTGGATTGATTGCTTAGAAACACAAAAGTTTATAAGACCTACGTAGTGCCCATATATTCAAGGTAAGGAGATAGAGGATGTATTCTGAGGCACAAGTTAATTTTAATTGTTGAGTACAACTGCTGAGACCATTGCTAATTGAAGTAACCCGACCCTTTTCAATTGTAATGTTCAAAACAGAGGACACGTTTCTGCACAAGAAGAGAGTATATGATATGACTGCACGTCAGCAATAGTCTCAAATGAAGGAAGTATCTTACATCAGGAGGACGTTATTTTTATACAGGCCATTACGTAGGTATCTACGATACATAAATGCGTACCAAACACACAAATAGTTATCTACATATACCGGGTGAGTTGC
Organism: Dryococelus australis; assembly: GCA_029891345.1. Classification (NCBI taxonomy): domain Eukaryota; kingdom Metazoa; phylum Arthropoda; class Insecta; order Phasmatodea; family Phasmatidae; genus Dryococelus; species Dryococelus australis. Next base: position 104,924,708 of record CM056998.1, read on the forward strand.
CTGCACCTATTTTTCCGTATCTATGCAACTCGCACACGTTACTACTCGTCTAACAAAATATCTCCTCCGCTGTAAAATAATTCTCCCCTGTGTAGCTGAGCCCCGTGTCGTGTACGCACTCGTTACGGCACCTCGTCTGTTGTCAGAGTGCACCAATCAGCGGCGCGAAAATAGAGAATCTTTGCTACAAAACAGTGCGTGCGCGTTGATTTCTTTTCGTCAATACAGTAAGCGGTGGCTATATTTTTACGTCACATGAAGAAACACAATGGCTCGAAGTGAGGCAGATGTGTTATTAAGGACCCAATCGTCATGTACTAACAAATTCGGTAAACATCGCAATAATCTGTTTCAACACAATAAACGGATATGCATTCTTTGAAAATTGACTGCTTTTCAACGCATTGCTGACAAAACACCATCCGTTCACTGCTTACTGTACTGACGACAACGAATCAACGCACACGTATCGTTCTACGATTGATATTTTATTAGATGGGTAGTATTTTGAGCGGGTTGCATAGATATGGAAAAATAGGCGCGGGCGACTAACCCGGTATACATTTGAAAGCCTGTCTGGTTAAAATTAAGAAATAGAAAAGGCCTATACATATATGTATGTATGTATATATATACACACACATATACACGCCTGTGCAATTTTACATGCACTAATTTAATAACTGTCGTTACTTATACACTATTTCTTATTTTATTTTAACATAATTTTTTACATAATTGTAGTTTTAGCTGCGATGCAAGAATATATTTGAAGGTAACATATCTGAGCAAATAATTATAACGTGTACGAAAAAACGTTCTTTCGATTTGTTTGTTTACAAAATGTCCCACAGTACTTTCAGCTGACAACAATGTTCATTACTGCGCTAACTGGGAGGAAGCATGTAAAATTACGTAATTTCAAAAACGTTAGTTGCTGATATCGTCATTCATAATACTTTTTTTTTTTTCTTTTTTTATGTTCTGGCTTCTGTGTGTCTAAGTACAACTACAAAAGCAAAATATTTTGCAATATATTACCTTAACTGAAAGTATTAAAACTGGCAGAGAAAATCTGAACAAACATTATAACAACAAACCACCATTATAACAATAAACCACATCCACGCAGCGTATTTTGTAAAATGATCTTCTTACTTGCAAAAAAAAACAAACAATCGTGCCATTCACTCCCATACTGGTTATATGAAGCAAGAACGCGAAAGATATAAAACCATATTTTAAAAATTATAATTTGCTATGGCTTACAGAAAATTCCATTAAATATGGCAATGGAAATAATAATTGACAATCACGCTGACAAAAAAATATCATTCTACATCCACTTAACACGTTTTATCAATGTCAGATTTTGCTGCTATGGCAACAAAATTATTTGGTAGAAATGTAATCAAATTATAAAAATTTTTTAGTCAATACAACAATTTTTTTTTCAGAAACATCAATATTTTTAACAGGTTTACATTAATTTTTTGTGAATATGTCGTAAATGAAGCATGTGAAGTCTTTTATTTTTTCATGCCCCAAACGGAATGTTAAAGTTGGAATTGCAATAGCTCCTGCGATATAACAGCTATAATATCTGTCTGGATTAGCACTAATAGTACTCACATCGGACATTTAGTGGTGAAGTAACATTCATATTTTACGTTAGGATTGTTACGAGTAATTTAACGTTCGCCATAAAAACTCTTTATATCGTTACCCAAGAGAATAATTACTAATACCCATAAATGAAACGACGGATATTGAGTTTTTTCCGCCACTAGTTACGAACCATATAGCACCGAGTGCAGGTTATCAAATAATCGTTTACTATCCTCAATTAAATGGCAAAACGACAGTAACCCACAGATTTGAGATGAGACTGAACATGTCGCAAAAAAAAAGGCACCCCCCTCTGTAGGGAACTAGTGTGGAGGCATAAATATTTTCTTCGCCAAATACAACAGAAGGTAGGATGTCACTTTGAGTTCAGAAACTTTTTTTAGTTCCAGGCAAGCTAGGAGTGAATTGGCTATAGAAGACGTTATATGAAATCCTGTTCTTATGTTTCTGCATTAAATAGTACCAAAGTTCTATTGGTCGAGCCCCGAGTATTTCGCGGATTGATTTGGCAGAAGGCTATAATTGATAGTCCTCTACACACTGCAGACACTATCGTTTGCTTATTGGTAGAGATCTGCAAAATTCGCGTTATTTTGTAGCTGCAGACTAAACTCCAATACGTTGTATGGTCGCTTGACTTCTGTCATTGTCCGAAAATTGGCGTGGGACGCCCAATCGACGCTTTCAGCCTGTAGTTGCCGCTCAATGGTTGAACAACCAATATACAGTGGAGAGAATACGAAGGTTAATGACGCCGCACAGTTGGCAATAGCCAATGAAAATACAGATTGTTCCCATGTAGGAATAGAGCAGTGAAGTCTATCATGGTGCAAAATAATGACGCGAATTTTGCAGGTCTCTACTTATTGGTTGCTGCGACCAAGTGAGACCTTTGTACAGCACTGTTCAACACTCACTGATACTACTGCTTCCTACATACTACTGTCTCACAGTTGAACGGGGCGTGTCTAAATAACTGCCGTCCAATCAAAGTAGTAGTAGAAAAGAACAAGTGTTTGAAATCCATCTCGGCACCGAATGAATTCGCGAAATACTCGGGGCTGTAGCTATTGGTCCAGATTTCACTGGACTCGCGACTCGACGTTCGTTATTGGCTGGCTGTCAGCCAATGGAGTGCATGGTGAGTTGACTGCGTCCCAATTAAATTGTTCTTTATGTATTTAAAGCCATCGCTTGCGTTACGTCATAATCCATACAAAAATAAATAGTTGTGACAGTTTGTATGTTATTATTAGAGACCTGAAGAATTCGGGAATTAATTTTGAGACGAGCTAGAATTCAAAACACGTGATTTTATATAACTTAAGCCATTGGTCCACACGGTGTTTGACATCTGCTGGAGAACGCTAGTCCAATTGTCGCCTTCCACTGCGAGAGCAGACAACCAATGTGCAGTTAATATCGGCGTATTAGTACATAAGACTGTAGAGTATAGCCTGCAGGTCATTGAACTCACGAATTTTTCAGGTTTCTGGTTATTAATTTTCCTCCTTAGCTTGGAATGTTGATCTAAAATGTGTAAATATGTTCATGTGTGCTATGCCTTTAAGAAAAAATAAATTCCGTGAGATTTACGGGAGGTATTTCGGTGCAAAAAAACTGTCAGTAATTTTGCGAAGGTCTGTAGAGGAAGTTCCGTGTACTTTCCCGTGATTTCACGAAATATTTCGTCACACCATGTACGATGGTGGCAGTTATTTTTCTCCCGTCAGTAGGTGTGCCCCCACGTCGACAAGTAGTCAGTCAACCGGCCGGACAGATCCTCTTCAGTGTCTGACCCTTCGTGATTGGCGGTAATGATGCGGGGAGAAGGGAGGCCTTCTGGCTTCTGCCAGTTACCACACCCGACCTCGCGAGGTCAAACGTATCAGCTGAGTCGCGTTCACGGTGAAAGAAAAACACGTCCTCCATCATCACGTCCGCGCAGATTGCGAAATTCGCTTTATTAGTTGACACTAGGCTAAACTTCACAGTACTGTATACACTCAAGTTGACGGCGTTTCCCCCGTGGCTGTTGCATATATATGAAGTCACTCCCTTTCTGACTGAATTGCGCGTGACTGGGGTACGCCATTTTGAAGTGTTCGTTTATTGGCGCAGAGTTACCCACGGCGTGTTAAATGAAGTATGGTTCAATGGTAAACATACTGCAAAGGTACACGCGTTTGAAATTCAAAGAGTCCTGAAACAATAACGCAAATCTTGCAGGTCTCTACTCATGAGAACGTATCGCCCGGTTCTGTACCTTTTTGTCCTAGCAACACATTCGTGCATTCTGAAGTTGATATATCTTCCTTATCCCCTACCCTATTAAATCCCGAGCATATCTAATACGTAGAGGGCAAATGAGCGTAGAGTGGAACTAGTGAGCCATTCTCCGTCTTCCAACATGGGAGGGGCCGCGGTGGCTGAGCGGTTAGCTTGCTCGCCTCCCACCAAGGCGAACCGGGCTCAATCCCCGGCCGGGTCAACTGATTTTCGTATGAGGGAATCGTGCCGGACGATGCCGTTGGTCGGCGGGTTTTGTCGGGGATCTCCCGTTTCCCCCGTCCTTTCCATCCGACGCTGTTCCATACTTACTTCAATCACCCTCATCGACTCTCAAGACCTTAGTGATAACAGCCGCCCAAATCGTCTCTTCACTCACTCCAACATGGGACTGCTTTCCTGCCAATACAAATGTATAGGCTTTTAAAATTAATATTGCCGCGTAAGTAATAAACGCATTCCGTGTATTCCACCACATTCAGAAGTTAACGTCTTATTGTCTTATTGACTATTGTTCAAAATGAGAGGGCGTTCAAAAATGCTCACTTTACCGGGAATAGCCTATAGTTGGATTTAAGGTTAGAAAACTGTTTGCTTTAAGATGTTTGTGCACCTCCTCTAAACTGGTTTCAATGCATATAGATAGTATTCAAGTTGGTATAAGTATTTTATCCGTGTTAAAAAGCGGGTTGTGTTAAAATCTCAGATGTAAACCAAGCACATTCATCACTGTTGACCATGTTTGACAGTTGTACCGGCGGTAGGCGAGTCAACGTTGAGTAGATGCGCATAATATGAAAAATCGGTCTATTTCATCTTTACTCTACGATCTACTCACGCAGTAACTGGTGTGAACTACGACCGGCAGGTCTTGGGTTTCATACCAGCATTCAATGGGTCTCTGTTTACATTATAAGAAACTGCTGCTACAGTTCCTGAATATATACCGTCCCAATTTATTATTCTGGTTAGCCTCAACACATAGACTTTCATTGAAATTATAACTATGATTATGTCTTTCTTGTTCAAACTTTAGTGACACAGTTAACATAGCAATTTTCGGGATTTTTCCCACACACTGTAATTTCCTGATAATACCAATTTCGGTCATGTTACATTCGTTCAACACGCCGACTATAACTCATAAAATTTAATTAAAAGATGTAGACTCCATAAACGCATGCCGAAAAAAGTTTTTGCGTCAAATATGAATTAACGACCTAGTTTGGAGAAAACTAAAATAAAAAAGTTTGCATTTTTATACCACTGCAAACAGCAGTACGATACTGTATTGTTAGTTGTCTAGACAGATGTTAACTGTTAGAAAAGAGTTCCGTAGCATTTAGGACACCAATTGCCACGCCTACATATTTTACACCACTAAAGACAAGCTTTTATTTTGCAAAGACGAATCTTCAAGAGTGCACATTTACAGCCCGCTGTTTTAGAGAAAAGCTGTTCTGTGGTTTAGGCCTTAAGTTACATATTATGCAGTTGACTAATGCTCCCTGTTTAGTACTACAACTTGCTCTTATCTACGCGGGTAGATCCAGAAATATTGTAACCTAATCATTACAGGAACATTATATAGTAAGTGATTTAAGTCTACTCTGTAACTAATGAATGCTCGGAATGTCCTGTTCAGCATGTATCATTCTGAGATATTCTACCATTTTGCGTAAAAATTAACAATTATGACAGACTTAAAAGTTTTGCAGGTACTTAACCCGTTCAGGTCCGAATTAATTTACGATATGCACTCGCTAGTTTTTTCATAGTCTATTCACGGTAAAGTGAGCACTTTTTGAGGCCCTTCCAAATTTTTCCTTGTAGCCAATTTTTGTCTTTCCGCCACTTTTTAATATCAACATTGCCATGTGACCGATAAATACGGTGTATACTTTCACCACTCTCAAAAGGCAATGTCTCAGTCTGCAATGAAGCATACTTATTAGTGGCTAACGGCTGGTGGGAGGGCCTTAAAAAGTGCTCACGTTACAGTGAACAACCTATATGAGCACTGTACTTGTGTCGAGTGTGTTTCCCGCGACAGCGAATAAGGCGCTGCGTGTTCGCTTCTGCGACCATTAACAGATGAGAAGCGCAGTAATATCAACGACTCATATTTCTCGCGAGGAAGGCAGACGCTCAGAACACCGACAAGTGAGTCCTTGTTGTGTACAGTCATAACCACAAATACCGTTCGTGTGCACTTGCCCTCTATCATAGACTTGGAGACTGAACGGGTTGAACAAGTGAGTTATGAGGGTGATTGAGGTGAGTATGGAGCAGCGCCGGAATGAAAGGGTGGAGGAAACGGGAGATCCCAGACAAAACCCGCCGACCAGTGACATGGTCCGGCACGATTCCCACTTGCGAAAATCCGGGAGTGACCTGGCCGGGCATCGAACCCGGTTCGCATTGGTGGGAGGCGAGCAGACTAACCGCTCAGCCCACCTCGGCTCCTTGAACGAGTTGAGAAATAACAGTTTACTGGCTGCCGCTTATATTTCGTGCAATTTCTACCTTCATACCGGCCATGCGGAATTTAGACACTCGGGTGACAGATGCTTGTGATCTAGAAAGAGTCTTTTAAGGCTTCTGAATGTAACACATCTGTTTTTGGAGGGTCAGCTACAACCAGAATATGTCGCGTAATCATGGGTTCTCTGATAGTAGTGGTTTATGGCTTAGACAATCATCCAGTAAAATAAACTCTCTGGTATGTTAGATCATGTTCTCACAAGTGTTTCTTATCAGCCCTGCGTTCGTCAGTTTGCAATAATATCTACAAAGTAGTCTGTTCTTTGTAGTACTTGCTACTTCATATAATAGTTATTATTTCTCCTGCAACACTAGTTTCTTTTTTAGGAATCATTTAAATAAGTACACAAAAACAATTTAATGTATTCAGTTAATGTATTCAAAATCGTGTAAATATTACACGGGCGAGATTTACTTTGTTGGAAGTGTATAGAGAAGGTTCAATGCCCGATATTACCAGCGCCTTCCAAGTGTGTGGTGTCTGATATTTGGAGACCTTGGCTAAAGTTCCGGTTTACGAATAACTCATGAAATCGTTATATAGCATTAAGCACGTTTCTCATTTGATTTTTACAATGAAGCAGTACAGAATAAGATTTTTCATTTGAGTGACACCTGGTTGTAAATTGCTGTAGTTATGAGAGTTGGGGTTCGATTACTGTAATTCCTCCTTAACCAATTATATAAGGGCGGATTTTTTACTTTTAGCCAAGTAAGCGTACAGAAATCGATTTTTCAATAATAATTAAATAACGATTCGATGGTACAAAATAACGATTCGATGGTACACATGTACTAAGATTTATTGTGAGCAGCCCTGGCTCACATTTGCGTTTTCTGTTGGCTGGTCCTGAAGTTCATTTATTCCCGTGACTTCATTTCCTAAGTCTGCATGTCTTGAATAATTCCTGTTTTGCATACGAAAACAACCTCATTGGCGAGAGCTGTGAAGTCGGCTTTATCAAGCCTTCGCTTCTCTTGCCCCCTTCTTTTCCTTTTCCATTTCCTTCTCCACTGCCGGCCAACCATAATTTCTCAAGCAGCAACATCTATAAGCTAAATTAAAAAGAAAAAGAAAATCCGACATGCTCTTTGAACATCGCCTGTCGCACAGACGATATTTTTTGCATTATGTAGCTGCTCTTGGCCGTTTTTAATTCGGCAGAAGGCCACGGACGTAAGATTAATGTCTATAGCCTTTGAGGAAAAAAAACGACGCTGTCTCTGAAAATAACTAGACGGTCATAAAATAAATTACTGCGCTTGAGTGATTGAGGCACGTTGTTTTGCTATCGTGATTTTGATAGTATGGGCTGATCCAGCAAGCCTGAAAAAGACTGTGCTAGCTACACTTTCGAAACGGCAGGTAGGTCCGGTTGTCCAAGCCATACAGTAAGTAACATGACTATATGCTATTCATGGTTAAGTGAGCACTTTTAATTTCAACTTATGAAAATTGTCACTGCCCATACCTGCACATATTTTAATGGGCATGCTGATTGGCGGAGCCGCGGTGGCTGAGCGGTTAGCCTGCTCGCCCCCCAATCCTCCCACCATGGCACGCCGGATTGAATCTCCGGCTGGGTCACTCCCGTATTTTCGCAAGTGGGAATCGTGCCGGACGATGTCGCTGGCCGGCGGGTTTTCTCGGGAATCTCCCGTTTCCTCCGCCCTTGCATTCCGGCGTAGCTCCATTCACACCTCATTTCACCCTCGTCGGCTCTCAAGATCTCAATGATAAAAGCCGTCCAAATCCCTTGACTCAACTCACTGATTGATATGCGCCCAGTAAAGTTGGTAATTATTCAGGGAAGTAGTTACATGTCTTAATGTTGTTTTTAAAGTATTGCAAACCTTTGTGAAAAATGAAATTATTTTTTTGCTTTCTTTTTTTTAATGCATATAAGGTAGATAGGTAGTTAGGCTTAACGTCTCGTCGACAGCGAGGTCATTAGAGACGGTGCAAGTTGCACAAGGAAGAGAGATTGGGGAAGGAATGGGAAGGAATCAGCCATGGCTTTTGCTAGCGACCCATCCCAGGATTCGCATGGAGCGGTTTCGGAAAACCATGGAAAACCGAAATCAGGACGGCCGTACACCGGGAATCGAATTCGTGTCCTCCAAAATGCGAGTCCAGTGAGTTACCACTGCGCCACCTCGCTCGGTTTAATACATGTAAGTTTAGGAATTAGCAAATTTGTAACATATTTACGTTTCTAATAATTTCACATTTTCACTTGGTTTACACATGAATAGCGTGATTAGGCCCATGGCGATGTTAATTTTACATAAGTGCTGGAAGACTACACAATGTGCAAAAAAAAAGTAGATGTTAAGCAGGCTTTCAAAGTATTCAGTTTACCGTGAACAGTCTATACTAAAAACACTTAAGAACTTCCTTGCATTGATGGAATTGCTAATTAAAATGGCCAATCAGTATGCGAGAACACGGTGTGTGATGGAACACGTAACTACTCGCCTTATTCAGAAAATTCTAACCCCTTCATCAGGCGCGAACGTCGCCAAAGCAACACGAATCGTTCGCAGTCCCTATAATAGGAAATTACGTTTTATGCGCTAATTAGGACATCCATGTCACTATTCTGTAACAAATTAAAATATCAGAAGAAATAATAAACTACCTGTAACAAACACTACCACGTCAATAAAATCTACGTGCGTCATCGGCGTATAAATGAGAGGATTTTTTTTCTGCTGGAGGAATGAAATTGAGTCAGTTGAGCAAGATGACACATTTTTGTAAATTTCTAATCCCCGCAAAGGAAAAATTTTATTTTTTATTTGATAGCGTTTGATGTATGTAGTTATCACGATAAAAATAAAACAAATATTTAATTAACATTTTTTTCTTAAAAATTGCGCACATTTACGAAAACTGGGGAATTTTCGTTGCAATACATTTCATTTCATACTTTTAGGGAACGAATGTTACAACTGTGAATGGAGTTTCCGTTTTACGAATAGGTCTGAATAATTTTTGACAATACATTCTTTAATAATCAAAAAATACCTCTAACAGTGAAGATTATAAAAGCAATTATCTCTCAACTCATCAGTTCACTTCGTAAACAATTTCTAAATATTCTTGCAATGGGAACACCAAAGTAAATTTTATGCGCGTCGAATTTAATCATGTACTGTACAACAACCAAGCACACATTAGCGAGAACATATTTTTTGAATCCGTAACATTAAACAATAGACCCCTGTCGTTTTGTTTAACATATATATGTTAAACAATAGACCCCTGTTGTTTTGTTTAACATATATATGTGTGTGCGTGCGTGTTTGCCTGTGTGCATGTGTGTGTGCGCGCGCGTGCGCGAGCGCTGTTAACGGGCAATAATTTTTTTTGGCAGGTTTATATTTAAAATTTTGCTTTTATCGTAACAACGCATTCCAGCCTCAATCATATGTGAAAAATGCCTGACAAATATAAGTCTGAAGTGAAAAATGAAGTCAAAGAATTGACATTCATGGAACTGTCAATTCTTTTTTTTCATAAGCCCTTTTTCACGTTCTGTTTAGAAATTACGCAGGATGTTAAGTTGATATTACGTATTGTGATAGCGTCAGCAAAATTATAACACTTTCCCGAAAATACTTAGGGTACTCTTTAATTATACGATACATTGCATACATTTAATTACGTCAAATCAGTGAGAAAAATTACTATGCGAGTCCACTGTCACATGTAATATTTAGAACGTTATGTAATCAATTGATACTATTTAACGAAATGATTGTAGATATCTTACTGTAGTGCATATGATACTCGTATTTGTAGTTGAGTGAAGTCGCCTTTGGTAGGAAATATTTATTGTTTATAAAATTATTTTGGTTATGACTAAAAACTGCACATCAACGATGTTTTAAAAAAATCCACTCTTTTGATTTTCAGCCGAAATAAATGTTTTTATTTTGCAGTAATTCTCAGGTTTTATCACTCACGTATATGTTATATACAGCAAAAAAGGCTCATGCTCCGCTAGCAACAATCTATAGTTACTGAATATCGTCATGCATTTTATTCCAGTACTATGTTCAGATCGTCATACCTATGAATTTAAATACAGTCTATTCGCGGTTTCTTCACACTTTTTGAATAAAACCTTTGAAAAATCACCCCATGTATGACATGTTTGGTTATTACCTAGATACGCCATGCATCACAACCGTTTTATACATCTATTGTAGAAATATCTCAAGTTTCGTTAAATTAAAGTTTTGAATATATATTATTTATAATTTATAATAAACATGAACAGGAACAGTGAGAAAACATGTGGGTTGGTAACTAATAGTAAGAAATAGTTCTCATGCAGAATATTATTACAACTGATTGCGCACGAATTCGGCGCGGTGTCCTTCGGTGTCATTTTCTAGACTTAGTTAAGCTCTGTTTGCACACAGCGGAGGATTACAATGGAAGTAGAACTTTAGCAGGTCTTCAGAAAAAGTGTGAAGTAACCGTGAATGGATTATAGAAAAAATGTTACCACTGTGTATGAAGTTCGATGATGTTGGTAACTAATGTCCTCTAGTTTGTTGAAACTGGAACACAGAATAGGTTAAGTGTATAGAAGTTAAACAGCACGATAGTTCCTGTGATGTGGGACTACGCACTCGGCGATTGGCTGCGCAAGGCTCTTGAACAGGATTTGTTTCTGATTAGCAACTTCGTAATGCGAAAGATTCGTTATTAACTGGGCTGCCGATTGTCACCTAAGTTACCAGGCAATGATTAGCTACAGGTGTTCACGGTTTCTTCCAACTTTTCTGAAGCCCTGCTAAAGTTCTACTTGCAGGATATTCCTCCATCTCATCCAAACAAAGCTTAACTGAGGTAAAGTTTATTCTACTCAGGTAAAGGCTGTTCACGATAAAGTGAGCATTTTTTTAAATAAACCTTGGGAAAAAAATCACTGTCCTTACCTGCATGTATTTTAACGGGCGCCCTGAGTGACATGCGTCCAGCAAAGTTGGTAACGATGAATGGGAAGTAGTTCCGTATCTCAACGTTGAATAAAAAGTGTAAGGTAACTGTTTTTTAAATTATTGCTTTTGCTTTCTGTTTTTTTTAATGCATCAAAGTGTAAAAAATGAGCATATTTGTTAAATATTTACTTTTCTAATAATTTCACAGTTTCACTTGACCTACCCATGAATAAAGTGATGAGGCCCATGACAAGGCTAATATTACATAAGGCGAAAGAACACACAATATACTTGCAAGGAGATCTTAAGCAGGGCTTTCAAAAGTGCTCATTTTACCGTGAACAGCCTATAGGAAAAAAACGAGATTTCTTATTGGAGAGTTCGGTATAGGGGACATTTCCGCCTCTAGGTGCGCTGTGTTCTAACATTTATTTTTTAATTATATTTTTAAACTACGTGAATAATAAAGGAGAAAGATTTTACTTTGTTACGAAGTTATTTTATATTCGCTTTATGGTTATTACAATTATCCGGTTTTTTAACGTAGAAAATAGAGAAAATCTGGTACACATGCCACATTTGCGCTTACTTAGTGGCGAAAATTTTTGATTGCCAAACTTTTAACATTGACCTTCACAAGCTGAGTAGAAGTAAGTTAAAACGAGTAATGATAATTACATCAAGGGGGCAACGCACTGGATTCCTGCGCGCTCAGTGTAATCATATTCTGCATAAGAACTATTACTCACGAGTCATTACCAGCACACGCATTTTCTCTCTTCTTTTATTCGCGTCAATTTAAAATTTGTTATTATTGATGGATTAAATATAAATAAAAGTTCAATTTAACACTTTGAGGACTACGCCTGGGTATAGTTCGTGCAAAACCATTTTCATAATTATTGTTTAGTCTCCAAACAAAACTCGTACGGATGCAGATTCTTTGTTCTACGTGTACGTAACTAAAGCCTACAAGAACATTTTAGCCCAGCAATAATGCTTTTCCGGACTAAAAAAAACAGTACTTTTTTAAACCGACTCAAAAGGACGCTTTTTTTAAACTACCTTATTCTAAGTGTTATGTGAAGTTAAGGCCCGAAGGTAGGACAGGATGTTATTGCGTCTCAGGACTAACCCCTTACGCCTACTCGGAAAAATCATGCAAGGAGACATGCATCGCGGCAAAGACGGATTGGGCATCCATGGCCTGCACTTTGGGGCCATGACTACCTCCCTAAGTGTACTTAGAGCTAGTCTTAACTATGAAGAGCAGGGGAAAAACCGTCAAGAGAGACGTAAAAACCTTTGCGACAGAGAAGAAAAAATTCAAAAGTTATACATGCATTAAATTAAATTTAATTTAATAGAATGCTACAGGAGAAGGAGAGTATGGAAAACATGCTGTTAGCTAATAGGGTTGGAAATATTAGTTGAGAGGAGGCGGAAGCTTTGTTTATTTTGACTTGATGGCGGCAGTAACCAGAGAGGTGTTTGGGCGCCTCTCTGGTGGGAGAAGTGACGCTATTGGGCCTCCCCCCTTTTGCAGTCAAAAGGACACGTCTGGCTGCAAACCCTTATACTCAGTGGACACTTGATTGGGGCAAAATCTACTTGCCATCGCATTGGTGGACGACCAGCCAATAAGGAACGTTGGTGTGTACAGTAGACGTGCCTGACGTCACGTGAACCAGTAGGATGATCGTGAATGGAAAAACACAAAAACCAATAAAACTTTGATCCTAAAGTGCTGGCGACATATACTTTGCTTCTAACTAGTTCTGAATGCCAGTACATGTGTGCGAACTTCAAAGTGTTAACCAAAAATGATGCAATTTAAAGGTAATAATATTATAAAATTGTTGTGATACATGGCATGATTAGGAAGCAGCCAAACACGTCATACATCGGATGACTTTTCAAACGTTCTATTCGAAAGTGTGAAGAAGCCGCGAATAGACTATAAATAGAGACAGGTGTATTTCGCGATAATATTTATGGTAATGGTAGATTTAAATATCCTATGCCCACAATCATAACTTCATTTGGTTATTGGCCTCGTGTCTACGTGAGACAAAATGTTCTCATTTGACTGGGCCAATCGTAATAAAGTTTTCCGATACTGAACGTCCATGATTAGCGGACACACTTGAGGTACGTGACATTTAAAATCATCCAACAACGAAAGTGCATATGAACAAAAGTAATTTGGAATATAACTGGATAACACTTGAGCTCAGACCCACGTTCCTGAATGGATGATCGAAGGTGATACGCGTCTTAGGTGTCTGCCCGCGAATCACAGACGAGCATTATCGGAGTAACGTAGTTCTGATTGGCCAGTCAAGTAATAGCATGTCTTCTCACAGAGACACGCCACCCATAAGCAAACTAAAACTGCTGGAACGACCGTTGGGTATTGAAATATAGCATGTGCGGCAATATTTTCGCGAAATTCGAGTGTCCCTAGTCATAGGTAGGGACCTGCACAGTTCGCGTTATTATTTGGCACCAGGCTAAACTTCACAGTACTGTATACGCTCGAGTCGGCGTCGTTTCCCCCCAGTGGCTGCTGCATAGATATGAAGTCACACCCTTTCTGACGTTATTGGGGCACGCCGTTGTGAAGTGTTCGTTTATTGGCGCAGAGTTGCCCAGGGCGTGTAAATGAAGTACGGTTCAATGGTAAACATATTGCAAAGGTACACGTGTTTGAAGTTCAACGTGTCCTCAAATAATAATGCCAATTTTGCAGGTCTCTAGACATAGACATTCAAGTTCAGATCACAAGTGGCATTTCACGGTGGCAACATCAAACAAACAAACAGTAGCGGTCTGGGTATGCAAACGGCTGTGCAAGTCTAGCCTTCAGCTAGTTGAGCTCAGAAGAATTTTTCGGTCTAAACTTGCACTGAAAAGATCTCCATGATGTTCTGTGGAAAGCAATGGACATTATTGTGGTGTCGTAACTTAACATGCCTGCTCGAAAACAATGCAACCACATTTTGAGATACGGAAATACTAACTAGTAATGGTGTTATGTCGTAAGTAATTTTAAATTTTTGCCGTAAATTCTTTAGAATTAACGGCGTTCTGGTGTAGATTCCATATAATTAACGTCGTTTGTACTGGGGTAAAGGCATATATTACTTCTGGAGAGAAGTAAAATATACGCTGTAGTAAGTTATCAAAGAGTAATAGTCCCACCGTGAAAAACTGTCCTACAGTTTTGCCGTGTTATATCGTTATAAAGAAAGACATTTTAAACAAAGGTTTCCTTTTCAGTTCGCGTCGTTATATCTACCCTTGTCTGCTTTTGTTCTCGGATCTTTCTTTCTTTTATGTTCAATGGTTTTCATGGTCTATGTAAATTTTCTCCCTGGGATTATTCTTATTTGCTCTTCTTGGATTGCTTTCTTTATCTTCCCTGTTCCTGTTCTATTCTGTCCGTTGGGTAACTCAAAGATATGCAGATATCGTCACTTGGGAGGCTCTAGAAAATTTATTCTCCGGCTAATGTTCTTCCGTTTCATTGCCAAGTGAAGAACTTGACTTTTTGTCAGAGAAGTTTGAGCTGCATATACACACAGGGAGAGAAAACTGATAGTCATGTCACAAGTATTTTTAATTTGTGAGGACAAAAGAAAACAATTTATTTATATAAAGCAATCATATAGAATACAAATACATTTTTAATTGCTCCAAAATATTTTAAAATTCAGTCAATCCATATCTATACTCGACATTTATATATCAAGTTTACTTAATTCAATACTAAACAACTATTTTTTTTAGATTAATTACCAGATGTTCTACTATTTCATGTTACAGTTCCGTAACAGGATATCCTAAGGGTATGCATTAGTTCGCTGTACTACTCTGAACCAGTAGTAAAATTATAGCACGCAATTATATATATTATATATATTATTATTATATATATTTTATATGTAGCAATTATAGACTTAATTCCATGTGCCCGAATAATTTAATACTCTGGCAACAGCCAATCAACATCTTTGCTCGAGTACGTTGAGGACTTAGAGTACAGCATGATGCGGTTTTGCTATGTGGAATGGCAAGGTCTGCAGCATTTATTCTGCCTATACTCTATAGCTGCAATGTCAACATGTAAGCACACCGTACTGTTGGACAGCCCATTTGATTTCACCCCGTCATCACTACTCCAAGTGGTTAGTGGTTGAATGAAAATTTTTTAAAATCCCTCTTTAGCGTCAGCTTTTCGGCTTTCAAGAACTCGCTGTTATGAGACGCCAAAATCTCTTCACTCACTCAATATGGTCCTTTCAGACTCACTTTGATTATGATTTCAGTTGTTGCAAACCAGAAGGTTTTGTTGCGTGCTACTCTTAGGGGAGTTAGTAATCCTGACATACTTTATGTACATTCGCCTATCTCAGCAAATAAATTTCCTGGGAATACAACTTCTTGTCGGAAAATATTTCAAAAAACAGTTATCTAGTCCCGTACAGTTTTGTTCTTATAATATTAAGTTTCTTCCAAGAGAAAAAATAATTTAAATGGTAAAAAACCGTATTTTTTAGCTTGCCTGAACAGTTTATTTTATATGCAGGAGAAAAATAAAACAGTGCATCCGTAGTTTAATCCATGAGCTTTCATCGCGTGTAAAATCTCACTTTTACACATCTCATTTGCACAGGAAGACGTAACAGCGGAATGTCTGCACCCAGGTTCAGCATCCTTGTGCTTAGGTGCGACGGGGGCACTGGTCGCGCGTGTTATTGTCGCCCATGTCGCTGTGCCTCAAACGCGGAAAAAAAAATCGGGGCCCATATACTGTTAAGCCGACACATCGTTTGTTTCATCGTCACAAACAACGAGTAGTGACTTCCAACACTCGCGTTATTATTTGACGGCAGACTAAAATCCAAAATGTCGACTTTTGCAATTGGCAGACATCTTGTGTGGCTCGTCCCAAGGGCACTTTTAGCTAATGGTAACGGCTGAAAGTTGGAACAACCATTCGCCAGTAAAGCGGCAACGCAGATCAACGACGTAGCATAGCTGCCAGTAGCCAATGAAATCACTAAATGTGCTATGTCCAGTGAAGTCTTAACATGTCATAATAGAGCCGAGCTTACTAATGTGATTGGATCGCAGTTATTTAGAGACGACCCGTTTAACTGTAAGCCAGTAGAAAGCAGGAAGCAGTAGTGTGAGTGAGTGTTGAGCAGTACTGTACAAAAGCCTAACTTGATCGCAGCAACAAGCCAACGATAGTGTCTCGAGTGTGTAGAGGTCTGTCAAGTCTAGCATGCTACCATATCAGTCCATCAAATACTCGGTACTCTAGATCAAATAACACGAATTTTACGGGTCCTAGCAAATGAGCTATAGGCATTGGGTTCAGCTATGGTAATATGTATGAAAAGATTTGGGCGGCTCTCAACAGCGCGGTCTTGAAAGCCGATGAGGGGAATTCAGAGTATGGAGTGGCGTCGGAATGAACGGGCGTGGAAAACGGGAGTTCCCCGAGAAAACCCACCGACCAACGTCATAGTCTGGCACTATTCCCACATGCGAAAATCCGGTGACCCGCCCGGGTTTGAATCCGGATCGCCTTGGTGGAAGGCGAGCAAGCTAATCGCTCAGCCACCGCGGACCCAGGTATTATGTAAGGGCAAATGTTTTTTTCGCGAAAAGATACAACGACTAGTTGTATTCCAAAACACTTCAGTTCAGGTTCACTTTTATGATTCGGTGGTTTAAACTGCCACACGTCATATACATCCGCCCGCGAATTACGGATATGTAGTATCGTAGGTATATAATTGTGCCTGGCCCAGTCGGGTAAGACCAGACTTCTCGAAAAAATTTACGGCCAATAACAAAAAGAAAGTCGCAGCAGTTCTCTCAGGCTATTGGAGTCTAGTTTGAGCCTTAACATTTTCGCGAAAAACGGGTGGTCCTAATAAAATTTAATATTAATTAACTAAAACACTGGCACGGTTTACGGATCAGGCAGCAAATAACTTGAGACATTAAACCTCCCAGTATACAGTATTGGACGAAAATAATCTCCCTGTGCGGTATATTCACAGTTCTCTACGCTGGGTCAGAATGAACTACTGCTCCCATTTGGTTGCCAACATTATTGGTATAGTCTATTAGTGGTTTCTTCAAACTTTTTGCAAACAAAGCTCAATTGTGTCTATAAAATAACACCATACGTAGAGCTCCGATTATTTCGCGGATTGGTTTGGCAGCATGTTAGACTTGAAAGTGCTCTACACACTCGAGACACTGTCGTTTGTTTATTGGTTGCTGCGATCAAGTGATGCCTTTGTACAGCATTGTTAAACACTCACTCACACTACTGCTTCCTGCTTACTACTGGCTCACAGTTAAACGGGGCGTGTCTAAAATAACTACGGTCCAATCACAGTAGTAGTAGAAAAGGACAAGTGTTTGAAGTCTACCTCGTACCGAACGAATTCGCGAAATACTCGTGGCTCTACCTACTAGGCATTTCTAACGTGCCTATTTTCTCCCTGTTTTATTCTTATAAATTCCAAGTGAAATATCCAAATTTATAAATCAAACATAAGTTAAAGTTTAATTTAATAAAAAAATAGATACTTTAATGACAACAGAAGTATGAAAAGCTTGTGGTACATGGCATATACAGGAAACAGACCAACAAGACATACATGGGGTGATTTTTTCAAAGGTTTGATTCAAAAAGTGTGAAGAAACCGTGAACAGCCTTTACAAATTTGCAACTTAGTAATTACGATCATGTCTGTACAATCGCGGGTCGAGTATTCCTCCCCACCCCCCACCCCCCCCCCCCCCCCCCCATCATCCCCAAGGCCTCTCTCTCTCTCTCTCTCTCTCTCTCTCTCTCTCTCTCTCTCTCTCTCTCTCTCTCTCTCTCTCTCTCTCTCTCTCTCTCTCTCACACACACACACACACACACACACGCACGCACGCATGCCAGGCGTTGATTTTAATAAGCAATGCCAACTTCGATTGTTGGCGTACTGCCTCCGTCATCTGGTGACGTCACGAGCCGCGTGTTCAGTGTTCGTTTGGATCAGCGGACATCCGATCGATAATGCTTGGTGCTCCGGCCAGCTTATGCGACCGCTTCCAAGACGAGCAGCCGGATATAGGCCGTTCACGGGAAAGTGAGCACTTCTTGAAACTGTTTCATCAAACATAATAACCAATAAATACATTTAATTGTGGCCTCGGACTTTTGGTTTTGGATATGGTGAATGTATACACTGTGTGTATTACTCACATAACAGGGTTTGCATTAACAAGTCGTGGAAGGATATAAAATGGAAATGGCTAAAAGAAAAAAGTAACTAGGGCTTCACAAGTGCTCACTTTATTGTGAACAGCCTATAAGTAGGGGCACGCACAATTCGCGTTATTATTTGGCACCAGGCTAAACTTCACAGTACTGTATACTCTCGAGTCGGCGTCGTTTCTCCCGTGGCTGCTACGTAGATATGAAGTCACTCCCTTTCTGACTGGACTGCACGTGATTGGAACACGCCGTTGTGAAGTGTTCGTTTATTGGCGCAGAATTACCCAGGGTGTGTTAAATGAAGTATGGTTCAATTGCAAACATATTGCATAGGTACACGTGTTTGAAGTTTAGCTTGTCCTCAAATGATAACGCGAATTTTGCAGGTCTCTACCTATAAGGAATACGCGTAACACAGCATTGCTAGGGGCACCGGATTTTCGCGAACAGATTCCAGGACAAGTTGTGTTCCAAAACAGTTTGGTTCTGAGCCACTTTCGTGATTTCATCATTTGATTTGTTACGCGGCATATCTGTCTGCCCGCGAATCACGGACGGCCAGTATCGGAAAAAATTAATTCTGATTGGCTTACTCGTGTAACAGATTGAGCCCCAAGTATTTCGCGAATTCGTTCCGTACCGAGGTAGACTTCACACACTTGTCCTTTTCTACTACTACTACTTTGATTGGACTGTAGTTATTTAGACAAGCCACTGTGAGCCAGTAGTAACCAAGAAGCAGTAGTGTTAGTGAGTGTTGAACAGTGCTGTACAAAGGCCTCACTTGATCGCAGAAACCAATAAGCAAACGACAGTGTCTCGAGTGTGTAGAGAACTTTCAAGTCTAGTCTCCTGGCAAATCAATCCATGAAATAATCGGGGTTTCAGTAACAGACTCTCTTCACACAAAGACAAGCGGCCAATAGCCAAATGAAGACTGCACGTGTGCACATAGGATATTGAATTCTAGTTTCTACGTAAATCTTTTCGCGATAAACAGCGTGGCCTTAGTTTCACTGGCGCGTGGTCTAGGAGTCTCATAATACTTATCTTTATGGGCTGTTGAAAAATGTCACTGCCCTTGTCTGCAACAATTTTAACCGACACACTTACTGGCATGCGCCCAGAAAAGTTGGGTGCGATGGAAGGAAAGTAGTTCCGTACCTTAACGTTGAATTAAAAGTGTTCGGTAAACATTGGCCAATGCTGAAATTATTAATTTGGCTTTGGAAGATTTTTAATGCATATAAGTTTAAGAATCGGCGAATTGGTAAAACATTTACGTTTATAATCATTTCACAGCTTTGCTTGACCAACGGTTGGATAAAGTGGCCAGACTAATGACAGTGTTAATTATACGTATGGTGGAAGAATACACACTATGCTTACAAGCAGATCTTAAAAAAGAAGTTCTTTCAAAAGCGTTCAATTTATCGTGAAAAGCCTATACTGCTGCACATTACAGATTGTTCATTGTAAACTGCCTGTATGCACGCTGTGTATCAGCGGTGTGTGGCGAACTGTTGCAATGTAAGCTGTGTTTTACTCTGTGCTGTGCCTAATAGTTTGCTAATTTCCATATCGGCCACTTAAACGTAAGTAGTGCAGTTGACGTCACAGCACGTGTTTAACGGGTGCCTCGTCACTCTCTCGTGAGTGGCCGCAGTACATTCCATTTCTCCCGGCTCTATTCTGGTTACTGCTTCCTGCTGCGTGCGCAGAATGTGTACTGCACTGATCAAGCACCATCTTACCTCGCAACACTTCTCCATACGCCACTGTTGTGTATTCCACCTTATGCCAAATTAACATTACCACGGGCGTCATCACTTTATGCGTGCGTCAGTAGAGTGAAATTGTATAATAGTTAGAAAAAATTATATTTCTAATCAACCTTTAGAAAAACATTCTCGCCATTAGCTGCATGCATAGCTAGTAAAAAAAAAAGTGGTGGGTGCGAGTACTGTACCAGCTCCCGCCATTTTTTTTAAGTAGCTATGTATGCAGTTAATGGCCAGCGCGTTTTTTCCTATGTTGATTTTCATTAGTCCGTTCCAGCCGTGAATGAACTAAGGGACAGGTGTTTTTCGCGAAAAAATTTCAAGACCAGCTGTACTCCAAAAAAATTTTGTTCATGTGCACTTTCGTAGTTGGGCGATTTTTAATGTAACACGACAAGTGTATATCCGCGAATCATGGACATTCAGTATACGAGTACTTTATTACGATTGGCTCAGTCAAATAAGAACATGTCTTCTCACGTAGACACGCGGCCAATAACCAAAGGAAGTTGTGGTTGTGGACGTAGGTTATTGAAGTCTAGTATTATCATAAATATTTTCGCGAAATATACCTGTCCCGATTTATACCATGTCGTGCTTTGGAGAAATATCAGCACTCTTTAGAAGCGTCGTGTGGTATAATTACCCTTCTGACCACAGCCTTCGAAGTTAGTTTATTCTGTAAGCGCCTTGTAAATGGCGCCGAAAAATCCCAACCTTGGTGTAAACTGAGCTTCTGTCAGGCTGAAGATGTTTTTTTGTCATTTTGTTGTTGAAGTTTTTGTTGTGAAAAGTGTTCGTCCGAACTACACGTTTCCAGAATCAGTCCACCTGCCCTGCAAGAGCCCGAACCAATAGTAAACATTTATCATTCGGTTGACTTAAATCCATGCAACGAAGTCGAACAAGAGGATTGAGTTATATTTTGGCATCAGTAGGGCCATCAATCTTTCGCGAAATGATTCCACGACTACTGCACTCCAAAACACGTTAGTTCAGAACCAATATCGCGGTTGGGCGATTTTAAGGTCATATTTCTCATTTTTTTTTGGAGTTTGGCTGTCTGAGAGATGTTTAAAACAATGTCCTCTTAATGCAGTCGTTAGTTGTCAAATCACTATAGTTTTCAAAATATAACACTCAAATTCCGACATAAGAGTGCATAAGACTGTTATAAAGAGATTCAAAAAGTTGAATTAGAGTCTAAGCGCGGCATACTGCATTTGTGTTACAAGCTACGAAAGGAACAAAAACAACTTTTCCTGTACAGTTTGTGGTTTAAACTATTTATTTAATGAATGTCATCAGTTTCGCTTGAATGAACATAAATATATTTACGACAATTCTGACCCTATTTTCAATAAAATTCAGAGTGCCAATACCCGCTCATCTGTTTATAAATCAAACCCATGCTGAATAAGTATGTTCTGCACACCATACAGATTGCATTAAGTGCAATTTGACTGGAAAAGAATATCCAGTAGCAAAGCCTTGTATGCTGCAGAATTCGGGAAATTGAGATTTTTGAGGGTTATATTTTGAAAACTATAATGATTAGGCAAATAATAAATGTATTAAGGGGGCACTTTTCGAAAGCTCTTTCAAATAACCAATATGAAATATGACCATTAGTGTCTGTCAGCCAATCACATACGTTCAGTGTCGGGGTGACGTTATTGTCATTAGCCAAGTCGATTAGGAAGTGTCTTCTCACACAGACCCAGAGCCAATAGTCAAAGGAAGTTTGCCAGCTTGAACGTAAGAAATTTTAAGTCTTAGTATAAATATTTTCGCGACAAAAAGGTGGCCATAGGCATCAACCAACAACAAATAACCTCTAATCACGGTGTATAGAGCGACGAATTCTAGCACGGAAACGTTACATAACCTCTCGCGGAAAATGAAATCAAGTCACAGCACTGCACAACTTTTACTCACTTGATTTAATTTACAATAATTTAAAGAATTTCTTCAGAATATCACAGTTTAAGTGGAAATATTCTTAAATTGGGAAAAATTTGAGGTTATCTTATACGAAATTATCTTATTTAAGTTTTATTGATAGGGACATGCACAATTCGCATTATTATTTGGCACCAGGCTAAACTTCACAGTACTGTATACACTCGAGTCGGCGTCTTCCCCCCCCCCCCCCCCCAGTGGCTGCTGCATAGATATGAAGTCACTCCCTTTACGACTGAACTGCACGTGATTGGGGCACGCTTTTGTGAAGTGTTAGTTTATTGGCGCAGAGTTAACCAGGGTGTGTTTAATGAAGTATGATTCAATGGTAAACATATTGTAAAGGTACACATCTTTGAAGTTCAACGTGTCCTCAAATTATAACGCGAATTTTGCAGGTCTCTATTATTTAGTGACCTCGATGCTCGTATATGAGTCAAGTCAATAGTAGATACATGATTCACATTCTTGTATTATTTTTCACTTCTAATCAAGTTTTATTATGGTATTTGTAAATTATGATAAGATGAAAAAAATTTAAGGATATTCACTCTTAAGATGCATATAAGTAGAGATAGAAAAATTTCGCGAATTCAAGATAGACGTCAAACACATATATAGTGAAGTCACCTTCGCAATTGGATCACAGTTTATTAGACCCGCCCTGCAGGCCTCTGAGTCAATAGCAGACTTGCAAGAAAACACCCTGTGAAGCCCATAACTGCCAGGTGTGGGGCAACAACCAATCAACACACAGATGAAGCTCCAGTATGCAGAGGACTGAGGAGTCTAGCCTATAGGTCACTGAATTCGCGAAATGTTCCTATCCCTACGTATAAGTTATTGGTTCTACAACATCACAAAATCAAACGGCGTTAAAGTGAAAGAATTTAATTTCTAGTTAAAAAATTCACTGATAAATACTTTTTCCAACTGTAAAATGAAACTTGTATAAAATGAAATGGCTGCTAGTTTACAAACTTAAATACTCATATCATACTCAAATATAAGTTATTTTTAAAATATATAATTTAATGACTTAAATTTGTGGGGTGCAATCTAAACAACGTGAAATATGTTCTTACTTATTTAACGGTAAATTGTATCACCTAACTTTACGTCTTTAAATTAATTAGTTTTAGAAGTATTAAAGTATGCAGATATAGGATTTTTCAGTTAATCTAACTCCTTCAGCCTATCAAAGAGAAAATTGTATTATTAATGTTTTCACATTGTTGATCGTTGCTAACATACTTGTAAATGCACTTAACTGACATTTACTAAGCAAAAAAATCATTCCCGTTTAAAAACCAGACGTACAGCACATAACCAACAATGTCTCGCGGAATAAATTGAATTAGTAAGTGAGGCCCCGTCTTCAGAAATGTCCTTCTAAAGCTCACTGCAAACTACTATAACTTACATAAATATTTCCTTAACTAAAAATAACTATTTACTTAATTTATAATCGAACTTTAATTACGGAACTCTTCAGCAAAACTACGAGCTGGCGTACAAACAATTACTACTGTTAAGCTATGATTATTTATGTAGAACGAGAAAAATGTATTTGTGAAGTCAGTTGCTATATTGCAGAAAAAAATACGAAGATCTTGACAATAATGAATGATCGAGCTATCGAAAAAAACTACGTTTGCCTGTATTATTAAGTTCATTTTTTTTTATTGTATGTAATCCAACCTCTGCCATGTATGTTACCAAGGTGAGGTGATAAAAACTATTTAGTTTATTTTCGTAACAGTATTAGCAACATTCTTAGTTAGCATACCCCTTCAAGGCATTGATCGCAAAAAAAAAAAAACACATTTCCTTGAGTACTCCGGTTTCTGCTCTCCTCAAGCCCAGTATTGACATTTCCTATTCTTAGCTACTCCAAGCACCTGAAATATGCATAAAATAAAGTTAATTATGAAGTGGCAATGGCTAACTGTTTGCAACATTATGTAGTTTATCAAAAACACTGAATAGCTAGCAACACCCACACTGTTAAAAATTTCCGTATATTTAGGGAATGTTTTACGGAAATGTACAGTGTATATACGGAAAGGCAATCCGTAATGACGAAATACAAAATACGGAGTCTCCATACTACCTTTTGGCTTTGAGTTACGGAGACGAACAATGCCTATTCTACACGAAGCTTTCTTCGCCACTGTAACAAGAAAATTGGCGTTTGTGCGGCATTTAAGGTTATCCATGCTACTGCGATCTATTCTTTCAAACATTAAAAAATAGCATCGGGCATCTGTAATCAAATATATGAGTTATACCACAGTTTTCAAGTGAGATTTGTAGGTGAACTCGGGTTCAAACCTCGCTTAAGTACAAGATATTTTAACTTTTTAATATCACTTTTACACGCGGTAGAACACCCACATAACGAAAATTAAAGACAGTTTCATTATCTCTTTTTATTTTAAACGGAAAGTACAGAAAACCAACTTGGAAATTAACGGAGAGGTTCTGTGAAATTTACGGAAAGTCCGTTTCTGAAAATCAATGTGTCCGCAATTTTACGGGTAGTTTAAGCACACTTCTGGATAGTTTTTTACCAGTTTTTTAAGGTACGTGGAAGTTTTGTTTCAATTTTTTGCTTTCCTATTGTTAATATGGATTAATTCCAGTGACATCTCATAGTGTTTCAAAACGTACGTGCTATACTGCCCTTGTTATAAACATAAACTGGATTCAAAGTAATAAAATTACTTTTATTACGTTTCCGAGGTGTGTTCCAAAATAACAGCTCCCAGAAACAATTAGGAGTAACAGCTATGTGGGAGGAAGGGCAGATGAAACAATCCTCTAACTCACTAATATTCACTTCTAAAATCATGTAGTCGTCGTGGTGTAATGGATAGTGCATCGGCCTACTGTCTCTAGTTCTCTAGTTAAAGTACTAATAAGCTACTTTACTTTACGGGGGAAATATCGTTGCTACCCTGGATTTACTTATTTTCCTCATTAACTTAATTTTCGGAGTCAATATTTAAAAACCAAGCTAGTCGTGACATAGGGAACATTTTAACAGTTATTTCTAATTCCCACTTATTTTTCTAACATGATTAGTGTCACGTCTGTAACCGTAATCAAACATTATCTAATTATTTATTTATTTCCCACATGGGGAAATACAGGTATATTTGAAACCCTACAAATTTAAAAAAAAATCATAAAATAGTCGTCCGTGTCATATCTAGCTTTGATTTTTTATTTCTGGTCATACATTTTCATTTCATTACGAAGATTTGTAAGAAAATTCGAAGATGGAGTAGATACTACCCCCTTAATATAAATGTGGCAGTAGAGAATAAAAACAATATTAGGAAGAAGTTGTCAAGGGGAAGGGTAGAGATGCAAGGCCAATTGAAAAAATATGTATTACGAAAGAATGATAAATTAGTTTCCAGTAAGGTATTTCAACAACATTGCTCGTTCAAAATTAACAGCAACCCTTTAACGGTACAGGAGAGAGGAAAAATCATAGAAAATATTTTATAGAAAATGTGAGTATCTTTCATTTTGCTCTATTGTGTTTTTGTTGTGAAAGCAACGGTTTACGAGATAAATATGAAAAGCCGAATTTGGCCGCCATTTTTCCAAGATGGCGGCATGTTCCCCACTTAGGATTTTAGGCGATTTCCTCCCACAGTTTTAGGAGAGCCTACAGAAGATTTTCCAGCAAAAATTAGCGTTCCAAAAATGATCTCTTTCTACAGTTTTCTTTGTCACAAAATTACTATATCGACTTTGCACATCTACCCAACAGTGACTAATTCATTGCAAATATAACTGTAAAAATCACATTATCAGGCGGTGATGAACATATTTGTTTACATTTAATTTTCCAACAGATCCACGTTTCATACGAATAAATATTTTGACTAACTTCATCAAAGGAAGGATCCAAACGTTCCAAAGCACGCATATGCGTAGGCCATGTTCCAGTTGATATTTAGTTTACTAGATGGTCACATGAACCGATTTAGTGTACTAAAATTATGATGTATTTGGTATTTTAATAATATATTTTTATGTAACGAACCTTGATATAGGCTGTTGACGGTAAAATGAACACTTTTAGAAGCCCTGCTTGAGACCTACTTGTATGTACGCTGTGTATTCTTCCACCTTATGTAAAATTAACTTTGTCATGGGCCTTATCACTTTATTCATGCGTCGGTCAAGTGAAACTGTGAAATTGTCAGAATAGTAAACATTTTATAAATCGGCTATTTTTACACACTGGCAGGACCTATATTAAAACAACAGAAGGCCAAATAAATAACTTAAATTATCACAAGTGGTTACCTAACAGTTTTAATTCGGCGTTGAGATATGGGACTACCTTCTATCTATCGTTACCAACTTTAACGGGCGTATGTCGCTCAATGCGCCGTTGAAGTATATGCAGGCATGGGCAGTGACATTTTTCTAAGGTTGATTTCAATAGTGCTCACTTTATCTTGATCTGACTTTAAAAACTATAGTCACGCCGGTCTAAGAACGGACTTGGCTCCGCTTACCCAGGTGAAAGAGAGGGACAGAACGACTTGCAAAGCCCCAGCCACAGGTTGCTGGAAGCCGGGCAAACGAATCTGCAGTCTCTCTCTCTCTCTCTCTCTCTCTCTCTCTCTCTCTCTCTCTCTCTCTCTCTCTCTCTCTCTCTCTCTCTCTCCTGCCCTATCACCGTGCGTCGTCCAATTGTTTCCCCTTTCCCGTAGAGAAGTGGCCCGACATTGGCAGAGCTCCCAAATCCTAAGTTACAGCGGCTCTACTATAATATATAGGGCCATCTGTTTTTCGCGAAAATATTTACGCGGAGTTTAGAGGTCAATATCCTATGTGCACGTTTACAGTCTTCCTATGGATATTGGCCGCTTGTCTTTGCGTGAAGAGAGTCTGTCACACTGACCGTCCGTGATTCGTGGGTAGACAGATAAGACGGTAACAATTAAAATTCTCCAATGAATAAAGAGGCTCTGAATTAAAGTGTTTTGGAACACAACTTGTCTGAAATCTTTTCGCGAAAAATTGGCCCCCAAATTGCCACCATATTTGTTTGGAATTTGATGCCCCGAGTACAGACATGAAGAATTGGCGGATTCCTTTTGAGATAAGCTAGAATTTAAAACACGTGTGTTTATGTCATGTTAGCCATTGATTTACACGGTTTTTGACACCTCCTGTAAAGCGGCGGCCCAATTGTCGCCTTCCACTTATCAGACAACCAATGTGCAGTTAATAACGGCATATTTGTACATAAGACTGTAGAGTCTAGCCCGCAAGTCATTGAACTCACGAATTTTCAGGTTTCTAGCCCCGAGTATTTCGCGGATTGATGTGGCAGAAGGCTAGACTTGACAGTCCTCTATACACTCAAGACACTATCGTTTGTTTATTGGTTGCTGCAATCAAGTGAGGCCTTTGTACAGGACTGTTCTACGTTCACTCACACTACTGCTTCCTGATTACTACTGGCTCACAGTTAAACGGGGCGTGCCTATACAACTCCCGTCCAATCACAATGGAAGGAGAAAAGACAGTCATTGAAGTCCATCTCGCCACAGAATGAATTCGCGAAATAATCGGGGATCTAGCTATCCGTTATGGGGTATACTAAAGTTCAAATGAGAAATAATCTTCGTGCAGCTTTGAGGAAGGGAAAGTAGAGGAGGCAGTGTAGGGGAGGGCTCTCCCGAAAGCTTGCCACTGGAGGGAGGGATACCACGTGATACTGCCTGCGATATGCAGACCAAACTGATCATATGGCTCTCTACTATCGCTCTATTAATACCGCACTGTGTAGCTTACGTTTTTTAGACAGATAATATACATACGCGGAGCATTCTTACCCAACCACACTCAGCCACTGTCGCTACTGAAATGAACAACCTTACCCCTTCGTGCAGTGGCAATGGACTCTCCCAACTCGCCCGACGCGTTTTGGACATGTGCGCATTATTTTCTCTTTTGGATTTCACAATAAAACTGGAGCAACCGCCAATGAACAATTAACTGACGCTCGAGTATCTTTTTGACGAATGAATTTGCAAGATTTCCCGGTTTCCACTAATTGCTAAATTACTAACTTGTAATATGGAACGCGGCCATAAACAGTGTTGCAACCTAGAATCCAATGCACGTTGTTATGACTGTGCTACTGGCCGCGGTAGCTAAGTGGTTAGCCTGCTCGCCTTCCACCAAGGTGACCCGGGTCACTCCCGGATTTTCGCAAGCGGGAATCGTACCAGACAATGCCTCTGGTCGGCGGGTTTTCTCAGGGATCTCCCGTTTCCCCCCGCCTTTTCATTCCGGCGCTGCTCCATACTCATATTAATCACCCTCATCGGCTCTCAAGACCTCGCTGTTAAGACCCGCCGCGAACGTCTTCACTCACTCCAATGTTGGAAGACGAGAAGCGAGTGCTGACCGCGCAGTTATTGCGCGCGTTCTACGGCAGGGGCTGTCTTTGCCCGAGTAAGGCAGGATTTACAACGACCCGTCACGTCCGTCCATGTGTCAATCACGTGACCAACAGCCAATCAGAGGTGGACATTAATTCAATCAGTCCGTCCGTCAAAACCTTGGCAAGCTTGACGGACGAACGGATGAAATTACAGCCTTCTAAACTTGCACGTTTTATTACTCATTCATCCCGAGTTCTTTACAAGGCTGTGTAGTGTGTGCAGTATTTTGCTTTGGCTGTCTTTTGTTTCCGCACGTTTGTTTATGTAACTGTAAAGTAAAATTATGTATCATTTTTCCTGAGGAATAATTGATAAATACGTTCGGAAACACGAGCTCCTTTTTGTAATATTAGAAATAATAAAATTATGCTTTATATGCTATGAAAATTTTTTTACATCGATTAATTTCCGTTACGT
Source organism: Dryococelus australis (assembly GCA_029891345.1). Classification (NCBI taxonomy): domain Eukaryota; kingdom Metazoa; phylum Arthropoda; class Insecta; order Phasmatodea; family Phasmatidae; genus Dryococelus; species Dryococelus australis. Next base: position 104,954,074 of record CM056998.1, read on the forward strand.
ACGTGTATGGTTGTTTTTGGTACTTAGAAACACGATAGCGAAAAGTATTTTCACTTTTTGTGGAGAATATTTTCCTATTTGTAAACAGTTTTGTTTCTATTAGTTTGCAGCGATGAACTTTCGACGGCGGACGTACGAAGTTTGGTTGTAAATCGCTCGGCTGGGAGACGGACGAACGTATGACGGACGGATGGACGGGACGGGCAGTTGTAAATCCTGCTTAAGGCGCTAGGGTAGGGACGTTGGCAGGACAGAAGCAGACAGGAGCACAGCAGCTAATTATACCGAGGAGGAGAGTTTACAGCAGCTAGCAGCAGGTGGCGGCAGGAGCCACGCCGCGTCACGACGGATGTTCCTGCTGCACTAGCACGCGCCAGCCGTCTAAAGGACATATTCACACAATCAAATATTTTTTTGAATACAAATTACTGCACTAAAAAATCACTTCATTGCCATTCAATAGGCTTTCTAGTCACCACATGAAAATTATCACAAACTTTTTGACATAAATGGTTTTTAAATTTGCAACCAAAGTGGAAGGCAATCCAGAAAATCCGATGATAACAAAATCGGGAGATACAGTTTGGCATTGCAGCTCCGAATCCATCGCCTACATTCAAAATTCAATTACACCACTCGATTGGCTAAGGATCAAAGAATATGTTACGTTGAGTGAGGAATGCGAAGCATCGCGCATGGGGGAAGGGGAGGGGGGGGCGCTATTTTGAGTTGGTATCGCCGCGTCTCATGACTTCCGCGTAGTATAACTTTTGACCAGGAGAAGCTACGGCGCTAGGTTAAGTCTCAATATACCGCTCTCGTCAAGATCAATCGATTACGTATATAAAAACATTTGTGTCGTAGTTATGGTGAAATTGTATGCGTTCAATGTAAAAAAAAATTTAAAAAACTCAACACAATTTCGGCCTATACTAGTCAAAAAGCCAAGTCGAAATACAAAAATTTTACGGTTGGAAAGAGCATATCATAAGAAATCCAGTGTTACCCATAAAACCCTATATGATCGAGTGAAGCGGTGCCGGGAACGTAAAATAAACATCACGCCGTCCGAGCGCGTTAACGTAGACGTATTCACGCAAAACAACCGGCCGTGTTCCCAACACAGCCAAACCAAATTTTATATTAAACCAGTTTAAAAAAATACACGAAAGCAAATTTTTTGAAGTATCTACGACTCATGCACGAAACGAAAATAAGTGGTTACACCCTAACTAAATTTCTTTACTTTATTGTATGCTCTGTTTTTTTTTTTTATATATAATATGCCTCCTTATTTCGTAAAAACTTTAAATTTGCGCATATAACTCTTATTATTATGGGATCTCTTCCATCAATACTGACAGAAAATCTGCGATAAACTGATTGAAATTCCGCATTCAGGAAAACTCGATAACTCGATAAAAATCGAAGGTATTATTTGACGCAAAATTCTATCGTGCGAAAGGGCCTTAAGCCGACAGCCCTAAATCCCCTCTCCATCTGGCAACCCCGCGGCAGCTCTTCCGCCGATCAGACGCTCATCGCCCATTTCTGTGAACACCAATTAAACCACGCTCACGCCCTGCTAAATTTAGCAAAACTGTAAAAATCGGGCCTGTTCGCATTCTTGGGATGTTTCGCACACTCGGTCGGGCTTCACAAGGGCGAATCCAAGGGGAAGACAGACGTAGACGTAAGCAGCTCCATCCCCCCTCACACCCCACCACCCCCTTCCCCATCCACACACACTCACACACACACACGGGCGCAAATTTCAATATTATTAATTTTCTCCCGCCCTAAAATTTGACAAGCTCAACAAATATATTCCTCTGCGTCTCAACATCAGGACTCTCTATCAGCTCCACTTAATTTTTAACTTACCAACGAAAAATTCTGGCTAAACCACTAGCGTGTTGCCGTTCATGCACAGAACAGCCAATCATATTCCTCTCCACCCGGAAAACAAATCGAACAAAAAAAACTAAGAACAATATATTGACGAAAAACAAACAATTCAGTAAAAAAAGTGATAAGAAATAAGCTCCTGCATGGAACAGAAGAAATGAAGTTATAGTTAAATGTTACCGTTATAGTTAAATGTTTTTTCGTACAAAATTTTGTCTTATGCTGAACTGAACCAATCATGAAGGGGCGTAGCTCTAATACTTCTATAAGTTCATAACCCTGTCATAAAGTCATAATGCCTTACATACATACCCGAAGTACGCGAATGGGACAATTCCTACCAAATTTTGTTTTATTAGGCGTGATTTCGTGCTAAGCTTATTAATAAAACTTGTTTCCCTAATCGTCTATGGTAGTCGAACGTGAAAAGTCAACAAGCATTACTGCACGAACTGGATTTTTTATTGCCCCCTGCTTACGATCATTGCGAAGTGCATAAGAAGTGCAGTAATTTTTCATTGTGACGTTGACATCGCTAACCCTTCATTTATAAATTAATGCGTGGTAGTCCAGTGTCACTACTTGACAGCAGGATTGAACCCTCGACATTTTAACAAAGCATGCTCTCTCCTTGCCGACTGACCTACAGCAGATGTGTAAGGGTCATCTAGTCACCGCGTTCACGTGGTATTGGGACTAGGCAATTGCGGAAGATGTTCAACCAGCAGAATCCAGCCAGCTGCAAAGAAACACGAAAATTATCAAACTGAATCAGTTACTGCAATAACTCACAACTCAAGTCAACAAATTGCTGCCGGGAAGGGTTCGATTCCCGGCGGAGTCGCCCCTGGACTTTCGCATGTGCGAATCTTGCCAGACGATGCCGCTGGTCGGCGAGGTTTCTCGAGGATCTCCCGTTTCCCCCGCACTTTCATTCCGGCGCCGCTCCATACTCACCTCGCTTCGCACTCACCGACTCTCAAGACCTCGATGTTAAGAGCCGCTTGAATATTTTCACTCGCTCACTCACCCCTACAACTCGGTTAAATTCAGGCGACGAGATATCACGTCGGTAGCGCTCAAAGTGTTAGAAGAAAACCTGAAGGCCTACATAAAAACTCTCTTTGCAGCCTTGAACAAATGCTACAACGCTAGAGCTAGTGATTTTTCACGAAAAAATACGAATACACAATGGATTTCAATACTATGAGCACCCAACAGCAGTTTGTCTATTTACAGTGGTTGCTGTCTGCTTCAGAAAGCGTTTTCGTATTTGACCGGGCCACTTAGGATTCGGCAACATCGGCACGGCTCCTACGTGATTCGCGTGCAGTTAACACGTGTCAAAAAGTAATTCAGCCAATCAACATCGGTAAACGACCCTACAGTGTTTTGAAATACAGCTTCTCTCTCAATTAAATCAGTGGGAAATCACTGATTCGCAGTGAAATTCAACCACTCGAATCAGTGAAAATGGTTCCACTTAGAATCAGTGGAAAACCTTTACTGTTTCAGTGAAAAAATTTCACTGATTGAATTAGTGACGTGAAACAATTTCAGTGATTGAATAAATGACGGCTGACTGCAGTGGTGAATTAAATATTCTTTTTATTGGGTGTTGCCAAATAATTACGTAAAATAGACATATTTATGATAGTTTGCTATTCACATTGTGCAATTTACGGTAATTTAAAAAGTAAAAAACCCTGCAGGTGACCGACCCCGAACTTATACAGCCTTTTCACTTCACCTTTAGGCCTTTACCTTGCCATCTGCGCTACCACGCTAAGTTGAACTAAAAAGAGGAAAATATCTGTCATAATTTCGTCGTGAAATCGTGAGGATTTAAATTGTATGCTATTCCTTTTCGTTTTTGGTATAATTAGAACCATTAGGATTATTAAAACGAATAGTATATACGAGTGCACTCTCTTCATCACATTATATGAATTTTAAACCTTCAAACAGAGCGCTGTGGCAATTACATGAAAACTAAATATGAAATATGTAAAAACGGAATGAAATGCTGAATGTTCATATTACCTCATAAAATGTTGTTTTTAAGGACGAAACACATTTTAGAAAGTGTTTTTCATTGGTTTTATTAGTTTATTCGTTGTTATTTCACTTAGCACATGTTGTTTAGCGGCCATTTTTAAACGTTGTTTGACGACCATTTTTTGCACGCTGTTTACCTGATTCATCATCCAAAAATAAACCACTGAGTAAACAGTGAAAAAAAATGACTGACGGAATCAGTGTAAAATGTAAGTGAATCAATAAGTGAAGGAAATCTGGCATTTTTTCACTTATTCACCAGATAAATTCACTGAAGTGACTTTTGAATCAGTCAGATACGTTTGACCTATTGAAACAGTGAAATTCTCACTGATTCAGATTTAGTGTGATCACTTGAAATCTTTTCGCGACATTTCCCTCCCCCTATACACCGCCTTAACGACACGCACGCCGCATGCGACTGTATTTTGAGCATATGTCGTGCCTCAGTCGCAACTAGACCGTCCGCTGGCCGGAAAGATGTCCGTATGGATTTTCTGCCCCTCGAGAAGGAGCGACTCTCGACCAGAAATAGACTGCTTCGTCCCACGTGGCGTGGCCCCGGTGGTTGGCATCCCGCAATTCATTATCTCTTCTGGCTTTATTTCCTAATTAATTGCGAGCGTCGTCTCCTACTCGACGCCAATCTCGCCGCATTGCTGTTCTTAGAGTCAATCTGTGGGGAAAAAAACTAATTTCGTTACGGGTAGTTTTTGAGGGGTGGGGGAGAGAAGTTAACTTACCACGCTGCCTAATACCGTCAGAAATACCTTGGTTGCTTAAAGAGAAAAATGCAGCCAACGTAGAGGCACAAGTCTAAGTAATTGACATTCCTGAGCATCTTCCTTACGGAGCGTATATTATCAGCAAAGGAATCAAGAAGTATAGTGCGCATGACGTATTACCGAATTCCTGTGTACGAACACGAACACTTTACCAAGAACTCTAGACGCACACGCCCCAGCAAAATGGCGTCACTAGCCAGTAGCATGGCGCATTGCCGTTCGCCCATCAGCCCACGGCAACTTATTTGCCAGGCAGCGGCCCATCGAATAGGCATTCTTTAGCAGCGCTCACTAGCCATCAGACATAGCCCTAACCCTTTCAGACCCACTTTAGTTTACGGTTTCAGCACTTTACGTATCCTTCCGCCATTTGTAAAATCAACATTGCCATGGACCTGATCACTTTATTCATCCGTCAGTATAGGTAAACTGTAAAATTATTATTTGAGTAGGTCTACGTTATTTACAAATTTGCTAGTTCTTATACTTATGTGTATTAGAAAATAAGAAAGAAAAATAAATCATTATAGTATTGACAATGTTTACCGAACACTTGTAATTCAACGTAAGGAACATGGAACTGGTTATGCCGTTACCAACTTCAATGGGTGCGCACCGCTACGTGTGCCCCGTTATAAATACACGTAGGTAAGGACAGTGACATTACACGCAGGTTGATTTTAAAATTGCTCAATTTACCGCGAACAGCCTTCCTTTACAATTATGTACACTGTGTCTGAATGGGCCAAGACATGTTCCAGAGCCTCGCGCTGTCAATAAGCGAATGAGAACGCTTATATCAAATAAACTGCCAAGCCATTTCACTTCTGTATACCTAACTGTTCTGTGGCATGGCTATACGGTAGCGTGTCTGGATCGCTTTAGGATTGAGTAGAGTTGATTTGAGAGAGTTCGGCGTCTCTTAACAACGAGGTCTTGAGAGCCGATAAGGATTAAATGTGGTGTGAATGAAGCAGCGCAGGAATGCTTGGGCGGGGGAAACGGGAGATCGCCGAGAAAAGCCGCTGACCAGCGGCATCGTCCGGCACGATTCCCACTTGTGTGGATCGCATTGGGGAGGTTGTGAGTTCCATCCTAGGCCGGCAACATCGACTATGTATTTTATCAAATTGTTGCTAATGTTAGTGCATTTCCTTTATATGAACCAACTCTATTTCTCAATCATTTTGTGAAGATGATTTACATCGTTGCAAAAGAGGGTGTAGAGTAGTGAAGCATTTGATTCGGTCTCAAACATACATACGCAGAAATATTATTTGTACTGGTTTGTGACAGTAGCTTTGCAACACACCAAAATCTGAAATAATTGTAATACATGCTACAACAGGTGAGTGGAGGCACCAAATAAGTGTAAACAATTATATAAAATTACCTGATAATTGTGGGGTAGTTTTCACTAATCTGGCATAGGAAATCTGTTTACCTGTAAATAAAAAGCCAAAACTTTATTTGTGACGGATCTTTCTGTACATCAGTTGAACAATGGCGAAAAATACGGGAAAAAAGACAACATAATAGATATGCAGGATTTATGATTTTCAAATTATAGCCGGAACAAAAAATCGTTATGGGATGAGTATTAAAATTGTTCTAAATTATACGTAATTATCACTGGCGACATGCTACGGAATATAGAAATGGATAGTGCCTGTACGTGTCAAAAAATTGTGATGATAATGTTTTCTAAATAACCTCTGCAAAGGTACATTTCGTATCTTAGTTTTTAGGTTTCAAGCGTATTTTAGGCTGCTGCAAGACTTTGTTTCAAAAGTAAAGATTGCAGCCGATTATAAAAATAACGCTGTGTAGCAGAAACTTATATATTCTTTTCAGCAGCACTGTGATGACATGGGCCAGAATTAACTCATGGTGAATTGCTCACCCAAAGAAAATAACATCAGCGAGATAAATATTTTAAGGGAAAAATATAATGTTACATTTTTGCATCTAATTAAATAGTTTATTCCCAAAATTGTTCACACAATAACAACGCAAACGAGGACTAATTCAGTGGTGTAATAAACTAAAACGTATTATGTGCTGGTAATGTAAATAACTTGTGTAGGAATTTTTTTCCCACAAATGTTCAATTAATGTGAATTGCCGTGACTTTCAGGAAATTATAAGTTTTAAAAGAAATATTGTTCTGCATGCTTAAATAATTTATTCCTCTAACAGGAAAGTATTGCAGTATAATGAGTAGTGCCCGTCATACGCGCAACATCCTGGTATATTAGGATATAATGGGTTTATATTATCAAAATCAAGGCTGTGAATTGTGAGTAATATTTGACAGAGTGCTTATTGACGTCGCTTTTGTTAATCAGATTTCCTTTGGAGACATACCCTTACTAGTTGTGTAATTTTACCGTTCTTTTTTTTTATCGTCGGATAATACTCCATCATTTATAAGTAATTTTGTCACATGGTTGTGAGATAATATTCCTTTACATATAAATATAAACGGAATTGCTTCACTTAAGTGAAATCTAAACTTCCTACAATTTTCTACAGAGTAGATTTTCTTTATCTTCTGTGCTGTGAAAGTTTTTCTACCTCTTTTATGAACATTAGCTGAAGCAGAATGTAAAAAATAATAATCCTTGTTAAAAATCAGTTACTTCTGATAAGCTGCTCCACCTGAAATAAATTGTACAAATATGCGATTACTGTTGCGATTTCGAATTTCTTCTTCCACTTATTTCGGCGTAGTATGATTGCCCCTAAATTATATTCACTGCAGGTCACAGGTTTACAGTTAGATCAAGTGTTGGACATTTTAAAGGTGAGGTTTGTCTGCGTTCTATATGTACCAAACACTGAAACCAGTTACACGTATGTTCCGAATGCAATATCTGTCAAAAATGGCAATTCCCGGCTCAGGTACATCCCTTCCGGTTACCAAGTTGTAAAACTGGTTTTAAAAAAATAAAGTAGAATTATCGTGTCGAAATTGAATAAACCAGTATCCCCAGGATGTGAACCAAACATTTACAATGGACTCACAATATTGTGACCAGCTGCTAGTATCCAGAGTAACCGCCCTTCGCAGCACGGACAGTAGCTAGACGAGCTGGCAGTGACTCAGGCAGGTGCTGATAGGTCTCCACGGGTATCTGGAGACATGCTGTCTGCAGTGCGACACAACTCTAGAAGGGTGCGTGGCTGAGGAGACAGGCGGCTAACACGACGATTGAGGTGGCCTCACAGATGTTCAATTGGATTGAGATCAGGGCGGTTTGGGTGCCAGGGAAGAACTGGGAAGTCTTGATCGTGCTCTTCCAGTCACGTGCGGACACATCTGGCCCTGTGGCAAGGCACATTATCGTGCTGGAAGATCCCATACTCCCGAGGAAAGACGATCACGTATGGGTGGACGTGATCGCAGAGGATGGATTCATAACCAAATCGATCAATAGTGCCTTCCACATGGATTATGGGACCTATATAATACCACGAGGACATTCCCCAGACCATAACATTGCCCCACCGCCGTCTGTTCGTCCAGCAATGGATGAAGGTTGTCGGTTCTCCGATGTTTCTCGCCGGTTAGGTACGCTGACATTCATCCGGTATATGCAGCTGAAAACGTGACTCGTGGGATAAAGCTACCCTTAGCCAATCAGCAGCGGTCCAGTCGCCATACTGTCGAGAAAATTCCAGTTGTTTTCGTCGATGCACTTGTGTCAGCATGGGTGTAGTCACCCTCCGTCTACTCCGGAGCTCCATTCTCAGAAGTGTTCGCTAAACTGTTACGGTAGACACATGTCTGGATGCCCCTTGGTTCATTTGGACGGTGAGCTGATCCACTGTAGCTTGTCGGTTGACTTTCACGCACCGTCGTAGTCGACGTTCACCTCAGACATCAATAGCGCGTGGAGCTCCACAGTTTTCACTACGGTTATTCCCAATAGTTATAGCCCCGAGTATTTCGTGAATTCGTTCGGTACCGATGTAGACTTCAAACACTTGTCCTTTTCTACTACTACTGTGATTGGACCGTAGTTATTTAAACACGTCCTGTTTAACTGTGAGCCAGTAGTAACCATGAAGCAGTAGTGTGAGTGAGTGTTTAACAGCCCTGTACCAGGGCCTCCGTCACTAGATCGTAGCAATAAATAAGCAAACGATAGTGTCTCGAGTGTGTAGAGGACTGTCAAGTCTAGCCTTCTGTCAAATCAATCCACTAAATAATCGGGGCTCTACCAATAGCGCATTTCGTCCACTCACGAGACACCTTTACCACAGAGGCATGTGAACAGTTCACAACGTCGCTGTTTCCGAAATGTTTCCCGCCTTGGCCCGAAAGCCGATGATCGTCCCTTTTTGCAACTCGGTTAAATCTCTCCCCTTACCCATAACAGCAGGAAATGCAATGTGTACAGCCAGCATGCCGGTACCATTATATACCCACTTCGCCACCCCACGTCACAAGGTCATATGTCATGGGCTACGCTCTGCAGATGACACTTCTAGTAGGTGGTCATAATAATGTGATTCGACAGTGTAGGCTCTACATGTTTGGATATTTACAGAGAAGCAAATAAAAATATTATATCTTAATTCACAAACCTTTTTATGTTAATCAGAGAGATCGTATTCTCTTATGTGAATTTTAACTGCAAAGTTTAAAATTTCCTCTTTTCTTGAATCCCTTAACGTGAAACTCCTTTCAATAGCAAATCCGAATGTATTCAAAATTGTGTTCGTTTCTTCCACCTAAGAGAACGACCGCTTTTTATATCAACAATGGCTTGAGACGTTTTAAAATTTTCATCTTCCTGATGCAATACGTATTTTTTAAGTTGTTTTTCACCACATCTACACATCAAACGCCTTAAAATACACCTCCGTCGGTTAAATAGGACATAAGTTGGATTGAATTGGAGAGAGAGAGAGAGAGAGAGAGAGAGAGAATGCAAAAAGTGGAGAGAGACAGGGGAAATGGGGAATTACTTGGCGTTTTAAGCCTAATAGCCAATTACAAGGAATTCTAAAGATTTTTATAACCAGAGATGATTTTAAAGAAACTCCATGCGGACTGTATTTTCTTCACTCCTCGTGTATTGATATCCACGCAGACAGAACGCCTTATTTTTTTCTGCCCTTTTACACATTTCCTAATGCACGGTATTTTTTTTTGTCCTATTTAGAGTTAAATTCTAAGTTGACTTACTTACTGAAGGATCTTGATTTCTATGCAAATGTCTACGAGTTTCAGTTATGTACTCGGAACCGAACTGTTGTAAGAAAATGATCTTGTCAGTCTGCAAACTTAAAGTCTTACACTGAGAAATAGGTTTTGTTGAGTCAAACAAGTTTTTTTTTGGTGCCACATAGTTATTTTTTTGTATAGGGGCAATGAAATATTTTGTTGCTGAAATCAAATAATTTTGTTGCTCTCATTCGGTTGCCCCAAACTTCAAGATTTGGTTGGTGCAACTAAATATTTGTTTGGTTACACGTACGTTAAGCAGTTTGGGCCGATATATAGAATTTTACAAGTTCGACCCTAGATCACCTGCGTCGGAGCGCTACGCCTTAGTAGTCTAAGCTAATGTGACAACTGATGACGTCGGAAAGCTCTTAAATAGGTATACTGCAAATATTGAGCAACGTGTGCAATCAAATATTTCAAGTTTTACAGCTTTACTTGTCAATTTTGGTGGCATTGTTTTATGAATGTGTTTTTACTATTGTTAAACATCAATAGATGCAATAACAAACACGGTTACTATCCTATTTGCCACAAAAAATTACAAACAAACTCTCGAACTGTATTTTCGAACGAAAACAGTCAAATAAGTGGCCAAACGAATATATACAGTTGATTCAACAAACTATTTAGTTAACAGTCTAATTTTTTTGACCCAACACAGAGATTTAGTTTATTCAAACATATATTTGGTTAGACGAACAAAAGTAATTTTGTTGCTTTTAAAATTCTGTTTGCTCAACAATATATTTTTTTATGGCAGCCTTATATATATATATATATATATATATATATATATATATATATATATATATATATATATATATATATATATACATACATATATGGCCCCAGACAAACAAATATTTTGTTCCATTCTCTCTCAGTGTAAGAAATCAAGTGGAGTGGGGAGATTTGGGCGGTTATTAACATCGAGGTTTTGAGAGCCGATGAGGGTGAAGAGCCGGAATGGAAGAACTGGGGAAACGGGAGCTCCCTAAGAAAACCCGCCGACCAGCGGCATTGTCTGGCACGATTCCCACTTGCAAATATCCAGGAGTGACTCCGCTGGGAGTCGAATCCGGTTTGCCTTGGTGCGAGGCGAGCAGTGTAAAGTCTTAAGGAAAATTTAATAAATATATATGATATTTGCTTACTCCGCAAAGGAAAATGTTCTTCATGGCGCTCGTGTATGACGTCGCTCAATTTTTCCCAGGCAGTGAGGATTCTATTCTTCGTTCAAGCAGGAATATTGCGCTCCCAACTCTGTGGAGTCGTTTATGTATCAGTGAGAAGATGATGTAAAAGTATATTTTACGTAAAGGCTGTTCATGATAAAGTGAACACTTTTGAAATCAACCTTAGAGAAAAGTCACTTGCATATATTTTAACGGGCGCAATGAGTGGCATGTATCCAGTAAAGTTGGTATCGGTGGAGGGGAAAGTAGTTCCATTTATTAACGTCGAACAAAAAGTGTAAGGTAACCTTTTGTGATAACTTAAATTATTTCTCTCACTTTCTGTATTTTTTAATGCATCGAAGTTTAAAAATGAGCACAATTGTTAGATATTTACTTTTTTAATAATTTAACAGTTTCACTTGACCGACGCATGAATAAAGTGATGGGGCCCTTGGCTATGTTAATTTTACATAAGGCGGAAGAACACACAACATGTATACAAGTAAATCTTGAGCAGGGGTTTCAAAAATGCTCATATTACTGTGAACAGCCTGTATACAACAAATGCCCTCTTTTTCCCTTTTGAACACCACGCGTATTTAACGTATAGCCGTGAAAAAAATATATAATGCCTTAGGATTTCACGTTGTAAGCTCACATCACGGTAAAATCCAGACTTTATAAAAATGTGTATGTATTAGCTTTTACACGTGACTCTATCCGCGTACAAAACTCAAACCTTAAGCATAATTATCAGGTGCTCTATCTTAATTGTTGTCTTTATTACTCTAATATTCTGGAGTGGACCATTGGGAATTTTTCTTTCCGGGAAAACGAACATAAATAAAATAATATAAAGATCATACCATCAACCAGTGCCTACTCAAATGGTTTTTATATATTCCCTACGAAATTGTTGGTTTTTTTTTGGTATGAAAAGTATCCTATGTGCTAATCCAGAATATAATCTACCCCTGTACCAAATTTCATCTAAATCCGTCGAGTCATTACGACGTGATTGAGTAACAAACAAACATACAAATGTTCGCATTTATAATATTAGTTAGATTTTTTTCTAAAGTTTGTTAATAATTGCATAATACGTCACTGATTATAAATGCCCGTGTCGTAGTTTACAGTTTTAATAACCATCTTCATGGACAAATTTAATACCATCGCACAAACTAACGCGCGCATTTTAATTGTTATCGTTGTGCAATATAGCTCATCGAGGAATGGCTAATTTCCGTGACGCGTGGTTGTGAAAACGGAGGGAAAGCTTTCGATTCACATCTCGACGAGGGCCTTATCGCGCTTCCTCATTTCAGATAGCGACAAAACCTTTACGCCTTGTTTGCAGTTAACGTACCTTCATTTACAAACCAACTCATCAAGGGCGCCGCTTATCTCGAGATATGCTACGCGTTTACGACACTGAGGAGAGAGGGAACAATAAAGGCGACAATGGCCCGTGCTTCAAGTACCTCGTCACCTCTATGCGCAAGGCACCGAACTCGTGTACTGCACGCAAGCATGGTAGTTAAAAGTTGTGTTAAAGCTGGACTCAACGACCATCCGTCGCATCTGTCGGTTGCCCGTCCGTCAGGCGGTCACGTGATATTCAAATAATAGCAGGGCAGCGTTTTATTCCATCCGTAAAATATTTCTCAAAACTTTAAATTTCGACGGACCGACGGATAGGCCACCGTCTTCTGACGACATTCCGTAGATGCGAATACACGCTTTGAAATAAAACGCAAGGCGGTGGATTTGTGTATATTATCTTTGGTGGTATATTTAGGAATTTAAAATGTAAACAATAATTCAGTATAAATTTAAATTTATGTCCCCAAAATTGTTATATCTTGAAAGTGTTTTTCCTACCAAAATATACCTCCAACTAATGAAAGATCACGATGTTATTTTGCTACACTGAAATTTTGCCGTACAGGATTGATGGACGACGAATTGTTCTGAGTCGCTTTCAACTGACGTTCAAAAAACAGACGGATGACTGACTGACGGACGTGCGATTGACGGACTAACGACGCGCACGTACATAATATAATTCGGATTTTCTGTGAGGCAACTGGAACGAACAAATATGATCCCGGAAACATTCATTCTATCCATCGGTTTCCTACTTGAAACTGTTTTCACGTTTTAAGGCAGATAAGCGCGGAGTGATAAGGACGACACTGCCATGCGCGTCAAGTTCTTCATCGCCGCTACGTGCTAGGCTCTGATCTGGCATACAGTGTTCACTGCCTGTACCTATGGCACTTTCATTGGTGACCCTAACGTTTTATTTGTGGAAAGTGTGGAGCGAGAGTCAATTCCGGCTCCTATCGTATTTTCACTCGTGGCCGCGTAGTATGTTTTGAGACAAGGCAGCCTGAAAAGAAAAAAAAAAGGGAGTTTTTTGCAATGTTGGGGAGCTCTAAAATAATATTTATAGCATGTGTGATATTTTGAAAGTACCATTCAGTCCTCGTCTAGGGTACGTTTTCTTTCCGTATGTAGACATATTGGTAGCACATTTAACAGTTTCGTTATTTAAAAAAAAAAAAAAAACTTTTTTTTCATCATTGCACAACCCAGTTCTAGCGACAGGTGTGAATGGCAGATTTATAAAGCTCTGCACGCCTGTTCGTACCACAGGTGTGCGATCCCTTCAAAACTGTTTACATAAAATATGACTGGATTTGTTTGATTGGACTTGTTAATGAGCCACTTTTATCGGCGTAAAATGCATCGTCCAGCACGATTAACAAACAAGAGCGTAAGTCTAGTAATGTCACACTCATCCTAGGTGAAGACAAAACTTGGTAGTTCCTTTGTGTAAAATGTTCATACACATTCACGATATATCCATAATGTGTTGGTGCGAAGGTAGTGCCTTAGCCCCGTTCTACGATGACATTGTTGCGCCAGGAAACGGATACGAATCACGAAAACGCAAACGGAACACGTATTTTGCTGTCCGATTCGTTGCTCCCCAGTGTGCGGTAACGTACCCTATATCTACCATTGAGAATGAAGGAAATCCCACTAAAACACAGTTCTTTTCCCAATAATTTTGATAATGGAATACCTTTGACGAAACCTACCTGAGCCATCGTTTCTCCTTTCTCGGAACTTATTATGGAGGCAATCATCTTCCATGTGTCTTTTCCCATTCGTTCAATCTTCAAATTGCTGCCATTTTTATCTCATGATTCTGTCAGATATGTTGCCGAAGATACGATTGTTGAAACCAACTATTGCTGTATATTTTTTCAACAAAATGGCAAGCACTATGTTTGACCAAAGACTAATAGTCTGTTCACAGTAAATACTTTTAAAATCAACTTTTGAAGAAAAAATCACTGCCCATTAGTATATATAATTATATACTACATATAATTATATATGTTGTATATGCTACAGTGTGCACTGGAGTACAGTTTCCATGTTAAGTTGGCAGCGATTAAAGAAAAATAATTCCAAGTTATAGACGTTCTATTCCGAGTGTAACGTTGAGATTTAGGTCAAATAAAGTTTGTGTTATTCTATTTTATAGACGTTAAAGTACAAATGGCATATTAATAACACATTTACTAAATTCCAAACAATCTCACATTTTAACTTGACTGGCGCATGGATAAAGTCACTATGCCCACGGCAACGGAAATTTTCCATATAGCGGAAATATACGAAATGAGGAGGAAAGTAGATTTTAAGCAGGGCTTTCAAAATTGCTCGATTAATTATGAACAGCTTATATCAGACAAACGAAAACTATACCTGTCAAGAGAGCCTATTTAAATATATAACGAGAATGTATCTGTAAAGGCCACACGGATTCGCGGACCCAGAAGATTTGGGAGTCTACCAGATTTCATACGTTCTTCCGAACGTATCCTTGTAAGCAATCGTGTCATTGGAGACTTAAACACGGGGTGTTCTACTCCATCCACGTCTGTGATACGTATCCACTTTCGTGTCGTAGAACTGCCCTTTCCAACTTCGGCTACTGAGAGTGGCGCATGAAAGATTGGATCAATAGAAGTAGGTTCGTGCTCAAGTGAATTTAATAAAGTGTAGTAACATGTCTTGAAGTCTTTTGCGAACAGCTACTTGACCAAATGGCTTATTGTATGTTTTTAACACTTATGTGCCACGATTCCACACTTGTTTGACTGGCGTATGCACACGTCAGGTAAGGACGTACACTGAGAAAAATGTTTTGTTGAATCAAACAATATTTGTCTGGTGCAACCAAATTATTTCTTCGTATAGGGACAGTGACATATTTTGTTGCTGAAACCAAATAATTTTTTTGTCCTTATTTGGTTGCCCACAGACAAAGATTTGGTTGGTGCAACTTAGGATTTGTTTGGCTCCACGTACATCGAACAGTTTAGGCTGACGTAAAAAAGTTTGCAAGTTCGACCAAGTTTCGAACGTAGATCACCTGTGTGCGCGCGCTACGCCTTAAGCAATCTCAGCTAATTTGACAACTAATGAACTCGGAATGATTTTAAATAGACATGCCGCAAATACTGGGCAATGTGTGCAAACAAATATTTCAAGATTTACAGCCTTATTTGTCAGTTACCTGTTGAATTGTTTTATTAATGTGTTTAAACGATTATTAATTATCAGTAGATGCGCTAACGAACACGGTTACTTACCTAATTGTCACAAAAATGCAAACAAACTCTCTAGCTGCATTTTCTAACGAAGGCAATCAAATGAGAGGTCAAATAAATATATACAGTTGATTCAATGAAAAATTTATTTGACGGTCTAATATTTTTTACCCTACACGGAGAAGTTGTTTATTCAAATATATCTTGTTAAATGACCAAAAGTAATTTTGTTGATCTTCAAATTTTGTTTGCTCAACAATATATGTTGTTATGGCAAATGAATATATTTTTGGCTTTATACATATATTTTGTTCGATTTTCTCTCAGTGTAGTAATCGAAAAGGAGGAAACTGAGCAAGGAATTTTAACACGTTCAGTTAACATGGATGATATTCCTCCATGCAACCCCGATGAACACGTTCCCTGAGCTCAGGGAGCATCTCCCCCTGTATCCGGCCGCTCTTTGTTGGCATCCACGCTGATTCCTGCAGGTGGAGCGCGCAAAGTTGTTTCCGGGCCCCGAGTTTGCAAGTATAGACGTAACATTCATTAGTTGCTGTTATCGACCCGCGTGTCTTCCGTGTGCTCGCTCCGAGGCAGCGTGTGTAGGCAGGCCTCTAATTAATAATTAACTGCTGTCAGCATAAGCGCCGGTTAATTAACGGCCAGCGAGTGCACACATGCTGGTGCCAACATTTCTGATTGTCCTCTTCGAAACGCGGTTGCTGTTGTGTGGTGCTGCCCACGTCGGCTTCCATCTGCACGTAACCCACTCTGTGTGTGTGCGGTTTTTTTCCTTTCTTCCTTTCTTTCTTCTAAAGCTATGGGGCGTGGTCGACACGACCGAGCTACGTGAATAGCCAAACTCGGTGCTCGGGAATTCTCGAGTCATGTCGGTAGTTTGACTCAAGCGTCATCGGTCCGGCCTTCTCTCCACATGCGAGCGTGACGTCTTATCGCGCACAGTCGAAGATGGCTCTTTGGTTGGGAAGTGTACTGTGAAGTGGTTGGTGTAACTGTCGTCTGCATTGCCTCGTCTGTAAATGAAAAAAACTGTTCAGCTGAACCGGCGATTCTAACCAGACAGAGAAACATTGCTTACATAAAATTAGCAAGCTGCTGCCAATTGACGGGTGAGTAGACAGCACTGAGTAATAACCTGAAATGTAATTGGTATTTTGTTAAAGCCCCTAATTAAATACTTAGTTTCCCCTGAGAATGTAATATTCTCGCTATAATTTATTTTTTTATATTTTTTTCGCCCCAGTGTACTAGTAGTAAGGACTGAGGTTTGTACATTTTACATTCTTAAACCCGGGCCGAGACTAATTTTTTGAAGTACAGAATTGTAAAAAATTATTAAATACCAGTGCCCAGACCAATACAATTAACTAAGACTCAGCAAACATCACTTTTGAATAATTAAACCTCAGTCGCAGAAATATAAATTAGTACTTTTGTGACACAAGTGGAGAAAATGTCATTTGTTTACAATCAAGTTTCATTGATTCAATATTATCGTCTAATTATGAAATTTGTTCTTGCGATTGCACAGGCAAATAGAGTAACACTATGTGAATACGACCCAGAAAAAATGTCATATATATATATATATCCACATTGTTAAGAGAATGCCAAGAACCGGAAAAGAAGATCTGGTAACTTACATAAACATGCTGGCGTCAGATTCATCTTATAAGTCTGTATCACCTCTACAAGCAATTTCCAGTTAAATCTTTTCAGAGCAGTTATTTAAAATTTATTACTTCTACTGACATTTTATTAATTATTTATAACCTATGTTGGGGACACTTTTTACTCCAGCTATTTACTGTTAACATCTCGCATTTTTTGTGAAGTAATTGCCCGCAATTTAAAATGACATCATGAATTGTATCATAATTACATCTGATCTGTAAAGTAATTGTTAGTAGTGTACGTTCAAGTAAATAAGTAATAGAGAAAAGGAATTTATTTCTTAAATTTTCTTACTTAAAAATTAATTGATATTAAAAAAATTATTATGAAAATATTCCAATATTTGGAGTAACACGAACTCACAAGTCCAGACTCAGTTATGCACTGCGTTAGTGATTCCAGTCTTTTTGCAGTGTAGGGTTTTGATTCTCTCGTCTCTAATTATGTCATGAAGTTTACTTGGTAACTGAAAACGACTGAATATTCGCTTTCCGTAATGTATTTCTGCGTATTCTTTTGCGGTCGAGCTTCAAGAACATTTCAGGCAAGGATTTCAGACTGCAAACGAATTAGTGAAAATTTTTCGTCAGCAATAAATTGTGAAAAATCAAGCAGCTGATATGTAATGTTAAATATTTGTATTTACGACATAAACAAATGGTTTTCAGAGATTAATGTCAGGACTCCACCAACTAATAGCAACATACACTGTAACAAATTTCTGGTAAACTCCCTAACCTGTAATGAAAATTTTCACCCTATAAACTGTATGGTAATAATACCACACATCAAGCTGCAGACACAAGAATGTTTACTGTCGCTGCTATATAAAGATGGGATCTTCCCTACGCATTTGACTGTTTCTTGAACAAATGTTGGTAAGGTACAAGAATGTACAGGATGAAAAATTACCATTCCCGCCTCCTCACTAAGCATATACACTGGTATGGTAAATTTCCGAATAATTTCTTAGAGTGAAATCTCGGTAAAGTGATTAATGCCGTCATAAATTACTAAGTCTGGGAGTATTGGGACATCGAGGGAATTAACACGTTTTCTTAAACGTATGTCATTATTTTCCAACATATAGTATGTGCATTTGAGGTGAATGCATCACTAACTAAACTATCTTAATTAGAAGCAGGATTCCGAACTCTTTACGATTTCATTTACTGATAAATTAGTACAAATGTCTCTACAAGGCTTTCGGACTACAGGGTACGGTTCCAATCTCGGGTAGGTCACAAATTCTTATCTATATTTAGATTTAAATTTATATCAGTTTGGTCTCTAAGCCAGACCCCGATAAGCCTTGCGGCATAAGTGGGAACGTAGTACGGAACAAAATAAACAACAATCGGCGAATTATCTATTCACTGGAGAGACTCTGGACAACCCTAGTTATGCTAGCGACTACGCTTTTATACCAGCGGAACATTGACCTCCTTTGAGTTACCAAGAAATTAAAAATAG
Organism: Dryococelus australis; assembly: GCA_029891345.1. NCBI lineage: Eukaryota > Metazoa > Arthropoda > Insecta > Phasmatodea > Phasmatidae > Dryococelus > Dryococelus australis. The sequence goes on from CM056998.1 coordinate 104,973,047, forward strand.
CTGTGTCTGGATATCATATAAATAAACCCATTATTATGTTCCACCAAAGAAAAACATGCTTACACTAAATCCGGGCCTAATCCATTTTTTGTTTTTCCGAGGCAAATACAGGATGATTTACGAGGAGTTACCGCCACTCACAGGGCATATTCCTTACATAATTTGGAGCACAATATGTTATATAAATGTGGGTCCTATTCCAAATATTTACAGAGTACTGCGAAACATAAAAAAAATTACGAATAAAATAATAACCTTTGCAGAAGTAAATACAGAGATGTATCAGACCGTATGGTTTACAGTTGAGCATCACAATGAGCTAACAAAAGATGTTCAAAAATGTTCCCGTCTACTTCCAAACACTTGGCCGCACGCTTATGAACCGCACGTAGTTCCTCACGTGTCTGCGCAGTCCTTTGGTAAACAATATCGTGAAGGGCACCACACCACACATTGATGCTGAAACGGTGTTGAAAACTCCTTTCCACTATAGGGTGGGTATGCTGATTGTCGAATTACTCTGTAAATATTGGGAATAGAACCCACATTTCTATGACATATTTTGCTCCAAATTATGTAAGGAATAAGCCCTGTGAATGGCGGGAATTCTTTGTGAAACGCATGTATATGGGAGGGCATCTCCTCACTATCTCTTCCCCCATCGGTAACGTTGCCTGATTACCCCGGAGGGATTTTATTAGAGAAGTTTACCAATTTGTGAAAAATAAACGTCTGAGTTAAATCTGAGTACCAGTGTCAGTTTCATATACACAGGCCATATGGACAAAAAACTGGGCAATTATATTTGTGGGGTCCGGAAAAAAGTAAATGTACGTGAATTCTGCAAGGAGCGTGTATTTTTTTTCTTATCCTGATGTTGGGGAGATCGCATTCGAGAACCTGGACAAACGATAATGTGACGTAATTTTATCCGAATAATATCGACATGACTACCGTAACAGTTTCATAAAACGATTGTATCAAGGATTATAATATTTTGCTTGTCAGGTGTGGTCTAGAAGTGTTGGTTTCGTGGTACAAGCCAATTTCGTTTGTTTCGAATGAGCCTCCTTCACGGAGGGACTGGTTGCTCAAACGTGTAAGAAAGTGGTGAAAGCCGACCAGCCTTGTTGGCAATTTGAACGGCAGAGGTTCATTCCTATTTTTATGGCACGTTTGTGAATCACATAACATTGAAATAAAATTACCACGTTACTTTTTACAGGGTATTGTTGTATTAAATTAGATGATTAATTCGCCCCATCGGAAAAATAGCACCCCGAGCCCATCCGTGATGGCAAATTCTGTTGCAATGCGAGCAGATGGACAGTAGTATACGTGCTCGCGACCGCTGAAGCTGGGTGGCCGATCAGGCCCGCGGTCCCACCCTTTCAGTGGCCATTTCCTGCGCCTGAGTGGGGGAAACAGGCCGCGGCCCCCACATCCGCCCACGGAGAGGTTTCCAGCGGTGCTAGAGAACGATGGGGGGGGGGGGGGGGACGGGTGAATTAACACCCCTCGACGCTAGGCCACTGAGTAACTCTCCGTGCTGCTGTTTCTCGCCGTCTGAAATGCTTTGGGAGGGTGTTCGGATCCTCAGGGTAGGGAATTTTGAAAAAAATATCGATATAGCGAAATGATAATATAGCAACGATATATCGATATAAATCTTTGTTATATTTCAACGATGTTTTATCGAAGTCAATATCCTTTTCCAAGTATAGGGAGTAAATATTTTTTAACGCTGTTTTTATAAGTTCTGTTTTGAATGCAAACATTGAATTTAAAATTGCTATGTTTATTTCGGCAACATGCTCCAAAGACAGGCCCCACATCTTTCTTCAATGCCTCGTGTCCATAATATATAATATCCCAAGAAGTTTATTATATTTGTCAAGTCTTTTAATATATAAAATATCATATTCCGACGTACTGAAAATTTATATTTTTCTTTCGATGTGTCGTTTCGTAAAACGATACTTTTATAAATAACCGGTATAAATAATATCGACAATCTTTCCGATGTTAACTTCCCTATTTCAGGGGTCCGCCTTTCTCTACTGCGCTCTCTTTATCTCACTGTAATATACAGCACGTATGTAAACACTATGGTGAAACAAACGAAGATCTGAGTTTACGCCGCACGGCTATGCGTAGAAAGGTTCAAACAAAGGCGACGTGACGTCTCTACAGTGTTGAAAACATTCCGTATATTCACGGAAATTTTTTCGAAATGTTCAGTTACACTGAAACGTGTTCCATAATGGCGATAAATGGAAACGAGTTCCTTGCATACAAAATTATAAATCTTTCCACATTCTCTGTAGCTTCGGTTTCCTAGAACAAACACTGCCGACGCTACAAGAAGCGCTAAAAAGAAAAATATCGTTCTTGTGGCAGTTGGAACATTCTTGCTATGTAAATATATTTCTTTAAACATCGAAAAGTGACACAAGTACCCTGTAAAAATAATAACGCTTTAAACACTTAGCCCTTTTCAAACCGACGATGCCATATGGAAACATTTATTCACTACAATAAAAGATGTTTCAAAGATGTTCACATTTGTCACGTGGCATCACGAATGAATGCTATAGAACGTCCAAAAATTATGTTGGTTGTCGGACTTATCAGCAGCATTAACCCTTAGTTATTATTTAAGGCTTTTCACTTGTATTAGTGTAAAATGATGTTATGTGACACCCTCTGACAGATTGCGCCACCACAATTTTGCAATTGAATGTTTAGAAGTATTTCCTAGTAAATTTATTATACTTTAAATATATGAAATAAGAATATGTGGCTATACCATTTCGGGTTATTTTCGTTAACAGTTTGTCCTGGAGAGGGTTAAATATTAGTCCAATGTCTCCGAGACCAAAATATATATGTATATTGTCAAATTAGCTGTCAGTAAAGTTCTAAAAAGGAGTTGTAAGAGCCCCAGTCCAAAAAGTCGTGTCGTACTGAAATCCCACAGCAGTAAAAAAAAAAATTATATATTTGCACAAAGAAAATTCAATTATATTTCCCGTTATCCTTTTCATTAAGCGTAACTAAAGGGAATCGAACTAGCAATTTCGTGAATTCACGTAAAGTTCCTTTTTGAAAAAAATAATAATAATCTTAGAAAGATTTCTAAATAACTTTTTACCAATACCTTTCTATAATTTCACGGAGAATTTTTCTAACGACGTGATCATGATGAGCTCTTAGCCAAATAATATTCATCCGGGGTGATAAGCTGACTCATGCTGAAAGAACGAGGAACTTAGTACTTTGCCGATTACGGTCATCGAGTAGGTACATACTGAATCTAAGGTTCCGTGATTCAAGTCATACGGAAACATGAGAAGTCGCTTTAACACCTTCGCCGTTGAAGAAACAATGGAGTTAAATTATCACTCTATGTAGGTTAGACATCAAAAGTCTTTATGCATGCAGTGAATGTGTTATAGTTCCATTGGTTTTCGCAATTTGCGGTTTTTGACATCGTGGCTCCGTCGGAAAAATGATCACTAGTGGTATGCTGTGTTGCAGTCTGATGCATGTTCAATTTTCCGTACAATGTATAGGTTATAAACCATTAGAGTTAGGAAGTTAATTGAATAAAATCGTACAATATGCTAAACGAGGGAAAATTTTTCTGCTCCACTATCTACATATCGTTTTGCATTATGTTAAGAAAATTATAGTTTTAAAGTAATCACGCGGTGAAATTAACAGGATAGGACCTATGAGAATTGGTAAAATAATTATGCGTAAGTACAACTAGAACAATATTATGAAAACTTATTTAAACGTATGTGTAAACTGGATGTTTGAATACGCATGATCATCAAGTTTGCAATGCACTAAATTACGCATTGTACAACATTTTGCCGAATACATTTTATAAATTTTCAAGCTTTCAATTATTTATCGTTTAATTTGTTCACCCCGTTACTTGAATGCATAAGAATAATTGTGATTTTATAAAAATCTTGATATTTGTATCTTGAAATAAAACAAATATGTGGGAATATTTATATTCCCGGGATGAATATTGGAGTGAAATCATAGCTACTTTTCAAACACAGCTCAATCTATCGTGGCTGGAGACCGCGTTTATACACACGATATTGAGACTGGTTGAGTCCGTGGGAAATCATAACTTTGTCGAAGCTGAACCAGAAAGCAAAACAAGCAAACATGGTTCTGTTAGTGACTGTCAAGTTCGACATATCATTCACGAACTGCTTCAGTCTGTTTGACTGGAATATCCCACTGAGTGGAAGAAACATGTAGCATGTGGCACGCAGATGAATGTCGCGAGAACAAGTACCACGCATATCCAAGCGAGTCGTTTACCCGTTTACAGTAAGATTTCAAAACTAAAACTGTAATGTAATTTAGAAGACGTCAGAGTAAAGTTCGGATGTAAAAAATTGAGTGATGTAGCGGGTTTGTATACACAATATTTGAACTCTTCGAAAAAGAAAATCCTTCTTGCAGCTGAACAAATATTTTGACCATTTAATGACTAAGCCCGAGCTTAGCTTGGAATACCTTACTATTACAAAAATGATAGATTTTAAAGGAAAACACGAACGTTTAGAGTTTCACTGTTTCACTAACGTTTGTCAGTATCTTGCAACAACACTACAATACCTTAAGTAAAGAGTAATTACATTGGATTTCTTTAAATTAACACGTTAGATTTTAAATCTTCTTATATACTTAAGGTCACGATGAGTCAGTCTTGGTGAACTCGTCACTCCATAGACTCTCGGCCAGCCAACAAAGAAAAATGTACAGTAAAGTGTAGTGTTTCGTCTATGGTGGTCCAGTAGAATTGTGGTGATTGGGAACATTGGGAACAAGGAGACTAACAGAAGCAGCGTTACCGTAACGGTGAATAAAGGCGAGTGGCTTCTTATAGCTTGTATTTAAGCCAGTAAATATGTGCCGTCCTCAGAGTGTTAGTTACCGTTAATGGAGCTTGGAATACGCCTACCTACGAGTACTGCTGACAGCCAGTCAGTAGTTCCTTGTTTCAACACACTGTATTATTTAAAGCTTGTTTTTTCAAGTTGACTGCTACTCAAATTGGTTTCCATCGCTTCCTCTTTCATCTGTCTATAAAAAGTCAGTAACTGGCATAACGCATGTTCGTATTTATAACAATCGCAGTGCCTACAGACCAACCAACGCATGGATACTCTAATCATCGTAGTCTGTCTGAAGTCCACTGAACTCTTTTGAAAGCCGTACTCAGTAACTACTTTTCTTCTCATTTTGATTTCTCAAGAAATGAAAATATTTACATATCATGTGTTACTAATATGTAAATTCCGCAAGTGGGAATCGTGCCGGACGATGCCGTTGGTCGGCGGGTTTTCTCGGGGATCTCACCTTTCCCCTGCCCCTTCATTCCGGCACCGCACAATATTAACTTCAATCACCCTCCTCGGCTCTGAAAACTTCGGTGTTAAGAGCCGCCCGAATCTCTTCACTTCACTAATGTCTAATTTCGTACAGTAAAGTGTATAAAGCAAAAATGCCTACGTATAATAATCCAAACAGTTATTATCTACTTGTAAAAGATTGTATGGTTACTCTTCCAATTAGTGGCCAGTCATTCTTGTACCTGGTAGAACCTACAATTCGCAAGGTACTTCGGTTGATTATGGTTGATAACTTCAAACCAAGGAGAAAGGCTGTGCGGTGACAAGATAGCGTCCACAGAAATTATACTTCACCGTACCCGATTTCTCGTGCACTAAACAAAGCATATTTACTTTTATATAAATGTGTTGAAATGTTTCCCTGAAAATTTCAGCCATATTCACTTCAATTACGATTGCGTGTTGCTTACAGTCTTCAACAGTTCAAATCTTCTGTAACCTCAGGACATACATCACGAGCAAAACGAATTAAGTAGACGACCGCTTCTTGCAAGTTCTGATTTATGCCAAGTCGAGTTTAGAATAAACTTTCGCTCTGAACTCTACGCTACATTCCACACTGACGACTATACAGCATTCTAGTCCTGTTTTAAGTCTGTTCAGAGCGCGTTTAGCGTAATCAGTTAGGATTCTCCAGTTCATTCGTATTTTAACTTGGATTGAAATTGTACCCGTAACCGAATGTTCTGTGTAGGCTGTAAACTTCCGACATTTCGCAGGTGATGGTTGAACCTGCGGGGTTAATTAAAAAGTTCTCCCAAACAAGTTCCCAGCTTTAATACGAGTAACTTAATTCCGTATCGTAATCTTTGAAGAAGTATCACAAAGCGTCGGGAATATTCGAAAACATGATCGTTTTGTGAGGTTTGACTGTAATGTGCAAACATAAACCGTCGGCGGCTGTGTACGTTATAGTAATTACGACGCGCGCGCAACCACGTTACTCGTTCTAAAGATCACAACTAGAGTACAACTGAAATCTGTGGCAACTTCACTGTTAGCTGTAGACGTTTTAAATCGACCTCTGGAAAACACTTCCGTCCCTGGCTTCATATAAAGAGAACAATGAAAACAGCATTTAGAGCAGCACTGGCGGGTAATCAGATATTATATAGTTCTAAGTATTAGAGCCTTATCAGAAGTGCATTGTTCATATTGATCAAATCCGTTATATTTTATTCATTATTGTTTTTTTGTAATTTATGTAACATAATCTTTTTTTTCTCTCGATAATTAAGCTGTCATTTGTTTCTCGAATGAAAATAGTCATTAAGTCTACGGCAATGTGTGAAGAGTAAACAGTGGGTTGAAATATTTACCTGACAAAACATGGTTTTTAAAGTGCTGTTACCCGTGAACCAACTATATTATAAAACATAACATTGCGACCTCTTTCAGCGTGGTAAGAAAACTTATTTCCTTTTACGCGCCTAATCTAACCGGGAGGAAAATGCAGAGAGGTGGCGTACACGAAGGCCAGTAACGCCCTCTCGTGTACGACAGGAAAGGTCAGTGTTACGCTAAGCTCAGTGCAGTCAGTGAAGAGCCGTCAACGAAGTGAAAGCAATGCCAGAATGTCTCGTCAACGTCAAAGCGTGCCATATCAGCATGTTAGTTCGAACGGTTCAGAATGATCGGTCTCTGGGAAACGGGTTTGTCATACCGTGACATTTCGGCTCACTGCTACGACAGTGATGCGTGTGTGGCGCCAGTGGACAGAAGAGGGTCGTATGCACCGACGAGCGGGTACTGGACCACGCAGTGTGACCACAGCACGTGATACCCGCCATCTTGTCCGCATGGCCGTAACGGACCGTACAGCCTCGTCCGCAGTTTGGCTCGACAATGGAGTACTGGAACGGATATGGACTTGTCTGCGTCGACGGTTCGACGCCGTCTGCTGCGAGCTGGACAGGTGGCACGCATGCCATTGCGTCGGCTTCCATTGTCCAGAAACCACAAACGCCTCAGACTGCAATGGGCATGTGAACGCCACCGCAGACGCTACCGTGGTGACCGCAATATGGCAGCCTGCATTGTCGAGCTGCATGGCGGACAAACGCCAAGAGTGACGGTGCGGAGCGCCATTGGATACATCATGCGAACTTGACTCTTACATATTGATGGCAATCTGAACAGCACCCGCTACATCAGGGAGGTTTTAGAGTCAAGATACTTCCTATTTTTCAGGAAACTCCACGTGCCATATTTCAGCAGGACAATTCCTGGCCACAAGTGGGGATGTGCAAGTCTTCTTCAATGAACGCCGGGTACCACTGCTTCCCTGGCCTGCACGTTCGCCTGACATGTCGCCCATCGAACATCTCTGGGAATATGGTTGGTCGGCGACTTGTTCGTCACGGTCCTCCAGCAACCACTGTTGATGCTTTGTGAACTCGCATACAAACCGCGTGGAGGGAGATGCTCCAGCAACATATCCAGGGCCTCTTTGATCCCATGCAACGACGTTTAGGAGCGCTGATTGCAGCACATGGGGCTTCACACCATACTTAATTCTCAAAGACAGAGATAATGTACAGTTATGTAATCCTAATCAACTGTGTGTTGTCAAGTACCGAATCGGTGGTATAAAGTTCATTTCAATCACATGTATCCTTCTTGGTGTTACATTTTCCACAGACGTTAGTGTATTTCGTTTTTTTGGCCGTCCCTTAGTTTTGGAACAATAACTTTTGCTTAAGACTAACTTCAAACAAACGCTTTGTTTCTGTAAGTTTCCTTCTATCAATTTTTGGCAAAAGATTAAGTTTATTTTATTTCAGATACAAAATGAGATTTAAATAAAATTTGATAAGTACTTATGCAAAATTTATGAAACCGAATTAAGCCGAACTTTTCTATCCACCACATTATGTGTAACTGTGTTTACGTTGAACAGTTTTTTTTTTTATGTCGACTGTGACTGGCAACATTGAACGCCAATACTGTAGGAACCTGTTGTGCGATAAGTATCTACATACATCTGAAAATTTTGTAAGTTTACTGATCTGTAGGAGAGAATTCGCAGTGCGCTGTGTATTCGGTCTTGTGTGGTTTGTCCACTGACCACAACATTTCTCAGTCTCTAGTTGTCAGCATTCGTCTATCGAAATCTGCTGTAACATGAATGTCTGCAGTACATCCGTAAATAGTTAATCCCTGTTCAAAAATGCACTGCCCATTCATGTTTAGACGAGTAATTATTTAACATAATAACTAATATCATAATACAGTGTATATTATTTTCATTAGTTTAACCTGTGCAATTGAATCTCCGCTCATATAACTGAATCAGTAGCAATCTGGCTTAATTCTGTGTGGCCGAAGCGAACATTAGAATGAGATTGGACTGGAGCATCAGCTCGAGTGCGTAGAAGAGATTGATTTCCAATATGGCGCAGTTTTATTCCCGTTTGGTTGGGTGTATAGTAAAATGAAACTGTATTAATTTGAAAGAGAAAAAAAAATGGTTGGCAAGAAAAATTGTGTGTATAATCATTTTTCCAAATTACGCTGTAACTGCTGGAAAAACTTCATGCACAGTGGTGAACTTTAATACTAAGCTCCTGACAGCGGCAGAACCTGTGCTTTGTAGAGATTGGACTGCCAACACCACACGCCTACCTCTAAGTAGTAGGCTACATTATCCGTCTTTGCACTCACGGCAACCAGACGTCTCAGACATATTTTCGGAATTACACCCACGATTCGCAGCTGGTGCGATGTTAAACTCATTCATGCCTGAACAGCTGGAAGCTGTCAGACTCAGATCAGAACGCAAGTGGGGCGTACGAATCCAGGCCAGGATTCGATTCCGCCTCCTCCAAGTACCCTCGCCCGTGATCCCTTAATTGAGGTAAACTCGCTCAGCGCTCTTTCCAACCGGTCTGCATTCCCCACTTGCATCCTTCTGGAAGGACATGCTCTCAGAATTCCAGCTGGACGACTCTTAAGAAACAGCCGATTGCATCACTGCTATAGAAACAGCACCTCGAATGAACTATTGCTGGTTCAACATTAAATGAGTACTTCTGAAATTAAATTTTCAAAAATAACCCTTAATTTCAACTGTGTTTATTTTAACACTCATCGGCATGTATGCAGTAATGTTCAGAAAATTCATTGGAGTGAGTTAAGAGATTTGTGCGGCCCTCAACAGCGAGATCTTGAGGGCCAATGAGGGTGATCGAGGTGAAAATAGGGCGGCGTCGGAATGAAGGGGTGGGAGAAACGGGAAAACCTCGGGAAAACCCGCTGACCAGCGTCATCGTCCAGCACGATTCCCATATGCGAAAACCCGGTGGTGACCCGGCCGGGGATTGAACACGGTTCGCCTTGGTGGGAGGCGAGCAGACTAACCCAAATTCATTGGACCTCCGTTCACCATATAAGTCATTTACGACTTTGAACCAGCAGTTTGCATTTGCAGTTTAAACAGAAAACTGTGTGTTAAACAGAAAAAAAAACTATATGTCAACGAAAACGTAATTCGTATCCTTAAATAAAATCACATGCACCATCGAAAAAATGGTATTGTTAAAACTTAAATGTCAACCTTATCCTAAGATAATGGCAACCTTCATACACACACACACACACACACACATCTATGCACCTTCATGTGCAGCACCTGTAATCGGTTACACATGAGTGACGTTAGCTGCGACAGTAGGCGCATTACAAAAAGGCATTCGCCAAGCCTGGCGTCGTATTCTGTACAGCCAGTGTGCATTTTCTTCACATACTTTTCTCTTGGGCAGTGAGCCACCTGGTAACTCAGAAAACCAGTTGGTGCAAAACGTTCTTGAGGTGTGTGTGTGTATATGTTTGCTCTGGCCGTAGTCAACCCAATGAAAATAGCAAATCCGATTGACGGCAATGACTCGAAGAGCCGTGTGGTCGAATCGAACAGGAGTTTAAGTTTTTATTGTGACAGTAGCCGTTGAAAAATGGTCTCTTCTTGAGTAAAGTCTATTCGCTGTTTCTTCACACTTTTTGAACCAAACCTTTGGAAAAAAAAAAACCCATGCATGACGTGTTTGGTTGCTTTCCAAATATGTCATGTATCACAAGCGTTTTATACCTCTGTTAACATACAAGGATATTATATTTCGTTAAATTGAAATTTTGCCAATATTTTATTTAAAAATTATATTTAATTTATGATAAATATTTATAAAAACAGTGAGAAAACATGTCCGTTGGTAGCGCCTAGTAAGAAATAGTTCTTGTTAAAATATTATTACAACCGAGTGCGCATCAATTCGGTGCGTTGTCCTTTGGTGTAATTTTCTTGACTTATTTAAGCTTAGTTTGTACGAGGCGGAGGAATATCCTTGAAGTATAACATTGGCAGCGCTTCAGAAAAGTGTGAAGTAACCGTGAATGGATTATATGTAGAGTTGAGTTGACGGTTTTTTGCCTACGCTTAAGATGATCATGTACAAAATATTCGCTGTGAAATTGTAGTTCACGTGTATCTCAATAAATAAATGTTCCGACTGGCTTTTAACTTTTTTAATGTAGTCAAAGAGAAAAAAAAATCGTGCGTTGGCAGAAAAATAATTTGCACTTTTAGAGCTTGCCGCGCAAATTCCTACAGAGTTACGGGATAAAAGTGCAAACATGCGTCTATGGTTAAATCTGTGCCCTTTCATAGATTTTATCCCATTGTTTGAGAGGTGGTGTGAAAAGTACAACACAACTACGAAAACACTGCAAGTCAGTTAAACGTCTTGCTCGTAGGGGCGGTGGGGCGCTAGCCGCACGTGCTAGTGTCGCCCGTATCGCTCCCTCGTTTCTGGGCGTCGAACACGCAGAACTGTTTAAGGTACATAGGGACCTTAACGTAGAGGTCTTGGGCGCCGGTGAAGGCGAAGTGGCGAGGGTGAGGGTTGAGCAGCGGGCGAATGCAAGCGCAGGAGGAAACGGGAGTGGCCCGAGAAAACCCGCCGTCCAACCCCGAAAACGTCCGTCACGTTTTCCACGTGCGAATTTCCGGTAGTAACCCCGCCAGGAGTCGAACCCGTTTCGCCTTGGTGGGAGGCGAGTAGACTAACTACCTATTTCACCACCGTGGCAACTGGAAAGCGTAGAATACTGTGGTATAGATTTGTACATAGATATTGCACTTCTCATAAGAAATTAACGTAAAGACTGTTCACAATAAAGTGAGCACTTTTCAAATTAACCTTAGAAAAAATCACTGCCCCTTTCTGCATAATGTTTTAACGGGTGCACTGAGTGACATGCATCCTGTAAAGTTGGTAATGATGGATGGAAAGTAATTCCATATCTTAACGTCGAATAAAAAGGTTACAGTAAGGTAGCAATTTGTGATAACTTAAATTATATCTTTCGCTTCCTGTTTTTTAATGTATCGAATTGTAAAAATATGCAGATTTGTAAAATGTCTATTTTATAATTTTTTACACTTTCACATAACCGACCCATGAATAAATTGATGAGGCCCATGGTAAGGATAATTTTACGTAAGGCGGGAGAACACACAACGTGCATACAAGCAGATCTTAAGCAGTGCTTTCAAAAGTGCTCATTTTACCGTGAACAGCGTATATAGGCATATCTATAGACACTGCTATTTCATACCAATCTGGACAACAGCACAGTATTAATATTGCTAGTTATTTACCAGTGTTATCTGATCGACGCATGAAAAAAGAGAAGTACTTGGCAATATAAGTTTCTACATGTTTCTGGAGGATATCCAAATGGACAGAAAGAACAAACTGAGCAGGAGTTGAACTGCGAGCAAAACATAACAGAGAGTTAAGGGATGTAAAAATTTCAGAGACGTCAAGGACAGTCTCATTAGAGCTCACAAATAACCGTTGGTAAATAAGCCTCCAATTCGGAAAAACAAAAGAGTACGAATGCGCTGTTTAAGCTTAGTCAGCTAAAATGCCGAGCGTCAAATAAACTGGCGGATGTTTTTTATACCACAAATGACCAACGTTTTTGCTGGCACACAGAAAACACCGGTAATATTCTGCATAGGCCACAACCATTTTGCAGAGCTTCAGTAATAAACGTTCGAAATCGGCTCGATAGTTTTGTTCTACACCCGGCTCACCGTTAATTTAATACGTTTTTTTTCTTTTCAACCTTTGAAAAAAAAATCCATACTAGGAAATGCATATATTTTAAAGCATAGACTAATTGTTATGGTTTATATTAAGTTGGCAGCAATGAATGAAAAATAGTCCAATGTTTCAGGTTGTTATTAGAAGTATGTGCCTAGTAACTAAATTTGTAAACACTAAATTAATTTCACTTGGATAATTTTTTGTACACATGGGTTAAAATTTGTCACAGTAGTCACATATTTTATGTTCCTGTCATGGTTTATCTAGATACGAATATGAAAAAAGTAATCAGATACATAGACATGTAAATTTTTACATGTAGCGAAAGAATACAGAATAATGGTAATGTAGATTCAAGTAGTAGAGCTTTCAAAAGTATTAAACCGCAAACAGGATACATCAAGCTTATCAAAAAGTATACGGACGTGAATCACACTTTGATTTCTTTGATCACGTTATAAAATGTTATTCACCTATGACATTTCCGTAGATGTGCACTGTCGATGAAAATATTGCACGCTTTTTCAGTGCCTCGAGCATAAAGGCGATGAGGCATCTGTTGTACGTGTTTGTGTCACCTCTAGTGATTCCCATACTTCTAGCCCTTGGACACACAGAATACCACACACTAAATGATCACTTTGAAAAGGTCACCTTGCAGAACGGAAGTTGAGGTCATCTGCGGAAATGCTACAAGTCGTGCCAGGCGTCAGAATAATGTAATCGCCCTCACATTTCGAACCCGCGGTATCTTGTCTTGCAACAAGTAAGGTGACACTACGATAAAGGCTATTTACGATAAAGTGAGCACTTTCGAAATCAACCTTGCGCCCGGTAAAGTTGGTAACGAAGGATTGGTAGAAATTCCTTACCTTAACGTAGAATAAAAACTTTTAGGTAACCATTTCTAATAACTTAAATTATTTCTTTCACTTTTTTTTATGCATCGAAGTGAAAAATCATCTGATTTGTAAAACGTTTACTTTTCTAAAAATTTCACAATTTCACTTGACCGACGCATAAATAAAGTGATGAGACCCATGACAATGTTAATCCTACATAAGGTGGAAGAATACACAACGTGCATGCAAGTAGATCTTATGCATGGCTTTCAAAAGTGCTCATTTTACCGTGAATAGCGTATGTACACTTTTTGGTACGCCTTGTTATTAGTACTAAAATTCTCTTTTTAGTTTGGTTAATTTTGGTATTGGGTGTTCAAGGTAAACTGGGCACTTTTGAAAGCCTTGCTTAAGTATTAATATTACACTCCACCATGTGTAAAATTAACATAGTCATGGTCTGGTCACTTGATTCGTGCGTTGGTCAAAGGAAACCGAGCAATTATTATAAAAGTTAATATCTTATTTATAATTAGTACACCTATTTGCATTTTTAAGAAAAGCAGAGAGCAAAATAAATATTTCAAGTTATCACAAATATTTACCGAACACTTGTGACATTTTTCAAAGATTGTTTTGAAAAATGCTCACTCTATCGTAGCTTTCAATCATCGTAACAAACAAGATCTTGGTTAAGCCCCTAAGGAGTCGTGTTGTACAGAGAACCATCATGATTCTGAACATTTTGGTTGTTTACAGGTTTTGTAAAAAATCTATGAAAGTTTTTTATTTTTTATGTGCGTCCTCATTTTAAAGTTTAAGACAACCTGCAGAAGGCAAATAAAATAATATTTCTAGTTCAGAGTTCGGAACATGACGTCAGACGTCCTAAAGAGCTCAAGTACTGTCAACACTGGCAAGGACATCTTCAAGACTTTATGTTCGAGTCTGGTCCAATTTCGTATTTTTCATTCACGTTTTCATGGAACCTCCAATTCATCCAAATATCTTTTTTTTTGTAGGGGCACCTGGTTTTCGTGAAAATTTTCAAGACAAGTTGTGTTCCAAAACACTTTAGTTCAGAACTACTTTCGTGATTGCATCATTTGAATTGTCACGCGTCATCACGGACGCGAATAACGGACGATCATTACCGGAGAAACTTAATTCTGCTTAGCTTACTCGCGTAATAGACTCTCTTCACACAAAGGCAGGTGGCCAATAGCCAAGTGTTCACATAGGATATTTAAATTTTTGTTGTCATAATGTCGAAGTTACTGTGGGTAATGCCATCTTATATGTACACATACTCAATCATAATAATTCGTTTTATCAGATTGGTGCACATAAAAATTTGACCCTTGAATTTTCTTAGAACACGTGAATTAAATTTGTACTATAGAGAGAATTTTGAAGACTATATCCGGAAAAAAATACTTTTAAAAAAGGAACAAGAATTTTTGTAGTGTATAACACTAGGTTTTCTTGCCCCTTCACTATTGTGTACAGTGTAAAAACACTTCTACAGTTTGTAACGTAATCTAATTTATGGTGTAAATGCACAGGGCATAAAATTGCAATAAATTAGGAGCCCGTCATATGAGCACTGAAATAAAAATATTGTAGTCATTACAATATTATTTCGTCAGTATAAAACGTGCCAGTACTTCGTTTTGACAAAATAATTTTAGCAAATAACTTCTACATATCACAATTTTTTTAAGGCCACAATCCTTCATTTCTACAGCTTTTGCGAGAGTTAATTATTTGTACCCAAATGGAAGCTGATATTCTAAAATCCTTACAATTTTGTTACAAATTGTTTTTATTATATAGTCTAAATTTTTTTTACAAAAAAATGGTGTATAATTTTATCCAATTAATTAATTAACAAAAATTTTGTGTATTTAATAATTAGTTTATATTTAAAGAAAATTTTGTGTTGAAAAAATTAGACTACATCATAAAAACAGTTTATAAGTAAATCGTGAGAAGATTTTACAATATCGGTTCCCGTGCGGGTATAAAAAATTAATTCTCGCAAAAGCTGTAGAAATGAAGGATCGTGGCCTCCTACCTAAACAATTAGTTTTGATCATTAATTTTATAAACTAGCTTTTGCTACGTATTACTGATAACTGTCACTAATAACTTAGTACCACATTTACCGTTTGGTTCGAGTGTCAAAAGAAGATCACACACAGTCAGATAAATTTCCAAAATTAAACTATTTAGATTATTTTTAGAGCAGTGAGTGTTAATCGATTTCTATTTTTAGCCATTCAGAAGCAGGTACTTTACAGGTTAACTTACGTGATTCGCCCGCAGGTAAATAAATCTTAAGTTTAAATCTGAATTAATTTACAAACACGAAAAACAAAGTGATTGAATTTTGAAATATATAAAAATATTCACGAAACAGTTCCACAAAAATTAACTGAGCGCATTAATACAGTTTTTAATACAGCACAGGCTATATATATGTTTTTTTTTTTTTTTAATTTTGCAACACATTCATATTATAGCGTTGAGAGCGAGAGTATTAAGAAACGACTTATCTCCGGACAAGAGGAAAATCCGAACTGGCCATCTCCCTCGAAACACTTGGGGAAACTTTTCAGCCCCTGAGTTGTACAAATTGCCCGAAGATTGTATGGGAAGAAGAATTAGGGAGGGAGAGGTTGGAAAATGGTCAAGGAGGGGGAAGGGATTAGAACGGAAGAGAGAACGAACTGGACTGGTTGCTGATAACGCGAGACCTCGCGAAGACCTTGTTGGAAACGAAGTCTTTCTGAAACTTAAAGGCTGAGAAATGGTTTCCCGAACTCTCCCCCTACAATCCTTACCCGAATTCCCCCCCCCCCCTTCTCGTCACCCACCAACACCAATTCTCCACTTCACCGGACCCTGCGAAGATAAAATAATCCTGCGTGGGCGAACAAAGTTTGCGGTCGATTTGTGGAGTTGCTAACGTCGCGCGGGGTTCCTAACGTGAGTAACATTGTGGCGGCTTTATCGCGGCGGCAATTAACGACCCCAACGGGCGGTCGAAAACGTGCGGGAACTTAGTAAGGAAGCCATAGGAAGGTCAAGTGAAACTAATAAAACAGCTCGCTCCGAGAACGAAAGTTGTAGGAGGTGTAAGACGTTTCACTATTGCCCTCTTCTCTATTATATATATATATATATAATCTAAGTGCTTACACGTTAATTTTAAAAGAATTACGTTATAATCGATTTTAATTAAATGCCCTCATTACTGTATTAAAGAATAATTAACATCGACATTCCCCGTACATCCTGTGTTAAAGTCTGTATTACAATAATGATAATAATTAATCCTTCAGCTGTTACGATGCCACAGGTATTGTATTTCAATAACTTCCATTATTTCTTGTTAACGCATTCTCTTAAGAATGCGATGGAGCTGCGCGTCCAAGATCGAGAAGCGAAGGAGCGATACGGGCGACACTTCACACGCACGCCTAGTGCCTTATCGCTCCTACGCGCGAGGCGTGCAGTGTTCTCGTCGTAACGCTGTGCTGTGTAAATTATATATGTAACAGTGGAACTTTATTACACGCGATGAAAGCCCACAGATTAAACTGCGCAAGTGACTTTGTACTTTATTCTTTCCGCTTAAGGAAACTGCGTAGGTAAGCTTTGAAAATTAGATATTTGACCTTTTTACGATTTTTTTCCTCCAAGAATACACTTAATATGAGATAAGTAAAAAAATAAGGACATAGATAATTGTTTTTTTTTTTTTTCTTTTCTGACAAAAATTCGTATTTGCAGAACATTTATTTACCGAGATACGCGTATCCGCGCAAACAACTATTTCACAAAAAACGCTGGGGTCATCCTCTCTTAATGTTGGTTGCCCAGTCCGGGGAAGAAGGGGCGTGGCTTCTACGCAATAGTATAGTAAGCTTACTTTAAAAAAATCACTGGCGTCTGTACCAAACCCCAGGAACCAGAATAGACAAGTGTACAGAAGTGAAATGCCATTGCGGTTCTTCTGATGTCGGCGTACCCATTCGCTTATTGGCCGCGCGTAGCTATGGAACGGACCACGTGTCTCATTGGCTATACCATTAACGGTTACGTACAACTTTTCTGAACCCCTTCTGAAGTTCTATTTTAACGATATCCCTCCGCCTCGTGCAAACAAAGCTTAACCGTATCTATAAAATTACGCCAAAAGGACAATGCACTGCAGTCCTACGCAATCCATTTAATAGTAATTTGGAGAATAACAACGTATTAGGCATTAACAACACACGTATTTTCTATCTGGTTTTATTTATAGGAATGATGCATGAATTATTATAATTTTTAGATAACATCTAAGTAAATGTTCGATTTAATCGATAATAGGATAATTTTATGTTAACAGAAGCATAAAATGCTTGTATTACAGGACATATTTAGGAAACCACCAAACATATCATATATGGGGTAATTTTTCAAATATTTGATACAAAAAGTGTGAATAAACCGCGAGTAGACTATACAGCGTGTTGCGCGCGAATCCATGTTCGCTAGGCTGCCGGCTGACCAGTATAATGCCAGCTGTTGATTGGCGAACAGCGTAGCTCCATGTTGCTGGCCACAAAGATCTCAGTCAGAGTTCAGGTGGGTTTACGATTGATTTAACAGAATAATTACTCCGTGTGATTAAGATATAATTCAATGTATTCAAAGGTATTAGTTTATGACTGTCGTGTGCGGGGCTTGACGGGTGGTATGCAATCTTGGTGTGACTTTAGAGATCGTTGTATTTTATATCTTAGGTACATGTCAAGACGAAGTAGCCACTCAGAGCCCAGTGACATTTTTTTTCAGCGGGAAACTGTATTTACATCTTGTATTTAGTTCATGTCATATTGTGAAATCGTAAGAAAGTGACTATTTTAATGTAATCTTTATTTAAAGAACTTTTCATGGTTATATTTTCTTTCTTGAAAGAGGTTATCGAATTCAATTTAACAAACCTTTTAAGATTTATTGTTGTAAATGCCAACTCTTGACATCGACTTTCCCTTCTGTAAGATATCGCAAGTTTTTCAAAACGATCACACAACCAGTAACCACAAATAATCAAATACGTGTAAATAATCTCCACTCTAGTCCATATTTCCAGGTTATGTCAGTTGTTTCGTCTCCTACGATTCTGATTTGCTAGGCTTAACCGTTGCTAATTCAATCATAAACTGCAAATCATCTTACTGTTCATTTTCCGTGTGCTCATCGGGTCTTTAAGTACAATGCTTAATTCTTCAGTCTTTAATCGTAACCCACCTTTACTGTTAGCTATAGGCTGTTCACGGTAAAGTGAACACTTCTGAAATCAACCGTTGAAAAAATTCACTATCCCTAACTGCGTGTATTTTTAAGAGGCACACGTATTAGCATTCACCCAGTGAAGTTGGTAGCGATGGAGAAAAAGTAGTTCCATATTTCAACGTTTTATTAAAAGTGTTTGGTAACACTTGTCAATATTATAATGATTTATTTTTCTTTCTGATTCTTAAATACGTATAAATGTACAGACTATAAAATTCATAAAATATTTACTTTTATAATAATGTTACACTTTCCCTTTACTGACGCGTGAATAAAGTGATCAAGTCCGCGGCAATGTTGATTTTGCATATGGCGGAACGATACACAATGTGCTCACAAGTAGATTTTAAACAGGGCTTTCAAAAGTGCTCATTGTACCGTGATCAACCTATAACCCTAATTGTATTTAAGACTTGGTCTCAAGCGCCATCTTTAATTTTCCATTTATGTGTTATAACTTTATTTTCAATTAACTTTCTGAATATTTATTATTTATAGTGCATTTACATTTCACAATTGCCTTCCAATATAGTCACCATATGTTATCCACGCTTTATCTGGTATTCATGAAACGGTATGTATCCATTCATAATTTAAAAAATTAATAATGCACTAATTACGTTATAGTTACTTGACAGAAGTTCAGAACATAGATTTGTTCTACAGCGTAATGTACATATATTGCCAGAGAGCCACAGTTGTATAGTTTCAAAATAACTATCCCTAAACAACTGACATAAACTAGAAACCACTAATTTTTCATGGCGCGTGTGACTGAGCCACATGAATCCATTCTGGGCATTCAATGTATCACTTTTTTGACTATGATCTGTGATCTCCGGAACGACAGTTGTTCTACTAATAGTCACCTAGACGTTAGAAAAAGAGGCGTTATTTAACAGTAGCGACAGTCGTTAACACGACAAATACTACTGCACACATCTCCTTCGTCACAATAAGTTCCAAAAAGATCACGTATTTGATTACTTCGTGAACAGATTTCACAGTTGTCACAGTCACACTCAAGCAGATGATACTTGTTCATTGACTGCTGCCCTATGTAAGAAGTTAACTTGAGTCCTACGAGGGCCGTCACATAGTATGCGGTCAAGTTATAAAGCGACTCAAATGATTAGGCCCTTTTAGCTTGACTTGTACTTGCACACTTTTATCTTTTAATTTTCTTTATAACATGTCAGGGCTACTAGCGAAGGTTTCAAACATGCACGTTTCCATACCAGTTCACCAGTTCATCGCCTTAAGCTCCTGTCACGCTGTCAAATATTTCCCGCCAAACTGCTTCCAATAAGTTTGATCAAATAATTTTGAAGGTCGTGACGTCACTGAAACATCATTATCGCAGCCGTGTTTGCCTGTAAAAGTTTGACGGCTCATTTCGGAAATTGGACGGGTTCTAAAAATTTCTTGAAAGTTTGATGGGCTCAGCCAATCAGAATCGAGCATGACAAAAAACCACCCATTTCCGACATCGCGTAACTTTATAATAGCGAACAACTGATGGAAATGAAATGAAGTTATATAGAAGCTCTTTGAGCATGAATATTATTAGAAGTGATTAATTCACGATAATATTAAGAACTTTGAGTTATCAAATTTCATTGAGCAAGAAATACCTGTGATAAATAAATTTTAGATTTGGTAAAGGAGTTAAACATTCGTTACAATTGCTCCTGTACAGGAACGCATGGAAACCCAACAGTATTATTTCACTTCGAAAAATATTTTCATATGAACATTCAGACAAGATCCTCCCAATAAAAAAAATAATAACATTGTGACACATTTAAAATACATTCGAGATAATTTGATCCAATTTGTTGAATGGAAAAAAATGCATGATCGTACTTTGTCTTCAAGTTGTATTAACAAATATAATTGAATACGAAAATCTGACAATGTGACAGGGGCTTTATAGCTATGATAAGGCATGTGATATACGTGGACAGGAGGCCCTTAGCGCTCCTGTAAGCTTCGGACAACATGGTAGGTTGTCGCCTTTAAGGCTATCGTCTACCTGTCACTACATTCGCGTTCGAGGCACAAGGACAAGAGAGCGATAAGGGTGAGACTGCCACCCGCATCAAGTGCGCCATCGCCACTACGCACGGAGCTCTAGACTGGCGTGCAGTGATTTCGTCATGCAGTTCGTACGCATGTGACTTCAAGAGGTGACGCTAGCATTTCTATCGATGGGTAGTCAGTAACGCAGTTCAACAAAGGCTCCTACTGTAGGTTCGCTCCTGTACGGGTAGTATGTAAAACACGGCCGTTTTTAAAGTTGTAGGAGGGCTTCAGAATAATATTTATAGCACGTGCATTTCCTTAAAAATACTATTCTATCGTTGTCTGGATGTTGTTTACGTTATGCATATTGGGGACACGTTTAAAAGTTCCATCAAGACCCAGTAAGTCAAGCATACCACAAAAGTAAATTATATAAATACAATTTATTTCTCGTTACAGGCTATTCACGGTAAAGTGAGCACTTTTTAGAGCCCTCTCAATTGGAATAATAGTTAGTAAATATATTTTCTTGTAGCATTAGAAGTTAACGTCCAAATGCGATGGAATACACACAATGTGTTTATTACATACATGGCAACATTTATTTTGAAATGTGGTCAGAGGATAAAAAGTGGCGGAAAGAAAAAAACGTAACTAGGCCTTCAAAAGTGCTCTCTTAACCGTGAACAGCCTATACATTTCTGTATTCTTAAGTATCCCATGCCGAAGCGGTATGTCTCGTTTTTAATTGAAAATATTGGAATGTTTTTCTTCCTGACTTTACAACTAAAATCCAAGATGGCGGGGACTGATATTCCTTATGCCGAAATCACATAGCCCCAACCAACACAGCACGACGCGACCAAAAAACGATACCACGACACATTTCAATGTGACTAGTTGAATTTACAGCACGACCGACACTACGCTCTTGGCATTTAACATGCCTATTTAGGAGGCGCTGATAGGCTACGTTAGTTTCGAAGGCGGTGAACAAGAGGGAAATTTGTAATACGTAATGCTGACAAATTGGTATCGCTAATGCATACAAAGGAAAAATTATAATTTTTATGAGTTAGATACAAAAGTTTTTTTATTTTTTATTATTTATTTTATTTATTTATTTATTTTAAGCGGCGTATTTACCATTGTAGGGAAAGCTTGTAATAAAATTTCATTTTGCAATGTAGTACATTCTGTGCGTCGTGCCGCACGACACGACGAAGAATAGAAGTCATTTATAATCAAAATTGCTGGTCGGATGACAGAATCGGTCGGGCTTACGACGATATATCTTGTGTTTCATTGGCTGGTGGCCGTCGTGTCGTGCGCATCGGGGCTATGTAATTCCGGCATTAAGAGCCTGTTGTCATCCCTTGGAGACGGCCGTCGCCACCGTGACGGGCCGTAAAGCGGCTCGCCGGACTCAGAACCCCCCCCCCCCCCCCCCCCCCGCACAACTGGCCAGCGGCCAGCGCCACAGCTGTCCGCTTCCCACAGCTACCCGGCCACAGAGCAGCACGAGCTACATAGGCCAAACCATCCCGCCCGTCTCCACCGCGACTCCTGTCGCGCTCCCCGCCTCGCTCCCGGCTCTGACGTTTATTCTATAGGCTCTTCACGGTAAAGTGAGCACTTCTGAAGCCCTCGCATTGGGAATAAGAGTCAAAAAATATTTTTTATTGTAGCCTATGACGTTAACTTCCGAGTGCGGTGGAATATACACACTGTGTTTATTACTTACATGGCAGTATTTTTTAAAGGGTGTTTATAAAGGATAAAAAATGACTGAAAGGTAAAAGTAACAATGGTCTCAAAAGTGCTCACTTTACGGTGAACAGACTATACACGAGTTGGGAAGTTCGGTGCTTTTTGTTTGGCGACTAAAATTTTTTGTCACTAGGTAAGCGATAGGATCGCAGTTGTATCGGATTTTTCTATGTTCTACGTTTTAAAAAAATAACTGAAAAAATCATTAATCAAATACAAAATAACTACGTAACAAAGTAAAATATTTTACTTTTGTTATTTACTTAGCTTACAATTTCTAATTAAAAGTGACCTCTTTGGAACACTGCACACCTAGCGGAGAAAATTTTCCCGATGCTAAACTCTTCTATAAGAAAATTCGTCTTGGTTTTAACCTGAGTAGAAGTAACCTTGTGGCGGCTATCTGAAATCAGCATTCGAAGAAAAGAAATGGCCCCTACCCGTAACTGACTAAAGTACTTTTGCCACGAGGAGAGAAAATAGGGTAGAGTGCGTGTGCGAAAACAAAAACCTCACGATTTTTGTTATTACTCGAATAGACTTCACAGTTGTCTGTACACTCGAGCAGATGTTTTCTTGCTCATCGGCTAATGGCCCTATAAGAAGTTATCGTATATTCGCGGTCTCTTCACACTTTCTGAATTCAATTTTTGAAAAACCACCCTCGTAGCTATGACTTATTCGATTCTTTCCTAAATATTCCATGTATCATAAGCTTTTTATACGTCTGTTAACATAGAAGTACCATATTTTGGTTATACGAAATTTTTGCGTATCATTTATCTATATATTACAATATTTAATTAATGATTAATGTTAATAAAAATCAGTGGTAAAACAGGTGTGTTGATAATACCTGGTTAAAAATTTTCCAATGTAAAATATTACTACACTAAAGTGCGGGCGAATTTGGTGCGTTGCCCCTTCGGCGAATTTTTCTAGACCCGATTAAACTCTGTTTACATGAGGCAGAGGAATACCATGCAAGTAGAACTTTCTGAAGCCCTGCTGGAGTTCTACTTTAAGGATATTCCTCCGCCTCGTGCAAACGAAGCTTAACAAAGTCCATAAAATCACGTCTAAGGGACAATGCACAGCATTGTTGCGCACTCAGTGTAATAATATTTCTCACAAGAGATATTAATTACTAGGCATTACATCTGTCTTATCACAGTTAAATTCAAATAGATTATAAGTGTACTTCAAGGCGTGTCAGGTAACATGCGGTCCAGTGTATAAAACTGCTCAGTTGCCACCCTTCGTGTTCAACTTCTGGACTGTGAAAAAAGTGTAACAAACTATGTTAATCTGAGCAAGTGCTCCGAGATGTTTTTCTCTCCCTCTAACCTAGTTTTAAAAAGAGTAGAGTATATGCAAGTTAGTCAAAGTATTTTATCCCTATAAAATGGTGGGTGTGTCAATATAAAATTAGAACGTAAACAAAATACCTTCATCACTGTTGACCATGTCCCTTGGAAAGCTGTACTGGTCGTTGGCGAGCCAAATTGGGGACGCGCAGAAGACTGATCTCCGTCTGCCTCATTTTTAGTTTATGTGTTCGCAGCGGTACAGAACCAGTAGTCCCATGTCTTTTAAGGTTTTATTTAAAATGCATTATTTATATTGGCGACTGGCGAAATTTGCTCATTTCATTTCATACGCTTTAGAAAATTAATTGACGCAGTACTAACGTAATTATTGTTGTAACTATGTTAGTGTTGCGTGGTCGAAGTGTATCAGCTAGGACATGTTGAAAGAATACACAGTGGGCTGTGAGGCGAAGCTAAGAAAAATCTTCGAATTCGCTTAATTAACGTAAAACAAAATCTGCACTGGTACTTGCTTTTTTAGGAACGAGCATTTCAAATTCCAATGTTGCTATTTTAAACCACGTTATCTATGTGCTAATATAAACAATTAATTATTTTAGCAAAATATTGGGAAAATTCATCTGGTATTTTTCAAACGGATTTGAAGTTAGCAGAACAGCGCAGGTGGTTCGCAACTTCATGTACCTACGTTGACAACAAGTTGCATACTGTTATGTTTGCCTTACGGGTCGTACATACTATGTGGTGGAACGTAACTCTAATGGAGAACACAAAATTATTTCACTACGTCATATAATTAAAACTCTTAAAAGCTTAAATACAGTTACATTATAATTTACAACACTTTACATTTTATGTGAATACCTTAAACTGCACCGGGGAGTGCGTTACGTTAAGTTACACTATGCCTGCAATTCTTTAAACATTATCTAATAAACTTCAGTATTACCATGCCTCGAACTAAGAGTTCGCCTCCTAACAGCTGGAACACCATTACGTTTGCATTGCCGAAGGCTGATTGCTATCACGCTACGGCGGACGAAACTCCATTTGCTGGTCCATGTTGCCTCGTAGTCGGCTGGAAGTAGTTTGACATGAGCTCGACTCTTCGGCGGTTTTATATATTTCGGCCGTTTACACATTACTCCGTTTGTTTGCAAACTGCTCCTGCAGCTCGTGTCCTGATTGTTGCGGTGGTGCTTCGCTTCCGTGACCTCGCTCGCCTTGGATGTGTGCTGGTGCGTTCAATCGAGTGCCACATCCAAGGGCTTGCCCATAACACTACGACGAAGACGAGCGAAACTGGCGCGCCGTGTAGGCGCCGGACACCAATAACTCGTATGCGGGCGCCACTTGTGGTTGCTTGTTAGTATAGACTGTCCACGGCAAAATGAGCACTTTTGAAAGCCCTGCTTAAGATACACTTGTACGCACGTTTTGCATTCCTCCGCCTTAAGTAAATTAACATTGCCATGGGCTTCGTCCCTTTTTTCATCCGTCACCCAAGTGAAACTATGTAATTATTAGAAAAATAAATACATATGTTCCAAATCTTCTCATTCTTATACTCAGGCGCATTAAAAAAAACAGAGAGGTAAAGAAATAATTTCAGTTTGCACAAATGATTACTTAATACTATTTATTTGACGTTAAGATATGGAAATATTTCCCATCCATCGTTACCAACTTTACTGGTCGCATGTCACTCAGTGCGCCATTTAAAATATATGCAGGCAGGGGCAGTAACTTTTTTTTATGTTGATTTCAAAAGTACTCGCTTTATCGTGAACAGCCTTTTCATGAGTCAGACTACATGAACAGAGGGAGATGAGCAATTGTGTAGTAAAGGAATGCTGTCAGAAATGTTTGTGTTTTATTTCCCAACACCACATAAAACAGCAGTATTGGCGATGTAGGTTCTGCACGTATTTTCATGGTATGGACTATGTACAGGCGGTCCTCACATGACGCACCAGTTCCGCTCGCCTTCGTGTTATGCAACCAGCTGTGCAACTAGGTAAGTGAAGTTGCTAATTCCCGGCGCTGTTGCGCTAACTTCAGTTTACATAAAAAAAATACTAGATTAATTTTCCGAACATCTCGTTACTAGGATTTATTGTTTATATTAGCCCATAGATGCCGTGATTTCAATTGCGACATGTAGTTTAGAAACGCTTTTATAAAATTTTATTGCCTCTCTCTCTCGCTGGTGTTTTAAAACAGTTTTTTTTTTTATTAAAGTGAATTGGTGATTTAATTTCGTTTCTCCGTAACTTCTTGCACTTGAATAGCATACGTTATATATTTAAGTGAGCGAGTTCTCTATAGTAGAGTAAAGAAGAACTTGTCCCTCGTGATTGAGATAACAAAAGATAAGTTGCAGTTATTCGAGTAGGAATTATTCTGTTTGTTTTCCCAACGAGCCGCTTACAAACAGTTTCAAAACTTGACGGAGACCATACTCACTTACTACAAAGTCGTGGCTCATTTATATATTGTCATATGATTAATGCGAAGATGTAATAAATGAAATATTGTATTATTTTATTACACGTTTTGCACCATTAACAGTTACAGTTGACGTTCAACTAGACAATCATGCTGAGAAGTATCTATATAAAAATAATTGCTGATAAAATATTTAGTGCGCGGGTTAGTGCGATGAATCTGGAGGGCCTTACGTGACCCGCTGGCCGCTAATTGAACAACCAGCAACTTAGCATGGGCTGAGACTACTTACTTGACTGAAACCACATCCAGTTGTGTTGTTAACAGGTCCGTGTTTACCGGCGTCTTTATTTTAATTACGACGGTTATCGCCGACACGCTACTCAGTGAGGAATGATGTCCCAACCCTGCGATAAGCACCTCGCAGTTTTGTAAGTACGCGGTCAGCGCACTGACAAACCTCCCCCCTTAACCATGCCCAGGGAAAACGCTGTCTCAACTACAGAGCATAGCCTATTGAAGGTTTTTATTTTCACATTTTTTTAATCAAACCTTTGAAAAATCGCCCAGTTCATGACGTGATTCGGGAGGTGGGGGGCATGTTGGCTGAGTCGTTGGCCTGCTCGCCTCCCACCAAGGCGATCCGAATTCAATCCCCGGCGGGGTCACTGCGGATTTTTGCATGTGGGAATTGTGCCGGACGATGCCATTGGTCGGTGGATTTTCTCGGGGATCTCCCGTTTCCCCCACCCTTTCATTCCTGCGCTTCTCCGTACTCACCTCAATCACCCTCATCGACTCTCAAGACCTTGGTGTCAAGAGCCGTCCAAATATCTTCACTTCACATGAAGATTTGTTGTTTCCTAAATAAGTCGTGTATCATAAGCGTTTTATACTTGTGCTCACATAAAATAACGTTATTTCGTATTGAATTGAACATTTTTTTACACTTCATCTGTAAATTATATTTCATTTTTAAATAATATAAATAAAAACAGTGAGGCGGTATTGCCTATAGGGACAGGCGTATTTCGCGAAAACATTTATGACCACGCTAGTCTTCAATACTCGACATCCACAACCACAATTTCCTTTGGTTATTGGCTGTGTGTCTACGTGAGAAGACATGTTCTCATTTGACTGGGCCAATCGTAATAAATACTCCGATACTGATCGCCAATGATTCACGGACAGGCACTTGAGGCACGTGAAATTAGAAAAAATAATCATCCAACCACAAAAGTACATATGATTAAAAGTGTTTTGGATACAACTGAACTTGAAACATTTTCGCGGAAAAACACCTGTTCCTAGTAATGCCTAGTAATAGATAGTTTTTATGGATAGTATTATTAAGCTGAGTGCGTACAAATATGGTGCGTTGTCCCTATTAGTGCAATTCTCTAGACTTGGTTAAGTTTTTCTTGCACAAGGTGCGGGGATATCCTGGAAGTATAAGTTAAGCAGGGCTTCGGAAAAGGTGGAAGTAACCGTAAATTGAGTATACTTAAGTAATGGCTGTTCACGATAAAGTGAGCACTTTTGAATTCAACCTTAGAAAAAAGTCACTGCTCCTACCTGCATATATTTTAACGGGTGCACTGTGTGACATGCACCCAATAAATTTGGTAACGATGGATGGGAAGTAGTTCCATATCTGAACGTCAAATAAAAAATGTTACGTAACCATTCGTGACAACTTTATATCTTCCGCTTTCTGCTTTTTTGTATGCATCGAAGTGTAAAAATGAGCAGACTTGTGAGATATTTATTTATCTAATAATTTTACAGTTCCATATGAATGACGCATGAACAAAGTGATGAGGCCCATGGAATGCTAATTTTACATAACGCGGAAGAACTCACAACGCACATACTCGTATATCTTATGCAGAGATTTCAAAAGTGC
This sequence comes from Dryococelus australis, assembly GCA_029891345.1. Taxonomy (NCBI): domain Eukaryota; kingdom Metazoa; phylum Arthropoda; class Insecta; order Phasmatodea; family Phasmatidae; genus Dryococelus; species Dryococelus australis. The sequence continues at coordinate 105,001,274 of CM056998.1, forward strand.
TCATTTTACCGTGAACATCCTATGTACACGGCGAGTCCTTTAAAAGAGACCCCGTGGGACACGTGTGTAACGGAGCGAGGGAATGAGGAAATACAGTCCAGTATGACAACAAAATACCTAGAGTAGGTGCTGGAATTGGCCGCCATTGACCTCGAGGCAGGTGTGCAGACGACACTAAAAGTTGCGAAAGGCACGGGCGAGGACATGCTGCGGGATGGCATCGATAGCTGTCCCATGGAGCCTCTTTTAAAGGACTCACCTTGTATATAATACAGGGGTGAAAGAGCCACGCATCCTGCGAACTCCAGCCGCGCACGCCAGCAATATGGCGTCATTGACCAGCAAAACGTTGTAACGCCGTTGGTCAGTAAGTGCCTTGTAACCTCTGCACGCCAGAGCTCTAGGCCAGGCGACAGGGGGAAAATCGCAAACATTCAGCAGCCGGTCTGACACTGCGTACGTTATCAGAGCTTCGCGCAGCCAATCAGATAACGGGTACGACCACATCAAAGAAACCGCCATGCCGCACTGAAGGAAAGGAACGCCCGCCACAAACACTAACTGTTCCTCTCGACAAAACAATTTATTTTTTAGTTTGTGGCAAATGAATATTTTGTTGATGCAACCAAATATTATAGTTTAAAAAATGTTGTGTTGTGCCAAACATCCGCTATGTTGTTTTACACAAAATAAAATTTTGATTGTCTGAAACAATTAATTTTTTGCAGAGAAAAAAAAATTTGTCTTGTGATAGTACTTCCACGTTTCTATCATGTAAAATTCCCACAATCTCCGTGGGGCAGCGGTGGTGTAGTGGTAAGACTGCTTGACTACCACCAAGGAGAACCAGGTTGGATTCCCGGCTGGGTCGCCTCCGGATTTCCGTATGTGGGAATAGAGCAGGACGATGTCGCAGGTCAACGGAGTTTCTCGGGGATCTCCCGTTTCCCTCGCGCTTCCATTCCGGCGCTGCTACATACTCACCTCACTTCACACTCGTTCGCTCTCAATACACTCGTTTTTAGAGCCGCCCAAATCTATTCACTCACGTTCACTCATAATTTCCGTTATGCCTCATGTTGAGTCAAAATACGCAGTTAAGTAACAACAGTCAATGACACAAACCGATATTTGAACGCAACTACTACTACCATGTAAAATATTATTGATATGGTACTAATATCTTAGAGACCCGATTATTTCGCGGATTGATTTGGCAGCAGGCTAGACTTGACAGTCCTCTACACACTCGAGACACTGTCGTTTGCTTATTGGTTGCTGCGATCAAGTGAGGTGAGGCCCTTGTACAGCACTGTTAAATACTTACACAACTGCTTCCTGGTTACTACTGGCTCACAGTTAAACGGGGCGTGTCTAAAGAACTACGGTCCAATCACAGTAGTAGTAGAAAAGGACAAGTGTTTGAAGTCTACCTCGTACCGAACGAATTCGTGAAATACTCCGGGCTCTACTAATAACTTAACCCCTACACAGATATATTCCATTTTATGTATTTTATATTAGTTTTCACTTGAAACGATGTCGTCGAGATCCTCTAAAGCAGTACTACGCTTTACCAGCTGTATAAAATATACTACTGTTATTGTCCATTTAATATAAGTGAGGTAAAATCTGACAGACAATGTGACTAACCGATACTCTAAGTAAACAGTAAATGCTCTCGTTTGTAAAGTATTGTATCAGCTGACCAACTGCTGCAGGATCCGTGTTGTTAAGTTGGTTATTCTGATGATGGCTTTGAAAGACAATAGTACTCAGAACTAAAAGTTGTAATTTGAAATCTTAATTATACTTTAAAAAATGTATGGTTTAAATTATGGTTTAAACCAACATTAACGTTTCTTGGCTATTAGTGACTGTACTTTAAAAACATGTTTAGCATTTATGACAGAGGATGTCGACACGTAGGAACAGTAACGTTTCCAGCCAATGGCTAGCCAATGTTTATGTTTCCAGCCCGGTGAAGGCCGTTGTGCGTGTGCTTTTTTTTCTCATCGTGTTTATTATACGAATATCTTGTTGGTATTGTTGGGATATTTAATCGGTAGTAAATAGTTTTTTTTAATTTGCTTTATTCAAGCATAGTTGCTTGTAGGTACCGTTGAAGTGCGTTTTCTTGAGTGAAATATAATGTTAATCAGCACGTGATTACCGCCTCTTTAAAACTACTTGTTCCGCAATTTTCTTTACTGCCTTTCACAATGAATTGACGCGAATATAATTTACGTTTATACGTTTAAGTTTATGTGTATCAGGAAATGTACGTAGTGTTGAATTTACTGAATGATTGTACAGATAAATTATATAATGCTAGTGGCGAAGAAACGTGGTTTTAGTGAAGTAAACTCGCAAGGATTGCCATAGAAAAACACGTGTTCGAGATATTGCAAATTTTACAAACAGTAAGTTTGCGTGTTTTGTAAATTTATTTGTAAACCGGTAATATAAATATTGAAATGCACGTAGCCTGAAAAAGTATCACTTTCCACACTTCTGTAGTGAGTGATTAATATTCGTTTACTTGTCTATACTGTAAATTCAATAAGTGTAGGGTTAACTTCGGTTAAAAAGCGTGCGTGTATATATTGCTGTATCTGTACGAATACGAACAGCGACGTATGTATCGCGTTTTGTTTTTTCATTAAAGTTAAAATTTTCTAAGTCAAATCATTTAAATCTCATTTACATACAAGAAAAATTTCCCACTGCTCCATCGAAAAAATATGCTACTTAAAATGCCACACACATGTAAGAACATCAAAATAATGCCGTCACACGAAAGACGGTTAAACTAAAGGCCCCCCGCACTGTTTCCTTTTTCTCTCTTAATAAAATAAACAGAATCCCAACTAACTTAACTCTGTAATTAAAAAATAAAACAGGTTGGAACGCCAACCTAGTTATAATATCCTACATTAATTACTGGACGGAAATTAGCTATCAATGCCTGCCATGATAGGGAACACGAGGGAGGAAAATGCAACTTTGCTTCGGACTCAAACATTTGTTTTACAAACGTCTCTTTCTTCAGTGACAAAACAGCTGCAGTGAAAGGATACATCGTGGCCGTGCTACTTTTCTGGAACTGTCAAAATTTACCCCACTTATGTGAAATGGACAATATCCTATTGTCACATAAATATTGTAACCGAAAGCTCTATCTGTATTTTCGAATAGACCCCACATCATTCGATAATTCTACAGTCAACCAAACGAAAGCTGGTGACGTAACAATTGCAATTTGTTGATCCAGAAAATAAGTGTATTAACGAGGCCAGCTTGTTCCGGTCGACCAAATATTTGCTCAGTTCCAAACGAACTAGTTATTTGATTACATCTTGATCTATAATACACTTCAGGCGGCCATGTAATTGCTTACCAAATACTCGTGAAATAATCGTGTGTACTAAATCCGTGCAGATGATGTCGATACAATCGAAAGTTTTTCAGCTCAACACACTATTTTTAAATGCATTAATTCGTTCAAAGGAATGTTCACGGTTTCATTCACTGTGGTCAAGGTCGCAAAAAGGCAGTAATAACTGAAATCTTATATACGTATAGCCAGCAATACCAATATTTAAGCTGTATCAACCAAGTGTTACACGTTTGCGGCAACGAAATAAAAACAAACAAAAAAAAATGGTTTCGACAGTAAAATATTAAATCATCCCTATATAGCCTAAGAGCAATTAATATGTTTGCGCCAAGCCAATTTTGTTAAACTCAACAAAACTTTTTCTCTCTGTGTATCAATACAGTGGCCATTGCTAACAAAAATTATTCTAACACCATAATTGATTTTTTTTTTTTTTAAGTTTCAGAAATTTTACGTGTATATATATATATATTTATTTTTATTTATATATATATATATATATATATAGTGTTACTCTGTGGCTCTGTAAAACAACGTTTCTTACTTCTGACTTTTCTCAAACCATCTCTTTCAAAGATATATTTTTTTTAAAGCATATGAGAATCGTTTATCTTTAAGAATAACTAGGAAAAAGCATTCTTATTCAGTCTGTATTTGCGATATCAAGTTCCCCCCTTTGCCTCTTTTTTTACGACTCTTTGTAACTTGTGAACATAGCCAGCTTCCGCGCCAAGATTCGCAGTACTTTTATTTCTCACACTTATATCAGTTGCCGGGACAGCTGCCAAGACCGCTCCTCTGAAAATTCTCATCCCGCACCCCTCCCCCTCCCTCGCCAACATCTAACACCACTTTCGCCAACTTCCTCTTTTCGTTCTCTCATTCCAGCCCCGTTCTATACAATACGCAGCCATCTTCCAGGAATTATCTGCCGGCACAGGCATTTGAAGAGGGTGTCGAAGATATCCCGTAACACCACCCTAGGTACACCATAAGGCACTAATTAATTGTTTAAATTAAATCTGATTCAATTTTCTGTGTGTTAATTATATTCAATTAATATTAAAACGAAAGGGCGTTAGAAGAATTAAAAGACTTACAACAATTACAGGAAATTAAATAATTTGAGAAAACGCTTAATGGAATTATTGCGAATAAAATTGAATTATGACAATCTAGATTGGTGCAGGATATATATATATATATATATATATATATGTGTGTGTGTGTGTGTGTGTGTGTGTGTGTGTATGTGTGTGTGTGTACACTGGTTTTAAACACCTCGAATTGAAATTGCATGGTTGATAATAACTTACACAGTTTATTGCAAAAGTGACCGATTATATAAATTCAGTTTACACTCGAAGAGTGCTACATACCTCTATGTACAGTTCACTTCCATGTTCTCTTTTGAGTTAAAACCAAGCGTGTCGAAAGTACATAGTCGTTAATGATTTCAACATTTTCTACGAGATATTCATAGGACACTATAAATTCGAGGTGCATGGGCTCTGCTAGTGGTTGCTTGTTACTACGTTTGTCTCAAACTACATGAACGATGGGTAGTTAGCAATTAAGTAGTAAAGACTGTCAGAAGTGAGAGCGTTTTATTTTCAATAACACACAAACAGCAGATATGGTTACCTACGCACAGGTGGGGCTCGCATGACGCAGCAGTTACGTTCGCCTTCGCGGTACGCAACTTGTTGTGAACGCATGTACGCGAAGTTGCGGACTCCCGGCGCTGTTTTGCTCACTTCAATTTCACTTTAAAAATACTAGACCAATTTTTCGAACGTTTTGCTATCAGGATACAACCACTCCCATAGATGGAGTGGTTGGAATTTCTACACGTAGTTACACGCATACATAAAACTATTCTTTGGAGCTAATTTGTCTGTACTGGACAAAGATACAATACAAACACTAGATGGATGACTATAAACTGAAAAACAACATTGCATGTTAAACGGTGTAACCGTTATAAAAAAAACAGCAAAACGCTCATCCTAGCTTCCACGATTCACACACAAGATTTGTAATGCATAATTCGGTCACTAAAGCGACTGCTAGTGTTTCGTGATTATTCTAGAGCAGCTTCCACTCGTAGAGGAAGTAACAGCGTGGAGAGTACAAGCGACAGGCGCGGCAGCTTTTTTCCCCCCTAAGTGTCAATATTATGTGGATTTTGCCTATAACTGTTAGCGCCATAACTATAGTCTGTTTGCAGTTTCTTCACCCTTTTTGAATCAAGCCTTTGAAAATTCTCTCCATGTATGACGTGTTTAATTATTTCCAGCATATGCCATATATCACAAGCGTTTTATACTTGTGTTCATAAAAGTTAATTTATTTTTCTGTTAAATTGAAATGTTATTCACATTTCATATATAAATTATAATGGTTCATTAATAAATAATTTGAATAAAAACACTTTTTTTTTCTAACGGATAGTAAGACATATTTCTCATGCAAAATATTATTAGAAGTGAGTGCGCACGAATTTGGTGCGTTGTTCTTGGTGTAATTTTCCAGACTTAGTTAAGCTGAGTTTGTACGAGGCGGAGGAATATCCTGGAAGTAGAACTTTTCCAGTGCTTCAGAAAAGTCTGAAGTAACCGTGGATGGATTATACTATCTGGCGAATTTACGTGGAGCGGGTGAAGCCGCCTAGCGGAGAGGCCCACCGCAACCTGATACCGTTAGTCTTCGTATAATCAGTTGCGCGTCTGCCGATGAGCGATGAATGTTGTTGTAACAGTTCGTATACAGCTGGACCGTCACTAATATGTGCTGCTGCCTGGCCGGGCCGTGCCGGCTGGCTAAGCGTAGGCATCTAGGGAAACGAGCTACCAGAACTCAGCCCACCTTTCAAAGTTGGACACACTATTAACACGATGTTCACATAAATGCATGCTTTCAAATTGTTGTGCATTTTCTCAGATTAAGTTTTAGATCGTCTGATTCACTCCTGTGCACGTCATGAAATATCTTTATAAAAATTATGTTTAAGGCCACTATAACACAGGACATAGAACTTCTTAAATGCAAACATGTTGATTCTGTACATGGTTGCATAGGCTCCGAATTCATTTCTCTAACGATTAGTTTTACTTCGAAAGTAAATTGGTTGTGTAAGTGCGTAAGAACGAATTTTACTATGTATTGCGCTGCGTTTGATTCTAATGAAGTAAACGAACAGTTTTATTAATACGGTTGGAACTGACGGGATTTTCTGCTTCTCTTCATATAACTAAAAAGTTACGTCCCACAACTATAATTTATACTTTGTACGATTACAAAGAAAACAAGTTAGGTGTATCTTTTTCTAGTTTTCGGAAACCAATACGGTAAAATCAATAAATGCCAATGCTAGATAAATATTTCGGCCAACTTATTGAACAAATGTTTGCCAGAGTGGCATTTATATTGCCTTATAATTACACTTTTTTTTCCTGATGAAATATTTATACAGGTTTATCGCGAAATAAATTTCTCGACCAAAATGCATCGCTCCGCCAAAATATTTTTTTCCAAAGATTGTTTAAAGTTATGTATGCCTTTTTCAACCATTCTTTGATTTTTCAGTATTGGCTTCAGAAAACATATAAAAAGCAACTAAGTTACTAACGTGCAGATACGTACTGCAAAGAAGGAAATTAATGGCGTCAAAAGTACTTACGAATTTCATATATCAACTGACACTCCGGAACCAATGGAAAGGATTTCAATATATCAATATCACAGTAAGCAACAAATTATAAAATAGTTTTTGTGTCAACAGCCAACCAATGGCGTTGTCTAGGGAAAAGCACTGTCTGTAATGGTGCTAGGTTCTGGACTTGCATCGACACTGACATCGACAATGATTTCACCGATTCTGCTACAAGTCGAACGAGCATACTCGAAATATCATGTCAAGAGGTTAACAAGTTTACTATTAACTTACATCGCACACGCTCTTAAGTGACGGCATACATTGACTGGTGACACTTGAGACTAACAGTTACTCTTAGCCCTGAGTCTATGATCACGTGTTTCTGATCCCACACGCCGCTTCAGAGATCATGAGACCTTAAACACATAGCGAAGGAGTGAAGCTGTTCATTGCAGTTTTCAAGCAAATCTCATCTTTGGCATGGATCCAGCTCCGAGCTATCCATCTCGAATCTGGCAACAGGATCTTCGGTGATCGCCAGATAAACGCGCGAACGGCCCTAGTAGGCCTACTTCGTAAATCTCTCTTTGCAGGTAATGCAATCGTCAGCTAACGTGATGTCGCGCCGGACCTACAATTTGACGCGTACCGAATGTCTATATTTTTTTGCGCCAAAGTATACTTGTACACAGGCGTACATAATATGAGACATTACTGTAGCAGCCCAAATTTAGTGACCGGACAGGAATTAGGAAACGTCATGAATTCCTTTGGTAACAGGTTAAACTTAAACGATTGCACATTCATGTCACTTTCACAACTGGACCGTATTTGGCTTGACACGACTAGGAGTTGAGTTGAGTTGAGTGATTTTGACGGCTCTTAACAACGAGGTCTTGAGAGCCGATGAAGGTGAAGTGAGGTGAGCAGAGCTGGAATGCAAGATCAGTCACCAGTCATACTCAAATGCGGAGAAAAATGAGTCCTTGGATTTTTTTTTACCCGTTTGGTACGTGGCCACACTGGGAGAATCCTGCATCCATCCCATCCCCCGCCCCGCCACGGAGAGAATACCCCACCGGCAACAGCGGGAGCAGATGTGTCCCTCTTCCCTCCCCCCTCCGCAGCTGCTCCCGCAGGAACTTTCCGCCAAGTTTCTACACATGTAATATTCGCCAGCCCTTTCCCAATCTGCCGCCATTGTTCCGGGCTGAGGGCTGTTGGAGGGTGGCGCGGAGCCGGCTGGCCCACAGCCAAAAAACCCTCGTCGACGGGGACCCTCCAGCGCCGTGATGAAGGGAGAGAGAAATGAATCGCCACCCTCCTCACGAAGGGGTTGCCAACTTGATAAATTTATCACCCGATCTGGTGTTTTCAGAAAATTATCTGGTGGCCCAATTTAATTTTTTTTTTTTCGGTAAAAATCTAGTACGTTAAGGCTTCCACCTACCTGAAGGTTTTTCCGCGTTTGAGGCCGATAAAGGTGAGACTGCCACGCGTGTCATGTGCGCCATCGCCTCTAAGCGCAAGGCTCAGGACTGGCGAGCAAGTGTTCTCGTCACCCTGCGTGTACTTATGAAACTTTGAGCTGTGACCCTACTATTTTGATGGTGGGAAGTCTGGAGCAAGGTTCAATGCAGTGCCTTTGAGTAACTTTGGACCTTTTTGACGCCTACATTTTGCAATTTAGCGCTTTGGAAAAGTCGATTTTAGCCGTTTTGGAATACTTTAAAATGGTGTCTCCAAGGGACGTGACGTCTTCAAAGTAGTCAGCAACCCTCATCTGAAGTGTGTTCTTTTCGTAGATCAACACATTGGACGCCCATTTAACATCTTCGAGGATAACAAAGAGCCTGTTTCAAACAACCTGCGAGGCAGTTCAAACGCCAGGCAGGCGGAAACCTTGACGTAAGGCTGATTATTGTTTTCTATAATCAGACTAGATGCTGCTCACGATAAAGTGAGCACTTATGAAATGAACCTTCGAAAAAAGTCACTATCCCTACCTGCATATATTTTAACGGGCGAACTGAGTGACATGCGCCCAGAAAGTTGGTAACGATGAACGGAAAGTAGTTCCATAAGTTAACCTCGAAAAAAAGTGTCAGGTAACTATTTGTGATAACTCAAATCATATCTTTCACTTTCTGTTGGTTTTACTGCATCGAAGTTTTAAAATGTGAAGATTTGCAAAACATTGTATTTTGTAATAATTTCACATTTGCACTTGACCGACGCTTGAATAAAATGACGAGACCCACAGCAGTGTGCAGACAATTAGATCGCAAGCAGGGCTTTCAAGAGTGCTCATTTTACCGTGAACAGCTTATACCACACTTTAGTGTCTTCGGAATTAATTTCCCTGAAATATAATATGTACACATAGAGAGAGCATGGGAATATCTTGAGATGCACGTTACATGTATTACTGTATGTAATAATCTTAGCATAGATAGTCGCATGGGCGGTCTCCTTCAGGAATAACGATACGATTTGGCCTCACTGTAAGTCAAAATTTTGGGCACTTCTGCAATGGAAAAGTACTTGAAGTATTTATTTAGTATACAGCTTGAGAGTACTGTGTGTTTGTATGCATGTCTAGCGAATACGTTTTTAAATCATTTCAGATAGGAGTTGCATCATACCGACAGTGGTAAGAAACCGTAGTGAACAATAACAAATAATATTTAAAGCTGCGAAAATGAAGGTTTTGTATCAGCGGCGTGTGGTGAACTGTTGCAAGGTAAGCTGTGTTTTGCCCTGTGCTATACCTAATCGTTTGTTAGTTTACACATCGGCCACTTTACCTTAGTAGTGCAGTTGACGTCACAGTACGTGTGCAATGGGTGCCTCGCCGCTCTCTCGTGAGTGGCCGCAATACATTATTTATCCCGGCTCTATTCTGGTTACTGGTTCCTGCTGTATGCGCCGAGTGTGTACAGCAACGAGCAAGCCCTGGCATCGAAACACTTCACCACACGCCACTGTTTTGTATATATTTGTCTAATTTTAATTTGAAATAGATTCAGGTTACAATCTGGTGGATTTCTGATGAACTTTGCGTTTTGATTTAGAATAGTTCTCTCACAAAAGTTGGCAGCTGCAACTCCCGCTCGCCGCTGGAGTCGAGCCAGCGTGGGATCAGGACCAGCGTCACTACGGGCTCCTACATCCGGCTGTGTGGAGTTGCGTTCGCTGCCAGCCAGGAAAACAAAACCTGCTTTAGTGCGCGCCGGATCTCTTCCGCCAAGTCTCGAGGGCTGTACTTCCGCACAAATGAGCCGTGAAGGTCCCCCGCGCATGACGTCACGTTCCGCCCAAACGGCTGGCGGGAGATTCATTTGCTCCGCACGGTAAACAAGCCCCCCCCCCCCCTCCAACCTTCTTTAGACCACGTGCTTCTTTCTTCTTTTCGCTTACTTACCCAGACATCTTCATATTCGCTACAAACGTACAAACCAAAGCCCTACTTTCTGAAGCTTATCAGGGTATTCAGTTTGCCGTGACCACTGAAGCGTCACTCTCACTTGACAGGGGTTGCTGGTCCAGTAGTGGTTCGAACTCAGCTCCAATATTTTTCTTGTAACAAACACGAAAGAAGTTTTCGTCTGTATACACAACTGCTTCTAGCCTCATCCTGAAACAAATACAATACCAACCCACCAAAGCATGAAATTGTTTGTGATTCTAACTATGCAATAAGGTGGTAAAACAGCCTTTCTGAAATAGCTGGTTTTACCTCAATATGGTTCCCAATTATTTTTTTTAAATTCTGGAGCGAAGTAGCCTCTTAAGACGTATTCATGGATGGCTTCGGCACTTGCAATACAGAGGGTTTGCGATACCGATGTCTTCAATATTTTTTTTATCAATTATATTTGCATTTTGTCTTCATCGATTTCTGAATTCCTACATTGTTTAAACAAAAATTCGGTTTTCTTCATACATAGTGGAATAATTGGATTAACAGCTGTGTTGAGTAAATTTCACGAGGGGAACACTGTACTAATGAAAAATATTGAACTGGGGATGATGTTACGATTGGCAATCACGTAACAGCACTAACAGTAATCGCCCTATTAACATCACATCAAAATTCAAATAATACAATGACTGCAATCGCCATGTGTGCATACGAATGACACAGTTAACAGTAACAATAATGACCTGGTTAAGTAGTGAAATGATTGCGCCTTAACGATTCGATGGTGAATTTCTGAAAAGGGTTATTACTGTACGAAACGGCATGATTCCCGTAAGGAACCCGCAATTGAAACTTTAACGATAAAATCGCCGTTGTCGCAGACCGTTTTTGCCAACGTTGGCTCGCGGCAATTATGTTCGTCGCACGTACTGAGGCGAACTGCGTTCACTGCCCCACACCCGCTCCCTCCTCCACGCCACAAGCGAGCGATGTGTGGACACTTTCCGGGGGCAGATGTCGCCCCCTGCCCCTCTCCCGTTATGGATGACTGGTAAATTCCAGCCCCCCCTCCCCTCCTACCGAAGGGCGTCTGCACACGGGTCGCTGGAGCGCAAATCTGATAGCAGGCAGCCACCTAAACGTCTCGCCATGCGGTGTTTGGGGAGAGGGTTAGCAGACTGGAGGGCAGTGGAATGCGATGCCGCATATGCAGCTAGCAGCTCCTGGACAATTCCTCCTATTTTGGGATATCCAGGGCTTTAAAATTTTGTTCGGGGAAAGGGGGGCCGTGTTCATTTTGAAAACTGGGAAATGTTTCAGTGTCCCTTTCACAACCCTTTAATTATATTCATGAGTGTGTTATTCTGTGTAAAGTTTCCTCTACTATCTTTAATAATAAACACGTTTTAACACGTTTACAACGATTTTTTTTCTCTGATTGTAAGCAGTAATTATTTATTCACAGAGTTTATATTTTATATTAATGCATTTGTAGAATCAATGTGGTTTCCGTCCTTCGTTTCACACCAACGCAGATTTGATAAAAATTACAGATGATATCGACATTGCATGGACAGCAAATAAATTACCATACTTATACTTTTCGAACACTCCCTCGCATTTTGCTACGTAAACTAAGACTTTTAGTTTTGAAATTATGTTGATACATTAACTTTTCCAAAAGAGCATCCCTGTGGGCAAAAGCGTACCTAAAGAGCGTCACGTTTTCGTCATCTCTAACGTTTGAATTTAGTTATGCCTATCTCTAACTAGTGGACTGCAATGTGTCTCTGTGCTGGGTCCCCTTCCATTATTCTTCTTTAGTAAGTATTTACTGGATCGTCTCTTTCTCTGCAAACTTTGCACACTCTAACATCGAAATAGTTCAAATGTATCCAAATCAGAGAGTTTGACAGCAGATCTGTTGAAACTGCTCCACTTGAATCAGTAAAATTCCACTACTGATCAATACAGTTGCTTGTATTCGCCGATTACGCAGTCATTTCTACCGATTCCCGGTGAATAGCACTGGCCTGGCCGCGAAACCTCAGCGCGTTCCACTGATTCACCAGTAGGCAACAGCTCATTGATTGAAGATTCTGTAAAATAACTCTTCTGATTTAAATCACTGATTCCGCCTTAAGAGTCTACACTGTCTTCAAATCGACACTGCCTCATCAGCTTGTTACGTTTTAAATATTTTATACTTGGGTCTAGGGACTATGGAATGTTTATACTATTATGAGGGAAGTACTGAAGTTAATTGTGAAGATAGAGAAGGTATTTAATTGAACTACAATGATATTAATTAGATATAATTTATTGGCAAAGGAGGTCCTACTCAATTACAATATATGAATAACGCGAATGATACAGTCGCCGTAGGCTGTGTCAAGTCGGAAGGCGACGAGCGGCCCGCCAAACTGCATGGTGACGGCTACATCTCGACGTGGCTCCACAAACAGACAGGCGGACAGACGGACCCCATACAAAGTGTTAAAGGCTGTTCACGGTAATGTGAGCATTTTGAAATCAACCTTATAAAAAAGTCGCTGCTCCTACCTGCAAGTAATTTTAATGGGCGCACTGAGTGACATTCGCCTAGTTAAGTTGGTCACGATGGAGATAAAGTAGTTCCATATTGCTACGTCGAATAAACCGTTTGTGACGACTTAAATTATTTATTTCGCTTAATTTTATTAATGTATTGAAGTGTGAAAATAAGCATGTTTGAAAAATATTTCCTTTTCAAACAATTTCACAATTTCACTGGACCGATGCATAAATAAAGTGATGAGGCCCATTGCAATGCTAATTTCACATAAAGCGTAAGACTACACAACGTTTATGCAAGTAGATCTTAAGCAGGGCTTTCAAAGGTGCTCATTTTACCGTGAACAGCGTATACCAAGTATTACATAGTTTTTGGTGGCGTAATTATCCCAATACCGCGCCGACGGGAGGGGAGCTCCGCTGACGCTTTGGTGATATGTTTTATAAACTATTATTGTTGTAACGTGTATTTGATCCTTCGCCTGGCCTGGATACCAACGCGTCCCTGCTGTTCGTTAGGCTTGTCCGCCTTTACTGAATCATAACAATGTGTACACCATCCTGTCGCCTTACCATTGAACAGTAACAACCTAAATTCGATTTGCAATGTTTGGCAGTTCCAAGAGAAAATAGCGAGAAGCCTAGTGCTCTACTCGTGTAGCGAAGGGCGAGTTGCAGTTAAAGTTTGGTCAAATTTGACGACCACAAAAATTTCACTTATAAAAAAACCAGCTCAATTTGTAAACTACAGCGACGACTTTTAATCCCCAATTGAGTAGCGCTTGCAACTTTCGTGGTTCAGCCGTGGGATTTCCGACAATCCCTGGAGAGTTCGGAACAAATAATAAAGACATGGCAACAGAGTTAGCGAGCCATGTAAAACGTAATCCACAAAGGAAAAAAAAAAGATCTAATTGTAAGGTTAACAGCTACTAAACAAACGGCAGCGGCTGAAGTGTACAAAGAACTGAGCGTTATAGACATGCCTTCGAATCAATTCGCGAAATTTCCGTGTCACTGAAGACGAGATATTAAAGGCTTCTTTAGTTTTCCGGCAGTGTAAAGGTATCGTTTACGACACTCGCAAATGCAGAAGACTGGCGAATTTTACTGGCGCTACGGATAATACTCCTGTGGTAATAGCGTGTCTAATGTAGAAGCTGCTTATAATGGTCACACTTGGCCGATTTGGTGACCACGCTCGAGTGTAGCTGCAGCAAAGCTACTTTGATAAATTCTTTGTCCTTGAAAACAAAACTCGCGTGGAAACAGATTCATTGTTCGGCTTATTTTTAATAGGCTGTAACAAGAACAGTACAACCCAGCAACAACAGTTTTACTTACAAAGAATATTAATTTTGATATGGCCACTTAAAAGGACACGACTAATTAAAAACCCGTGTACACAGTTAAGATCCTTTGATTGGGGAGAAATAAACTCGGCACACCAGTGCCTGATGGCCAGCCAATAACAAACGCTGTACGGTTCAGGTATGAGGTTAGAAGCAGTTGGGCACAGAAGTTGAATTTCTCTCGAAATTGTCGCGAGAAAAAATTTTGAATAGCGGCCATATGAGGCAAATACATTACGCACACACACACACATATAGATTGTTGTGTTCATGGTTATGAACACTTTTGTTACCAACCTTTGAAACATGTTACGGCCCCTAAATGCATGTATTTTAACGGGCAGTTTCAGAGGCATATGCCGAGTAAAGTTGGTAACGATGGAGCGGAACTATAGTCCCATGTCTGTAACACAATTAAGAAAAGTACACACATTACCTCGTTAATCTTTCAGGCATGAAACAGGGTGTTTTAAAATATAATAGTAAAAATAATATTTTAAAAATGTAACTTTTATACTTGCTCGGTAGTTGTCTCACTCAATCTTCTTCACATGCCAGCTGCTATACTCGTATTTGGCTTTTCAGCTGCATTCTGAATGTGGATTTTGTTCTCTCTTCTCTGGGTTTAATGTGCATAGTTTCTATTTTGTGTTACTCGATTTTAACTGTCTGAGAGCTCTCCGGGCTGTGTCAGGTTGATTGTGGGTCGAGTCACATAAACAGAAAGAACAAATAAGGGCTTTAAAGTCTATCCCGACAGCAAATGAATTCGTAGAGTTTGCATGCCTTTAAAAATTTGCCAGAAAAAAATTGTTTTTTTTATCTGGTATCGGTTTAATTGGCAACAGTTACCTCCGGACATTTTCAGTTACACCACTGCAAGTAGAAAAAAAAATGAAAATGTCGATGCTGTGGTTCAAAAAATCTCCGGTCAGATCTATTTGCCCTCGGTTGGATTTTTCCTGGCAACGTGTTTTGCACGCAACCAAGGTACACGACATTTACCTTTCGAGTTCCGGCACGTTTACGAGTTGGGAAATTTCCGATGGCAAGCCGGCTCTTACCTGCATGTACGTTAGGGCGGGAAAACTCTTACCTGCATGTAAGCTCAGGAAAACAAGGCAAATAAAAATTGCCGTATTTTATTTTCGACGGCGGAGTTTTTCTGTCGTAATCTCGAGTGGGAAAGGCTGTGCTGAAGCAATTAGCGAGAAATATCAAAATTTGTACATTAAGATCCGCGTTTCCGCCAACGTAGTCAAAAAAATCGACCTCTTCCTTTACTGTCTGCTGCTGGGCATAAGAACCAATGTTTCTTTCTTTCAGTCTTGTGCATGGGTTTGTCACAGTTGTGATACCGTGCAGACAGCGTTAGGCAGCTCTTTCACATAAGTATTGCAGTGATTTGTGCCAGACTAAAGGCTGTTCACGATAAAGTGAGCACTTTAGGAATGAAGCTTAGAAAAAAGGTCACTGTCCCTGGATGCATATACTTTAATGGGCGCGCTGAGTGACATTCGCCCAGTAAAGTTGGTAACGATAGATTGAAAGTAGTTCCATATCTTAACGTTGAATAAAAAATGCTAGGTAACCAATTGTGATAACATAAAATTATTTCTTTCGCGTTCGATGTGTTTTTTTTTTTTTTAATGCATCGTAGTCTAAAAATGAGCAGATTTGCAAAGTATTTCCTTCCTTAATAATTTCACAGTTTCATTTGACTGACACATGAATAAACTGATGAGGCGCATGGCAATGTTAATTTTATATAAGGCGGAGGAAGACACAACGTGTAAGCAAGTAGATTTTAAGCAGGGCTTTCAAAAGTGCACATTATACCGTGAACAGCCTATATCTGTATTATGGACCCATGACAGCATTCGCCTGGAGTAGTCTCGGGAAACAGTTGAAAAACCTAAATCAGGATGGCCGGGCCGGGATTAGAAACCTGATTTACCATCGCGTCACCTCGCTCGATGGCTAACAAAATAAAGCATGATTACGTCAGTAATGTAAAACTTTACTCAGAAAATGCTGCTAAAATAAATCCACTCTGATATGAGAAAAATATATGGCTTGTGCTTATCTGGACGTGAGTTGATGCTTTCATTTGCATCTTAGTGTCGGTTTAGCCTGCAAGATTAACGTAATTCTGTTTCCGATCGACAAATTTCAGAGGCGTATTCCGGTTTCCCCTCAATGTTTCAAAAGTTGTTTGCAAAAAGTTCAATGCATAGTAAAATTGCAAAGCTCTGTAATAACCGCGTTTAGGATTCTTGTACTAGCATACTCGCGTGTGGCAAATGCAAATATCCAGTGCTAGTATTCTAAAATATTTTATTACGAGTCAAAAAATTTTAATAAAATGTTTGACAGTTTTTGAAAATGTCAACTATCGATCGGCAGATTATAACTGACGTGTATATTAAAACTGGGTATATGTATATATATATATATAATCAATAAATATCAATTTATCAATTACTCAGGTGCCGCTTCCTAAAGCAACTTTCATCCTGCATGTGTGTGTGTGTGCATATATATATATATATATATATATATATATATATATATATATATATATATATATATATATATATAACGAGGTAAAGAGATAATTTAAGTCCTAATTGTCTGGAGTACGTGTTAAGTTATAATTTTTATGGCCCTGGTCACTAATAAGTATACACGTACGTTAGACCTGTAGCCTAAGAAGCCCCACAATGCAGAGTGAGTCGTGTGAGATAAATCTTAAACGTTTAACATAAATATTTCACATTCTAAAAGTAAACATACCTACGGTTCATGTGCTGCAAAGTATCGTCAGTATAAACAGCATTCTCAAAAGGAGTGAAAAGGTTTGGCTTTGTTGTTGTGGTAGATATGATTAGAATTAAAATCACTAGTAGGGCATGAGGAGTGGGGCAGGAGGTTTGTCATAGGGACACGTGCTTTTTGCTCCTTACAATTTTTCTTCTTTTTTTTTTTTCTTCTTTTTTTTTTTTTTTGGTTGAATGTTAAAAGGTACTGTTGTTTCGGTTGCACGTTTTCTCGCCGACTCGCGGAGACGCAGCATGCCAATACAGTTTGTAATCGTGTCTCGCTCGTGTGTTTGGAACAGCGCGTGACTCGAGGATAAACAGCCAGCAACAGCCGTGTTTGATGGACGACGAAGGAGGTTAACAGCTACGGCATAATGCCGAATGACATCCTCCGCATGTTGCACGCGACGCGTATGCTTCTCATCAACGAAGCATCCATGCACACAAACAAGACTGGGGGCTGCACCGTTACCAAGGCACTACCAGCATGTTGAAGATTTGATCGTGATCTCACCTTGATTATGTAATACAGTACAGCGTCTTTAAGATAGAGTTTTATTTGTTAACCACCCGCTTAAATTGCATCAAATATTTATTTAGCAAATGCTCTAGTTATGCCGAATTTGCGAACATACGTATAGATAAGGCTGTTAACGATAAAATGAGCACTTTGAAAGCCATGCTTAAGATCTATTTGTATGTAAGTTGTGTGTTATACCGCTTAATGTAAAATTAACGCTGCCATGGACCTTGACACTTTATTCAAGTTCCGGTCAAGTGAAACTATAAAATTATTAGAAAAGTAAATATTTTACAAATCTGCTAATTCTTACATTTGGATGCAGTAAAAATAACGGAAAGCGAAAGATATAATTTAAGTCAGCACAGATGTTTACCTAACACTTTCTGTTCGACGTTAAGTCATGTAACTACTTTCCATCCATGATTACCAACTTTACTGAGCGCATGCTACTAAGTAAGTAGGAACAGTGACATTTTTCTACGGTATATTTCAAAAGTGCTGACTTTATCGTGAACAGCCTTTATAAGTTTGTATTCTAATCCTGTGTATAAAGTCGTAAGAGGAATTGGGAGATGAAATATGGTTATATAGGAAACTTGTAGGTACGACAGGCGATATGAGAGTAATTGGTCATGTAGATTCTATATGTATTGTATACCCGTCTTGGAAGGTTCCAGTAGATCAAGACAAGCCACACCAAGGAAATATGGTCATATTGCTCGACAAGTATTAAACATTTCCATGACGTCAGCGCCTGCCATCTCGACACAGTTACAGGACACTCCACAACATCTCGTGTCATTCCGCACCATGCCTTGGCGACTGGCTTCATACAGACTGCGGGTTCACCATCGTATGCGTAAACTCGGTAGTATCCATTCCATCTTCGATTTTTCTCTTAAATATTCGCAACGAAAATTTTGACCAGACACAAAAAAATCAAAGCTAGACATGACGGAAAGGATTATAACGCATTTTTTTCTTTTGATTTATACAGTTTCACTTATACTTGTATTTTCCCATGTGGGATTGGCATTTTTAAATAACTAGGAAATATTTGATTACATTTACAGTGATGTGGAAAAAATCACGTAAGAAAAATAATTTCGATTTAAAAATAACATGCCAATATGTTCCTTATGCCTTGACTAGCTTGATTTTTTAATATTGACTCCAAGTAATGGAGGAAAATTCGTAATCAAAATCGAATCCTCAGGATACTTATTTTCTGAAACACGCGTGAAACACTCTAACAACGAGTGTACATAAAATATGTCGGGACCACAAACTCTTCGATTATGTACACTATCTACGAAAAAGTAATTCGGCACCTGTCCACAATGTTTGCTCGGTGGTTGTCACCCTGTTAGAATCTCGTAGGGCCACCTCTTGCGGCTATAACAGCAGCCACCCTGTCTGGCATGATCTCTACGAATGTGTGCAGGAAATCCACGGGAATTCGTCGCTATTCCTCTTGCAACCATTCCATGAGTTGAGCAATGGATTTTGGCCGCGCCAGACGAGCCCTCGCCCGGCGATCCAATTCGTCCCAAATATGTTCTATAGGGTTGATATCGGGGCTCTGGGCGGGCTAGTCCAATCAGTGAACATTGTTGTCGGCGTACCACTGCATAGTAGCCCTTTAAACATGGCACCTGGCATTGTCATACAGGAAGTAACATGGGTCTAACACTGGTCCAATCCGTAAAAACGCCACAGTGTTGGGAGCATTTCATTATCCAGGATGTTACAATAGGCCTCTGTGTTCGTGCTACCACGGACTTATACCAGTGGTCCTACGCCGAAGGCCGTGAAAAACAAGTCAACTGACGTATTGAATTACCTATCTTCACGGGGGCCCAATTACTTTTTGGTAGATAGTGTACTTCGCCACATGTATGTTGTGCCAGCTTCTCCTGGCGATCTCGAAATAGAGTTGTCAGGATCCCTCCTCTCCCCCTTGTTGGCTTAAGTGGCTGTGTCATTGTTGAATTCGATTACAATCAAGAAGTAGGAGTGAATTATTCACCGTAAGTAATGATTGCCAGGCACTCAGGGCGACCATCGCCTCTGGGGAGGCTCGGAAATGCCGACTCCTGGCGAATTCACTTGTCCCGGAATGGATGCCGCGAGATGAGAGAAAGTGGGTTGAAGTGAAGGTTCCCGAGGGGCGTAAAGGGAGAGGAGATTCCCGAGCGTCGAGTTAAATAGCTTTGTCTCGTATCGGTGAACTTACGAATTAGACCCGACGGTCAGGAGTGGTTGGAAGGGAACACCCCCGGGGGAGGGGGGTGTACGAGGGATCGTTTCACGCTCTCTGCTCTCCCGGGACATAAATATGGATACGGCGTTATTTCAACCCGCCCTTACCGTAATTACTTCGCCTCGTTTTTTTTTTTTCTCCTCTGTTCTAACGCTTGTTTTCATTCCCCACGGTCGGCTCAACATGGCCACTGCGGTTAATTGAACTTCTTGGAGATTCCCGCTTTGTTTCCTCCGTCAGTTGTGTATCCATCCGTAAGATTTCTCGTCGTCATGGAACTAACTAGTGGTATCCATGCATCATATGAGTGATATTTTTAAAACTGTTAGCAACATAAATATGTTTTAATTACGCCAGTAGTTACTCCAGCGGTTACAACACAAAATATATTGCTAAAGGCTGTTCACGTTAAAGCGAACACTTTTGAAATTAACCTTGGAAAAAAGCCGCTGCTCCTGCCTAAATATATTTTAAAGGGCGTGCGGAGTGGCATGAGCCAGGGGAAGTTCGCAATGATGGATGGAAAGTAATTCCGAATCTTAACGTCGAATAAAGATGTTAGGTCACCATCTGTGCTGACTTAAATTATTTATTTTGATTTCTGATATTTTAATGCTCGAAGTATGAAAATGACCAGAATCGTAACATATTTACGTATCTTATAATTCCGGATTTTCACCTGACCGACGCATGAATGAAGTGATTAGGCCCATGCCAATGTTAATTTTACATAAGGTGGAAAAATACACAACGTGCATACAAGTAAATTTCAAGCAGAGCTCTCAGGAGTATTATTTTTACCGTTAACTGCCTATATAGGCTATTTACGGTCAAATGAGCACTTTTCGAAGCCCTTAGTAGTATATACTTGTATGCACGTTGTGTATTCTTCCGCCTTATGTAAGATTGACATTGATATGTACTTCATCACTTTATTCATGTTTCGGGCAAGTGAAGCTGTGAAATTATTAGAAAATTAAATATTTTACCAATTTGGTAATGTTTACACTTCAAAACATTAACAAAATAGAAAGCGAAAGAAATTGTTTTAAGTTATCAGAAACGGTTACCTAACACGTTTTATGCGACATTAAGATATGGAACTACTTTGCATACATCGTTATCAACTTTACTGGGCACATGTCATTCAGTGCGCCCGTTAAAATATATGCAGGCAGGGGCAGTGACTTTTTTCGAAGGTTCTTTTCAAAAGTTCTCACTTTGTCGTGAACAGCCTTTAGTAGTTCTTCGTTTACCCCGCTCAGTCGTCGTGTTCACGTTCGATGGCTAGAGCCCCGATTATTTCGCGGATTGATTTGGAAGCAGTCTAGACTTGACAGTCCTCTACACACTCGAGACTCTATCGTTTGCGGATTGGTTGCTGCGATCATGTGGGGCCTTTGTACAGGACTGCTCGACACTCACCCACGCTACTGCTTCCTGGTTGCTAGTGGCTCACAGTATAACGGGGCGTGTCTAAATAACTACGGTCCAATCACAGTAGTAGTAGAAAAGGACATGTGTTTGAAGACCACTTCGGTACCGATCGAATTCGCGAAATACTCGGGGCTCTATCGATGGCATGTTGCACGTGAAGAATACTTACTGCCGACACTGTATGCAGCAAGTACTCCACCAGCGCCCTGGTTTTCGGGCGTCCTCCTTGCCAGTAACCCTGTTTTGCGATGGTTTCTGCACCGCCCGTTTGTGAAAGGTTAACGCCGATAATTCCGGCCACGCTGCGCCATCGTTTACTGGTTGCGACTAGCACGCTTGACGCGAGTACAGTGCACACCAGAACAATTACACTTTTGCAACAGTTGAACGCATAAATTAATTCGGAATCGGACGGGTTAAGGGCAGGCAGAAACTTCTCAACTCCGAACCCTAAATCCCTGGCAACATTAGATTAGATATGCCGGAATCAAAATCGATCATTTATGGTCAATTTCAAAAGGGTCCTATAGGAGTTCCGTGTTCTGACTTGTTCGGTTCAAAGATAATATTTATTGTGCTCATGGTAATGTTAGTTTCGACATCTGGAAACGGTCTCGAAGTAAGACGAAAGCAGGGTTTCAAAATGTGCTCATTTACGTCTGCTGTGAAATCTGGTCAACGAATCACAGAAATCACTCTTTTTTTTTAGATTTATATTGAAAATGGATAACGTCTCCTGGTGCAAAAGCTATATTCCTGTTATTTTCTTTTTTCAGATATTTTATGGCAGTATGTTTTTAAAGGCGCGCTGTTTGCTGTTTGGACGGGAAGATGCTCAAGCGAACTATAGTCCATTCACGGTTACTTCCAACTTTTCTGAGGCCCTGCTAAAGTTATGCTTCCAGGATATTCCTCCGCCTTGCGCAAACAAAGATGAACCGAACAAGAAAATTACATCAGTGGTATAATGCACCGCATTCGTGCGCACTCAGTGCAATAATATTTTACGAAAGAACTATTTTCTTACTAGGTATTGCCAACACACCTTTTTTCTCTCGGTTTTGATTTTTATTAGTTATGAATTAAATATTACACTTTATAAATAAAATATAACTAAAACTTTAATCTACCCAAAAAAATAAGGTACGTTTATGTTAACACAAGTATAGAACGCTTGTGATACAAGACATGTTTAGGAAACAACCAATAACGTCATACAAGGGTGATTTTTCAAAGGTTTGATTTGAAAAGTGTGAAGAAACCGCGAATAGACTATAGGTAGGGTTAGGAAAAATTCGCAAATTCATCCCAGGACAAGATAGATTTCAAACGCGGATACACTGAAGTCTCCTTCGCAATTGGATCAGAATTTATTGGACACGCACTGGACGACTCCGCATCAATAGCCGACTTGGAAATAAACAAGAAGCGAATCCCGTACTGTCAAATGTGGGGTAACACTTGGTTAGCAGCCAATGAACAAACATCTGAAGTTCGACTGTACAAAGGTTTGTGGAGTCTAGTATGCAGGTCATTAAACTCGCGAAATTTTCCTATCCCTAATTATAGGAAATATTTCACAGCCTGCAGTGACCTGTCAGTCTCAACGCCCGTGTACAGAGCTTCGTGAGGCCAGTAAGCGGCCGAATAGCTTCTCGCCAAAAAGATTGCATACGCCGTTTTGCTTACGTGTACTTGTATTTTCTATGGCCGGCCTCTTGTCGCAATTGAGCAGTACGCAGAAGCGAGAAAGCTCGAGGGTCTTTTAGACGTAAACGCTCCTGCGCGACGCTTTGCAAACGGACCGTCTGATTGGCTACTGCAGGTTCTGAAAAGATTCCTATTGGCCGGGCCACCGTCGGGCAGCCCGTCTCCAAGGCATCGTAAATGAACGACGCCCACATTTTTTTCTGGTAAGTAATGCCATTTTCGTGGTGCGAGAAGCCCTGGTTCGTGAAAACGGCCGTAGTTTCGCTTCTGCATTCCTAGATATCATTTGGCAGGGCAGACGGGCTTTTTAGGTTGCTCAATTGTCTAGAAGTATATTCTAAATATTTATAATATTTCATACAATTGTTATATATCAATTTATAGCGTGACAAAGTGCAGTAAAGAAGATTTTAATTTTTTGGAAAACCATTAAACAGCATTATAAAATATTTGAATTTAAACTTTTTCCGAACAAATTTCGAAATTATACATTTGTAAGGAAATGAAAACATTCTGTAATGTCACCAGAACAGCATAAATTAATTTAATGGAAATCTATGACGTGGTTCGTCTGTAATTTCATTTCAAAGATTCGCAATTAAGTCAAAATTAAGTAACTATACTATACGTAAAAACATACACGCAGACTGGCGAAATGTTGGATTTCAATTTTATTGATTCATAAAAGAGTTGCAGATGAGATAATTAGATTTCTTTGGTTCAAAATTCTATGTTAAAATCCTCATAATAGCACTAATAAATTATTCAAATCTTACATTTACGTTGACTTTCTATGATCTTCAAATCGCACCTGATATATTGCAAAGCTGCAAAAGTGACTCAAATTCTGGGGGAAGAGTTTCAAACATCTGAACACTCTGATGTCACCCCACTCAACGAAGAAGCGAGAAGGAAGAGTTCATTGCCGAGGGCTGGGGGAGGGGGTGCATTAGAGAAGGGGTGCAAACCCGCAGGCCAACAAATCCCAGGATTACGCAGCAAGGACAGTGCGAGAGGGAGACAATAATGGGGTAATGCCACTTTTGGGCGGCAGCCGTCCGACCGGATTATCACTCCGAATGACACGTTGGAGCTCAAGAGCGGGTTTAAATATTCATTTCCACTGACACGTACCCATGCACTGCTTGCAGGAGGACTGAAATTTTTTTAAAGATGACGTGCAGTACAACACGACAAACTTTAAAAAAAAAAAAAAAGAACTTTAGGTTTTTTCTAGTTTAGAAGTCTATGAGGATCCCTGCCTCATTGTTCAACACTTCTTAATTTTCGGTTATCCGACCATGTGTGCACTTGAAAGGAACTGATTTATCCTTACATCGATATATGCTCGCTTACGCCATTGAAACAATGAACCATGTAGTTCATGGTGTCCTATGTATTGACAGCAGTTACTTACGAAATTAAAACATGGTGTCAAGTGGAAATGTGGTCTGTACTTTTTCAGTTAGAGTTTTAAAAAATATTTCTTTAATAACCGAATTAAAAAAATTAATGTAGATTTGTTAAATAATATTTTTTAAGGCAACCCAATAGTAAAATTGCCCTTTTAGTAAATTCTAAACGTTTGACATCAGTGCTTGTAAATATCAAGGTTACTGCTTATGTGGTGCCAAATTATGTCATTACGGCAGTAATGATCGACCTTTTATTCTCTTATTTGACATGTCTGTTGGCAAACGTAGGTAAAAAACTGTAATTGATACCACAAACAAATTAAGACAGTAAGACATAACATGGCGACGTCCCTATCTGTAGTGAATTGTTTGTTTATTTTTATATGTTCGTTCCTATATTAATATTTTTTCGGTTACTGTAAATATCCAATATATTTCATGTTACCCTTTGTGATTCAATTGTTTATGACGCTTGTCATGGTTTTGACGTTATTTTGACTTTTATAAGTAGAGAATCTTTCTTATTTAATTGCACTCTAAATCTGAATCGGTGAGAATTTCCCTATTTCAATCAGTTAACGATTGTAACACTTTATCTCGTAAATAATCAAGTACTGAACGGGAACACTACCCAACTGATTGAACAGTCGCTTCAGTGAATTTAACTGATGAATAAGTGAAAAAAATTCCAGTTTGACTTCACTTATTGATTCAGTCGCATTTTCCACTAATTCATCAGGCATTTTATTTAATGTTTTTCAGTGATTTTTTCTTGACTGATGGATCGGTTAAACAGCTGTAAAAATGGTCGTCAAACAACGTGTAACCAGTGACATAATAACGCGTAAACTAATAAAACCAATACGAAATACTTTCTAAAATGTGTTTCGTCTTTCAAAACACCATTTTACGAGGTAACATAAATATTCAGTCTTTCATTCCGTTTTTACGTATATTTAATTTAGTTTTCATGTAATCATCACACAGCTCTGTTTGAAGGTTTAATTGCATATAATGTGGTGAAGAGAGTGTACTCATGTACTATTCGTTTTAACAATCCTAACGTTACAAAAAAAATAAAAAACGAAAAGAAAGAGCTTACAATTTAGAAACAACACACTTTAGATGGGTGACTTAACTATAAAACATATATTTTCCTCTTCATTTCCAACGTGACTTGGCAGCAGTTCTGCCCTCGTAGCTCAGGGGCAGAGTGGCCGACTTGTAGTCGGAGGTCGGGAGTTCGCGCCCCGGTTTCTCTGTGGCAGATTTCAGTTCGCATTGTTATAAAGCCAATTTGTGGTCGACTTTATACATAAAGGGTTAGGGGCTTTATGGTTGTGAATCATGGTAGGGTCTGTAGCTAGTGGTAGAGTAAGGGGTTGATTAACTGTAAAACTATATGGAATAGAGCCGGATTATTATTCTGTTTAACAGAATATTACAATTACAAGTTTCACTGAAACATCGGGGGAGCAGTGGCGCAACTAGAACACAATTTGGGGGGGGCACACACTTAACATACTTTACGAAGACAATAAAGTACTAACTACGCACATTTGTAACATATATAAAATATTTAATTTAAATATTATATTTCTTTATATGCCAGGATGAATTTATACATTCAGTGTCGTGTTATTAACTCCACTGCCTTTTTCTTTCTAGTCTTTCTATCATATTACTAAACTCCTGTTTCTTTGTATTTCCATGTAAGCACAACATTGTAATGAACCAATAAATTAAGTTATCATCTGTTTTTATAAAATCACTTTTAAATTGCATAGGGTCGCATGCGTCTATATAATTGTTCTCTTCACAATAACCACTAACCACTAATATGAAAGGTACATTAATAATCACTTAAACAATACATATGCCGATAGAATTAATTTGAAAAAGCTATTTCCTGCATATAAAACTATTTTATTTTTCTATTCTTTTTTGTAGAGATTTTTGGTTTGGGGCGGCTGTGCCCTAGTGCCCCTCCCCCCCCCCCCCCCGCCCCTTTTAGTTGCGCCTATGCGGGGGAGTAATAATATATTGGATTTTGGTTAACTGCCTAAATTGTATCACCTACGTAACTGGGTTTATCCCACCTTAAGTTGAGTCCCGATGATGTCATGGTGGCTACGGCGATCGGCACAGCTGGTCTCTGTAGGTAGGGATTCATCGTTGCCGACGTCACGAAGAGAAAGGCAATGTCCGCCACTCAGTAGTGCGAGATGTTGGCGTCGCAACGGTGCAATTCGCCCTGATTCCTTGTTGATGGTGGGGGGAGGGTCCCTGCTTACAGCTATTTGGCACTGCACGCCCCGATTGCCGCAACTGCCAAGGTGAGCGGATGTGTTCATGCGACGACGTAAATTACAGGCGTCATTACGCCAGCAAACAGCATGTCGCGCACATGTGTACTGTGAATTTGTCATCAGATCGATCTACTACTTGAACTCATCGCACGGCGACACACACACACACACACACTCTCTCTGCCAAACGTCAAACGTCACACGCGCTATGTCCAACGCAAATGTATCGGCCAATGCAGTCAATAAAGACAACTTACTTAAAAAATAAGATAGCTCAGATGGTAAGGTAATGGTCTAAATCGAAGTGAAAATGATTGTGTGTTATCAATCGCGCCCACCTGCGGGGGTTTTTTACGTTTTTTTTAATTACGGTAAATTGGGCAAATATAAATAGCAAACTATCGTAAATATGTTTATTTCTCGTAATTATTTGGCTAAATTAATAAAAAAAACAATATTTAATTAGCCGCCGCAGTTAACCGCCACTTATTCAATCAGTGAAATGGTTTCACGTCACTTATTCGATCCGTGAAATTCTTTCACTGGAACAACCAGTGGTTTTCCGCTGATTCTAAGTGGAGCCATTTTCACTGATTAGAGTAGTTGAATTTCACTGCGAATTAGGCCCAGGTGTTTTCCACTGATTCGAATTTAGAGTACGAAAAATAAACAACAATTTTGTTGGTTTTTTACTGTATTTATTTTCTGTTTCGGTTGTCAGTGGACTTAGTTAATTTCAGTTGTCATAGTAATAATACTACATCATTGTCGTTGAACTTTAGGCTAACATAGACTGATGGTATTTACAAATAAACTGAAAACGTAACTAAATCAACGAATTGTTACATACGGAATACCAGTATTCAGTAAAATTGACATGTATGCATTTATTCTTGATCACAATAAAAATTCATTTTCTTTTTAATTAATTAGGATGCCAGGGCCCAAGGCCCTAGAAACCGCACGCTTGTTTAATAGTGTGAATCAGATATTAAGTTGCCATATATTAACATGAACATTGGGATCTCATGGCGGATGCATTTTTTGAGGACATTAGCAACGTCCCCTAGACTTTTTTTTTTTTTTTTTTTTTTAAGAATTTGACTTTTTTTTATTAGTCTCTTTTTGCCCTCAACTTTTATATTCCTATGTGTAAACATTTGGCTAATCGTTTATAGTTCTGAATTTTCACATTCCGATGTATATTATTTACCAAAATTTTATCTAATTTGAGAAAAGAAATATTACATAGTATTTTCTAGCCCTGTTCTTTCGTATATCGATGTGCAGTATTTCCTAACTTTTTCCAATTGAATTTTTCTTACCTAGTCGTTTCTTGTCGTGTACATTCATATTTCGATGTGTATATTTCTACCTGGCCGTAAACCATTCATTATTTACGACTTCGACAGAAATATAATTTCACCTAGTCACTTCTCGTCCTGAACTTTCATATTCTGATGTGTAAATTTTTACTTGAATTTTTCATCAAATTTTACAAAAATGTGTTATGGCCTATACCTAGTCGTGTATTGTCGTAAAATTTAATATTCCTATTTTTAACTTCTTACTTGACCCCATTTATCTGAATTGTATTCCAAAGATAATGAACCAAATAATTATTACAAAACACTCGAGAATGTTTCGTAAAAACCCATCAAAAATGTTTTGAGTAGGACAAATATAAAACAAACACCTGAAATCAGAAAAAATTGAAAATTAGCCACTTAAATGACTTAAAACTCCCTGAGCATTCTTGCCGATTCCCGTCTGTATTGCTCAAACAATTTAATAAATATATTTTGCAACTTGAAAATCAACACCCCTTAAAAATCATACGATTTATATATGGCACCAAAACACCGTGATAAGATGGGAATTGATGGAATTAAGGAGCGTGCCATATTAGAATGCCGTAGGTCAAGCCGCTTCGGAAACACAGCGAATCAAAAAGTAGGCCTAACCACCCTTAAAAATTCAAAAATTTTCAAAAACATCAAGGACTATGCAAAACTCCCCCTCTGAAGGTACCCTGGTGAGAAATTGCAAGTCCCTGGTACTAACGGCGTGGAAGCGGCGCGGGAATGAAAATCGGAAGCGGCAAAACGTAACCCCCTCCCCCCTTTTTTTTTTATCAACTACGGCCGGCATAGCCTATTGTTCGACTTATACGCATTGTATGTGTTGCCATTTTCCTCGAATAAAACATATTTTACACTTTATAGTTTCTAAATAATTGAATGTCAAATCAAAATATTTTCTGTTTTGTTGAACCCATAATAAGAAAATAATATTAGGTAAGTTTTACAAATGAAAGTATTTACAATGTAAACTAATGCCATGGGATACCGCTTGTCACATAGGTCATCGTCATCGCCAAATAACAGGCCATATGTATGAAATAAATGTTAAATATAAAGATGTTGTTGAATACATTTATAACAATTTTTTAAATGCAATAACTGTTATTTGGGGTTTGCATGTATGTCAAACAGTTTCCCACGGTATTAGTTTATGTTTTTTTTTTTCATTTGTACAATTTAGTTAGTATTTGTTATTATAGCTGCAGTAAAAAAAAATTGGATTTGACATTAAATTATTCTAGAAATATAAAATGTAAAAAATTTTATTCGAGGACAATGGCATCACATACAATGCTTATATGTTGAACAACGTTTGGTACGATTTTACAAAATAATTAACTTTTTGGTATCAAACACCCTTAAGGAACCGACGCTACTTTACATTTTTCAACCAAAAACTTTCGTTCTTGACTAATAGTAATATATATTGGTTGATCGCGTTAAAGTGAGCACTTTTGAGGTCCTAGTTACTTTTTCCTTTCAACCATTTCTTATCCTTTAATCAAATTTTTAAAATAAATATTGCCACGTAAGTAATAAACACAGTGTGTAGGTATATTCCACCGCACTCGAAAGTTTTCGTCTAAGGCTAAAATAAAATGCATTTATTGACTATTATTCTAAATTAGAGGGCTTTCTAAAGTGCTCACATTACCGTGAATAGCACATAGAATAAGATTCTAAGCAGTTGATATACATGTTGTTGAACGTCGCATGTAAACTTTTATATTGACACGAGGAGGTAAGATACGGAACGAGCTGAAAGTATGAATCGCTTAGGGTTTTTGAAAATTCTCAGTAATCGTTGAACACTCTATGAAGTTTTTCTTTGCTGTACAAACTGAAAGCAATTTGTTTATAATCATTATAGCGTATTGCTGCAAAGCCATTGCAGCAATACGCGTATGTTTCTCTCCTCTCCGCAGGGCTTTGGACGACGCCAGTTATTAGGGCCATTAAATGTCGCATTTTTTACATGAGTGTGGAAGGATACACGTTGGAAATCATACCATTTCGCGTTACTAAAATGGCACCGTGCCACAATTCGTTGTGTTCCACATGTTCGTGAAAAGGCCATTTGTTAATTGGTTGCTGCCAGAGTTGAAAGTGGCCGCGGTGGTGTAGTGGTTAGACTACTCGCCTCCCACCTAAGCGAACCGGGTTTGATTCTCAGCGGAGTCGATCCCGTATGTGCCACTGGTCGGGGGTTTTTTTTCGGGGATCTTACGTTTCCCCCGGCCTTTCATTCCGGCGCTACTCCATACTCACCTCAATCAACCTCATCGGCTCTCAAGACGTCGATGTCAAGATCCGTCCAAATCTCTTCACTCACTCACTTTATTGTTGGTTCAGACTCATGCAGGACGTGAGCGGAGATTCGACGACACAGTGCAAGTTAATACACAGGCGAAGCGACAGAGGTGTCAAGTAACGGGCAGAAAATTACACACTAGGTGCGGTAGGACTTTCTGAAGAGCCCCATATAACAGAGAAACCAGCTATACGCGACAGCCGGAAGCAAAGTGTCCCAGGGCGACGGGGGAGCGTACGTCCGGCTTTGACCCGCAGGGCGTCCTTGCGCGAGGCGTCCCCTCCCCAGCCCATATCGATGCCTGGCCGGGTAGCTTCCATTCACCAGGCCGCCGGGGGAGCTGAAATATTGAGTCTAACCACCCCTCTCCCTGCTCACCACAAACTACCCTTCCGGCAGCCGACCCACCTACAACAATCCCCCTCCAAGCCCTTCACACACCCCTCCACACTCGCTGGCAGGCCATCGATTTACATCCACCACCCCGCCGCGTCACAGGTACAGTCAGGTGCAGGCCAAGGTCGGCGCCAGCACCCCCTCCTCACGCTGTACCTGCCAAGCCGCTTGTTCTAGCTCCTGCCTGCCTGCTTCATCTACAACACCCATCGAAAACTGGTCTTGCTAAAACGAAAGGTATGCACAATATTTGGCTGTGATTTCCTGTCGAATACAGTAAATACTATAGATTTGCCATTTTTGCAGCGTGGATGTGAGTGTTCGCCGATAGTTAGGGGCAGTGATATTTCGCGGGAAAAATTTCGAGGCAAGCTATAGTTCAAATCACTGTGGGGTCGTTCCGTATTTTTGATTGGCTTAAGTATGTTGTGGTCCGTGTCAGCTGTTTGCATACGAATCACGAAAGTACGGTGTCGGAGTTACGAAATTCTGAGTGGCTCGGTCCAATGCGGAAACGACACTAGCAGCCAATGAAGGTATACAACAGCCGAGGTTGTGTGTGTGTGTGTGTGTGTATAGTATATTGAAGTCTACTGTGTGCTCCGATTTATTCGCGAAAAATCAATGTCCTACTGATAGTGGAATCGTTAAATCATTCTGACCCACGGTGATGTATGATCTCAGGAGATTACAAACGAGCCATTTTCTGGTGTGTGTTGAAAATGTGTCCATCCCACTTGGTTTCAAGCCATGGTGGAGTTTTTTTATACAGTAACTGTGTACTCCTAAGGCGCACTAGAATATTAACCTGTATCTGCACTTATTGGAAATTCAACTACCTTCCATTTACTGAAAAATTTGTGGGATGCACATGGGTACCAGTGGCCGAGGGATTAGAGTTCATCGTATATCAGCAGCTATCACCATTATAACAGTCACTGTGATAGTCGGAGAAATATCCATAGAGATATTGATTTTTCGCGGGTGTTTGTAACTAATCACTATCTTTCAACGTACTGGGTGTGTGTCTATATATATATATATATATATATATATATATATATATATATATATATATATATGTGTGTGTGTGTGTGTGTGTGTTTGCGTGCGTGCGTGTGGCAGGTTTTCCTTCTGTTATTATCTGTACTCTCTGTGCGTGTACAAATGTTTCTCTATTTATTTGTCTGCAAACAGGTAATCTCAATCACAAATATATCATACATTCATAATTAGAGCAAGATGTATACGTTTTATCTTTGAAGTTATTACGATGATGGGATTGTCCTGAGTCAATTGCCGACCATGGGACTAAATAAACACACACAGATAGAGAAAGAGGTAGAGGGAGATATATATATATATATATATATAGAGGGGGAGAGAGAGAGAGAGAGAGAGGAGAGAGAGAGAGAGAGAGAGAGAGGGGGGAAATCAAAGTAAGACAAAAACGAAAAAATCTTTTTACAACACAACAGACCTTTCTTGCTGAGTTCTGTGTGTGTGCGTTTTTTATTTAGTCTCATGGTCGTCAATAGACATTACCCAATCACACCACCATAATAAAAAGACGGGTAAATGTTTTATAAAATACGATGAAACAAATTTTTTTCCATAATTTCCACCATCGCTATGATAATACTGAAAAAAATTTTGACGAGCTTGATCCCAAATTTCACGGTTCCAGTTTAAAACCGTACGCACCACAGTAGCTTTTCGCTAAAATATTCCTCATATTCCACAACCCTGAAGTTTAGGTTCCGCACTGGGGAATGGAATATTGCTTTTTCCCTCGCACATCGCAGCAGTTTGAGGGTGAACCACTGGCGCTCAAGTGTCGAATTGCTTTAATTATTCCAAGTGGCTCGCTCGAATACAGCAATGGCCTCTCACGTGGCAGCCAACAACTAAACAGAGAACTGCAGCGTGTGGGCTTACATGATGTTGAAACTTACCCTGCTGTCTGACGGGCTACTTCGCAGAATATCGCTACATCTACCCTCAAAACGTGTGAAGCCCCTTCTATGCGGGTAAATCCACCTGTACAAACAACATCACACACTGGGCTCTCGTGTAGCTACTACGAGTATTATTAGCCACAGCATGTTTGTATAAGTGAGCATCATATGTAAAGATGCCAGTGTGTATTAGTAGGGACGTCGGATTTTCGCGAAAAGAACTCCACCGAAGCTACTTCCACGCCTGCAGTTTTCATTGCGTTATTGGCCACATGCCTTCGTCGGAAGACAGTATGTTGCTTACAGGGCCAATGAGAATTTTGCTCTGATACTGAACGCCTGTGATTCGCTGGCAGGCACCTAGTACACGCAGCAGTTGAAACCATCCAATCGCTAAGGTGGATCTGCGTTATAGTGTTTTAAAACAGAACTTGACAGGAAATCTTTTCCCGAAAATCGGGTGTCCCTATGTATTGGTAATAACGTCGAATTCAAATAGATGTACGTGTCTTTCATGGACGTGACTGACGAACTAATTGACCACCGCCTTTTTTTACCATAGTTCAGCATACTTCGAATACATCAGTCACAGAATCGCTTCATACTGTATAATCGGAGCAGTGTTGTCAATCCATGAACTTTCGGAAGAGTCCTTGAATTTCTTTACATGCACGGAAACTGCTCAGAATGTGAACCAAGTGGTTGGGAATTCGTAATGTCCATGTCGAGGAAACTGTCCCATCATTCGCCCGTGAAAGCGAGGAGAGGCGGGAGCCCACTTGGGTGAAGCAATGACCTCCGAAAGCGAGTCAGGAATGATAAGGGCCACCTGTTTTTCGCGAAAAGATTTCAATATTACTTGTACTCCAAAACACTAGAGATCAGATCTGCTTTTGTGATTGGGTGAATTTAACTGTCACGCGCTCCAGATGTCTGCCCGCGAATCACGGACATTCAGTGTCGGAGTTATCTAGTTCTGATTGACCCAGTCAGGTAAGGAACTGTCTCCCAACAAATACACAAGGCCAGTAACCAAAAGAAAATTGCACATATGCCATAGATCATTCAAGCCTAGCCTTTGCATAAATCTTTTCGCGAAAAACAGGTGGCCCTAGAAATGATACTGCATGACCAGACATGTTCGGTCCAATCAGCGACTGAGGATGCCAGGATCAGAAGGAGCCATCTCTTCACTTGGTCTTCATACGTGTCTGCTCTGTGTTAGTTTATTTAATTAAATGTAAACAGCAGAAACTGCTCGAAATCAGCTAAATTTAATTCACATTTTTGATCCCAAGTGTAATACTTCTGTATTTAAGTCAATGAAATTTTTCTTGTTACTTCAGCGACTCGATTTCTTTGGTATAACGGCGATCATTAATAATCTTGGTGAAACTTTTGGCTTCTAGTTACTGGTTTGGAGATTGTTCCACTAACTCGCCAGCCCATTCCCATTCAGTTACATGTAAACTGATCATTTTATGCGCTGCAGTGAATCAGTTTTCTATCTGGGACTGTTATTGTTTCACTAAAATGCCAAGTCCTACCTAGGAACTAGAGACGTTTCTATTTCACAGTTTGAATTGCTACCATGCTAGACTTCACAGTCCTCAACGTCCTCGAGCAGATACCACATATTCATTGGTTGATTCCACAGTTACCCATTATTTTCTTCTTTGACTCGACCACATGGAATTAAGATACCTAAGTGCTGAGGTTTCATTGTTGATTCAGAAACATGCACGGTATGTCGGGTAATTGAAGAACCAGTGTTAAAAGTTAAGCTAACACAACCTGCCATGGCATCCAGAGAGCGTCTTCAGCATTAAATGTACTTCCTCTATCGTAAGGAAGTTTTCCTGTTGCATACAGTCACTTCATGGACCCAGCGCCTTTTCAAAAGTTTAGCCAACTGAAAATTTCAGTTACAATTTCAACGAGTAGCAATTCTGAGTGACTTTGGAATCACTGACACAGATGTACGAAATCTAATGCTGAGTTAACAACAGAGCACATTCTGAAAGTAGCTACAAAAAGTGTGGACTTGCGTAATATGTATAATTTAAGTATCCTGTAGTTGAACTAAGGCAAGTACAGTTGCTTCACTATCAGATGAGCACATTTAATACTCTGATAGTTTATTATTTTGGTCGTACACCACATGTACAAATTTACGCTCCTATTGGCCTCGTCATAAGTATCCATGAGCCGAACAACCGATAGTGTAATTTTTTTAACGTAACAATTGTATAAATACTTAACCCATTCAGAACAAATGTACACACTTGTGTGCATTACGCACGGGTGGATAATTGTGGGTCTGTACTGCATACTGCAAAACTCAATGACCAATGATGTTACCTTTGGGAAAATTATTTGCTAACTGTCTTACTCGTCTAGGTTCATATAACGGTAGCCGACCATATAGTCTACAGATCACTGGCTGTGACAACGAAACAAGTGTTGTGTAGACTTAAGTACAGTATGCATCATACATATTTATGTTTGTATCACCTGAAACCGTCAATTAAAGGGGATCTGGAAGGGATAAATACATTTAATAACGTGAAAAGTGTAAAACGAAACAAGTTTCTGCTGCAGTCAATTAATATATTATACTAGCGATAAGATGTCAAAACTCCCAGTACGAAGTCCAATATACTGTATGGAGAATACGTTGCAAGGATTGAGGTTTCATGGTTCGAAATGGTCTCAGAAGGAAACCAAGTTCGAAGGTAGACCCTTGTGTATGAAATACGTCATTTGTCGCTGAGACCATTGATGAAGTTCACAAACAGTCATTGCCAGTAATATTAAGGGCAGCGTCCATTTCCTTTGGTTCTCAGTTGAAAGCAACTAAAACACAAAGTTGTTGACATAAAATTAGTCTTTTGTAAACCATATAAGTAGGGACGTCTGATTTTCGCAAAAATATTTCCATGCAGGTTATACTTAAGTAGCCTAAAACTTCTGCAAGGCTTTGTGCACGAGCCGGTAAACTAGCCGCTATATGAGCCGCAATGTAAGATTCATATTACACGACAGCAGTTCGCGTACTACCATTTGACACCCTCGGTGGATGCGCAGCGTGTGGTAGATCGCCTAAAGGCTGTTCACGATAAAGTGAGCAGATTAGAAATGAACCTTAGAAAAAGTCACTGCCCCCACCTGCATATATTTTAACTGGCGTACTGAGTGACATGCGCCCAGTAAAGTTGGTAACGATGGATGGAAAGTAGTTCCACATCTTAAAGTCGAATTAAAAGTGTTAGGTAACCATTTGTGATAATTTAAAATTATTTCTTTCATTTTCTGTTTTCTTTATGCACCGGAGTGTAAAAATGACCAGATTTGTAAGGTATTCACTTCCAAAATAATTTCAGAGCTTCATTTGACCGACATATGAATAACGTGATAAGGCCCATGACAATATTAATTTTATATAAGGCGGAATATTACACAACGTGTATACAAGTAGATCTTAAGCAGGGCATTGAAAGGTGCTCATTTTACCATTAACAGCCTATACAAATCAGTAACTTGCATTGGCCTATAAAAAAATAACTAGCACATCTTGATATTGCTATATTATTGTTGGCCTTGGCGTATATTTATAAATTTTCTTGAAAATGATGTGAAGTCACGAGAGTACGAGTGTTATTATTAATTTGACGGAAATTATGAACCGTTTAGCAAAATGTAGCTTTTTCTTTACGTACCAAGTTATTATGTGTATGAAATGTTTTATAAAAAAATATCCTGGCCGGAGTTTAAAAGCTCACTTTATCTCGGGCGCCGTGATTTTGCCACTGTACTACTAGTTCATACAACAGCATGTTAGCATTAAATAGAGGTTATATACCTATCATTTTAAAATAACGTTTGCATAGTGTAGGGAGTGTTTTAAGTATTGAGAACGGTTTTAAACAGCAATTATAAGTTGCCATTGCCAATATTATTCGTCTTTGTCGAATTTTAAATCTATTTCAAAGAGTTTCCACCTCACGAATCTATAATAAAGATGGAGGGGTCCTTCTTGGTTTATTCATCAACTCGTTTCAAGTAGTAGGCACGGGGAGCGCCCTACGTTCTGAAACTTCGACGTGATTGGCCAGGTACGAAAGCCGGTGTGGAACCTGCCACCAAAAATAGGACGTGTCCTATTACCATTCCCGTTATGAAATCTGTCCGCAGAAGGCTGCGAATGTCATCATGGCGTGTACCATGCTAGTCGGTATAACAGCTACTATGGCGGACCTTGCATAAGCCATTACGGAATTTGGTATCGTGTAATGTGGTCTTAAACGTTCACCTACAGTTTTCCCTTGGTTGTTCTCCGCGTGTTCTGTGATAAAACGTTGTGATATCTAACCGTGCCAATCGGAAACAGGTTACGTATGTCCTGGACGTCTGACGATCGCGGGTAGGCACCTAATATGATACAGAGATAGGAAAATTTCGCGAGTTCAATGACCTGTATGCTGGAATCCACAATCCTTAGTACAGTCGATCCTCAGACAGTTGTTCACTGGCTGCTGCCCACGCCTGGCAGTACGGGATTAGCTTCTTGTTTCCTTGCAAGTCTGCTATTGCCTCAGAGTCGTACAGGGCGTGTATAATAATCCGTGATCGAATAGCAAAGGTGACCTCAGTGTAGACGCGTTTTAAATATATCTTGTCCTGAAATTAATTCGCATATTTCTCCTATCTCTACTAATATGCATAGCTAGAGATCTGCAAAATTCTCGTTATCTTTTGAGGACACACTGAACTTCAAACACGTGTACCTTTGCAATGTGTTGGCCATTGAAATATACATCATTTAACACACCCTGGGTAACTCTGCTCCAATAAACGAACACTTCACAACGGCGTGCCCCAATTACGTGCAGTTTAGTCAGAAAGCATAGTCGCTTCATATATATGCACCAGCCACTGGTGAAACGACGCCGACTCGAGTGTATGCAGTACTGTGTTTAGCATGGTGCCAAATAATAACGCGAATTGTGCATGCCCCTATACATAGCAGTTGATACCATCCAATTGTGAACATTGGTGTGAGCTATTTGTTTTGAAATACAAACGGATAGCAACACTTTTCGCGAAAAAAACGGTACACACTAATTTAATCGTTTTCCCGTATCATTACTTTTATTAAATTTGCGTATGTATTAACATAAATACAATGGCGCGTGGTGAAGTGTTGGAAGGTTAGATGATGATTTCTCAGTGCTGTACACACTCTGCGCGCGCAGCAGGAACCAGAGACCAGAGTGGGGCCGGGAGAAACAGCATGTATTGAAGCCACTCTCACGAGAGAGCGGCGAGGCACCCATTACACACGTGCTGTATCGTCAACTCTCAAACGATTCGTTATAGCACAGAGCAAATCACAACTTCAAGGCTGTTCACGATAAAGTGATCACTTTTGGAATCAACCTTAGAAAAAAGTCACTGCCCCTACCTGCATATATTTTAACGGGTTGGTAGCGATGGATGCGAAGTGTTCCGTATATTACCGTCGAATAAAAAGTATTAGGTAACCATTTGTGATAGCATTAATTATTTCTTTCGTTTACTGTTTTTTTCTCCATCCCTGGAAGTGTATACATGAGTATATTTGTTAAATATTTACTTTTCTAATAATTTCGCTGTTTCACTTGACCGACTCATGAATAAGGTGATGAGACCCATGTCAATCCTAATCTTAAATAAGGCGGGATAATGCACAACGTGCATGCAAGTAGATCTTAAGCAGGGCTTTAAAAAGTGTTAATTTTTCAGTGAGTAGCCTATACCTTGAAACAGTTCACCACATGCCGCTGTATAAATATTTACTGTATAAAGCAGTTCCCTCCCCCTCCCCCTTCTCACACCCACTAATTTGACTTCGCGTTTGTTCGATAAAACAAAAACCATCGACATCGAGGTTTCTAGATGCCAAATAAGTGACACAGACACACACCGCATTCGCGAAGAACTTCTCTTTTTTACTTGTCGCTAGCTCCGACTGTTACACCGAACTATTTTTTTTTTTTCGAGAGCAGCGTATTTTGTCGCGTGAGATTAATGGTGAGTGATGTGAAAGGTTGGCAGCCTGCGGCGGCGGGCTAATGGCTGCCACTAACGCTGCCGTTATTGGTGGCACATAAATCCTCCACCGCGCGGATGAGGGCCTTCCTTATCGGTAGGACCGTGCTAAATACCCGCAATTTTTGGCACCAACGAGGCGCCCCCTCTCTTTATTCACGCTGCTTTATCGCTGGAGGTTCGCTCATTTTCTGGTCCCCATTGTGGTGTGAGCCGTTCACTTGGTTCTCGCTGAGTCGGCTACGAACATGGCTGTTATTTTTTTATTGGCTCACATCTCTTCCAGCGGCGGGTGTATCCGTTTGTTTCCTGAGTGGGAGATTAGCCAGTGGATCTCGCTTCCGCTACTGACGTCAGCATAACGTGTATATTTCGCGTCTCGTCCGCGAGCAATCGCGAAACCTCATACTGACGGTGGTTATTGGTTTTTACGATGCACACCATGGGTAGACAATTGTGAACATAACGGCTGCTCACGACAAAGTGAGCACTTTTAAAATCAACCTTAGGAAAATGCCACTGCTCCTACCTGCATATATTTTAACGGGTTCACTAAGTGACATGCGCCCAGTACAGTTGGTAATGATGGAGATAAAGTAGTTCAATCTCTTCACGTCGAATAAAAAGTGTCAGTAAACTATTTGTGAAAACTTAAATGATTTATTTCACGTCCGGGTTTTTTTTTTTTTTTTTTTTTTTTTTTTTTTAGTGCACCTAAGTATAAAAATGAGCATATTAATAAAATATTTGCTTTCCTATTAGTTTTCAGTTTCACGTGACCGACGCATGGATAGAGTTATGAGGCCCATGGCAGTGTTAATTTTACATAATGCGGAATAATACACAATGTGCATACAAAAAGATCTTAAGCAGGAATTTCAAAAGTGCTCAGTTTACCGTGAACAGCCTATACCAGCATATACCAATGTCCATGCGTCATTGATTCCTACAGGCCGTATTAAGGTAGCATGAGCAGTTACGCCAGCCAAGTAAACTTATTTATACCAGGTTTATATACTATGTGATGGTCTCGTCACATTTCACCTGCGTAAGGTTTCTTGTTTTCTTACGTTTTGCAATTTCCTGTGTTTTTGCACGTTCTTCAATCTTTTCTACACAGTATTCAAAGCCCCCTGAACATGCAAATATGTACAGCGTAGCAAGAATGTAGGAAGTTTGTTTGGCTGAGTGAATGCAACCAATGCCTGGTGGTGATTTATAAAGTTCGTGTAGTGGAGATGGTCGTGTCAATCACTGGTAAGCTGAGCAGCAACCAACTGCCATAAAGAAGCACGATTCTATATATGAAAGTTACAGTAACATACACGCTTTAGGCTGATTGCCAGTAAGCACAAAAGTGAGGTTAACGAAATGTAGCATAGCGAATAAGTTTTATGTTTGGCACTGTAATGGTATAGGCCATTCACGGTTTCTTCGACCTTTTTGAATCAAACCTTTGAAAAATCTCCCCGTGTATGAAGTGTTTAGTTATTTCCTAAATACGCCCTATATTACAAACGTTTTACACATGTGTTCATAAAAGTTACTTTTTTTTTTCTGTGAAATTTTAATGTTATTCATATTTTATCTATAAATTATAATGCTTCATTTATAAATAATTTGAATAAAAAACAGGGAGAAAATAGGTATATTGGTAGCGCCTATTAATAAATAGTTCTTATACAAAATATTATTACAAGTGAGTGCGCACGAATGTGGTGCGCTGTCCCTTTGGTGTAATTTTCCAGACTTAGTTAAGTTTAGTTTGCACGAGGCGGAGGAATATCCTGGACGTAGAACTTTAGCAGGGCTTCAGAAAAGGCCGAAGTTATCGCTAATCAACTATAATAGCGTAATGCTCTGCAATATATCGGGACAGTGGCGTGTGATGAAGTGTTGCAAGGTAAGCTGGTGCTTGCTCAGTGTTGTACGCACTCGGCGCACGTAGAAGGAACCAGTAACCAGAGTGGTGCCGGGAGAAACTGAATGTATTGCGGCCACCCACGAGAGAGCGTCGAGGCACCCATTACACACGTGCTGTGACGCCAACTGCACTACTACGTTTAAGTGGCCGATGTGTAAACTAGCATGGCACAGAGCAAAACACGGCTTATTTTGCAACAGTTCACCATACGCCGCTATATCGGGATCAACAATAAATCAATATAAACGTATTTCGTCTTGAAATTATTGACAGTAGTTGTTTATGAGTTTACGTAGTATACTCCAAACGATTGATACCTCTCACACTTGAGGGACTTACCTAATTGCACTATGTTTTCTGATCATTAAAGCCACTTCCTTTGCAATTTTTCTTATTTTGGGCACGGAATAAAAGCGTTAACTAGAAGACATACTTGCGCATACATCCGCGGAGTTAACTATATGGATTGTTGACAGACAGGCAGTAGCTTGGGCAGAATAACAGGTCACAGTTTCGATGACATTATCCATATTAGCCAACTATATGCTACGTGTAGAAAGTGGCTTGAATGGCCACATCTAACCAACCACCTGTGCCGTTGTTAAGCGAAGTAACGCCCTGTTCTGTGTCTCTTGAATAGCTGCAATTATGTCACCTAGAGTGCGATTCTCTTTCACATTGGTCATTAGCGCGGGTCCAGTCATCTTGTGGCATTAGGTGGCAATCCGCCACATTTCTTGCTGTCGGATGTTGCGCTTCGCTTTCTGGTTTCACGGTCATTTAGCTGGTCCCCCTTTGGAGGCTGTCTTCATTGGACCATAAGGAATTAACGATTCTCTCTTGTTGAGCGAATTTAAACATTCGCGAACACTCGTGCCATCATGCGGAGTAAACTTTTACTAAACAGAGTGCAATAATGGCATGTCCGAACGGAGAACCTGTTTTTCTCTCAGACATTACAAAACTGTTTTTGTGATACGTTCACATTAACTTTAAGGATGAAAGCAGCTATATATTGTAAATGCAGAGGACATCCGTGTGTACGATATCGAAGCTATCTTGAAATGGTTCTAGTTCGTACTGAACTAAACCAGGTGCTATGACCATCAGTTTAAATTAATAACGCTTGTGCTTAGGCGAGAGAATATTATTTTAGCCTCTGTGATATTGCTGAAAACCGAAATCAGGTTGGTCGGACCGGGAAATGAGCCTAGGTCCTCCCGAACGCAAGTTCACGGTGTTTCCACTGACAACCTTGTTGGAATAAGTCGACCTCCTTAGTGCAGTAGGCTACACACCAGCTTACAGTACAAAAGTTCTTGGTTCAAGTCCCGGTTCGTCTTGATACGTCACGAATGAGTTTGGCATGTCTCAGAAAACTGTCGCTTGTTTATTCCTACAGAGTCTCGAGAACCTTAACAATATGCTGTTCACGGTAAAATGAGCACTTTTGAAAGCCCTGCTTAAGAACTATTTGTATGCACGTTGTGTGTTCTTCTGCCATATGTAAAATTATCATTGCCATGGGCCTCATCGCTTTCTTCATGCGTCGATCAAGTGAAACTGTAAAACTATTAGGAAAGTAAGTATTTAAAATAATCTGCTAATTTTTACACATCGCTGCATTAATAAAACATAAAGAGATAAAAATAATTTCAGTTTTCATAAATTGTTGCCTAACACATTTAATTCGACGTTAAGGTAAGGAACTACTTTTCTCTCCATCGTTACCAACTTTACTGGCACATGCTACTCAGTGCGCCCGTTAAAATTTTACATGTAGAAGAAGCGACAATTTTCTAAGTGCTCACTTTATCTTGAACAGCCTTTGCAGACTAGCATGATTATGAGTGGTACAGTAAACTGTGAATATATGCATTACCATTTGGCGTTGTATTTTACCATGTAGTGTAGATGTCTGTACTTACTCGAGAGCGGTCGACTGCCCATTGGCCAGCAGCCATTTTTATTCTTTGAAATAATAATTCGGAATCCAGGCACAAAAGTAATAAGTGCTACTCAACGGCTACAATCCTCATACGAATGGGCCAAACACAAATGTATAAACGTACAGGCATCTAAATTTCTGGTTATTGCCACAATAAATGGTCAAATATTCATGTCCCTGTATGAGAAAGGTGGCTAAGTAAAGTTTAAAATGCAACCGTATCCCGGAAACTTGCCCTGCATGCATTATTGCACATAACTTCACTGGTTTCAGCGATGCTTATTAAAACGGCAAGAGGGTATGAAACTTGCACTAACACTGCGTTGTTAATTATTAGGGATTCTAAGATTTTTCTTTTCATTTTGCTATTCATCAAAAGTTTAAGAGCAAGTAGTTCATTTTTTTCCGCCTTAACTAGCCATTGAAAAGTCCAAAATTCTGGACCATTTTAAAGCATACACTTATCAGTGTTATGTTTTGGTGTAATTCAAAGATATTAACAATTATGGTAATGTCAACAGAAATATTTAACATGGCCATACCTGTGATTATTTGCAACTGTGAATATCCTTCATACAGTAGAATGATAATTTTATACTGCACGGAAGGTAGTTCCTTCGACATATCGTCTTCAGCAAAATTTTGATTGTTCCCTTTTGAATATTTTTAATAACTATAACTTTAATAAACTTAATCAAACATTGTGATGTTGGTGTTAATGTTTTGCGATTCCACTCTGAAAGCCAGTTACAGAAGTTGTCTGTAACGTTACCTCAGATTTAATTTTTTTTTATTCGTTTTAAGTCTTCGCAGACCTCTACACAGCTTACTTAAACATATGCCATTGGTTGCTGGGTTCATCAAAATTCATTCTCCTGTACGACTCGACCACGCAGAATCGAGCCACCAGTTTGTTAACGTCAAGTGCACGTGTTTACTGTTTCTATATAATCTTGCATGTCGGATGTATAAGGAGATATCAAGATTCATACGTGAAACCCGCAAACACTGTTTGTGACGCTTAGGCCATAACCAAGTTGTGAAGTGAAATTATTGGTTTCATAGTTACAATGCATTATCTGAAAATTAACTCCTGCAAGACGTGGGACATTAAACTCAACATTTTAATAGGCGAGTTTGCCGTTTTTCTTCGGTTTTCTTTTCATACATGGTAACAAGAAGATTCAAAACTAGATGTTTTATGTATTCTCTTGATTTTCTTTTTCTTTGATGATAATATCCTTACAGATAGAGGAAACGGGGTATTTTGCTTAAAAAAAGGCATTTTCCAAAAAGAAAAAGGTAGTGATGAAACAGTAGTCGGCAAATGCTGCTTTGAGGCACATTTTAGAGAGTTTTTTTTTTTACGTAGATACTAATAATTAGTCTCCACATAAGAAATATTTATTCCTTTACTTTCCAGATTGTTTTCAAAGACTAGAAAGTTTCCTTCGCTTCTGGTGCGTGCTGTATGTGCGTGTTTTTTGTGCGCGAGACTCAAATCGCGACTACTTTCCTCGTAGGTATTTTTTTGCTGTTTCGTGAAGAAAAACTCTTAGATAAAGTCCTGTTGAACCTC
This sequence comes from Dryococelus australis, assembly GCA_029891345.1. NCBI lineage: Eukaryota > Metazoa > Arthropoda > Insecta > Phasmatodea > Phasmatidae > Dryococelus > Dryococelus australis. The sequence continues at coordinate 105,045,710 of CM056998.1, forward strand.
ATGAATAAACACTGCATAAGCGGCTTGTAATGACTTTGGCGTTTCATTGCTAACTTTCATTTAATAGCATTGTCTTAATTGCTTGCAACACGCCACGGACAGAGTCATTAGCAAAGACTCTTGGCGCGATGGTTCATTAGTCTTCATTTTATATTCATTCTACTCGCATTAGTTAGGATGTTATGAAAAACAAGTTTTTTCTGCTGAATTTTAAATTCCTTGCGTAGTAGCCTAAAATTTACTTACTACAGATCAATATAAAATACTAAAGACCTTATCCTTTCGTGCTGGAATTCAATAACAAACTAGTCATCGTAAAAGCATAATGGACCTTTGCCCATCCGATTCATTAGTTCCTTGTAGCCAATTAAAAGAGAAGAATGAATTGTGTAAAACGCAGTGACCGATGAACAAATGATCTACTGTTAAGTATGAAGAGAATGGTGAAGTTTGCAGAAACCAGTCTGCAGAAATCTTTAAAATTCCTATTATTACAAAATTTAAGTCATTAGTGCGTTGTCCCTTTCGCGTAATTTTCTAAATTCGGTTAAGCCTCATTTGCATGAACGGAGGAATACCCTGAAAGTATAACTTAAGCAGTACTTCAGAAAAGTTGGAGCTCACCGTGAATGTTTTGTAGCATAGAGACGAATATAAAGAATACTGATAAGTCTAGCCTACATGTTTACTGATATAGATATAATGTTTGTCATAAAGGGTTTATTGCCAGATGTTGTATATAATCACGTTCATTTGGACATTTCCATCATACTTATGTTCATGTTGGTCTATGTATGCCTTCGCTGAAGCGATAAAAAGGAAATTATTTACTCAGTGGCACTGCCCGCAGGAAATAATACATCTACAGCTTCCGAGAGAATCACAGCAGCTAAGTAGATTCAAATTTCTTTTTCATCTTACCCAGCCTAATATACTATTTATACGAAATACGTATTTCTAATTCGTTTGAGGTTTATAATAAAATAATGACAGTTAGTTTTTGGTTATAGACGTATCCGATACATATTTACACTAGTTATTTTTTGCCTTGCTTAACTCTGCATATTTAATAATAAAATTAAACTGTGTGATGTAGAATAATTACTGAAATATGTGACTGCATATTCGCGCACTCACAATTTATTCTGTTATTTTTGTCAAACTCGATATAACAATAAGATATTTTGATAAATCGCAAAACCTGATGATGTTTGTAGTATTTCGAACATAATTTAGTTAATTCAAAATGTGTGAGAACTTCTAATAAAATCAGAGTATAAACGTGTTCGAGCACTTTCGAACGCTGATTTCGTTTATCGTTATACTATTGAATTTCTAGCTGAAATTAAATTTAAAATTATCATTAGATATGCGATAGTAATTTGTGTGATTTATATACTTATTGTTGAATTTATTACTTATTCTGAATACTCCCATATTTTTATTTGGACTTAAATAAACTATTATATTAAATAAGTTATTTTTTCCTCCTGGCAGGTTACTGAGTAGACCTACAACATGTCGATAGCTACGAACTATGCAACGCGTAATCTTTGTAGCATTTATTTACACGTTTACACATTTGTACGAACTAATCAGTGGTGGCTGTTGCCCGGTTTCAAATTGCGTAGCGTTGGCGTTTTTCTCGTAACTGCATTCACAATGCATTTCGTATGAATGAACGATCGTCATGAAGACGTGGTATTGTGACCCCATTCACGTACAATAGGGTGAAGTGTGTGAGTGAGGAGATTTGGGCGGCTCTTAATATCGAGGTCTTCACAGCCGATACGTACAATCGGGGCAGTAAACAAGTCGCACAAGTCTGCGGCGTCAGGCGCGGAATAGCGACGCCATTGCAGCGATCCAACTACATTAAGCAACCCGAAATAACTTCATTGAAAAGGAGAAATTCGTTGCCTCTTGAATTGGAATTGCATCTTAAATCCCAGCCGTGGAACAAACCAGTTGTGTGAAAATGCCAGCAAGTCTTGCAGCCAGGTCGGAACAAATAACAGTAAAATGTGCACGGCACGATGAACCAAAAACACACGAGATCCACCTCTTCCTCAGCAGGGGCCGCGGTGGTATAGCAGTCAGATCACTCTTCTCTCTCGAAAGCGAACCGGATTCGAGTCCCTGCGGACTCGCCCGGATTTTCGCATGTGGGAAATATGGCGGATGTTGCCGTTGGCCAGTGTTGGCCGGGTTCTCTCAGGGTGCTCCCGTTTCTCCCAGTATTACATTGTGCCACTCCTCCACATTCACCCTCGTCGGTGCTGACAACCTCGCTGTTAAAGCGCAGGTCAAAATCTGCCAACTCGACCCTTCCTCGGCAGCGCACAGCCAATCGCTGACTGATTACGTTCACACGTCACGTTTGCGTACTTGCGTTATATTCAGTAGTTTGTAAAAGTTGGTTGCGCTATAGTGTTCTCTGATAAACCTGACCTGCTAAAGGCTGTTCACGATAAAGTGAGCACTTTAGAAACGAACCTTTAAAAAAGTCAGTCACTGCATGCATAAATTTTAATGAGCACACTGAGCGACATTCGTCCACTAAAATTGGCAACGATGGATAGAATGTAGTTATCGTCGAATAGAAAGTGTTAGGTAACCATTTGTGATAACTTAAAATTACAGTATTACTTCCGCTTTCTGTTGTTTTTTTATGCATCGAAGTGTAAGAATGAGCAGATTCGTAAAGTATTTACTTTGTTAATAATTTGAGTTTCATTTTACCGACGCATGAATAAAGTGATGCGGCCCATGGCAATGTTAATTTTACATAAGGCGGAGGAATACACAACGTTTATACAAGTATACCTTAGGTAGGGCTTTCAAAAGTGTTCATTTTACCGTGAACAGCCTATAATAGATTCCATGTCGTACAGTAAGCACTGCTGGTGAACGGGTGAGGCTTCCAAAGAGCGCTGTAATTTTCCGATCTTTGGCGGAAGTGTTGTTTTGAACACTCCACCAGTTGGGCCGTGAGCTGTGTTCGCTACACTTGCAACCACGGATGTTTTTCACATCTGAAGAGAGGCAAGAGACAAATGCCAAGCTGTGTTATGGAGATTAAGGGAAACTAAAATACACAGCACAGTTATACAAGGTTCCTGGAGCATCATGAAGTTCTTTACCATTGAGAAAGATGTTTTGAGTTTTAGTACGAAGTGTCTGGACATTATGAGGCTTACGTTTGGGTGTAATTCTCTCTCTCTATGTCTCTCTCTCTCTCTTGTGTCTTTCCTTCTATCTGTCTGCACTTTTATGGTAATCTCTTTTTCCTCGACTATTTAACATACAGTTTCGCGAGTAAAGTTTGTCAACAATAGATGTAACTAAAACAGAATACCTGCTTGTAAATTCTTGTTACGTTAATGGCAAAACTTTGGATGGAAATGTTTAATTAACTGTCCACTATACTAGCGACGGCGGCCCGCCACTAAGGACCTCTCTAATGTGTAATGAGCGTGTCTTGCGCAGTCTGCGCGAACATTAATGTGCTATAGACTATTCACGGTAAAGTGAGCATTTTTGAAAGTCCTCTCAATTATAGGCAATAAATATATTTAATTTTAACCTTAGATGTTAACTTCGAGTGTGGTGGAATATACACGCTGTGTTCACTACTTACATGATAATGTGGATTTAAATAGTTGGTTAAAGGATTTAAAAATTGGCCGAAAGAAAAAAGTAACTAGGGCTTCAAAAGTGCCTACAGCCGTGAACATCTATACTTGAAGTACGGCAAACAGTATAACTTACTATCCTACAACGTTTTAAATAACCGACTCATTTGTATAGGCTATTCACGGTAAAATTAGCACTTTTGAAAGCACTGCTTAAGATCTACTTGTTTACACGCTGTGTGTTCTTCCGTCTTGGGTAGCCTTAACATTGCCATGAGCCTCATCACTTTATTCATGCGTCGGTCAAGTGAAACTGTGAAGTTATTAGAAAAGTAAATATTTTACAAATCAGCTAATTTTTACACTTCAATGCATTAAAAAAAAAAAACAGAAAACGAAATAAATACTTTTTTAAGTTATTATAAATGGTTACCTAACACTTTTTATTCAACGTTAGGGTATGTAGCTACTTTACAACCGTCGCTACCAACTTTACTGGGCGCATGTCACTCAGTGCGCCCATTAAAATATATGCATGCAAGGGCAGTGATATCTTTCAAAGGTTCATTTCAAAAGTGTTCACTTTATCGTGAACAGCCCTTAGTAATTTTCATTTTTCTGCGAATGTATTAAACGTGCGTTTAATGTGCTGCTTTACGAAAATAACGCACACTTGGGACGAGGGCTGTTGAGTGCTTTCAAGACGTCACGCACATTACAAGCACCATTCCATAGCATTCCGAAATTGCTTAAAAATGGCCTTTTCAAGGCACCATAGCTCAGAATTTACACGTCATACACACATAAAACTACTCAAGGGCTCTGCATTGAACATTTCCACTAATAAAACAATAGGGTCACCGCTGAAAGTCCCGCGTTGGTAAAGGCTGTTCACGAAAAAGCGAGCACTTTTGAAATAAACCTTAGAAAAATGTCACTGCCCCTACCTGGGTATATTTTAACGGGCGCACTAAGTGGCATGCGCCTAGCAAAGATGGTATCGATAGATGTAAAGTAGTTCCATACCTTAACGATGAATAGAAAATGTTAGGTTACCATTTCTGATAACTTAAATTATTTCTTTCGCTTTCTGTTTTTTTTCTAATGCATCGAAGTGTAAAAATGAGAATATTTGTGAAGTCTCCCTTATCTAATAATCTAACAGTTTCACCTGACCGACGCATGAATAAAGTGATGAGGCCCATGGCAATGTTAATTTTACACATAAGGCGGAATAATATACAACGTGCAAACAAGTAGATCTTAAGCAAGGCTCCCAAACTGCTCCTTTTTCCGTGAACAGCCTATATACGCATTACAACGATAATACTGCACACCAGTTCAGAGGCCTGCGCTTGGCGATGGTGCGCTTGAGGCGCGTGCAGTATCGTCCTTATTGCTCCCGCGCTTCTCGGTTGCAAACACGGAAAAAGAATTTCAAGGTTGGCGGGAACCTTAAGATAGGAAAAACACCGGAAAGTATCACCAACCGAATCAAAGAAACTATTTCCGCTGTGGTAGCAGCCAACAAACTAAAGTATAGGCTGTTCACGGTAAAATTAGCACTTTTGAAAGCCCTGCTAAAGATCTATTTGTAGGCACTTTGTGTATTCTTCGGCCATATGTAAAATTAACATTGCAATGGGCCTCATCACTTTATTCATCCGTCGGTCAAATGAAACAGTGAAACTATAAGAAAGTAAACATTTTATACATCTGCTCATTTTAAAATTTTGATGTATTAAAAAAAACGGAAACGAAAGAAATCATTTAAGTTATCACAAATTGTTACCAAACACTTTTTATTCGACGTTCAGATATGGAACTACTTTCCATCCATCGTTACCAACTTTGCTGGGCGAATGTAATTCAGTGATCCCATTGAAATAAATGCAGGTTGGGGAAGTGGCTTATTTCCAAGGTTAATTTCAAAAGAACTCACTTTATCGTGAACAGCCTTTAACAACTCGTGAACTGAAGATTCGGTAAAGTAATTCTACTGATTGAGATCACTTTTTCGAATTTAGAGTGCAGGAATATGAATATCAGCATGCAGGTGATTCAACGGGTCATAATTTCGAGTCTCTATAGAGACGACCTCCACAGTGTTAAATTGACGGAGAATCTGGAATTCAGCTCTAGCCACCACCCTCGACGCCATATGTTTAAGCAGCGGATGCGCCGAGGGTGTTGAATTGGGGCTTATTGACCCATCGGCTTAGGAGTGGACCGGACCGCAGCTTCCTCTTCCCTCGTTATCGCACCCTCGTGCTCCCTTCCCTACACACCCTTCTCACCAGTAACTTTGAACATAACCTCTTCCTGTCGCCGACCTCGCTAAATGGGTGAGTGTCGCGAGAGCGGAACTACCGTCGTGTTCCCCCAACCCCGGCGGACTAACCCGGAGGGACAGTGGGAGAGAATTTATTTAAGGGAGACCTACCCCTGCAGTTTCGTGTTAATGGTTCTTCCAGCTTGTTTATATTTAAAAAATAAAAATGACTCCGAGAGTGCTCCTGTACCCAACTAACTATATGCTATTCAAGTTAAAATGATCGCTTTTGAAAGCCCTGCTTAGTATCTACTTGTTTGCACGTCACACATTCTTCCGCCTTATGAGAAATTAACATTGCCTTGGGCCTCATCACTTTATTCATGCGTCGGTCAAGTGAAAGTGTGAAACTATTAGAAAAGTAAATATTTTACAAATCTGCTCATTTTTATACTTAGATGTATTTTTTAAAAAGACCGGAAAGCGAAATAAATAATAATTTAAGTTGTCACAGATGATTATCTAACATATTTTATTCAACGTTAAGAAATGAAAGAAGCTTTCCATCCATCGTTGCCAACTTTACTGGGCGCATGTCACCCAGTGTGCCCATTAAAATATATGCCAGGCAGGAGCAGTTATATTATTCTAAGATTGGTTTCAAAATCGCTCACTTTATCGTGAACAGTCTTTATTCATCTTACACATCAGTACAGGCATAACTACTGACTCACGAACTCATTTATGTCGTCATATTTGTTTTGCCAAATTTCGGCAGAATTAAAATTGTGACGTGGTTATGAGTTTTTAGTTCCGTTGTCTTGTCTGCACTGCAGAGTTAGGTCAATAGCTAAAGGCTGTTCACGATAAAGTGAGCACTTCTGAAATCTACCTCAGGAAAAAGTCACTGTCCCTGCCTGCATATATTTCAGCGGGCGCACTGAGAAACCTGCGCCCAGTAAAGTTAGTTACAAAGGATGGGAAGTAGTTCCGTATCTTAAAGTAGAATAAAAAGTGTTAGGTAACCATTTCTGACAACTTAAATTATTTCATTCTCTTTCTGTTTATGTTTTAATGAATCGGAGTGTAAAAATGAGCAGATTTGTTAAATATTTACTTTTCAAATAATTTCACAGTTTCACTCAACCTACGCATGAATCAAGTGATTCATGAAGCCCACGACAATTATAATCTTACATAAGGCGGAAGAATACACAACGTGCATGCATGTAGATCTTAAGCAGGGCTTTCAAAAGTGTTCTTTTACCGTGAATAGCCTATACGCACACTGCTGGATATTTAGAATTCTAACAAGAAGAAAGACGTGAGCTATGACAGCCAGATTTATTGAACAGAATACCCAGCATAAACAGGAGACATGATTACTCTTGCAACTCGGTATGACGCGCATAGCATAGTAAAATCAGTGCTGAGTAGCCAAACTACGGGCGGTAATAAAGCGCTGCTTTGGATGAACTGTCTGGAGTATCTCCGCACATGCTGCTTTGATGCACCTACCCAGAGGTCATCAGTCGTCGTCTGACTATAGTATAGGCAAAATAAGTTAGGAGACTAAAATAATAATTAGAAAAATGATTCCTCCTTAAACACGTTCTATACGTCCTCGTGTACTTCCCCAGAAAAGTCCTCAAATATCCTGTATGGGGAACAACCTTAAAATGTGAAGGGAAAAAAAGGCCGATATGTCGGATTTTTACGAAAAAAATATATATATAACTCCGAAACAGACAATCATAGAGAGGTGCTGTTGGTACCAAACATATCTGTTTTCGAAGAAGAATCCACTACTGCAATTAAAAGTCTGAAATAGACAGTTGATAGGATGTTATTAACATATTATTGCATAAAACAGGTTTGAAAATATGTCTGATAATTTTGCGTCTTTCATTAAACTCGTCTTCGTTTTACATAATATTCTCTGGCTGATCAAACGTCACAATGCACCTTTGTTGCTGCTTCCTGCATTCTCAAGCCGTAAAACGAAGACAGGTGTTAATTGAGGTGGGTTTAGAATGTTGAAAACTGACGGAGGGCAAGGGTATCACTGCTGGCTTTTCATAAGATCTTTTCCCTGCGGCAATCTCCATGAAACCACTCCATCCTGTATGAGGTTCTTCAGCTGACTTGGGACCAGCCATCCAAATCCAGTGGAACGTGGTTCCGATTTCGACATCCATCGGGCGCAATTTCAAAGAGAGGGCCTCTTCCACTACCAGGCAATTCAATCCATGGTTCTTGGACCGGTCGTAAGTGACGATTGGGATGAAGCTAAACTTTCCAATAAAATTTGCCTTTGGTAGAATCTTCGGTCGTGGGACAGGAGAACTCGTTTGGACAGCTGAAGACTGTCTCACACACTGCACTCCTCCCATCACATGAAAAGTTCCATGTCCATCCACATTTCGAGCGTTGTGATCTGCATTGTCGATCACAAACTGCACAAATCTATTGTCCTGAACTTCACTTGAAGTGTTTACTGTAACGTAAGTTTCATACTTACAGATATTGCTGTAGAAAACTGAGCAGCCTAAATTATGCAGAAGGTTAATTAGACGCCTATGAGGAAACACTCCGATTCCAACCTGCACAACTGAAAAAAGTCAAATACGGCGGCCGTTTTTTTTTCTTCAAAGTTTAAGGGTGTTCCCTAAGAAGGATTTTTTTTTGGGATTTTCCTGGGGACTTACAGGGGAACCTAAAGAACGTATTTCAAAAGAAATAAGCTTTCTAATAATGATTTCCGTTTTGAGTCAAATTTAAGTCTAATTTGCCTATACAACTATGCAACACACTTTCTCGATGGACGAGAGAGATACGGTGAACGCACAGGCCACACTAAGAAAAAGATTTTGTTCAACCAAACAGGATTTGTTTAGCACAACTAAATTATTTGTTTGTATAAGGGCAATTAAATATTTTGTTGCCGAAACCAATTAATTTTTCTGTCCCCAGGCCAATATTTGGTTGGTGCAACGAAAGATTTGCTTGGCTACACGTACATTGAACAGTTTGGGCCGATATTAAAAAAAATATTACAAGTACGACCGAACTTTGAACCTAGATCACCTGCGTCCGAGTGCTACACCATAGAAATCTCAGCTAATGTGACAACTGATGATGCCGGCAAGCTTTTAAATAGATGTACTGCAAATATAGGTCAAAGTGTGCAAACAAATATTTCAAGTTTTACAACTTTACTTGTCAGTTTCTTGTTTCATTGTATTATTAATGTGTTTATACGATCGTTAAGCATCAATAGATGCATTAAAAATACTTTGAATATCCTAATTGTCACAAAAGTACAAACTCTTGAGCTGTATTTTCGAACGAAGGTGTGACGATTCATTGATCGTCACCTAGTAAAATGTATGGGTTTTAGTAATTTTGCACCGCAGTTGGTAGTGCTGCGTATTTACTGTTTTATGTGCATTTATATTTGGTTATATACCAGCCGGTACATTTATTAATCCAGTATGTAATTTATCACACAAAGTTTTTACAGTAAAAATATTCTTATTGGTTAGTGTTAATTTATTATGAATTTTAGTACATATTTATATGGTTGTTTTGTATGATATTTGTAATCCATATTATTTGTGCTAATCGATTTGTAAATAATCGCGACAGTGGCGCTTGGGGTGGCGGGAGACCATGACGTCACCGATCTGAGACAGCGCGCCCTAGCCAGTGCGTGAGAATCGGTCGCGGTGTGTAGACGGCCGCAAGAAGTGTGTGCTCGACAGCGGAGTTGGACAGTATCGGGAAGTCGGGCGGACGTTTAGCAGTATGGGGCTGCTATGTGACTTCTTTCCGGTCGCGATGGGCAGTGTGTTATGCGAGCAATTGAACATCGCCGTAACGTTTTCGGGAGCAAACAAATTAACTGTTTAAAGAATATTGTAAGAACATGCCCGTCGTGAACGTAGAAATGATGTTGCTATGTTTGCCTGTAGCGCGCAGCTCCTGCTCGTGAAATATAGGCCAAGCATCGTAGAGACGTAAACTTGATGCGGACGTACTATGTGTGAAAAAGCTGCGTGTACGTGTAATATTCACTTTAATACGATTGTTGCTGAAAATCACGGAAATAACTGTGAGACCGCGACTTGTGGCTGATGGCTCGTGAAATTGAATTTTGCTACGCTGGTTAAACTGCCCGTGTTACGAGGCTCGAGGACGTGCATATTGAAGTGTGCGTGGAGTAACAGTGATGTATGTCAGCAGCACATTTTATCTTGCAATATTTCCTTGGAGCCTAGAAAAGTAACTTTAAGCATTTCCCTGCGACTTGTCTTACGCAAGCTATATTGCGAACGGCGTTTCATGTGGTTTGAGTGCTGGAAGTATGCCCGTGCTTTTGCGTAACGACTAAACACGCAAAATATTCCCGAGTGTGACAGTGCGATTCTACATGCTAGCGAGTGCAAGAAATCCGTGCATGCTTGTATGGAGGCCCCGAGGTGAACGACCCGTCAGTAGCTCTCCTTTTGACGACGTCGAGCGGGACGGAGTCTACAGCGAGCTGACACTGGGCAGCGAGGACGTTCCCCGACACGGCCTGGCGATCAGCTGTACGGTATTCGTAATGAATGCCAAACTTAAGGTGTGAGTAATGCATAAACGCCGTCGTCAGCTTGTACCTGCGGAGTCCATCGACCCTCTTTTGAAACACTTTTGAAGCACGTCAAGAGCTGCTGAAACACTTCCCGTTCGTGGTTTTAATATTAAATTTTATGAACACCAGTTATTGAAAGTTACCACGTAGGGCAAAAGACGTTGAACTTAATTAAGGGGTCTGGCCATGCAATATGTAAATTGAGTGCGAAACATTTTAATATTTTAATTGTGTGCAAAACAGTGCCTGTAAACAGTTGTTTTGGTGCAAAATAAATAGTGAATGAAAGACCTTCCAACATAAGAGCAGAGAGGCTTTATTTTCAAATGACCCCCCCCCCCTCCCCCGCCTTCCCATTTAGGAAAGTCTTGTATTATTGTAAGATGAATAATAGTATTTCGATTGTAAATATTTATAAGGGAAAAAGCTTGGGCCGCGGCATTTGGGTTTTTTCAAGTCGAGATAGCTTTCTGCCCCGTAGGGGTAGTTTAGGTAATATTAGTGTCTCATGGAGTGAGGTAGAGGTTGACACACCTGACTCCCCTGCGAGGTAGAAGGCCGTCTCAAAGGCAGTCATATGAGTGGCAACAAAAATATATACAGTTGATTCAACAAAATATTACTTCACAGTCTAATTTTTTTTTTTTGGCCCAACACAGAGATTTTGTTTATTCAAACATATGTTTTGTTAGACTAACAAAAGTAATTTCGTTGTTTTTCAAATTTTGTTTGCTCAACAATATATTTTGGTAGGGCAACTAAATATATATTTGGTCTTATACACACAAATATTTAGTTCGATTTTCTCTCAGTGCAAGCAAGCAGCGTGAGAGGCGGTCATCCAAGAGCCGTCGGACGATGTGTGCCACATGTCATTGCGTATTGTCCTATTGGTACAGGGCCCCATGCTCGCCCTGGAGATAAGTGGCAACAGGCTCCAAAACTTAGGCGGTGTAACTGTTGCTCGTCAGCGTACCAGCGATGCAGACTAGGCGCGAGCGAGACTGGAGTCCGATGGTACTGCATACCATAACTCCAGCAAGGATTATTCCTAAATTTACAAATACTTCCTTTTTTCCTCTTTCATGGGAAATAATGTGTGAATTTATGCCAAATCCTGGTAAAAATTAAAATATATACAAGTGCTGGGCCGGTATGACGGAGTATAACTCGGCCAGGTATGCGTCGCGGTGCCGCCAGACACGAATAAAACCTTCCTGGTGCTGCAAGCAGACGCGAGATTCGTCGAAGAAGACGATGGCGTGCTATTCGCCTCTCCGGCCCGACGTTCCACGCACCTGTGGTGAGTAGTAGACGACAGCGGCTGTAGTGGGCTCCTGCAAACGACGCCGTGATGCTGCAGACGGCGATGGACCATGCGTGCGGACACAGCTTGATGTGCACTCTTAATCTGAATCAGTGAGAATTTCACTGTTTCAATCAGTCAAACGTATATGACTGATTCAACAGTCATTTCAATGAATTTAACTGATGAACCAGTGAAAAAATGCCATATTTCCTTCAATGATTGGTTAAATGACATTTCCCACTGATTCGTCAGTCATTTTTTTCACTGTTTACTCAGTAGTTTATTTTTGACTGATGGATCAGTTAAACATCGTGTAAAATTGGGCGTTAATCAGTGTTTAAACATGGCCGTTAAACAATGTGTATCAAGTGAAATAACAACGAATAAACTAATAAAACCAATACAAAATACTTTCTTAAATGTGTTTCGTCTTTCAAAACGCCATTTTATGAGATAATTGGAACGCACAGCCTTTCATTCCGTTTTTACATCTTTCACTTCCTTTTCATGTAATTGTCACAGCGCTCTGTATGAACGTTTAAACTGCGTGATGAAAAAAGGGCACTCATATATTATATGATTCGTTTTAACAATCCTAACGGTACCAATTAAACCAATAACAAATATTAAGAGCACACAATTTAAATATTCACGATTTCGCGGCAAAACTATAAACCATATATTTTCCTCTTGTTACTTGAAGTTGGCGAGGTAGAACAGATGGTAACGTAACAGCCTAAAATCGAAAGGTTTTTGAGTTCAATCCTGGCCACTTCCGAAAGTATTAAGTATTTTTACTTAATTAAATTGCAGAATATAAATATTAATTTATTGTAAATAGGTTTATTTCACGTAATGATTTTTCTAAATTCAATAAAAACAATATTTAATTCGTCACTGTAATCAAACTCTGTGAAATAATTTCACGTCACTAATACAATCAGTAAAAAATATTTTCTGAAACAATCAGTGCTTTTCCGCTAGTTCTAAGTGGAGTCTTTTTCACTGATGCGAGTAGTTTAATTTCTCTGCGAATCAGTGTTTTGCCACTGATTCGAATTTAGAGTGTGCCACATGCGTGAAATCCTGAGCGAGGGCTTTTGATGTAACTGCACGGTCCGTAATCGCCATGTGCACAAGATGTCTGCCCTCGCGCTCGCTGCTGCTACAGGGCCACTGACTTCCTGCACATCGCTCAGTCCGTCCCTCCTAGAAAATTGCACGGTTGTCCCTCCGATTGCCTGCGGTATCCGAAAGAAAACATGACCTGCATTTGTCTAGTTCTGTGCAGTCTAATATTTCATGTCGATTCTGCCGACGTCTTGGAACATTAACCGACTTGTCGCGGGTGTTGGCGAACCGCGTATAGGCTGTTCACGGTCAACCGAGCACTTTTAAAAGACCTGCTCTGCTTAAGACCTACGTGTATGCACATTGTGTATTCTACCACCTTTTGTAAACTTAACGTTGTTACTGGCCGACTCACTTAATTCTTGCGTCGGTCAAGCGAAACTCTCTAGTAATTAGCAAAAGTAAATATTTTAAAAATCTGCTAATTTTTCAACATCGAGGAATCAAAATAAACATAGGGCAAAAGAAACAATTTAAGATACCACGAATGGTTACCTAGAACTTTTTAATCGAAGTTAAGATATGGAATTACTTTCTATCCATCGTTACCGAGTTTACTAGGTGAATGTTCCTCAGTGCGTCCATTAAAATATATGCAGGCAGGGGCAGCGAATTTTTTCTAATGGTCATTTAAAAAGTGCTCACTTTATTGTGAACTGTCTTTAAGCAAGTTTGCAAACACCTTCTGCTTTGTCTAACGAAGCTGCGGGCTATAAATCTGGGTGAGCCATGAACGTGCGGGCTTTTTTTAGATGCAGTTCGCCATTTGCCTTGCAGTGAGTTCCGAACGCGCGTTTTTCTATGACACTATTAACCGTGCACCCAATACGTTGATCTCATAAAACAACATAAGTTTCGGACGATGCCCCTTTAGTGCTGCCACGCATATTAGAAAACCAATTCGGAGTATTGGAGAGGAGCTGAAAACGGATTTTTCAAAGTACCATTTCTCGAAATATACACATCATAGGCTATTTATACTGAAATACTCAGTGTAACTTAATTAAACCTTGCCACTCACTTTCCACCAATATAATGATAAGGTCGTCGTTTAAAGTCACACAGATATAGCCCATTCACGGTAAAGTGAGCACTTTTGAAAGCTCCCTCGTTTGTAATAATAGTCAATAAATATATTTTATTTTAGTCTCCGGCATTAACTTCCGAGTGCTGTGGAATATGTGCACTATGTTTATTACTTAGAAGGCAATATTTATTTAAAAGGTGGTTAAAGAATTAAATATGGTTGAAAGGAAAAAGTAAGTAGGGCTTCAAAAGTGCTCACTTTACCGTGAACAGCCTTTAATCAACAGTACTTTTTATTCAAGAAGTTACTATTCTAGCGCGTTACACGATTTGCTTGCGTGTGCGGCTGGATATGTGAACATGTGTGACTAGTTACACCGCGGCGTCAGTGCTGCGACATTCGTCATCTGCGGAGGGGAGAATACCCACCCGCGCGATGGCAACCGTTTTCGGAGCTGTCAAACCAAGTTGGCAGGGCCACCGCGTATCGAACAGAGAAGACAACAGCTAGCCCGGTTTTATTCCGCCCGCGAGCAGGCTCGTTATCAGACCTGTCTACGGCGCCGCTGCCTGTCTGTCGGGCGTGACAATCCGCGACCGGGATGTGAGTGGGCGCTCTTGTACTTGCGTCCCGCGCCCACCGGCAGCTCTATCAAGACGTGGTGTGAGCGGTCAGTGCATGGAGGGGGTAGGTGTCTCTTCGCAACAACGCTCTGGCTAACAATGCTACGTCTATCTGACACGCTCCCACCGAGAGCGGAATCATTATCGCTGAGAGGGAGATTGGCACTTGGACGAGTTAGATGCAGGACTCGCCGTTCAAGTGGGTTTTCAATTCCACCCTGTTAGCTGAACGGCCCACAAGTAGGGCCGACTATTGTTCGCACTTTAAACATACTGTCCTGAAATTTCTGTGACGAGAAACTAAAGGCTGTTCACGTTGAAGTGAGAACTTTGGAAATCAAGTTAAGAAAAAAGTCACTCTCCCTGCCTGCATATATTTTAACGGGCGCACTGAGTGACATGCGTCTATTTAAGTTGGTAACGATTGAGGGAGAGTAGATCCATATGTTAGCGTCGAATAAAAAGTATTAGGTAACCATTTGTGATATTTTAAATTATTTCGTTTCCTTTCTGATTTTTTTATTGTATCGAAGTGTGAAAATGAGTAGATTTTTAAAATATCTAATTTTCTAATCATTTCACAGTTTTACCTGCCGGACGCATGAATAAAGTGATGAGGCCCATGCAATGTTAATTGTACTTAAGCGGGAGAATACACAACTTACATACAAGCAGATCTTAAGCAGGGATTTCAAAAGTGCTCAGTTTACCATGAACAGCCTATAGGTTGAAGTACAGCAGAAAGCATTATCAAAGCGCGGCCACTTCACACAGAACAGTTATAAAAATGTTTCATTTATAACGTTTATGAATACTTTAATTTTAGGTGTTACGAACTGTCACTTAAAATCACGTCGGTCGTGAACTGTGTTTCATTTACACGTGAGCACAGACGGAAGGAAAACAAAAAAATACGAAGGACCAAGTAACGTGTATAGTCCACTTCATGTAAGTGGGGTAAATTTAGACAGTTCTAGAAAAGTAGAATGGCCGCAATGTATCCTTCCACCATAGCTGTTTGTCCCTGAAGAAAAAGACGTTTGTAAACAAATGTTTGAGTCTAATGCACACTTGCATTTTCTTCTTTCCTCGTGTTTCCTGTCATTACAGGCACTCAAAGACCGGTGTTAGCTAACTTCCGCCCAGGAATTAATGTAGGATATTATAACCTGTTTTATTTTTGTAATTGCCAATTTAACTTTGTTGGGGTTTGGTTTATTATATTTCGAGGGGGGAAAAGGGAAACACTGAGGTGGTGGGGGGCTTTAGTTTAACGTCTTTCGTGAGACTGCATTATTTTGATGCTCTTAGGAGGGTGTAGCATTGTTTTGATGGAGCAGTGCAAAAATTTTGCTCGTACGGAAATAACATTTAAATTATATTGTAACTTCGAAAATATTAACTTCAATGAAAAAACTATATATATATATATATATATATATATATATATATATATATATATATATATATATATATATATATATATATACACACACACACACACACACACACACGTCGTTGTTCGTATCCGTACATACGCAGCGATATATGCACACACTTTGACCGCAGTTAACCTTACATACGTTGAATTTACGATATAGACCAATAAACAAATATTATTCAAACACTACGAAAGTGTTGAAAGTACGTGTTTTTCAGACGTCGTGCATTTCAATAATTATAGTAACGGTTTACAAATACATTATTTACAAAATACGCAAACTTACTGTTTGTAAAATTCGCAACCTCTTGAATACGTGTTTTTCTATGGTAATCTTCGCAAGTTTACTTCACTGAAATCATATTTGTTAGTCACTAGCATTAAATAATTTATTTGCAGAATCATTCAGTAAAATCATCGCTGCGCACGATACCTGAAGCCAACAAATGGATACGTAAATTATATTCGTGTCGCGTCATTGCAGACGGCAGTTAACGAAAATGGTGGAAAGAGCAGTTTTACGAAGCGGTAAAAACCTGTCGATTAATAATACATTTCACTCAAGAAAACACTCTACAACGGTACATACAACCAGCTATGCTCAAAGAAAGCATATAAAAAATTTATTAACTACCAATAAAATATTCCGACAACAAGAAGATACTAATTGTAAACACGATGAGAAAAAAGCACACGCACAACGGCCTTCACCGGGCTGGAAACTGGAAATATAAACATGTCTAGCCATTGGCTGGAAACGTTTACTGTTCGTATGTGACGACATGCTATGTTATAATTGCTAAACATGCTTTTAAAGTCCGTTCACTAAAATCCATAAAATGTAATATTACTTTAAAAACATTATTCAAACCATAAATGTTGTAAGTAAAATTACAATTTTAAATTAAAACGTTTAGTTCTGAGTACTATTTTCTTCCAAAGCCATCATCAAAATCACCAACTTAACAACATGCATCCCGCAGCACTTCATCAGCTGATACAGCACTTAACAAAGGAAAGTATTTACTGTTTACATAGTGTGCAGGTTGGTCACATTGTCGGTCAGATTTTACTACACTTATATGAAATGGACTATACCTTGTGTCAGCAAATTGATGATGTGTTTTACAATCATGCCAAGTTTTATTCTTATTTGCTTACAACAAAAATAAACTGGATTGAAGGTGTCATAAGAGTTTACTTTACGAATAGTAAGACGTTGAAACATAATTACTTCTCGTAGTCCGTTGCCAACTTAACTGAAGTGCTGCGGTCATTGCATTCTTTAACATGTATGCAGTTACAGACAGTGATTTTAGTTTTCAAAAAAAAATATTTCAGAAGTGCTTACTTCATCGTGAAAAGCCTACAACAAAATCTATTTCCACAGGGTTTAATCATGTTTTAGAGTGTTAAAATACTTAGATATTTCAAACCAGAAACTGAGCTTATCATAAGATTGCTGTAACTGCGTTCCCCAGGCACTGCACTGAATTATTTCAAAACACTGTAAGTTGTTTAATTATTATGCTAGCTTTGTTCGAAGATGTGATTCCGTGTCCGTTTGCTGAAGTGTGTTATGCAAAACCCAATATCTCGACTGGTAGAGACCTTGACATTACGCATTGCAATCGTATTAAAGGCTGTTCACAGTAAAGTGGGAAAGTTTGAAAACCCTGCTAAGGATCTACTTGTAAATACATTGAATATTATTCCACCACATGATGTAAAATTAACATTACCATGGACCGCTTCACTTTATTCATGCGTTAGTCAAATTGAACTTTTGAAATATTAGGAAAGTAAATGTTTTACAAATTTGATAATTCTTACACTAATTTACATTTAATAGAACAGAAAACAAAATAAATCATTTAGGTATTCACAAACGTTTACCTAACACTTTTAATTCATCGTTTAGACATGAAACTATATGCCCTCATTCGTTAACGACTGTTCACGATAAAGTGAGCACTTAAGAAATGAACCTTAGAAAAAAGTCACTGCACCTGCATGCATATGTTTTAATGGGCGCACTGAATGACATTCGCCCAGTAAAGTTGTTAACGATGGATGGAAAGTAGTTCCATATCTTAAACACAAATAAAATATATTATAGATATAACCGTTTGTGATAACTTAAAATTAATTCTTTCACTCTATGTTTTTTAAGTATCGCAGTGTAAAAATGAGCAGATTTGTAAAGTATTTACTTTCTTAATAATTTCGCAGTTAATTTAACCGACGCATGAATAAAGTGATGAGACCCATCTCAATGCTGATTTTATATAAGACGAAGGAATACACAACGTGTATACAAATAGATCTTAAACAGGTCTTTCAAAAGTGCTCATTTTACCGTGAACAGCCTATACTAACTTTACTGGGCGCTTGTCGTTCAGTGCGCACGTTAAAATAAACGCAGGTAGGGGCAGTGACATTTTTCAGAGGTTAATTTCATAAATGCTTAAATTACCGCGTGAGATACCTTTATAAGGCTAGATGTAAAGACAGACTCACGTAACAGGCATCATACTTTTCTGAAGCCATGTTAAAGTTATACGTCCAAGATTTTCCTCCGCCTCGTGCAATCTAAGCTTTGCTATTTCTTGAAAATTACAGCGAAGGACAACGCACCGAAGTCGTACACACTCAGTTGTAATAATGTTTCGCATGAGAACTATTTCTTACTAGGTGCCACCAAAACACATGTTTTCTCGCTCATTAAAATTCATATTAATTATAAATGAAATATTATAATCGATAGATAAATAACATTTCAATTTAACCAAAAAAAAAAGTTACTTTTATGTTAACAAAAGTACAAAACACTTGTGATACATGCAGGCATATTTAGGACAGAATCATACACTTCATTCATGGGATGAATTTTCTAAGGTTTGATCCAAAAAGTGTGACGAAACTGGAAATAGACTACACCGATCAACAAATAAGCTAGAGAAACATATCCGACGTTTGGAAGTTTCTTAGAAAATCCCAGGCTCTGAATAAATGCGGTGGGTCCGTGGGTCAACCCCTGGAGTTATTTTTCTTCACTTCCGTTTGCGGTAGACCAGCACCCGTCGATCGAGCGGTCGTTTATTTTCACTTGTCAATTTCTTCCCCTACCCCCTTTATATATATATATATATATATATATATATATATATATATATATATATATATATATATATATATATATATATATATATATTCTTGTTACCTCCTCGTTTCGCCGAAGCACGGACAGGCGCGTAGGATCACCGCTGACGTCATCGACCGTGTTCCGGCCTCGCTGCCACGCGCCGCCGGCAAAACACGTCAGTCAATGTTGTTGGCCAAGAGGAAAACAACAGGTCTGGTGCTGCATTAATGCTGCACGTCGGACGCCATGTTGGATTCATGCAACCGAGCGTTCTGTGATTGATAGAGCTTCGAGTATTTCGCGAATTCGTTCGGTACAGAGGCAGTCTTCAAACACATGACCTTTTATACTACTGCTGTGATTGGACCGTAGTTATTTAGACACGCCCCGTTTAACCGCGATCCAGTAGTAACCAGGGAGCAGTAATATGAGTGAGTGTTGAACAACACTGTACAAAGGCCTCACTTGACCGCAGCAACCAATAAGTAAACGATAGTGTCTCGAGTGTGTAGAGGACTGTCAAGTCTAGTCTGCTGCCAAATCAATCCGCGAAATAATCGGGGCTCTAGAGAGTGATCATGCGCAATCTCACTTGTCTCTCTTCCGGAGGTCACAAGTTGGAACCCCGGTCATCTATCCAGATAGGCTTAATATTTTGCCATGTCAATACAGTTACTTATTATTAGGGACACCCTAATTTCGCGAAAAGATTTCCTCACGTGCTAGGTGTCAATACCTTACGAGCGTGCCAGCAATTTCCTTTTGCATATTGGCGGCGTGTGTCTGTGAGAAGACATTTCCTTAGTTGACTGGCCAATCAGAATTAAGTTACTCCGCTACTGTAAGTCTCTGGTTCGTGGGCAGACACTTAAGACGCGTAACATCTAGATCACCCAATCACAAAAGTGAATACGAGCTAAAGTGTTATAAAATACAACTGGTCGTGAAATCTTTTCGCGAAATGTGGTGTCCCTACTTATCATACACATATGTCTTACCAGTTCCTGATTCTGTGGGGCCTCGATGGCTGAGCGGTTTGACTGCTCACCTCACGCCAAGGCGAAACAAGCTCAGTCCTCGGCCGTGCCACTCTTCCGATTTTCGCAAGTGGGAATCGTGCCGGACAATGCCGCTGGTCGGCAGTTTTTTCTCGGGAATCTCCCTGTCCCCCCGCCCTTGCATTCCGGCGCTGCTCCGTGCCCCCTCATTTCACCCTCCTCAGCTCTCAAGACCTCGTTGTTAAGAGCCGCCCAAATCTCTCGACCAGGTACTCATTTTTTGAGATTATTCATTACGAAAAATGCACAGTAGCAAACTTAATACGACCTATGACGTTATGAATTTATAAAGAGAGATAAATGCCCTAAAAAAATTGGGAATTAAAATTATTTATTTTCAAATTGTCAGAAACTATATCACTGCTAGCATAGGGCGCATAGGCCTACATTTTGTCGTAAGAACTAATTATAATATCCATTGCGAAGTGGACACGAATGAGGAGAAGTTGTTCAATATATGTATTCCATTTACGTTAGTAATAATTCCATAACATCGCTTGATTAGTGCATCGTTAAAGTTGTAAGTTGATTTATTTTTCCTGACAAAGTTGGTTTCAGGTTACTATAAGGAACTCTAAAATAAATTATATTTTCTTAAGTAATGATTAGAAAAAAATTATAACTGGTCTTAGTAAAATTATAAGGTTTTCAATTACTCTACCAACACAATAATTTCTTGTCCCTGAATGGCTGATCTTCCACTTAAATATGCCATATTCACGAGGGCGCCTACATGCAGCTGAAGTCGATTACATTAATTAAAATATGGAATAAGTGTAAACAAACTTTTGTAAGTAAGTTTTTTAATTAAATTAGTACTACTCTGTTGCAATTTTGGGAGGTTAAAAAAAATGCTTGTACTGTTTACGCGACGGGCCGTACGCTTCTTATAGGCTGTGCACGGTAAAGTGAGCACTATTTAAGGCCCGTGTCAATTTTACTTTCCAGCCAATTTTTGTCTTTTCGCCACTTGTTGGTGTAAAAATTGCCATGTACCTAATAAATACAGTGTATACATATCAACACTTCCGAAATTTGACATCTGAGGTTACAATAAAATACAATATATTTGCTTTGTTCCTGTGGTGAGGGCCTTAAAAAGTGCTCACTTTAAAGTGAACGGCCTATAAAACACACACACACACACACACACACACACACACACACCATATATATATATATATATATATATATATATATATATATATATACACACACACACATATATATATATATATACACACACACACACATATACTCATAAACAAGTCGCATTAAACAGTTCACCAAAACGCCATGGAACTGTGTTTAGGTGTTAATCACCCGAGGAATGTTGTAGGTTCAGTACCAATAATAATCTACAACATTCCTCGGGTGATTAACACCTAAACACAGTTCCATGGCGTTTTGGTGAACTGTTTAATGCGACTTGTTTATGAGTAAACGTAACTTGCCTGTTTGGGAAAAATCGAGTTCTGTGTTGAATACGAGACAGCGTTTCCATGAACTAGGCCACATTGTCATGAGCTAGATAAGATCTTATTACTCTAGTTAAATTTCATTCATTGTGGCACAAGCTCTCGAATTTTATAAGCGAAAAGCGATTCTCTTGTAAGAAAAGCATTAGGTGATAATGTTTGTGCTGTTACGGGTTGCAAGAACTTAAAGTCAGAATGAATTTTGCTTAACTTGCGCTGGGTAGTAATTTACGTGTAATCGTGTTGTAAAAAATTGGAATAATTTCGTGCAGGCATTAATTTTAATAAATATTTTTCTCATACCTTATGAACTTGCAGTACCAACTTGACTCTGTGGCTCACACAGCAACTAAGGCCTTATTCGGTGTCTTGCAACGATTAATGATAGAGGGACATACTATATAAGCCCCTAGTTAACACCTGTAAGCAACCAGTGTTAAACACAAACATAAGGTATGACGATATTGTGCGGCCACCTTCGTCGTGCTTGCGCGATTTGTCATGGTGATCCATTAATTTTTTGCAAATGAGTTTATAAATCCACGTCATAGGAAAGCACTGAAACATGCAAAACACGTTGTCAGGTGTATGACGGGATGAGAGTTCTTTATTATCTACGAGCACTATAAGAATGAACAAGGGGGAAACCAGAGTTTTTTTAATACCTTGATAAGATATTAAGAATATCGGAGGATAAGATGTGATCAAATTTTAAGTTGTTAAAGTAGTATTAAAAATTAAATAAAACTATAAGGTTTGAAAATATAAGCTTTGTAATCCGCTGTTACACGAACCAGTACAGGTATTTATCGAAAATAGAGGGAACAGTTGCAGAGAAAAGAGAACATTTGAGCCGAGGTTTAGTGAGGACAGCGCATGAGGCGAATCGTATTAACTTCCACGGCACGTCTTGTAAAAGGTCTTAGACGAAGGAAGGAAATTTTCCCCGCAGCGTTTGCGAGGGTTGCAAGGCGTGGGGGTGGAGGGGGAGAGGGGTTATTAACTGTAAATCAGTCACGTCTCAAACTTAAAATGCTTCGACAGAGAAAGCCCTGAAGCCGTGCAGACTTGTCAAGCAGCAGGATATTAAAACCACCAGTTTCGACGGAATCATGTCAGGTGGATGATGAGCGTAGGCTAACAACACGATACTTTCGCACGTAACTTTATTTATTTACTCGCCGTGTTCAATATGGAAGGCATAGTTCGTCGAAAACGGGTTTGTGGTTGAGCTGTACACGAAATAAATTAATTCTCCAATGAAATAAATTCATCGCACGTGGGAAGATATTTGCTGTTGGGATCACTATTTCTGCCAACAATATAACATGCATGCACGTTGCTCACTTGTTCAGGGGTGTGAGAAAGCTACACGTTTTCAATTCCAGACATGAGATTACAAGCTGTTAACGATAAAGTGAGCACTTTAGAAATGAACCTTAGAAAAAAAAGTCACTGGACCTGCATCCATGTATTTTAATGGGCGCACTGAGTGACATTCGCCCAGTAAAGTTGGTAACTATTTATAAAAAGTAGTTTGATATCTGAAAGTCGATTAAAAAGTGTCAGGTAAACATTTGTGATAACTTAAAAATAATTATTTCCCTTTGTGTTTGTTTAATACATCGAAGTGGAAAAATGAGCAGATTTGTAAAATATTTACATTCTTCATAATTTCGCAGTTTCGTTTGACCGACGCATGAGTAAAGTGATGAGACCCATGACAATGTTATTACTACATAAGGCGGAGGAATACACAACTTGCCTACAAGCAGATCTTAAGCAGGGCTTTCAAAAGTGCTCATTTTACCGTGAACAGGCTACAGTTTTCTGTAATGCCTTAAAACGACAAATATATCTGCATAAGCCAAATTGGGTAAAAAGAAACTTAAGTTGAGGCACAAAACAATTATTGGCGAAATATCTCGTAATCGATTAGTGACGTATTAATTCGTTTGAAATTGATTTCTCGATCATTTCTTGTATTTTTTTTTATGGTTCGTGTCTACAACTACGTCAGTTAGTTATCTCAAGTTATTATTACTATTTAATTTTTCCACGTAGTTTTAGTTATATTGCTGGCGAGGATTCATCGTTAATCAGTGTTCTGGGAAAATACCTATTATGCATGGAATTACTATATTTTAAATGGGTAGAAACAGAAAACGACAAAATTGCTGAAATTGTTTACACATAGTGGGGATCACGTGTTTAGTTTCTTTTCGAAGGGTTGGCTGTGGTTCAGTTCGCGAGAATTCTTTCCACCCAGTAGGAATGAATGCCGCTTTTGAAAATACACAGAATATCTCAGACGATTACTATATCTTGGCTAATTAGACGTCCAGTTTTTCTAAGTACCATGTTATTTCAATTTCATTAATTAATGTTTCCATCTTATATCCCGTGTATATCCTGGTCTTGAAATTCATTAAAACATTTCGAGTGTCCAAAATTATTTTATACATTTTTTAATATTTCATTGTTTTCTGTTATATAAAACGAACAGTAATATGTCAAACAGCAGCAAGAGAGTTTTTTTTATAAACAATTACAGAATTACGGGAATTTTAAATATATGTCTTGGGCAAACAGCTCGATGATGTGACACCAGAACATCGTAAAAATTTTTTCTTGCAAATTAAGTGTGTGGTTCACTTCTAATTTAACATTATGTTTCAAATTAACTTCAGATTTAAAAAAAAATCTATAGAGTCGACCCTAATTGTGGGAGAACGAATTGTCTTATTTTAAAGAAAAAACTTTATATTAGGCCTATGCTTATGGCTTACGGTAATAAATAAGCTAAAACCTCAATGTGTATTTTAAAAACTTAATAAAAACGATTTAGTGAAGAATATAAAAAATCTTAACACTTTAAAAAAAACACTAAGAATTTTTTATCTTCTTTTACTTAAAAAAAAAAGCCTAAAAATTACAGTTTCTATGTTTAGAAAACCTGACATAGTCTGAAAACGTAAGAAAGTAAGTCACTTGAATGACTTTAAAAGGACTGATGAAATGCTATTACATTAATGCAAATTGCCGTCCTAACCTTGACGTAATTTGTTGTGTGTTAGAAAGTGTTGATCCTTATCAGTGCTATGAGTAGAGACCTGAAGAATTCGCGGATTCATTAAAATTCAAAGCATAACTTTAGCCATTGGTCCACACGGTGTTTGACACATGCTGGAGAAGGCTGGCCCAATCGTCGTCATCTACTGCGAGTGCAGACTACCAATGTGCAATTAATATCGGCGTATTTGTACATAAGACTGTAGAGTATAGCCTGCAGGTCATTGAACTCGCGAATGTTTCAGGTCTGTAGCTATGAGTGACTTGTATCAACTGAACACATTTGAAAACCCTGCTTGGGTTCTATTTTCAAATCGTTCGTGTATCCTTCCGCTCCGTGTAGAAATTGATATTTTATTGGACCCAATGACTAGTATCCACATTGAGAAACAGCTGTGGAAATTAATGCGTATACATAACGCCATTTCTTTCTGCAGTGCGTATGAAATAAAAACAAATGGATTGTTGTAAATGCTCTACCAATTTAAGCTTTAATTTCGATATGACGTTAAAATGCAGAACTAGTAACAAACTTTGTGTAAGTTGTATAATAATTATTAGGTTAGAATATTTGCAAATATTAAATGGGATTTTATTACAGCGATGGAATTAAAAAGTTCTCTTTTTACTGTAGACAAAACTACAGAGTTGAAATTGTGGTAGATTTTTTTAAAAGTTAAATAATTATATTTTCAGTATTTTAATTACGTTTCAATCCTCCTTTCCCCGAGTCTTTTAGTTATGCTAAGAAATAAAGTTGATTACGTTTAGCTAGAAATAGTTTACTTTTCTTTATAAACAGTATTCTAAAACCATTGAAGAATCGAACCTTCTACCAAAGTTATTTAGTAAGCGTGCACGGAAAGGAGGGATCTATTAGTGGCTAGAAAAACTGTTTGGTTGATGCTTTCCAATACCAACGATATTTAGTGCTAACTAACATATTTTTACTAACAATACATTGACTGGCTGCCACCAAAATATTTAGTTGGCAACAATAGCATTAATGTAATAAAATCTTGCTGCGAATGCAAAGCTACATCCATTATATTCTGCGCGTGCGCTCTAACTGACATATTCAAAGTAGCCACCTTCTGTCATGTCATGACGTCATATTTGTCCGTGTTCGTTTCTTTGCATCGGGTTACGAACTAACTCAAGAGGGATATTCTTAAGAACATATTTTATATAATTCCTTTCTTCTAAATAAGTATGTGTTACACGTGAATGATTCCAGAAAATTAGCTTTCTATGAGGCGAAGTGTTCAGATCATGTAGTGTGTTCCTCGTATTAGACTTATTATCTACATACAGGGTATTAACATCGAGCAAGGTTGTGCTCTGCCCTCATAGATCAGAAGCAGATTGGACGATTTGTAGCCGGAGGTCGAGAGTACACTCGCAAGTCGCACACTTGTGTACTGCGAATTTGTTGTCCTCTTGGTCCACTACTTCAGCTCGTCACATGGCAAGATACACACACGCTGCCCAACGTAAAACGTCACTCACGCTATGTCCAATGGCAAATGTATTCTCCAACGAAGTCAATAAAGTCAACTTAAAAAAAAAGGTGGCGCAACGGTGACACACTCAGCTCGCATGTGAGAGGTCCGGGGTTCGAGTCTCGCTATTGGCAATGTATTTTAGTTTTTTAATTATGGGTGACCACAAGCGTCATTTTGTAGTTGCCACTAAATACTGGAATGACAAAAAACTTTTGTTGGTGCTACAAACATATTTTGTGATGTTTATATTCACAAAAAAAATTGTAGCCACCAATAATATTTTCATGATCACCACAAAACCGTTTTTTCAGTGTGTGACCCCACTAAAAAATCCAAGCATCCGGTTGATCTGGTAAATAAGCCTATTCCTATACGAAGTCTAGAGCGTTATAGTCAGTTAGACTAACGTTTTCTACTCTAAACCGCCATATTTCTATGTTTTTAAACTATAACGTATATTTCATAATATCGTTTATTAGGACTGAATTCTGCCCGGAGTGCATAGCTAGCTTACCATTTGGACTTTATAACTTCAAATCGTCCATATGCCAAGGGTAAATGATAAGGTAGACTGCTTTTATTTCAACAGGCAGAAACAGTTACGGGACTCGGAAATTGTTCGACGTCATTCCGCCATAAATCTTGCTACCACCGTTCCCTTTTTACTTTACCATCTGCAGTTTCTTCGTTGGTTGCTGCTTTTAAAATCAAATTTCCCACCCGTGAACTAAGTTCCAGTATGTCTGCTCACTATGTTTGATGTAAGAATTTTACTGTCTCCGAGTTCTGTGGTGCGTGCCAGAAAGCTCGTGCCCAACATCAACTTAACAAGAATATAAAAGAGCTCCGTCCCTCCACACGAATTGCCGAAATTTCAAAGAAGTATAGCTGAAAAATGCACATAATATTGTTAAAATTACAATTCGCAATTTAAAAAAAAAAAAGGAAATTTTTTAGTGTGGTAATTGTATTCCGGTTAAAGTCATTCTTGTCTTCCTATTCCGTATAGCTTCACGTTAAGCCGCGGGCGAAATAAGGACAATTTTGTTTGCTGCCAACTGAACAATGCAGACGAAGTGCGATGTCCTCTGACAGCGGAGGGACGGGCCAATTTTCCCCATTCCCTCTTCGACTGGCGAGTTTCTGCAATATCAGTCGCCCCTCGCCATTCTCCTTTCTTCTCGGTTTACTACTGCGTCCCTCCTCTCCCGCGGCAATCAATTCAAATAAAAAGTGGCCTCCACGTGCATACCAACTGAAGGATAACAGGGTTTTATTTTTATTTCCCACCTCTTTTCCCCCTCGCCGCGTTACGGAAAGGGGACCGGAGCAAAGAGGGCCAACTTCAAACTACGAAATTGCTCGTGAAGAGGGCATAACGCCGCAGATAAACTTGGAGAACTGTTTCTCGTGAATCTTCAAGCGCAAAGCCGAGCTTATAAATAAGAGTGTGAATTTCCGCGTATAACTTCTGATTTCAGGGTTAGTATTACCAACATTCCTTCAAATTTATGTAACGTTTTCTTAACTTCAGTTTTGCAACACTCCTCCCCTAGTTCCAGTAATCATAGACGAGAAAATTAAGTAGAGTATTGTAACCAGTAGATCACGGTTTGATCGCAGTTAATTAAGTATTTTTTAAATCAGTCTTCGATTTCTTACCACTCCTCGATAGCAGGGTGATAAGGGGCAGAATCGCGTGATTTGACAGTCAAGCAGTAGAGGGAAGCAGCAGTGGTTAGTATGAGCAAACTGTCATGGCAATCGCCTGGAGTGTTTTTGAAAAATCATGGGAATGAGGGTAGTTCGGACCGGAAATGGAGCCCGAGTCATTTCGGATGCTAGTCCAGTACAGCGTGGCTAGGTCACCCTCGAAAAAAATATCCTGCACATCTCTGCAGGTAGCTCGGCGTAAACATTGGCCGTCCAAATTGTTCGTAAATTTACCATAAAACTCTAACACGTAGTTACTATAGGCCTGGTATGTTTACCGTATCTTCGCACTTTTTGAATCAAACTTTTTGAAAAATCGTACCCCACGTTAAAACGCGTTAGTTTCGTTAATATGTTACACGTGTTTTTTAAGTATATTTACATTAATGTATTTTTCATTGGTTAAATGGATTTTGCTTTAATTCTTTACAAATTATATCATTTACTTCATAGTATGAATTTTAAAATGAGAGAGAATTGGGGTATCCTGTAAGTGCATAGTAAGAAATAGTTCTCGTTAGAATAACATAATATTAAATTTTTTTAACGATGTTTCTAAAGTAAATTTTTTTTGTGCTATATTAGGGTTTTCAGGAATGCAATGCTGGAAACACATACCACTGCTGCATATAAAGATATTTATGTTTGATAGCCTGTCCAGCCGTTACGACCGAGTCGCCGTGGTAACGGTTCAGGGTACAAATACGGTGCGCTGTTTTCTTCCAAACATGTTTATAATCCACTCACCGTTGCTTCGCTCTTTCCTGAAGCCCTGCTAAAGTTCTACTTCCATAACATTTCTCCGCCTCGTACAAACTAAGCTGAACGAATCTAGAAAATTGCACCGAACGACAACGCTCTTAATCGCGCGCACTCAGTTGTAATAATATTTTGCATGAGAACTATCTCTTACTAGACGCTACCAGCGCACATGTTTTATCACTTATTATTCACATTTATTATAAAGGAAATATAATTTACAAATAAAATGCAAGTAAAACTTCAGTTTAACTAAACATAAGATACTGTCTTGTTAACAGAGGTATAAAACGCTTGTGATACATGGCATATTTAGGAAATAACTAAACATGTCATAAATGGTGCGATTTTTCTGAGGTTCTCATACATGGCATATTTGAGAAATAACTAAACATGTCATACATGGGGTGATTTTTCAAAGGTTTGATTCAAAAAGTGTGAAGAAACCGCGAATAGACTATAGGTTTTATTTACATATAGCGGGAGGATACTAAGTTAGTAGCTCGGAAATAGAGTTCAAGCAGGGCTTCAGAAAATTTGGAAGCCACCATGAAGATACTATTGCCACTAGGGACCATCGCATAAGTTATGTTCATGACGGGCAAGAGAGAGAATCTAAACATGGCCTCCGAAGTTTTGTGTACAATTAATTAACTACATAACACCAGTTCTCCGCCATACAACGGGCAGGCTTAGAGAAATGAATGACCTTGGTGACGTAGCAGTATCTTACCCGCTAACCGGCTGAGCGATGCTGTTACGACAGGCCAGGTGTAGTATTAGCAACATCGTGCTGTCTACAATCCTCGTTAGTTCAGCCATTTTATCACCGAAGGGTGCTGGGATGCACTTGTCAGTTTCGTTTCTGTGTAGGTAACTGACTAGTCTGTTATTCTGCATGTTCAAAGCGATGTCGTCGATTGGTTGGCTTCTACCGCAGTGAAAATTCCAGCACGCTGTTTTCTGGACTATGCTTCATTCGGCCTTTCTTTCGTTTTTCGTGTATTATTTACTAACTTCCTGTCCGCAGCTTTGCCTGTGTACCACACCAAACAGCTACGGATTTCCTTTACCGAAGGACCTCTCTTGTTCCAGTCCCCTCTCTACTAGTGTTTCATCTCTACTAACAAGAGCATGTTTCCAACACTCTGTCTCCTGTAGCATTTATGATTAATGCATGCAACAATTTTGAATTCTTTCCTGTCGGCTGGGTTTTTTGCGGTGTCTGTGCCTGTTTTCCCCAGTATCTTCTTAGCTATAGTTTAACTATAGGTATACTTAGGGAGGTAGTCATGGACCCAATTGCCGGTCGTGGCTGTCCAATCGCTCTCTGCCGCGATGCATGCCCCCTTGCATGATTTACTTCCTTGTAAGAGTAAGAAGTTCACCCTGAAACGCAATTAGCACTCCGATCCTACCTCGGACGTGCATCTAACACTTGGAATTAGGGTAGGTTAGGAAAAAAAATTGACCTCTCTAGTAGGCCATATTAGTCGTTCTGCCCTAAGAGTAGCCTGCCAGTTACTCTGGAGCACGTTAGGTTGAACTGCCCATTTGAAAAAAAAGTCCTCCCTCAAATCTCGCACTTCTCACCTTTAGCGACTGTCTCCAGGCCTCACTTATAGTCACAGCAAAACAAACTTTGAGGGGAATCTCAATATCTTAAATTCGAAAGGGTGCTCGGATAGAATATGCGATATGCGCGGTATGGAAACTGATTCCCCCAGAGCACGTCCAGTGGAGACTGGGTCCTCGATTACATTTATTTTTTGCAAAGCATTCACTTGAAGCTTGACGTTACTGCAGCGTTTTTGCAAGTTAAGTTTTTTGCAGTAACATTACTGAAGCCCCGACCTTTAGGAGAAGCTTGTGTGTGGTAGTCTAAGAGGGCAGATACTTATGAGGAACTTCACAGGGCAATGAACTGCATCATCCATTTTTACAACTGTGTTTATGAATTTGTACTCCATTTCTAGCAAACTATGGTAATGATTTATTATATTGTTAAGAATGTTAACGTTACTCGATTGTAGTAAAATATTTTGTGGCAATTTTGTCGGTTTACTTCAAAACTACAGAATAAAGATTACATAAACTGACTTTTTCCTTCTGAGCGTTTATAGTTGGAATACTACTGGTACATATTCAAGAGTCCTTAAATATTATAGCAGTGAATAAAAGCTCAGGTTTGTCGGAAAACAAAATAAAAACGAACAGCCTCGCTATTACTATAGCATGTGAATTTGACAGTTGTCTAGGTGATTCGCAAGTATATAGTTTTGGCAGTTTTGTTCGCAAGAAACCAATTAAATGTTGAAACACAAAGAATTGTTGGAATTAGCACTATATTGGAAATTACGTATGAAATTATCAACCGCGGAATAAAATGTGATATATACACATATTGTCCATTTCATATAAGTGATTTAATTTCACAGTTCAAGGAAAGTAGTGTCAATGGCATCTAGGTGGCTACGTATCCTTACGCCACAGCTGTACTGTCATTGAATGTGGCTGTTTGCAAACAAACACTATGTGATTGCCAGTATTTGTAAGCAAACAACACATGACTGCCTGTTTTTGTAAATAAACTGCATGTGCCTCCTCCCAAATGACTTAGAAGATGTGGAGGGCTGTTAAAACAGTCTCAGACTGGCAACAATCCCATTTTTTTTTAGTTTATTTAGTTTATAAATATTTTATGTAAATGACTAAAAGCCCATGTAATAAGTATATAAATTGATAACTGTTTTACCTTGCAAGAAATTTATAACCAGGATGCACGAAAATGAAATTGTATTTTGACTGTCAAGTGAATAAAAGATATTTTACTGTTTTTGAATACACTCTAAATATATTAATGACGAAAAATCTTGTCACACTTACCTAAAGTAAGTTCTTGTAAACACAATAATTTAGCATGATTTCCACAAAAACCAAATACCTAGATCTCCCCTGCCCCCCAGGAATGCACAAGTACCAAAATACCGCCCCCCCCCCTCATCTACTTTTCAAAGACATTATACATTCTTACATACATGCTATGCCTGTACAGCCTGATACTTTTATGGTGGTTATAATTCTCAGGATGTTAAAGTTTGTAGGTAACCAAAATAATATTTAAGCAAATGTTACTTAATTTCAGTAATTTTAATAACTCTCATTTAGTAACTCAAATATTAAGTATTGCAGGTCTACATACTAAATACTTTTATAACTTTTCTCAAATACCTACGTGTTCGGATTGTCATGCTGTGAATAAAAACGTATTTCTCACTCAGTGTTGATATTTACACTGAAGTTCAGTCGCACAACCTCCCTCCTCAAAATTGTGAATACAGCCCTAGACTTGTTCTCGGGAACCTAACAAAAACTTTATTTCAGTTCAGAGATGTTACAGAGCGCTCTAGAGAAGCAGATGTGACCTACAGAAACAATATATCAAACGAACTTGTTACTTACACACTAAACAGATTCTCCACCTACCCAAGATTAAAGACATCATAAAGTTCATTTTCCTTAGCGATAAATTTTGGAATGTCGCAGTTCCTGCTGATGCATGAGACACTTCTTTATGATGTTGGAGCAACTTCGTTGGGTGCTTAAATTGAAAGAATTTTGTTTGATAAGCATGGTGTAATTTACTTGATATCAAAAAGTTGTCTTTCCAATGTAAATCCTGTTTATGTGAATTATTCTTCCGTCACTCTTTCAATATTCCTAACAACGTATGTTAAAAAACATATGAGGGCGTTTAATTTGCAATACAAAAATGCTCAAAACGTTTATGAAAGACTCCAAAGTTGAAACCTACATGCCATTATGTTACTTTCAAATACAGCCTTTAAAAACAGGAAAAATCTTTAAATTTATTTGCTAACAAGTATCCCTGTGTAACAAGCTTGACAAATGTTATATACGTTCTAAAATAAATACAAGTAATACAACTTACAAGTGTGTATGGCCAGTAATCTTTACATTTTGAAACCCTCCAGAACCAGTGTTAGAGTTTCAATAAATAATAACACAGAAAAATGTTCATAGCAATGGAATGTGGGCCCAATTAGGGTATCGTCTTAATTTTATTTCGAGAGAAAAAGGAAATAGTGAGCAGAATGGTGGGGGGGGGGGGGCTTTAGTTTATCGTATTTCGTGAGACGGGATTATTTCGATGTTCTTACGATGCTGGAATCACATAGCCCCAACGCGCACGACACGATGCCCAACAGCCAATGAAATACTAGATAGATCGTCGTAAGCCCGGCCGATTCCGTCGTCCGACCAGCAATTTTGGATTAGAAATGATTTATATTCTTCGTCGTGTCGTGCGGCACGACGCACAGAATGTACAACATTGCAAAATGAAATTGTATTGCAAGCTTTCCCTACAATGGTAAATACGCAGCTTAAAAGAAAATTAAATTAAAAACTACTGTATCTAACTCTTAAAAATAATCATTTTACTTTTGTATGCATTAGTGATACCAACTTGTCACCATTATGTTATACAAATTTCCCTCTTGTTCACCGCCTTTGAGACTAACGTAGCCTATCAGCGCCTTCTAAATAGATAGGTTAAATGCCGAGAACGTGGTGTCGGTCGTGCTGTAAATTCAACTAGTCAAATTGAAATGTGTCGTGGTTGCGTTTTTGGTCGTGTCGTGCTGTGTTGGTCGCGGCTATGTGATTCCGGCATGAGTGTGTGGCATTTTGAGTTGCATATTGTTTTGATGGAGCAGTGGAAAATTTTGCTCGTATGGAAATAACATTTAAATTATTTTACTTCGAGAACTATAACCTTAATTAAAATACTAAACGCAATTCATACATTGCTGCTCATATTCGTACAGATGCAGCAAGTGCGTCAAAAAGCAAGTGCTACAAAAGTGTTGAAAGTGCGGCATTTTTCAGGCCACGTGCATTTCAATAATTATATTAACGGTTTACAAATACATTTACAAAACACGCAAACTTACTGTTGTAACCTCTTGGACACGTGATTTTCCATGGCAATCCTTGCGAGTTTACTTCGCTAAAATCACGCTTGTTCGACACTAGCATTAAATAATTTATTTGCAGAATCATTCAGTAAGATCA
Organism: Dryococelus australis; assembly: GCA_029891345.1. Lineage (NCBI taxonomy): Eukaryota > Metazoa > Arthropoda > Insecta > Phasmatodea > Phasmatidae > Dryococelus > Dryococelus australis. Next base: position 105,079,611 of record CM056998.1, read on the forward strand.
AGACCGCGCATGTTTCCTCATTCAAACAAACTTAAACTTATATACGGAAATTTTATTCGTGTCACTTCATTGTGGAAAGCGGTTAGGAAAATGGCGGAACGAGCAGTTTAACGACGTGCTGATTAATATTACATTTCACTTAAAACGCACTACAACGGTACTTACAACCGACTATGTTTATTAAAAGCAAATAAAAAAAATAATTAATTACCGATCAAATATTCCAACAACACCAATAATATATTCGTATAATAAACACGATGAGAAAAAAAAAGCGCACGCACAACTGCCTTTATCGGACTGGAAACATAAACATGGCTAGCCATTGGCTGTAAACGTTTACTGTTCGTATGTGTCAACATACGCTGTCATAAATGCTGAACATGTTTTTAAAGTCCCGTTACTAATAGCCAAGAAAATCTAATATTGCTTTAGAAACATAATTTAAACCATAAATATTGTAAGTATAATTAAAATTTTAAATTACAACTTTTAGTTCCGAGTACTAATTTCTGTCAAAAATATTATCAAAATAGCCAACCTAACAACACGGATTCCGCAGCAGTTCATCAGCTGATACAATACTGTAGGAGCGAGAGCATTTACTGTTTACATAGTGTGTAGGTTGGTCACATTTCCAGTCAAATTTGAAACCACTTATATGAAATGGACACTATAAAGAACTTCGTAAGGAAAATAACAAAGCGCGATGTATTTCACCCACCACGCAGTTGACGAAAATAAACTATTTAATTATGGACTCTTCGCAATTCTGACAACTTTTTTCTGCGACTGTAACATAAATGAAAGTTATCTTCTCAGTAATAGACCGATTTTATTTCTATCCGTAGCCTACTTTTGTTTGATAAATTTATTACAAAACATGTTGGTTTCGGTTACAGGTATAGAAACAACGTATCATAGCTAGCATAATCGAAAACACATTGGAACCTTTTCCACCTTCCTAAAGATTTTAATTTAGAAAAATTCTTAAATCAGTTTTTAGGTTTTAATACAGCCCATTTTTTAAACCAAAGAGCATAACGATACCTTTTCGTGTTACTGAGCTGTTGAGGAATCTTCTAAAACACATTTCATTCCTTTTGGCCCTCTTAGCGATTGAATTACAAAAAAAAAATCATGAAAAATTTTCAGAGATCGGTGATACCTTTTGACGCTAAGAGCACCACCACGATGATATCTTATAAGTTTAAGGTTCTCTCCTAACTTGATCGTTATTCCGCGTTTTGATGCCGAGGAGCGCGGGAACGATAAGGGTGACATTGCCACGCCCATCATGTGCGCCATCGCCGCTAAGAGCAAAGCTCAGAACTGGATTGCATTGTTCTATTCACCCTGCGTATACTAATGAGACGTTCAGCAGTGACGCTATTATTTTATTGGTGGAAGTTCTGTAGGAAAGTTCAATACAGGGCCCTTGAGTAATTTTATATGTATCTAATGCGTACAGTTTGAGCTACAGCCTTGTTAGAAAGTCTCGTTTTTAGTCATATTTGAGTGCTCTGAAATGATGTCTGTAACGTGCTTGACACTTTGAAAGTATTCAACAACCCTCGTCTGTAATGTGTGTTCCTTTCATATATCAGCACATTGGAGGCACGTTTAATAGCTTCGTGGGAAAACGTATATACCAAACATTCTGCATTTTAGTTCAAGCACCAGCAGGTAGGGCGGGAGCCTTAATAAGTTCTTGAGGAATCCTCGAAAACACATGTTGACCCTTTCATTCTCTTAGAGGTTGAATTCCAAGAAATCCTTTCTTAGTGGTAGCTTGCACCGTAAGGTGAGGCCATCTATATCAATTTCCATGATTATTCCGTCCAACGTTATTTGGGCTGTGCATTTTTGTCTGAATGAGTGAGTAATTCATTGCGTCAGTAAGTAATTTAGGGCAGTCATTTTATAAACGGAGATGTAGACCTCTCCTGAAGTGTCAAAATATAAAAAATTATCAGAATGAATGCGGCCAGTAATCAAATTAAACCGCCGATTTTTTTCTACCTGTATTAACAATTCATTTTTAAGTAGGACAATTTTTCCTTTCTTTACTAGCGTTTTTTTCTTTCAATATTTCATGCATTTTTATGCAACATTTATAGGCAGATTTTTTTGGCACACTGGGTAACATGTCCTTGTTTCCTAGCAGGATTGTTTTTTGGGTCGGAGTCCTATAGAACGTATCTCTTAATATATTATCCAAAAATAAATAGCTTTAATATAAACCTATTCTGAGTCTAGCGTTCACAGTCCAATGTACTGCTCTATCTTAGTTTCGCATGAATCCGGTTAATATATTTTGAGAAACAGCAGCTTGAAAAGGCCGCTTTCAGCCATGTTGGATGGCGTTAAAACATGTTTCCAACGTGTGTAATGTCTATAAGGAACTATACTCGACTAGTCTGAAGTGTTTTGTTTTTCTTTTCGTAGATGAGCAGTTTGGAGGCGCGTTTACTGGTTTTCCGAAGGAAAACAAACGGAACTCTTAACACACTGCAGTGCATTTTAAGTGCCAGGTTGTGAAGCAGGGAATTTTCCCGCTGTTCCCGACGATCTATGATCGCGGCACTGCCGGCAAATTTCGGAAAGCGACCCGCATCGCTCTGGGTGAATTTCGGAACGCAGCTACCTCCGCGCGGTGAAAGGTGTCTATAGGATGGGAAGCGGACGAGGTAAATGATGAGTGGAAGGCGTTGTTGGTTGGGGAGGGGAAGGGCGGATGGCTGCGGTATGTCGAGGTGTCTCGCCAGCCCGCGCCATGAATATGCAAATGCCAGGAGGTGCGCGCGCGTGCGCGAACCGGACCTGACAGCAAATTACCTGCTTCCGCCCCTTTCCGCCAATTAGGGCGTCAGTGGCGTCACGGCCCTCTAATTAACGCCGGGCCTGTGCGCGCGATGGGACGACGGGCCGAGACGCCGTCGTCGCTGCTGGGACAATGGCCCGCGGGTTCGATTTCCCGCCTCGGGGGCGCCTATTTCCAAAATACCACCCCTCCCTCCTGTCCCCCTCAACAACCCTTCCACCTCTTTATCTCGCGCCACAGGGGCTCGTGATGAAGAGGAGGAGAGGGCATCGATCGCAGGTCTTGCTCAAGGCGGTATCCCCGTCTTTGTTTTCCTCTTGCACGCAGGAGTTGGTCAAGGAACACTCCTCATGCTGATGTAAGCAAAAAAAGATGCCTGTCAGTAGGTAACAGTAAGCAAAGTCAGGAACTCGTGGACATACGGGGGATTTACATGCTCTAAATAGCGACTAAAAATATATTCGTGGTTTCTTCGCGCTTTTTGAATCAAACCTTTGAAAATCACACCGTGTACGACGCGTTTCGTTGTTTCATAAATTCATAAACACGTCACGTATTACAAGCCTTTTATATTTCTGCTAACATTTATGTCACCTATTGTTAGTTAATTTGAACTTTTACTTATATTAATATAAAAGGGAAAAAAATATGTGTGTTGGTAACACCTATAGTGAGACTAACTCTTAGATTGCAGTAGGTAGATAATCAAACAATTTTAATTCTATACACTGCTACGCAATTTGACAATTTTTGTTACCTATTTTTGTACGTATGAACTTTTTTGTCAACACAGCATAACTTCTTGACTGTTGGTAATCGCTAGCTCTCGAGTGTCGTGAATACTCAGTTTTGTGTGATGCGATAACGTTGAACATTACGCAAGCATCATACGTGTACTCGCCCTTATAACCATCGCGACTGATTCTCGTGTGTCCGCGAAGAGATGATATAGCCTATTTTGTAAAGCATCGCGACAGTGCACCATATTTTGTGGAGTGGAGAAATTTGAACAGCTCTTATCATCGAGGTCTTGAGAGCCAATGAAGGCGAAGCGAGGTGAGCACGGAGCAGAGCCGGAATTTAACGGTGGGGGAAACTGGATACCACCTAGAAAACCCGCCGAACAACCAACGGCATCGTTTGGCACGATTCCCACTGGAGCGACACCTCTGGGAACCGAACACGTTTCGCCTAGGAGGAGGGCGAGCAGTCTGACCACTATATTATCGCCCACCACCCATATTTTGTGTGATGATGAAAAGTAAGGATTAATAAAGGCGGTTCACGATAAAGTGAGCACTTAAAAATGAACCTTAGAAAAAAGTTACTGCATTTGCATGCATATATTTTAATCGGCGCCCAGAGTGACATTCACCCAGTAAAGATGGTAATGATGGATGGAGAGTAGTTCCATATCTTGACATCGAATAAAAAGTGTGAGGTAACAATTTGTGGCAACTTATAATTATTTATTTCGCTTTCTGTTTTTTTAATGCATTGAAGTGTAAAAATGAGTGGATTTGTAAAGTACTTACTTTCTTAATAATTTCACAGTTTCATTTTACTGACGCATGAATAAAGTAATGCGGCCTATGGCAATGTTCATTTTACATAAGGCGGAAGAATACACAAAGTTTATACAAGTAGATATTAAGCAGGGCTTTCAAAAGTGCTCATTAGCCTATACGTGTCTGTAACTTGAACACTTTCCGTGCAGTTCTCGTACCATAAAAATCGTGTCGAAATGACAAATCGCCGCATAAAATACCACGGAATTGCTGATACAGGTATACGCAAATGAAGCGTACCTAAAGCCTAATTGCGCAGTCCTGCGCAGCTATGACTTGGTCTCTACCTGCGCGGCGCTAGCAGCTTCGACTCTTGGCAGCCGGTGCTGCCCTCTGTCGTTTTTCATTCTGCTCTTCCTTTCATCAACCTTTGTGTACTTACCTACTCCCTCTCCTCGCGCATGCGTTTTCGAAGCCTGCCCACCTGAGAAACTTTAAATTTTTCTGGTTTTCGATCACTTCACTACTTGATACCGTCGTGGTACGACACACTTGTTTTGAAATATTATGTGTTGAGGGGCGTCGCTAACTTTGAGGTAAGTCATAGGTGCAGTGTTAGATGTTTCGTGAAGTGAGCTGTAGCACTATGTGCGAGGGATAATATTTATATATTTATAGAGAACTTCTGTGTTAATGGCTTAACTTCCAAATTATGTTTTTCAGGCCTCCCGTTCTAAATTGAGTTTCAGTAAGCCGCTTCACAGTATGTTGTCTGGATTTATTGATTATTGGATTTTTTGTGAGAATACTTAGTGCGATGTTGAAATGGTTGAATGGGCTTTAGTATGCACCGCCCTTGGAATGTATTGATTTTTTTTCACACTGCACTTAATGACTTGCGGGTCAGGTTACTATTTTATCAGGTGTTTTTAATATTGTAGAAAGTTTGGAACATCCTTTTTACTTCACGTTTCAAGCTTTAAATATTTACTCAGTGTGGTTTGATATTACGTGGCATACACCTTTGCAGCTATACAATTACAAGCCTGAGCAGAACTTTAATGTAACACACATTTATTGACAAACGGCATCAAATGGAAACTTAATATTTGAGATTTTCAGAGCGTTTTATATACGTTCATCTTGGTTTGTGCAAATGAGTAGTCGGGAACTTTTATGTGTGTATCTATCTGATTTGGGACAAAGTTCTTAGCGAGGCATATTCGCCTGGGATCCCATAATTTGTAATAGTTTTAACATTCATTTCATCGTCAGTTTGTATAGTTATTTTTGCCTCTAATCTTGTGGAAATGGGAGGTTGTGCTTGACGGACTCGGTGCCCTCTCATTTCGACGCATTTATCATTATTTAAATGTTTTATTATTTTTCTATATTCGACTTATAGTGTGTGAAATACTACCAGGCAGCCTTTTATGGCATTCGGTAACTGCTTAAACGTATCCAAGTAATCTACATTTTGAATGTGAGAAAAAGTATATTCTAGTCCTTTGTTATTAGCCTGTTGGTGGTTATGTGTTTTTTAATTGCCTTAAAGGCAAATGATTAAGAATTCAGTATTAGAGAAATAGTTTCATAAAGACAATATTTTAATTGTATACATATTCATTTTGGTTACTGTTTACCACTTTGTACTCATATTTGAAGAATTCTTTACATAAATAAAATAATGAACGATTTTTAATTGATTTTTCAATTGAAATACCTTTCTTTGTAAGTTCCGTGGTAACAAATACGCCACATAATGATTCCAAGCAGCAGGCCTACTATATGTTATCTCAGTGTTTAAACAAGCATTCGCAAATTTTGTATCATTGAAATAGCGTGATCAAACATTATATTAAAGACAACTATAAACGGAATATGCAGGTAGTATCAAACATGCCAGAGTCAAGGGACTGGCATTGAACAGTATTGTGAAGATTTAGCGGTCAGATGCATACGCAGGGTGACTTACATGACGTATGACAGTTTTTACGGATGCTGGTCGAGTTTTCTTCTTCTTCTTCGCATAATTTCATAATTTTTTTAAACAAGGCTTTTTATGCACGTGGAAATATAGAAGATGTTCAAGTGTCAATAACGTATTCTTGCATGAACTCGATACAGAGACACAGTTGCATTATAAGAATACATTTATTTTGCGCGGCCATTCTTTGCGACGGAAATTCAATACTCTAAAAAAAAAATAACAATATCCCGTGCAGTGCAACCATTTTGATCTAGTGTCACATATAATATGTTCCTTTATACAGAAGTATGAGTGGTTGGGAAAAGAAGCCCCGTGCACAAGAGCGAAAGGAACGGAATGGAAGAAAGAAAGAAGAAGAAGCAATAACGGTAGTGGGAATGGGTTCTGTGGGATATAAAAACTGCAGTAGTGAAATTTAACGTTCCTTTGGACGAATCTGTTTCACCTGGTGTCAGGAGAACACTGGACAGTAAAGTAAATCAAAGTTACACAGACGTCCTGTAATACCGCCCCCTCCCCTTCCCTTTTTTCACCATGGTTTTTATAGCGTGTAGTGTGATGATAAAGGGTATGCATTATATTTGCATGATATGAAATAGGTTTTATTGTTTTATAAGGCATGGTGTCAAGGGATTGTAGTTTATAGTATGAAAATTTTGTACAACATTCCAAATAAATTCTCCAAAGGAAACGAAACTGCAGGTCGTAAGTTGCTACAAAATAGTTTGTCAATGTAGCTGCTGCAAAAAACTGTTTATTAATAATAAAAAGGAGCAGTTATTGTGTACTATTAAGAAGCTGTAGTGTACATACCATAGACTTAAACATGAGCTAGAGCGATCTCATTGGCTGCGCACATCCAAATTTCCGTGTCCCAATACTGAACTGTTTTCCTGCTATTACGATTTGCAAAAGCGCTGTGGATTGGATTTGAGGTTAGAATACTGGTTAGTAAACAAGTACTTCGAGATGTTTTATACTTCCTCTAACCAATTTGAAATGCAGTTTGATTAAATTCAAACTGGCAAATGTATTTTACTAATATAATAGTGATTGTCATTTAAAAATTAAGATATAAACCAACACGTTCATAATATTTGACCATGTGACTTTGACAGTTGTGTTCCTTTGGGGTAGGTACATACCGCAAAATAACTTCGTATTCGCCTCAAAACGTTAGGCAGAATTTACACTATCATAACAGTAAAGACTACAAAAAAAAAGCATGTTATACTGTAGTATTACCTATTTTCAGATGATAATACATTCCATATTTGCTTAAGCAAAGAAGGTCAGGGATTTCACCACAAAGTTCACTTGTAGCAACATCACTTACATAATTGCAAGAGAAACAATTACTGCCTCCCTAATCATATTTCCAAGAGAAATAAAACAGTTTTCATGAATACAGATGTGCCGTATTTGGTAGCATTGTTCCATGATATCTTAGTGGATACATAATGTCTTAAATTTTCAAGCAGTGGTTTCGTTCTGTTATTTGAAAAGTGAAGGTTTTCACAGCGGATTCTGTATAGTACATACTGAATGGCTGCCTTAATCACTCTTGAAATATGTAAGATGTCGATCTGGGACGAGGGAGAGGTAAATGTGTTCTGTGTTTATTCTCTCAACTCAAACCCATTACATGTATACAGTGGATAAAACTTTTATGGGGCCTTGTAAATTTTTAAATGTACTGAGGCGGTAAATCTTTTGAGACGTGAAGAATTAATAAGTTCGATGGCCTTTACCTCAATTCACACTACTTTGTATACCTACACTTGCTGATGTCATTTGTTCATCTTTTGCTGCTCTAGTAACGCTGCTTTTTAATACAGACTGGTTTGTTAACAATTTTTGATCCATTCCTTATCGTTTGTTGTTGAATCAGAGACTTCCATTTGCGAGTCATACATACCTTGGCCCAATTTCAGAAGCGACACAAACATGTGTCATTGAAATGTTAATGACACGAAATGAATCCGAGAAATGCTCCGGCCTCTGTGCTCGCATATTAGAACACATCAAATGCCGTTCAGATAATTTTCTGTAACATAGCTGTGTGGGAAAGTGTAAATAATTCCACGGCTGCTAACAGTTTCTAAACCACGTTGTCTCTATACTGTGAACTGTAACACATTTGAAAAATTATTTAATTTCCTTGTCCTGGGGATGAAGGCGTGGGTAGTCGCACGTTGTTAAACATTTACATAAATTCGGGGAAATTTCTGTGGGAATGTACAGTTAATATAGAGCAACACGCTCCTTAACGACTACAAACGGAACTGCGGGCTCTGTATATAGACAACACGTAACTTCTCCATATTTTCTAAATCTTCTAAGTTGCTGAACGAACAATACTACAGTTATAAGAAGCGTTCCTCTCCACTGCAACCTGAGGCGGATGAAAAATGTTTTATTTACTATCTTAAAACAACTCAATTTACGTTTTATTTTGACTGATTTTAGCTCCTAACCAGTTTCGTGAAAATAATACATACCTGTACAAATTAAACCTATGCCACACCCGGTAATCTAATCTCGAATCCCACGCGCCATAAGACGACACGCAATCAACTACGCCGCGGGGGCCTGCGTATGTACCAGCGATAAAAAAAACAGCATGACATTTGATTCGTTTACAATTTATCTCCAAATCAAAATATTTTAACTGTTTAAAGAATGTATTCTTTATACGCAGCAAAACACCCACATAGCGAAAATCGAACCTTTTTTTTTCGTATTTTATTAAATAAACCCTAAATAGAAAAAAAAACTTACTAGTGAATTTACGGAGAGGTTTCTATGACATTTGCGGAAAGTTGTTATCGAAAAAACGAAGTGCTTGTAATTTAAAAAGAATATCTGGATAATTTTTTTACCGGTAATTTTTAGTAATTTCAATGGATTTTGTTCTAAAACTGGTAGTGATGAATGCCATATTGAAAGCAATATTCTTCTTGGACAAAAATAGATCAGTCCTTTGTCAAGATTTGCAAGAGGAAACAAGGCACGAAAGCTTCGGAAACGCCATTAGAATAAAAACATCCTAGCGGGTTGTTCGCAATTGGGATGACAGAACAGATAGTACGAAAATTATTTAGATGAAGACCCTGACAACGTTATTAATAATTTTCCTGGCCCACTAGTTTCATAATGTCAAGTAAATTAGTCTAAGTTTAAGTGCCAACTGCTTTAATCCAGTTGTGAAGAACAATTTTTAAAATACCGAGGAAGTGTAGATTCTGTGCTTTGCTGGGTACAGGAAGAGGTTTCACACAAATAATAACATATATGTTTGTAATAGTTTGTTTCAGACAACTTAAAATCGTTATTATATATAATATATCATGAATAACATATATTAGTCAAGTAGGACGGAACCACAGCTCGTAATACTATGCACTGTCTTCAGGTACATTCATTTTAGTGTATCCAAAAGTTAGCAAGTAAAAAAATTATATTATTGACATATAATAATTTTTTTGAGTTCAACATGTACCCTATGGTTAATCGTTATATCTTATGTGGCTAACTGCTTTCAAGTAAAGAGATTATCAAAACTAAAATTATTATCAACGAAAATCGAAAGTCTCCTTTCTTCAAACCTACATTTGGTCTCTCACCGACAAATTTTGCCGCCATAAAAATTCGTAAGCATGAAAAGGAGCCAGAACATTATGTTGGCGTTTTCGTGAGTTATCTAGCATACTTTTAAGACAGATCGCGCGCATGGCACGTGAGGGTAAGCCAATTATGTTTCTAAACTGCTGTTAATGTGCAAAGCCGAAGCGAAATAACGAGCGATTATTGAGATTGTAAACATATCAGTCAGAGTTTTCTACAAGCACTTGGCCGCTCAGTCTAGCCTGCCTGAAGATAACAAGTTGCATGTTCCAGGCTCATGAACAGGAGCTTAAGAACGACAAATGAACGCGGACAATATGCCCCATCGCCTCTACGTACAAGGCAACAGGCTAGCGTACCTTCGCGCAGCGTGTTGCATGAAACTTAAGCTGCGACCTTATCATTTAACGGCATTATAACTATGATAAATGCCAGCTCTACTTTAAAGTATCCGTGCAAAGATTTTTTCTTAAACAAACGAAAAGCGCCCATCTGCATCATTTTTGTAAAAAAAAAAAAAAAAAAAAAAAAAAAAAAAAAAAAAAAAAAACCTAACGGACATAAAATGTTTCAAAATAGCTATTTCGGTAATATAGAAAATTATTTTATAATAAAGTTTGTTCGCAGAAATGGTTTAAGGTATTGGTCTAAAAACAACGAAATCACAGTAGGTTACAAAAAAAATTTGAGGGCAACAGCTTGTTGTCTGATATTCAGAAACAGCAAATATGCCCTAAACGCATTGGCTTATTTATTTAAAGAGCCATAGTTATATAAAGTTGTGTTTAGAATAAGAGTAATTGATGAAATACTACATACTTGTTTTCTCAGATAAACACATACATAAAACAAAAAACTAGAAAGTAAGCCTGAATTGAACTTGTGTTCATGAACAGGCTCCAATTAAAGTGTTCACGTACATGAAAATTAATCATTAATTATTAATTTGGATCTGTGATTGTATGACGATTTTCCTTTGATGTAGAGTCAAATGATAAACACGCTTCCCGTGTAATAAGTCCTTTGTTTTGCATACGCCGTGACTGGAAAAGTCGAAATCTACGAAACATATATTGAGTGGAAGCAATATTAAAAACTGTTCACGGTAAAGGGAGCACTTTTGAAAACAACCTTAGAAAAAAGTCACTGCCCCTACCTCCATATATTTTAAAGGCGCAATGAGTGACATATGTCAAGTAAAGTTGATAACGATGTGGCGGGGAAAGTAGTTCCATATATCAACGTCGAACAAAAAGTGTTAGGTAACCATTTGTGGTAAATTATTTCTCTCGCTTTCTGTATTTTTTTAATACATCGAAGAATAAAATTGAATACATTTGTACAATACCAACTTTTCTGATAATTTCACAGTTTCACTTGACCGACGCATTAATAAAGTGACGAGACCCTTGGAAATGTTAATAATTTTACATAATGCACAACATGCATACAAGTAGATCTTAAACAGGGTTTTCAAAAATGCCCATTTTACCGTGAACAGCCTATACCAACAGAACTAGCCGACGACACCACGAGACGTACAACACGACACTTGTCCCTGGTGACGACGGTTCTACCCGAATCCACAAACTCACGGCGCACTCTTGACACGGTGGCCGGTGGAAACTCCAGTGCCTGCACGACGTCGGGAGGTGGTCTGGATACAACGATCCGGCACGATCAGATCAGCTGAGATCTTGTTTCTTCCCAGTTTTGTGCTCGGTCGCTGTATAGTCACACGTGGCTGGGCACCATTCCATTCCACGAGGCGACGACAGCGTCGTTTCGTCAACACTGCAGGTGTCTCGAATTAAACTGCTCATGAGTGTACAACGATTGCGGTTGTTTTAAATTGCGCATATTAAATCAAACGCTGAAGATGTTACTCTCACTAAAGTTGGCAGATGGATAATAACTATAGTTACATGTCTTAACATTTTATCGGAAGTTTATTGTTTAAATTACTGCGTTTGTTTAGCGCGTGAGTACCTGACATTAGGACAACAGAAGTGCTAATTTTTTTTTTAATTTGCCGGAGGTGACACAATCAAAAGACAGAAATAACTGAGTTTTTCAAAAGCGCCCAGTAAAGTATGGACCAAATATTGTGTTATGGCATCAAACAAATTCCATATTACTTGACACCTTTTTTGCGCATTTAGTTCGTTATTATTATTCACATATTCCACTTGTAGTTTAAGTTAAAAGAATGTTTTAGAATAACAGTATTAGTCAAACAAAGCACAATATCTGGCATTCGGGTATTCTTAAAAAGAACTTGGATACTAAGTTAAACCCTCCTGCGATAGTGGCAAAACAAAATTAAATTTTACTAACCAGCGTTAGAATAGATTATAGTAATATTCCGCTTATTCGTTTGATAAAGGTTTAGTATTGCATACGCTTGTACATTCGAGTCGCTTCTGTACGCGGGCATTAGAAGACTGAATCGATAACAAGCCCAATTGAGAGTGAGTTTCACTTCTCATAACGGCAAAGGCCAATGAACCAGTAACTCAAGGTCGAGACTGCGAACATTGTGAAATCTGCAATAAAGCTTGCTGTTCCCGCAATACTGTGCTGCCCGCACTCATGTGAAACTGAGTGAGATGCCACGATGGTAACATTGGACTCGTATTCGTGGGGCGTGAATTCGATTCCCCGTCCAGCCATTCTGATTTCTGTTCGATTTGATTTTGCGAAATAACGCGAGGCGAACGCTAGAATGATTCCTTGCTGCATTTCGTGGCTGATTCCTTCCCCGCTTTCGATTGTCGAGCAACAGGTTCCGTCTCTAATAGCCTCACAGACGGCGAGAAGTTAGGCCACGCACACAATAATACTCGTTTTAAAACTCGACTACACTCGTAATGTTCTCCCCTATACCGTCATTGTAGCGTTCCTACATTTTCTCAGGAAACAGCCAAATGCGTAGGGAAGTTCCCAACTTTGTGTAGTTGCGACGCTAAACATTCCTATATCTACAGCTTGATGTGTGGTATTATTACCGTACAGTGTATAGGTTAAGAATTTCCATTACAGTTTAAGAAGTTTACCAGAAAAAATTTAACATTGTACGTCAATCAACGAAATATGCTCCGAAACTTAGATCAACAAATTATAGCGAAGCGAAACTTCCAGTGCTATGCTAACTCCACACGCACTCACCAACTGTATGACAGCAAATGATTCACCTATCAGTGCTTAGAGACATGGGCAAATAATATGATAACATACTGTAGATAGCACACAAGTGCAAAACTGCGTGGTGCTTCCTTCGATGAGGGAGTACCCATTCTCTGATTGGCTAAGCAAGGTTCTGGGAACACGCCTCTATGTCTGACTGGCTATAGCGTGCTGCGAGAGGTTCTCTAATGGATGGGTTGCCGGGTGGCAAATATGTTACCAGGCTTTGATTTACAGACGTCGTTCCCACATGGTGCTGACAAATTACACAATTTTTTTGATCTGTGAGGATTTTAGCGGGCACGGGACTCGAACCCGCACGCTTAGATGACGGAGCTCTGTCCCTGGCGCACTCGCGGTGAGGGGAGCTAGGGAGTAGCGAGGGTGGGAAAAGGCATCCCTGTATGTCGGCCATCCGCAAGGTATAAAAGGCCGGTGGTGCATGACGACAGTTCCCCCCCCCCCCCCATCTTTGACCCACTCTGTCGGTACGACTTCGAGAATATATCGACGCCGGGGGTCGGCGCGAGCAACTCGAGGGCAACACTGCAGGGCGAGCCGAGATACTGACGTCTTGGAGAGACGTGACCAGATCAGGCAATCACACCACGACAACACGACATCATGAGGTGGAGAAGCTCATGTGTGGTGTCTCTAATTACCAGTAGTAAGGAGACATTCAGTTCTGGGTGCAGGATAGATCCGGAAACGATCATAAGCGCAGCGAACTCTAGAGGTCCCCTAATAAGAGCCTTAATATTTGATAACGCAATTCTAGCTTGGAAGAGTCGAGAGTTATTCAGTATTGATCTTAGATATTTCAGACCTAGTAATTATTCTGTACTGTTAGTTAAAGTATTTGAGATCATTGTGTATGAGAAAGTGTAATAAAAGAATGAGTAGTGTTTGTAATTATCTTGTGTCATTGTACCATCTTGAGTTATCCCCGCAGAGTACAGTAACGTTAAGAGGATTAGCCTCAGCAACATGTCGTGTGTATATTCTTGTGTTTAATAGTCCAACGTACAGTAGGCATCCCAGTAAAAATGTTACAGGATGTATTCTTAAAACCTTTGAAAGGTGAGGTAGGTAGGGAGTAGCGACGTAATTAAAAGGCGAGGGAAGCGGGTACGTCCTTACGAAACCCAACCTATCAACTGTAACGTCTCCCACGGTCCTCCAATGCGAAAATCGCGACTTGACCAGCCGGGAGTGGAACCTGGGTCGCCTTGAAGGGAGGTAGTTGCGCTATCCACGCGACTACCGCAGCAGCAAGCCGCTAGTATTACGCGTGTGATGCACCAATAATACGTGCGTCGTGCGCTCTTTTGTCTTCACAGCCGCCATGTGCAATACCCCTGGAGATACGTAGGAAATAGTATACGTCTTGGACGTCACGCCGTAACCCCCTATTTTCTTTACGTATATTATTTCTGCTTATTTCACGACTTTAAAATGACAGTATATGCATATTAGAGAGAGACAATACAATACAAATAATAAGTAAATTGAACAATGAACAAGCAAACGAATATAAACAATAAAACCAGAAATTTAAATAAGAGCTTTAAGAGATAAATTATTTAAAAGGTAAAACGATAACTTAAAGGTAATATAGGCTAAAGCAAGCACTTTTGAGGCCCTAGTTACATTCTCTCAGACGTTTTTTTTATCCTTTAACCAACTTTTAATAAATATTGTCATGTATGTAATAAACACAGTATATATATATATATATGCCACCGCACTCGAAATTTAATGTCTAAGGCTGAAATAAAATATATTTATTGACTATTATTTCAAATGCGAGGGATTTCAAAAGTGCTATATAGACCTATAGTAAAAGATACATGAGTACAGTGTTACGCTTAGGAGCACTTGGGTTTGTACCGTAAGACGCTGTCTAGTTTAAACTGCTTTCTAAAAAATTCGTGGGTCCGTTTTCAAAAGTTTCGTACATTAATTGATAGAGAAATTTCGCGGGTTCAGTGACAGGCAAGGAAAACTTACGAGTCACGTTATTACCAGAATCTTCGTGATGTGTACTTTGGCTGCTGCCAGAGCGATAAATCATTATTACGAGTGAGCGCGTTGCATATGATTCAGTTATTTTCTTGTTACCAGTTAGTTGCCAGCTCGGAGTCTTCGAGCAGGTTTCAAGTAAACTGCGGTCTAACCACATAAACAACCCACACGTAAATTTTTTCCAAGAGCAGCATGTCGCGTATTTAATCCGTGAAGTTCACCTGTATCTATTAAAAAATGAAAACTGATGCGCGACGTTTATACGACGCTTTCAAGCTTCCCAATACAATTAGCAGTACCATTGTTCCCCACAAAATAGTTAATAAATTATTTTCACAAAAATTCGTTCAAATTCATCACTCCTTCACAATACGACGGTGATATACAGATATATATCATGTCTATACTGTGCTTTTCTTACTTTAAACATTTAAATGTTTATTTTTGCTTTCGTCGTTGGACCAGGGTATTTCTGGAATTTACTTAGTGGCTGACAATTCTCCGTATTCACAGAAATATTCCTTCTTGCCTCCGCTTCCTATCTCCTTCCTTCCTCCCTCCCTCCCAACGCTTTTACTACGAGTGTCCCACATGCTTGTATTTACACACGGCGGAAAGAAACAATTTTGCTAAAATCAGAAACTAAGCAAGGTCGTCGAAAGAGGTTACTTTACCCTGAACGGCCTGTACATGTGCGAAGGTCGATCGGTACGATCGACCTTCGCACATGTACAACAGTTCACCGCACGTATCGATATACATCCTCCTTGATTGTACCGACCTGTCTCTCCAATGGAAATGCCCCCTTAAGCAGGGCCGTCGGAAGAGGTTACTTTACCGTGAATGGCCTGTACATGTGCGAAGGTCGATCGTACCTATCGATATACATCCACCTTGATCGTTCCGGCCCGTCTCTCGAATGGAAACGCTCCCCTACCAAGACGAGGTCCCCCGAAGCTCCGGAGATGGGTGGAACCGGCGTTGCGAAGCGAAATTGATGGAGTGGAGAAGGGGCAGGAGACGTATAGGAAGAGATGAAATTCTTCCGACTTCCAACCCGGCACGCCACACCCAACCGCCCGAGTTAGGAACCTTCCCAGTGATTCGATATCCGATTCGAGCCCTCTTCGGAGAAGAGGAGACAGGGCGTGTCCGGACCCTTAGGAATAATTTGCGTAATATTCCCTGAGGACGTTCAAGTATCAGAATGCTTTACTTTTTTACAACGCGATATCAATAGAAATTCGACGAAAACAGATAATGTACGATAAAATGAGTGTAACTTCTTTTAAACTTTAATATGACCACTAACTGCCATGTTGTATCATACGAATTGCGAAACGTTATAAAAGTATATTAATATTTTAGCAGTGTCGTGTGGTGAAGTGTTGCAAGGTAGGCTGGTGGTTGCTCGTTGCTGTACAGACTCAGCTCACGCAGCAGGAATCAGTGACCAAAGTGGAGCCGGGAGAAACTGAATGTATTGCGGCCACCCACGAGAGAGCGATGAGGCACCCATTACACACGTGCTGTGACGTCAACTACAACACTACGTTCAAGTGACCGATGTGTGAACTAGCAAACGATTAGGTATAGCTTAGAACAAAACACAGCTTACCTTGCAACAGTTCACCGCACGTAGCTGCGTTTTAGGTTAGCTAAAATTGTTCTATGCATCATAGGTGCGCCATGAAGCATTTTCGTTTTAATTAGCACCTAGTATGGACATGGTATCAAGATGTTAATATATTCTCTTTCCCCACTTCCTCCAGTTTAAGCCTGGCAAATAAATTTCATAAATACCAAATGGGTTTGCCTAAATACTTAGGTAAAATCTTATCTCTGTTTCCTGCTGTGGTATATTTCTAGTAAATAACATAGCGTAAAATAATTTTGTAGAAAAAAAATGTTTCCGAAAAAAATCCAACTTTATGAAATTACAGCGCATACGAAATAACGACCGCGTAATTTCTGAGACATGTCTGGTGACAAGCGAAAATTCAAACATTGATACACTTCTGCTCTTTCTGCAACCAGAGCACAGTTTGTCGTACCCTGAAAAACTCTTAGCTACTTCTAGACTATGTAAAATTAACCGTAGTTCCTCTACGTGGCAGCATAGCAGTGAACAAAGGACAAAGTTTCACTGAAAAATTATCCCAATGACAAACCCGCTAATTTTCTTTTCGGTGCTGACGACTACTAGTAACTTTCCAGGGTATAGGCTGTTCACGGTAAAGTGAGCACTTATGAGGCCATAGTTACTTTTTTATGTCAGCCATTCTGTATTCATTAACGACCTTTTTTGAATAAATATTGCAATGTAAGTAATAAACACACTGTGTAGATTCCACCACACTACGAAGTTAACATCTAAGGCTAAAATAAATTATATTTATTGACTCGTATTCCAAATGAGAGGGTTTTCAAAAGTGCTCACTTTACTGTGATTAGCCTATACTTGTGTGGGAAGTAGCTTGCAGCCCCTCGCTCGTTAGGCAAGCAGGTAAGTTGTCTGAATGTGTGGAAATCTAAAATACAGGCGTAACGCGAGCTGAGCAAATAAGGGTTTGCGGGAAGATTGTCGAATTAATTTTGTTATTAGAAGCGTGTTCATTTTGAGTAAGAAAAACAGGTAACGCCTACTTTCACACCTTGTGCAAAAACATTCCTGTCGTTGAAAAACATCGTACAATGTTCAGTTGCAGTCACTAAGGAAATAATATGCAATGAAAAACGTTATGACATTTCCACTAATATCTATAAGTTATTCATGAAGGAAGAAAGCATGAGATGTTTTTACCAAGGTATTAAGTTAGTTTAAGGTATAATCATAAAAATATCGTCGAAGAAAGTACAAAATTCGGAATGACCTTTTCTGCTGATATGTATGCTTGTTTGATCTTCATGTGAGTAATTCTGGACTCATACGGTGAAACTTTGTTTTTATTTCATGTATGTGTTCTCAAATATATGATTCCGTAAGAGTGATAAAGAAAAAAACTTCAACTATTTTAATTTTATGAGAGACGATATAAATCATACAGACACTTCCTATGTAATAACTTGCGTGTTAGACTAGGAAGTTTCGCGCGATTAATGACTTCTAGATTAAAAACTAAAAATAATATTCCAATATTTTTTATAGTTAGCTATTACCACAGTAAAAGTCAGTTTTCTCTTGTCTGAACTGTAAACGATTTTTGTATACCAGTTACTTGGTTTTCCAGGAAGTATCGAAATAAATTTTGTTCGAAACACGCAAGTAACACGAACAATTAAGTATCAGTATTTGTTTGTCACCAAACTGAGTCACGTAGTTTTCTAATCTCAATGGCGGCTGATACTTGATTACAGGGCGTATCGACTTGTCACCTGGCTGGAAGATCGTCCAGTAAATCGTTCTTCCGTATCTGATACGACCTCTTGATTAACTCTGGTACTTCGCCTCGTCTCGCATCGTGATACATCACGAAATCCACAGGCTTTTACAGCAAGCACCGTGGATGTACAGCTGCGACCAAAAAGCAGTCCCTCTTGCAACAAAACAACAGTTAAAAGCGGCGTATCGAGACATGCGTAGCTGTACCGGCAAACATCCAAGATCATCAAACAACAGTCACGTCTGTGAAATCTCCCTGCCTCCAGGGGGGACGGTGGTGTAGTGGTTAGACTATTCGCCTCTCACATGGGCGAACTGGGCTCGATTCCCGGCGGGGTCGCTCCCGATTTTTGCATGTGGGAATCGTGCCGGACGATTCCACTGGTCGGCGGATTTTTCTCGGGGATCTCCCTTTCCCCTGGCCCTCTCATTCCAGCGCTGCTACATATCTCGCTTCACCCTCGTCGGCTCTCAAGAACGGTCATTGAAGATACTCGGTGGGAGGGCCGCGTAATACAACACTTCCCACAAAGAGTGAGGACACCAAGCCTCTTAGAATCTTCGCGAAAATGCAGCTCCCCCCCCCCCCCCTTTTTTCCCTCTTACAATAATATCGTGGGTATAGTATCGTTAGGGACACCCGGATTTCGCGAAAAGATTTCACGACCAGTTATATTTTATAACACTTTAACTCATATTCACTTTTGTAATTGGGTAATCTAGATGTTACGCGTCCTAAGTGTCTGCCAACGAATCAGAGACGTACAGTAGCGGAGTAACCTAATTCTGATTGGCCAATCAACTAAGGAAATGTCTTCTCACAGACGCACGCCGCCAATAAGCAAAAGTAAACTGCTGGCACGCTCGTAGGGTATTGAAATATAGCACGTGAGGAAATATTTTCGCGAAATTAGAGTGTCCCTTAGTATCGTGCTTTGCCGCGGCTGCGCCCTATGTCCGGATCCAGAGTGAAAAGTTTCTTCGACAGGCTGGCGATCGATGGCAGCATTGCTCCTTCCATCCCTTCGCTATCTCCTTCCATCCCTCCCCTATCTCCTTACACCACTTCCAAAGCTTCGCCAGTAGTGGTCGAGTAAACCAAATATCTGTCCCTGATCTTGGCCAGCGTCCTCGACCCTAGACGCCAAGGAGTCCCGCTCACGTGGCGACGAGTTTCAGCCAGACCCTCAGCACGGATTCGAAAATTCCAGCACCGAGTCAGTTATCACGTTCATGTTCTTTGTTTATAGCCGTAGAGCTCCGATTATTTCTGGGATTGATTTGGCAGCAGGCTAGACGTGACAGTCCTCTACACACTCGATACAATATCGTTTGCTTATTGGTTGCTGCGATCAAGTGGTGAGGCCTTTGTCCAGTACTGTTAAACACTCACTCACAACAGCTTCCTGATTAAAGGCTGTTCACGATAAAGTGAGCACTTTTAAATTCAACATTAGAAAAAAGTCACTGCCCATCCCTGCATATACTTCAACGGACGCTCTGAGTGACATGCGCCCGGTAAAGTTGGTAACGATAGATGGAAAGTAGTTCCATATCTTAACGTCGAATAAAAGTGTTAGGTAAACATCTGTAATAATTTAAATCATTTATTTGGCTTTGTATTTTTTTTTATGCATCAATGTGTAAAAATTACCACATTTATAAAATGATTACTTTTCAAATAGTTTCACAGTTTCGCTTGATCGACGCATGAATAAAGTGATGAGGCCCATGGCAATGTTAATTTTACATAAGGCAGAAGAACACATTACGTTAATATAAGTAGATCTTAAGCAGGGCTTTAAAAAAATCCTCATTTTAACCGTGAACAGCCTATTGTACTGGTTCACAGCTAAACGGGGCGTGTCTAAATAACGACGATCCAATCACAGCAGTAGTAGAGAAGGACAAGTGTTTGAAGTCTACCTCGGTGCCGTACGAATTCGCGAAATACTCGGGGCTCTATGTATAGGCTGTAGCCCCGTAACTGTCATATTTTGTACCGACGTTTTGGAAGACATTGCAGCTTCCATGTTTAGGGCAAAGCAGTATCCAGTGACTAGTCCATTCACAGCTACTTCCAGCTTTCCTGAAGCCCTGTTTAAGTCCTACTTCCATGATATTCCTCCGCCTCATGCAAACGACGCTTAACCAGCTCCAGAAGATCACACCACAGAGACAATGCACAGCATTTGTGCGCACTCGGTGTAATAATATTTTGTATAAAAACTATTTCTTATCAGGCATTACCAACTCACTTATCATCTCTCTGTTTTTATTCATATTTACTATAAATTAAATATTTTAATATATTATTAAAATATAATTAAAATTTCAATTAAACAAAAAAATAAAGCTCTTTTTGTTAACACGAGAATAAAAAGCTTGCGGTACATGAAGTATTTCGGAAACAACCAAGTATGTCATACATGGGCTGATTTTTCAAAGGTTTGATTCAAAAAGTGTGAAGAAACCGTAAACAGCCTATAGCAGCTTTTGGTGTTTCTACTTTGGCCTGAATATGGAGGCTGCAGGGTCTTCCGAAAGAACGGAACGAAACACGACAGTGACGCGGCTACAACACAGAAGCCAGGAACATACAGACGACGGGGTGCGCTAAATCCTGCTATTTCATGGTTCGAAAAATTCTATGCTTAGGATATCCGGTCGCTTTTAGCCTCTGTGCGGAAACGTGTAACGTTACACCTCAAGTTAATTTTTTTCTGCATTAACATATTCTTTTGTATTGTATAATGACGTTTTATCTCTATATCATGAAATAGTTCTCATGCAAAATAATAATAATATTAAATTGAGTGTGCACAAATGCGGTTCGTTGTCCCTTTGGTGTAATTTTCTGGACTTTTGATCACGTGAGAGGAATAGCCTGAAAGAATGAATCCCCCCCCCCCCCACACACACACACACATACACACTCGCTTTCCTTTGTTTTCAAGACAAGCAAAGTTATCCATCAGTTTTTTTTTCTCAACGAAGTTGATTATAAATGAAATATTATAATATGTAAATAATAATAAAATTTCAACTGAAGCAAAATTAAGGACTTAAGTTATTTTGTGGTAACACAAGTATACAACGCTTGTGATACATTATATAATCAGGAAACAACCAAACACGTCACACATGGGGAGACTTTTGAAAGGATTAATTTAAAAAATGTGAAGAGACCACGAATAAACTATAACCATTCTCTGACTGGCTGCATGAACAAGGCTATGATAACGGGCGTTGTGTCTGATTGGCTACTTCCTGTTGCGATAGGTTCCCTGTTAGCAGGGCGTCCAGGTTGGCGGACATTTTTTTTTTTTTGCATTTTCCTTATCACCCTCGTAACTGTGCCCTTTCTGGGTATAGTCCATTCACGGTTTCTTCGGCCTTTTTCGAATTAAACCTTTAAAAAATCTCCCCACGTATGACTTGCTTGGTTGTTTCCTAAATACGCCCTGTATCACAACCTTTTATACTTTCCTTCATAAAAGTTACTTTTTTTTCTGTTAAATTGAAATGTTATTCATATTTTATCTACAAATTATAATGCTTCATTCATAAATAATTTGAATAAAACAGCGAGAAAACATGTAAGTTGGTAGCGCCTAGTAAGAAATAGTTCTTATACAAAGTTACGACAGAGTATGCACGAATCCGGTGCGTTGTCCCTCTGGTGTAATCTTCCAGACTTAGTTAAGCTTAGATTGCACGAGACGGAGGAATATCTTGGAAGTAGAACTTTAGCAGGGCTTCAGAAAAGGCCGAAGATACCGTGAATACAGGGGTATAGGATGTGCCTTTTTTTCTTTGTTTTTTTTTTCTTTCATATTTTATTTTCCCATTACAGCCTTTATGGATTACATTTTAATATTACATTGCAAATTATCTACCCCGAGTTGCCTGGAATGTGAGAGTGGCGCGGACTGGTTGCCAGCCTTTGATAGGCGAACGGCACTCCGACATCTTGCTGACTAGTATCGCCATTTTGCTAGCACGTGTGTCTGGAGTTCGCGGAACAAGCCGCTGTTTCACTTCCGTATTGTTAAGTACACCGTGGCCGAGTCGAAAGTGTAAATGAATTCTGACTCCGGTGGCAGCCGATGTACAGATGACCTCTGCTCTAGTATGTAGGGTCCAAGAAGTTCTGGGACGGTGCCTTTTTTTGGTAGCGTCTCTACTTGTAAAGTCCGTTCACGATAAAGTGAGTACTTTTGAAATCAACCTTAGAAAAAAGTCACTGGCCCTGCCTGCATATATATTAAATGAGTCACTTAGTGGCATGCGCCCAGTAAAGTTGGTAGCGATTGATGGAAAGCAGTTCCATACTTTAACGTCGAATAATAAGTGTTTGGTAACCATTTGTGATAACATGAATTATTTCTTTCCTTTCTGCTTTTTTAATGCATAGAAGTGCACAAATGAGCAGATTTTTAAAATATTTACATTTCTAATAATTTTACAGTTTCAATTTACTGGCGCGTGAGTAAAGTGCTGAGGCCCGCAGCAATGTTAATTTTACATAAGGCGGAAGAAGACACAACGTACATACAAGTAGATATTAAGCAGGGCTTCCATAAGTGCTCATTTCACCGTGAACAGCCTATAAATGCAAAAACGACTTGGCTGCACCGTCTCACGATGAAATTTAGGTGAGGTCCCAGTAAACAAACATACCCGTGCTCCAGCCTTTCGCGGAGATGAATACTTCGCGTGCGTCGTGCGCGCAAACTCTTCAATAGAGGGAGAAACAAAGGGAAACATTCTACCGGGAAGGCAAATCGCGTGCTCGATACTTCACGGCCATGTTCCATCCCCCCCCCCCCCCCCCAGCCGCGCGGCCGAACAGACTCGAGAATATTTCATCACTAGAGACCTGACAAATTCGCGGTTTCATTTCGGGACAAGCTAGAATTCAAAACCTTCGTGCGTTTGTATTGCTTTTTCTTTTTGGCCCACCCGTTAATTTACAACTCGTGGAAAACTCTGAGCCAATAATAAACACACAATAAAATTCAAACCCAATCACCGTCTTTTGCTAATACAATAAGCAACCAATTAAAAGTGATGTTTGCATGATTTCACATACGACAATGGAGTATAACCTAGAGGTTATTGAACTCGCGAATTTTTCAGGTCTCTATTCATCACTGATGGCTAGAATCCCGGAAATTTCAAGGATTCATTTGAGGACAAGCTGGACTTCAAACATTTACGCATTTGACTTTCATTTAAATGGGATTGCAGTCTGTAAGTCACGCCTTGGGCGCATATGAACCAATACGTAACTGGCAGCCAATAAACAACTAACTGAGGCTTGAGTACACAAAGGATTGTGGAGTCAAGCTTGTTGCCAAATGAATCCGCCAAATTTCCAGGTCTCTACTGATGGCTTCTCACCACTCGTTTACGTCACATTCGTTAGTTACGTCCCGTAGTCTGAAGATGCGCTATAGGCTATTCACGGTAAAGTGAGCACTTTTGAAAGACCTCTCATTTGGAATAATAGTAAATAAACATATTTTATTTTAGCGCTAGACTAACTTCCGAGTGCGGTGGAATATACACACTGTCTTTATTACTTGCATTTATTTAAGAAATGTGGGTAAAGGATAAAAATGGTTGAAAGGAAACCGTAAGTAGGGCCTCAAAAGTGCTCATTTTACCGCGAACAGCTTATAGACTGATTTACAACTTCTACGCACGTCATCAACAATAGCTCAATAACTGCCAAAAGAATTGTCGAATTTACACAATGATGTGATGGTTGTTTGCAATTGGTTTTCTCCTCAAACGTGCGCTTTCGCAAAAGAAATATTTCATAATTTTATTACATGTTATCTGCGGTACTACTTGGGTAATACTTTACTTTGCAAGACGAAATAATTTTGCTTAATTTATTTCACACCGGGATGCACTGCTTTTAAACCTCCAGTGCTTATTTATTAATCAACCATCTAAATAACTCATTTTGCACTGTTTCAATTAGCGAATTTCTTTTTAACTGAAGTGTTGGTTCCATAAAAAATTATTTGCCAAAGCGGCCAGTAGCATTGGCCACAGTAAAAGTTACTGCCGTTTAAAATTCGCGTTATTTTTCGGTGACAGAATCGATTGCACTTCCTTATATACAGGCGACCACAGTCCGTGGTCTTATTGGCCGCTTCACATTAATCAACGTCACGTACCATGCTTGATCTAATTAAAAGAGATTGGCCACTCCACAGCTGAACTTACATTAGTGACTCAAGAGTTCTCCGAGATGTTCCAGACATATTTCCGGCCAATAACTGAAGTCGCACAGTAACTTGGAGTACAGTCTGTCCTTTAAAAATAACGCGAATTTTGCACGCCTCTACTGATTACATCGGTGCTGGTTCCATACTTCGCGCAATACACGGCATGATTTTGAATGCCACATTCAAGCCCTTGTAACTTTATATCCAGAAAAAATTCGTTTGTTACAGCAATCTGCATGGAGCGTGAAATGATTATATGTGCTGTGCACGGTCATAAACAAAAGCGAGTTAAATTTATAGCATCAACGATGCAGTTAGTTGGCGGGTTTTCTCGGGGATCTCCCGTTTCCCTCACTCCATTCCGGCGCCGCTCCATATTCACTGCGATCACCCACATCGGCTCTCAAGACTTCGCTGTTAAGAGCCGCCCAAATCTCTTCAATCAATCAAATCACTGAGAGCAAGCGCCAATTATAGCTGGTTGCTGCTCTTGTAATAAAACGCCACTTGCCCCACACGTCTCAACTTGAGTGTTATTTTTTTATATTTATAAATAATTCTTAGGTTTCCGTCACAACGTTTACAATGAAAAAAAAGCATTTAAGTGGTTGCGTGGATATACTTAAAATTTTTATTTTATGAATTGCAATATTTTTAATGCTTAGAAGACAAAATTGTTTTTTGTAGGCTTCCAATCAAAAAATATTCCTTTTAACTAACATTTGAAATTATAAATATTTTCAATGGGTAAAACACTTAATTTAATTTTTGTAAATACAATTTAAATCAATTTTGTGAAAAGCACCTCTGCCAGAGGTGCGAATTCTGGGAAGGGTTTGAAGCTAATGGTCATGTTCGGAGGTGGAAGGAAGCATTCACGGTAGACCCGGCTATAAATATCATTCTCCCGCCAACAACACAGACTGCTCTGTTCTGATTGCTAGAGACCCGATTTTCGTGAAAACAATTCCCGTCAAACTGTGTTTCAAAGCACTTTAACTCGTATCCACCTCAGCGATAGGATGGTTTCAACAGCTGCGCGTGCTTGGTGCCTGCCAGCAAATCACAGACGCTCAGTAGCGGAGTAACGTAATTCTCATTGGCCCAGTAAGCACCATGCTGTATTACGACGAAGGCACGCGGCCAATCATGCAATGGTAACTGCAGGCGTGCGAGAAAGATGAAACCTAGCTTCGGTGGAGTTCTTTTCGCCGAAATTGAGTGTCCCTACTGATTGGTCGCCCCTTCACAAGTTTCACTTACTGTATGAAATATACCGAACTATTTCTTTAAACGCTTAATGAAATCTCAACAACACACGCGACCTGCTAAGTTACATTGGGACCCCAACACATAAGTAGGGATAGAAAAATTTCGCGAATTCATTTCGGGACAAGATAGACGTCAAATTCATATACAGTGACAAGTCACCTTCGCAATTGGATCACAGTTTATGAGATCCACCCTGCACGCCTCTGAGCCAATAGCAGACTTGCAAGGAAGCACCTTGCGAATCCCATAACTGCCATGTGTGGGACAACAGCCAATGAAAACACAGCTGAGGCTCCATTATGAAGAGGACTGAGGAGTCTAGCCTACAGGTAATTGAACTCGCGAAATCTTCCTATCCCTACACATAAGATAAAATAATTTTATAGATAATGGAAAATCGTGAAAAATTTCTTGAGTATACATAATCTTCTGTAACACACTAAATAGTTTATTCTTTCATGATTGGATGAACGTTTTGACACGGCTAAGTTGTCTGCAGACCAGTCACGAACGTTCTGGCTTATAGTATCAGAATCCTCATTGGCCCAGTGAAACGGGATCGTATCTTCATACATGCGTGACAGCCGATAAGGAAAGAAAGCTGTCGGACACGTGTATACAGTGCGGTAAATCCTAGCAAACAGTCAACTTTTCCCGCGATAAGCCATCATCTCTAAAGGTTGTTCACGATAAAGTGAGCACTTTTGAAATCAAGCTCTGAAAAACGTCACTGCCTTTGTCTGCATGTATTTTAACGGGTATACTGACTGACATGCGCCCGGTAAAGTTGGTAACGGCAGAGAGAAAGTAGTTCCATGTCTTACCACTAAATTAAGTGTTAGGAAAACATTTGATAACACTGAAATTGTTTTACTTTCTGTGTATTTATTGCATATAAAGGTATGAATTTGCAACATTGTAAACTATTTACTATTTGTAATAATTTTACAGTTTTAATTAACCAACGCATAATTATTGTGACCATGCTCATGGCAACATTAATTTTACATATGGCGGAAGTATACGGAATGTGCATACAAGTAGATCTTTAGCAGGGCTTTCAAAAGTGCTCACTTTACCGTGAACAGATTTTACACATTTTCCATTTCTTCTACGCAAGAAATAATGCATAATTTAAGAAGAGTGTGAACCTGCGCGTCCAAGGTCAAGAAGCGAGCGAGCGATACGGGCGACACGAACACGCACGCCTGGTGCCTTATCGCTCCTAAGCGCAAGGCGTGCAGTGTTTCCGTCGTGATCCTGTACTGTGAAAATCAGATCTGTAACTGTGGGATTGTATTACATGCAATGAAAGCCCACAGATTAAACTATGTTCCTATGTTGGTACTTTTCTCTTGCCGCTTAAGGAAACTCCATAGGCAAGCTTCAAAAATGCAATATTTGACCATTTTCACGAATTTTTTTCTCCATGAATGTACTAAATATGTTAAAAGTAAAAACATAGAGTCATGGATAATCGTTTTTCAATCTTTTCTAGTTAAAGTTCGTGTTTACATAACATATATTTACCGAGATACACTAATACGCGCAAACAGCGATTACACAAAAAATGTTTCACTCCACACTCCTCTTAAGGATTGATTTTTCTATTGAAAAACAAAATCTTTACACTAGCGCATGTACAGTAGTTGCGCTGATCTTTGAAGTCGAGCGGAGCAGTAGTCCTTTGTCCGCTGCTGGCCGGCGCGGGGAACGCAGACAATTACTCCCAATGGCCGCCGCCGCTCGAACTTTGACCTGGACGGAATGCCCGTCCCTCAGTCGCCGCCCCGCGCACGTCGATCCGCGGGTCAAACGGCGGTTAGCGCATGACGTCCCTGGATCGGCAATCAGAGCGGCGAGCGGCCTGATCAGCCACCCGGCCGCTACACCTGAGAGCGTTTCCGTCGTAAAGGCTGTTCACGATCAAGTGAGAACTTTTGAAATCAACCTTAGAAAAATGTCACTGCTTCTATAGGCTGTTCACGAAAAAATGAGTACTTCTGAAAGTCCTGCTTAAGATCTACTTGTGTGCACGTTGTGTATTCTTCCACCTTATGTAAAGTTAACATTGCCATGGCCCTCATAACTTTATTCATGCGTCGGTCGAGCGAAACTGCGAAATGATTATAAAAGCAAACATTTTACAGTTATGCTCATTTCTATACGTCGATGCGTAGAAAAAAAAACAGAAAACGAAAGGAATAATTTAATTTATCACAAATGGTTACCTAACACTTTTTATTCGACGTTAAGATATGGAACTATTTTCCATCCATCGTTACCAACTTCACTGGGCGTATGTTACTCAGTGTGCTCGTTTAAATATATGCAGGCAAGAGCAATGATTTTTTTCTAAGCTTGATTTCAAAAGTGCTCACTTTATCGTAAACAGCCTTTACCTGAGTGGCGTGCGCCCACTAAAGTTGGCAATAACGGAGGGATAGTAGTTCCATATATTAACGTCGAATTAAAAAAGTGTTAGGCAAACATTTGTGATAACTTAAATTATTTCTTCCGCTCTGTTTTATTTTAATGCATCGAAGTGTAATAATCAGCAAATATGTAAAATATTTATTTTGCTAATAATTTCACATTTTCACCTGACCTACGTATGAATAAAGTGATTAGGTCCATGTCAATGTTAGTTTTACATAAGTGGAAATAATACAGCATGTGCATACAAGTAGATCTTAAGAAGGGTTTTCAAAAGTGCTCAGTTTGCCGCGAACAGCATATAACGGAAAGGTTACTGTGTCCTGAGAATACGGGACAGTTATTTTAGTAAAAAAAAAAACCGAGCGAGGTAGCGCAGTCGTAAACCTTTGGACTCGAGTATTCGGGAGGTCCTGGCTCCGAACCCGCATCCGAACATCCTAATTTCGGTTTTCAATTGTTTCCTGAGATCACTCCAGGCGAGTGCTGGCATGGTGCCTTATTAACGGGTCATGGCCATTCCTCCCGTGTTTATGCTTCTGTGAACAACCTGCTTTGTCTATTTATCACCTCGTCATCGAGCAGACGTTAAGCCTAACCTGTCTAACTACCTATAGATAGAGACCTGAAGAATTCGCGGATAATTTTGAGACATGCTAAAATTCGAAACACGTGTGTTTATGTAACTTTAGCCATTGGTCCACACGGTGTTTGGCACCTGCTGGAGAACGCTGGCCCAATCGTCGCCTTCTACTGTGAGACCAGACAACCAATGTACAGTTAATATCGGCATGTTAGTACGTAAGACTGTAGAGTAAAGCCTGCAGGTCATTGAACTAGCGAATATTTCAGGTATCTACATATAGGTAGAGCCCTGAGTATTTCGCGAATTCGTTCGGTACCGAGGTAGACTTCAAACACTTGTCCTTTTCTACTACTACTGTGATTGGACCGTAGTTATTTAGATACGCTCCATCTAACTGTAAGCCAGTTGTAAGCAGCAAGCGGCAGTGTGAGTGTTTAACATTGCTGTACAAGGGCCTCACTTGATCGCAGCAACCAATAAGCAAACGATAGTGTCTCGCGTGCGTAGAGGACTGTCAAGTCTAACATGCTGCCAAATCAAACCTCAAAATAATCGGCACTGTACCTATAAGTTGTTCACGGCAAACTGAGCACTTCTGAAAGCCCTTCTAGAGATCTCTTTGTATTCGCGTTGAATATTCTTCAATCGTATGTGAAATTAACATTGTTGTAGCCTAAACACTTTATTCGTGTGCGGCAAAGGAGAACTGTGGATTTATTACAAAAGTAAATATTTTACGAATCTGCGAATTTTTATACTTACATGTATTAAAAAAGACAGAAAGCAAAATAAATAATATCTGTATTCGCACGCGTTACCGTTACACTTTTGAATTCAACGTGAAAACATTGAAGTACTTCCTCTCCGTCGTTACCAACTTTGCGCAGGTAGGATCAATGACTTTTTCAAACGTTGGTGCTCTCTTTACCGCGAACAGCATTTACCTATGTACTGTACATTATTTTCGTAAAGTCATGAGTATAGACTCGGAAATTACGCGGATGTATTCGGAAACAAATTTGACTTCACAATTCTTTGTGCACTCGAGCTGTCGTTCGTAATTAATCCCAGGACAGGATGCTCAAGATTTGGTCCTTGTTTTTCTCCGCAGGTTCGTTACTGGTCAAAAGTCATCCGGAGCGAGTCTCATAACCTGCGGCCCAGTAGGAGCAGATATTCAAATGTACACGTGCTTCAAGTTTAACCAGCCCTCAAAGAATTCGCAGTTTCCGTGGCTCTAGCCATATAACGAAACAATCATTTTAGGGGTACGAACACTTCGCAGCTTCAGAGAATTGTACGTCGCAGTGTCATATTAAAGGCTTTCACGTTAAGGTGAGCACTTTTGAAATCAACCTTAGAAAAAAGTCTCTGCCCCTATTTTGATATATTTTAACGGGCACACTGAGTGACATGCACCCAGTAAATTTGGTACCGATGGATGGGGAAGTAATCCATACCTTAGCGTAGAATAAGAAGTGTTAGGTAACTATTTGTGACGACTTATATTATTTCTTTCGCTTTCTGTATTTTTTAATCCATCGAAATATTAAAATGAGCAGATTTGTAAAATATTTACAACAACAGGGTTTCACTTGACTGACGCATGAATAAAGTGATGAGGCAGACGACAATGTTAATTTTACATAAGGCGGAATAATACACAACATGCATAAAAGTAGATCTTAAGCAGGGCTTTCAAAAGTGCTGAACTTACCGTGGATAGCTTATACCGCATCAGACCTTTGCTTGCAGTCTGCTGCTACAGTAGGTGGCATGTTTTATCGCTGTTGAGCTGATATCGAAGGATTCAGTCCCTGTTGTTTATGCAGGATCTTTATTATCTCCGGGTGGTCCAAAGATCAACTAGAATCCAACCGCAAAACTAGCTAAAGCGTACGACCACTGAAGAATGTTTAGTTCAACTGAGGATAAAATTGATTTACACCATTGTCACTAAACGTTGAATTGACGCTATGTAAATTTTGTGTACAGAAGATGTTTGTATCCGGTAGTCCGAAAGTGGCCGAAGAAGTAGAATGATCGCAAAATATGAAGGTGGGGACCAGAAAAATTATCTGCCACAGTGGAAGTTTTATTATGCCCACAAGATACTTGTTTGTGTATGGTCAACCAAATGAGTGTTTTCACTATCGATGTATTTTGTCGCCTGAAAAAATTTTGGAAAGGAAAAAAAATAACTTTGGGATCATGTAACAAAATTTACACTTGAAATGAACAAACCATGTCGGGTCAACAAAATCAGCCTGAAAACCAAATATTTGGTTGAATCAAGCGTATATGTGTTTGTTTGGCTGTAACCAAACAAATGTATTGTTGGCTGAAACAAAACTCTTTTTCAGTTTGAAAAGAGACTATAATTGGCGGTGACGCGGGTAAACAATCGCGGGGTCATTTTACGCCCAAACACACCCACATGTCGCGCGCTGTCGGGAAAAGCCAAATCGATGATGCGAAAGAGCGTCAAATTCGCGCTGGCGACGAGTGCATGGGCCTGATAAATAGCCCTCCTCGCGCCAGCCAACCCGCGCGCAGCTCGATTCACGTGAGTGTAATGGCCGCGCAGGGATGATGCACGCCCATCTACCAGGCTGTCCACGGTCAACTCAGCCCCGCTTACGATGTACTTCCGTTGGTTTATCGGGGGAAAAGGTGACTGTTTGATAGCATTCAACATACTGTACACATTTCAGACAGTTTTATTTCCTTATTGGTAGGGCCACCTGTTTTTCACGAAAAGATTTACGCCAAGGTTAGACTTGAATGTTCTATGGCACACGCGCAGTTTTCCTTTGGTTATTGGCCTTGCGTGTCTGTCGGGGAACTGTTCCTTACCTGACTGGGTCAATCAGAACTAAATAACTCCGACACTGAATGTCCGTGATTCGCGGGCAGACATCTGGAGCGCGTGACAATTAAAATCACCAAATCACAAAAGCAGATCTGATCTCCAGTGTTTTGGAGTACAAATAGTCCTGAAATCTTTTCGCGAAAAACAGATGGCCCTACTTATTGGCTCTCATGCATGTAAGAAGCTACTACCCCATTCCACTGGACCAATGACGATTCTGATACTATAAGGCAGAACGTTTGAGATTGGTCTGCAAACAACTTAGCCGAGTCAAAACCTTGTTCATCCAATTGTGAAAGAATAAACTGGTAAGTGTGTTGTAGAAGATATGTTGGCTCAAAATTTTTCGTGATTTTCCGTCATATCTAAATATAGTTCATTCAGCGTTACTGCCAACATTTCTGAAGCCGTGCTAAAGTTCTACTTCATGCAAATAACGTCTAGAAATTACACCAAAAAGACATTGCGCCGCATTCATGCGCACTCGGTGTAATAATATTCTGCATAAGATCTATTTACCACTAGGCAATACTAGTAGTAGGGGCGGGGGATCCTAGATCAAATGGGATGCCGCAATTTATGACTGGCCTAATTAATTTGATATCAAAGGGTTTATTAAATTGATGGAAAGGGTTTCTGAAAAAAGGTTAATCAAATTGCAAGGGTTAAATTTAATGAAAGGGTTAGATGTATTGAAAGGGATAATTTTTTTATTTCTTGATTTTATTGTTGTACTTCAGTCTTTCTTTTTTTGGTGGGGGGAGCAGGATATCTGTACGATGTTGACAGTGTGGTGTTCACGATGTGTTTACCAGAGAGGTGGGTTGCAATGTTTTATATATATATGTTGAGTTGAGTGCAAGAGTGTGCTAAGGGTCATTTTCCTTATTTTTTCTCATTTTGATGTGTTTGTAGAGATATTTTTACGAATACAGTTAACACACGAGAAAATTTCAGTGTATTAACGATTTCTAAGAGTGGCCTAAGTGTAAATTTTACGTTCTTTTAGGGGATATTGCTCGTAGATAGCGGTGGGAGATAGGCGACTTTGAAAGTTGTGACTTACGTGTTAGTAATGACAAACAATTAATTAGACGACGGCTGTTTCTGTATGCAAATTTAAGGTTACACACGAGAGAAAAAAATAATTTCAGAGTGTTCTACATATGAATAAATTATACACAACGAATCGTAAATTTCAAACTACTATGTGAATAATAAGGGCAAATACGTGACTCTCCAATATGGAATTAAATGTAACGTGATTTTACTACCCAGAGCTTAGAAATATAATTTACGCGAGAGAGAAGTATAAAACAATTACGTGAGTTTGGAATTAACGATCTACAACAAAATGTCCCTATAAATTAAACGAACAAGATATATATGACGCCTATCGCACATACCTTACACGTCTGTCTGCTTGTGAAACTGGCAAGTAGGAACTTTAGAAACATAATCCACACGTAAAAAGAAATTAATTGATTCAAAACGCGTGATAAAATTGCACCTCTCCCAAAACACGTATGTCCGACTGCGAGCTCAGTGAAGCACTGCTTGATTTTAGACTTAAAAACTGGAATTTTAAACAAAACGAATGTTTCCAAATAAAACACATAATGAAATGTCTCCAGGAGCTCCCCGACAACACATCTGTATACCTTGGAGGTCACTTGATGAATGAGTGGATCGTATGAGGTGCGCCTGCTTATAGACATGAAGGGCGGCCGACGTCCATTCACCTCGGAGGCCACCCGATGAATGAGTGTATCATATAAGGTGCGCCTGCTTATATATAGTGTAGTGCGGATAGCGTCTGAAAGGCAACTGAGTTGAAATAGAACCTATTTCCCTACTATTAACGATTTGATTCGTCCTACAAGTACATGAATATATAAATGTGAATTATTTAAAAAATAACGTACATACTACAAATTTTTTCCTTTAAAATCTGGTAAATAGAGTGTACTTGTTAACACAAACGCTAGTTGAAATCCGTACCAAGTTTCGTCTACCGAAAACAGAAACAGGGTTTACACAATAAACGCACTATAACACGAATATTTATATTTTTTTCCTGATTAATTAAAAAAGCTTATAATATTTCACACTATAGTTTAGGAATACTGTGAACAAGTTTCAAAATAATTAACTTGCATCGAAGCATAGGTCAGACTCTTCCAAGTATAAGAATTCATGTTTGTGACAGAGTTTAATTTAATGTTTATTTTTAAAAAAATGCTAATATATTAATTTATTGTGTTGGTTTTGTTCGCCAGGCATCATTGTGTTGGATCTTGAAGAGCTGTAATCTGTGTGTATGTAAAATGAAATATATTTTATTTGTATTTAAAATGTTCGTTCGATTCTGTTTGGTGCAGACATAAAAATTTTAGCTGGAGAAACTTTCTTGTAGGCAAGGACAGTCAGAGTTCTTTTTGTACCTCCCTCTGTACAGATATTCGAGGCTCACTTTCAATATGTTCCCATGGGATGTGACAAAAGTTGGCCTGCAGGGCGTCGTGTCTCCTACACCAACCTTCAATTTAAACAGCCGGAGTGGAGGCTCGTTTCTTTGCAAAAATTGATTCATTCCAGTGCAGGTTTCTTTTGTGACAGATACTTAGCCTGTTACCATCAAAGTTTTAGATATTATTGAAAAAAGCTAGTGATACTGGGAATTTTTCGAAATAATAAATAACACACTATTAATTTTAACATAAAAAATTTTATTTAAAAAAAATTGTTTTTTAAATCATCCTTATAAGTTAAATGTTTACAATATCACACAAAAATATTCAATTTACAACAAACAGTTTTAATTTACAACAAACAGTTATCAAACACTTTATGATCAAAAAAACAAGTTAACATATACAACTAACATTTATCAAAGACTGTATGATCCAAAACAAGTTCATGTTTACAAAGAAACTTTACAAGTGAATCCATATTTTACAAACATTTACACACTAAAAGACAATTTACAACAATAATTTTTAAAAAAGGGTAACATTTTACAAACATTTTATGAATTAATTTACCAAGCATTTCCAAACACTTAATAAGAAAAAAAAAACAAGTTTTATGTGCAACATAATACCTATGACTTATATTTATAATAATATTCTATGAAAAAGTTATGCACATCATTTGTACATCTTAACACTATTACTTTATTGTACAACAATTCAAAATCTTCTTACACATATTACATTAGAAAACAACAAGAACAAAAATATATACATAAGTAATTTAAAAAATAAATTAACAATCTATATCGATGTGGGGGTCGTCTCTTTCCTAACTATATACAATATTTACAATCTCTTGACGAGGTTATAAAGATGAGCACTGAAGGCCATTTTTTAAGGTGTCACATCCGGGAATATATATGCAGACACTCACACACGCCGAATGACTGCTTACAACACACTCACATGCACGTATATTCCAAATTTCAATTATGAAGACATTAATTTCTTCTTCCTATTTGCAAAATGGCAAGGGAAATTGGATCGAAGACACTTGTATCAAAAGAGTTGATACTGAAGTTATATCATGTCTTACAGCTGGAAAACAGGTAGCAGCAGCGTTGATGGTTATGCAAAGGTGAAGCAAACAGCTGTAGACAGCTGTGATGAGTGTGGAACAGGAGGTGTGTGTGGTGGCGGCAGATGCAAAGCCGGCGGAAGAAATTTTGTACACATGTACTGATAGTGAAATTCATAGAGAGTTAATTTTGAAAGCTCGAGAATGGCAACACCAGTGTACAAAGGTTTTTTTAATGCAACTTAACACTTTGACATCTCGATAAGAACCAAGTTTTCATCGATAAAATGCTGCCCCTGGAATGTAGGACGTCCTATTAGCTCTGCAGCTCCATAGATCGTGTCATACCTCGAAACGACTCTAATGTCCCTTTCACGGCGGACATTCTGCAAGGTTTTTTCCATAAACCGAATTATTCATTAACTTAAAAAACGATTTTTCGAAATCATCCGCATCCTGGGCATGTTTCTCAATGTTAAACTCGATGTACAGAGCCATCCAAGCCATCTGCTCAAAGCATAAAACGCAATGAACAGAGTCAAGTTTGGCCCCATACATAAAGTACTACCTCAGTGTTTCCTCATGTACAACATATTTCTTCCGCGGCGCAAGTGTTAAAAGAAGTTTCTCATGCAAGCCATTCGGGGGTATGCCATGTTCTGGGGCCAAAGGCAGATCAGATAGTTATTATGACACACCTCCGGAAAAGACATAAAAACTTCCGCAAACAACAAATGTCACCATCATTCATCGTGTTTGCAAAATTCCACAAAGAGAACATGCCAGCCTTAATCCACTCAAAATTACTGATCGGAAGCTTAGACAGCATCGTATGACTGTACAGCCCGTTGATTTCGAAATAGTATATATATTTCGATGCCACACTAGGGTCGTAGTCCTCACCCATGTAAACATTGTTGGCTTCCGCACGTATTTTTTTTAAACTTGGCTAATGCCGCCCCTAACCCTGCGTTCTACAAAAATATGCGTGTCTGGGTCAGTCAACAGTTCTAGTCCCACATGTATCATTGACAATAAAGCATCTCATTAAAGAGATGGAGCTGTGACATACATGGCGGGGTCAAGACCGTAATGAGCCAAACATACAGTCCTGAAATTCTCAAAAACATCAGCCAGCAAACAAGTGTCCAAACATAAGTAATGAATGGCATACTGCAGCAATTTTATGCAGTTGAACGCATCACAGGGGGCTGGGACACGAACATAATCCTGATTGCTAATGTCTTCGTCTCTCATCACATTATGAAATGCGTCCTTTGGTGGGAGTGACTTGCACGTCAGAATGTCTGGCGACTTAGCAAAGTCATAAGGACAAACTGCTGTCCGTTTTGCCAACTCGAATTGGGTGTTATCTGGAAACATCGAGCAGGTGATACTCAATTGTGCAGGTAGTAAATTGCCTGCCAAAGTTTCCAGACAGGCGCTCATGGATTGGAATGAATCAATAAATCTTAACTTGAAATATTGCACCTTTCCATTGCAAATTAATCCCATTGGGAATTTGTTTTGTGACACATTTGTATTTCTCTAGGGTCATTCCAATCACTTGAATTTTTCCAGGAATTTCAATTACCATGGT
The DNA here is from genome assembly GCA_029891345.1 of Dryococelus australis. Taxonomy (NCBI): domain Eukaryota; kingdom Metazoa; phylum Arthropoda; class Insecta; order Phasmatodea; family Phasmatidae; genus Dryococelus; species Dryococelus australis. Next base: position 105,116,716 of record CM056998.1, read on the forward strand.
TCTGTCGTGTAACATTACATAACGTTCAGCCAAGGGCTTTGTAAGAAAGTGAGCATCATAATACTGCAGGTTATGGAAAACTGCGACAAGTTGTCTTTTGGGCAGTCTGAAATTCATGTTGCACTTATTATGTCCGCGGCCTCTGATTTCGCCCATCAGATGGTCATGGTCGACCACATTATTATCTGTACCGAGCTTTACTTTACAAATGGGACAATTTTTCTGAGCTGCCAACCTAGCTTCATCAGTAGGGGTTTTTGGCTTCATCAGAACAATGACGCTGTAAATTCCTGCAAACCACTTTGTAAGTTCAACTAATTTATCAACTAATTGATACATACGATCAGCACCCACAAACTCGAAATATTAGAACAAGCCGAAGTGTATGAGCAGACCAACAAAATGCTACAAGCATATGGAATATGTTGGTTGATGGTAGTTGTATTAATTGTTTCATCATCATGCAAACAAGTGTACAAGGGTTTCAGGCAACTTTCTACATCGCAATAAGTGACGAAACCCAATCTCTGATGTTTCCTGTAATCTTAAAATTCCAAATACTTGTCATTACCAGTGAGGAAAGTACTGCGAACAACTTTTTGTTGCTGGCCAAGAATAGTATGACTTGCGAGTTTCTCCTCAGTTTGGAAGTACTGAAGACAATGCTCACAAACCAATTTATTACACTTCTTGTTATTCAGTTGACTACCAAACAGCTTTAAGAAATTTTTAATACAGACAAAATGCAAATGAGCGGCATTTCCACTCGCGCGAATCGCTAACTATTTCCGTGTTTGTCATGACATATAGGAGAAATATGCATGGGTACTACAACCCCACTCTTATCGCAAGTTTCGTCAATTATATTGCTATCTTTGTTCACCACACAGTAGACATTGATAGAAATAGAATTGTTCTCCTCAAATTTGCGAATATCCTGTATGACTACAGGTGCTGACAGGCATTCGCTATTCAAAACCTAGTGAGGACTTGGATATGAAGCAATTCTGCAAACATTTTGTGTGGCAGGATACAAAGATGCTACAACAGTGTAGTGGAAACACGTTCCCTCCGGGCAGTGTACATCGACACAAACTTTCCTTTCAGTAATAAACTTTGGCAGTTTAGTGTGCGCAGCACCGAGGGTGAACGGCTCATATTGGCTCACATGTACATCCATGTATGTCATTATTTTGAGACTCCAGCGAGATCCATACGCACTAAACTCCTCAAGTCTGTTTGTGAGATAAGGAACGATATCATCATCATAGATTAAACCCAAATCGGATGAATGGAAGACAAGGGGAGCTTTGCTTTAAAAATAAAAGGTGTCCATAACTCCTTCCTCTGCAGTGAGTGATTTCAAGTACTTACCCACTACGATAACTGAAACTCTGATAGGTCAGGGTGATGCCATTATTAAGCTTAATAAAGGGACTTTACACCTCTGGAAAAAATGAGAAAAATCTGCATCAGACTCTAATTCATCATTACGTATCCACGCGTCATTTAGTCTTCCTGCGAATGCCGTAGCCAATAGCTGGTACGTCAGGTCTGGCAAAGTTTCCACTGAGGCTTGAGAATCGGAAAAAGAATTATTTTCCGGCTCCCTTGGCGAAATATCTCTAACCGACTCGAAAGTCGGTTGTGAAATGGTTGAAGCACTCTCCAAATCACAAAAGTCTTCCGAGACTGATAGAAATAAGTCGTCATTCAAAAGATTAACTTTCTCATGTTTGAGGGAAGTGGGCACATTTTGACCTTTGGGTGTAAACGATATCTCTGTAAGCGAATCCATGCTCGAATCGTTTAAGAAGAAATCATCCTCCAAAAGGTTAAATTGTGTTAGCTTAGGTGAAGGGACACTGTCTCGACAGCTTGTTTGTCTTTCCGTCTGCGATTCCGAATCGGAATCGCTTACATAAAGATCTTCAAGCATGATGACAATACTGGATCGCTTATGCTTACCCATTTTAACTAAGTAATTTTCTCTTTAGTTCCCCAGATATAAAAGTTAAAACACCACAATAAAATTAAAATATATGTATGTGTCTTGTGCTTCTGAAAAAAAAAAACACTCTTAATAATTTACACCCACACATAATATAACAAGAAATTTAATTCTACTACTAACATCCTAGACAGAAGGGCAAGATGTTTTTCTTAATTTTAAATTTTATGTTTGTTGGAGAAAGACCGGAACGAGAGCTGTGACTAAAAAGGTAGGGAGTTCAGAATACTTTGAAATGTGGACGATAGGCAGGTAGCTAGCAGCCAAGGAGAAACGAAACACAATAGGGAATAGAGGGGGTAAGGTCTCGACCAGCCGACGGGCAGCACACATGGCGAGGGTAAACAGTGTAACATGCAAGTATGGAACAAGCCAGGCCGGTCCGCGCATGGAGCTGACCAGACAAGAGAATGGGGATAATAGTTCAGTAACCTACCGCTAGTGCCTGCGTACGCCATTATCCGGCCACTCTCCCCTTCCTACGCCTGCTCGACAATCCCCCCTCCCCCAAAATCAACATTCTCCCTTTCTCCCTCCAACGACTCATTGTGCAGACACTACAGCCGTCTTTGCAATGAACTGGGGGAGGGGAGAAAGTTGGCACATCCCCTACAGCCCCGTCCCACAGCCGACTTTCAGTCCGCAGTCTGTCTCCAGTACAGAATAGACCATGCTTTGTGACCTGTTTCGCCCTCGTCTTTCACCTGATTTACTTTTCGGCCAAGGTGCTCTGCTTTCGTTTAGAATATAACAGTGAAATTTATACTCATGCTGTTACATTTCATTTTTAGCTCTGTTTAAACATTATTTTTGTGAGAGAAAGATTCACATTTTAAAATACGCTTTTTTAAAATCTTTGAATCCTACACCGTAAAAATAATCTTCACTGTAAAAATCATTTACACCTTCAAAAACATTTATGAATATTACACCATCAAAAACAATTCTGAATATGACATGGTAAAAAGATTTTATCAATATTACGCCATCAAAAATATGTTCTAGGGTACACTGTAAAAATCATTTATGCTGTAAAAATTAGTTTACAGTGTCAATTATTGATTTTCATAAATTGTATAATGAATATTGTCTAAATGTCTTTAGTGAGGGAGCAACACACTGGATAATAAAAATAACAGTAATGCCAATCAAACAACACTATTAAAAGTAAATATTTAAAAAAAGATATGCTATTCAAATCTCTCTTTATGTCATACTCACAGTTACCCAACAACTTTTAAAATGAAATATCTTAAAATGAAATGTCTTAAAATTAATTTAAATACCCAATCCACCCCATCACAGACACATCAAAAACATTTCATTTGTTAGAAGTTCTCAGGGCTCATATAACCATTAGCTCACACATTGCTCCCTTAAACATTCATTAAAATTATGTAAAACTAAGTAAAATTTTATCACCTTCCCCTTCTACTCACTCACTCACTCACACACATGCAGTCATCCGCACATATGAATTAACATTAACTAAACAACCTACAGTTTAACAAATTCTAAAAATATATCACACTCAGAATAAATTTTATGTAACGACTTTAAAGACATATTTTACGATTTCAAAAACTTGTTTTACGATTTCAAAGACTTGTTTTACGGTTTCAAAGACTCATTATTCAATTTGTTAAAAATTTATTTCAAGTGTTGACGATTTTGTTAAAAGTTTAACGAAATTCACTAAAAAAAATGTTAACAATTTTAAAGACACATCATTCAGTTTGATAAAAAGTCGAATCAAATCAATGTAATTTATTCAAAGTTTAAATAAAACTAAAAAAAAATTAACACAATACCAAAAACACTTGTAGCAAAGATGGTGGGTGTGTAACAAGACCCGAACCCAGGTTAGCCAAGCTGAAAGGTAGGCCCCTCTGTCAAGTGAGCATCAGGGTTCCTACCCGAACAGGTTAACAGGCGGGCGCTCGCAATCCCCTCGAGAGCTCCATGGGAGCCTAACCCCGGCAGGCTAGCAAGCGGTTGGACGTTCGCAGTCCCAAGCGAGTTCCATGGGTGACTTCTCCGGTAGGCTAGGAGCGTTGCTTTCACCGTCGCGGCAGAAGCGATGGGCGAACGGGTCCCTTGATCGCAAAGTCCCGTAGCGAAACAGACAGGCAGAGGTAAATTGCGAGAGGACGGCCGATGGCCTTGAACTAGACACCCTAGCACTGCAGACCGATTCCCAAGGCTAAAGGTCGGTATACTTTCACGCACTGGAGGAGAGAGGAGGTCTTGATCCCATGAAGTCACAGCAGAAAATGAGCTCCAGTGGGCGACCCCTTTTTATACCCTCACTAGCCTCCCTTGTCGCAAAAATTAAAATTAATGCCATTCGCCTGAAATGAATATCAAATAAAGGTATAACACATTTTAAGACATTTTAATTAAATTTTTTACTATTTCAATGCAAATTAAAACTATTTAATGCATTTTAGAATTATTTGAGTTGATATGCTGAATTTTAGTGTTTATATCTGAATTTGATGTGTAATTGTTAGGTTTTAAGCCATTAGGTTTAAATTACGATCTTATTTAACGATTTCATACACAAACAATTGTCATTAAAATACAACCTTTTTGCATTACAATGTGTAATGATTTTAATGCTATGATTCAACACTTGTTTACATATACGAGCGAATTCCTGCTTTTACTGTCATTTATTTGTAATTTTATGTTTAATTCATCAATCCCTTTGGTTAATATGGTTAACGATTTCTGACTACAAACTAACTAATATCATACGAGACCTATCCGGGAATCGAACCCAGAATCTATATATATATATATATTACAATCATATCTACCCAGCACTGAAAGTGAGAAACAAGATTACAATCGTACAGGTTCTAGGATTTGAACCCAGCATAAATCAACCACGTCTTAGTCGGGAATCGAACCCACAAAGTATATATTACAATTTACCATGCCTTATCCGGGATTCAAACCCAGAGCTTCCAACTAATGCCTAATCCGATTACTCTACGGAGGCAGGCGACATTTAACAAGACATTTTATGTATTTATAATTTTTTTCCAGAAGTTTTTTCTATCATATTCAATTATATCTTTAGATGAAAAGTATTTGTTTTGGGAAACTAATAGTCTATTTGTTATATGATTTTTTTTACAAGACCCGTTATTGTTTTTGCAACATACTTTTAATACAAAATTTAAGAATATATATATATATATATATATATATATATATATATATATATATATATATATATATATATATATATATATATCTGTTGGAGACAAATTAATTACTTTTCTCTCAAATGTCTCTGGGGAGAAAATATTTTTCTTGTCAAAACAAAATCACTTTTAATAAGGAATAGGTTAAATAAACTTACAAAAGGGATTCATTTTACATCACATTTATTTACTAAATATACACAAACACAAGCTGATTAAAAAATTATTTTAACACTGAGCAAGTAAAAATTTCTTCAAAAACACCAAACATTTCCATGCTAAACAAACAAACACAAGTGAATTCACAATATATTTACAACATTTTCAAGAGACAAATTATAAACTCATAAACAAATACAGAATGTCACACAAATTATTTAAAAATACAGGTAGATCCAAATTTTATGTACAATAATAACACCTTACTCTGAAACAACTACAGAATAACACAAAACATTGATTCAAAATATATACAACATTTCTTTCTTTAAAAACAAATATTTTTATAAACTGTTAGCAACTTCCATGAACAAATGTTCCACGCATATTATTAATAATGGCTCCAGATCCCCTTCTTGACCTCTGTTTCAAGGAATGAGTGTTTCTTACACCCTGGTTTCAATCTGTATGTCTGTACACAAATGTCTTTATAAGTAGGGGCATGTAAAACAATGCTTTCAACCAAATAGGGGATTGATTCAACATAATGAGAGTATACATCTTCAATACTAGATGGAAGAGGTGTGTTTGCAGTCATATGAAACACTGGACATTTCTTGTTGTCACTGCACTGTATGAGTTCGTGACTTTAAAATGAAAAATACTCTCGCAAGTTACCGTGAATTCTCACAAAAGCCCATTATACCATAGGGGCTAAGTTATATTAGACTTTCGTTGTTTGACACTGATGTAATGATTTGCAGTATGTAAATACATCATGTTGCTGCTATGACATCCAACACTTGACTGAGAAGAATTAGCAAGGAACAATGCATGTATATTGATAAATTCATTTTCTAAATTTGCAAGTTGGAACGTGTTTTAGAGCTGAATTTTATTTTTGCTAATTTTATTGCTCGATGCACAAAACATTTTGATAAACCACACCCATGATGAGACGTATAACCAAACTTGGTTTTTGCTATAATAATATAAAGTATGAAAATTATTATCACATTCTTCGAAATACTGATAGGACAAAACCATATCTGTATTATAAACAATATGTTTCAAACATTTTCCTTTCTCACAATATGAAGTTACAATGCGTTCACCTATAAGTTTATACTTAAAATCTACTCTGTGTGATCTGTACTGGTTTACAAGGCATTCAGAACTGTTACAGTTAGTCAAAGTGCAATCATAATTATTTGGTTTACTATGTGCTGTAAAAGCATGAGAGAAATACGTACATTTGGAATGAATGTCTGACTCACGCATTTCCTTTACAACATAATGTGAATATAATAAACTATAAGTTACAGAATACAAACCTTTAGAAAAAATTCATATAAGTATTTCATTGGGAACAGTGGGAATATTGGGACCATTATTCTGAATTAGCCACTTCACACACATATAAATTACACATCGACAGAAAAACTAATCCTACTTGTTCGAAAATAAAGTTGTGGATGTCCCCATCGCAGGTCTCCTTCAAACGAACGCTGATTCCCTGATGAGGTTTGGTGAGCTGGTAGTCGACTACTCCATATCCCTGTTCCTCTTATATCTCCTTGCTAAGATTGGCAATCATCAAATCTTCTAATGTCGACGACAAGTCACTGTTTGGGCGAAGATATCTCACAGTAGAATCGTTGCATGCTATTCCTTCACCAAAGTGAATGCCGAGACTGTTGTCGAAAGTGTAGCACCAATGTTCTATATCGTTGCAGACATGAACTTGTAGAATACAGTCATATGGTTTGAAGAAAACTCTTCTGTATCCTATTTGCAGGACTTCATATACGTCTGTAGGGTTGAAGATTCTAGCCATGACAGAAGATTTTATACTCAATGCTCTCCTTTATATAGTCTGCCAGATGTTATTGTTTTGAAAAATGTTACATTGCCACATACCACAGGGCGAAATTAATTCTTGGTCACTGATGTACGTATAATGTTGGTTGTTGTTGCATTCTTATGTCCAAACTGTTGTAAGAGAACAGCAACTACACTCCTTCTGCATAATGTATTTGATTTTCTTGTAGAACTTGTGTTTGGTGATGTATCAACTGTGAGCTTTAAATTATACTTTAACTTTGTTACAAGATAGTTTGCTGTCAGGATGTAAATTATATAAAAAACAATAATTTCGCCCATTACATACATCAAAAACTTTTAAAGTTTCTGTTGGACTGATTAACGAGAAACGCCAATGTTCATCTCCATTGCACGTCTGTATCTGCAGTGGACTATCTTCATCTTCAATTTTAAACCACACTCGCCTATATCCTGAAGTAACATTAGCGTACTGAAGTGATGAGTCGAACCTCTCCATCGTAACTGAGGCTCTGGTGTACGATTCGCTCTCTCTTTATATAGACAGGCGTTCTTCCAGTTTATGGCAAAATTAGTTCAACGATAACTTTGTTACATCAAATTTACAGACACAAACAACACTGTTTCAAACCTCACAGTCTCACATTCCACATGGTGCTCATAGAAGTGCGCTACTGCCTTGTATTTACTTGATGAGTTCCTTATTATTACACGTTTCAGTCCATAAGTGGTAGTGGGGTCGTAGAATTCTCTAATCAACTTTTATTTTATTATTGAAAACCTGGTTGTTTGGTTATTTCTGTACTGCGATTTTTAAAACATTGATGCCAAGAAGAACAGGGTAGTTTGCTGTCAGGCCACATATTAAAAACAGGACAGTCTTCTCCTTCACACAGCAATTGTTCTGTATACAGGCTTTCTCCGAAACTTTTTGCAAAATTCCAATGTTCATCTCTTTTACACATCTTCGTTTGAAAGTATATGTTTCCTAGAGACTGGAACCATACTTTCTTGTGTCCTCGAAAAATAGTGGAGTACGTCTTTTCTGGGTCGAATTTATCCATTTTTTTTTTTTCGAAATCTTACACTACCTGGAACAAATTATTTATTCTAAAAATGTATATATCTACACACAGATAGGATGTTAGTACAAATATTCCCTTAAAGCTTCGCTTTTACATTGTGAGCAGAATGTTTTTTTCCTCACAGTGATTTGTATTATAGCTTTTGACTATTGAATTAATACTCGAACAGTCGTGGTATCTTCTGATATTTATTACTTCTGCATTTGTTAAAGTTGTTAACATTTCCTTCTGCATTTTTCCAAGCATGTATATGCTCTTCGAGTAACAATTCATTTAAATATTGAAAACATTTTTCGCAAACTATGTCACCAGAGTCCCATTTCAGGTTATGTATCTCTTAAGTCTGTTCCCGAAACATCATTTTAACTTCAGGTTTTAAACTGTAGGAAGGTCTGTGAGATTTGAAGCATAATACTTTAGAGTCATTAGCATCGGTTGCATAAGAAATAGCAAGCTCCTTAATTACAAAGGAGTTGTCTTGGCAGTTTTCGAAACCCTGAGCATAACACATCATTTTTACGTTATTTCTTTATACACTATTTACAAAAAAAAGTCTCTCTCTCACATACACATAAAATTTAATAAGATAACAGTGCTTGCCTCAGAATCTACTTCATCGCCTCTGGATAAGTTTGTTGCTATATCTGGAATGATTCTAGCTTCAAATAGCTGTTCCAGCCTGTGCGAAATACAATCCCTCTGCATATGTTGCATGTTCCCATCATTAGCAAAGGCATGCATACTGTAAGGATAGTCATCACAAGGTAAATAGGATACGATATCCTCATCAGCTTGTAAATGTTCAGTCAGGAATGGACACACTAATTTTATTTTGTGGGCCACAAAAGAAATTATAAATTATTTTGGCAATACTCGCAGTTGGTAACACTCTAAACTCAATAAGGTTTTCGCCTTCCCATAAGCTAAAATCGCATTGAACATTTCAACACATTCAGAGTCACGATTGTCACAGCAGTGACCTTGATGCATTGTACATGTTGCGAGCTGATGCAGAGATGGAATGTCCTGTAGATTCTGCATTGATGATGATGATCTAGATGTAACAAAGTTGTAGTAAACGCCTGTCGTTGTAGTGAATGTCTGGAGCTTTAGTAGATGGATGCCTGGCATTGTAGTCGATGTGATGGACGTCTGTATTCTAGTGGAAGCTTGGCGTCGTTTATGTTAACAATGCTTGCTGTTGATGACAATGCTTCCCGTTGGTGTAGATACCTGTTGTTGCAATGGACGCCTGGCGTCGTACTCTGTGCTACTACAATGCACAAGCATGCACACAAAGTGACCTTAGCAGATGCCGAGTTAAGACTGAGAAAAAATTTAATTTATCCCTCCTTATATACTGTAAGGATTCAAAATGGCCCCCATTTTCCTGTAAATTTGCATAATTTGGTCCTTTTAGTAAAAAAGTAAGAATAATGTTGAAAATCGCTATATTCCGACTCTGAAAAACATGATTTCCGGCTATTTATGTACTGTTTCGTTAAACTTGCTTCGGAAACTGTTAAAAATTAACTTAATTCAAATATATACATTTTATGGAGGATGGAATACATTTTGCTGCTGGTACGTTTTTGGTTATACATAAAGAGTGGGATCGCTTGGGTTGAATGGTTAGCACGCCTCCTCGTGTGGGTCACACAAAAAAAAAAATTTTGCAACGTTTATGAAGTCATGTTAGACGTTGCCACTGATACAAGGGTTTTATCGGAGATCTCTTTCGTTATGCTAGTTGCGCGCGGCCCTTCCCGACACTGCTCCATAATCGCCTCACCCTTATCCACTCTCATGACCTCCATTTCGCTCGCTCCCCAAACTCAGTCAATTCTCGGCTATCCGTTACCTGGTACTGTCCTCAAGATTTTAGAATGTCTCTTCCCCATACCTGTTGTAAAGTCATGTTGCTATAGTCGACTGTCGACTAATTATTACTTAATGTAGAATATTAAACTTCAGCAAGGTTATATTATATTTTACTATATGATAGTAGTGTTTAAAAATTATGGTCTAGGAAAATCTACACATGAAATACGTCCTTTTTTTGTCTGCTAGACTAACAAATATATGCCTTATTTCAATACTTGTAAAAAAACATTTTTACAAGTGAATCAAATATGTCTTGTAATTATTAGTGATTTTTTCTTCCAATCATAGTTTGCTTGATTCAAATATATGTACTTGTTAGAATGTTAAATCTGGGGATTATCTCGGGGTTTAAAGAAATTTTATTTCAGTGATATAAAATTTCATCAGCGGGAGTTGTGAAATTATTTAATTCACTGGGAATACACCAGGCTCTTGCATGACCTTGGATCGGCTGCGAGGGCGGGATGTGGACAGGCCAGCTCTCGAGATACTCGAGAAAAAAAAGCATTCTTGGCTGGGGATGCGTGGCTTTGGAGAAGAAACTGTTTCGGGTGAAGACAGCTTCTGGTGTAGGGGTGGGAGGGATGGTCTGACTTCTTGACCTCGGGGCATGGCCCTCTCATGGGGATTGGAGGGTAGGAGATGCCTACAGGGGAGCAGGGGCGATATGAAGCTCTCTTGTCAGTCGTCACCATCTTGCCACAGTGGTGAAAAATTGACAATCAGGAAAGATGGGTGAATTACCCCAAAACATGTCGCTCTGGCGAGGGGTGGAGTTGGGAGGTGGGAGTGCAGGGGGCGATGTGGCCATATCTAGCCACTCGTCACAATCTTGCCTCAGTGGCAAAAAATTGACAATCGAGGGCAAAGGGATGAGTAACCCCAGGACATGTCGCTCTGGCGAGGGGTGGAGATGGGGATGGGGTGTAGGGAGGTCTGGAGTGGTTGGCCTTGGGAAGAGTGACACGGAGGTTTCTAGAAGGCTTCCGTCATCTTAGTACTTCGCCAATTCTCATGCAGCATTGATGCAACACTGGATCTCTCGACTTCACCAGGCTTCGGAGTGTTGTAGCAGCAATTAACGTTTTATAACATATGTGTTTTAATATAAAACTATTTGATCGGAAAACTTTTTTTATTTATCGAGAAAAAAATATAATTTTTTGTGTAATAGTGCGTTTATCATGTAAACCCCGTTTCTGTGTTCGGTAGACGAAACTTGGTATCATTTTCAACTCGCGTTTGTCTTAACACGTGCACTCTACTTACCAGACTTTACGGAAAAAAATTTGTAGTATGTACGTTATTTTTTAAATAATTCACTTTTATACATTCACATACTCGTAGGACGAATCAAATCGTTAATAGTAGGGAAATACATTCTATCAGTAGTAACTTTCAACTCACTTGCCTTTAAGATGCTGGTTGTGCTACACGTAAATAAGCAGGCGCACCTCATATGATACATTCATTCATCGAGTGACCTCTGTGGTGGATGGATCTGTTGTTGGGGAGCTCCTGGAGTCATTTAATTACCTGTTTTATTTGGAAACATTCGTTTTGATTAAAATTCCATAGTTTAAGTCTATAATCAAACAGTGCTTCACTGAGCTCACAGTCGGACAGACGTGTTTTGTGATAGGTGCAATTTTACTACACGTATTAATCAATTAATTTCTTTTTACATGTGAATTATGTTTCTAAAGTTCCTACTCGCCAGTCTCACAGGCAGACAGATGTGTAAGGTATGTGCGAGAGATGTCATATATATCTTGTTGTGCATTTAATTTATAGGGACATTTTGTTGTAGATCATTAATTTCATACTCACGTAATTGAGTTATACTTCTCCCTCGTATAAATTATAGTTCTAAGCCCGAGGTAGCAAAATCACATTATGTTTAGTTCCATACTGGAGAGTCATATAATTGCACTTATTATTCACATAGTCGTTTGAAATTTTGCTATTCGATGTGTATAATTTATTCATATGTAGAACACTCTGAAATTATTTTTTCTCTTGTGTATAACCTTTAATTGCATACAGAAACAGTTGTCGTCTATTTAATCGTTTGTCTTTACTAACACGTAAGTCGCATTTTTCAAAGTCGCCTATCTCCCACCACCATCTACGAGCAATATCCCCCTAAAGAACATAAAATTTACACTTAGGCCACTCTTAGAAATCGTTAATACTCTGAAATTCTCTCGTGTGTTAAATGTATTCGTAAAAATTGCCTATCTAGAATTAATATCAATACAAACACATCAAAATTAGAAAAAATGGAAAAATCACCCTTAGCACACTCTTTCCCTCAACTCAACACCTATATAACACATTGCAACCCACATTTCTGGTCAGTCGCCTTCATGGACACCACACCATCAACATCGTACAGACCTTCTGCTCCCCCATCCCAAAATAAAGAAAGAAGTACAACAAAATCAAGAAAAAATACTAACGATTTCAATACACTTAAACATGTAAATAAATTTAACCATTTTATTAAATTTTACCCTTGAAATTTGATAAACCCTTATTTATTAATCATTTCAATCAATTTAATTAACCCTTTGATATCAAATTAATTAGGTCAATAAAAAATGTGGCATCCCCTTGATCTAGGACTCCCCGGGCCAGTACTACTAATACTAATACTGCTTTCTCCCTGTTATTAATCAGATTATAGGCTGTTCAAGGTGAAATGGTCACTTTTGATAGCCCTGTTTTAGATTTACTTATATACACGTTGTGTAGTATTCCGCCTTATGTAAAATTGACATTGACATGGGCTTCATCACTTTATCCATGCGTTGGTTAAATGAAACTGTGGAATTATTAAGAAAGTAAATACTTTACAAAGCTGCTCATTACTACACTTCGACGCATTAAAAAAATAGAAAGTGACAGAAATAATTTTAAGTTATCACAAATTGTTACCTAACACTTTTTATTCGACGTTAACAGATTTAACTACGTTCTCTCCATCGTTACCAACTTTACTGGCCGTGTAATAGTCAGCGTGCCTATTTAAATATACGCAGGCAGGACTAGTGACAATTTTCAAAGTTTGACTTCAAAAATGTTCAGTTCACCGTGAACAGCTTATACTAGTGCGCATGCTCTTGTGAAACTAGTTACTGATTCACCTACTACCCTAGGTTAGTTGGGGTGAGCAGGGACATATATCACAGCTCCTACAAGTCCATAAGTCTACAACTTGTGGTGGCAACAAGTCATGTAACACAAGCTGAGAGACGAGGCTTGTAAAAATCCGTATTAATTCTATAACAATTGTCTCGCGCGCCTTGTAGCAATTTTCCAGCCGCCAGCGAGACGCATACCGATATACACACTACACAATGCGTAACGATTTTACAGAGCACTTTCCAAAACCCTGCTCCGCGTGGTTTGTTCTTTGTGCTCGTTGTATGCACTTCTGACACATAGAAAGGCACACTGCAGTGGACCTCACATCTGGTCTCGCTGTGAAAAAAAGAAATCCTTGCATTATGTACGAGAGTGTGGTGTGTATGTGTGTGTATCGTGTGATTGGGGGGGGGGGGGGGGTTATCATAATGATGTAAAATTACGCACCCTTCGTTTTTAATTCAAATTTCACATAAACTCCCGTGGAGTCACGGAATCTCTCCATAAACTTACAACTAACTAATTTTCTATTTCCTGCTTACAAAGAGAGATTACGAAATAATGTTAAATTTTCGTTATGGGCAATGTATTATTAGTAATAAAATTGTAAAAAAACTTGCACTTTTTTTTAAATCCTGAGTACGATTTAAATACGAATAACATTTACAACCCGCGCATGATTGGTATAGTGAAAATGTTTGAGTTTTTGAAGTGTTACTGACTGTTAGAAGTAAAGAAGTAATTTCTGCTACTTCCTAATGTTTGAAAGAATAGGTTTGAAGTGGCATGAATATAGCATATTCGCGGTTTCTTCATACTTTCTGAATCAAACCTTTCAAAAATCACCCTATCTATAACGTGGTTGGTTGTTTTCGGAATATGTTATCTTTTACAAACGTTTTATACATGTGTTCATAAAAGCACCTTATTTTTTTGTTAAATTGAAATTTTATTTATATTTTTCTATAAATTATAGTATTTCATTTACATTTAATATGAATAAAAACAGTGGAAAAATATGTGTGTTTGTAATGCCTAGTAAGAAAGAGTTCTTATATAAAATTTTACTATAGGCTATTCACGATTAAGAGAGCACTTTTGAAAACCCCCTCATTTGGAATAATAGCCAATAAATAGGGCCACCTTTTTTTCGTGAAAATATTTACGCGGAGGCTAGACTTCAACATCCTATGTGCTAGCCAATCAGAATCAAGTTTCTTCGATACTGACCGTCCGTGATTCGCGGACAGACAGATAAGACGCGTAACAATTCAAATGATCCAATGACGAAAATGGTTCCAAACTTACGTGCGTTGAAACACAACTTGCCCTGAAATCTTTTCGCGAAAAGCAGGTGCTCCTACCAATAAATACATTTAATTTTAGCCTTAGGCGTTAATTTACAAGTGTGGTGGAATATATACACTGTACGACACTTAAATTTCAATATTTATTTAAAAAGGTGATTAAAGGATGAAAAATATCTGAAATGGAAAAATAACGATGTCGTAAAAAGTGCTCACTTTTCCCGTGAACAGCCCATACACTGAGTGCACACGAGTTCGGCGCGTTATGCCTTCTGTGTGATTTTACAGGCGGAGGAATATCCTTGAAGTAGGCCGCAGGAACAATAATTATCTGATATCCGTGGCGAAGGGCGCTCGCGTAGCCTCGCTATTTTCCCTTCCCAAAACGCAAAGCTATTGGAGATACGGAGAGGTTCCGTGTTTCGTCATGCGAAGCGCGTTTCTGTACTTTAACTGCACATTTCAATTAAAATGTCCGTCATATTACGGAGAATTCTGATAGTGGGTCTATGTAAGTTATAAAGGAAGCGATCGAGGATGTGATCAAGAAAGTGACAATGTTCATTTCTAGAAACGTATATTTGTTAATATTTCAGCAGTTTTTAATTTCATATCCATAAAAGAAAATTAATTTTTATTTAATTTTTCCACAAAATTAAACATGAAATTTAAGAAAGGCGTCGAATCATAGAACTATTGTTTATCATTCGCCGCCAATATTACTGTGAGCACCCTACCTGGAGTGTAAAATGTAGATAACAAAACCAGATTTACGGGCAAAGACTTAAAAAAAAAAAAATGAGTGAGTGGGTGAGTGAAGAGATTTGGGCGGCTCTTAACAGCGAGGTCTTGAGAGCCGATGAGGGTAATTGAGGTGAGAATGGAGCAGCGCCGGAATTGGGGGGTATGGGAAACGGGAGATCTCCTAGAAAATCCGCCGACCAGCGGCATCGTCCACCACGATTCCCACTTGCGGAGTGGCCCGGCCGGGTATGGAGCCCGGTTCGCCTTGGTTGGAGGCCGGCAATCTAACTGGTTAGCCACCGTGGCCCCACTATCTTTACAGGTTCGTTGCAATAAAATAGTTACGGGAAAACAGGTAGTACAAATTGGCCTATGTGTGAGAAAGATATTAATTAATTTTACCATCTTAAGGTAAGCTGTCAAAATTGTAAATTAATTACATATAATCGAAACAAAATGTGTAGTCCCTGGTAGGATCAAAAGCCTGTGTTTACGTTTTGTTTATGTCGCAACATTTCCTAGAAAAAAAAGGGGGGGATTTATTTGTGACGTTCTGTACGAAAGAAAATGGAGGGGACGGGAATTTGTATTTTATTTTTCTCAGCCAGGAAACTACTTACGGCAGCTTAACGTACGGCGTGGAATTTATCGGTAGATTTAGTTGACATGGCAACTAAGCAATTCCGAGTTCAGGCGCTCTTAACCCTCGCCGAAGACGTTCTCAGGGAAACGGCTCTCGGAATAGCTAGTATTTAATAATAGACCCTCTCAGACGCTGCTTTAGAAATTCAACGTCTATTTTTATCGATAGGGGCGCTCCTTTGTTGCCAGCTAGCTGTGCCATAATTTTGGTGGAAATGACGTCTATTTTAGAGAGGAACCCTAAACATCACTTAGATATTTAAGAGCGATAGTCGGAGAAGAGAGGTTGTGCAATTAGATTCAGCCAGCATTTGTATATATTTTCCTCTCTGTCCAAAAACAGTGTAAGATCGACATATCGAATCTACATAATCTATTATATGCAAATGATTCTTTTTCTGCGCTGAGCACTATAACATCTATAAACAATAAATGTTGTCTATACCATGCCAACTTCTCGTGGCGCAGTCGGTTTGTGCGCCACCGATCTCTGGTGCCGAAGGCTGTGGGTTCGAATCCCGGGTTAGGCATGGGTGTATAATTCTTAAGTTAGGTTATAAGTTAGTCTGTAAGCCGTCCCCTGCTAAGCTTTCAAGCATAAAACCAGGGGACGTTAAAAAGCCCTTTTTCAATACAATAAAATTGTCTATATCATAGAACCAGAGAAAAAATAAGTTCCGTAAGAATAACTCGGTCAAGTTAAAGAAGAAGAGAGATGGCGTTAAAATGTTTAACTTATATTACTTTTAACACTACTGTTGTTGTAAAGTACTACATTTTTCTAACTCACAGCAAAAAAAATACTATTTGTTGTTGACCGTGTTACCTCTAGGCAAACGGATTGCGACCCCGTACTGCTTCAGGCAGATTTTCTAAACGAAAATGTAATAGTAACTGTCGCTAGTGAACTCTGTCACTTTAATAGGCTGATTGAGGGCGATATAAATAATAAACTAACACAAACATACATAAAAAAACGAACCCATGCATGATCGCACCTACGGCTAGCGATACTGCTTATTGGCTTATTGTGTCATAGAGGCCGGCTACTAATACAAAATTTGGTGAGTTGTCAATTGATACAAATGGTTGTACGAGGGACGATTGCCATTAACAATGTTTTTGAATATATTGTAACCACTTTGTAGGTTTATGATCGGACAGTGCAATTTTTAACACATCATAGTTCTTTGCAGTCCAGTCGTGTTGGCAATCCCAGAGTAGCCGACATCTCATTGGGTCAGATAACTCAGGGAATAACTTCTCCACACGCGTGGTATTCAATAAAGACAGGCAAGTTACGGTACGTTGAAATCAAACAAGTTCCCGACGTCTACGGGGAAAACCGTTGTCGCTCAACTATCACGTGAGAGTGACTCGCGTATTGCTGACGTCACATTCCAGAGATCTTATCTTAAAATCAACATCGGTATCAGTCCAATGTGTTCGACGGATTATCAAGTAAGTGTTGCAACAGACATTTTAAAATCTCAATCCTTCAATATGCCTCGTTGTTGGGATTGACGGGGGCGTTCTGAGGGAGGATACAGCGTAAAATGATACGAGTAACCGTGAAAATTCTTGTGGCGTAACCTGCGCTATTGGGTGAATACTGTAAATCACATTTATGTAATACATCATTTTGTTCAACAACTTGCTCTTACAGTGGACCGTAAGAAATTAAAATAAATATTTTTGTGTCAGTTGCAAGTAAAAACACTATTAAAATGGTGCTACAGTATGTGACTATTATAAAAACTCGACATATTCATAGGCAACTGTATGGTAGCAGTGATATTAATCACAAATTAATATAGAATGCGGTTGGTATTTTGGAATGTTCGGTTCCATATAAAGTATTTAATATTCGGACTGTGCTAATAGACAGCTGTATCAGTTATGTTTAATTTGCAGTCATTACTCCTAAGTGGATTAACCTACAGCCCTTTGAACAGTCCCTGCTAAGTATCTGTTCGTTGCAGACATCGTCTTATAATAAAAACTATTTACAGTCATTTATAGAACTATTTTCATAACTTACAAAAGTGTTTTCTTCTGATCGAACAAAACGTTTAAAGTGGTTATATTTTTACTAGTTTTACTATGCGTCCACTCACCTAAATTTAATTCGCTCCCTGTTAGGAAAAATTGTCTTATGCTTACTGACATGTATACATAGAAATTTTCATAGAGTGTATTATATATGGTTCATATGCATTTTGCATTTTTTTTCTTTTTGCGGAGAGTAGGTGCTTGTTTGCTTACGCCCCACTGTCCAGTCACGTTGGCTAAAAGTCCAGTTTTCCCCCGCCCTTTAATCGCTACTACTTTTAAGCACACCTGTATGACATCAAGGCCCTTGATGTTCCATCATTCTCTCGTTAAATCAGCTTTTCCAGATTCTAAACACGTACTACAGATGCTCGTAAGCGGTTCTTCTATGAGCAACGATAGTGATATATTAGGAAAATCTTCTACGGCAAGATATTTTCACGGA
This sequence comes from Dryococelus australis, assembly GCA_029891345.1. NCBI lineage: Eukaryota > Metazoa > Arthropoda > Insecta > Phasmatodea > Phasmatidae > Dryococelus > Dryococelus australis. The sequence goes on from CM056998.1 coordinate 105,135,252, forward strand.
CACTGTAGCATGTGCTGTGTTCGTCAAAATCCACAAGGAACTCCGACATTCTCGAGAAGAAAGACTTCCTCTGGCACCGAGATCGATAGGCGATGTTATGGATTCGTTAACAAGCGATTTTTCCATAACCTTGTCGCGCACTGTTTGTAGTACTAATTAGGTGTTCACATTTTCGTTAATTATATGTAAGTGACAATTACATGTGGCAGTAACATTTATTCTTTACTCAGAAACTCACTTCATGTGTATGTGGAACATTAGCTTTGTGTCTTGGATAAGAGCTCCTATTAAAGAACAGCTTATTTGAAGAAAGATTGAAGTTTAAAATATTTGGTAAATACGATATTTTATTGAAAAAATAACACATAGCGTGCAATAAATCAGCTCGGAAAATTATGCTGACCATGTTAATGCTGATAGTGATAATGTTAAAGATAATGCTGATAAAATTTTACACAAAATTGTTGCTGTTAAATCTTTCTTAATCTCAGCTGATGTTGGGAGGCTGATCGAGAGACGGTAAAGTAATTTATATTACACGTAAAAGCTTCACACAAATTGTGCCTGGTCCGGGACTTGAACCCGCCTTGAACAAAGAGTACCATAGTTTTAAATTACCTTAGCAGCCTCCACCTTACTTGGTTTATGACACGAAGACCGCGAACTGAATAATATATACTTTCCTATTGGGTAGTAGTCGTTATTTTACAGTCTTCATAATGTAAAAAAGGTTTATCTGGATTGGAGCGACCAGAGCCACCGTAGAGCACGTGACTCACTACCACTGCCTCATAGATAGCTCCACCTGTAACCCTCGGGCGTTTTATGAGGGGAAGAGGCTCTTAAAAACAGCTACCGTGCGGGGCCCACTAATATGATTAAAAACAAAGTTTACCGTCTCCCGGCCAAGGACTGGCAGAAGAGAAAACATTTTCTTCCGACGTTCCACTTTTAAAACTGCCCGACGATTGGGTGGGGAAGTTCACCTCTCGCAGGAGAACAATACTACAGCGCTTTGCACTCTTACCGATAGAGTAATCAGGATAAAAGACTCCGCTTTTTCATTAGAACAAACAATGCGTTGAAGTAAAGCTTTCTAATGTCTGCTTTTTGGTTAAAATAAATCTGGTATTAAAAATGTATACAACTGTGTAGAAAACATGGCGCCAAACTTATCAACATTATATTCATGTTTATTGATTTACACACATTTCAATCTAATTATCAATTGTTTAAATACACTTTCCTATCTTGTCTTCAACATGCACTTATCGGTGGTCATTTTTATAAGCACTGAATTTTGGAATACAATTTTATGAATTAATCCAGATAAGTATAATATAGTTTCCTATTATATAAGAAATCTCTGTGTTTGCAGCTAACTAGCTTAAACATCCTACTATATAAGTAGACGATCTCTGTCTGTCTGTCTGTTTGTCTGTCCGTTTTTAATACCTCTAAGTCCCTTGAAACTCAACAGGAGTTCTTCAAATTTTGCAGAGCGAATCCTCAGGGTAAAATGCAGGTCAAGTTCGAATTTCAACAAGATCAGTTTACGCAATCATTACCTTTTACCCTAAAAACTCATTTTTAATTACTTTTTCCTATGAAAGTTTTGTATTAATGCATAGAGAATATTGCATAGAGATATGAAGGTAATGGAATATCGTTTTTGTTTACTTTAGTGTGTCTCGCTTCAATGTTGAGTTAATTAAGTGGAGCCACAGTGGCTCAGTGCATAGAGTGATTCCAAGTGGGGCCTTGGTGGCTCAGTGGATAGAACTATGTTAAGTGGGGCCGCAGTGGCTTAGTGGATAGAACTATATCAAGTGGGGCCACAGTGGCTAAGTGGATAGATATATATCAAATGGGCCCTTAGTAGCTCAGTGGATGGAGAGATTCCAAGTGGGGCCTTAGTGGCTTAGTGGATAGAGCGATTCCAAGTGGGGCCTTAGTGGTTCAGTGAATAGAACTATGTTAAATGGGGCCGCAGTGGCAAAGTGGGTAGAGAAATATCAAATGGGACCGCAGTCGCTTCAATGTTGAGTTAATTTCACATCATTTCATTATTACCTACATATATGTATGCAATATTGTTTTCAGTCTTTGTATGATAACCAAATATTTTAACATGGTAACAATTCAAAAAAAAGGTCACGGGCCAACCCCTAGTAAGACTTTGTCAGCTCATATATCGCGACTGAAAATCAGTAAATTCAGAATTAGATCCACTTCTAAGGAATGTTACTCACCCCATCCTACTTAAGTATTTGGTATTATTCATCCTTACTTCGTCCATGGGTGTTTTAAAGCGTGTAATAATTCTTCGTTCCAACACTTCTTCAAAACATTTATGCATAGAGTAAGAATTTTTTGTAACTTGTGCTTGAGTGTTCTTGTGCAGTTACAGAATTTGTTGATTTAGATAAATAAGCGCGTGTGTAGTTAACTTATGTTTATTTTGTTATTTAAATCAGCAAAACAGCTGATAGCATTATGTCAATCACTGTTTGTGGCATTCCTTGCATTCGAGAGACGCTGAAGTAGTACTGACCATACCTGGCCAGAAAAATGATTGCAATATCTTTCTTTAAAAAAATATATATACGACACCTGTTGGCAATGCGAAATAACTGCGTTTAAGCAAAAAGCCCAACATGACTACGATTCATGTAAACAATTATCAAATAATTTTGAAATGTAGGTTGATTACGAAATTTGAATTTCATTCGAAAAAACTTTTGATTTTAAACATCAAAGAATTGTTTGACAATGTTCTCAAAGTTTTGTAAATGTAAATAAATTTTCGCATTGTAGAGTTGTATATTTTTTATGTACATATTATTTCATATAGTTAATTAAAGCCTTAAGATGGCAAAGTAAGAGAATGAAAGTAGAATAACTTATATGTATTGATCGAAAAATTTTCAGGTTTCTGGTCCTTAAAAATTTATCTTGCTGTACGGAACAGTAAGACAGTTTTTTTACTTCCTAGTAACTCCTACATTTGGCATACCGCAATAGCACAGTGTCCGTCAAAATTTTAAGACCATTGGTCAATTTTTTAAATACTTTCCTGTTGCAAAACTTTTGGTGAAATCCATGGTACGGTATACCATTTTCTAACATTGTTACTGTAAAAACACATATGAGCGTTATTGAATTATTGAAACCAGTCAAATAATTTTCAAGTTATGATTTTCGGAACGATTGCTTGGATGTGGAATTATCATATAAATTTTTGTATATAAATATATATGTAATTATTTTACAGCTATTTTAGTGTGCCAATTTTTTTTAAATTGCTTTTATAAACACTCTTTAAAGAGTAAAACAAATGAGAGCCATAATAAATTTGCAAACATGTTTTTTTTTTTTTGTTAACTGAATTCACATTTTAAGGAAAATTATCTATACTTTCGCCAAGAGTGAAACCAAATATTTTTCTTGCCATCTGAAATAGCGAGATGGGGTTTCCAGCATTAATTAGTTCTCTCTCCACTTAAGAGATAGCATTGCAAGTTTGCTATCGAGATATTATAAATTCACCGATTATTACCATCCATGTTCAGACATAAATTTGCAGTGGAATTTTCGTACCGTTGTTGTGAATTAAAGAGGAGAAAAAAGTATTACCGAGCATAAGGTTACAGATTGTTGGAATAAGTAAGTGCAAGAAAACACAACGGGAAATTGCAGCCCTGTTGGGCATTTCTAAGACATGTATATCAATAACAATTTTTTTAAAGTCAGGTGCATAATACACATGTGAAAACAATATATTAAAAGTACTAATGAATGTTCATATGCTACTTAATTTTCAGTGAAGTTTTTTTTAAGAAATTAGGCTATCAAATGATTCCACAACATTTTTTATTGCTGGTTCTGATTTATGTCCTATATCACGTAAAATTGTAGTTTTCATTTACATCTTGCGTGGCCCTAAAATTTGATGCTTACTCTAAATGGGTATACGCATGAAAACTGATATTTCTCTCACAGGTTGTACGTACATACAACACACGCCCACTTCTACATAGTTTTAACCTTCGCTGATCCAGCGATAATGTTTCTGGCCAAACTATAACCTAGCCACCTCTACTAATTCATTTCTTTAAATGAAAAGCCAAGTTGTTATGAAGGAATGTACGGAGTTATGGTTTTCGAAATATTTTTTTCGGAGGAATAAAATTTTTATTCTCCGGAACAGAAAAAGTAAGTTGATACAGCCATCCTAGGTTCATGGGGAATCTGTGGCTCAGGGGTCATTCACGGCCCGCGAACTTGACTTGAGTGGGCGGCCGCAACTTTCCGAAATAACGTTGGAAATGGCTCGAGAATGTAACTGAAGTGGCCCGCAGTGGCCCGCGAAAAGTTTTATATAGTTTGTTGACAGTTAATTGAGAATTTTTGGAACAAACACTATGAAAAAAGTCACAATCCAACCCCTTCCTTTTCCATTTTTTTTCCTTCATATATTTTAAGAGTAGAATGGACTGAAACATTTTCTGTGAAATTGTTGTTCGCGCAAATACGCGTATCATGGTAAATAAATGTTCTTCAAATACGATTTTTGTCAGAAAAATTATCTACGCCCTATTTTTTTAACTTTTGAAATATTAAGTGTATTCTTGGGAAAAAAAATCCTTGTAATGGTCAAATATCGCATTTTTAAAGCTTGCTTATGCAGTTTCCTTAACCGGCAAGAAAAAAGTACCAATATACGGGCGTAGTTAAATCTGTGATCTTGCATCGCGTGTAGTAAAACCCCACTGTTACAGATATAATTCGCACAGCACAGCGTTACGACGGAAACACTGCACGCCATGCGCGTAGGAGCGATGAGGCGCTAGAAGTGCGTGTTAGTGTCGCCCGTATTGCTCCCTCGCTTCTTGACTTTGGACGCGCAGCTCCATCCCACTCTTTAACGGACACGGTGACTGGATATATGCCCAGAAATGTTGGTGACGGTGCAGAGAAAGCAGTTATATGTTCAAACGTTGAATTAAAAATGTTAGGTAGGCCTAAAAATATGCAAATAATGAAACGATTTATTTTTCTTTCTGTATTATTTTATGTATTTAAGTATAAATCTCAGCCAGTTTGTAAAACAATTATTTTTTAAATAATTTCACATGTTCTCTTGACCGACCTATGAATAAAGTAATCAGGCCCATTACAGTTATCTTTACGAATGGCGGAAGAATACACTATGTGTAAGTATACAAGTAGATATTAAGCAGGAATTTCAAAAGTGCGCAGTTTACCGTGAACAGGGTAAAATAAGACATTTAACCAAATGCAACACATGTCTAATTGCTATTTGTGATAATAATTTATTTGCATAGACCCTAACCCTAAGTATATTCTGTAGCATTGTGTCTGCATAGATACATATATATGTACATACATATATATATATATATATATATATATATAAAATTTCGGACTTGTACGTTAACTTCAGAGTGCGGTGGAACCCACACACTGTGTTGATACATACATGGCTATATTTATTTAAAAAGGTGGTTAAATGATGAAAAATGGCTGAAAGGAAGATAACTAGGGTCTCAAAAGTGCTCACTTAACCGTGAGCATACTATAGTGTCAGTCGCAGCACCAACTCAGGGACTGGATTTGGCCGCCATGCAAAAAAATTAATTTCCCCGTCCCTGCGCTAGGGAATTTGTTATATTAAGGAGACCGCCTGGTTGAAGAAATTTTGTACGTCTGAAGCCTAAAAGCGTGGGAGTTCTAGGGGCGACCGAGATATGCGCATCAACTCTCTCATCGCCTCTACGCCCAGCGCTGACCTGGCGTGCAGTCTTGCCGTCGATAACGCGCCTTTATGGGACTTTCAGCGGAGAGTCTACCATGTTATGTAGTAATAATAAAAATAAAGATTTGCTGCACGTCCCTATTCCTTTTTTAATGTTTTTACCGGAATGTTCATACCTAAAAATGACCGTGAAAACACCCATTTGAGCCATTTTGACCAACACAAAAACACGCTTTAGAGAGAAATGAAACGGAGGAACTGAAAAACTTATACAGACGGGTAACGTTTCTAAAATGATATTCGTAAGCAGACCTCACTCAGACACGTTGGGCGGTTTTTCAATAGAACGTTTTCTGCTGGAGCTCCGCATAATGGGCGACCTATACAGACGGCCACCTTAAAATGGTGCACGAGAGCAGTACATTCGCCCGATTTTCGTTACAACTTGTTTTTCAGAAAGTTCATCGGAATTTTTGTCACGACAAGACTTAAATATTAGATTTTAACAACTGCTTGCATTGTTAAATATTCACTACCTTTATTATTCTGGGAGTACTGGTGGAATATGAGAAATAAGATATTCTTTGTTATCTTCCATCAGTGCTCCGATAGTAGTAATGGTAGTGAATATCAATCTAAGAAGGTGTTCGAAATTATTCTTTATGTATTGTCGTGCCAAAAACTTTGAAAAATTCTCTGGAAAAAAAAAAAACAACTTTTGACCAAAATTAAGGTAAATACACGGCTTTCGTGCATCATTTCCCTTAAGACACGCCAGACTTTCTTGCATGGGACAGGTGACAGAACTGTAATAGCGACTTTCTACCATCATGGGATACGTTGGTTTAGAGCCCAAGTCCTGACATACGTCTTAGAGGATCTTGAATCATTATCAAGTAGCCAATTGTTCTAACATGTGTCGATGGTAGTTGCTGATGCCTGCACGAACTCCTGGTTCTTGTCTTCTTGTCTCGTGAACCAACGTACCTTTAAAAAAAAAAAGAGAGGAAGAGCCTATTAAACGTGTTGTGACAATTCAGGTGGAGCAAGCAGCCGTCGGACCCATCATTCATGTCACGTAACGTCATCTGCAAAATAGTGTCTTGTCTTAAGGCGTTCGTTTACTGGTGCTTAAGCTTCGTTGGTAGATGTTTGAAATTCAAGTTCTGTGCCGAAACTGTTGACCGTCTCCCCAATATGTTTATCTACGAAAAGAAAATATACCCCAGTTACCCAGACGAGGAAGAAATACATTTTTTTTTCCTCCAGTAATCAGACATAAGCTTCATATTAAATGAATATAAAACATTTGTATATTTTGCAAACCATTTGTAAAAGTTTATTTTAAGAAGTGTGATAAAAATAACAACCACCTTCGCCAAGTACTATTTTTAAAATCCGGAAAAAAATTCACAGATTGTGTTAAAAACTATGCTCAGCTTCAAAAGTCAGTAATTGAATCACGCCAAACTTTATACCTCATCCGAACACGCCACAAAAAAAAAACTCTGTTATTTTGGAAGTTTATTTTTTGGAAGGCTGTTCCCCTGATTCGCTGCGTATAGCGCCAGGCCTGTAGTGGAATGGAAAATACCGATAAGCCAGTAATTATTCGTCGGTAACGTAGTTTCCCGGCCAATTTCACGTCTTCTAAAATTTATGGCCCGCGCTGCAATCGCCCGTTGCTGCGGTTATCCACCGAGAACGCAAGCACACACCCGTACCCGTAGAACAAAAATTTTAAAAATTATACATCGCAGTTGTTCTAATATTTTGCGTACCCCCGGGGCATGACGCGGAGCGCATTTTTTTTTTATGTGTATATATATTTTTAAACAGTGTTTCATTTTGAATCAAATACCTCGCACAGCTCTCCTTGATTCCGCCGCCCGAGGCAGCCCTTGTTCGACGAACAATGGCGGGTGTTTGACGTTAACGCGGTTCGGCGACGGAGCTGCAACCATCGGGGTTTGCTCGCAATTTCGCGGCCGCCCGAGTCGGAATTAGCCCGCGAGGCTTCGGGCCGTGCACGCGTTTCGCAATTCCGTCCTCCCCCCCCCCCCCCCCGCCCTTTTTCCACAAAACATACACAGCAAGCCAGCCAGCGTGCAGCTATATCCGGGGTAGCACTTGGGCTTGGGAGGCCCTGCAATCGGGACTGGTGTAATGAACGTCTGAAGAACCCGAAGGGGGGGGGGGGGGGGAATACCAACAGTACACTGTTAAAAATATCCGTATATTTACGGAATGTTTTACGTAAATGTACAGTGTATGTACGGAAAGGCAATCCGTAATGAGGAGAAACGGAGTTACGTCCGTAAATACAAAATACGGAAAGTCTCCGTATTCGATTTGGCTTCGAGTTACGGGGACGAACAATGTCGATTGATTCTACACGAAGCTTTCTTCGCTACTGTAACAAGAAAATTGTCGTTTCTGCGGCAGTTAAGGTTATTCATGCTACTATGGCCTATTCTTTCAAGCATTTGGAAAATAGCATCAAACGTCTGTAACATTTGGCAACACTAAAAATACACTAAATTTTATAGAAACTGAATTTTTGATTTTGTCTTTTGAGACAAATATAAATGTTATGCCTAAATTTTCACGTGGGAGTTGTAGGCAAATGGAGTGTGTAATGGTAGAGCAGTTAGTAGCGTGATTGACTTTCATCTACATTTTATACTGTACCCTCATAGCTCAGTGGTAGGGTAGCCGACCTGTAATCGAAGGGTCGCGGGTTCGCGCCCCTGTGCCTCCGCCATAGCAGATGCTCAGCTCGATTGTCGCACTGGGAATTCGTTAACAAGTCGGTCTCACTAGAGTTTCGTCAACGTCAAAAATGTCACAACAACGTCAAATGAAGATTTTAAAAAAATTGTTAGAGTCGTGGACTGGTAATTTTTTGACTGGTTCGAACCTCGCTTAGGTACAAAATATTGTAACTTTTTTATATAATTTTTTATACACGGTATAACACCCTCATAACGAAAATTAAAGACATTTGCACTATATATTTATATTTTAAACGGAAAGTACAGAAAACTAACTCGGAAATAAACGGAGAGGTTCCGTGAAATTTACGGAAAGCCCGTTTCTGAAAAACAATGTGTCCGTAATTTTATGGAGAGTTTACGGACGCTTCTGGATAAACGTAAAATGAAGGATTTTTTTTTTTTCATTGTAGGTGCGTTAGTGAATCCTGTCCTATTTGGACACAAATTACCGAGCGAGGTGGCATATAGTTGTTGAACTTTGGATTCTCATTTGGTAGGGCCTGGGTTCGTATCCGATTCTCGTTTCCCACGGTTTCCCGAAATAACTCCGGGCGAATCCTGGGACAGTCTCTTACTTCAGTCCACGGCCATGATCTGTTCCTTTACGTACGAGCAGCTAGCCCCGTCTCTAGTGACCTCGGTATGGACGAGAAGTTAGGCCCTACCGACCTACCAATTAGAAAAACCAGCAAAGGGTACCTTTATATTTAAAAAAACTGTACACTGAGGAAAAGGTTTTGTTGAATCTAACAGGATTAGTTTTGTGCTACCAAATGATTTATTTGTATAGAGGCGATGAAATATTATGTTGCTGAAACCAAACTATTTTATTGTTCTCATTTGGCTGCCCAAATTGAAAGATTTGGTTCATGCAACTAAATAGTTGTTTGGCTACACGTACATTAAACAATTTGGGTCGATATAAAAAAATTAAAAGATCGACCGAGTTTAAAACACATGTCACCTGCGTCCGAGCGCTACGCCTTAGTATTCTCAGCTAACGTGACAACTGATTAATCCGGAAAGCTTTTAAATAGATATACTGCAAATCGTGAACAACGTGTGCAGACAAATATTTCAAGTTTTACAGCTTTACTTGTCAGTTTCTTGTTGCATTGTTTTATTAATGGGTTTATGCGATTGTTAAATATCAATAGATGCACTGACAAACACGGTTACTATCCTAATTGTCACAAAAAATACAAACAAACTCTCGTGCTGTATTTTCAAACGAAGGCAGTCAAATGAGAGGCCAAACAAATATATACATTTTATTCAACAAAATATTTAGTTGACAGTCTAATTTTCTAATTTTTTGGCCCAGCACAGAGATTTTGTTCATTCAAACATATATTTTATAAGACGAATACAAGTAATTTTGTTGCTTTTCAAATTTTGTTTGGTCGACAATATATTTTGTAAGGGCAACTAAATATATATTTGGCCTTATACAAACAAATATTTTGTTCGATTTTCTCTCAGTCTACTTTGTAATTTAATATTTTTCCAAGGAGGAATTGTTTTTTTTGCACCGTAAATCCGACGGTTTATTAAAAAAAAACAGTTATTGGTTGCCGTTTCAACACACGTAGTCTATATATGATGTAATACTGTAGTATTGCTAGAGCTGATGATTTTTCGCGAAAAAAAAAAATGAGTACGCCAGCAGTTCGTCTATTGCCATGGGTTGCTGTCTGCTTGAGAGGCAGTTGTCATATTTGACCGGACCACTCAGAATTCGGAAACAGCGGTACGGTTGCTACGTGATTCGTGTGCAGGCAGTTAACACGTGTCAAAATGTAATTCAGTCAATCAAGATAGGTAAATAACCCTACAGTGTTTTGAAATATAACTTGTCTTCAAATCTTTTCGCGAAATTTCACTACTCCTAAGTATTGCCTGTCGCTGAAATTTACATAATCTGATTGTTGACAGCAATAAAAAACGATGCGATATCTGTAAAAACAGTTACTAGTTTAAAAAAAAATGCATTGATGCTTTAGTAGTTTGATAAATATTCCAGAATTTATTTTTTATACCTGTGTCACGCAAAAAAAATCGTGAAACGTTCTTAAGTGGAAATATGGCAGTGATTTAACCATATTAACACTTTCACACATGGCGGTATACATACGGTACGTTGTACGAGTTTGTGAATTAATTGATGTTAGATGTAATACAAAGACGAGTCCATTAAGCGAAGACCATCACATGACAGGAGACGTTCGTCGTTGAGATTTTATTTCGTAGTCTCCTAAACAGCTTTACAAGTTGTTCAAGTTAAAATGAGCACTTTTGAAAGTCCTGCTTAAGATCTAATTGTAAGCACATTGTGTATCCTTCCACCATATGTATACTCAACATTGCCGTGGACCTGATTACTGTATTCATGCGTCAATAAAGGGGAACTAAAATTATTATGAAATAATGATGATTGACAATTTTTTTTATCCATACACTTAATTGCATTAAAAAAAATCAGAAAATAAATAAATAATTGTGGCATTGACAAATGTTTACCGAACACTTCTAATTCAACGTTGAGGCATATAACTGCCTTGCCTCCGTCTCGTTACCAACTTTACTGGGCACATGTCAGTACGTGTGCCCGTTAAAAAAACACGTAGTTAGGGTTAGTACATTTTTAATGGTTCCGACATATGACAGAGCGTTATACTGACATAGAGCATTCGTGGTTTCTTCACACTTTTTTAAACAAACTTTTGAAAATTTACCCCATGTGTGATGTTTTTGGTTGTTTACTAGATATCTAATCTACCACAAGCATTTTACTTGACTTAACATAAAAGTACCTTATTTTGATGAAACTGAATTTTACTAATGTTCTGCCTATTGATCGCAATATTTCACTTAGGCCTATAATTAATATGCATTTTAAAAAAAAATATGTGCGTTGGTAATGCCTAGTAAGAAATAGGTCTTATGCAAAATACTATTACACTGAGAGCGTACGAATGCTGTGCGTTGTCCTTGGGTGTAATTTTCTAGACTTAGTTAAGGTCAATTCTACTCAAGTACGGAACAAAAAGAGTTTTCTTATGGGAGAGTTTGGAATAGGGAAATTTTCCGAAACTAGGTGTGCCGTGTTCCAAAAGGTAACTTCAAACTTCGTGAATAATAAGAGAAAGATTTGACTTAGTTACGAAGTTATTTTATATTTGATTTATGATTATTCCGATTGTCCTTGTTTTTTAATATATGAAAGAGAGAAAATCTGTTACATTGCCGACACTAGCGCTTACCTAGTAGCGAAAATTTCTGGTTGCCAAACTTTTAACATTGAGCTTCTGAACCCGAGTAGAATAAATCTTAACTTAGTTAATCTTTGTTTGAATGAGGCGGATGAATATTCTGGAAGTAGAACTGTAGCTTTAGAAATGTTTGAAGCAACCCTGAATGGACTATTAATGTGCAGTTAAAGACAAAAAATATTGACCTTTGAAACGCTCAAAATTATATATTTGTGACGGAATGATTTTAAGGCGGTCGCCTACCTGGAACCTTTTTTTACCTTTAATCCGTTCTGTCACGCGATAATTTCCGAATTTAAATGTTGCAATCGCGTTAGTTTTGACGTGAATACGTCATTAAATTTGCAACCATAGTGGCAGGCAATCCAGAAAATCCGATGATCACAAAATCGGGAGATACAGTTTGGCATTGCAGTTCCGAATCTATAGTCGGCATTCCAAATTCAATTATACCACTCGATTGCCAAAGAATCAAATAATACGTTACGTTGAGTAAGGACTGCAAAGCATCCCGCAAGGACGGGGGAAGGGAGAGCCGCAATTTTGAGTTCGTTTCGCCGCGTCTCATAACATCCACGTAGTATAACTTATGACTAGGAAAAGCTACGGCGCTCGCTTGAGTTTCAATCGACAACTCTCGTCAAGATCAATCGATTGCGTGTATAAAAACATTTGTGTGGCGTGGTTATGGTGAAATGTTATGCGTTTAATGTAAAAAATTAAGAAAACTTAATACAATTTTGGCCTATTTTCATCAAAAAACCACGTCGAAATACAGAAATCGTATACCGTTGTAAGGAGCATCTCAAAAGCAATCTAGTTATGCCCATAAAATCCCATATGATCGAGTGAAGCGGTGCCGGGAACGTAAAATAAACATCAAGGCGTCCGAGCACGTCAACGTAGACGTATTCACGCAAAACAAACGGCCGTGTCCCCAACACAGCCAAGCCCAATTTTGGTAAGCACTGTACTTTTGTTCAGCACTTCTCTTGCAATCAATGGAAAACAAGGTGCTTGCTCAACGATATTAGCATTAACCAATCATGTCAAAGGTGTGATAAAAATTCCACAAAGCATATTAGCCACAAGTAAGACTGGGTACTGATGCCTTGCTGTATACAGTGCTTGTCATAGATATCTTCCAAGTGCAACGTGGACACGGTGACTGTACGGGTTAAGGCGTCGATTGAAGGGAGCGATAAGGGCCACACACGTGCATCGATTGCGCCAACATCACTATGCGCAAGGCTGTGAACTGGCGTGCAGTGTTGTCGTCGTACTATGGGACTTCCAGCGGCGACCCTATCATTTCACTGGTGGAAAGTATTTATACCCTGTTCACGGTAAAATGAGCACTTTTGAAAACCCTGCTTCAGATCTACTGATATACAAGTTGTGTAATATTCCGCATTAGGTAAAATTAACATTGACATAGACAGCATCATTTTATTCATGCGACGGTCAATTGAAAATGTGAAATTATTATAAAAGTAAATATTTTACCAATCTGCTGTGAAATTTTTACATTTAGATACGTTAAACACAACAGACAACGAAATGAATAATTTAAGTTATCACAAATAGTTACCCAACATTTCGTATTCAATGTTAAGATAGGGAACTATTTTCCATCCATCGTTACCAACATTACTGGGTGCATGTCACTCAAGGTGCCCGTTAAAATACATACAGATAGGAGCAGTGATTTTTTTCTAAGGTTGATTTCAAAAGTGCTCACTTTATCGCGAACAGCCTTTAGTCAAATTCAGTAGAGGCTCCTATCGTAGTTTCGCTGCTGTCAGAGCAGTACGTAGATACAGCAGTCTGGGAGAAAAAAAAACTGTTTTAAACGAATTGGAGGAATTAAAATTAGTATTTATAGAATCCGTTATATATTGAAAGTGGCATTCCGTTTTCTCGTATGGGATACGTTTTCTTTTCGTAAATAAACATATGGAGTGCACGTTTAATAGTTTCGTTGGAAAACCAGGACTTCGAATATTATGATGTGAATGATTAGGTGTTTTGATACGCCACTGAATAATGGATCACGACTGAGGTATGGAATTTCACTTTTAAGATACTCGACACTTGGGACGTGAAATTACATAAACAATAATAAAAAAAAAAAATTTCATACAAACTTGGTGACCCACAAAAATGAGTACAAAACATCCAATGATAATGAACAATAACAATGAGCACTGATAACAACAATTTGTAAATGCAAACAGTAAATGGTGATGGTAATCAACTATGCCTTGACGTTAAAAAAAAAAAGCCCATTTTCAAACACGTTGCAAATATAATTCCGTCTACGTAAATCTCAAATCCCCACGGATCAGATGCTGCGTATACGTACGTATGTCACCAGGTCACGACGAAGTGAGTATGTGAGTGAGATCCGAGACTGAAGCAGAAAGTAACAGGCAACCACAGGCCTAGAGGAGCTCTAGGGCCTGTTTGGAATAGTCATCGGGTGAGTATAATCGCGTAGCGGTAGAGCGTAATAACTTGTAACGAGTCACCGTCAATTCCCCCTTAACTTATTAACTCCAGCAAGGTTAGGGATCAGCTCGTGCTGTATTGATTTGATTGAGTATTAATCTTGTAGTTTAACGTAAAGTAATGATCTTCCAATATTGTTGTATGAGTAATTGCATTGTGTTGTTACCAGATAGAGATCGTTACAATAAATTATATTTTTATAAAATATTCTTCCTTACTAACTACCGTCCCCCAGTGACAGCTCTTACCACCTCTTACAAGTCGGAGTGTTTAACAAGATCCTGAGTAGGAAATACAGGAATGAGATGATAGTAGGAAATAGGAGGAAGGACATGTGTTAAGACGTTATTATAAATACTGTTATTTTTAGAACCATTTTCAGAAGCGTTTACTTGCAGAATAGGTAAGTATAGACTATTCTCGGTTTCTTCACACTTTTTGAATAGAATCTTTGAAAATTCACCCCATGTATAACGCGTTCTTTGCTAAATATTTCATGTATCAGAAGCGTCTCACACTTCTGTTAACATCACACATGTTTTATACACCCAATCGATTGATATTGATGAGATCTGTCGATTGAAACTCGAACGAGCGTCGTAGCTTCTCCTAGTCAAAAGTTATACTACGCGGAAGTTATTAGACGTGGCGAAACGAATTAAAAATTGCCCCCCCCCCCCCCACCCCCCCCCTGGCTCTGCTGAGCGCGATGCTACGCAGTCTTCACTCAACGTAGCATATTCTTTGATCCTTTGGTAATCGAGTGGTGTAATTGAATTTAGAACATAGGCAATATATTCGGAGCTTCAATGCCAAACTCTCTCTCCCGATTTTGTTATCATCAGATTTTCCGGATTACCATCCACTATGGTTGCAAATTTAAAGACGTATTCACGTCAACAAAATAAGGATTTGATTTGACGTTTATGTAAGTAAGCGCTTTGAAATGTTTTTTTACGCTTCCTGTGGCCTAGTTATAAAGCAATTGTAAACCAGTCGAGTTGGTCAACCTATATTATTGATATAAGTGTGGGTTTGTTGACAAACTGCACGTTCATAACTGTTGCCCATTTGATTTCAACAGTTTTGTTGGCGATGACCGAGTCGACGTTAAGTAGATTCGCAGAAAACGAAATTCGGGCTACCTCATCTTTGGACTGTGTGTGCTAACCACACGGCAACCACGACCCACGGTGATTGGTTGCGGGGTAGAATCGACGCGGGTAGCCATCTGTCGGGCAGCCAGTCCCCTTGTTCCTCTGGTGCGGGTCAGACATGCCAACTGCATGCCGAACAATCCCAGTGCTCCGCCCCACCCTATTTCCCCTCGCTTGGTTCCATGACAGACTCGTCGTGCATTCCCAGCTAACCACGGCATTAATTACTAGCGGCGCTACTGTATGCAATCCAATTAAAAGTTGTGTGTTATTTTATTTAACACGTCTCCAAAAATTAATCGCCATTATTTTTAAGTGTTTTGTTTTGTTTTCATCATATTTCCTGTTACCACAGTAATTACAAAACAAACATGAAGTTTGCGTTGTGACTAATTTTTCTGATTTTCCTTTACTCGTAGCAGCGACATATCATGATGAGGTACTCAAAGGCTTGGTCTTAGGTTAATGTGTCTTAAAAGATTAACAAGCATTTACCATAAAGTCTAATTCAGTTTGTAAAATATTTCCTGGGTTAAGTCCACAAAATTAATAGTTTTTAGTTAGTAATACTTTCCAAAATGGCAGATGACTGAAGTTGTGAGAAAATTTAATGCATAAGATAAGCACTTCAGCAAGTTACGTTTCGTTTAATCGGTTCATACTGACAAGACAAGAGATATGGCATAAATACTACAAGAATAAAACCGGCTCTTTGAAGATAAGAGATAACTTGAAACTAATTGTTAAGTGGTCGTACATTCTAAGGTTATCATGAAAAACGTGGTGGGAATTAATTGAAAAGATACTAAGACTTGACATTTAAGATTACGTTTCAGGTGGCAACTTTCAGTATGGCACACTAAAAGTGCTATCAATTATTATATTTAGTGCATAAAATAACTGCCAATATATTAAGTTAGGTTGAAATCGTTTTCATTGTTGCTTATACGCTAACGTAATAGCAATTTAGAAAGTGTAATTTATTCACTGCAAAATACTTAGGTTTTCTGTAATAGTACTATTGGTACGTTAAACTGTTGGGATTCAACTTAGAAGTCTGTGAAATATTACATTAGAAGCGGTATAGCATATATTCCAAGTGGCACTGTACAAAATTTGATACACACGTCAATAAAACATAAAATATTTATATAGCTCCCGTTTTGAAAGTAAGTGTTCGATACACTAAAAAGAATCAGTTATACAGAGACATACCATAACACTACATGCGTGCCAAATTTGGCGGTAGTCGGTTGATTGGTTCCTGAGATACGGCGTAAGAAATTAATTTGTTATGGTGACGCTATCTTTCAGTGACGGACTATTGGGAACATATGTTCCTGAATTAGTCGTACCAGTTTTAGTTCAATAATTTGAATTATTGCTGACTGAGATTAGGTAGGCTCCCTATGGCCTCTACAAACTTAAATAACTGACAATTTAAAAACAATTATCCGGAATAGTCGAGTTGTTGGCGTGAGAGATTTTGGCGGCTCTTAACGGTCTTGAGAGCCGATGAGGGTGAAATGAGGTGAGAATGGAACAGCGCTGAAATGTAAGGGCAGGGGAAATAGGAGACCCCCGAGAAAACCCGCCGACCAGAGGCATGGTCCGATGCGATTCCCACTTGCGAAAATCCGGGAATGGCCTGGCCGGGAATTGAACCCGATTCGCTAAGGTGGTACGCGAGCAGTCTAACCGCTCAGCCACCGTGGCCCTTTGAGGAATAATCGAAAACTATAAAACTAGGAGAACCGCGGTGGTGTAGTGGTTAGACTACTCGCCTCCCACTAAGGCCTCTAAGGCCACCGGGTTCGATTCCCGGTGGGGTCGCCCTGGATTTTCACATGTGAGAATCGCGCCGGTCGATGCCGCCGGTCGGAGGATTTTCTCGAGGATGTCTCGTTTTCTCCTCCCTGGCATTCCCGCGCTGCTCCATCCTCACCTCACTTCCCCCTCATCCGCTCTCAAGATCTCGATGTTAAAAGTCACCCAAATCTCTTAAATCACTATAACTATGAACTAAGTTTTGAAAATAAGTATCCCGAATTTTCTAAAACTACTTTGAATTACAATAATAACAAGTTTGGTGAAATTCAGTGAATGGGTTGAAATGTTTTTTTTTATGGAGACATGCACAAACATAGAAAGGAATGTGATCTCGTAACGCTAACTTTCCTCTGGAAAGTAGGCTAATAATTACCACATTCCTTATATATAAAAAAAAACCCTTACCCTCAAAGTACAGCGATACGGCTAAGTTTGTACGTGCAAGCACATTCAAAATCTTCCTATGTTATGTGCGAGCGCATATTTTACGTAAATATATATGTTAAAGCACTTTATCTGACATTCGATTGCTGCTCAGACAATTTAATGTAAACATTGTGTCTTTAATTCTCGATATCTGTTTTTCTTAGTATTATCAATTTTACTAACGTATTATAGATTTTATAATTATGTTTATGTTACAATTCTTTTGCTTGCCCTTTTGTGTTACTGCCTGAGCAGTGGAATCACGTTACAGACCGCCTGTGAAATAATCTTATATACTCCATGCTGTGTTGATAGATTATTGAATTGAAATTACCTATTACTAAAGACCTGCAAAATTCGCATTATTAGGGGACACATTAAACTTTAAACACATATACATTTGCATGAAGTTTGTCATTGATCTAATACTTTATCTGACACGCCCTGAGTAGCTCTGTTCCAATAAACGAGCATCACTTCACAATTGTGTAGTCCAATCACTTGCAATCCAGTCAGAAAGGGAGTGACTTCACATATATGCAGCAGCCAATGAAGAAACGACGCTGGTTCGAGTATATACGGCACTGTGTGAAGTTTAGCCTGATGCCAAATAATAACGCAAATTTTGCAGGACTCTACCTGTTGCGGAATTTTGTCTCAGGGATTAATAATTTCCTATTCCATCATTTCTATCTAGGATACTAGTAGTGTATGCGAATTTCCGGTCACTATATAGAGATAAATCTTTAATAATGAATTCAGTATATCAGGCAGTAATTCACGTTGGTGTTATACAGTCAGTCGAACTTTGTTGTTCGTCAGACGACATAGGTAATAAAAAAAATTAACAGTAGACTATAGGCCGTTCACGGTAAAGTGGGCACTTTTGAAGCACTGGTTACGTTTTTCTTTCAACCAATTTGTATCCTTCCACCACTTTTTAATGTAAACGCTGCCATGTGAGTAGTAAACACAGTGTATACATTCACCATACCCAAAACCAAAAGTCCGAGGCCACAATGAAAGGTATTTATTAGTTATTATGTCTGATTAAACAACTTCAAAAAATGCTTACTTTACCGTGACTGGCCTATACTCATATTCTCGGATATTTTTTAATATGATTTTGTTATACAATCTAGTAAATATTCCCTTATTTGTATGGGATTTTCCCCCACTATTGTCAGGTACTTTTTCCGCATGATTAGGGAATAGTACTTTGCTTGTTATGTAAATTTTCTCTACATTTAAGAGGTAATTTTTCCTTACATGTAGAGGTAATTAGCTTTCCTTACATGTAAGGGAATTTTACCACAATTTTTTCAGTGTAAATACGGGCATCTAAAGTACGGCTATTGGAACTGACACATTTGTGCGTGTGGTGTTGAATTTCTGTATGACTCAATGAACAACTTCCAGTCGATGCCAGTGGCTAAAACATTCATCAGAGGCCTTTTTCTTTGCCTCACCCTTTCTTCCTGCTGGGTCGATACTTTAACAGTACCTTGCATGCAAAGTTAATTCACTGAAGCGGAACTGCCACGTAGATAAAGATCTCCAGCTGCACTGCTCAGGAAAAAATGACCTCAACACCCTAGCAATATGTTCACCGGTCAACACATACAGAAGTACTTGCTGGACACTAGCCGAACGAATAGGAAATTTTGCGCACAGTGGCATAAATTTTCAGTGACAGATACAAGTTTACGATAATTCAAGGAACTTCACGAAACTTCCTTAAGTGTACGTGGCCCCTTTACAGCTATTAATCAGTAAAATACTTCTTATAATGCTGTACATCAAAACAGTCACAACTTTGTCGTGTTTGGTTTGTGGCAAAGTGTCGTGGATTCAATTCCCGGAGGATACAGACTACTGGGAATATTTTATAAGCAGGGACCTAATCAGATAAAAACTTAAAAACAAATGTTTATACGAGTGTGCGAATTTTAGAATTATACAACAGTCTGATACGCCCTGAATGACATTGAACCAATACCAAAACCCGCAGTCAAATTATGACTAAGTTTGTCTCTTTTAAAGCCTGTGACCAATGGACAAATGACATCTGTTCAATTATACAGGTGACTGAAGCCTAGCCGATACAGCCTTGAACTGATCAATTCTCTGTGTGTGTGTGTGTGTGTGTGTGTGTAGTTGGTGCTTTCTTGCAAGGTATGTTGGATTAATCGTGAAAACTTGACAGCTTATAGGTTTCAAAACGTACTGTGTACATGAAGTTATTTCCCCATTTGACTGGTCCAATAAAATTTTCATTACTTTATCTGCAGACAGATAAGCGGTGTGAAACACGCATCGCTCAGTTATAATTGTAACAAAATGCTAAAGAGTTTTTCAAATTCCCTATATAGATACATACCTACATCTCTAACATGGGGAATCAGGAGAAACTAAAATAGTGCTGTCTAAAGTGCTCAAATCTTAGAACCTACCAAAACTAGAAACGGCTAAAAAACATTGAGCAAATTACAAACTAACCAATGATTAAATAGCCTAATTGTGCATAATCGATTAACGAGGGAAGTGTATTCTAGCAGAAGTGTTTATGAATTAACTAATGAACAATGAACAGTACTGTGAAGTCTTGCATTCTGGTTGTATATATATATATCAAAATGGCAGTTGGGTCCTATCGTACTGAAGAAGAAGAAGAAGGGGAGGAGGGAGGTCCAGCAGGGCTTTGTCCTGGGCAGCGGCGTGTGGTAAACTGTTGCAAGGTCAGCTATGTTTTGCTCTGCGCTATACCTAATCGTTTGCTAGTTTATTTACACATCGGCCACTTAAACTTAGTAGTACAGTTGATGTCACAGCACATATGTAATGGCCAACAGGTGCCTCGCTGCTCTCTCGTGAGTGGCCGCAACACATTCATTTCCCCCGACTCCTCTCTGGCTGCTGGTTCCTGCTGCGTGCGTCGAGTGTGTACAGCACTCAGCAAACACTAACTTACCTTGCAGCGCTTCACCACACGCCACTGGGCTCGAGCCTCACTTCATAGAGGGTCTCAAATTTAGGACATGGACTACTGGTTTTCAAAACAAACAACAGAAGCATTTGCTAAATAAATGGGTTAAAAGTTCTCACGACTAATAGCTGTCATCTGTTAATAATGTAAATATTAAAAAAAAAAGCGTGACTTGTAAACTTTAGTTTTGGCCTTTGTTTTTTTCATGCGAGAGAAGCGGCCTCAAAAATTAAGAAGGGTCTGATGGTAGCTACTTTATTCATGACTACAAACCTGAAAATTTAGTGAACTCGCGTGGTGGACTTTAAGAACTTGTATAGGCTGTTGACGATAAAGTGAGCACTATTGAAATCAACATTTAAAAAATCTCACTGCCCCTACCTGCGTATATCTAAACGGCCAAACGGGCTCATGCATCCATTAAAGATGGAGACGACGGAAAGAAAGTAGTCCCATGCTCTAACGTTGAATAAAACGTGTTAGGTAAACATATGTTAATACTGAAATGATTTATCTTACTGTCTGTTATTTTTAATGCATATGAGTAAGAATGAGCAAATTTGCAAAATATTTACATTTCTAATGCTTCCACAGTTTCACTTGACCGACGCATGAATAAAGTAATGAGACCCATCGCACCGTTAATGTTACATATGGTGGAAGAATACACAACATGCATAGAAGTAGATCTTAAGCAGTGCTCTCAAAAGTGCTCAGTTTATCGTGAACAACCTTTACCTATATTCTTATTAGTTTTGTAATTTGAGCGCAGGAATTCGGACACACTTCGGAGGATTCGGAGCCACTGGTAAACATTTCCCAACAGAATCAACTAATCGATTAAAATTTAGTTCGTATGGGAAAAATCCCATCACAGGCACAGTGAGCTGCGAAGTAGAGATGGGTCGGTACAGCTATTTTCTGTGCCTGTTCCAAACTGATACAGATTTAGACTTGTATCAGACGCGAAATATCTGACAGGAATTCCTAAGTGCTTCGCGACGCTCTTTCGGGCCAGTCTCTCGAGTAGCTTCTTCCGTACATGTCGTCAGATTCACTGTAACAGGTAGGTGTGTTATAAGGTACGTGTTTTGAGTTGGTGTACTGTGTTACGTATGTTACAGTGAAATAAGGCATGGATAAGAACAACAGAACAATAAAATACTTCATTTGAGCGAAAGGGGCTACGGTGGCTGATCGGTTAGCTCGCTCGCCTCCCACCATGACGAACCGTGCTCAATCCCCGGCGGGGTCACCGGATTTTTACAAGTGGGAATTGTGGCGGACGATGCCGTTGGTCGGCGGGCTTCCTCGGGGATCTCCCGTTTCCCCAGCTCCATCATTCCGGCGCCGCTCCATATTCACTTCAATCACCCTCATCGGCTCTCAAGACCTCGCTGTTAAGAGCCACCCCCAAATTTCTTCACTCACTCACTCACTTGCGCGAAAATGTTTCGGAGGAAATAATGAACTTGCTATATATATATATATATATATATATATATATATATCAAGTTATAAATTACCCACTTTTTATACTAAATCTCTTAACGGCACAGTTTCAAAATCTAAACCAAATAATTGGATTTCACACTAACAGCACAATTTAAATGTTATTGCATCAGTATTACGTGGAATAGTGGACACTAGCGAATGTTAAACTGATACTTCAGCAGTGCAATCATTCACACTACTTAAATACAAATGGGTATCAGATACAGAGTAACAGGTCGATACTCAGTGACCTACATTTTTTGCGAAGTCTAGTCTTGCAGGCAAACTTAACTCAGGAAATGTGGGATCTCTAGTTATGGGTTAACTCCAGCACTCGATCGAAATGCAGCTCGAGCCGCCTGGCTCCAAGACTTGGCCGTCTCTCTTTTCTCGACCACGTCCCAAGGGGAGCGCTATAAATGCGCTTAAAGACAGTTGCCAGAAGTTAGGCAGGGTCTTCTATCCTCCCCTGCTCCATTTTTTTTTTTTTTTTTTCGCCTCTTATCCATCTACCTTCATCAAGTTCTCCGGCGCGAGAAACTGGCCAGCCACTTTGCTCGTGGCCCGAAATTGGCCAGGAAGTGGCCGTGACGTCGGCTGCTGAGACGGCTTCCGCCGGACGTCGTACACCGTCAAATGCTCCCGCGCGATCACACGCGGAGGACTCGTGAGTGACGGTGATGGTTGGTACCGTAGACTAAAGATGAGCTACACCGATTACTCGTTTTCTACGCTTACTGTAAAAAAAAATTTAAGTGAAATTCCCTTGCGTTTAAAGGAAGCTAATTACCTCTACATGTAAGGCAAAATTACCTCTTAAATGTAGAGTAAATGTACATAACAAGTAAAGTACTATTCCCTAACCGTGCGGAAAAAGTACCTGATATAAGCGTGGGAAAAGTCCCATACAAGTAAAGGAACATTAACAATGGTCAAAAATATATCCCTGAGTATCAGTACTGTTGTCATTTTATTACCTGTATCTTCTGACGTATAGTAACCGAAACCTCAACACTTACTGGTGGGTGGACGCGAACTATAGTCCTCCATCTTCACTTTTGGACGATGCGCTATTCATTACACCACGACGACAGAGTGACAGCATCGGTGAATATTGGTGTGTTAATATTTGTTTCTTCCGCCCGTCCTCCCACTTAGCTATTCAGACTTTCCTGATTTCCCACCGCTGTGTACGTGGATTTTACTCCAGAGTGCGGTAATTATAGATTACGTATTAACAGCCATGTTGGACAGCTTGTATGAATAAACAATAAAATTTAATTTTAAGGTAAAAATATTAAAGTACAATTATCAAATAGTTAAAAATGGACGAGGAGATCCACAAATCGTAATGTAATTTTCCCATCCATGTATGGGATTTTCTACTTCGTGAATTTTACTCCAGAGTGAGGTAATTTTACCTTACCCGTAAGGAAAACTGTGTTTCCCCCACAAGTTTGCGAATATTACCTTACACTTGTCAGATAATTTTCCCATTATATTTTACAGTGCATGTACCCAACATTGACGTACCCCAATCGTACACAACTGTCAAAGTCACATGGTCAACAGTGTTGCACGTGTTTGTTAACATGATAATTGTTAAATGACAAGCGTTATGACAAGCGTTATTATATGAATAAAATACTTTTACCAGTTTGAATTTAATCAAACTGCATTGAAAATTGGTTAGAGGAAGTATACATACATGGCAAAGGATTTGTTTACAAATCAGTTTTCTAACCTCAAATTCAAGCCATGCCATTTTCGTTAGACGTGTTGGCAGGTGAATAGTGCAATGTTGGTACACGGAGATTAGTTGTGCGCAGCCAGCGTGATCGGTCTACCTCGTCTTTAGTCTATAACTGGTACAGACCGTTCACGGTTAATCGAGCACTTTTGAAGTCAAAATCTGAAAAATGTCACCGCTCTTACCTGCATGTATTTTAACGAACACATTAACTCACGTGAGCTCGGTAAATTTGGTAAAGGCCGTTAACGGTAAAATGAGCACTTTTGAAAATCCTGCATAAGATCTACTTGTATACACATTGTGTATTCTTCCGCCATATGTAAAAGTAACATTGCCTTGGACCTGAACATTTTATTCATACGTCGGTCAAGTGAAACAGCTAAATTATCGGGAAAGTAAATATGTTACAAATTTGCTCGTTCTCACTTTTACGTGCAAAAAAAAAAAAAAAAAAAAAAGCAATGTAAATCTTTCCAGAATTCACAAATGTTTACCTAACTATTTTTGATTCAACGTTAAAGCATGGACTACTTTCCGCCCCGTCGTTACCAACTTTACTGGGCGCGTACCACTCAGTGCGCTGGTTACAATATACGCAGGTTGGCAGTAGCATTTTTCGAAGGTTTGTTTTGAAAGTGCTCCACTTTACCGTGAACCGCATTTAACGAAGAAGCGAAAATATAGTTTAATTTCTTCCCATTGAATTAATATTGTAATGTGAGCATTTGTTAATACTGAGATTATTTCTTTCGCTTTCAGTTTTTTTAATGGATATAAGTGTAAGAATTAGCTACTTCGTAAAATACTTGCTTTTATAATAATTTCACAGTTTAAAACTTAACCGACCCATTAATAAAAAGGTTAGACCCATGGCAATATTATATATGCTGGAAAAATACACAATCTGCAATTAATTACATTTCAAGCAGGCTTTCAAACGTGCTCAGTTTACCGTGAAGATCAGTGTTGCCAATCTAATTAGCCAATAGGCCTGCGTAATTTTCACGCTTCTATTCTCAAAATACAATAAAGATAATTCGTATTATTAATTAATATAATACTTAACGCTAATGTATAAATACATTAATCACGCGTTGTTAATACGACACACCGAATTAGAAACTGACGTCTTCTTCAAAATAATGCGAATATACAGTGACAACATAGATATGTGCTGTGAGAACTTACTTTCTGAGAAATAAACAAAGTAATGATATTTTTTCTTAAGTTGAAAGCCTGCGAGTTATAGTTTAAGTGATGTCTTTTATCGAGAAAGGAAATAATAAATATAACACAGGAGTGCGCAGGTTACGAAAAAATTTTCACTACACCAAAACACAATTTGGCTGCATTTTGAAATCCATCTACGCTCATTTGGTTATAAGCTGTATGGCCTAAAATTAGGTAACATGTAACCTGAATTCCGGTACAGTTGGCAACACTGTTTGTAAGGTATGCCGGTGTTTGGTCATCACTTTACATTTACGATGCTCGTTGTATATGCCACCCACCATCGTGGAAATATGGTACAATTTGCATTTAAAGGCTGCTCACGATAAAGTGAGCAGTTTAGAAATGAAACTTAGAAAAATGTCATTACCTTTGCATGCATAAATATTAATGGTCGCTGTGAGTGACATTCGCTCACTAAAGTTGATAACGATGGATGGAAAGTAGTTCCGTATCTTAACGTCGAGTAGAAAGTGAAAGGAAACCATTTGTGGTAACTTAAAATTATTTATTTTGCTTTCTGTTTTATTTTTAATGTATCAAAGAGTGAAAATGAGCAGATTAGTAAAGTGTTTACTTTCTTAACTATTTCAGTTTCATTTGACCGACGCATGAAGAAAGTGATCAGACCCGTGGCAAAGTTAATTTTAAGTAAGGCGGATGAATACACAACGTGCATACAAGTAGATCTTAAGCAGGGCTTTCAAAAGTGCTCATTTTACCGTGAACAGCCTATAAAGGGGAGAAGCATCCAGATATCATGGTGAAACACGCAACGCTTTAACCAGATAAAAATCGAAGCTTAACTTTTTAACTCAATAATATTATCTAGATATTCTAAAAATGTTACAGGGTTAGTAACACAAGCAAATGCCACGGTATTAGCTCCGTCGTGCACTTACATCCGCGCCGAAGACGCTCATTAGATGAGTTGTTTGCGGCAGAGTGAAGGTGGAACATGACACCGCTTCGCTTACGTCGGGGGAGGCGTTCAGACCCCGCCAGGGGCCAGTCGAGTCCCCAACCGGTTCACGGGACGCAGGAGCTGCAAATTGGCTTGCAGTACACACCAGCCCCCTCCCAGCAGTCACCCGCCCACCCTTAATGACAGTTACTCCGTCGAAATTACGGGCGTAATTAGTGGTCGGGGGGTGGTTGTCGCTGCAACCCAGGGTACGGGCCGAGGTCATTAAGAAAATTGCGCGATTTGGGATTATGCAATTTAATTACCCGATCCGCTCACATGTGGCGGAAGTGATGCATCCCCCCAACCCCCCCCCCCTCCCCATTCTACCCAACACCCAAACGCCATCATTCTGCGTCCGTAAAGTTTGGGCAAGTAAAGGGGGGAGGGGGAGAGGGAATCACAGACGCTTGTCTGCTTTCAGTCACTTTAGGAACCGTCTTGTCAAAAAGTGAGTTGGGTCCAAAATACATTTAAGGTACATTCCTTCACAGCATAGGTAAATAGGTCGTTTTCGTATAATAATATGTTAATTCTGGGCCGACAATGCAAATAAAACTTCCGCACTGCCTTTTAGGCATTAAATGGTATATTCCAAAATTCAAGGTTTAAAATGAAAGTTTAACCTGTAGTGTATTTGCTACCTTGGGTATTTTGAAATAGTATTGATTTCAATGGTTTTTAATATCAGTGTTTAGGTTCTTTAACCAAGTTGCTCAGTAGTTTTTTTACTAGCGTACCTCATACTAACCAATTAACTGCGGATATATTAACGGTACGGAACTATGGGACAGGTGCAATCGCGTCGAGGGCGTATTCCTTTGAACTTGTTTATATAGCGCTACGCAATAGCAAAGTTCACGCCATGTAAGTTTACTTTAAATTGAATTATATCATACGTCTTGTAAAGGATTTTTTTTTTTTTTCACATACTTTCGAGATCTTGTAAAAAAAATCACACGAGTTTCCGGTTTCTGAATAGAGAAACATAGATTTCGGTACTCCCGTACTGTACACGCATAGTGCTGATATCTAGTATTTATTTCCACAGACGAGAGTGATTAGCGATGAATAGAACTCGCAAGCGAGTTACCCTGCCACGTTCCTTCGGCAGGGCAAGCATCGTTCTGTTTGCGTCCTCCAGTCCCCATTTCATTGGAAAGTGGATGAAAGTGTTCGGGAAAAAGGGGGTTTTCTTATAATTTGTAATATGCTCCCTAAATAATATTCAGTTTAATTATTATTACATTAATTTCGTTTCCGTTTGTATAATTATGTTAGGTATTATAAAACGGTAAATACTTGTAGAGGGTAAGCAAAGTTGGAGTTGCGTTTGTTAGCAGAAAATTAAAAATGGAATCACACCCCGGCACTAGCAAATGTTATCTAAAATCACTCAAATATATGCTTACCCTTAAAAAAAAACTCACTACTTGCCACTAGTGGTCAGACTGCTCGCCTCCCAATAAGGTGAACCTGGGTTCGATTCCCTGCGGGGTCGTTCCCGGATCGTGGGGATCGTATCGTGCCGGACGATCTCGCTGGTCGGCGGGTTTTCTCGGGTAACTCCCATTACCCCCGGGGCTCCTCCATACTCACCTCGCTTTTCCCTCAACGGCTCTCAAGACCTTGATGTTGAGAGCCACCCAGATCTCTCCACTCAAAGTTCAGATTAACCTTCGCTTGACAACCTCACCCCAGAGGCCACCAAACGCTCAATATCACCCCGTTGCTTCGTTTAATTCCAGGGTAAATAAGTAGAGGGACGACATTGCATGGCGGTTCGTTTGATGAGAACGTACCCATCCTCTGATTGGCTGCGCAAAGCTCTGGGAACGGGCAGTGTGTCTGACTGGCTACCGCGTCTTGAGGAAGGTTCCCTATTGGCTGGGATGCCAGTTGGCAAGTAAGTTACCAGTCTCTGATTGGCGTACGGCGTTCCTATATGTTGCTGTTTATTGGCTTGTAATGTTGGAGTTAGCGAAATGAACGGCTGTTCCACATCTTCATTTCTAAGTACTGGAGCATATTTCATAAAACGACTATTATTATATGCTTTTAAAATAAGACTACTAGAAAGAAAACAAGAAGTTCCAAAATTTGTGTTTCATAAAGAAAGAAAATCGTTTTGTTTCATAACAATTAGCAAACTCATTTTATAAGTTTCCCACTCCTAGTATAAGTATATTTTATAAGCGTATTGTTTCATAAATATAGAAGTTCATAAAACAAATCATCAGTATCAAGTATCATTTTATAAGTTTATAATATAAGTAAAACAGAAATATTGTTTCAAATATTGCCTTATCTTACAATATATACTATTAATATAAGTAGTATTTTCATAAGTTTAAAGAGCATGTTAAAATATTCATAAGTACTGCAGGTTTAGTTGAAGTTTTGTTATTTATTAAAATGTGTTGTGTTCTTTACTAAATGTGAGAAAGAAAATGGTTGATACAAGTGACAGTAGTGTTGATGAGCAACATGTGATATGACAGCCAAGAAATGTTGTGTTAAAATCAAGTACAATCATGAACTTCATTCCAAGCTCTTCGACGAGTTTGTTTTGTATTTGTAGCGCTAGACTTTTCAAGCAGTTCACATTTCAGTTCATACATTTTTCTTAAAACGATAATATATTTTATAATTTTATTTTCTCTCTTGCTTGTTTCGAAATTTTATAACTCAGTTTACGTCAAACACAAACAATAGAACCCACTGAAATTTATTCCAAAGACTGAGTTGTAGTGTGATGTAAACACTTATTTAGAAGTGATGATTTTAACAGTGATTTCAAAAGTCTTGCAATTTCTCTATGAAACAGATTTGTTCGAGTTAGTAAAACTAATTCTATAATTTCCAAATTAATTTTAAGAATTTTTTTTACTTTATGAAACAACCACCTGATAGTATTAGTTACTATTAAGATGAAACATCTTATATTATGAAACAATTAACTTATAAAATATATTTGTATTAGGAGTGGGAAACTTCTAAAAAGACTTTGCCAATTGTTATGAAACGAAAAGATTTTCTTTCTTTATGAAACACAAATTTAGGAACTTCTTGTTTTATTTGTAGTAGTTTTATATTAAAAGCTTATAATAAGAGTAATTTTATGAAATAGGCACCAGAGGTTGAATACAGCCTTTGTAATAGGCAGTTGTGGTGGGTAACTGAAGCGGACGACGTGACGATATTGTCTCTGGGACGATGACGACGCAGTTGTCACGGCTCCCTCGAGCCGCCGCTGTTCATCGACCGAGGCAGTACAGCGCATGTCGTAATTAACAACCCCTGGAACGATAACATATGTCGCCACTGTGAACAGTGGTACGGTCTACAGCACACTACTGTTTTAGATGATTCACGGAGTACTGAGCTTTTAGAAATAAGCATTACAAATACATGTATTTGCTCACAACTACAGATACAGTCTTTTACGGGTTTCTCGCGGAAAAATGAGCAATCAGCTTCTGAAAAAAAAAAAAATCTCTCTCCGTTTCTGCGTGCATTTCAACGGACACACGGCTGGTATGATGTCTGTAAAGTTGGCACCGACTACTGACGTCATATTAGACATAAGACATTTAGATTTATTAGTAGTAAATGTAGCCTATTGGATTGAGTTCCTGCTTGTTTCATGAGCTGAATGTAAGAATTTATTGGTTTATTAGTAACAAATTTACGTTTCTAACGATTTCGCAGGTACAATTCACTATCGCATGAATAAAGTGATGTGGTCCATGGCAATGATAAATTTACATATGGCGAGAGGATACAAAGGCTCAAGCGTTGCAGTCATGTAATATTTTGGTATGTGGTGTGTTTCTGTCGAACGTGCTTTTCGCAGAGCGGTTAACCTCATACTGCGCGGTCGGTGTTTTCAGCATCAAACACTCGCAGACGAGAGTCGCAGGAGCTTATAGGTACAAGCTGGACTACTCGTAAGAGAGACGTGCAAAACACCGGGCAGTGATAAAAATGTAATTGCCCCTGCCTGCATACTGGACACATAACATGTGCCCAGTAAAGTTGGTAACACGGGATGGAAAGTAGTTACATATCTTAGCATCGAATAAAAATTGCTTGGTAACCATTCGTGATAACTCAAATTATTTATGTCTTGTTCTGTTGGTTTTTTTTTTTTTTTTTTTTTGCATCGACCTGTGAAAATGAGCGGTTTTATAAAGTATATACTTTTCTAATAATTTCACATTTTCAATTGACCGACGCATGAATAAAGTGATAAAGTGATGAGGCCCATAGCTATGTTAAGTTTACATAAGGCGGATGAATTCACAATGTGCACACAGGTAGATCTATAGCAGGGTTTTTAAAATTGCTCGTTTTACCGTGAATAGCTTATAAACACTGAGCTACTGCGCGAATCATGATAATCAGTTCCGCCTTATTGAAAATGTAACGTTTAAATTTGTAATCGTCGGAGGCCCGGAAATTTCGCGGATCCATTTGGCGACAAGCTAGACTCCACAATCCTTTGAATATTCGAGCCTCAGTTGGTCAGTCGTTCAGTCGTTCATTGGCTGATGCCCCCAGTTTTATCGCAGACCAGGCGGAACGGTATTCGGTTCTAGTTTTCTTGCAGGTCAGTTATTGGTTTGAATTCGTCCAGGGCGTGTCTTACAAACTGCCATCCGATTGAGACAGAAAGTCAAATGTTAAACGTGTTTGATGTCTAGCTTGTCTTCAAATGAAATCACAAAATTTCTGAGCCTCTAGTAATTGTTCAAGTTTATCTCTGTTTGTTAACCATTTGACAATAAACGGTGAAACCGCTACACGGTTATAATTAAAGGCTGTTGACGTTAAAGTGAGCACTTTATAAATGAACCTTAGAAAAAAGTCACTGCCCCTACCTTAATATATTTTAACGGGCGCAATGAGGAATGACATTCGCCCAGTAAAGTTGGAAACGATGGAGGGGAAAGTAGTTCCATATATCAACATCGAACAAAAAGTGTTAGGTTACAATTTGCTATAACTTAAATTATTTATCTCTCTTTCCGTGTTTTCTAATGCATCGAAGTGTAAGAATGAACAGATTTGTACAATATTTACTTTTTAAATAATTTCACAGTTTCACTGGACCGTCGCATGAATAAAGTGATGCGGCCCATTGCAATGATAATTTTACATAAGGCGGAAGAAAACACGACGTGTATACAAGTAGATCCTAAGTAGGGCTTTGAAAAGTTCTCAATTTACCATGAACAGCCTATATAACTATTTCAATGGCATTACCAGTGATGCCGAGCGATGTGGCGACATGGCAACATACTGGGCCCGCAGTCGGGAGTATCCGGGTTCGATTTTGTGTCCGGCCGTCCTGATTCCAGATTTCCGTGGTTTTCCAGGTGTGTGCTGCGACGGTTCTTTAATACAGGCCATGGCCGAGTCTTTTCTCGCTCCTGGGGCTACGGTGGCTCAGTGGTTAGCTTGATTGCCTCCCACCAAGGCGAACCGGGTCCAGTGCCCGGCCGGGCCACTCCCTGATTTTCGCATATGGGCTCGTGCCGGACGATGCCGTTGGTAGGCCCTTTTTCTCGAGGATCTCCCGTTTCCTCCGCTCTTTCATTCCAACACTGTTCCATTCTCTCCTCAATCACCCTCATCAGCTCACAAGATGTCGCTGTTAAGAGCCGTCCAAATCTCTTCACTTTATCACTCACCCCCGCCCTCTCTTTCCAGCGCTATTCCACTCTCACATCAATCACTCTCATCGGCTCTCAAGACCTCGCTGTCGAAAACCTCCCAAATCTCTTCACTTCGCATCACTTTTCTCGCTCCTGACTGTCCAAGCTAACCATGCTACCGACGAGAAGTCAGGCCATAAATATGCACAACACGCAATTGATGTGTGGATATCAATATATGGCAATGTTCCTGGCTGAAGAATATAGCCAGAAAAGCAAAAGTCTACCTCAGTCGCCGAGTTTACCCATGGACTGTACGATGACCCCGGTTTTAATCTCAAGTAAGTTGTAGATGTGTGTGTGTACTTCATAGACATAATTAAGTTTCGGAAAGCACAGTGTCCAAGCCGTGTCCTGATCAGCCTCCCAGCATGAAGCAACAACATCCTCCCTCTCCCTCTTCTAAAATCTTGTGAATAATTTGCATTTAAGCCCTGCTCTTTAAAGAATGCGTAGTCGGTCATTCATCTTAATAGTATTGTTTCTAGTTTCAAAAATTTAAATGAGATATTATTTTACGGGGCATGTTATTCGCAGGCACTTGACGAAGACCCAGTTGACCAGTTTACAGACAATTTGGCTGATATGTGACCAATCACACCGAATATTAATTTACATTCGCACCTTACTCGAAAATCGAACCGAGAAATCCTAGCGCAATAAGACGACGTGCAAATCAATCGCCCGTGGAGGTGAGCAGCACTGATCCAATCATGGACTAGCAGAGACATACTTGGTGGAGGAAAAGAAGTTGCATTGTTATTAAGGATATAAGCTGTTCACGATCAAATGACCACTTTTTGAAAGCCCTGCTTAAGATCTACAAGTATGCGTGTTGTGTATTCTTCCGCCTTATGTAAAATTCATATTGCCATGGACCTGTTCACTTCATTCATGTGTCAATCAAGCGAAACTGTTTAATTGTTAGATAAGTACTTATTATGAAAAACTGGTCATTTTTACAATCCAGTGCATTAAAAAAAAACAGATAGCGAAATCAATAATTTAAGACATCACAAATGGTTATCCAACACTTTTTATTTGACTTGATGTTGTGGAACTACTTTCCACCCATCATTACCAACTTTACTGGGCGCGTATCGCTCGGTGCGCCCGTTAAAATATGTGCAGGTCGGGACACTGACTTTTTTCTATAAGGTTGATTTCAGTAGTGCTCACTTTACCGTGAACAGCCTTTATCATCTAACCGGGCATATTTTACGTGTTAGAAACCTAGAAGCACAGTAGTGTTAAGAACGTGCCAGGCATGCGTATTACGTGCGTAATCGCCTCTTTGCGCGAGATACTGATACGGCGTGCACTTTCCATCAGTAACGTGCCACTATGAAAACTTCTGCGATGATCCTGTTAATTTCGCGTGAAAATTACTATATTCTGGACTTTCCTACACAAATTTTATTCAGTTCATGCCTAGAACTATTTAATAAGCATTCACTTTAGCAATCTCCAATGTTAAAGAAACGTCGCAGAGGATTATCACGAATCTGAAACTTTTATACCTGTCTGTAAAGTTTCGAAACATTAAGTGTATTTAATTCGCTGGCTGCTACATTTGTGATACAATTTTCTTTTCTTGAAATAACTGCATGTGTTTCTGTATCTGTATATTTGACAGAAGTTTGTATTGGGTTAGAACCTATGCGTCGTGCGTACTATAATGCGGTTGCAGCAGTAGCACAAATGTATATGTCCTTGAAGTTGAACCTGTTTCCAAATCAGTATATGAAAAACTGCCAATCTCTAAATGTGACGCGTTCTAAGAAAAGGTACCTTCGGGTCAAAACGTAAGTTTTTCAGTAGGCCCAAAAAAAAGGCTGAAAATGCTAAAAAACATCTTTTTCGTGATATGAACGGAACATGCTGAAAGTATAAACACTACAAGGGTGCGATTTGTTTCATTGAATTGCTCGTAGAATTGCCGACACAAATAGCCCAAGAACCCGAAAGTGGTTTATCACCCTGAGGTACATTTTCTGAGATCGCATCACAAATTATATTCGACTGGAGTTCCCCCTGTGCCACCACATACAAATAACGCGAACGTGCAGTTTCTCGTAGAATAGAACTGCACAGTCGGTTGCGATGTTGGGCTAAACAATAGAGAACGCATGATTTTTTTTCCCGGAGACATCAACACGTCATTTCCCATGTGCAGGATCAAAGCCACGAAGAACAAGCTTTGAATATTAGCAAGAGCACGTGCGAAACTGATGAAATAAATATACTTCTTATTTGGTTCGTTCTCGTTGACCTACTGTTGACAAAATTTTGTCCGGCTCTCTTATTTTGTTCACGCACAGTTGTTGAAAGGAAGGCTTAATTCTGCGCAGTGCAATACGAGCCAGTTGCCAACGGAGTTATTTTTGAGCTAGACACGCACTCCGTAATCATCCCTTTTTGTTCGAAGAGGAACAAAAAATTATTTCAGTCGTTCTTAGACGGCTTAAATGTCTATATTTTATTCTGGAGCACAGTGGAAAAATAATATATTGTTGGGTTAAACGTTTATTTTTGTGTGGCTATATACTTTCACCTTAACCTTTCCCAAGAATTATTTAACATTATAAGCGTATTACAGCAGTTTTAGACTCAAGGGTTCTTTTGTTGTATATATTCATTTTTACTGGAAATCAATTCTTACTTCAGGAAATCTGTGTATGACGGTGCTTTGTAGTATCTGCTTTACCAATGTTCCTACGACCAGATATACTAATGATGTGCCTGTATGCGGTTGTTAAAATTCTACTCAGGTCTATCGGTTTCACTACCATAGTTACTGCGGTTCGTCATCATATTCGGGTTTAATTTTGTTGCGTTTGTTAACACTCTTGCTTGTAGGCCTATACTAGATGTCTGACAACAGACGAAGGGAAAGTGTACTGACCAAAATATTCCTATTCTAAAAACAACACATGCATCCATGACTTATCCGGGATTTTAACCCGGAACATTGTGGTGCGAAACCGTATTAAGTCTGCTGGAAGGTATAGTAAAAACTATTCTTGTAGAAATTTCATGCCATTATACAAATTTTCCTCCCAGAAAAAATCATACATTTTAGAGTTTTTACATAATCACTAGTCAAAATCACAATTTTTCTCTTTAAGACGCACAAGTAAAATAACTTTTTCGCTTGCAGAAATGAGATAATTTGCTCCAAAAATATGCCATAAGGTACTTCAATAAAATTATATATCCCAAGAATATATACACAAAATTGTTGACAATAAGACATTTTTGGCATATCATTGATCTGTAGATGTTTCTGAAATTTTTGAATAATTCTTGTTAACCATATCTTGAAGTGAATTCGGACAATACCTTCCGACCTCCCTTGTTAAATTTGCAAAATGTTTGGTTTATTTTAGTCATGCGTTCTAAAAACAGCTAATTTGCGAATTTAGCATACGATAATACAAAAACCTTGACATGTAAATTTTTAAGGAGATATCGATCCATGTTGTGTCTATGAATTGTACGGGGCCATCCAGCACCCTTTAACAATTTCATCCAGAAAGATGCATTTCTGACACCAAAGTACATGTTGTATATTGAATTATATGTAAGTACGCTTTAATTACATTTAGAGGTAAGTAGACGTAATCGCTAATAAAGTTTTTCAAAAATGATTTTGATGCCTTTTGTAAGTATCAGTTGTGCTCATTCTTGTCTGCAATGAGAAAATTATATGGTTGTAGCAACGATCTATACTGTTAAAATATCTGACAGCTCTGTGATCAGGTTCGAGGGTAGCAGCAACAGAATATTCAGTTGGGTTATTACAATCTTAGTTGTGGGAACAATCAAAATATTGTTGAAATCGTTCTGTTTGAGGCACTACGTGTTTTGTAGTAGTAGGAACGCAACACTCTGCTGTAGCAACTATATGTATGTACATAGAGTAGCAAATACAATCACAGACAGAAATACAACAACAAGCAGTTCTGTTGGCATTACTATCTATGTTCACAATATTCAGAGGTTAGTTACAACAGATGGCTCTCTCAGGTGGTTTAATAGCTAGGTGGTTACTTCATGCAAAAAGAGTTCGAGCAATTTAACTCATATACTTCGTTGAGAGAGCAGTAAGTTTTCTTGTTCCTCAGATATCGCGTGGTCAATAAATACATTCGGTTCATTTGCGTGGCACAACTTAACCAAGTTGAGCCAAAAGGACGGAAGCCCGAATTCTAAACTGACTACGGACTTACCTATACTATTTTCCTAAGACCAAACTTTTCGTGTTGACGCTCAGACTGCTTCTGGTTTCATGGCGTCTCGCCATTACAGCGTCCCGTAAGACATTCGAAATAATGAAGTGAAACAGAAAATTGGTTGAAAATTAAACTTTGGAATATGCTTGCTGTAGTCCCATATGTGGCTCGGGAAATAAGGAGGACCATGGACTGACCAACACTTGTACCTCGCTGAGATTCCCTCATGATTTGGGGGGGGGGCGGTGGGGGCGAATCCACGAGCTGTTAGGTCTCCGGTCGTCGCCGGTACTAGAGCCGAGGTCTTGTGGGCTAAACCGTAGACTATAGATGAGGTATAGGCTGTTCATCGTAAACTAAGCGCTTTCGAAACCAACCTTTGTAAAATGCCGCTGCTCCTACTTGCATGTATTTTAACGGGCAGTATGGTGTGATCAGGCCTTAAGCAGACAGCATGCCTGATCACACCTTTAAACATTAAACCAGGACGCGAGCAGGATTGCAACAACTCATAGCGGTAATCGCCGTGCGAAGCCAGTAGCAGAAATCCCCTCCAGCGGCCAGTAATGTGGGACGGGTATGCCAAACAACGCGCCGATATAGGCCAGCGTCAAGCTGGGCGCGTCGTCTGTCCTCGTCAGGCCATTGCCAAAAGAATAACGCAGAGATAGCCGTTTCCAATCGTCGATAACCATCTACTAGAATCAGTCTCCGGAACCACGATTATGGTGGGGACATTCCAGTTAGTTTGTCATAGTATTGGCGTCGAACAAACATTCATTATAGGTTAATTGTATAATGAATTAATTGTAAGTTCCCCGAGTAATTAATATTCACGTAATATGTTATTGTGTGTTCGCCATGTCTAATAAACCCCATCAATCACAATTGTGCTCTACAAAATCATCTGTTATTTTTCAGCTATGCCCCACTTTTTGATATGCATCCAGTTAAGTTGATAAAAATAAGAGAGGGGATGGAGGAGAATTAGTTCCATGTCTTAACGTTGCAGTAAATATTTCAGGTAAACATTTGCGAATACTAAAATTATTTTCTTTTGCATTCTGATTCTTTTAAGAACGTAAGTATAGTAATGAGCAAATGTGTAAAATATTTACTGATCTAACAATTTTATAGTTTCTCTTGACAGGCGCATGAACAAAGTGATGAAGCACATGGCTATGTTAATTTTACTTGTGGTGGAATAACACACAAAGTGCATAAGAAGTAGATCTTAAGCAAGGCTTTCGAAAGTGATCAGTTTACCGTGAGCCTCCTTTAGGACTATTTTCGTCTTCTGCGCATGTTCCCAAGTTTGACTCGCCCCTCACCAATACTACTGTCGAAGACACATTACGTCATCTGTGACAAACATGTTTGTTCACACTTCAATTTTCAACGGACTCGCCCTTTTGTGTGAATAAAATACTTTGAGTAACTCGAATATATTCTGTCTGCATTAAAATTAGGTTCTAAAAGAAAAGTGCGTGCAAACATCCAGAGCACTTACTTAAATTAACAATTTTTTAGTCTCAAAAGTCATCCACGTTGTTTTCGATGGTAATATTGACAGAAAAGCAGTCTGGTGTGGCTACGTCGCAACTAGCATGCGCTCTCTAACAAATTTCCCCTCTGCGGACTGGACTCGTGTTTGCATATGGCAGTCAGTTGAAAATTCATTCCGGCGGTCAACCCCAAAATAATAGAACAAACAGCAAGAGTAAGCACACAGCAAATGCTAGTTCGTTTTGCTACGTAGTTTGCGCTGTAACACTGTTGCAAGCGGTTTCACAAAGTTTCTCGTGGTGCGGCAGTACAGGTATGTATACAAAGCCGACGGGGAAGTTCAGTGCGTGTTTGCGACTTGTGTTCCTTTGCGTGTACGCTGCTCGCTATTGATTGACCACTTATGAAATCAACCTTTGAAAACTGCCCCTGCTCCCACCTTCGTGTATTTTAACTGCGACGCTAACTGGCATGTTCACTGCGATTTTTCTTTTTTGTACTTTATAAATAATTATTTGGAAACGAGTTACCAAGAATATGAATGTAACATCGGAAGTAAATTACAGCAAATTTTACGACACCTAACAATGAAATGTGTAAAATAACTGAAGTTGAATTTTGACAAGCAATTACTGTAAAGTTAAAATGTATTATGAACATGGAGCTACATAAACTATTTTGTTTGTTTCATAACGTGGTGTGTTGTAAAGCTCTAATATTTTAATTGCATTTTTTAAAACTAGTTTCCGAAAGTTGTTTTAAAAACATACAAAAAAATTATACTCTGTTGCCAATAAAGTTGGCAGCAAGTTAGAGGATCTATTTGCGTGCCTTCACGTCGTATTAAAGCGAGCGACATGTTAATTTATATTAACAATAAATGTATTTTACTAAGTTTCTGTTAGTTTAATGCTCAAAAGAGTAATAAGTGGAATATTAATAACATATTTAACGTTACTAACAGTTTCAGTTACACGTAATCAGTAAATGAATAAAGCGATCGAGTCTACATCAATGTTAATTTTACATACAGCTGGAGAATATACAATGGACACTAAATTATATTCTCTACAGGGCTTTCTCAATTATAGGTTATAGGCTATTCCCGGTAAAATTAGCACTGTTAATTTTTTTTTACTGCCTATGTCCTTTGACGAATAGAAACCGAAGTCTCAACTCTAAAATCCTCGACACTTGCTGGTGGATGGGCGCGAACAATTGTCCTATATCAAAATAGGCCGATGCGCTATCCATTACACCACGACGGCAGCACGCTAGTGTTAGTGAATATTAGCGTATTAAAGGATTGTTTCTTCCGCCCGTCCTCCCACTTAGCTGTTTTAGATAATACTGAAGAGATGCACGCGTCGAAAGGTAACTTCCCCATCCATTTATGAGGTTTTCCATTGCTATGTACGTGATCTTTACTCCAGAGTGCGTAATTTTGCATATAAAGAGCCGTGTTGGACAGCTTGGATAGCTAAACGATAAAAATTAATTTTAAGGTAAAAATATATATAAAATACAATTATCAAATATTTACAAATTGACTAGGAGACCACACGTCGTAAGCTATTTTCCCATGTGATTTTCCACTCCCATATACGTGAATCTTACTCCAGAGTGCGGTAATTTTACCTTGCCCGTAAGGAAAACTATGTTTCCCACACGATTTTGCGGATATTACCTTCCACTTGTCAGGTAATTTTCCCCTTATTTTTCACAGTGCAGAAGCGACCGGAAGTGAACGAATTCAACTCGTCGCGTGTTCCTGTGGAGCGAGCCTTGGTCCTTATTGTCTCCGCCATGTTGTCGGTTTGGCTGACGTCTGGAAGGTCCGTCCCTGGCCGCTGATTGACAAACAACCTTGCGCCACGTCGCGAGAGCATGAGGCCATTTTGTCGAGACGTGCGGAATCCAGAACAAATGCGGCAGTTTCGCTTCCTTTTTTACTTCACTTCTCTATGACAGAAGACAAAATGGGAGGCACAAGATCGCTGTTACTTTCCCCGGTGGTAAATCACATGCCCCAAACTTGAATCAGTGGCATTGTAACGTCACTGTTGATTCATCTGGTCCACAGCTCCTGATGGGGAAAATCTACAAAATTCACTTCGAGTATGTGTCATGTAACAGTCTAATTCACTGTTCATATATCATTACAATTCACTCACAAACCTTACAGACGCTGGTTTTCACCTGTCAGTGAACATGGCACAAAAGTGTGCATGTTGGCTGTGCAGTATCCAATCTGTGTCCGACATTGAACGGCTATTTGTCCGTTGGAGCTGTCAAAATCGCATGGCTTTGAGTAAGGATAGGACATTATTCTCATAAATATGTTCTTTGAAATATTACCACGCTCCTCTAATATAACCTTAATGCAAGTGGTGTGATCAAGTTAGACAAAGTAATTTAATTGTTTAATAAAAGCGCGGGTATGATGGAAAACGAAAGAAAAGGAACGTCACATATATTTTTGTTTGGATCGAATGATTTTGACACAACTATTGGCAAGTTTCGGCAAATCGTGAGACAATGTTGGAGACATTGACAGAAAACAAATATCAGTCAAGATCGTTCCTGTTATATGATTTCACTGACTTTGGTCTCTCTGTCTTCACTTATTCAGATCTACAGTTCAATCTCCATGGATCAGATTTGGGTTGTGTCCAACACAAAGAACATATGTTGCACAGAGGTTTGGTTTAATAAAGAATATCATTTATTGTTAATAATATAGAGAACAATTTACACCAATGTCTATTAAAACTTCAACGCCGAAAAGAAAGTGAGCTATCGCAATCGGATTTATTAGATAGAAGAGATATCATACACAGGTGGCATTATTAATATTGCAGCTCGGTACGACGTACAGAATATGGGGAAAATAGTATTGGGCGGCCCCACCACGGGCGGCAATTACCACTGCTGCCCGACACGACATTGAGAGGAAGAGACTCTGGATGTTCTTCTGCGGTATCTCCGCTCATGCTCTTCTCTCCATTCGTGCCCCACGTTCATCCGTTGTGGCCGTGGCTGTCTTGTGACAGGCCAGTCGTCGTCTGACCATGGACCACACGTTCTCGATGGGCGAGAGAGATCCGGTGAATGCGCAGGCCAAGGAAGCAGTTTGAGAGGCGGTCACCCAGGAGACGTCGGACGATGTTTGCGACGTGTCTTTGTGCATCGTTCTATTGGTACAGGGCTCCAGGATGGTCCTGGACGGAGATAAGGGACGACAGGCTCCAGCACCTTCGTGATGTACGAGCGTTGCGGACTAGCTGCGAGCGGGGCTGGAATCTGATGGCACTCCATACCATGACTCCACGTGCTGGGACCGAGCGAGGTGGCGCAATGGTAACGCATTGGACTCGCACTCTGGAGGACCCGGGTTCGATTCCTGGTCCGCCCATCCTGATTTCGATTTTCCATGGTTTTCCAAAATCACTCCAGAGTAATGCTGGGATGGGTCCCTAACAAAGACCATGGCCGACTCCTTTCCCAATCTCTCTTCCCTGTGCAACTTGCGCCGTCTCTAATGACCTCGCTGTTGACGAGACGTTAAGCCCAACTATTTACCTACCTCCACGTGCTGGACTGGTACGACAGGTTCATAATGCAGGACTCAGCCAGGCTTGCGCCACGTGGCCGCCAGACATGGGTGCGACAATCGTTGTTCTGCAAGCAGATATGTCATTCGTCCCTCCAGGCCCGAAGTCACACGCACCATTGCAGCCGCAGACGCCGGTGGTAATCAGCCATCTGCAGCCGCAGTAATCGGCGCCAGGACATAATTCCCTGATGCTGCAGACGGCGACTAACCGCACGTGCGGTCACATGTTTATGTCCCACGTATCTGAATTTTCGAGTGAGGGTGTTTGATGTGGTTGCATTGCCTGTAGTCGTCATGTGCACCAGACGGCTGTCCTCGAGCTCGTTTATGCAATGGAGCCATTGGCTACCTGCGTGTCGCTCAGCCCGTCCCTCCTCGACCCACTTATCCCACATTCTCTTCACTGCGGTTGTTTTTATTTCAATGCGAGAACCAATCACATGATAGTATTGTCCTCGATCCCGATAGGCCACGATTCTGTCGCTGTCAGAGGAGCAAACCTGTTCGTGTGGGTGTGGTGTTCTTCGACGCGGCATGCTCACCATGGCTCACCATAAATTCACTAGGCTTAGCCAATATTTTTCACCAGAATTCACCAGGATTTTATCAAATTTCACTCAAATTTTCCCTAACATTTTAATACTTTCTATAAAGATAAAAAAATAGCCAGAACACATTTTGGATATGGTTTATCACAGCTATCTTTTATTGTACCAGTCTGATATAAATGTACACTAAATTGTACACAGTTAAAATGTTTACATACATGTTCGCATATAATTCAACACTTACTGAAATAAAAAACTTTACACATTTTTTAAAAATCCGAAATCAAATTAAGGCGCTTCTTTGACTGGTCTCGGTTTCCCATACAGCCATAAGCAAGCAAGATTTTTTTTTTTAAGGAATTTGAATAGTTAACACCAATCACGCCCACTGCCAAAAGCAATAATTTCAAACGAACAATATGTCAAGACATGAGCAATATACTTTAAATCGAAAATCTACAAACGAAATTATCGCAATGGGTCGATTAAACAAATGAAGTAAAAAAATAGAAACATGCGTAAGAAACGACTTTTTCCTAGAAGGGTAAAAATTTTATGTATAAAATGAAAACTGCAAAAATCACTAGATATATTGAAATTTCACTAAATCTGGCAACACTGATGATCACTCCATCTGTGCACACGAACAGTGGGTAAACACAGTGCCACTACATCTCAACATCTCTTCTACCTCCTCCTATATACCGCTTATCAATGTCACCGTTGGCGCATGTGTTGTACTGCACCACTCTGCTGAACAACCGATCATGTTGGTATCCTACCCTTTTCTACGCATCCCCCAAGCGTGGGCTCCTTCGGGTGCGTCCTTCTTGATGCTAAAAATTTAATGGCCAGCAGTGTAAGCTGCGCATTTGTTTCGGTTTGTGACCTAGCGTTACGGCCATTCATATACGGTTGCAAAGGAAACTATTTCTAATCAGTGCCTAAAATAAATTTATTTACAACTGAAAGGGTTGATAGCGATTGTTACGAATCGTTGCCACTTTAATCTGCCGATATAGGTTTTTCCTGCTGGAAGCATTTCTCCAAATGTCCTTTCCACTTTGAGGAATAAAAATTAAAGAATTATTTTTTGTTGTAATTGAAATTTTTAGGAGCTAGTTAAAACCCAACTCCTTGACAATAAGATTAGGTATTTATAAAATTAGCTTCGAAGTTTTGGTTTAATAAAATTCTACGTTTATATATTACAAAGTTCTGAGTGACTAAAGTGGCTATGAGAGTGTAAAAGTGTATCAGTATATCTAGCTAGAGATGCCTTAACCTTTCACTCGAGGTATCCCAAGTTTATGTCGTTAAAGAAGTAAAGATAAGGCAAGGCAAACGATAGTACAAAGGCAGATACAACAGAGATCATCAGCGCGGAAACACGTAGATAGTAAAAGCTGTATAAAGTTTAACTGCAACTCCGAGAGGGCAATAGACTGGCGCGACATCCAGCGGTGTGGTGGCAAACTTCGTTCGGCGAACCTCGTTTCCTGGGGACGAAAATAAAGAAAATAAATGTTTCCGCTAGTGGAACCCATTAATCATTTGAGTTTGATCGATCGCGTGGCTTTAAGGGAACGAACAGCTCTTCTAGATCTTCTCTGAACCAAAGTCTTCGTAGTATTGCAGAGTTGTACACGCTGCGTTTGTCAAGACTGCCACAACTTTAGTACGGAGAAATCATGACAGTTCAAGAACACTTCGTAATATTAAATTATATTTGACAACTCGACAAATACTCAGAAGTGTTATTGGTCAAACATTCTGTAGGCATGTCATTAAAATACGGCAACCTTCATTAGTTTCTATGCGAGTGCTAATTTACTAATGCTCTCTGTACATCACTCGCATTAGCTTAGATTTACACAATATCACGTAATTTAAATTTAACTAATATGTTTTGGAGGAATTTGAGACATAATATTGCACATACTTTAACTCGCAATAATCTTTCCGTATAAAAAATAACTGGTACATGAATTATGTTGTGAACTATAGTGTTTCGGATACCTCAGGTATACACACACGTATTCACAATTACCTGTATGTGGTTTTGTGTTAACCGTGACTAAATAATTTGGCGGTAACCAAAACTACTACAGTGGAACGAGATTTATTTTAACAACTTCCTTGCACACAGCTAAAAAGGTAATGATTCTCACTTGCCGTCACCAATAAAATGGCACTGATAACGCATCACCTGATTTTTCACCAAGTCCGTAAGAAATAATCGGCTTCAATGGGCCATTTAAATGCGAAAATGTTATGACTGTGAACACACGCACCAAAAATTTCTCCTGGATATACGAGATGTAGGCCTAACAGAACAATATTTCGGTAATGCTTCGTTACCATATTG
Source organism: Dryococelus australis (assembly GCA_029891345.1). NCBI lineage: Eukaryota > Metazoa > Arthropoda > Insecta > Phasmatodea > Phasmatidae > Dryococelus > Dryococelus australis. The sequence continues at coordinate 105,179,424 of CM056998.1, forward strand.
AAGCTAATGAAAGGGAAGCTCCACCATTTCTAAAATAAATTATTTCAGTATGTTACTGATGATGTAACGCGAAGTATTCATTTACTATTTTATTTAATGAAGATCATTTTTTCATGAGCACTTCACACATCATTCTTTGCAAAAAAAAATATACGTAATATTTCTTGCCGTCCTTTAAATACATAAAAGGTGTTGACCCTGATGTATTATTAGAAGTTTTTTCTATCTGAATGACTAATTTAAAAAAGTGTCTCTTATTGTCAGCATATGTGTCAGATATACACGGTGAGTGAACGCCTGGAGGTTAGACAATTTTTTTTGTTTGATTGCCGTACTGGCTGCCTATCGCACGATGGTACGTAAAAGTTAGCACAATGCCACTAAGGTCTGCTAATACACGGCAAGAGAAGGCGCGCGATGGCGCCGCGGGGAAACGGGAAGCGATTACAGAGCTGCCTTGTGTTGAGAAAGGAAACTAGCTCCAGAAAAGCGGAGAGAATAATTTACGATTTCGTTCTTCCCATTGTATTACTTATGTTCGATTGTGTATATAGTTTGCGCTCATTTGAGTCATTTTGAAAATAACCAATGAGAATAGTACCCTGAACTCACTAATATACAACGTAAATAATGGATGGAGTAACTAACAGTAAGTTATGTTGGTAGGGAATTAGGAAAGTTTCCCCGTATATTAACGACTCCTTTAAGGCGTGATGTTTAAATTGGTTATCACGTAAATGGATCTCATTTTGTTTAATAAGACAACATAGTATAAATTGAGTTATGGTACATAAACGATATATGTAATTAACATTTTCAAATTTTCAATTGAAGCGTGACTCTTAATAACGAAGCACACACATAAATTTTTTTCTTTCAAATGTTGACAGTTGAAGGCTACACGGCGGCCAGTAAAAAAAACTGAGCAGGTCTTACAAACGTGCCAACTACGAGTTAGACATATTCACTCTCTTAAGCTCCAAAATAACTGTACTTCGGGTAGCCGATCTGTAATTTTAAATTGTATTGGCGAATTGAAACGTTTACTTTTCCGCAATCTACACAGCGTTGTTTTCAGTGTAAGGCGTTGGAATACGAGGCTGCTGACTTGTTATTAGGTTGGCAGGGAGAGAAAGGGAGTGGAATGAGTGTGAACGTGCTTAATTTATGTTTATTATAGCATCGTTGTTATTAAAAACAACGCAGTTAAAGTAAACCAGCATTCGTTCATTTATTTCTCCTTTGTCATTTGACGTGTACTTGGGAATAAATTATAAATATTTTACGGTTTTTTTTTCAACACACAGGCGTTATGAATGTGTGTGTATATATATACACATATATAGTTGGTAATTTAAACACGAGAAATATATTTATGGCGTTAGATCGAATTCAAGCACAGATTGCATTTGTTTACGAAATACGCTGATGAAACTTGTGAACATTTCTTTAAAAAAATTGAAAATTTTCATACATATTCATACAACTTACACTAAATCTAAAAAATAAATTATGGTCTTACTTATTTTTTGGGGAAGGGGGGGGGGGGGGGGGGGTTGGAGGATTCCCCTTTTCTTCTTCGTGTGATGCTGTGGTTTAGGCTATGTTATAAAGCAACTTGTCAAGTTGCAGACTATCCAGTAAGAATCAAAAGAATCCCAAAACGACAGTTGTTTAATGTTTCAATATATTATGTCTGGCGCAAAAAAAAATTACGTATGCATTAACTTTTATAGTGTATAAGTTTTAAAAAAGTTTAGTTATTGAGTATGGGTATGGGATGTGTGCTTAAGTAATTGTCATTATTTTGGAAGGGTCATCAACATGTTACACAAACAATACTTTTTCTTCACAGCTTGTATTTAAGATCATGTCGTAGAACCCTGGCAATTGTCTGATAGTTACGATATGTGGATGTTGAAGTATGATTACAATTAATAATTTGTTAGTTGTGCAAAAGATATAATTGCCTAAACAATAAATATCACAGGGTAAACGCATTTTATTATTCAATGACCAGTATGTTCGCATGAACACTAAAGTCGCAACTATTTGTTCATTGACTTCAAGCACTAGTGAGAATCCGTATTTGTCTTTCACTTGAATCACTCACGTTGTTGTTTCTTGTCTTTTTATTGGTGCGTCAAATAAACCGAGGTACATTCTTATAAAAAAAAAAAAAAAACAACTTCAAATTTTGCGGTTCTTTGTTAATTACTCATTTTGCTCTATAGTAATGACTTTCCTTTTCTTCTAAGTAATTTTTAAGATGGCCACAGGGATAATACGTAATTGATATATTTGAAAGCAATGTGGTTGCTGGAGGGGGGGGGGGGATTAAAATCCTTCATACCCGCCCTCGATGCGTGGCCGCTGCAAAATTAGAATTAAGTTGGTGACGTAAATGAACTAGACGACGGACCCTTTTATATATTTTATTCTTAATTGTATATTTTATTACGGGTTGCTGAACTACCGGCTTAGCAGACACGAACTCGGGCAAACACTGCTATTTTTGCACTCTTCTGAAAATTTAACAATTTTCGGGGGAGCGTTCGTAATCGCAGGTAGTTTTTGGTAAATCAGATATTCATTGCCGTAAGTAATGCAATGTATTTTATATTACCACAATTGCAATATTACCTCAATCCAGTGTATAAAAGACAACGTATCGCCAGTGTAAATTAATTTTATAAATAAAATATTATAAAATTATATTGACATCATATGAAAATAAGTATTATTAAAAACATTATAGACGCTTGAGTTTGCCTCACCCTTGCTGAGTCCTGAATAACTTGTCTACTGTCTGGATGTTCGCGGATGGCGGGTTAACCCAGAAGTTGGGCTCGCGCCATCATCGACTTCGCATCCTGGCTTTTACGATCCGTTGTTTGAGAAGACTCGTAGTAGGTTGATAATTTGTACTTGGACTGGGCGGGGGACAGCGGACATTTGGGCCCCCCTCCGTGAATGTCACGCTCAAGGACGCTGTTGGTGACTCCTCCCCCCCCCCAACCACCCTTGTTCACACCCCAACACCCAGTCGCAGAGTTTTTCTCCGGCGCCTGAGCCACATTGTTACTCTACTAGCACGACGCTAAACCATCTACGTATATAAGCTGTTCACGATGAAATGAGCACTTTTGAAAGCCCTGCTTAAGATCTGCTTGTACGCACGTTGTGTGTTCTTCCGCCTTATGTAAAATTAACATTGCCATGGGCCTCATCAATTTATTCATCCGTCGGTCGAGTGAAACTGTGGAATTTTTAGAAAAGTATATATTTTACACATCTGCGAATTTTTTTCACTTCGATGCATTAAAAAATACAGAAAGCGAAAGAAATAATTTAAGTTATCGTAAATGGTCACCCAACATTATTTTGTTCTGCGTTAATATATGGAACTACTTTATCCTCCATCGTTACCAACTTTACTGGGCGCATGTCACTCAGTGCGCCCGTTAAAATATATGCATTATGCATTATGGGGCAGTGACTTTTTTCCAAGGTTGATTTCAAAAGTGCTCACTTTATCGTGAACAGCCTTTAGTAATAATTTTTCTACAAAATAAATTTCAGCACAGGTTAGGAACACCAGTTTTTTTCTCGGATGTAGTTACGCTCAGGCAAAACTTCAACATCCTACACGCACACATGCAATTTTCCTTTGGGAACTCGCTACGTCGCATTGTGAGAAGACATTTTCTTGCTTTACTGGGCCACTCAACATTAAGTTGCTTCGGTAATGAAGGTCCGTTATTCGCGGGAAGGAAAATACGACGCGTAGAAACTAAAATCAGCCAATCGCGATAGTATATCTTAGGTAAAATGTTGTGAAAAACAAGTATAGGCTGTTCACGGTGAAGTGAGCACTTTTGAGGATCTGGCTTCTTTTTAATTTCAACCATTTGTTATACTTTAACCACCTTTTTTAACTAAATATTGCCATGTTAGGGATAAACACGGCGTGTATACTGGACCGCACTCGGAAGATAACGTCTATGGCTACGATAAAATATATTTATTGGCTCTTAATCCAAATAAGAGGGCTTTCGAAAGTACTCATTTTACCGTGAATAGCCTAGAGACAAGGGGCATTTACGCGGAACGTATCCCTGATAGTAATGGGTAGTCCGAAATTCTGTGTTAATATATTATATTAATGTAATTAATATAATATATTAACACAGAAATTCTGTGTTAATATCCCTTGTAGAGGAAAACGTTAGTGAAATATGAATATACGACGATTGGGGAAGATGAAGTTACTTTAGGTACGGGTAAGATTTTCTTAGCAAATAATTTAAAATTTCAATTTATTTCGCTGACGTGTGTTTTTTTTTTTATATCCAGTGGTTATTACAAAATGTGTGTTTCAAACGTTATGCACGCCGTCACACTATTCCCGCACACGGTTTACAGCACACAGTTTTAACGATATTAAGTGAGCCGTTTTTAACTGGAAACTCTTTGTGTTTCTTTAATTTTCAGTATTCTGATATTTTAGTTGTAACATTTTATTATAGCTTATTTCCTATTGTCTTAAATCTAACACCCTAATACACAAAACTATTGCAGCACTGTATATACTAAATGTTAATCTATTGTATTGAACAAACTGTGTGTTTAATAAAACAATCACTGAGTAGTAATAGTGTCAGTAATATAATAGGAGTAATAAATATATTTAGGATATTAATATATAGGATTTAACTCTATATAGTCATACACTTAAAACAGACAAATTAAATTTGACGAGTTCTTATCTCAGTGGATGAATCAGTTGAATCATTTCTACTGAACAAAAAAGGAAAACATTTAAAACAAGACAAAAATAATATAGTGCCATTAACAAAGGCCTTTTTAATATTAAATACAGTTCATTTATAACATTTTATACTGTTACAAAAAAGGTAACACACTTCTTTGTGAAGATGTTAACATTAATCTTTGTATTATCAGAGGGAATTAAATAACATACAGTAAGTCACATGTTAATTATATTCTAAAACTGAAATTGCTTTTCAGTAATTTACTGTAACATTAAAATTTTTAACATCGCTTCCGAAGTGCCAAAGCACAAAACTATATATAAAATGCGTTTAGCACAGTTGGTAATATAAAAGTACTGTGTTTTTGATCAAATGAAACTTACACACATATATGTATAACTGGAGCCGCCTGTTTTTCGCAAAAAAATTTACACGCAATCTAGTGTACAACCTCTTACCGTAAAGCTTGCAAATTTCCTTTGGCTATTGGCTGCTTGTCTGCGTGAAAAACCATTTCCTACCCGACTGGACCAATCAGAATTAAGTTGCTTGACACTGAACGTCTGTGATCGGTTGGCAGATACTTAAGGCCAATGGTGCACGAAAGCAGTATATTTGCCCGATTTTCATTATAACATGTTTTTCAGAGGGTTTATCGAAATTTTTGGCACGACAAGGCATAAATATTAATTTTTTAACAACTGCTTGCATTGTTAAATATTCACTACCTTTATTATTCTGGGAGTACTGGTGGAAGACGGATACGATATTCTTTGTTATCTTCCATCAGTGCTCCGATAGTAGTAATGGTAGTGAATATCAATCTAAGAAGGTGTTCGAAATTATTCTTTATGTCTTGCGCCAAAAATCTTGAAAAATTCTCTGAAAAAAAAACTTTTAACCAAAATTAAGGCAAATACATGACTTTCGTGCACCATTCCCCTTAAGACGTGTACGGGTTAAAGCCACCCAACAGCAATATTGGATTCTGATATAGCGTGTTTTGGAGTACAACTGGCCGTGGAATCTTTCCGCGAAAACGGGTGGCCCTTATATGTATAACACTATAATATTCCTAAAGATTTTCCATGGTAAAGTAAGCTCTTTTTTAACCAATCATTGAAATAATCACTGCCTATAAGAACGACACAGTGTATACAATGTGTACATACATTACGGACGTTTAGGTAATTTCTTGTCTTTACTGCACACTGCAAGCTCAACGACCAATGACCTTACCTGCGGGCAAATGATTCGCAAACTCTAGGACCATAATTTGTTCATAAAACTGTAGCCGAACGTATAGCGTTCAGCTCATTGGCTGTGACAACGAAACAAGTGTTTGTTCATTTAAGTACATACGCATCATAAGATTTTTGTTTGCGACACATGAACCCGTAAATTAAAGTGGGTCTGAAAGGGTTAGTAAGGATGGTTCTCAGACGTGACGTTTGTAAATTTTTGGTTATTGAGGTAAAGATGTATTTGTTTTATATACAGTACATAAGTGCATGATTCGCATATTGTGGAAAAGTTACTTTCCTAAAAATTCCACATTTCCACGTGGATGCGGCATGAATAGAGACGGTCTATGGCAATGTTAATGCTACATATGTCGGAAGGATTAGGCCGGTGTCCTACTATGCGTTTGTGCCACTGTGGTTAAAACGGTCCGGTTGGACGGGATGGGTACGACACATTGTTGTGCATGAGAGGTGTCACACTGTGCGGTGATGCCGCACCGACTGCATGTAACCGCATCGTGCTGCGGCAAGACGGGATAGCCGGACAACAGGAAGGGAAGAGAACACACCTCTAGTCAAATGAGAGCTGTCGCACTGTGTGGTAGTGCCGGAGCGTTTACGGTAATTTCTCGCTTTCAAATAATGCATATTCATAATTTGTACTAATGTGTGATATATATAAATTTACTGAACACATACACGAGAAGCCAGATTGTGGGACAAGAGTGTGAAAGAGTGTGTAGATAAAAAGTGCCAAGAAATTGGGGGAAATATGTACGAGGATTGGATACCTCCGCCTCAAGTACACACCCCATTCTCAATTTCGAGAACATTACAACACCACACCACCAACTGCTCGCCTCGCCACTCTCACTGCTTAAAGCAATCTGCCAAGTTCTTGCCCGCTATGCGTTTTGACGGGAACAGTGTGACACCTTGAGGTCATCCCGTCAAACCGGAGCTTTTTAGCCGCAGCGGCAAAAACGCATAGTATGACACCGGCCTAAAAATTAAGTAACAGAAGTAAACCCTGAGTATGGCTTTCAAAAGTTCTGAGTTTCTCGTGAAAAGCCTATTATTTCGTTGTCAATATGAGTTAAAATCACAGAGGGAAATGCTGTGTTGTTAATGGCTGGCAGGCAATTTGTAAAATAAATAACACTAAATAGTTAGTTTTGATTGCAAATAGCAAGAAACGTATCGTAATGTTTTATAGTATTTTAAACATTTTTACATTAAAACAGTATCATTGCAGTACAGGAAATTATGTTATAAATACATATATTAAATTAAAGGCAAACAAAAGACTGGTTTACCAAATTTCTAAATTATAGCACGACCTTGGTATTTTGCATATTTCCAAAAAAAAAAATATTTTTTTTTTTAACTGTAGATTCATCTGGAACCTTTTATTATAATAGCTGATAAAACATTTGCGACATAATTTGAACAAAATAAAAGGAAACATAGGCGTGGCTAATTAAAAGTTACCATGTTTTTAAACTTCTGCCTAGTTCGAATTATTCAATTTGTAATTATTTAATAGGTTTCTGTTCGGATTTTGTCAGTAGAAATTTCTTCAGATTTTGTAAAAAACGCACTAAGCTTTAGTATGTAAAATATTTTTTAAAAATATGTTTAAAGAAATGCACTGCTTATAAATAAATATAACTCATTTGCATGATTCCTGAACTACATAGTTGTTACTATAATTTAAAATTAAATTTATAACGTTTTATATTTATTGCAAGAAAATTACTAATAAGTACGTTACCATTTAGTTTACTAAATCTCTCAGTTTGAACACCGCCTTATTATGTGCAAATAATACATACTCACGGGCTCACATTTAAGCATTCAGTTGTTTCCTCATGTTAGGTGAAGACGACCCCGATCTAAATAAATATTTGATAACGCATAGTAAAGATTTACTTTTACATTTATGTTGTAGTTATTTATTTATGTACTACGAAACAATATTTAAGTTCAGGAAATTGCAAAAGATCGCCACTGTCCGTGCCCATTTCAAGAGCAATAGATTATGCATGTTAAACAAGTAATAAAAAAAAAAAGAAACGGTAAGGGGACAGGGCAGATAGCAGCGTAGGGAACGGTACTTATTGTAGAAATGTGGACGACGTCAAGCGAGAAGCCCCTCCCTCTTTAGCACGTGACTCAGGAAGTCAACTAGTCTCGCTGAACATGAAACTATTGTGAAGCGAAAAGTAACTCAAAAGTAACTTTAATTTTTCTGGCCTATACAAAGAATTAGTAACTTATTTAAGGTACAAGGTATCTTGCAAAAATGTAAAAGAAACTCGTTATTTTCGTTAGGTTGCTATCCAACACTGTGGAGAACCACAGATAAATATTACCTGACTCCTTTATGAAAGGCACGCATACCCCACTGCCACCATGATTGTTTGGGTAGCCATCGCATATAATCGTCATTCAGCACTGTTAGTAATACGGGTCCATGAATGCAAAGTGACAGTGGTATGATGAAGTTCTCAGGAAATGGTTCACGTCAAGATAATGCTTGCTTGTTTGCTCGCACACATCTGTTTTCCTGGGAAAGTTTATGAGTGGGATGAGCCTCCGTGGGAACCCCGCGCCCAAGGTCAAGAAGCGAAGGAGCGATACGGGTGACACTAACACGCACGCCTAGTGCCTCATCGCTCCTACGCGCAAGGCGTGCAGTGTTTCCGTCGTAACGCTGTATTGTGCAAATTATATTTGTAACAGTGGGGTTTTATTACACGCGATGAAAGATCACAGATTAAACTATGCCCGTATCTTTGTACTTTTTTCTTGCCGCTTAAGGAAACTGCATAGGCAAGCTTTAAAAATGGAATATTTGACCCCGTTTTCTCCAAGAATACACCTAATATGACAAATGTAAAAAAGTACGGGCATATATAATTGCTTTTTTATTTTTTCTTACAAAAATTCATATTTGCAGAACATTAATTTACCGAGATGCGCGTATTCGCGCAAACAACTATGTCACAAAAAATTCGGGGGTCCATCGCACTCTCAAGTCATATTTCAATACTTTCGTGGCCTGCCTGGTCACGTGACTTTTCGCTCAGGTGTAACTCCAGCTTCCTCCGTGTCGAGCTGTTTGAGATTCGGATCATAATTTTCAGCAACTGTGGAAAAATATGCCGCAGGATAACAGATTGCATTTGTTTTATTCCATGCCTTATGTCGACGACGCATGAATCCACGTACGATGTAGTCAGACGAGACACTAAAGGTGTTCTTCAACGGTGCACGTGAGCAGAACATTGATGCAATGACATTTATTTCCGTCATTCTTTTGTGTGTACCATCACATTAATGGCATTTTGTTTGAATCTATCTGTTCCTTCTCGGTGAGCAAAGCCACCTACACTGTTAAAAATGACCATATATTTAATGACATTTTAACGGAAGTTTACAGAAAATACACCGGAACGCGATCCGTAATAATAATACATAGGGCTGAGTTCCGTAAGCACAAAATACTGCACTGCCGTCTCAAGATTTCGAATAGCTTCGGATCTTGGGAAGGAACAATGGAGAGTCTACACGAAGTTTTTCTTCACCGTTGTACCAGAAAATCATCGTTTCTGTGGCGGTTAGGATATCCACACCACTTAGACTTATACCTACGGACATCAAGAAGTAACATCGGGCACCTGTAACATTTGCCAATAATTAATACACTTAATTCTTACTAGAAACTGAAGAATATACTTACGTAACACTAGTATAAATACCAAGCTATACACTCTGTTCAACTGTTGTCACAAGAAGATTATAAGTGGTAAGAATCATGTACTCGGACATTTGATTTGGATTTAAAACTTGCTCCATTATAAAATATTCTTACAATTTCTCGAAGTCAGTGGGCTAAAACAGGTTCATTAAGGGATGGAGATCTGGCTTCGATATCTCACAATAAATTTATATATTTTGCAATTTACAATTAATAACTTCAACCAGAAGAATTTACAATTACCTCAAAGAAATTAATATAATTAAATAACTGAAATTGGTTCCAATAAACAGTGTATCAAAATCTACTGAATTATTTTATAAATTATATCTCCATATTTGAGAGTTCCAATATCTACAACAAAATCTGTATCTCATGGCCATACAGCCCCACCTCGGTTCAGTCTAGGTTTCACCAGTCTACGATTTTCTCGAGTATTCCGAGCACCCTCATGCACAGTAGCCTTCACTCGTCGGGTTTCACACCACAAACATCTCGTCCGCCGTCGTCTCGTAATCTCCCGTCGTCGTCCATCCTCTTCGCCGATGTCCCTCGCCACACCAGACTTCGCCTGGTTACCGTACTCAGTCAGATGGATGGTTTCTACCAAAAGACTCCCGAGCTTTCAGCTGCGATGGTATTTATAAAGTCGTCGACGATAGCCCAGAAATTTCCCCCATTGCCATGTTGCGCCGAGGGTCCTAGTTCCCAGAATATTATTGCGCCCTCTAAAGTCATCGGTTTCTCCAGCAGGGGAGGGGGTGGGGGATAAGGAAGGGCTGTGACGCTAGTCAAGTCAGCTGTCAGTCATTCCCGGCTGCCCGTCGACGGGACCGTGAGCGGGTCTGCCTGAGGGGAGGAGAGGGTCGAGGTGAGTCACTCCCCACAGAGGCGGGACAGCGTATAACCGGTAACACTGCGCCTGCGCCCAGTGTGACGGTCCGCGAGTACGGCAAATTACTGTTTTTTTTTATATATATTGATATATCCATGTTTGAGGGTACGAAAATAACGTTCATAATACGCATAGCGTATTGAAATGACAATTCCTTGGTCGAAACATTTGTTTAATTTTGTAGGTAAGCATATTGGGAACGTGTATTATTTCCGATCAGGAGCGCGGGAATATCGAACAAGCTACGACGCAGTTGAAACGCCAGGTACGCGAAGTGCGCTTCTCGACGTGTAGCGACGCGATGTGCGTGGAGGCAGACGGTAGTAGAAAGTGGGTCGGCCAGACCCCAGTTTTTTTTTTTTTTTGCCAAGGACGCCTTGATTGCGAGCTCCTCCCTCAGGCGTCATTAGCCCTGCTGAGGCGCCAGGAATACTCGCGTAGCAGCATCTCGCTTCCAACCGAGAACACCAACTATAGTCCATTCACGGATACTTCATACTTTTCTGAAGCCCTGCTGGAGTTCTACTTGCAGGATATTCCTCCGCCTCGTACAAACCAAGCTTAACTAAGCTTGGAAAATTACATCAGAGAACAACGCTTCGCGTTCGTTCGTACTAAATGTAACACTATTTTGTATAAAACATATTTATCACTAGGTGCTACCAACGTACCTGTTTTCTCTCTGTTTTTCATTCGAATTATTTATAAAAGAAGTATTATAATTTATAGATAAAATATGAATAACATTTCAATTTAACAGGAAAAAAAAAGTAATTTTTACGGAAATATAAGACGCTTGTGATACAGGGCGTATTTTGGAAATAACTAAACACGTCATACATGGAGAGATTTTTCAAAGGTTTGATTCAAAACGTGTGAAGAAACCGTGAATGGCATATACGTGCACATCACGGATGGCATGGTTGGGCTAGGTGGAGGAAAAGTAGTGGGGACACGCGTGTTACTGAGCGAATACAGGACTATAGGTAAAGACTGTTCACTCTAAAGTGAGCACTTTGGAAATCAACCTTAGCAATAAGTCACTGCTCCTACCTGCATACATCCTAACGGGCGCACTGAGTGACATGCGCCCAGTGCAGTTGGTAACGAATGTTGGGTAGTAGTTCCATTTCTTAACGTCGAATAAAACGTGTTACGTAATCATTTGTGATAACTTGTACTAGTTTTTTCGCTTTATGTTTCTTTAATGCACCGAAATGTAAAAATGAGCAAATTTGAAAAATATTTACTTTTCTAATAATTTCACAGTTTCACTTAACCGACGCATGAATAAAGTGATGAAGCCCGTGGCAATGTCAATTTTACGTAAGGCGGAAGAATACACAACGTGTATACAATTAGATCTTAAGCAGGGCTTTCAAAAGGGCTCATTTTACCGTGAACAGCCTACAGCTAGACATATATACTTTCATACCTACCTACGTACGTACGGTTGCGTATGCTAATACAGGTTGGCCACTCAAATTATGTTTAGTAATTCCCTTAATTTTCCAGGTTTTCCAGACAAAATTTTCGTTTTCCCTGACTGCTTATTTAAGCTTTATATATGTTCGTGATCTAGTTATTTAAGCTGTACCATGTGATGAGAACAGTAAAACATTACTCTTGTCCGTCAGCCATAGTAAATTAATTGTACGGTCAGCAACCTAATTATCACATACTAAACAGTAATGCTGATTGGCGAACAAAATCCATAAAGCCAGCGTCTCATGTGTGTACACATTTGTTAAGTTTAATAATGTGTATGGTGCAGAAGAGTTTGAAATACAGTTTTATTCCAAAAGTACTGTAAACTTAAAACACTTCTTACTTGTAACGTATCTCACCTATCACTGCATAAAATATAATACTGATAATTAAATACTGCATAAAATATTACTAACACTATGTTTTCTAACAAAAATTGTATAAAAATATACTTTTACACTGAAATTCGCCAACACGTAGTGTAGACATTTGGTAACACAGATATTTGGCCACGTGAATTAAAAAAAAAAACATAAAAAATAAAACACAGATGCTACTGAAGAGTAAATAAAATTAAAAATGTTCATCAATAATATATTTTTTTAATGTCATGAACATCTACTGAATACATACGACACAAATCCGGAGCAAAAAATTTCCAGCATGACAGGTTTAAAACAGTTTTAGATTCAACTATTTAAAATGTGGCATACTGTATATACGTATGAAAAGTTAACAACTTCACAAAGAAGTGTAAGCCTACTATAGAGATGGTGACAGTTTATTGAAATTCTTTTTATGTTAAATACTAACTTAACAGCTGGAAATAACTGAGAACAGTTTCCACAAGTTTCTGGAATACAATTTACGTAATGAAAATAATCCTACACAATTGACATTCAGTGGTTTTCTTAATAAATTTGTCCTGGCTTTTCATAAATTTTACAAAATTCCCTGACATGCACCTAGTTTTTCTCTGGCCTACGGAATTCCCTGACTTTTCAAGGCTTTCTCTGTTTTCAAGAAGATTGATTATCCTGTTACAGCTGTTCACGGTAAAGTGAGCACTTTTTAAGGCCCTCCCAACAGGCTTTATCCACTAATAAATATATCTTATTGCAGCCTCAGGCATTAAATTTTGAGGATGGTGAAACGTACACACTGTACTTATTGGTCACATTGCAATGTTTATATTAAAAAGCAGTAGGAAGATAGAGATTGGATGAAAGGAAAAATTTAGAAGGGCCTTAAAAAGTGTTCACTTTACCGTGAACAGCCTATATACGCATGTACTGTATACCTACGTTCATACTTACGCTTATATATACATATACGTACGTTCATATGTGCGCTTATACGTACGTACATTCATGCGTAAGCTTGTACGTTCGTTCATACTTTAGCTTATACGTACGCCTATTAGTACTTTCATACGTGCATTAATACGTAGTAGGCTTACACAGACGTCTCACAGAAGCCACATGTTTGTAGGCGAACTCACACCCCTGTTCTACTAAGCCACACGTAAGTTACCAGAGTGCTAGAATTTTGCAGTGGGTTCAGTGTTGTACAGAGCACGAGGGAAGTTAAATGGTATACACGAACCTAACATACTAATGTTTTGACGCCTAGACAGTTATCAAATTATAACGATAAATTATACCGGGTCTATTTGTACGTATTGATGACAATACATGCATGAATGTGGTTGTTTGGAGTTTACCGCCTCGTCCGTGCTGACCTTCGTATGCGCTATTTTACAGCTCGTGTAATGGTTAATTAAACAATTTTAAACAAATAAACGTAAAATAGAAATTTTGTTAAAAATCGCGTTATAAGTTTAATTTTTTTGCAGTTAAATCCATTATAAATTGTTTTATAAGCATAAATATAATAATAGGAAGCAATTAAAACATAAAAATGCGTTACGTGTTCAACGTATGAATGAATTACTGCCATTAAGTCCACGGCGATACTGCTTATGTTACGTAATTTTCTGTCCTAAGTGTAGAAGTAGCACAGACTTACTATTTTTCCTTTTTTACGCTGTTGTATCGCTACGCGAGTTTTACTGCTGATTAATAATTACGTAGAACATTTCAATGTCAACTTCAGATGATTTGTCCCGGGGAAACTAGACCGAGCAGTTCAGTGTTCCACCCAACGTCGCGTGCTACGCAGCGGAGATTCGAACGCAGAAGTTGGCAAGGCGTCGCGTGTTTGCAAGTCAACACGCCAGGGGCAACCGACCAGCTCATTATCTTGCGGTGTTGAGGCGGGGCGAAGGTGGCTCAACCGGTAAACACATGTCGCGCTCTTACAGGAGCATGTGTGAGTGAGAATGAATGTGTGCGTGTGCGGTGTGTATGTGTGTGTGCGCGCGCGCGCGCGCGCGAAGGCAAGCAAGCTGCAGGCGCGTTCCACTTGGTATAATCCATTCACGGTTACTTCACAATTTATTACTGAAGCCCTGCTAAAGTTCTACTTCCAGGGTATTCCTCGGCCTCGTGCAAACTAAGCTTAACTAAGTCTGAAAAATTAGACCAAAAGGACAATGCACCGCGTATTTGCGCACTCAGCTGTAACAGTATTTTGTATAAGATCTACGTATTTCTCACATGGCGCTACCAACACACATGTATTATTACTGTTTTATTAGTAAAATTATTTATAAATGAAGCATTATAATTTATAGATAAAATATGAATAACATTTCAATTTAACAGAAAAAAAAAGTAACTTTTATGGACACAAGTATAAAACGCTTGTGATACATGGTGCATGTTCGAAATAACTAAACACGTCATACACGGGGAGATTTTTCAAGATTTTTATTCAAAAAGTGTGACGAAACCGCGGATAGACTATACTGACTGACAGCAGCTGAAATTACTGGCGAGTGTTCGTTTACATACTGATTCTACTGATCAGTAACTGACGAATGGTGTTGTGGCGTCTGGGCTGGAGGCTACACTTCCGGCTGAAGCTACTGATGTACAGGTCAGGCCACAGACTAAAGATGAGGTAGACCGCTTATTCGTCTTCTGCGCATGTACCAAACATTGACCTACCTCAATCCTACACAACTGTCAAAGTCACATGGTCAACAGTGATGAACGTGTTTAATTGCATCTTAATTTATAAATGACAAACACTATTATACTAATAAAATACTTTCACCAGGTTTAATGTAATCAAAATAACATTACAGATCTATTAGAGGAAGCATAAAAGTATCTCAAAAGCACTTGTTTACTAAACCGTGTTCTAACCTAAAACTCAAACCACGCCATTTTTGCTAGATGTGTAGGCAGGTGAGCAGTTCAATGTTGGGACACGGAGATTGGTTGTGCGCAGCCAGCGAGCTCAGTCTACCTCATATTTAGTCTATGGGTCAGGCAGTCTCAGTAAAAGCAGACGACGCAACATGGCTATGATGGATTACGAGCAAGTTACGTTGTTGTGATATGCATAAGACGCAGGTGAAATGTATATTTTCACATTCTTCGATCCCATAATCAATTGACGAATCTGAATCAGAACGAAAATGAATAGAAAAAATCCATCCCTGTTGACACCACGCATAGCAGACGCCATTTTCCTGCTGAAAACTCTGCTGATGAGTGTGGTCACCTGGTTCCACTACTGAGCGCTACTCGGTGCAGATTTTCACTGATGGCGTTCCTTTTGGTATGCTACTGGTCGGGATAATAGCTTGTTAAATAATCGACATTCGATTATAATTAAATAATTCATCGATTGATTTTACAAAATTAGATTATTCGCGATTTTCAGCTGTTTATACTAAAACAAAATAAAACATTGCAGATACCTACATGTTTCATATTTATTAAAAATATAAAATATAATTTTGAATAACAAATTTAAAAAATTGAAATGACTAAAATTAAACCGAACAGTTTTTTGTGGGAATAGTTTTAAACAAATTTTTAGAAATATACAGTATTTGGGGTCCGTAAGAAAAAAATCGATTATTTTTACCGATTAATTATTCGATTAAAAAGTAATTGTAATCGATTCATTCGAATTACAAACTTATGGGATTATCCAATTACTAGTCTGAACAGAACATATTAAAAGAGCATGATCGCCCAGCTGAAGGCCATAACTGGTCTTGGTTACTTGAATTTCAAATAAATTTGAAAAATAGTCAAAACATAAAATTTGTCGCGTTATAAAAATTGAAAAACAAGTTAAATTTTAAAATTACTGAGGCTTAAAATTACATTTTGTTATAATCCAAAAGAAAAAGTTTACGTTGTAATGTAAACATTTCTAACGGTAAATTGATCTGCCTCCACCCTTGAACCCTCACCCCGCCATACCATCCACTCCGGAGACAGAGAGGCCGACGTTTGTTGTTTTCGTGATGTGTCCGTCGTGTGTTTGATGTTTGTGTCTGTGCTGTGATGGTGTCAATGTACTGTTGTTTGTGTAGGGTGTTGTACAGTGTATGTGTTGTTCCTTTAGAGTAGTGTAATTGTTCTTGTGTGTATCTGTAATATTGATGTAATACTGATATTTTTGTGAGTCGGACGACATCAATATACGAGATTATGTTATTGTTCATAATTATATGTGATGTATTGTTAGTGAGGTCTCAAGAGGAACATTTAATAATTTAGTTTCGAAAATTATACTAGCAATGAGGAAAACAATTCTATAAACCACTCCCAAGTGAACATTACTGCAGGAATAGATAGGTTAACAATTCTGAAGGATTACTGGGCTTGGAAATTTTGGTGGTCCCGAATCCGGGAAGGCGCCGATTCGCCTGGGCGCTTATCTAATTGTTAAGAAAATTTTTATTTATTTAAATTTTGGACCAAAACGTTTAAATTGTTATCCCATCTACCAAGTGGAACGCGGCCTACGTGTAGCGGAACGCCCCTCTCGAGGGAGGGTGAGACCCCAGCAGGGCTACCAACAAGTGCGCAATATTTTAACATGAATACGTCATTAAGAGGGATCAGTCCCCGCCATCTTGGATTTGCGGAATTTTCGCCGTAACTTGCGTCACAGATTTGATATTTTATTTCGGTCATCGACACGGCATGGAGCACTGCTTTGCTAATGTTGTAAGACATGTGTTGCTAGGCTGTTTTTTTTTCAAGATCATTTCTGTAACTTCTCGCAAGTAAAAATTACTCACTTCTTGCCGGTAGTCACTAGTCAAAAAATAATAAACGTGGTAGACTTGTAATAGTTTAATAAAGATCTATAAACTATTATTTATGTCATGTACTGCGGAAAATTTCGTTAAACATTCTTAAAGAGAAAATCATGTCAAATATAGTGAAAGTCCAAGATGGCGGGGCTTGATCCCCCTTACAACCAGACCGACACTGGCGGTTCCAAGACGAGAACGGTAATGTAACGTTTGCACGGTGATCTATTCCGACACTATAACTTCGTGACTAACAACACGACTGACATAAACGTGGTCTCGTTCGATCAGATACACGACTACGATGCGAGATTAACTTGAGTTGGCTCGCTGCATGCAACCTCGAAAGGGAAATGCGCGCGGTAAACGATTGGCTAATTTTAGGTTGGCAATGGACATTCTGCTGGAATCCCGGCCAGAAGTGGCAACAGATGAGAGCGCGGGATCTCATCCACATACTGCTGGGCCGTCGACGTTCCCACGTGACACGACTAGAACCAATCGGCTATCGTGGCCTATGACTCACTAGACGGTAATGCTTGCCTCCCGATAGTGAGGTTGGGATTGTAGCATTCGCCAGGGGCCGACTACACCCGGGCGCCGATGATCATCGGCCCTCACGGCGAAGCGGCACTCGTCACTATACACTTGACATCGCCAGTCTGTGGCGGTCCACATTGCTCTGGCCTAGCAACAACGGCAAATGAAGCTGCCGCCGCTGCTGCTGCTGCTGCTGCAGATTCAATCGCAGCACATGTGATGGGCACTGGAATCGTAGATCCGCCTCCCCAAGACATCGGAAAATGGTTCTTAGGTATACAGCAGCCCCAATATAATGGACCTTGTCGCCATGGGATCACTCCATACTTGACGCGCGATCCCTCGATTCTCTCAATTGTTATAGGCTGTTCATTGTAAAATTAGCACTTTTGAAATCCCTGATTACGATCTACATATGTGCATGTTGTGTTTTCCTTTGCCTTATGTAAAATTAACATTGTCACTTGCCTCATCACTTTATCCATACGTCGGTCAGGTGGAGATGTGGAATTATAGGAAAAGGAAATGCGTTTCAAATCTGGTAATTTTTATACTTCGATGCATTAAAAAAACAGAAAGCAAAATAAATAATATAAGTTATTACAAATGGTTACCTAACACTTTTAATTCGACGTTAAGTTATGGAACTATTTTCCATCTATCATTACCAACTTCACTGAGCGCATGTCACTCAGTGCGCCTGTTAAAATATATGCAGGCAGGGACAGTAACATTTTTTTTTGTTTAACATTATCATGAACATCCTTTGATCGACTTTATCCATCCTGAGTCGATCCTCCGTGTGTGGGTGCCTTCACGTATCCACTGCTCCCAACAGCATGGCAAGGTATGTTCCGAATGATCCACACGGTTGTCTATACGGCGATACGACCACCCTGCTGTTTGTCAACTCGATTATTAGTCCTCTCTCAAAGCCTTTGTCGTCTTCCCGGCATTCTTCTTCAACATATACACTTGCTTGGTATCGTCTGGTGTTTCTTGTGTTTACGGGGTAGTATCCACACCATCTTCGAATTTTCTTACAAATCTTCGTAATGAAAATGTATGACCAGAAATAACAAATCAAAGCTAGACATGACATGTGTCATCCATGAATTTCTTTTAATTTATAGGGTTTCAAATATGCCTATATTTTCCCATGTGGGACTGAAATTATTAAATAATTAGATAATGTTTGATTACGGTTACAGATGTGACATGTAAGAAAAATAAGTGGGATTTAGAAATAACTGTTGAAATGTTCCCTATGTCATGACTAGTTTGGTTTTTAATATCGACTCCGAAAATGAAGTTAATGAGGAAAATACGTAAATCCAAGATAGTAAGGATACTTCCCCTTTAATGCGGCTTCGACTACACGCTAGTGTCTACGATCGCTGGTCGGTGCTTGCAGTGCCGCTGCCGGGTCTGTGGTCAAATTCAAATTCACCAACATGGATTTCGCTATTTCCATTGTTTCGTGGTTGCATGTTTTTTTTTCCCCCGTGGTGCGCTATTTTCATTGTCTACCGGTGTACTTCTTTCATTCTTAATCTAGTTCAGGCATAAACCCACAAGGGTATTCTTCTGTGATCGGTTAATATTCGAGCGGCCTCTGAATTCGGAAAAAGGAAGTTAGAACAAAAAATATACATATATTATTAGAACCACATAATTATAAAATGCAATTAATAAGTTAATATGTCACGTATTAAAAATTGTTTCAAAACGACAATATAAACTATATACTGCCCATATTAAACACTTCCTTTCATGAGTGTTTGGGGGGCCTAGATAGAGCAGTGGCTAGAGGGCTCGCGCTTCCCCAAGGCGAGTCGTGTTCGACTCCTAACCGGGTCACTCCCGGATATTCGCACGTGGGAATTATGCCGGCTCATGCTGTTGGTCTGGGTTTTCTCGGCGATTTCACGTTTCCCCCTTGCATTCCGGCGCTTCATACTCACCTCACTTCGCCCTCATTAGCTCTCAAGATCTCGATGTTAAGAGCCGCCGAAATCTGTCCATTCCAATCAACGTAGTTTACTAAATGATGCGTGTATGGCATTCTTATATGTGTACATAAATGTATATGCGCTGGTGTGGGAGAGAGGGGTTGCTGCTGCCATAGCTCGTGTCATCTCGTTTTCCCTCCTGGAGGGGAAGTAGCATGTAGGGCAGTGACGGCATACCCGCGTGTTGTATGTCCCGCCGCAGAGCCGTGGCTTGGCGTGTTTGCGGCGCGCGTGTTGGCAGCCTTGCGAGGAGTAGGCTGAGGAGGAGGAGGGAGTGGAAATGAGAGAGGAGAGGCTAGAGCGTAGTCAGTCGCGGAGCGCGGGGCCATGGAACCGGCGGTGCAGCCTGAGTGACGTCACCGGCCGAGGCGCGAGGCCAACCTGTTGCGCCCGGCCGCGGCATCGTCGCCGTAGTATTTGTTGTTGCTCGAGGAGAGCGATGATGGTGCGTGTGCGCGAATGAAGACACGCCATGCTGGTGTCGTCGCGCCAGTGGCACAGCGACGGCAGGCTCGGCCTCGACTACCTGCGCTTCTCGCTCTCCAGGTGAGTAAGGACGACACTGCCACGCGTATCATGTGCGCCGTCGCCGCTACGCACAGAGCGTGCATCCAGCGTGCACTCGCGCTCTGTTATATGGAACAACAATCTCTGATGTCACGTCATAATGATGTTTTTGCTGGTTTTGAACACTCCCGCCTACCTAGCTCTTGAACTGCGTCGCAGCATGTTTGAAATACCGGTTTATTATTTTCCCGAGTGAGTGAAGAGATTTCGGCGGCTCATGACATCGAGATCTTGAAAGCCGATGAGGGTGATGCGAGGTGCGTATGGAGCAGCGTCAGAATGAAAGGGTGGGGGAAACGGGAGACCCCCGAGAAAACTCGCCGACCAGTTGCATCGTTCGGCACGATCGTTCGGCACGATTGGGTGACCCAGCCGGGAATCGAACCCGGCTCGCCTAGGTGTGAGGCGAGTAGTCTAAACACTAAACCACCGCGGCCCCATTTTATCCGAAATTATTAAACGTGTACCATAATGTTTATTTACGTAAATGAATCATGCACTAGAAGAGGACAGAATGGTACTTTGAAGATATCATCCATGCTATAAATATTATTGTGGAGACCCCCCCCCCCCCGCCCCCTGTTCGCCCTATGTCAACACTACAACTTTGTTATACAACACCGTTACAAACGGATTTTTCAGGCTGACATATCTCAACACACACTACCCGGATACGAGCGAAACTACGATAGGAACCTGTAATGAACTTTGCTACAGACTTCCCGCCATTAATGTGTTAAGATTCACCACTTAAGGTTCCATAGGTAGACATGCCGTGAATCTTTGGCTGAGGTGGACATTGTAGGGTGCGTTCGTGCCCTTGCTGTGCATTTGAACAACGGCGGAGTGGCGTCACGACCTTCGTGCATTTGTCCAGGGCACGGAGCCAGGTGGGAGCTCCTGGCGGGCGAATTTGGACACAGCCTGTGTTTTGGTGGCGACCGGACTTGCTTTGCGACGCGCTGCCAGCAGCGCCCACGCCCCCTGTGGCCGTTAGCGCGCGCATGTGGTCGCACGTATTCGTGGATTCTTCGCACTTTTTGAATCAAACCTTTGAAAAATCACCCTACGTACGACTAAATACGTCACGTATCACAAGTTTGTTATCCTTGTGTTAACATAAAAGTACCTTATTTTTGTGGAAACTGAATTTCTACGTGACTTATAAATTATATTACTTCATCCTATAATTATTTTGAATAATAACAGGGAAAAATAGGTGCGTTGGCAGTGTCTAGTGAGATATCGTTCTTATATAAAATATTATCACACTACATGCGCACGAATTCGATGCGTTGTCCCTTTGGCGTGGTTTGCTAGACTTAGTTGAGCCT